>JARJIL010000001.1:77297993-78694659 GCA_038502395.1 Dittrichia graveolens | reverse complement strand
ATGCCAAAGTTGAAACAAATCAAAACTCAAAATTAAACCGATAAATAACATATTAGCAAAATTGAAAATCGAGATGAACAACCAACTCTAGATAAACTGCACACAACTCAAAAAACTAGAATATGAAAATCGAGATAAGCAAATAGAAATGGATTTCTATATTAAGTGAAAATGGAAAAAATCAAGTAGAAGTGAACTCGTCGACTCGAAATGAAGTGATGCAGGTGAACTCAATCGAGTAGTCCGATGACCAAACAAAGCTGCAACTGCGAAGGAGATCTGAATTATTGTGAGACCTCTTTGGTGAAACCCTAATGTAAATAGGGGCGGCTGTAAATGGGAAATTCATAGGGTATTTGATTTTTTGGACATGTATATTTACATTGTTGCCTCTTGGAATGATTCGGTTCGGTTTTTTTGGTTTTTGAAATTGTAAAAACCAAAACCACACCGAAAAAGTCGGTTTTTGAGATTTTGAAAACCAAAACCGTCGGGTATTTTCGGTATTTGATTTTTTGGACATGTATATTGGTTCGGTTTTTTCGGTTTTTGGTTCGGTTTCGGTTTTTTTTTGCTCACCCCTACTCACCATGGTTATCAAAATCGCTATACTGATCGCACTATCCAACCAACAAAAAACGTGTCGGGTCATACTTAGGACCGATTCCTGTAAAACCCTAAGCTGATTTCACTTTTTAAAGAAATAAGAAAAATAAGTCAAACCCTTTCGTTGACCGCCTAGGACCGATTTTTGACTGATTTTGACCTGACCGATCAAGTGATTTGTAGGTCGGTAGACCGCCGAGTACTGCCTAGGCACCAATTAATCGGGCGCCTAGGCCAATTTTTACAACATTGATACACACAATAACAAGTTTTGAAAAGTTTAGAACAATAAAAGGTAAGCTCTTAAATTCAATTCACACTACAGCAAAAATGTGTAAAGTTTGATACATTTTGGTGAAATAAAAAATGTATAATATCCACATCCAATAACAAACGTTGGATCTTTTAATTGATGTCACCTTGAAATGAGTTTGTAGGTTACTTAAGTTACTTTTCCACAACTTCGTGATTATATGCCTTCAAAAAGAATATTTTAGATGGAAGAGTAATTGAGTAAATAGATGGTGTCTGCACCTATTGTTTTCTGCTTCTTCATCTTCATGAACGAGATGGAACTACTTTAAGTGCATTGACATACATTTAGATAAACTTCAGATTATTATGCAAACCAATGAAGCACATTGATTTTCTGTTTAATTTTAATACTCTGTTTTTCAGGTAATGGGACTTACCTGGGGTGTGTGGGATGAATCTATCTTCAGTTTACAACCACAAGTTATCCTTGGAGCTGATGTGTTGTATGACTCAAGTGGTAGGATATAAATGTTTTATCATCATCCATGTTCCATACTTACAGAAGGTTAAAGTTGACATTTGAATTGCTTTTTTCACATATTTCAAAGCCTTTGATAGCCTCTTTGCCACAGTGAAATTCCTGCTCGAGAATTCACCTGGATCAGTTTTTGTAACAAGCTATCACAATAGAAGGTAACGTTTTCATATCCAATTTAATACTCTCTTTCTGTCTCTTAACCCCTCGTGTGACCCACACACACCACATGTTTTGACAGCGTCTTTTTACTTATGCAGTGGGCATCACCTAATTGAGTTTTTATTGGTGAAATGGCGGTTGAAATGCTTGAAGCTTCTTGATGGATTTTCGTTCCTGCCTTCATGGAAAGCTTCTGGTTTAAGTGGCAACATTCAGTTGATAGAAATTTGTTTAAGTGATGATTAGAAGAATTGAACATGCTTTCTGAATATGAGGTGAGATGCAGTAGTTTTTTCATTTTTCTTTTGTGTTTTAGATAGTTTGAGATTAAAGTCCCTTTTATTTTGTAGAATGTTTAGTTTACATCACCTGCATGAGTAGAGTACAACCTACAACTACTTAGGTGTTCACCTTATGTAGATAAAACCATGTTTATTGCAGCAGATGTTTGCATTTGACTGATAATGACAAATGATGCAAGTAATACTCAACATCTAGTGAGGACTATTTAGTTGCAGTTGTTTCTGTCAAGTACATAATGCTTCATAATATATAATTCAGGAATGTACAGGATACTATGATTCATCTATAAATATTTTACCGGATATAAACACTATAATAAGTTCCTATAAAATTGTTCTGATAGCCAAATCTTTAGTTTAGTTGATTTTCCCATACATGTCATTGGTCATCGTCAGAATCTTATGTATATCTGTATTCATTCTGCAAATTTTGAACCAAGCTACTGGTGGTTGCTATGCTGTTCTACTTGTAACATGAAGTCATGAAGACATAATTGGTTAATCCTAGTAAAGTAGCTGCAGTTTAGCCTTAAAATTATCACCAACTTACACTGGTGATTGCACATATATATGAATTTATCAATCTACTTAAGTAACCAGAAATTTGTTATCCTTCAAAGGACAAGATATGAAACGCATTCCATGGTTTGACTTAAGTACAAGGAGATCAGCAGGGCTGTTGGTTGGTTATCAGCATGAATACTACACATTTCCATGTTAGCTATGATGATGTCAGTACTCTGCATTGATTGGAATCACAATCATTACAATCCTAATTGATTCAGATTACAATTATCTGGGAATTTATAATCTTATATTGAGACCTTATGTCATAGATGCCTAAATCACGTTTTAATATTATGAATGAGTAGTTAATGAAATTATGAAACAATAGACCATGTAAGTTTTCATGCTATTCGATGATTTAGGTAGGATAAAAACAATGAGTTTGGGCTGTAGAAATATCCAGCAGGATGGTTTTGGAACAGTATATGTTTAACATACTCTTTGTTAACAGCCATGGAGTGCATCCGAAGCTTGGTTTAAAAAGCGCGCTTAAGCGCTGAAGTGATGAGGGTTAGTGCATAAGCTATACCTAAGTGCTATGATAATGAAAAGCAAGAAAAAGCGCCTACTTTGCTTCGCCCTTTAGGTGAAGCACTAAGCAACGCTTAATAGCGATTAAGGTAATCTTGATTAGTTTGGGCTTTCAACGGGCTTTAAGTTACTAGAGACTAGTTTCTATACTATGGGCCTAGGTTAGGAAACAAAGAGTCATCATCCAAAGGCGGTAAAACTCGATCATCTAGAGCAGTAAAAAGTCGATAAGTCAACTTTTGAATTGGTAATGATTAATGGTATATAAGTATTTATAACTCATAAGTAAATGATAAATATATTTTGGTGTTCAGTATTTCAGAGTTTTGAATATATGCGTTGACACTTTGGTGCTCAAGTATATATAAGGTAGTATATGACATTATAACTATATATATAAGTTAGGTAATTTACAAGTATTATGTATTTTTTTTGAACTTCGGGCGCTTCATATGCTTAAAGCGAGCACTTTCGCTTAGCGCTTCGGCTTCGAGGCCCCTTAGCGCTTTGGGGCGCTTTACACCTTTTAAAATCAGGATCCAAAGCAGCATTTCAGGTATGTTGTTATTTCCATTACATACTTTGCTGCTTTCTGGTTATAGTTTCGGCATTAGGGTGTGTCTAGAGTCTAGACATGGAAGAGGTCTTCATGGTAGAATATATTGGAGGTATATATGGTTTCCTAGTTTTAGCAGTGTTGTAAAACTCGGCCTAGGCGGCCGAGTACTCGGCGAGTACTCGCTAGGCGGAGCTCAACCTTGGCGAATTCCATGTACTCGGACTTGGAAACTCGGCCAAACTCGGTCAACTCGGAGCTAGGTGGCGGTCAAACTCGGTCAACAGTTGCTTTTTTTGCTTTTGATTTTGTGTTTGAACTAGTATTTTAAGTCTTGAACAATTTTATTAGTGTTTCCAAACACATGTTTTGGGTCTATAACAATTGTGTTTATATTTGAGTTTTTAATTACATGTAGTTTATATAATTTTAAAATTTAAGTATAAAAATTTCCAATCCGAGTACTCCCCGCCTAGGCCGAGTACTCGCTACTCTCCGCCTAGCGAGTTCTGCAACCATGAGTTTTAGTGACGTTGCATGGAGATAATGACTGGAATAAATATATAGAGAGAAAGGTTCAAAGGGAGGACGTGGAAAGAGGTTAAATAAAGAGGCTGGTAGATAATCAACGAGCAATGCATGGTTGTTAATGGGATACGTAATGCATCAAAGTTTTGAATTTTCTCTCCAAATTGTTTGGAGTAATGTTTTCCTTCTTTCTGTTTCCTTTTAAATTGTAGAACAGGGTTAGCTGTTAAGACTTACGACAGCTTTCTAAATCACTGCTTTAGTTTTTTAGTGAGTGGTTAAAAGGTTTGAACAAGCATGACTACAACTGGAGATACACTTTCTTTCATATTAGTGAAAATTGAGTATATCAGAAACATTTTGGCCCATGTATGATAAATAACCTTCACAAAATTTACAAGAAATCTATAGCACACAAGCAAAAAATATTTTTGGTTAGTCAGTGTGACACTAAAGAAAAACGTGATTGACTTGTGTCTCCTACTTTCCAACCTGTTATCTTTGTTGGAGTTCACACTCCAATACGTGGTCCATTAAAACTGTTTTGTATGGTGATGCTGCCAACTTCTGCATTGTGGGTTCTCCTGTATTGATCACTTGTGTACTTTGAGCATGATAGTTTTGGTTTATTGATGATATAGTCATGCTCCTCTTCTAAATAAATGGCATAACTGTATGATGAGAAAGATTACTTTTTTATGTCAAAATAAAATTTTAATTTTAATTTGTTATACCACTGGCTGTCAGAAATAAGTTTATTGATAATGTAAATTTAGTAAAAAAGATAAGTACTATTGGCTGGTTAAATATAGCTGAATATTGTGGATCATGTCAGACCAATCCAGAGACATTTCTTACATTGGGTGTCCAATACTGCTTGTGAACCATAAATGAAAGTAAACATGCAATTGAGTTTGCAGATTAGACCTGTTTCTCGGTTGGTGCTTAAATAGTTAAAATTGATAATAAAACATAATGGAAATAGATGTTTCCATTTTAGACTGAAAACTGATATCTTTTAGTTTGAGTTGTTTTCTGGTAATGAATAAGTCATTTGTAGCGCCTTCATGAAGAATTTAGTTTCGGTGCTTAAGATCATGTCATCAAAGAAGCCTGATCTGAACATAAAAGAACTCTCATGAACTATTTCATTACTTATGTGAGGATTTTTTTATTTAAAAATATTCTGTATCAAGCATCCGAATGACTTTTGCTGTTGTTTTATTTTGGGCATATTGCACAAAAAGGTAACCAACTTTGCTTCAATCTCTTAATTTGGGTAACCAACTTTGTCTTCCTTTAAAAACAGTTGTCAAATTTTCAAATTTTTTGATTTTAGGTAATCTTCAACCTTGTCAAGAGGTAAATGGATCTTAGAGGCCAAGTCATCACCACATCAGGAACAAGTCAACATGACCAAAGCTTCTGACACACAAGCTGCCATTTCATTGCTTTTTGATATGTCAACCTGTACCAATCACCCTGAATTGAAGTTTCTGAAAGATGGTTAATTGGTTAACTGAAATAGGAATTGGACCATGTTGGTTTTATATGCAATTAGCCTTTTCTTCTGTATATATATCTATATGACTTATCATATTATCCTTGGTCTAGCTATATCATAGATTCTAACTCTATGGCCAAACCTTCTGTCACACCAGCTGCCACATCATCGGTTTTTTGACATGTTAAGCTGTACCGATTACCTGAAATAGAAATTGGACCAAAGTTGGTTTTATACGCAATTGGCCTTTTCTGTTTTTTGTGTGTGTGTATATATGTATATTTCACTTTATCATATTATCCTTGGTCTAACTATATGGTAGATCCTATCTGCATCTTTTATTTTTATGAGTTCTGTGAATTTACTCGTTTGTCTTCCATAGTTCATTGTTTTTATCAAAGCTCCAAAGATGGATGTAATATTTTTTCTGGTATCAGAAACTTGGAATATTTTTGCAATAAATTTTATTACAACCATGTGATATTCTTGCAAAGACTTGCCTCCTAAACACTTACAAAGACAAGGAGCCATGGTGCATCAAGGTTCCCTTTTATCTTATAAACTTTCTACAACTCCCTTAAGATCTTCACCATTTTGAACAAAAACAACAAGCCCTACATTCACCACATGAATATACATATTCGTCCTTGTAGGTGTTCTAGTTTACCACCCTACAGTCCTTTCTGACCTCCTGACCACCAGTGATGCTACTCATCTTAATCATGGACTTAATAAATGCCTTTGTGAATGCATCTTTCGAGCTTGCAAATTGAGCTGCTAGATTCTGAGTCTGAGGGGAATCAAGCAAAGCTTTATCTGAAGAAAATAAAGCCTTTTGTTGGAAAATGAGTTTGTAGTACGTATTATCAAATGTTGTAGAAGAAGGATCCATAGGAACTCCTGCATTCTTTGGAGTGTTGGTGGGTGGGCAAGTGCTCCTTAAGCTTGCAGCAAATGAAGGATGGAGTGAAGGGTCAATATCTGTTGTGGAATTGAAGTTGTGGATTCTGTTTTTAAATGATGAGCAGTGGGAGAAACCAAGAGTATGTCCACCTACATACAAGGTACACACACATTTGTTAATTTTCTGATAATAAATAATAGATGTGGCTATTTTAATCCATTTACTTATAAATGAGTCGGCTTGGGTCATGTTTTATCTCTAAAGGGTAAAATGGGTGAATACAAAAGTCAGATTAAAAGAAAAGGGATCAAATGGGTTGAACATGTCTTAAAGTTGACTGACATATATCTTTTATGCACTCCTAAATCAATACATTCATTAGAGTAATTTATTATTGAAATAATATAATTTTTGTAAGCATATATAACACTTTAATTATTCGGAAAAAGGTTTTTGGACAAAAGTATTTTAGTTCAATCTAACCTGATCCAAACGTTATACCCAGGCCATATGTTTTATTACTTTATATCTTAAAGGAAATGCAAACATGTGAGTTTGGACACATAGTTAGATGAAAGTGTCACTATAAGCCATATATATCTCTGAAGCATCCCAAAATCAGTATTATGGATTAGAACTCTTTTAAGAGGGAAATTTTGTATTTGTTTTGTGAATTAAGTTACCTGAAAGTGCCACCAAGTCTTTTAGGGATAGACCTCTTTGAGCGAAGCTTTGTTGAAGTTGTGATATGTTAAAGGTAGGAGCTGGGAGTTGTATGGTTTCACTGGCTTTTGATGTTCTTCCATCTTTTCTTCCCATAGGCACTTCCCATGATGGTCCTCCAGACTGTAAAAAGTAACACCATAAGTAATTTTAATCAACTGTCACTAAAACGCTTTAATGTTAAAATAAAGGAATCCTGTGGACTCATATCAATTACTATGATCTCTTTATAATGTTGTCAATGGGCAGATATGGAATTTCAGCTTAAGAAGTTCTCAAAACGAAAGACATATTACAATCTCTCTAGAGTTTGCCTGCCCGTGAAAGTTGCATGCAAAACAATTGTTTTAAATGTCGTTTCTTTATAATGGTATTAGTGATACGGGATGAGTGGTCACAATCACTCTTCACTTAAGAGTGGCTATCTAGGTTGTACAATCTGCATTAATAGTCATATTAATGTTAAAAGGAGGACCCAAACTTGACCCATGGTACTGATTACTGTTTTGCATGTGCAAGGCACAGTTTGCTACAAAGGACCTCTGGAATCAAGTAATACAATGATTATGCTATGAAGAATTCAGGTAACTCTCTGTTTGCATATTTTCATACCTTTCTTGGCTTATCTGTTAAAGATCTAGTATAATATCTGTCACGTTTGGTGCATGGTGAATGAAGTATGATCTCTCGATATGTGTGTGTGTGTGTATAATTATCTTGGTGTGTGTCAGTGTGTGTGTGTAGAGAGAGAGAGAGAGAGAGAGAGAGAGAGAGAGAGAGAGAGAGAGAGAGAGAGAGAGAGAGAGGAAGGATGGAGTTCTTACCAACACAACTGAATCTCTTGCGGCTAAAGCCAAGATATCAGCACATGAAACTATCCCTGGACAAGCAGATTCAACCGCTTTCTTAGCATTATCAATGACATAAAATGCATGCAAAGAAACATTAGGCGGCCCGTCTTTTTCAGCTTTGTTGTTTCCCTTAGAATTCAGCAAAACAGAAGCATCACACCCCTTCCAAAAGGATCAAACCAAAATAGTTAGTCAACCCAACTTAAACATACACAAGAAACTGTAAAAAAACCAAACAATTCCCTAGCATACCCTTATGAAACAATCATGAAAATGCATCCTTAGCAACGCCGCAGGGACTTTTTTGTCACTTTTTGCGGCATCCCTCACTGCTCTTCTGATGAGTGATTCAGCATTAGGGCATGTTTTGGCATAGTAGTTTGAGCTTAACGACGTTGTAGAAGAGAAAAATGAGAGAATGAGCAGGGAGCTTAACAATGCAGACATGATGGCCATGGTTTTATGGCTTATATATGAAGTGTGTTGTATTTATTGCCACCTTGATGATCCTGCATGGAGTTTATGGCATAGTTATTTATAGAAAGATGTGGAGAGGGTGTGGGACTGTGGGGTAAGATTTGATATAGTGGTTCATGGTTGGTATGATAACTAACTGATGGTGCATGGCTGATATTGGAGTATGTTTGAAGCATTTGTTAGAAGACATAAAAATGTCAATTCATAGCTTTCATCTTTTAGGAATTTCATAACTTTATTTGGTAGGCTGTTTCTAGTGTAATAAAGGGACTAATCCTCACAATTATTGATCCCAATCCTATCGACTTAGTCGGTCATGTACCCGATACCATGGTTACCAGAAGATCGATATCATGACTATCGAAATAATGGAGGTCAACAGCGTGACCTATTTACTTATAAATGTGTCAACTTTGGGTTATATTTTATCGTTAACGAGTCAATTACTTCATTATACTATTAGCACCTTTTAGTCGATTCGACCCAACATGTATTTTATCTCTTTATCTTAGCAAGTCTACCAAAAGGAAAAAAACAAAGACATCCCATGTTCTTAATATATGATTACACTTTGAAATGTGTCCTTGTTTCACTTTTTGCTTAATTAACCATCCTCTTTATAAGTAATAAGTAATTCTTTCTCTTGGCAATTATTTTAGTCTAAAGACAACAGTATATTTTGAAGCATACCAAAATTTTCGCAACAAATGAAAAAATAGTTCAATTCATTATCTTGGTGTTTAATTTCTTAACTAACAAAGCTTAATACACAATCCTTCCCCATCATTGTTGATCAGATTTGTGTACAAGTAACAAATTTTGATCGATATTTTATCGAGTTGCAAACATGATTGAACGCTAAATCTGTTTAGATACATAAAATTACAATGATCGAACGCTAAATTTTGTTCTAGTGGTATGGAGGGTTTTACCCCTAAGTGAGGTCTCGAGTTCGATACTCATTGTGTGGGTTTCTGGAAACAATGAAGGAGGTTTCATGACGCGTGCCTTGGAGCTTGCATACTGTTCTATATGGATGTCATTGCTGACCCAGTCCACTAACATAATTTCGCAAAATTACGCAAGGGAAGCGAAAAATATGCAGATTATCAATGCTAGATGATGGCTTATGACCACATGTATCTGAAATTTAAGGTACTGATGGGTGAAGAAAATTAAATCCCTATACAATTGCAAGCATGCTTGATGGTCCCCATGAAAAAAAACACGTGCCCCTCCAACTTTTTTTTCTTTTTGAAATTGCAAAAAAAAAAAAAAAAAAAAAAAGGGCAAACTGCACTATAATACAACGAACTTTAGCTAAGTTGTCATTGTATACAACGAACTTTAAAATTTAAAAAAAATACAACCAACTCTCTTATGACTCCCATTGTATGCAAGTTTACCTTTAGAAACCGGTAAACATCCGGTTATTTTTATTTTCCTTTTATTTTCTGATTTTTTCATTCAAAATATGAATATCATTGAAGATCTTCATCTCCTTAGTCAACAAACCTTCAAACACACCCTTGATGAACTCCCTGTGACCTTCAAACCACCACTACCAACTTCACATTCAAACCACCACCACCTCCGTCGCCTTCATCCACCATCACTACCGTCTCCTCTTCAAACTGTCGCCGCCGCCTTCACGTTCAAAACCTCCACCGTAGTCGTTGCCTTCAAATTACCATCACAGCCATCACGTTTAAACCATCACTTCGATTAGGGTTCC
Organism: Dittrichia graveolens; assembly: GCA_038502395.1. Lineage (NCBI taxonomy): Eukaryota > Viridiplantae > Streptophyta > Magnoliopsida > Asterales > Asteraceae > Dittrichia > Dittrichia graveolens. The sequence goes on along the minus strand of JARJIL010000001.1, from coordinate 78,684,423 downwards.
ACCACCACCGTCGCGATTAGGGTTTCTTGAGTCCATTCAAACCGCCGCTACCGTCGCCATCGTCATCGCCTTCATGGATTTTGCCAACCAGAAGAAACGATAGGATGAAGGTGCCATCTGATTCAACCACCACAACCACCATCGATTTGGTTAAAATGTGTTTTCTCTTTCTCTTCATTCAGATCTGAATGTGCAATTTTGGGCAAATTTGGTACATATTAGATCTCTGTTATATGTATGCTTGGGACTTGAATGTTCTACTTATGATTTTTGATTTGAATGTATTTGGTTACGAATTTTCAATTTGAATGCTCTTACTGATTTTATTTGAATGCTAATCTTCGGTTTGGTTCATGGATTTTGTTATCTGTGTTTCTGCTTCTTCTGCAATTCTCTCATCACAATAATTCCTGATCTGCAATTCTTTTAACACAATCCAGATTCTAATGGAGTTTGAATTTTCTGGGGTTTGAATTTTAAAGAACAAAGATGAAGAACATAATAATAAAAAATAAAAAAAAGTAAGAAAAAAAGCATAAGGTGACCTGTAACCTGCTAATCAGGTTACAACTTGCATACAATGGGAGTCATAAGAGAGTTGGTTGTATTTTTTTTAAAATTTTAAAGTTCGTTGTATACAATGACAACTTAGCTAAAGTTCGTTGTATTTTGGTGCGGTTTGCCCAAAAAAAAAGCATATGAATTGAACTAAACCGTCAAGGATTAAGGATTCCAAGTGATTGCATCCAACAAGCACTGCAAAAATTAGTCTAAAATGGTTAATATCTCTGACCCCATGAAGACCTTGAAGACTAAGTTGCTGTTAAAACCCAAGATGTAAAAGATAAAGAAAGAAAATCATCATCTAATCTTTCAGTTCTACAATGAAGAACTTCCATTCCCAAGAGTCAATATGGCTGATAAACCTCTTACCCTCTACATCTTACTTAGAACACTCATGAACCACTATAGGAAGACTCTTGGTGTAGGTAATAGTGAAGGAAGGGGCCGGAAGTGGCACCGCTATAACATCTGAGTGGTACCAAGGACTCACTTATGATGTTTTAGTATTGAAAAGTGATTTGTACACAACATAAATTAGTCATATATAATAAAAAGTGATTGTTTTGACTATTATACATTTGAATTTATGAATGAGAATAAAAGACAGTGAGTTGGTAAAGACATAGTAGAGTCATAATTGTTGTATATGACTAATTTGTGTTGTATATAAATAATCTCCCTTTAATATTGTGTTCTTGATTTATTTTTTTAGGAAGGAAAGAAAATAGTTTGGAAGGAAACAAAATGTTATGTTCTCGAGTTTCAATTAAGAAAGAAAAGAAGAGGAAATGAAATGATTTATAGGGGAAGTTCAAGCTAATTCTTTTAAAAAATGGCAGCACTTGGAAGGAAAAAATTCTCTTCCCTTTCTATTCGTTTCCTATTTTCCTCTCTTTATTAAACTCGATAACACAATGTTAGTGAGCAGTGAACATCCTTGCATTCCGTCATTTCATTTGCCATATCAGCGTCATATAAACTTTACTTTTTTTTACCCTTTTATCTTTCTATCCCAATGAAGCGCTTAGCGCCCATCTTTCTATCCACCACTGGCTAACTTTTTTTAATTGAAAAATAAGAAAGATATAGAATTAAAACATTAAATATTTAATTTTTTAAGTAGCAAAATAAAAAATAAAATAATTATTTAATTAATAAACATTTGAAACATTAGAATTAAAAATACATCTAGTTTCACAAATTACATAAAAATAAATGTATCCCAGTTATACCGTCTTGCGATTTTTCCCTTGCGGACTAGCATCTCTTTCAAAATTGTGTCAAGATGGTCGTGAGGTTTCACATAGATCGTAAATCCTCTTTTCCCTCTATCTCTCTTGTAGGGGGTGTAATTTCTCTGCCTTGATCTCCTCGAGCCTCGCTCAGTGTTGTATTTTACCTTCGACATCTATTTGGTTGTTACTTCTAAAAAATGTTAAAATGTTCGAATTTGCGCGAAGTTGTTCATCCCTTGATTGTTACGAGAGTGATGATGATGCCGCTTTTCCCCCTTTTCGTTGTGGTCTTCTGGCTTATTTTGTTCAAGCTCATCATCATCTTCGTTGTCGTTGGCGGGGAATGGTGCATCCGAGAATGTTGTGTACGTGTTTGATTTAGACGTCTCTCACCGTTTTGGAGCTTGAAAAGGCCAATCCATTGGAGACATGTCATTCCATTTAAGGCGAGTTTTTAGATTATCCCATGCCACCTCGTGAAACAAACTAACTTTTTTGTTTATTTTGTTTATGTACTTCCACTTAGAACTAAACTTGATGGACGATTTAATCGGATGTGCCCATTTGTTCTTGAAAAGATTCAAGAACCCACAACAAGAATTTACACCTTCGTTGAGCATTAGCGGTCCTCTGGTCTTTTGAAATGTCTACTCACACCCTCGCCAACACGACCTTTTCTACTTAGGTCCATGGTTTGTTCGGCGCTAAAGCTCATTTGAGTCGGTTGTTGTAGAGGTAGAGGATAATAGGTCGAGTATTGAACAACTAAAGGCTGAGGTTGATAGCCGTAAAACTGGGTTCGAGGTGGCTAAATTTGTTGTTGCGGTTGAGAAGCCGAACCCAAAGCTTTCTTCTTGCCACAAGCGAAATACATTTGAGAGTTGTTTTTTGGTACAGAAGGATCCTAGAAAAAAATGTATATTTTATGATGCAAAAAATAAGGGAGAGGGGGTTAATATTTATTGATAGAATTAAAAAAATAAATAAAAACAACAAGATTCAATGAGATTATCATTTTTTTTATTATTTATAAAACCAATATGTTTGGTTAATTTGCTTCATTTATAGTTAAAAACCCTAGGTTTTGAACAAGTAATGTGAAAGAAGTCAAGAACAACCTGGGGCTTGGTGGATGAAAGGGGGTGGGGGTGTTTGTTTAACAAAGAAAAGAAACTAAAGTTAGAACTATAATGTTGTTTGTTTTAAAGTATGTAAAATGTCTTATATCTTATTTTATACATGTGTAAGAAGATCTGCCCTAGGTTAAAATGCTACAAAAGATATATTTATTAGTTCAAAAATAAGATGAAAGAAGATCTTCGAAACCCTTATCACTTATCCTAGATAAATCTTCTTTAAAAAAGTTTGCCTGCCCATTACAAACAATGCCTATGTCACTATTTAAAAGCACAAGGATGTATAGTGATTATGTTAATTAATCCACTCCTTGACTGCACCTATAATGTATTCTACTATATTCATTCTCTATTGAAAGGAAAGATATCGCTTTTACAAGCTTTGTTGTTAGTGGAAGAGATCACTATTCACTAATCAACTTTCTTTAATAGCATTTGGTAGGAACCACTAACAACTTATGGGTCATAGTTAGCGGTAGTTCTGTCAATGAGACAGATCGGATCGGATATTTTAAAAATCTGAGCGGAATCCTAGATCCATTTAATTAGATTTAGACCTAGTCCATTAACATGAAAACCTATTTTATTGGATTTGGGTTAGTTTCATTCGTAATGGATATTAAATCGGGTCGACCCATTTAATATTATTTATTTAACTTCTTTACTTATTTTTATTTATATAATAATATATTTAACATATTTTTCACCCAACTCCATCACCCCAACCATCTCACCTCACCACCAGCCATCGGTTGTCACCACCCACCACTGCCTGCCGTCCGGCCACCACTGCTTGCCATTGGCCGCCGCCACCCACCACAGCCACCACCGCCCACTGCCACTCATCATCACTGCCGGCTGTCGGCCACCGTCACCACCCCACCTTCTGCAAAACGAATTGGGTTTTATAAAATCAAAATTCACCAGTTTAATTTAGAGCTAAAACCGAGGTCCAAAGTGAGAATTAGATGGTCATTCAATAGATGGGAGGAGTGGAACTATTTATGTTTAATGAAGAACATACAAATGGAGTTAAAAGATGTAGACAGAAGCTTCTTAATTTATTAGATGATAGAGTGGTTAAGTTCGCGTATGGTTCGAAGATTAAATACAAAAGCGTGACACATGCAATGACCAGTATATTCGTGATTAAATACAAAAGCCTGACAAACTCTGGTGTTTAATCATTGATTTCTAGAAACATAAACCTTGTAAACAATTAACTATTGATTGTGAAATTTTTAATGGAAAATCTTAATTGGTTGGTGAAGATTTAAATATGTAGTCATTGGTTGGCAGGTTTGAAGGAATCATGACAAATTAAGATTGATCAAATGCTTAATTATTTATATATGTGATCACCAAACTTGGAAACAAAAGCTTAATTAGTTGGGGGCGGTGGTGGGTGTTTGCGGCTGACAGAAGGTGGTGGTGGCATCCGATGACGGGTGGTGGTAAGTGGTTGGCAGCAGTGGTGGGTGGTTATGGTGTTGAATGATTAATTGATGAAGGTGGTGGTTGTAAAAATAATTTTTAGTTTAATATTGAATGGGTCGACCTATACATCTACTTGGATCGACCCATGCAATTATCCAAATAAATTGGTCGACCTATTAAATCAATCATTGAGTCGGTGGATTTTGTTTTTTGATCCGTTGGATCATATAAATGAAACAAATACATAGTAGGAATCACAAACAACTTCTCACTACATAGTGATCACAGTTACAACTTCTCTCTCTTTTTAATATAGAAATAATGTCACTCAAGTCTTTACATGAATACAATGAGATAAAATGCTAGCTTTACAATTCATGCTAATATAATAATCAAAACTCTTGAATATGTAACGAATTTAACTTGAGATCTCTTGATATAGTATATAGAGTTTTCTTGTTCGCAAGAGTTAAGTTTGAATAAGAGATGGGGTTCAGTTTATAGAAATGTGGAAATCTCAAAGTAGACTCGATCGTCACATGATGCATGGTTGCACCATGGTATAGCTGTGGATGGACCATCCCCTATTTGGAGACCATCTAATCTCCTTGTATACTAGCGTTATGATAAGACCATGAGTAGTGGTTATCCCAATCCAAATACCACATCACCTGTCACATCATTCTTTCTTCATTTTCTCTCTTTTTTCTAAAACCTAAGTAACACTTATCCCAAATCAACCCAAATATTTTCTCTCTCATTTCTCTAAAAAAAAGAAAGCAATCGGATGACTCGGGTGTAGGAAGCCAAAGAGGAAAGAAGGAAGGGAACCCGAAGGAGATAGTAATGGTGTTCCAAATTAACCCAAAGGGAACCAGAAGCCTTCGGGCTTCCCGGTACGCTTGGTCTAAGTCTAGTAACTCTAATCAATGACAAAATTGCAAGAGGATAGTCATAGACCACCATGTATGATTAAACTTGTAGTTCTATTGGTCAAAATATTTGAATTAAGCCATTAAATAGGTGATGATTGTATTCTAGAAAATTTTGCCCCTTTGGCAGGAGGGATACCCTACAAACTTATCTTTTGTAGGGTAAACGTCTTTTATTACCTTGTTTGACTATACATTCTAAAATGTTCTCTAGGTTTATCAATTAATTATTTGGATTATTATTTCATATAAAGTTTATTTGTAATCATCATTAATCATCGTTAATGACTCATTAATAGAGGTATTTTGGTCTTTTATATATTTTTCATTCGTGAATTACGTCTGGGTAGACTGTCATTAAAAAACGAAGTTTGATTTTCCCAAAGTACCCTCATTAATGCGTCATTAATAAGAAAATAACGAGTCATCATTTTTATTGGTCATTGATTTATTTTAATCAAGGGTCATGATTGGTTTTTACAGGTACTCGTATTAAGAACGGTTTTTAATGAATCCTCATCTTTGTCTCACTCTCTCTCGCTCGTACGAAAAACAGTTCTCGTTTGAACTTTTGCCTATATATATATATATATATATATATATATATATAGGCAAAAGTTCAAACGAGAACTGTTTTTCGTACGAGAACCGCGAGAGCCAACCTTAGCTGTCCAATTCCCCCTTTTTCAATTGGATTGTTCACCCATGAATTCTTTACATGCACCCTGCCACACTCAATCCATCCACGCTCTTCATCAATGAATTCCATTATCCAAAACGAACGGCTAAGATTGGTTCTTGCAGTTCTTGTACGAAAAACAGTTCTCGTTTGAACCCTCCCCTATATATATATATGGAAAAGTTTAATGAGGGGTATTTTGAGAAAATCTAATCTCGCCCATTAATGACGGTCTACCGGGACGCAATTCACGGTTGGGTAAATATATAAATGATCAAAATACCCTATTAATGAGTACTACAAATACCAATAAGAACCGTCCAATTCCACGTCATTCAATTCCATCACCCACCTATGAATTCATCTCATGCATCTTGTCACACTCTAATCACGAACTTCACTTACCAAATAAATGATTAAGATTGATTCTCGCAGTATTCACAATAACAATGGTTCTCAAATGAACCCTCTCATCTTACTCCTTTATAATACATTTACACAATTAAAATTCTTAAATTTAAGTAACTTGAATATACTAAAATAACCTTCACCACTAACCAACTAAAATACTATTTGATGCAAGTCCAAAAATAAATTCCTATAATGCATTTTTGAAACTTTAAATTTAATGCTGGAAACTATTAAAAATGGATTACGATATGCCCTGAAAATTTTTAATTAGTCAATTATTTCACAGCAAATTATGATATTTTAAATTAGTCAATTATTTCAAGGCAAACTTTAAAAATGGATTACAATATAATTATATTAAAATACTGCATATATTTAGGAAATAATTGAACCAGATAATCTTATGGTGAAAACTTTCACCTAATATCCTATATTACGATTTACATAATAACAAAGTAAATTGACAGCTTATATATACTTATATATACAGTCCATTGCAATCCTTTTTTCATCAAATACTCCTCCCAATTTCTTCAATTTACAGCACTCAGCGGTAATCACCATGAACACCAAAGTGAACAACATCGAAACTCCAATGAATGTCGTATTTGTCGACCAAAGTGAGGTAAATTTTACTCCATAAAGGTTTCAGTTACAATAAAAATATTATTCAGTTTATATACTAAATAACGATTTCGTATATAAACTGAAGTAATACCAATTATCAAATAATATTATTCGGTTTATATACTAAATACTGGTTTCGTATATAAACTGAAGTAATACCGATTATCAAATATTATTTCATAGCAAATATTACGATACTGCTGTCATATTTATATTAGTAAATAATGGAGACATATTTGATTCATAAAAAGGTGTCTTCTTAAATATTATTCATTTTAATAACTATAAACACTCACCATAAACTAAATTTGCAGCAAGAGAATGACATCACTCCACCAGCTATGAACACTGAAATGGACACCAACACAGCTTCAATAAATGTCGTTTATGTTGGCCAAAATGAGGTAAATTGTATAATACACATATTTTTAGTTTATATATACTAAATGATGTTTAGTCTGATTATGAATGGGTCGTAGCTGAATTGACAACAACTATTAATCAAACACGACCACTACGTGGCGCTTTCCAGAGGAACATCGCGTGGGAATACAAAGGTTTTGGTGAAACCTACAAAAACATTTACTTATGATGGTGTTTACACGTCTAATGTGGTATATCAAGAAGTTTTACGTCGCGAATAAGGTGCTCAAAACTATTTAACCACTATATACATATAATTTTTTTTGTAGGATATAACAATAGATGGACACTTCAGGCTGTGTTTTATCATATTCCTACAACAATTTTCGTTCTTGCAATAGATTGTAATTCTAAATGGTAGTTTACATACATTTCAGTTTTTCAGTAATAAGCTAATATAATATTTCATTATTGGCTGACAATCACAACGATGTATTATCTTATATTCATTTTAAATTAAAGTGTATTATTGTTTGTATTGTTTTCTCCATCCTCTTGATTCATACTCACAAACAAAACTCATCACAACCTCCTCTTTATTCGCCCCCGCCGCATTGGGCGGGTACTTCACTAGTGTATATATATATATATATATATATATAGAGAGAGAGAGAGAGAGAGAGGAGAAGTTCATTTGAGAAGAATCAATATCAACCAATCATTTATGTTTTAATCTTAAATAATGTCTTTTTAACTAAAGGGGCATTTTGGTCTATGTAAAAATGCTCACATAACAACCATCACCTTACTCTCTCATGTTCTAGATAAAAAAAACCACTGACCTCCTTTAATCACGCCATTACCGACGAAACTCTACGACGGATCCACCACCTACATCACTGAGCTCGGTTTTGAAAACCTTTCTCGAATCTCTCTCTACCTGCTTCTCTAACCCACTACATCGACTCAACTTAAAAAACTCAGATCTGTGCTCTCGCTGCCGATAACCATTAACTAGGAGACATCTATTTGCTAGAGATATGAGATTGTTCCTCCACGATGCCGGTTTCAACCTCAAAAACCCAGATCTTGGCTTTTCTCTATATGCTTCTATCTTTTAGGTTTTGATGGTTTTTATATTAACAACAAAATAAAACATCAAGAGGAACAAGCTGATTGAGCCAACGATATTGGTAGAAAGATGAAATTCTGGCTAAAGGGGTGATGCTAGGTTTTTTAATTTCACTAATGATGTGTTGCTGGTTTTTTTTATTTGCAGAAGAGCTTCAAGATATGATTCTTGTAATGATATCATTAATGAGGTCATTTGTTGTAATATTAAAGAGTTAATTACAAGAATGGTCCCTGTGGTTGTACTAATTTTCACTTTTAGTCCTTTAACTTTAAAAATTACAAAAATAATCACTGTGGTTGTCATTTTGTTTCACTTTTGGTCCCTTAGACTAACTCCAGTTAAAGTTGACCGTTAGTCAAAGGGTATTTTCGTCTTTTCTTCATTTTGTCCTTGTTCCAAAGTCCAAACAACCCTTACCTCTTATTCTTGTTCCAAACATATTTTTTTAAAGATTCTTTTTTATCCTTTTTAACAAACACACCCTCTCACTCTATCCCTCTACTCTCTCTCTCTCTCTCCCCCTCTCTCTTACATTATACGTATTTTTTAAAACCAAACACCTCTCTCTCTACATCTCTCTTTCTACGCCTCTCTCCCTTTCTTGATAACCCCTTCCATTATCTTCTCCCCTCTCACACAATCTCCTCATTTCAATGGAAGACTCACCACTGCCACCATGCGACCCTTTAAAATTGCCGCTGCCACCATGGTAGTCTTCAACATTACAACCGCCGCCACCACCGTAGTAGCCTTCAACGTTGCCACCGGAGCCGTCATAACCACCATCAACATTATTGATCCTAAATGTAAGCACCATAGTCATTGGTGGTTTCCGGTCTAAGCATCACCGCCCAACCATAACTACCATTAACAGTTTGTATGCGTGGCGTTGTCAAATCTATGATCCGTTTCATATCTAAGCAAAACCCTAAATATGATCTCTATTTGTCTTCCCCGTTGGAACAACCACCGTCACCAGCACCCCGTTGAAGACAACCAAAACTGATCGCTACCTTGTTGAACCACCACCTTCTCTCTGTCAGATCGCCGTCACCGGAGTTATGTGGGTATGGAGCTCTATGTACGAATCAAGGGTATGTATATGAAGTTCCATGAACGATCTAAGCAAAAACCCAAAATCTGTAGACATGCCATTAGAAATTCAGATTGAGATGAAGATGGTGGTGTCTCTATGTGTGTGTGTGTGAGTGAGTGTGTGTGAGAGAATATAACAAGATTAGGGGTTTTTCAATAAGATGAACTAGTCTAATTATTCAAGATCAGTTTGTTTGAATAAGATCAATCTAATTAGGGTTTTTGATTTTATTGTATTTGTGTGATCTCTTGGTTCATATATCTCATATTTTGATCTGTTGAAAGGTTTTTAATTGATGTTGATGTATACTGATTTTGTTTTAATTTATGTGATCGAGATTTCATGGTGGTATTTGTGGTGGTTTAAGGCGATTCATACCGGAGTTAATGGTGGTGGCCGGAGTTTATGTAATGAAATCGAAATTGTGATGGTGGCCGGAGTTTATGTAATTAAATCAATCCTGATGGGTGTTTGGTAATAAGGATAGTGTGAAAAAAACGAAAATACCCTTAGACTAACGGTCAACTTTAACTAAGGTTAGCTTAAAGGACCAAAAGTGAAACAAAATGACAACCACAGTGACTATTTTCATAATTTTTAAAGTTAAAAGACTAAAAGTGAAAATCACTGATAACCACATGGACCATTTTTGTAATTAACTTAATATTAAATTATGTCTACCCCATGGATTTGTGAAGCTACTAGGCTACCTCCCGTCTATGTACTTGGTTCACATTTGAAAGAGATATTAATTCATGTCTTGAAGTTGTATTTTTTAAGTTTTAACAAAGTAATATTCCAATAATTGTTTAGTACTTTAATAATTTTTTGGACACCAGCCCATCACGTTATTTTTTGCTTTAAATAATTATATATCTTAACATTATAGTGATCCTAAAAGTCTTTTAATCTTATTTTGTTTTCATCGACATATCGTTGGTATCCATAAACTTTGATGATGGTTTATATGCATTACACTCATTATGACTAATATTGTGATTTGAGTTACATGTTTGCATAAACTGTAAGTCATATATGTGCATATGCGTAGATGTGTATGGAAAAAAAAAACTTAACCAACAGTGAGTTGCACATGTGCACGTGCACATGTCTATCTAGGTGTATATGTGCATGTACATATATACACGAGATGTATCTGTACTAGAACAAAACCTAATAGTATGAACAAATAGTACACATACGCATCGTGCATATGTGATTTTGTTATACGTACCAGAAAAAAACTCAGTAAAACGATTTTTTTCCCGAAAAAGTATAACGATATGTATGTCATATTAAAGAGCACAAAATTCTCGTTTTTTTAGTATAATTTTCATATTCTAAAATCTTTCCATTTAGGAGATATTTTAGTTTTAAGAAAAAGAGAGTAAATACCAAATGTCCAAATTACTCCTCATTAATTACATTTAACACAAGATTTTTTTATTTAATTAAGGTTATCCATTAATAACTATTTAATCTGAACCCTCCATTTTTTAATCAACAACTATAATTGGTTCTTACAATACTCGTAATAAAACGGTTCTCAAATGAACCCTCCTACACACACACATATATATACACACACACATACACACATATGGGGGACGGTTCAAACGATAACTGTTTTTCATTTGAAGGATATATTAGCTTAAAAGAAGCGGGGGTAATGTAAAAATGTCTAAACTACACTTTTCATTTAAAGTTAAATAAAAAAGGCAGAAAATTAAAATGATTGGTCCATATTGGTTTTCACAGTTCACGTACGAAAAACAGTTCTCGTTTGAACCGCTCCATGTACACACACACACATATATATATGTATATATATATATATAGACACACACATACTAGTGGGGTACCCATGCTATGTAGCGGCGACGATAAAAGAAGGATGATGGTGAATACTTGTGGTGACAAGGACGTGGGAGGCAATGATGCTTGCGAATGATCTTGAATGTTATAATAAATTTAAAATAATTTAAGTAATATTATTATCAAATTTATGTTATATGAACGTTTTTATTTAATAGTGTGATAATATTTTTTATAAACTTTTACTTAAAAGCAATATGAAACGTTACAAATAATATTAATATTATACGTTGAACTTGAAAGTCATAAGTACTATTTAAAACTTATACCGTTTTCATGTTAGACAAAAATAGAATATTGGTGTAGCAACAGAAAAAAGTTGAAATTTATGTTTTTATAAATAAATAAATTATAATTTTGTTAAAGTAGATAAGGGGGTGAAAAGTTTAATAGAGTGATGGATGAGATTAATGTAAGTAGAATTATGGGTGAAGATTTACTTTTGATTGAAAAAATTAAGAATTCTTAATTATTAAAAGGGAGAGAGTATTGTATGTTTAATATAATAACGTGTATATATATATATATATATTATAGTTTAGTTTGGGCCTTAGTTTGTTGTACGGGGCTGAAGGCCCATATTTATATTTCAATTCCTTTTATATATATATATATATATATATAGGGGAAGGTTCAAACGAGAACTGTTTTTCGTACGAGAACCAATCTTGGTCTTTCAAGTGGTAAATGAAAAATATTCGTCCTGCTAATTTTCAAACGAGAACTACGAGAACAAATCTTAGTCCTTGATTTAAATAAATCAATGGCTATTCTCGTACGAAAAACAGAATATATCAATGGCTATGTTCGGTATTAAACTTAACAAATATATATACATACTAGCACGAATAATTTAGACTCGGATTGGTTCTCGTGGTACTCGCAATAAAAACGGTTTTCAAATGATTTTTTTACAACATGCTTAGAAGATTAATACCGAACAGAATATATCAAGAGAAAGCAACGCCCCACCGGGATTTCACCATCGATCATGAACTAGGAAACGAGCCACCAAATCATCCACAACCGAAATATGATCTAAAGAAAATATTATTTGATCTAATTACTTCATCCTCCTACACACTAAATCATGATTACACGTACATGCTAAGCTATCTGCGTAGTTTTTCTGGGATAACTTATCACGTGTTTAATATATAATTATAACACACATAGTCACATACTTGTAAAATGATAATTTGAAAAATAAATGAAGTTTTTTAATATTGTGGATATATGGTGAAACATCAATATCAATATTCAGTATTAAGAGAATATTATGATTCTCTCTTAATTATTTTATAAGCAAAATAATATAATATATGGCTTTAGTACCTATGTTAGTAGGTCAAGAATGGGTCATTCTATATATAATTCTGTTATAGCCTTATAGGCATATTGGACTTTGTTGAGTTAATGATTGGTCACATTTCTTTAACAGTACACATTTGGTAGCATTAACCACTTTAATTATTCATTTTTTACTTTTTTTTAGATATAATGGAGAATAAGATATATATATTTCTAGTAATATATATTGTAGATGTTTTTATACTTATAAATATTTTAAATTTGAAGTATATATGTTAGTTATTTTATTATTTGCTTATTTAAGTGTCTGTAAGTATAGAAACACATATCATAATTACTTCTAGTTGCATATATCCTTCTTTTATAATGAAATAAACTTGTTCATAGGGAATTGATTAAATTAAATCGAATAGTATATTAGAGATTTGGAAAATAATGTGTGCAACAAACTCTAGGTAAGTTATAATGTATTAGGTATCACTAATACAAAAACTACTTTCAGCCCCTTGATATCGCCGTTATTAATCATATTTATTATACAATATCCGTTTAATTGTAGCCATTTATTATGAAAAAAGAGGACAAAAGGTGTTGTTTACCTTTGTTAATTACATTTCAGGCTAATATAATAGAAAACGAAGTTATTTGAAGCTTAAACGAGAAAAATCAAGGAAAAAATGAAGTTTTCTGAAAAATACACGTCACGGCGTGACGAAGTTCAAGGATTGCGACACATAAAGGTGATAGACGTCAAAATTCAAATGGGAGGATAAGTCACGAGAGAAGTTCGCGTCGCGACGGGGGATTTTATCCAATACTATTTTAACTCAAGTCCAGATCGGATTTAGAGACTTCTACTTCAACTTTAATCACATACAACTCTAAGAACATACTAGAGGTTGTTCAAGGCAGATTAGAAGCTCGTATTTAAAGATCAAGTGCATTCATTATTGATTCAACTCCGGTTTTCACCTTTATTCTTACTATTATGTATTGCAGATTACCGAGTATGTTTAATCTACTGAACATAAACTAAATCTTATGTTTTCCTCCCTAGAGGAGATAAAACCCTTGTAAATTGGTTTGATTTGATTGAATGGGATGTTAAAGTGTTATAAATTCATCTTGTCTTGTTTAATCTAAGATCCATATGTATTAAAGTTTATGTTTTTAGTGTTTATTGACTGAGTTTTCAAAGGTTAGAGGATCAATCTATCTATGTTTGTTTTAATTATGATTATCTAATATCAATAGGTAATTTTGATTATTAATTGACCAATCCTAGGATCAAACAACCGGTATGCTTCACGCACATCACCCCTCTCTTTTAGACCCGGTTTTTGTAAAATTCAAAAAACCGAGGCTAAAAGTATGAAGGGGTAGGGGTGTTCACGGGGCGGGGCGGGACGGGTAGTGGAATTTTTGTAAACCGTTACTGCGGGGCGGGTATCTAGTTTTAGAAACCAAAACCGAACCGCACACAGCGGGTACCCGTTGTGCGGGTACCCGAAGAGAGGCGGGTATCCACAGTTCGGGTCGCGGGTACCCTAAAATTGAGTTGTTTTTCATTTTTATTGTTTTTGACAAGTTCAGATTCATAATATAGCAATAAACAATGGTAGAAACAACTCAACAATAATGAATAAATCACTAACAGAACAAATAGATCTTCGATTAGAGCATCGTAGAAACGAAAAAGCGATAGAATTGAAGTTGGCACTGATGATCGATTTGAGTGTCTCTATCTTGAACTCTCGATCATTGCAAGCTTGCAAACTCTCAATGTCGAAGCTAAAAAAAATTTCGGGGAGACGGTGGAAGTTACCAGAATAAGTTAGATAGTTTTGAGGAATTTTAGTTTCTAATAGCTTTTTTTATTTCTATATATATATATATATATATATATATATATATATAAAAGTTACAAGCATGCGGGGCGGGGCGGGTACCCGCGGATATCGAATTTTAAAAACCAAACCCGCATTGTGTTCAACGGGTACCCTAGTTTTCGGGTTTTTGGGTTACGGGTATCGGTTTTTTCGGTTTCGGTTCATACGGGGCAGTTCGGTTTGTCGTAGGGATGGCAAAAAAAACTGAACCCGACGGGGAAAACAGAAAACCGAGCTAAATGGGGCGGTTTCGGGGATGCTAAACGGGGACGGGGATGGTGAAAAACCGAATAAATTAAGCGGGGACAAGGACGGTGATACCCGCCCCGATTACCCGATTAACCGGCCCAATTACCCGATTATATTATATATATTTTTCATTCTATTTTATATTTTTATATTTTTTATTCTATTTTTATATTTTATATTCTATTTTTAAGTATATATATGATATATTCATTTGAAGTTGGAAGATTGATATAATTTATAATTTGTGTCGTACTTGAACACTTGATGTTTTAAAACCATTTGTTAGGATACATTTAAACACTTAATCATTATCTTGCATCGTTTTGTATATATTTGTGGAGAATGTATTAATGTTGTATAATTTTAGTATAATTGTTTTTTTAAACTCGTGACTTTATCTTAAAAGTGACGAGAATCTCCACGGTGAAAAATCACCGTTTAACTTCATACGGGTATCCCCGCGGTGAAAATTACCCGTTCATATTAAACGGGGATATCCGTTTTCCCGCGGTTTTCCCCGGTTACCCGATGGGGATCCCCGTTTAAATCCCCGCGGTTTTTTAAGCGGGGACGGGGACGGTTTTTTTAAACGGGGACGGTGACGGGGGGACCAATCCCCGGCCCGAAACCGGCCTGTTGCCATCCCTAGTTTGTCGGTTTTTCGGTTTTTTTGAACACCCCTATAAGGGGGCAATGGAAATGGTAGAAGAGGGATTGAACTCCGGTTTTTTTACTAAACAACCGGGACTAAAAGTATAAGAGGGATTGAACCCTGGTTTTTTACTAAACAACCGGGACTAAAAGTTTTAAAACTTTCAACCTCAGTTTTTAATTAAGGAACCCCGTCTGAAGGGGGAACTACAAATAATGAGAGAGGGATTCAACCCCTATCTTTTACTAAACAATCGGGGTAAAAAGTTTCAAAACTTTTAACCCCAATTTTTAACCGGGTTTGAAGGGGGCATTACAAATAATGAGAGAGGAACTCAACCCCTATCTTTTATTAAACGATCTGGGTGAAAAGTGTATAAACTTTCTACCCCATCTTTAATTAAAGAACTGAGTCTGAATTGCAAAAGAAGGGGAAATTTTTCAAACTAGTATCTAAACTAAAACTGATTAATTTAGCGGCATTTGGATGATCTAGCGGAATAAGGTACTGCATTAGATTATGAGATCATTAATCTTAAATACACATCGAAACATCTACTATATAAGTTCTAATGTTTTGCAACCTTAAATTATGATTGTTGTAGAAATTTGTAAGATTCGAAACAAGAAACTAAGTGTGCTGAATGATGACTTTGTTTATTTATTTTAGGGAAGTAATGGCAAACTTGCGTGTGATATGCTTAGTCAACCAAACCTTGAATGTTAGAGGCATGAAAATAAATAAAGCGGGTTAGAGTGAAGCCGACAATCTAAAAATGAGCCGTATGACCTGTTTAAGGGTAAAACTATAACATTATAAAATTTTCTTTAATACTTATAAATTTAAATTTTGAAAAGAACTTTGTAAATTCAAATAAGGGTGTGACATCTTAGGGACATAAAACACGTCAAACAAAAGTACAAAACTCTTAAACGTTAAAAACTTAAAATAAACAATAAAATATTTATAGTTAAAATAATAGTACGTCATTTTAGTACTTGTATTTTGAATTCGATTTTTAATTACTTGACATGTAATACTTTAGTATTTTGAATTCGATATATAATTCTATTTAATGATGAATAATTTAAATTATTTGGTTGTTCAATGACATTATTTATTCGTATTTAATATAATAGTAGTGCATTATAGTTTTTATTATTATTATATTTATTTATATAAGTTGAATAAAAAAGTAAATTCAGAATTCAAATCAAACCGAAACAAATACCAAATTTAAAGTTCTGTGGAGACCAATGAACTGTATAAGTTGGCATCCGTTGCACTTTGGAATTGGGTTCATTTGTTGCTAATATCAACAAATGATCGATCGATCTTGCTCAATATATATACATTTGAAGAAGTAAGTAAGATCACATATGTTTTTGCCTGTACGTTGTTACTCCATTAAATTCATTTCAAGCTACAAATGATTTCTGATATATATGCGTTTCTATATATCTTCATTTCAGTTATGTTTTCTTATATGAATTTCTTACTTGTAAACTAACCCATCCCTTTTGCCACGTACCGTTTCTATGCTTTTTGGGATATATCCGCCTATATATTGTTAGCTTGTTTTGATAGCTATTTGTAGGTGTATAATGAGAAAATTAAACATGAATTTTTTAAACTTTACTTTAGTGTACGTTTGTTTAATTTGATAGCTATTTATAGATTTATAATCATTAAAAACCAAATAAAAATCAGCAGGTGTAGATTCTTTTTTTATGTTTTGAAAATGACAGCAGAACAAGAAGTGTTATTTGAGTTAATTAACGGATACTATTATTTGAATTGTTGAATTGATTCGAAGCATGTTTGATGTATACATTTTATTCTAAGCATAAACTCTCTTTAGACGCGGCATATTTAAAGGTCTTAAAAAACCGGAATTAAAGGTGTTTTTTTATACTAGTGTATGTATGTATGTATGTATGCAAGCGTGCGTACGTACTTGCAATATTAGTCGCCTCCTTAATTAAGGATGTATGGTGGAAGGTCTTATGCTTACCTACCTAGCTTGTTGGTGATGTTCTTAGTTCAATTCTCGGTAGCTTAATTAAGTAGCTAGCTAGTTACACCACACATTAAAGACACTTGCTGGCCGGGGGAAATTTATGAATTGATTACTTGTGCGTGTTACCTGCATGTGTGAATATAGTTGCATATATGATCCAGAACTTAACCTTGGCTGCTTGCTATGTTTTAATTTCATATATGTTAATGGATATGATAGATCTTTATTCTTTCACTATGCATGTGTACGTACGTTGTTTCATAATTTCATATATATATATATATATCTGTGTGTGTGTTAATCAAACCTTAATTAATTAGAGGACTAAATGTTATATATATATATATATATTTATATATATATATATATATATATATATATATATATATATATATATATATATATGATGCATGCCTAACTAGCTGCTTGTTGGAGAAATTAACCGGCCTCTTTGTACGTATTCAGTAGCTAGCTTAATATATTTCTTAAATTTAGGTAATATATTGTACGTACGTGCATGGTTGTCTAATATAATGTTGTTTATCGATGATCTACAGTTAAGTAATAAGTACGTAGGTAGTAGAAGTTAATTTGTTGGCATGCATAGTGGCCGGCCGGGGAGTTAGCAATCCTCGATTGATATGATCGGGGTTTGAAACTTATTTTGCACATATATACTTATTTAGGATTTGAATATATATTTATATTTATATATTCTTTCCTTTAATTATAACACCAGTCAATCTCATGTTGTCAATGCGTCAAGCTCTGTGAGCTGTAAGCTTGACTCGATCAAAATGTTTTACTTAAAACAAGATAAATCATTACTTCAAAGTTAGTTACGAGGATTAAATTTAATATTACTATCTAATTAAGATTTTCATTATTGTTATTAATGACTATTTTAAATGATTTAAGCGTGCGCGCGTGCGCACATATATATATATACACATGTTAACATGGTACCCGCGTAATGTGACCGTAACGAATAACTTCTACTCAATAGTATGTCTATTTTCGGTATTCACATAATAATTTTAATTTGGTAACATATCTATAATTTTTTATCTTTTTTTCATTCTTTTTATTTTTTTGTTTTCAATTAACTCTTTTATTAATTTTTAATATAAATTTTGAGAACAATAAAATAGAAAAAAGAAGTCTCTAGTTATAATATGGGGTAAATTATATGAAAATACAATATGAAAATTAATAATTTGAAAAATTAAGAGATTAAGAAAAATAAAGTAAAATAGTGGATAATTTTCTATTTTATTTTGATTAAATATCTATTTAAAAAAATTAAAGTGTCTAAGTTCTGGTTATAGCCTTATAGGTTATAATACATATATATACATACATACTAGCTTAAAATAACTAATTTAAAATATTTATTCCTTTATAGAATATTTAAAAATTGAAAGGTATGGTTATGAAAATATTTTTTAATAATTAAGTTAATTTGTATTGACTTGATTTTTTTTATATATGGAAGATTTAGTTATTAAAATGGAATATAAGAGTTTTATTAACTATGTTTAATAATTACTTTATTTAATAGTTTCAATTTAGCTTATATGAGGGTTAATTCAGTAATTTTAAAATACTTAAAATTTAAGAGTTTAAGCAAAATGTTTAAATGTTTTATAATATAGTATATGTGTATGTATATATAGGAGGGTTCATTTGAGAACCATTATTATTGTGAAAACAGCGAGAACCAACCTTATTCATTCAATTGGTAAGTAGAATTCATGGATGAAGAGCGTGAGGGATAGAGTGTGACAAGGTGTATGTGATGAATTCATGGGTGGGTACTTGAATTAAAGGGTGAGAAATTGGACAGCTAGGATTAATTTTCGCGGTTCTCGTAATAAAATTGGTTCTCAAATGATCTTTCCGCTATATATATACATATTTATACATACATACTAGCTTAGATACCCGTGTATTACACGGGTTTATAAAAGAAAAGTTTGTTTGAATGATCAATATATATACTTGCATTTCCAAACACTTTGTAAACTATTTTACAATATAGACAATATTTGTATGGATGATCAATATACTTAAGTTTTACACCATTGTGAGCAATGGTGGAATTTTCAATATATATACCGCCATATTCTTCAAGTAAACAATCAAACCTTAAATTCATGTTTTCAAAAAATTTGTTGTATTCTACTTTCTTGAGATGATACACGTGCAACTTAATACAAGGCCAAATATGCTTTAATAAGAATTGTGGTAAAAATCACCAACCATATATGGAAAGACACGTCCTACGGTTACAATGAAAACAATCTAGTGCAGGGGTGTCTTTGAGGGAGTGCAGGAGATGTGGTCGTACAAGGCCACGTTTTAAAGGGGGCCCACTTATATATATATATATATATATATATATATATATATATATATATGTATGTATGTATATACATATTACAATTTTTTAACGCTCACAATTTAAGAAATAAAATTTTAGAAAGCTCATGTTTTGATTAATATATTAAAGAAGTGAACATGTTGATCAAATACTTCAAGGAGTTCAGAGAAACAGGGTTATCTAAGGCTATTGATAATGCTAAGGAACTTGTCATTGAAATGAATATTGATTTTGTATTCTCTCAAAGATTGCAGGTTCGTAGAAAAAAATAATTTGATAAGAACCAAAGTAATCAAGATATCTTATTTTTAGCTCAGGAGAATAATAAAGTTAACTATTTTTTATATATTGTTGATAAAGCTAATGTTTCTCTTAAAAACATATTTGAATGTTACAAAAAGTATAAAAAAATATTTTGTTTTTTGTATCCTAAAAATTTGAAGGAATTTGATTAAAAAGATCTTAACTCATGTTGTAATCATTTTGAATCCGTATTTAAGTATGATGGACGATCAAATCTCGATACAAATAGATTTTATATGGAGTTGAAGCTGCTTGACAAGTTTTTACTTGGGAAAACTATCCGAACTAACGATGTCTTAAAATACTTGTAATGAAATTGATTGTTTTCCCAATGCAATTATTGCATATAGAGCATTGTTGACTATTCTTGTAACTGTTGCACTGCAGATAAAAGTTTCTCAAAACTTAAGTTGTTGTTATGCTACTTACGGTCCAAAATGTCACAAGTAAGACTTAATAGATTGACAATGATAGCTATTAAAAACAATATTTTGGAGAGTATTGTTTATAAATAATTGATTCATAACTTTGTTTCTACTAATGCTAGGAGAATTACGATTTATGTAATTATATAGGATAAACTATTTTACTATATTTCTTTTATTTTAGTTTTTGATATAATGAATATCGTAGTATTAGTGCATTTTTACTTATATGTGTGTGTGTATATAAGGGGTCCACTTCTTCACTTCGCACAGTACCTTTAAAATCTATGGGACGCCCCTGATCTAGTGTAATTGATTTCCACAAAAGTATGATCCAAATATGCTTTAGAAAGAATTGTGAAATATTTCATAAATAAAATATAGGAAATAGATTTTTTTATAAAAATAATGCATTTTCTATAAAAATTATTAAAAGTAATGCAAGTATAAAAATAATACATTTTCTATGATGTATATATAGGAGGATTCATTTGAGAACCATTATTATTGTGAAAACAGCGAGAACCAACCTTAGTCATTCAATTGGTAAGTGGAATTCATAGATGAATAGCGTGGGGGGATAAAGTGTGGCACATGTGATGAATTCATGGGTGGGTAATTGAATTAAAAGATGAGAAATTGGACTGCTAAGATTGGTTCTCGTGATTCTTGCAACAAAATTGGTTTTCAAATGATCTTTTCCCTATATATATACATACATACATACATACATACATACATACATACATACATACATACGTACATACATACATACTACCTTAGATACCCGTGTATTACACGGGTTCATAAAAAAAAGTTTGTTTGGATGATCAATATACTTGCATTTCCAAGCACTTTGTAAACTGTGTTACAACATAGACGATATTTCTTTGGATGATCAATATACTTAAGTTTTGCACCATTGTCAGCAATGATAGGATTTTCAATGTATATACCGCCGCCTTCTTCAAGTAAATAATCAAACCTTGAATCCATGTTTTCTAAAAATTTGCTTGTATTCTACTTTCTTGAGAAGATACATGTGCAAATTAATACAAGGCCAAATATGCTTTAAAAAGAATTGTGGTAAAAATCACCAACCATGTATGGAAACACACATCCTACGATTACAATGAAAACAATCTAGTGTAATTGATTTCAACAAAAGTATGATCCAATATGCTTTAGAAAGAATTGTGAAATATTTCATAAATAAAATACAGGAAATAGATTTTTTTTTTATAAAAATAATGCATTTTCTATAAAAATTATTAAAAGTAATGCAAGTCTTTCAAAATTTTCAAAAGTAAAGTATTCGGGATTTAAGATCCTGAATTTGACGAAGAATTCGGGATTTGGAATCCCGAATTTGACCAAGTACAACCACCAAATGCATTAAAAATGACAAAGAAAAGGTTAGAAAGTCTACTTACGTGACATATTGCAAATTCGGGATCTCAACTCCCGAATACTCTTTTAAATTTGAGATCTAAAATCCCGAAAACTCAACATTTAAAAACTTTGAGAGACTTGCATTACTTATGATAATTTCTTTATAAAATGCATTATTTTTAAAAAAAATTCTAGGAAATAGGAACTGAATTACCCTTGAATTGCTTGTTTTGAGGTATCTTCTCGATCAACACACTTGCACTTTTAATGGTATATACATGATGGAATTATGTGCAAAAAAATAAAAAGCTATCTGATGCATGAATCTTTTACAGGTCAAATCGTCCGTTGCCTCGATCTCTTTATATAAAAAATAGCTAATTTGTAGAAGCATATATCGATTTTCTAAACATACATAACGCATTATTCTGTATATAGAAATTAAATATAAAACTTACTAAATTGGAAAACAAACATATAAGCAATTAAATATAAAACCATACAATAAATACCTTAGCTATATATACAAAATGACTCTTAAGAATTGCTACAAACAATACATTGAAAACTAAGCGGTAACCCATCCAACATCCCAAATCATTGAGCAATTGTGATCCATGTATTATAAGCTAATATACATAATCCGTGAAGCTTTCATTATTGACCAACCACGACAGTATAACCTAACTGAACAAATGAAGAGGTTAAAAGAATCTGATCACTACTAATTAAACACAAAATAAAATATGACCGCTATTAATCAAATATATGCATTAAATAGGGGTTCAAAACCTATCAGTGCATAATATCAAAGTCTATAGGATAAGAGAGATGTGATTTGGAATTTTTACTACAGAATTGTAAATGGAGAGAAGAAGACTGAAAATGGCAGATCAATTGTAGTTACTCAGTTGAGTAAAATATAAGATTAATTGAGAACAAAATTAGTAACCCTTCTCTACCTATATAGAGAAAATAATTTGGTATTAAAGCAAAGCCACATAACGTTGGAAAAGTGACTTACTAACGGAGTAAAATATGATAGAAGGAACGTGGGTATTGTTACCATATCTCTTAGTATTGGCTTGGTTTCTTAAAATTCATGTTTAAAATAATAAAAAGTGATTACATCACCTTAACAAAAAAGCTATCTCAAACCCTACATATTAACCATATATGCTTCTCTCCTTGAAACAATTGCACACACAAAGACAAATACACACACACAATCAATCAAGCCATAAGAGATCAATAGTCGTCTTCAACTAATGACCAGATAATGAGCATTGAGATAAGTATTATGTCTAACTTATAATCAGAACAAAGTTTATAATCATTTTCCCTAGAGGCATGAATCAAATATGTGATTCAAACATCGAGTCAAATGATTCTGAAGTAAAGTTTAAGCTTTCCACACATCTCATGCTTTGTACACAGTACATAAGGGAATATAGTAGTTTTAGAAATAAGTGAGGGAGTGAATCTATCTAACATTATGATTTTAACATAAGGTATATGTGAATAAGAGCCCATATATATAGACTTGTTTGATGTGAAAATGATGTCATTTAGCCTTTACCCTTTTTTCATGGGCAATATTTTGTGCTGCATATTGAGTTCATTACAAATAACCAACACATCGTTTTATAAAACGGGTTGATTAAAAGTAAAAATAAAATAAAAAATAAGTTCCCTATATCCAATAGGTTATAGGTTGGGTGCTGCTAACATATGCTAATAAGTAATGGTTCTCCTAAAGTTAACTACCTTGACATTATGAAGAAATTTGCGTGTGGTTTGTAAGTTGAACATTTTATTCTCATTTAAGCATTTCTTCGAACAGTTGGTTTGAATACAATTCATACAAAGCACTATACTTAACAACAATTGAGCTACGGAAGTAAGTGAATGGAACATTCCAGCAAAGCAATCAAACACATGTAAGTGTAAAAAATTAATCGACTACTGTTTCAATCCTCATGGGATAACAAGACCAGAATTTGATTGCTTGAATAGTACTACAACATACATGGTTGAAAAGTAGGCTATTTAGGCAAAATTGAAAAAGAGATCATTGCTAGCTTTGAACACAAAAGAAACAAATAACATCATAAATCTTGTTCTTATTTAAGAATTTAGTAAGAGAAACAATATAAATTCATAAATCAAATCTATATCAACATCATACTTGTAACACCGGCTTTACAACCACCAGAATTTAGCAAAAATTTGTGTTTTTAATAAACGTGAACTCCTTCACGATTATATATCATTAAGTTAAGCAGCGGAAAATTTAAACCGAAAGGTTTACATCAAATATTTACATTCAAAACATTGTATCGATTGTTGGTGTTACTCTACATAATAACCGACCATAATACCATATTACTACAAAAAGTGTTCCAACCCATATTAAACATCCAGCAGAAGGTAACCCCGCTCACCAGACAACTTATTCTTTATCTGTAAAAAAAGTCAACGTGGCACCATTAGCTATACACATAGCTAGTGAGTACAAACCTAACATAAGCGTCGATAAAGCAAGTCATTCATCACAGGAATAAGCATACAATGCTATCCTATCACATTGCGGTGTGCTGATAAGATCGGTATAAGTCATTTCTTGCAAGATAGCTAGTCCCGCTCAACAACAATAAACCGGGGGATCAGAAACGACCATCCGAGCTGGTGGGGGAGCATAAAGAAGTCCACCAAGCATCGTTTACGGAACCATAGGTTCCTTAGGAAACTCAGCTACAACCGGCTGATTACCCCTCATGATATAAGGCACGGCGGTTCTGTAGAACCTATGATCCGGAATGTTACCTCGAATCACGGTTAAATCCCGAATCTCCTGATCAATGGTCCCTAAGATCTAGCTATCCGGCTGACCTTAACCATGCTTGAAGATGTCCGCGAACTTTTCACATACACACAGCTGATCCAATCTAGATCATTCACTTAGCATGCATATTCATTTATCACATTAAGCATGCATAGTTATTCATTTCATCATTACGGATCCACTCTGGATCCCTAGCATACATATCATCCATCTCAACTAGGCGGCTCCAATTCTGGATTCCGGTGGCATGCACTTAACTTAAATTCAACAAGCATTTAACATGGCATAGTACATTAAAGTAGTATGGCAATGCTTATATATTTACTTTTAACATACATGCGATTTAAAACATCATTACATCACATGCAATACATTTAGCAAGTAAGTCTTCCTCTACTGAGGCTTACGGAAGTCGGTACTCACTTGAGTTGCTTAATTAACTAGATTACTTTAACTCTGGTTCCGCTAACTTGGTAAGTTTACCTAGAATCATTACTTACATCAATCATCTATATACATATATATACACAAAGCATGACCACTAAACAAACATAGGGATTCCAAATCCGGACTTAGCATAAATCTGCCAAGACTGTCGGATTTTGGGAAATCTGACACTCTCCTTGCGGATTATAGAATTCCGATAGATACTACCGGAATCCGACAAGCTAGCAGAAATCCGACCTATTGGCGGAATCCAACACATGAGGGAATCCGGTACACAAGGAAGTCCGACATACTATCGGAATCCGGCATACATGGAAATCCGACATACTATCGGATTTGACAACATGCGGATTTAACAACATGCGGGTTTGAGTAAACTTGCGGATTCCGATACTTTTGCAGGTCTCGGAATCCGACTCATTCAATACACTGGAATTCCGCCATCTTCTTACTTCATTTCCAGGATTTCATGTGTAAAACCCGTAATTTTGGAAAATTATAAAAATATATAATTATGGCCAATTTACTTGCCAAGTAACAAAGTTATGCTATTTAAATGTTATGTGATATATATTTATGTGTTGTTGGTGGATAGTGGTGTTTTATTAACTAAATTATATATATATGTAAAAAGAATGGAAGTAGAGGAACTTAGGGTGTAAATTTATATATATATATATATATATATATATATATATATATATATATATATTCACCTATTGACTCATTAAGTGAGTCAAAGAAGAAGAAAAATCTGGAAGGTGTCTAGAGAGAGAGAGGGAGACGTGTGGAAGAAAAGAAGAAGGGATTCAAGGGTTTTGAGAAGAAATCAAGAAGGAAGGTGAGGATCCAAGTGCAAAACCTCTAGAAATTGTGGTGGTTCTTCATACTCTTCATTTTGTGCTTGGTTTAACTCAAGAAAGCAACCATTCTAGTGGGTTTTGAGAATCAAGTAAGTTCTAACTTGAAATTTGTGTTTGATTTGAGTTATCCATGTTATAGTTAGTGATTCTTAGTTTGATTTTGGGTTTGATGTGTTTTATGGGTCAAAGTTGGGGAGATGGTTGAAATTAGGGCTTGAAATGAGCCAATGTGTTTAAAGTGTTGAAAAATGGAGTTTGATCATGATCTTACATGTGAAATTGATGATTGATGCTAAAAGATTGATTGATTGTAGTGATTGTTGATTATTTATGTTGAAAATTGATTTAATGGGTCAAAATGGGAAAATTATGGTGTGTAGAGTTTTGATGATCAAAATTATGTTTGATGTTGTTAAAATGATGTATTGAAGTGTTCTTGAAGTGTTTTGGTTGATACAAAGGAGGTTTGTTGGGAGAAATAATGTTTGATAGAGTTTTGGGGTGAAAAGTCGGGGCTGCAGCAAGCAAAACAAGCCCGGAATTACTGTTCACGGGGGCTCGCGGCCCGAGCCCCAAGCGTCGCGGCGCGAGGGTCTGGGTTTGGCATGGTCATTTTTCCAGAGATTTTCTCCCGGCGCGAGGCACCCTGTCTCGCAGCGCGAAACCCTCTGGAAGGTCCAAAAACTTGTTTTTAACCCCATTTGACCTTGTAATTGATTAGGGTTTGTTTCTAATGGTTTTAGGGAGTCCAAAGGGAGTCTGAAAGACCGGAAACGAGCGTTTAAGTCGTGTTTTGAGTACATACTTGCGTGTAACTTCATTGTATGGTTAACTTAACTAAGTTAACCTTGTTTTATGATCATAGGATCATTGTGCGAGTGATTTGTGGCCTTGTGGTTAAGTGGAAGTGATCCTCATCACTTCAATTAGGTGAGTTGTGCCCTGCGGATACCCAAAATGCTTTTAATATGCAAGTCATCAATTGTTTTCGTATAAACCATGTTTATGTATATGTATGGCATCGTTGTGATCTGTAATTGATATTATCATGTTTATGATAATGATTTATGCAATTGAGTATATGATTCACCTGTTTTGAAGCATGTTATGCTACGTATGGATTATGGCAAGTTGTTACCTTGTGTATATAACTTGCATGTGATTATGTGACCCCTCGGGGTAACTGTTTATGTGACCCTTCGGGGTATGTGCTATGTGACCCTTCGGGGTTTATGTGTTTGGTCCGGACCGCTGTTTGTGATATGAACTCTATACCATAGGGTTCCTAGTCATTGAGACATACACAGAGGTTCCTGTGGCTTCGGCAATTGGGGGAACCGCGAGGTACGGGTGGCTGAGGGATCGGTGCAGAGAGTGGAGGGGTATGTC
The DNA here is from genome assembly GCA_038502395.1 of Dittrichia graveolens. Lineage (NCBI taxonomy): Eukaryota > Viridiplantae > Streptophyta > Magnoliopsida > Asterales > Asteraceae > Dittrichia > Dittrichia graveolens. The sequence continues at coordinate 78,656,765 of JARJIL010000001.1, read as the reverse complement.
AGTAGCCATCATGACCGTGTGGGTTCACTGGGCTGACAAGCCACCGAACCCGGGTAACACGAGTGGATTTGGTGAACAGGGCTTACACTCCAGAGAACCGTTGTATGGTGGACTGCTTTGTGCTTCCCCCACCTTGACGGGAGATGTGGACACACCCCCACGAGGACTTGTTGACCATGGTTGGCCCCTATGGAACATACAAGTATAAGTGCACTTGTCCCCCACATCTTGTGTGAACTGTTTTATGATGCCATAACTGTTTTATGATATATGATGACTTGTTTACCTGTTTAAATGATTTTGGCACACTCACTAGCTTTGGCTAACAAAATTTGTATTTATGTTATGTATCCGCAGATAAGCCATAGTATGATGCCAGTGAGGCGGGTAGAAGCTTTTGGGGAGCACTTGTTGCCTTTGGATATGTTTGGAATACATGATTATTCTTATTTTGTTTATTTAATGACCGTGTATTCGGGTCAACAAGTAACACCATCTTTTGTAAATTTGACAAGCTTCCGCCTTTTGATGTAAACAAACACACTTATGATGATATTTTGTTGAAATAGAAAAAGTTTAAATTTGTACTTAAATTCAGGGTGTTACATCATGCTTGTTAATCTTACATTCAAAACACATTAGAGCTTCATATATCATCTATATGAACCTCAAAAACACAACAATACTTATTTAAAACATCAAACATACAAAACCCACTTTCAAGTAAGCTTTGAATGTTCTTTCATGATGTTCTTCACTTGAATTTGGATTTCCAGTCTTATACCCAAGCATAGTTATTATAAATCATGTTTAAACTCCACAACAAACAACAAACATCAAACTTACCTCTGTTTGCTTCACAGCCAACAACTACTAACTTTAAGGATTTCCGAGAGAGAAAGAGTGTGTTTGTATGTGTGTGTTTGCTTGTTTTGCCAACTTTGACCATTTTAGTCAATCACATACATACATATATACAAAACCACATCCAGAGGCAACCGTCATCTTTTCTTTCTTTTATTTCTTATTCTTTTTAATATACATTTACATATATATATATATATATATTATTACACAAATATACATATATATATATATATTTCATTTAACAATTAATACAAATACATTTTCATTAATATAATTAACTTACATACATTTATGCAACTTAAATACTTATTTATACAATTTACTAATTCACGTACATTTACACACGATTAATAACTAGGCCCATATCGAGAATGTTACAGTACTCGCATACCTGGGAAAATGAAATGTGATATCTATGTAACTAAGAAAGACGATGGACAAACAAATGGGTGTGATAAATTATGGTTCATACGAAGGTACATTATCAATGGGTGTGATGAAGAAATGGATCAGTGATAATAGAAAATGAGGCATGAGAAGAATTAGAGTTAGGAACATGAGATGAGAAATGAGACCAGTATGAAGAGGACTGTGAGAATAGGAATTGCCGATGGAAACCTAGGCGAAAAAATACCGAGAGAGGGAGAGAGGGAAGTCGGAGCGGGAAATAAAAACATTAGGGATATAGAAAGAGGACACGTGTCCTCAAGTTTATTAAATTGTGAAAATTAAACAAGATATAGATATCTTATTGCAAAAACCTTTCGGTTACATACATATCCAAAGTTTAGTCATAGACATATATGGCTAACATCATGTGGAAAGATATATATATATATATATATATATATATGGATGAGATCAAATAAAAAAAATTAAAGTAAAAAGTGTAAAAGAGATGATTATTTGATCATTTTTCGGTATATATATCAACCGATAATTGTTAGTTCATCATTCTTATTGATTAAAACTAGTTCTTCATCAATTTCTTTTTTATTTCAAATACAGATTTTGAAAACAAATTTTTTGAATAATTTGTTGATGAACAAAATGCTTTCATCTAAAAAGTGATGAATATGTTGGATTCATTAAAAAGAAATTGATGAAGAACTAGTTTTAATCAATAAAGTTTTAATCAATAAAGATGATGAACTAACGATTATCAGTTGATATATATACCGAAAAATGATCAAATAATCATCCCCTTTACCCTTTTTACTTTAATTTTCTTTATATATATATATATATATATATATATATATATATATGTAAAAGTTTAAACGAGAACTGTTTTTCGTACGAGAATTGTTTTTAACGTCATAAATGACTCATTAATAGGGGTATTTTGGTAATTTATATATTTACCCAACCGTGAATTACGTCCTGATGAGCCGTCATTAATTTGCGATGCTTGATTTTTTCGAAATAACCCTCATGAATGCGTCATTAATGAAACATTAATGAGCCGCCAAAAAATATTAGCCATTGATTAAGTTTAATCAGGGGCTAAGATTAGTTCTCGTACGAAAAACAGTTCTCGTTTGAACTCTCCCCTATATATATCGCCTCGAAAAAATCGAAATTTACACTGCGCGGATAAAATTGACTGATGTCCCGTGCCACCACAGCGTTATACGCAGGTCCGCCCCTGTATGTATATATATGTAACATATATATAACTCCCACGGTGAAGGCGAAAAACCTAGGGGCAGCCGGAGACATTAGGAGTGTACGTTTGGATGGATCGGTTTAACCTGATCCGATTGAGTAAATCCAATTGAATTTTGGTTTTGAAAAGTGGGATCCGATCCATCCAAACAATCTTAAGATCCGAACCAAACCATAAAAATTACAATTCGGTTTTCATTCGTACATAAATACATGCTTAAAGAGTTGAGGTATTTTAAAAACTAGATTCGGTACATATATACTATTAAGATTAAAATATAGTTGTCCAAGTTACAAGAACTAGTAAGACTAGTGGCTTTATAAATATATAAAAAATAATTAAATAAATATAAACATGACACGAATAAATTACTTAATTACACCAGTGTTATATATATATATATATATATATATAAATAAAATCTTATTCGTTTAAACCAGAACCAAACCAAAATTCATAGTAATTATTTAGTTTTGTTCCAATGCGATCCAAAAATCCAAAATATCTGAACCAAATAGTCCGATCCAAAATTTTTAGTTCGGTAATTCGTTTTTATCCAATTAGTAAACACCCCTAGAAGACATGGCTTAGACTCTTAGAGTGAAAGAAGTGTGTGGTTCATTAATGACTCCTTATCATGTCATTATGTTGAGTTTTTTGCACCACTATATTAAATTATGAGACTCGCATATTATCACCAACCAATCAATATTAAAAAAACAAACAATGCCCAAACTTCCGAGCCTTCTCTGGCTTGGAAAAAGCCACGCACTACAAGAAAATGACTCTTTTGCGACGACAAATGTTGTCGCTCAAAGTCAAAAGGTCATCACAAAAACTTTTCTACGACGACATATTGTCATCAAACCATTGTGGCTGAAGCTTTTCTGCGACGACATTTCCAGCCTTCTTCGACGCCGGTTACCACCACGACATGTCGTCACCAAAGGTCGTCGCAAAATTGGTGATTTTTAAAAGAAAATAAAAAATAATTATGAAAAGGTAATTGCAACGAAGATGTTGTATCAACTAATACCCATAAGGCCATAACACGTAAATAGAGTGGGTATCCCCTCCTCCACAGTGTCGAAGGGCTTATCACTCACTCCTTGGACTCTATAGAGTCAAGTGAAAGAGCTAATCGTTTATAGAATAAAAGAAATATATTTTCTCTATAATATTCACAACTAGGTTTTTAATTTTTTCCATATAAAAGGTATGTAAATTTAATATATTATTATAATATTTATATGTTTTTAATAATCAGAATGTATCTAATATACATATAATTTTGATCTAAATACATGTATTAAAACTCCATATACCAAAAAAATACAAGGATTATACCGTACATAAATATAGTCGATGCATGTGTACATCTTTATGTCGTGTTTAACAATAATATAAAGGGTGTGCCTATTTAAACTTCAATTCCTCGTATATTATATATATTAAAAATATATATAATTAATTAATATAATATAACTGAAAAAAAAAAAGATACCGGTCAATATAGTAACACCCTAACATTAATTTATTTGTTGTAGGAAAAAAATAATACTCAATTGTACCCGAGCTTCCAATTTTGACAATTAATTATATATGCTGAATTTTGTAAAAATTGGTCATGATAATTCATCAGTTAATAATTAATTCACCACGTGAGGATTGTTTTTTCTTTTTTCTTTTTTCCCTCTATATATGATATGATATGATGGGAGCCATGTGTAGTCGGTGGTAATATTAACATGTTTATTAATTGGATATTTATTATTTTATTAAATAAATATTTCTCCAATTGACTGTCGCGCTTTTGACGACTGATTAATATAAAATATTCTAATTACATTAAATATTAAATTTGATAATATAATTTCATTTTAATGAATATAATGCTCGCATATGCAAGCACTTGCTACCTGACGTTATTATATTTGACCATTACTTTTTTTAGTTAATTATATTTGATAATTACTTAGGGTCCGGTTGTTTTACATAATTCGAATGAATAAAGCTGATTTAATTTACATCTATGGAATTGATTTTCTATTACTGAAGGGAATGAAAACATTCTAACAAATGAGATTTCATTTAAAAATAAGTTTACCAAACGCAATACTCGAAATTTGATTTCAATTTCATTTCATTCCTTTGAGTTCTGCGAAACAAACCGGACCTTATAAAGTAGGATTTTACCGTTCACGTGTTGTGACGGGTTTTATAAACTTATATTTAGAGGATACGTTAGAGACTTAGAGTTTTGTTGTCAATTGTTTGTTATGACAAATAATTTTATTATGATTTGATTGGATACAATTAATATTAGAATAATAAGGAAACACACTTAAAAAACGATAATATATAATAACGAAAGAAAAAAAAATATCAAATCTCATAATTTTAATATTGAAGTTTTTCGTCTTCGAAATAAAGTCTTTATCTACGTGGACTTCAATTTATAATTCATTACTAAAAACCACAATTTTATTTTTAAATTATTTAAATTTGGTTTAACCATTAAACTTTAATTTAATAAATTAACACTCATAGTTTTAGTTGATTCTGGTTTGATCCGTAAACCTTCTTTTAGCTGGTTTAACCCTCATCGTTTTGAACTTATTTCGATTCAAAACCTAAACTTTATTTCGAATGATTTATCCTTAAAGTTTCCAATTTTGATCCAACTTTTCAACTTTATTTCAAGTACGCTAAAGTAAATATACATAATACTAATGTATGTCATTCTTATTGGTTTAGAGAACATACTCATTAGTAAATTAACTCATTTCATGTTCGGTTCAGATCAAGTTTCGGGTTTGTGTCTCAAATTACCAGTCTTAATATAATGGCATACATCTCATACGACAAAACAACATAAGTGGTTAAAAAAGGTTTTGAAACTGCAACCTTCGTGTCTAAAACCAACACCAATACCAACCCATCTATGCAACTTTAGTGTAAATGTTGCGAAATTGAATATTTGTTATTACTCTGTCTTTTTCCTGCAAATTGCATGGTATATATATATATATATAATATCAATGTATATTGTAAGTTTCATTTAAATGATTTGTCTAAAATTCCACTTTTGATTCAAAGTTTTTGTGTTATATTCCGAGGTTTGCGTTTTAAAACACATTAAATTTTGTGTTTGATCAATAAATAAATAAGAAATTTTTAAATGATGATTTCTTAAGTCTTAAAAATATTTTGACACAAGGATTTTCAAATTTAAGGAGTAACCCCTAAGTTTTTTAATCATTAACTATTGTATTTAGTACTTTCATCGTTTTACCTGTTGCTTTCACATATAGCAGCTTATTGTAAAACCCTAAAAATCGTTTATAGAAATAAACAATAACTAAGCTTGACGGGATTATGATTTTTGTACGTTGAATGGACTTATTCTTGATTAAAGAATCACGATGGACACAAATATTAAACAAGAACAATAGTGGTTTGTGTCTGGTTTGAGATTCCCTCTTAGTTGAGTTGCGGTTACACTTCGATTTATTTAACTATACAATTCACGGGCTTTATGAGGCCTTAGACCAAGTGACCAACTTTATTATGTACATAAGATATCCTAAATAAGGGTTTTCTTAGGTTAAAAACGGTAACACCCTCAAACTAGTTTAGTCAAAGTTAAACGTTTTGATCAATATTAAAAGGGTAAATTATATAAAAAAAACAATAATCTTTGCCTAATTAGTTACTTTGTTTTGCCCAATATAGGACGTTTTTCCACTTGGTTTTTTTCTTCCTGTCCTTTTGTTTCTTTATTTTGTTTTCGTTTTTGTTCTTTTTTATTTTAATACATAATTTTATAAATATAATTTAAAAGATTAATTTACATATTAAAACAATTAGAATAGTTTTGTCCGAATTTTTTATTTTTTCTATTTTACTAGATATCATTGAATATTATAATTTTATGTTTTAGATAGAAAATTATTATAGTTTTACGAGAGTTTTTTTCTATAAAAATCTTTTTGAATATAAAGATTAACAATATTAAATGGTTAAGGTGGACATATAACATGTAAAATAAAATAAAATCTAAATCGACTTGAATCTAAATAAAATGATACATTTCGCGTGATCCTAAATATCTAAGATTTTCATATTTATGTTTACATGTTATTTTATATATATATATATATATATATATATATATATATATATATATATATATATATATATAAAACTCACTTACTCCCCTCACTTTCTTTGTGCATATAATTTGTACAATTGTTTCTATAAAAAAAGGTTTCACGCTTCCATTTCACCATCTTCTTATTACTCTTACGTTATATCAAGCTATGGCTTTTTTTTTCTTTTCTTTTTATATTGTCCTAATATTTCATCCCTTACCTACTAAACAAGTTATCTTTTCATAAAGTATCACTATCAATAATATTATTATTACTAATACTATTATTACAATTACCACTACTATATATATATATATATATATATATATATTTATTTATTGAAAAGTTCATTTGAGAACTGTTTTTATTGCGAGAACCGCGAGAACCAATCTTAGCCGTCCAATTCCCCCTCCTTCAATTGGATTGCCTACTCATGAATTCCTTACATGCACCCTGCCACACTCAATCCCCCCACGCTCTTCATCCATTAATTCCATTATCCAAAATAAACGGCTAAGATTGGTTCTCGCGGTTCTCGCAATAAACAAGTTATCTTTTCATAAAGTATCACTATCAATAATATTATTATTACTAATACTATTATTACAATTACCACTACTATATATATATATATATATATATATATATATTGAAAAGTTTATTTGAGACCCGTTTTTATTACTAGAACCGTGAGAACCAGTATTAGTCGTCAAATTCCCCCTTCTTTAATTGGATTGCCCACCCATGAATTCTTTACATGCACCTTGCCACACTCAATCCACTCATGCTCTTCTCTATGAATTCAGTTATCCAAAGTGAACAGCTAAGATTAATTTTTGCAATAAAATCGGTTCTCAAATGAAGAATAACATAGGATTTTATGAAGAAAAAAAATCAAACATTTTATCCCAGTAATTAAAGAAATAACCTTTAATGTTGGGATTCATTTTAACCATTTTAATTTTATTTTACTCGTGTGTTCTTTGTCTTTGTTTGACAGTTTGACTTTATATTCTTGTAGCTTTTTGTATATCTTATAGTTTCTTGAATATGATTAATATTTTTATTACAAAAAAAAAATTATTATTAATTCTGCTACAATGTTACTAGTACAATTGAAAATATTTGATTCCGTAAAATTTTATAAATACATAAAAATAAAATATTTTGTCCTAACGTTTAAAAAGGTAAATGAACAATAACATTATTATTTTTTCCTGTATTGAGCCTTTGACCAGATGATTATATACGTATATTAACATTGATGGTGAAAGTTAAGGTTCAAATCATATAACCTTATAAATTATTATTTACATATTTGGTTACTTTAGCAAAGAAAACTTGAACTAAATAATATAAACTAAGAACAGATATACAGTATTATTATGGTGTCACCACAATAATATAAACTATACTATAGGAATCTTGTTTTTAAATCTTTTAGAAATATTTTGAGTTAATTATCTTTTAATATAAATAAAATAATAATTTGAATTAAATTTATTATATAATATTAGTCTTTCATTTAACAAATCAACTTTAAGTATTTATTTTGGTAAAAATTAAAATCTTTTGATTTTTTTTTGTCAAAATTAGATTCAATTTTGACTTTAATTTTTAGAGATAATTTCATATGTTTCCTTCTTAAACATTAAAATATCATATTTACCCAATATAATTTAAAAATAGCATATTTAACAATTCAAAATATCATATTTAACCTTTACTTTTATCATTTTAATATATTTTTTAATCAGTTTTAAGTCTTTTTAATTATACCACATTTTTACAGTCACCTATGTCATCCCATCGTGTCAATGCTTCCGCTATTGTTCTAAGTGTTAACATATTCTGTCGTCATTTTTTAAAATTCTTTTTTCTTTCGTGTTTTATAATTTTTAATATCTTTTTATTAATGCATAATTAAAAATTTAAACCAACACGTGTATCATACGGACATTAATCTAGTTGTGTGTGTGTGTATATATATATACTACTATATAAACCATTTAACATTCTCTCTCCTCTTAAATTTTAAGACTTCTTAAAATTCAATCAATATAAAATCTTGACCCTTCATTTAATCTAAATTAATCTCATCAACTCAATCTTTAACTATTTTATTATCTCCTAATTTACTTTAACTTTTTATTCAAAATATATTCTCTCATACTAACACAATTATCCACCTATATCAACATAATTTTTAAAAACTTATTAACTCTTTTCTTTATTTCATCAATATAAATCTTTTTTCTTATTTTATTGTCTTTTAAAATTTATTTTTAAAATTAATAAAATAGTTAAATGTAAATAAAAGAAAATTTGAAAAAAAACGGACTTGTTGCTGTAGGAAACTTTTTCGTGACATTGAATCGCGTGAATAACATATAATTACATTTTTTAAAAACAACGTATTGTAAATTAAAAACTATTTGCCGCCGTAGCATTACGCGGGTATGATTCTAGTTTTGGATGAAAATGAGAAATCGTCTAACAAAGAACCATTAAAGATTACAACAACCTATATACTTGATCTTCAAGATATATAGAAGCTAGAAACAATATATGGATAGGCATTTTATGTACGGTGCCATTGATTAAGAGCATTTAGAAACATTATACGTAAATGAATCTGTAGACTTTTTTTTTTATTTGAAGGATTTAATTAATCTTAAATGGGATATTTGCATATTGATAAGAGTTTAAAAGGTTTGAGAGGATATTGATGTAATTTTAGTTTTTATTATAAAGATATATACGTAATTTAGAAACTTTGAAATTATAAAATTCTCACTTAAAAGGAAAGATTTGTTATGATTTTTAGAAACTGAGGTGGCGTTTGGTTCGCGGATTATTTTTGGAAGGAATTGGAATATGAAGGATTTGGATTTGGAATCTAAAATCTTGGGTCAATGTGTTTGGTTAGCTATACTAAGGAATTGGAATTCCAACCTCTACCACCGCCAGTCATCCCACCCTCCAACACCGCCACCATCCCAACCTCCACCACCGCCACCATCCCCACAGTCTCCGGTCACCAGTCATCACAGTTGAAGCCCTAATCGAGGTCCCCATAGTCAAAGCCCTAGACGGAGGTCGGAGCTTCACTGCCACAGAGCTTCAATGGTCGAAGCCCTAATCCTTACAGAGCTTCGAGGTCGAAGCTTCGCTGCAACAGTCGAAGCCCTAATCCGCACAGAGCTTCGATGGTCGTAGGTCGTCGGTCGTAATTCGCGTGGAAAGCTTCGTATCCCCACAGAGCTTCGAGGTCGAAGCTTCGTTGCCACAGTCAAAGCCCTAATCCCTACAGAGCTTCGATGGTCGTAGGTCGCCAGTCGTAGATAGCTTGGAAAGCTTCGAAGCTTCGTCGCCAATCGCCGGTTACGGTCTCCGGTCGCCGGTCGTAGATCTGGGAACGTGGTGAGCAGGAAGGAATTTGAATTCCTTGGCTAAATGGAAGGAATCTAAATTCCTTTGGTTGAACGAAAGTTTTCCATGCCTAAATTCGAATTCCATAGCTAAAAGATGAACCAAACATGGAAAGGTTTAGGAATTGGATTCCACTTCCTACAAATTCCTAAGAATTCCCTCCAACCAAACAGCCCCTAAGTTAGTTTTTCAAAGAGTATCCGACGGATACATGCCTCCCTTTCGGCCCTGCATGTGAGCCATTTCCTGACCGCTGGGATGCCGAACAGTATTGTTAGGGGTAGCACAAAAATTAATGATTTGCTACGTTTCACGACTTAGTTAGTTATACATTCATGTATCGAGTTAAGACAAGTTGAAACTGGTTTATTAAACCAAATTTATTAATTGTATTTAACTAAACCGTAATCAAAACCTTAGAAACTAAAATAATTTCAACATATAAAACTAATTGCACATAAATAAAAATATCAACAAGCTTCAATAAATAAATCTAGGGTCAATAATGGTTTAAACCAAAAAGAAGGTGTAACTTAGAGGATTAAATATTTATAAAATCAAACTTTATGGTAAAACTGTTAATTTGAAGAAAAAAACTTTGAGGATTAAACCGAAACTGAAGTAAAACTTTGATGGTTAAACAATTATTGACCCATAAATCTATTTATTAGACAAAGATATTTCTTGTGCGTTAGAATGGTCGGCATATAACAATTTGTCAAACACGCACGTACTTTTGAAATCAAGTTAGATTTGGGCTTGCTCGATTCACTATTAGACAAGCTGCATTTTTTAAACAACAAATATTGGTAATTGGGATTAATTGCTTAAAGTTTTTAAACATCAAGCTACAATCATTTGGGTTTAAATCTTAAATTCAATTGGGTTAAACAGCTAAAATTGGGTCGTTATCATTATATGTGGTTGCACTAAAAATTAGAGGGGTTGTACAACTTTTTAACCATATGTAGTGTAACACCGCCGTTTCGAGAACCAAATTTTTCTTTTTAAAATATTTGTTTATCATTTTCAATTAAAGACTTGCAGCGGAATATAGAAAACACGTGGCAAATATATTACAATCAAAAGATGCCACATACAGGTTTGGTGTTACTGTTACTTATCCGGTCGACCATTACTAAATTCAAACAAACATTATATCAGAATTATTACAAATAAAGTGTTCCTCCTATGAAATCAAACTACCCGCAGGGTCCCGAGCTCACTGAGAATTACCTGCACATGTAGGGTGTAGCATCTGTTAGCTATAATAGCTAGTGAGTACTCAAATAGCATGCGATCAACATAAATACATCACATATCATCAATCATGCTCAGATAGTTCTATCCTAGCATCTCGCGATGAGCTGGCGTAGTCAGGAGGTAACATATCTTGCATGGGAGCTAACCCGGCTCAATGCACCAAACTGAGGTACCAGACACATCAACCGCTCCGGTGGGGGAGCTGTTAACCGTCCACCGTTGCGTTTTGGAATCAACCGATTCCTCTGTTGTACAGCCGCAGCTATACCCGAAGAGGACAACTTTGTCCTTAAGTAGAACAACTTTGTTCTTGTAGGACAGCTTTGTCCAGGACAACTTTGTCCATAAGATCCGGATCAATCACAAACAAACAATTTAATTCAATCGAATCATCAATCAATGCGGGCATATATATTCAATACTCATCATAGCATACACCTAATCAAGTGCATATGACACTGTGTCAACATGGTATATTCTAGCATCATCATGCAATCCTACACTTAAACAAGTGCGTGTACAATTCATGGTTTACTATTCCTTAATCATTGTTAATATATGTTATAGATATATTAATCGTTATGTTATCAGGCACTCACCTGTCGAGTTAGAATACTAAACGCTACTTTACAGAAGATCCTGGATCAACTGAAGTACCTAAACAAACATCCCGTATATCAGTACAACCCGAAACAGCAAGCTGTATGCTGGAACAGGATTCTTTACGGCCACAAGCATGTCTGGTTGCGCCCACAAGGGCTTGGAAACTGCTTGCGCCCGCAAGGAGGTCCTTGCGGCCGCAAGGCAATCCCTTGCGCCCGTAAGCCGTGCCCTTGCGGCCGCAAGGGTGATCCTTGCGCCCGCAAGCATGTCTGCACAGATCAGTGCGATTTCCAGCTCTGCTTTTGGCCATTTCAACCCCAAAACAAACCAAATCAATTCCAATCCAATTTCCAGTGTTTACAGACTACTTTGGCACTTAAACTAAGTTAGAAACAAGTATCAATTCACACTTTAACACCAAATTCAAAGATTGGGATCAAAATCTCCATTTTGACCCATTTGCACTTTAATTCAAGAACACCATCAAAAACACTGATTTAATTCAAGAATTTGATTGATTATAACTTAGAAATGATATAGAAACATATTAGAATCAATGGAATCAGTTGTAGAAGTCAATTGGCCAATTTGACCCATTTGACCTAAAAGGTCAAAAACTCAAGAACATGGACATCATGTAGCTTACTTGAAGAAAGTGGAGATGGTGGAGATGATTTGCAGCAGATTGCAAGCTGAATCCAGCAGCAAAAGTTGTAGCTTGATGATTTCTTCAAATGATCTCTTCAAATTGCAACAAGAGCACAAGAACACAATGAGATAGGCACAAGAAATTTGTCTGTGTTTGCATAAAGGAGGTGGCTCACGTGAGTTAGCTGCCATATGCCCACTTGTGGGTTATTATTATCCACAAGTGGGTATCTTGTTCCCCTTTTCAACTTACAACTTAACGCACGAATATCCGTTTTAACTAACGGGGATATTTTTGGAAACCTTGTTCTAAACCATTTGATAATTTATTATTCTTATCTATTTTTCATAATATTTTAATAATATCATTTCTTTATTATTTTCTATATTTTTCCCAAATAATCAATTATATATATATAGATATATATATATATATATTTCCTTTTATTCAATATTTAATCAAAATTCTAGACGTACCAGATTCGAACACGACTAGGCCCATTTTGAGGTTGTTACAAATCTACCCCCTTAAAAAGATTCCGTCCTCGGAATCTACTTTAAGTGAACAGATGGGGATAGCGGGCCCTCATATCCTCCTCGGTCTCCCATGTCATGTTTGACCCGAGGTTGTGCTTCCAATTGACCAAGACCAGCTGAATAGTCTTCTTTCTCAGCCGTTTGGTCTTCGTGTTCAGAATCTCGACGGGTTCTTCCACGAGCCGTGTAGAAGAATCAACTTTCAGATCATGCAAGGGTAGAATCTGGTCTTCATCCATCTTGCACTTACGAAGATAGCGGACATTGAAGGTATTATGAATACCTGATAGCTCTGGAGGTAACTCCAAAGATACTGTCTGCTCATTGACTTTCTGAATAACTCTGAAAGGACCAATATATCTCGGACTCAGCTTTCCCCTTTTTCCGAATCTGATAACACCCTTCCAGGGAGAAACCTTCAAGAATACCCGATCACCAATTTCAAAGGTAACTGGCCTGTGTTTAGGATCAACATACATCTTTTGCCTATCCCTGGCTGCTTTAAGCTTCTCACATGCAAGCTTAACTTTATCTGCTGTAATCTGGACCAGATCAGGTCCAGCATATTGCTTCTCCCCTGGTTCAAGCCAACAGGTAGGTGTGCGACAACGCCTACCATAAAGCATCTCATACGGTGGCATACCGATACTAGAATGATATGAGTTATTATAAGCAAACTCAATCAAAGGCAAATGAGAATCCCACGAGCCACCGTATTCGAGTACACATGCGCGTAGCATGTCTTCAAGAGTTTGGATAGTCCTTTCAGACTGTCCGTCTGTCTGCGGATGGTATGCGGTACTCAAATGAACACGAGTACCGAGCTCCCGTTGAAGACTGCTCCAGAAGTGTGAAACAAAGCGTGTATCCCTATCAGAGACAATAGATAGAGGAACACCGTGTCGAGCAACAATCTCATTTATATAGATCTGAGCAAGTCTGGGCATAGAAGAAGATTCATTCACAGCTAGGAAATGTGCACACTTGGTGAGTATGTCAACAATCACCCAGATATGTCATGCCCTTTAGAAGTCATGGGAAATTTAGTAACAAAATCCATAGTGATGTTGTCCCATTTCCATTCAGGAATTGGTAATTGTTGCAAATTACCATAGGGTCTTTGGTGCTCGGTCTTCACCTGTGCACAGATCTGACATTTCTCCACATAAGAGGCAATGTCACGTTTTAGAGTAGGCCACCAATAAAGTGCCTTAAGATCATGGTACATTTTCGTGCACCAAGGATGAACAGATAAACGAGAATTATGCGCCTCCTTCAAGATAAGATCCCGGTTCCCTCCGATGCTAGGTAGCCAGATTCGGGACCTGTATGTCTTCAAACCCCTATTGTCATCTTGTAGCTGCTTCTTCATCTTTGTCATAACCTCAGCCTTCAGATTAGCTTCTGTTAAGGCTTCTTGTTGAGCCTCCTTTAAACGAGTGACAAGATCAGAAACAATTGTGATTTTCATGAATTTAACGGTTTCTGTGGAGCTCTTTCGGCTTAAAGCATCAGCCACCACGTTAGCCTTGCCCGGGTGGTATTTGATTTCACAGTCATAATCCTTAATCAATTCCATCCACCTGCGTTGCCTCATATTGAGCTCCTTCTGTGTAGAAACATACCGGAGACTCTTATGATCAGTGAATACCACACATTTGGTGCCATACAAGTAGTGGCGCCATAGTTTCAGAGCAAAGACAACAGATGCCAACTCTAGATCATGAGTCGGATAGCTCTTCTCATGTGGCTTCAGTTGGCGGGAAGCATAAGATATAAACTTGTCCTTCTGCATAAGAACAATTCCCAAACCTGCGTAAGAAGCATCACAGTAAACAATAAAATCTTCTGACCCGTCAGGCAGAGTCAGAATTGGAGCTTGACATAAAAGTTTTTTCAAAGTTTGGAATGCCTTATCCTGTTCATCAGACCATAAATAGGGAACATCCTTTCGTGTAAGTTTCGTCAAAGGACGTGCAATCTTAGTGAAATTCTGAATGAATCGCCGATAGTACCCGGCAAGTCCTAAGAAGCTACGAATCTCAGATGGGGTTTTGGGAATTCCCCAATTCATCACCGCCTCAACTTTGGCTGGATCAACCATTACACCATCCTTGCTTATCACATGCCCAAGGAAGTGTATCTTTTCGAGCCAGAACTCGCATTTTGAGAATTTAGCATATAATTGTTCTCGCATCAATGTGTCAAGAACTATGCGAAGATGTGTCTCGTGTTCTACTTCAGATCTGGAATAAATAAGAACGTCATCAATGAATACAATGACAAATTTGTCAAGAAAGGCACGACAGACACGGTTCATAAGATCCATAAATATGGCTGGAGCATTCGTCAATCCGAAAGGCATCACAAGAAACACATAATGCCCATATCTCGTTCTAAAAGCCGTCTTAGGAATATCTTCATCGCGTACACGGACTTGATGATAACCAGAACGAAGATCTATCTTTGAAAAGCAAGTAGCACCCTTAAGTTGATCAAACAGATCATCAATACGAGGAAGAGGGTACTTGTTCTTTACGGTTCGCTTATTCAGCTCCCTGTAGTCAATGCACATCCGCATCGTCCCGTCTTTCTTTTAACAAACAAAATTGGAGCTCCCCAAGGCGAAGAGCTGGGACGAATGAAACCTCTATCAAGAAGTTCCTATATCTGAGTCATCATCTCGCGGACCTCAGATGGTGCAAGACGATAAGGAGATCTTGCTACAGGCGTAGCACCTGGTACAAGATCTATCTGATATTCTACATCTCTTACCGGTGGCAAACCCGGTAATTCATCAGGGAAAACACCCGGGTATTCAAAAACTACCCGAATGTCATTTACAGCTTTCTTCTCCATGTGCGTATCAATAACATAAGCCAAATAGGACTCACATCCCTTGGCTACAAACTTGCGAGCTTTCATTAGAGAAATCAATGGAGTTTCAGAAGTTCTTCCTTCACCACGAGCCACAGCATATGACCTGTCAGAGAAAGGAATTTTAATAATCTTCTTCGAGAAAATAATCTCAGCATTTTGTTTGCTGAGCCAATCCATCCCAATTACTACATCAAACCCAGCAATCGGCATAACCAGAAAAGAAACAGGGAAACTAGTCCCGTCAATATCGATCAGTGCAATAGGAACTCTATGAACAATAGAGACTATCCTACCACTAGCAACTTCAACACTTAACGGATCAGTCAGTGTACAGATAGGCAATTGCAGTTTAGCACATAAGAACGCAGAGATGAAAGAATATGTTGCTCCTGAATCATATAAAACACAGGCAGGAGAATTATTAATAAGAAAGGTGCCAGTGATAACGTCACCTGCAGCCTTAGCCTCATCGGCTGTCATCTAAAATGCCCTGCCTGGAGCAACATTCTTTCCCCGACCCGAGGAAGATCCACCAGCCCCTCCTGATCCGGTGTTGGAACCCGACCTACAATCAGCCGATTGGTGTCCCGGCTTGAAGCACTTAAAGCACACATTATCTTTATGTCTACAGCTTTCAGCTGTATGCCCCTTTTGACCACATTTAGGACACCTTCCAGTATCCTTGGTACAATGCCCGGTATGCCTAGATCGACACGAAGCACACCATATATCATCAGAAGGATTATACCTGGAACCCCCTTGTTGCTGCTGGTGTTGCTGAGGCTGTCTCTGCCATGATCCTCCTGTTGGGGTTTGTTCGGTTTTTCAAAATATATTTTAGCAACGGAAGCATGAACAAAAATTTTAAACTTTTAAAACTCCCCACCAATGATCCATATGCAAGCCTTAAGAAACAAAACAACCATAGGGTGTTTAGAACTACAACCTTTGTAGCGTGAGTAAACCGTTGATGAAGTGGTTGATCTATGAGAAGCCAAGAGAAGACTTCCTCCAAGGTATCCACAAATCAATGAGTCCAACACCTCCAAGATGCTAGTCTCTCCAACCCTTGATATTCAAGAATGCAAGCAACAACCTTAGTTCTTCTTCTTGAACAAGATGTATGTATTGTAGCACCACACTTGACTTACTTGAAGAACACCAATACAAGAATGTAGAGATGTTTTCAAAGCTTCAAGAATACTTAGAACTTTTCTAAAAGAAGCCTAAAGGTGGTAGCATGTCATTGTTAGAACAAAGAACCATGCATGTACTAAATAAGATCAAGAAGTGAAGCAACAAGAGGGAGGCCCCCTTTGGCTCCCATTTTCGGCCGAAAATGGGTGAGGGGGGAGGGTCCCCTCTTGCCTTCCTTCCATGCTTGTACATCTAGTCCATGCCTTGGTTGATTGATTTCAAGTATACACAACATGGCCCCAATTTGAATTAATGAGGGATTTTCTAGTTTCCTTCATAAATACATATATAAAAGATATACTAGATGTGCCATACTATGTATAAAATACATCTACATGTATTTTATATACATACTTGATTGTTACTAGTAACTCTTTACTTGTAACAAGGATATACATACATTTATATAATTGTTACTAGTAACAATTTACTTGTAACAAATATACATTTATACATATATATATACATATATAAAATCATATGTTTATATTTATGTATTTCATATGCATTATCTTGTATCAATATACAAGAGTGATATTATTATTTCACATAAATAATAATATGCAACAATGCATATATACTTATATATATAATGAGTTGGAAACATATTTAAATCATATTTAAATATGTAATTGGTGTCCATTGATTGTAAATGTGTGACCCTATGGGTTTATTTATTATCAATAATATCGTATTAATTTGTGTCTTGTGCACATAGAACCAACAATCTCCCACTTGCACAAGTTACAACTTAAGCCGATATAGACAATGGTAAGAACGTCTAGCAACATCCCATTGCCCCTAATAATAAATAAAGTGTGTTGATCAACACTTTCACCAACGAAATTAACTCACTAGCTACAGATCGTTGTTATAGGTAAGTCATCAATTATCCCTTTGTTTTAACATCTCGTTGAACATGAGACATGGATCGTCATCAATTCTCATATAATGTTCAACTTGTTTTAGGGCCCAGAGATATTATACTCCCAATTAAATGAGAGAAACAAATTCCATCTTGACCACATACGTCTCTTATAAGACTCATATCATACCTAATAATGGCCTTTATAACTACCCGGTTAAAGATAGCGTTTAACCACATTAAAGCATGATACTCCTCATACTCGAGTCCCAAAATGTGTCTCAGGTCTAAGGATACAAAGATACCACCTTTTTCTCAAGATTTACTTATGACACTGATCCATGAAGTGATCTTAAGAGCGGGTCATGTCCAATGTTTGTTCCCTAACAAACATTAGTGAATTTGGCTGCAAACCCTTTTGCCTACTTTCATTACGAATGAAAGTCAACCAACTTATTCACATTAGTCTTAATTCATAACTATTCCCATAGTTATAACCGACTATGGACGTTTTAGAATAAAGAATTATTCATGGATTTAAACATGCTAATAAAGAACACAATATATATTAATGAAGTGATCATATCCCATACATCATTCAGATAAAATAGATATTGTCATAATGTTCCAAAATATCCAAATACTAAATTACAATTCAAATCCAATCCCTTGCAAAGAGAAGACCTATTGCCCTAGTATGAGACTCATGCTTAGTCGAGGCAAGAGGTTTCGTAAAAGGATCTGCAAGATTCTGATCTGTATGAACTTTGCGAATACACACATCTCCTCTATCCACTATATCCCGTATGTAGTGGAAACGCCTGAGGATGTGTTTGGTGCTGTGATGTGATCTAGGTTCTTTTGCCTGGGCAATAGCACCTTCATTATCACAAAATATTTCTATGGGGTCTTGAATGCTTGTTACTACCCCAAGGTCAGCAATGAACTTCTTCATCCATGCAGCTTCTTGTCCAGCCTCAGAAGCAGCAATGTATTCAGATTCTGTAGTGAATTGTGCAACTACACTTTGCTTAGAACTTTTCCAAGCAACCGCGCCTCCATTCATAACGAAGACATAGCCCGATTGTGATCGAGAATCATCTCGATCCGTTTGGAAACTAGCATCTGTGTAACACTTTACACAAAGATCTTCTTCCAAACCCCCATATATCAAGAACATGTCTTTGGTTCTTCTTAAGTATTTTAAAATGTTCTTGACTGCCATCCAATGGCTATCTCCTAGGTTTTGCTGGTATCTGCTCGTCATGCTCAAAGCATACGAGACATCTGGCCTAGTGCATAGCATGGCATACATGATGGATCCAATTGCAGAAGCATATGGGATCTCACTCATTCTATCTAGCTCTTCTCTTGTGCTAGGGCTTTGAGCTTTACTCAAAACCGTGCCTAGTGCCATTGGCAAGAATCCTCTCTTAGAATTCTCCATCTTGAATCGTTTCAAGATTTTGTCAATATATGCACTTTGACTTAGGCCAATAAGACGCCTAGATCTATCCCTATAGATCTTTATTCCAAGAATGTAGGCGGCTTCTCCCAAGTCTTTCATTGAGAAACACTTCCCAAGCCAAGACTTGATGTCTTGCAAGGTCGGGATGTCGTTTCCAATGAGTAGTATGTCATCAACATACAAGACAAAGAATGCTACTGCGCTCCCACTAGTTTTCTTGTAAACACACGGTTCATCTTCTGATTTGATAAAACCAAACTCTTTTATTTTCTCATCAAATCGAAGATTCCAACTTCGAGATGCTTGCTTTAGTCCATAGATGGATCTTTTAAGCTTGCACACCTTATTAGGATACTTAGGATCTACAAAACCTTCAGGCTGAACCATATAGACATCTTCACTTAAGTGTCCATTTAGAAAAGCCGTTTTAACATCCATTTGCCATATCTCATAGTCATAATATGCAGCTATGGCAATAAGTATTCTAATAGATTTAATCATGGCTACCGGAGAGAAAGTTTCATCATAGTCAATACCATGAGTTTGAGTGAAATCTTTCGCCACTAGCCTTGCCTTAAATGTGTGTACATTTCCATCCATGTCTGTCTTCTTCTTGAAGACCCACTTGCTCCCTACAGTCTTACTATTGGGAGGAAGATCAATCAAGTCCCATACTTGATTTTCATACATGGATTGCATCTCAGTGTTCATGGCATCAAGCCATTTATCGGATTCCGGATCCGATATAGCATCTTGGTAGTTAGTAGGCTCAGAAGAGTCTACCAAGAAAATCTCATCATTGGACACGAGAAATCCGTATCTCTCGGGTTCTTGACGAGGTCTACCAGATCTACGAACACTTTGTGTTTCAGTAGGTTCTTGAACAACCAATTGTTCAGGTTCAACAACCGTTTGTTGAGTGCTAGTGTCAACCTGACTTGTATTTTGTGGTTCTTGAATTTCTTCAAGGTCTACATTGCTCTCACTTGCCTCTTTCGAAAGAAACTCCTTTTCTAAGAAAGTGGCATGCCTAGAAACAAACACTTTGTTCTCAGCTGGGTTGTAGAAATAATATCCTAATGAATCTTTAGGATATCCCACAAAATTACATTTGATAGATCTAGGATCGAGTTTGCTTAAAGCTTCTTGTCGTACATGAGCCTCACAACCCCAGACTTTCAAGTAAGATAAGTTTGGAACCTTTCCATACCACATCTCATATGGTGTCTTATCTACCTTCTTGGTTGGAACCATATTCAATATGCGCGCAGCAGTTAATAAAGCATAACTCCAAAAGTACGAGGGTAGAGTACTTCGGCTCATCATAGACCGAACCATATCTAGTAGAGTTCGGTTCCTCCTTTCAGATACACCATTATGTTGTGGTGTTTTAGGAGGAGTAAGTTGTGAGATAATCCCACAATTACTAAGATGATCCATAAACTCTTGGCTTAAGTACTCACCACCTCGATCGGAACGAAGGGCCTTGATTGTTTTGTTGAGTTGATTTTGTACTTCGTTTTGAAACAGCTTGAACATCTCAAATGTTTCATGTTTATGTTTCATCAAATAAACATAACCAAATCTACTATAATCATCGGTGAATGTAACGAAGTATCTATCACCATCCCTAGACATTGATCTAAAAGGACCGCATACATCCGTATGTATGATTCCTAATAGATCTTTGGCTCTTTCACTTGAACCGGAGAAAGGAGCCTTAGTCATCTTCCCATATAAACATGATTCGCAAACTTCAAATGAGCTAGAATCGTTTGATTTTAAAATTCCATCCTTTTGAAGTTTTGCAATGCGTTTCTTGTTTATATGACCAAGTCGACAATGCCATAGGTATGTTTGACTTAAGTCATGCTTAGGTCGTTTGGTGCTAGTGGTATATATAGAATTATCATCAAGAGATCTTTTAAGATTAATTTCATATATTCCATTAAGAGGCCGAGCCTCAAAATACAAAATGTCGTTTTTGAAGGCACGAATGCCATCATCAACGAAACCAAAAGTGAATCCAGATTCTCTTAACCGAGCTACTGAAATAATATTCCTAGTTAAACTAGGTACATAACAACAATTGTTTAATATTAAGTACAGGCCATTTGGTAATAATAATTCAAAAGTTCCAAGGGCTTCAACAGCAACATTTGCTCCATTGCCCACGTGGAGATCCAAATCGTCTGGCTTCAGCAGCTTACTTTTTCTCAACCGCTGCACATTGTTACAAATGTGAGTTCCACAACCGGTATCAAATACCCAGGAATTAATGGAAAAAGTATACATTTCAATCATATATATACCTGAAGTGCTAGCCTCGCCAGCCTTCTTCTTTTTCAACTCTGCAAGGTAGGTTGGACAATTGCGCCTCCAATGTCCTACCACCCCGCATTCAAAGCACGGGTCATTCTTGGGAACCTTTCCCGCCGTCTTAGGTGTAGGAGCCTTGGCAACTTGCTTGCCTTTGTCCTTTCCCTTTGCCTTCGCTTTGCCCTTCCCTTTTGAGTTGTTTTTCTTTTTCTTCTTGATTCTCCCTTCTTGAATCATCAAGACTTGAGGTGTTTTTCTTGGAATCTTACTCTCAGCAGTTTTAAGCATCCCATGCAACTCTGAGACAGATTTCTCCCAATTGTTCATGTTATAATTCATGACAAATTGATCATAGGCTTTGGTCAACGAGTTAAGGATCATATCCTGTGCAAACTCGTTGGTTATGGGAGATCCAAGCCTAGCAAGCTGGTCAATGTATCCTTTCATCTTTAGCACATAGTCGCTAACGGATTGACCTTCCTCCATCTTACATTCATGGAAGGCTCGAGTGACCTCAAAGCGTTCTTGCTTCGCTTGCTTTTGGAACATTTCCTTAAGCTGGCCAAGCATCTCATATGCTCCATGCTCCTCAAGGTTCTTTTGAAGATCCGGAGACATGGTAGCAAGCATGAGGCATGAAATTTCGACCGAGTCTTCCGAATGCTTCACCCAAGCATCCCTAACGGCTTTGGCCGCAGTCAATGGAGGTTCCTCAGGGACGGGATCCTCAAGTACGTACAATTTCTTTTCGTGCTTAAGAACGATTCTCAAGTTACGATACCAGTCTAAGAAATTTGTACCATTGAGTTTTTCTTTCTCTAAGATTGAACGAAGAGATAAGTTGTTAACGGGCGTAGTTGAGTTAGGGGCCATCTACAAAATTTAACAAAGTTCAATTTAGTATTTTTGATATTTAATCCTTTAATAATTAATACCCTTTAGAATTATAAAATTCTTTAATTTTTAAAGGCTAGGATCCAAGTTGAACTTAACCTTGAATGTTTGGCTAATGCTCTCTCCATCAAGTTAAAACAACAAGGTAGGTAACGTTTACCAATTACATCTTGTATGTAATTCCTAGATCTTTATGGGATCCTAGACAACGATTGTCAATTTTGACATGTTTGATCCCATCTATGCCTCGGGCTTCCTTACGTTTGGCTAATGCTCTCTCCGTAATAAGATTCCGATTAAGTCGTCCTATTTCAAGACGGTGAATTTCCGGCCCAAGACGTTCATGGAATTCGCGGAAAAACACCTCGGTTGTTACAAAAACAATCCACGCGTTTGGCTAATGCTCTCTCCACGTGAGTGTCGTTGCAACAAGCGAGTGTCTTAAAATGGGATGGCATAGACTTACGTTTTGAAAAAGGGCTTTTACCGTTTTGTATATTTATTAAATAAAACAAAACGAGTCGTGTGACTAGTATTGCATGCATACAATAATAAGTCCACGTTTTGATAAAATCATATTTTTATATATATATTGGTCTTGAGTATTCTTAAAATCCATATTTTACGAACTCTCAACGCGTTCAATTTTAAACTAGTATTAATATCCTATATTAACGTGTGTAGTTTCGAGCGCGCAAATACGACCAATTTTAGCTTGTAATAAAACCATTTTATTATTAAGCTTGAATGGAGTTTGGTTGAGTTTTAAAATCTCTATTTTATAAAACTCATATATATATATAAAGATATATATTTTGACATAATGAATTTTAATCTTTACAAAACTCCTTTTATATAAAATTCATTTTACATCTTATGTTATGTCAACTTAAAATACCAAACTCCCATTGTGTGATTTATATTATGTAAAAAATATTATCTAGCATGCAAAAAATCCTATTTTCAACCATGCATAATAATATAAACATAAACACACACAAATAACATGTATAAGTGCATAACCAAGCCATTTATCCTAAGTGGTATTTTGTGAGCCATACAAAAATACCAAGTCATAACTAAGGACCAAATATTTCTCTTGTGATGAACTTGAAGCTCCCACTTGCCAAAACAACTCCTTGTAGTGCAAATGACTCCAAGCCTCCATGGTTGACTCCACCACACTTGAAAACTCCAACTTGGTCATTTCTTCATCTTGTTACATTTTTATAAAAGTAAACTAGTCTAAACTATTCTACTACTTACAAAATACAACAAGATGAAACAAAACTAAAATTATTATTACATACCAAATGAAAAAATAATTTTACAACCAAATCGAATTTCCAACACATCACAAAAGGTCTATGGCTTGTTATGCACAACATACACTCAAACAACCATATATATCAACACTTGATATTTAGGCAACTTTTACAACCAAACATGCATGTGGTTTGATTGTTTCCCAAAATAAATATATAAACATATATAAGTTGCCAACAAGAAAATCCATAACTTTTCTAACAAAAGAAAAGTTGTCCATTTTCTTAAACAATACATACTCAAAAGTTTCTTAAAACTATACATAAGTGGCTCTGATACCACTGTTGGGGTTTGTTCGGTTTTTCAAAATATATTTTAGCAACGGAAGCATGAACAACAATTTTAAACTTTTAAAACTCCCCACCAATGATCCATATGCAAGCCTTAAGAAACAAAACAACCATAGGGTGTTTAGAACTACAACCTTTGTAGCGTGAGTAAACCGTTGATGAAGTGGTTGATCTATGAGAAGCCAAGAGAAGACTTCCTCCAAGGTATCCACAAATCAATGAGTCCAACACCTCCAAGATGCTAGTCTCTCCAACCCTTGATATTCAAGAATGCAAGCAACAACCTTTGTTCTTCTTCTTGAACAAGATGTATGTATTGTAGCACCACACTTGACTTACTTGAAGAACACCAATACAAGAATGTAGAGATGTTTTCAAAGCTTCAAGAATACTTAGAACTTTTCTAAAAGAAGCCTAAAGGTGGTAGCATGTCATTGTTAGAACAAAGAACCATGCATGTACTAAATAAGATCAAGAAGTGAAGCAACAAGAGGGAGGCCCCCTTTGGCTCCCATTTTCGGCCGAAAATGGGTGAGGGGGGAGGGTCCCCTCTTGCCTTCCTTCCATGCTTGTACATCTAGTCCATGCCTTGGTTGATTGATTTCAAGTATACACAACATGGCCCCAATTTGAATTAATGAGGGATTTTCTAGTTTCCTTCATAAATACATATATAAAAGATATACTAGATGTGCCATACTATGTATAAAATACATCTACATGTATTTTATATACATACTTGATTGTTACTAGTAACTCTTTACTTGTAACAAGGATATACATACATTTATATAATTGTTACTAGTAACAATTTACTTGTAACAAATATACATTTATACATATATATATACATATTTAAAATCATATGTTTATATTTATGTATTTCATATGCATTATCTTGTATCAATATACAAGAGTGATATTATTATTTCACATAAATAATAATATGCAACAATGCATATATACTTATATATATAATGAGTTGGAAACATATTTAAATCATATTTAAATATGTAATTGGTGTCCATTGATTGTAAATGTGTGACCCTATGGGTTTATTTATTATCAGTAATATCGTATTAATTTGTGTCTTGTGCACATAGAACCAACACCTCCACCTGTAGCCTTCGACCCCGAAGACTGTTCAAACTTCCTTTTGGAAGTTCCCCCAGCTAGTGAAGCATGATCAGTCTCATACCGGCGTGCAATATCAAATGCCCTATCCAGAGTAGTGGCAAACCGGACGGATGATCGATACTCCAGTGGCAAAGCAAGTGCAAAGCAGTTAATCTTTGCATCCTTGTCTGTTAAAGAACCCTGCACGAAACGAACCAATTCGGTATACCTGGTGATAAGTTCCTCAATCGATCGATTGCCTTTAGACAAGGCTCGGAACTCATTATCCACTACTTCTACCGCCTGGGCTGAACAGTATTTAGCCCTCGTGATCCTCAGAAATCAGACCATGTCATAGAGTTGAGGACTGCAGCAGGTGTAGAAGCTATCACCGTATCATACCAGGACACCGCTCTACCTCGCAGCATCTTTCGTGCATATGCCACCTTCTTAGATTCATCAGCCTCACATGTCTCGAAGGCCAATTCAGTATCGCGGATCCACCGTTCCGCGACCACCGTATCCATATCACCTTCAAAAGTAGGTGGTGAACACATCATGAAGGCCTTTAATCCCATGGCCATCTTCTTTTCGGGAACACGTTCCTCAGAGGCTTTAAGACGAGCCTCCAAGTCGCGAATATACGCCTCCCGATCATCACTTCCAGACATAGTCAATCTCTAAGTTCTGTTAGATCATTAAAGTCAAACATACTTAGTATACTTTTCCATACTTGATTAATCATGTTAATCAAATAAACAAATAATCAACAATAGTGTTAGTCATGTGAATCATATCAATCTCTCTCACACCCCAACACCTCCTGAGGAACACTTTTAAATAATGGTCGAGAACCTGAATTTGAGACTGAGTACTCTTTCAAGTACCCAATTCACTCAAACTTAGGCTCTGATACCAGCTTGTAACACCTCCGTTTCGAGAACCAAATTTTTCTTTTAAAAACATTTGTTTATCATTTTCAATTAAAGACTTGCAGCTGAATATAGAAAACATGTGGCAAATATATTACAATCAAAAGATGCCACATACAGGTTTGGTGTTACTGTTACTTATCCGGTCGACCATTACTAAATTCAAACAAACATTATATCAGAGTTACTACAGACAAAGTGTTCCTCCTATGAAATCAAACTACCCGCAGGGTCCCGAGCTCACTGAGGATTACCTGCACATGTAGGGTGTAGCATCTGTTAGCTATAATAGCTAATGAGTACTCAAATAGCATGCGATCAACATAAATACATCACATATCATCAATCATGCTCAGATAGTTCTATCCTAGCATCTTGCGATGAGCTGGCGTAGTCAGGAGCTAACATATCTTGCAGGGGAGCTAACCCGGCTCAATGCACCAAACTGAGGTACCAGACACATCAACCGCTCCGGTGAGGGAGCTGTTAACCATCCACCGTTGCGTTTTGGAATCAACCGATTCCTCTATTGTATAGCGGCAGCTATACCCGAAGAGGACAGCTTTGTCCTTAAGTAGAACAACTTTGTTCTTGTAGGACAGCTTTGTCCATAAGATCCGGATCAATCACAAACAAACAATTTGATTCAATCGAATCATCAATCAGTGCGCGCATATATATTCAATACTCATCATAGAATACACCTAATCAAGTGCATACTACACTGTGTCAACATGGTATATTCTAGCATCATCATGTGTAACGACCGAAATTTTAAGAAATATTGCAATATTATTTTATGGAGAAATAAATAATATTAAATGGAGTTTATTTAATTATAATGATAATTAGTAATATTATTGTTAGTTAAATAAATTAATTAAAGTTGGGAAAGAAAGGAAAAGAAAAGAAAAGAAAAGAAAAAGTTGGAAAAGAAAAGAAATAAAATTAAATTAAAATTCGGATTTTTGAGGGATCGCGACGCGACGCGTCGTGTGTGTCAACCGGCTTTCGTGTGTCAGCCGGCTTTCGTGTGTCAGAAGTTAAGAGTACAGATGTCAGGATTTGCATGCAAGGTGATTGGCCGGAATATGCGGTGTCGCGACGCGACGTGTCCCCGACAACTTATATATAGGAGTTGATTTCAGCATTTTTGGCACAAAACTCTCTCAACCTAAGCCGTTACTCTGCCAAATTTAAGAGCTTTTCCAAGATTCTTGAGCCTACGATAGTGTCGGGTTTCGTTTGTGAGCGTATCTTTAGTTGCGGAAGATCGGAGATTCGATTCCGGGCGTTGTTTTGAGCACAGTTACGCGTGGGTGAACCCGAGAGGTACATTTCTCTAATCTTATGATTCTATTTCGGTTATTTAGCGTTTTGGACCGCATAATTTTTATGAAGTTTCTGAGCTCGTGACGCGTAAATCTTTAGTCGGGGTTTATTCGTTGCCGTGTTTTGGTGTTGTGGGCAAGATCCGACTTGTTTAAGATTATGAGATCGTGTTTCTCATGTAGTAACCTTCGTAGGTTGATCGCGGTGTTTCAGTTTGCGGTCTGGTTGATTCGTGAGCGTTGTTTGTCGTTTTGAGATCGTACGTTTCGTTGTCCATACTAAGGTGAGTTCAGTTGTTTTACAAAACCGAGCATATAGACAAAATCTGTTTTGATATTATTAACGGGTTTTAAGATGATATAGTTGTATAAATGTTTATGGTAGATTTCTGATCTTTCCTAATGCATGCTCGTTTATTAAATGATGATATACGATTGATTTATGCGATGAATATGATGCATGCATATATTCTTATAGATATATGATATGATGTTTATGATGTACATGACGATTTGGGAAAGGGTAGCTATACTCAGAGATGAATAATTATGCCTAGTAGGAAAAGTGTGTCTTCTAGGATATGCTAGCAATGAGATGTTGGGTTGCCGGGTTTCTAGATAACTTTGGCAACACATGGTGTATTTATACACTGGAGTGATGTATTAACCACAGAGATAGGGTCATGTGCAAAACGTCACGTGGGTGAGAGGATGGCCCAGTGGTTGGGGGCACCGTTAGTACTTTTGCCTGAACGACTTGTGTCGGAGTAACTATAGCGGACGGATTACGGGAGTGTGTGTACAAGTGGGAGTCGCGTCCTTCCTTGTACCATACTTGCTGGACACGCTTAGTGAACTTTTGCCAATGCGGACGGACCTTGGACTTAGTAGTTGCTAGGCACGCATATTGTATCTTTTGCGGACGGATCTTGGAACCTTAGCGGTTGCTAGGCACGCATGCGATGTTTGGGGTAGTGATGTTAATGATAGTCTTGATAGACCCCAATAGGATGATTTGTGATGCTTAAGATGCTAACGAAGTTAAAAGATGATCGTGATGATTTAAATGATGTTATATGATGTTTTATGATGATACTTGACCAGGTGGGGATTTAAGATGCTATGCGGGTGGGTCAAGTTACGGTTTGGGATATAATGCCTTAACCTAAATATGTTTGCGAATGTTTTAAATGATGATTTTGAGATGATAACTAAGCTGACTCACGAGGCGAAAGCTGACACTTGTTTCTTTGAAATACGTCTTGTGCTTGTGCAGGTTGCTTAGGTGCGTGGCCTTGTGAGACGGGGGCTTTTGGGTAGTTTTCTTTTGTTATGATGATACTCAGTATCAACTTGTGGTTGTGTAATGACCAAGTTAAAATAATGATGTGTTTGAGACGTAACAGTGGTTTTGTTTAATGAATGTTTAAAACGGTTTATCTATTTTAATCAATATGATGTTTAAAAAGTCTTCCATTGCTATGAATCTGATTGAGTAGAAAAAGTTTTTTGTAAATCTCAATTTCTGGAAACCACAGCTGTTACATCATGCAATCCTACACTTAAACAACTTCGTGTACAATTCATGGTTTACTATTCCGTAATCATTGTTAATATATGTTATAGATATATTAATCGTTATGTTATCAGGCACTCATCTGTCGAGTTAGAATACTAAACGCTACTTTACAGAAGCTCCTGGATCAACTGAAGTACCTAAACAAACATCTCGTATATCAGTACAACCCGAAACATCAAACTGTATGCTGGAACAGGATTCTTTACGGCCACAAGCATGTCTGCTTGCGCCCACAAGGGCTTGGAAACTGCTTGCGGCCGCAAGGCAATCCCTTGCGCCCGTAATCCGTGCCCTTGCGCCCGCAAGCATGTCTGCACAGACCAGTGCGATTTCCAGCTCTGCTTTTGGCCATTTCAACCCCAAAACAAACCAAATCAATTCCAATCCAATTTCCAGTGTTTACAGACTACTTTGGCACTTAAACTAAGTTAGAAACAAGTATCAATTCACACTTTAACACCAAATTCAAAGATTGGGATCAAAATCTTCATTTTGACTCATTTGGACTTTAATTTAAGAACACCATCAAAACACTGATTTAATTCAAGAATTTGATTGATTATAACTTAGAAATGATATAGAAACATATTAGAATCAATGGAATCAGTTGTAGAAGTCAATTGGCCAATTTGACCCATTTGACCTAAAAGGTCAAAAACTCAAGAACATGGACATCATGTAGCTTACTTGAAGAAAGTGGAGATGGTGGAGATGATTTGCAGCAGATTGCAAGCTGAATCCAGCAGCAAAAGTTGTAGCTTGATGATTTCTTCAAATGATCTCTTCAAATTGCAACAAGAGCACAAGAACACAATGAGATAGGCACAAGAAATTTGTGTGTGTTTGCATAAAGGAGGTGGCTCACGTGAGTTAGCTGCCATATGCCCACTTGTGGGTTATTATTATCCACAAGTGGGTATCTTGTTCACCTTTTCAACTTACAACTTAACGCACGAATATCCGTTTTAACCAACGGGGATATTTTTGGAAACCTTGTTCTAAACCATTTGATAATTTATTATTCTTATCTATTTTTCATAATATTTTAATAATATCATTTCTTTATTATTTTCTATATTTTTCCCAAATAATCAATTATATATATATTTCCTTTTATTCAATATTTAATCAAAATTCTAGACGTACCAGATTCGAACATGACTAGGCCCATCTTGAGGTTTTTACATGTAGTTTCGATATGAAACCGAAAAAAATCCACAACATTTAGCACTATGCGCGAGAAGTTGAGAAGTTGCACCGGCAACCATGGGCTACCATATAGTCCGCCAATGGGTGGGCTGCATATGAAGTATCAATCCACCAGCTTGAAGGATTAGAGCTTAAGAGTGAAGAACAGACGTTTTATTCCACTACAAGAAAAATGATTTTTAGGGTCGAGACTTTTAGGGGCGACATTTGTCGCCTCTATAAACTGTCAAAACGACGTCACTTTGTCTTTAAACCAAGAAAGTCCTACTTTAAGTTTTAGAGGCGACATATGTCGTCTCTAAAGGGTATTTTATATTTATTTTCGGTTTCTTTTTTCTCCGAAATACCACAAATTTTCTTTTAGAATTTTAATTTTTTGTTATCAAGCTTTTAGAGGCGACCCATCGCCTCTAAATATCAAAAACCCTTTCCCGGGACTTTCCTTATTGGAGGCAAATGATTTTTTTAAAGATTTTTTAAAAACAATTGAGTTTTTAACCCCAAAGGGTTTCTTCCGCAGCTTCTCTCCCTCGTAATCTTTGCGCCGCTGCTTTGTCCTTCGCTCGTTTTCTCCCGAAAAAAACTTTCGCTCACTTTGTTCTTCTTCTTCGTAGAAACTTTCCGGCAGCCTCTTCCCCAGCGTTCGTTCCTCACTGCTCTTTTCCCTCAACATCAATCGAAGGCTCGCTGATTTGCGTCAACAGAAGGCTCGATCGGTTGATAACCCTAAGAAGCTGCCGTCAATATTACTTGAGAATCGAAGTATCAAACAGATCTAAGGTATGAGTACAATAATCTCTCAATTCAATTTTGACATTCCTTCTCAACCTAGTTTACTCTCTTCCATCATATGCTCAAGATCGATTTGGTGCTTGGATGATTTTGGGACCTCAAGTTTCTGCAATTAGTTCTAAGATTAAGGTATGTGTACATTAATCTTTCACTTCCCCATCAAGGTATGTGTATATAGAAGTCCTCCTACATTAATTACATAGAATTAGTCCGATTGTGAGTTTTTTTGGCTTCTGCTTGGGGTTCTATTCTTGACAGGAGATTCTTTAGAAAATGATATATGTATGATTTAGGTAATGATCGATGATTGTTAAGTGTTATACTGTGACCACTTGTTAGATTTATATGTAACCCATGAGAAAGCTCATACATTTGAAGCATCTAAATTCCTAGCAAAACTTCATATATGCAGCAATATACAATGAAAAATTCAAACATTCATAATGCGCGAGAAGTTTAGAAGTTGCACCGGCAACCATGGGCTACCATATAGTCCGCCAATGGGTGGGCTGCATATGAAGTATCAATCCACCCGCTTGAAGGATAAGATTGTCACATCAGCATTTCATTATCTATACAACTTTATCCTTTAACCCCCACACTCTATTAAACTTAACATATTTTAATATTAAGAAATATATTAAAAATCAAATAACTTAAAAATATATTAAATTAAATTCTATAATATTATAAAAAGTAAATAAGATATTTATAATTATGGAGTCCACTATTATTAAAATTAAAAAAAAAATAACTTGGGTCACCAATTTCTATACTATGGTTGAATGGTTATTCAACCCCATTTTTATTCAATCCCCTTCACAATCCATACCACTCCTATTAAACCCTTATACAACCTTTATTGATCTCCCATTGGAGATGCTCTTTAAGAGTGAAGAACTGACGTCTTATTCATTACTCAGTTCATGACATATTCGGTATTTATACTACTGTTATAATGCATACGCACACGCACACAAGTATCGGTCTAACTAACACCCCAAATTATAAGTTACAATCGCTATTCTATACATCATACGTACATGTATCAAGTTATATATCAATGCTTTAGTACTGTGAGACCTAGCTCACATGCACCCTCTTTGAATTGAAGAAGATATAGACACATTCAATCAGTGAAGAAAGAACTACGTACGTGTTAGTTAAGTAAGTCTAACAAATAGAAATTTAAACGTGGCTCGCATTTATTAAAAAAAACAAAGTTCACTAAATAAAATAATAATATATTAATAAAAGTGATCGATCACTATAGCACATGCCTATAGTATGTATTTTCCATAATTGATACTAATTAACATCTGTCAATTGATCATGGAGCAGAGAACATATTTGGTGCACCCATCAAAGTTTAATTAATTAAAACTTATATATCTCGTAATTTCTATAAAAAATTTCTAAATTTAAGCACGTTAATTTTATGTGATAAGAGATCCACTGTACGTGTGCGTGTATATATATATACGCAGAGCGGCAGACAGAGAGAGAGAGAGAGAGATATGCATTTGACTGAACAGACACACAGGCGCGCAGTTAGTGTCGGAAGGCAACAAATTAATATGGTGAAAGCTTCGAGTTTGATCAACCAAAATGGATTCAAGAAAGGTGCATGGAGCGAAGACGAAGACGAGAAGTTACGAGCTTATATTACGAGATACGGTCATTGGAACTGGGGTCTGCTCCCCAAGTTTGCTGGTTCGTTCATCGATCTACCTCCCAAAGTTTCAAACAATTAATTACATGTATAGATATTTAGAATACTAATTAACTAGACTCTAGCTAGCTAGCTTGTATATATATATCATCTTTATATATTTTCTGCCTTAATTTTAGGTTTGTCAAGAAGCGGGAAGAGTTGCAGGTTACGATGGATGAATTATTTACGCCCAGACATGAAACATGGTAACTTTACCATCGAAGAAGACAATATCATAGTCGATTTGCATAGCAAGCTTGGCAACAAGTAAGTCTAGATTAATTTTTACAGGACTAATCAATGAGATCATCTCGAGTTGAGAAGAATATAACTAATCATGTTCTCTCAAACAAGGGGTGCCATTAATTCTTGTTGAGAGAGAAGATGACTCATCACGAGAGTATCTCAATCCATTTTTGTAACGTTGGGAAAGTTGCTAAATAGTTTTTCTGTTCTTGTATTTATAGATGGTCTGCAATAGCCGCAAAGTTGCCGGGAAGAAGCGACAACGAAATAAAAAACAGATGGAATGTCCATCTGAAGAAACGAGCTCAACTCGACCAAACTGAGCAAAAAACCGAAACGACTGGAACCATGAACTCTATTAATCAGGTTAACCCGAAAGAAAATCAAGATCAAGAAGTGATCCCAAGTGAAAGCGAAAACTTATCGGCTCGAGTATTATGTGATCAATCGCCCTCATCTTCTTCATGCAGCGAGTTAACATCGTATTGGTTAAGGGGCTCAGATTATGGTGTTTCAAACGATAATATTTCAGCTGATCATCAAAGTCTTGAAAAGGGGCATATAGATGATGATGATTTTTGGGCAGAACCTTTTTTACCAGATATCACAGACACACAAGTTAATAGCATGTCGCCGATATCTTTGGATATAATTGATCATGATTTCATGATCTCTGGATATTCTTCTTGTCAAGATATGATGATGACGGATGAGTTTACATGGTCGATGTTAGATTCACATTTTGAATACAACAGTCAGTTTATGAGCTGAGATCAATCGATGATGATATATAGTATTAATTAAATAACTTAATTTGTCGACCTAAAATAATTAATACATGCATGCAGAGAATAATAATTAGATATATATCTCTCTCTTACTATATATATACATATATATATATATATATTCGAGGTTTAAATAAGAACAGATATTTAGATAAGAATGAGCCCATTATTGATTTGATCTGATCGTCTACATTTGTCCCTTCATTTTATTCATCATCTAGCTATGAATTACTATCGTTAAATCTAATAAATCAATTGATTGCTATGATTTATTCTTTCATTCCCACTTAAATATCTATTCTTACCAAAGTATTTTATAAGAAATTTGGAGGGTTAGTTATGACATTAAATTTAATGCCGATCGATCGACCATAGTTTTGTCTCATTATCAAAGGACCATAGGGTTACACGTGAAGATTGATTGATTTATTGTAATAATAATGTAGAGATCGATCCATTTTTTCCTGTCTGTCTTTTTCTTGGGAGCAAATTAATTAAAAATATTCCACTATTGCGTTCCTTGTCAGTTATCAATATATTATTTTACATACATGTCACTTTATTTTTAAAAAATAAAAATAAAAAAAAGACTCATTTTATATTCAACATCACATATCATTAAATTGTGTTTTTCGATCAATGGGATGGATGGGGATTTAAATCGATACATAAATAAACGAGTTTTATCAGTTGAGCATAAATGGGTTCGGGTTATTTTATGGTTGGCTCGTCAACCAGTATAACTAAACCGGTCATGATCGGGTTGGCTTACGGGTTTGCGGGTCGACCTGCCAACCTGGGTTTTTTTTGATAAATTTTATTCTTCTATTTTTCATATTTTCTATTTTAGTTATTGAACTTTTATCTTATTCCTTAGTCCTCGTAAACCTAATCAGAAACAAATTCATCGCCTCTCTTTTGTTCTTTCCTCGTTTAGGCATCATCAAATTATCAATGGTTTCATCACGTGTAGCTTAATTGTTCTTAGAATCATCAAGTTTTTGTATTTTGATTAAAGATGGTTGAACTTTATTTAGTATTTGCATTTGAATTATGTACGTATTTTGACAAATAAGGGACGGAATTAGTAAAACTAGACTCGCTGATCAGCAACACATTTATCATTCGCCAACTCGTTTATGACCTGCTAACCCGTATACTTAAACGGCTTTTCGCATGTCGCATCGTATTTTAACTTATACGGGTCATGTCACACATCTTGAGAAAGACATTCTCTATATATCGATATTTATATGGGTTTAAGGTTGTTGCTTTTCTGGTATTTCTCAATAAAATTCGCTATAGTTTGACGGTGGATGTAGCTTGATCAAATTGATGATCGAGGACAATGGTTAACCATGTAAATTCCTTTTTGCTACTCATTAAATATGTTGTTTGTGGGCTCACTATTAATTACACAATGGTATTAGAGCCAAGTTGATACTATAGTTCGATTTTTGCGCGATATCAAATACACCAAAAACTTAAGATAGTTAAACATGATAAAGATATAGATTCAAGATTATGTGTGCCATAAAAAGGTATGTCCACCACAATGAAGAAGGTTTTTTGAGATCAAATGGTTAGTCAATATCAATACCATGAAGAAGAAAGATGTGCCATGTGAACGAATTTAATTTGATTTTATTCAGGGTTAATATATGTTAATATTAATTTTGATGACGAAGTACGTGCAATTTTATAAATATCCTTGTTATACTAGAGTTGGTCGAACACGGTTTTGGTAGTTAGTAGTTCATCTGGAACTTTAAAGCTTACTTTTTAGAAGATTCAGATTTGATCATGTGAGAGGATTTAGATAGGAGGAATTCTAGTGACTTCTTGTACGTGTTCTTTGTGGTATACACAAGGAAGGGGTAAAAAAATATGTGACAGAGAAAACAAGATCAACTAAGGAACAAGATCCATAACATCACATGGTGGATTGAAAACACATTAAGAACTTCAAGTGTTAGCAAATAACACCTATAGTTGAGAAAGGGTAGAAATAGGCGAACATATATATATTACAACAGAAGAATCTGATGATCGATGCTTTAGAGTCTCAATGTAGATTGTTTTGGAGGAATCCCGTGTTAAGGATACTGGTGTATTATTTCATGCTAGCTAAAGACGACATTTGGTGTTATTGTTGTGATTGTTTTTCTACACTATAAAATGAAAATAAAACTACATGATTTAAAAAATTATAATTGCATCACTTTGATTAACATGCAATCGCCTTCCAAAAATATTCCAAACATCTTGAGACAAATGTTTAAAAATGTCGAATAAGTACAACATAAAACAAGTTAAATTAAACACACGTTTGAATAAAAACTCAAAACTTCATCACGCCATTAAACTTTTTTGTGATCTTCATGTGAGCTAAATTGTCTTCATCTACCGTAAATAATTTTAAAAAATAGATGAAAAGTGATATTTTATATTGGACGAAAGTGACTTTGTAACTTAATTTGTTGAGTAATGTTTTATATTGTACGAAATTTGACTTTGTAATATGCTTAATTAGGGTTATAGGCTACTCTACTCATAGTCATGGTATCAGAACAAAGTTCACGCGTGGTTGATCAAAGATCACATGGATTCCATGTAACTCATAAGTATCCACGTCTTAAGAGCGAAAAAACACACGTGTGAGGCCGTGTTGAGTAATTTCTCACATCATATGAAAAATGACTTTGTAATTTACTTAATAAGGGTTTTGAACTACTCCACTTATAACCAATTGACTCTCAATTGGATTCTCACAATTCCACAAACTTACATAATTATCTTGCAAAGAACTATTAATGTATCGTAAGTATATTTGAACATGGAGCAACTCAAACAGTCTCTGAGGCTAATTAATCAAAGGTCTCCCCCTCCAAGACGTTAAGAATTCAGGTCTCGTGATAGATAATAAAGTAGATTTAGATATAGATTTAGTGGGTGAGTACGTTTACCGTTCTAAAAAAACTAATACTAGTTGTTAAGATCTATACAACAAAACATCACAATTAAGGAGTTTAATTAGCCTCCAAATCATCTGTAACAAAAATTTATATATATATATATATATATATGGGAAGGTTCATTTGAGAATCGTTTTTATTGCGAGAACCACGAGAAGAGCGTGGGGGATTGAGTGTGATAGGGTGCATGTAAGAAATTCATGAGTGGCAATCCAATTGAAGGAGGGGGAATTGGACGGCTAAGATTGGTCCTCGCGGTTCTCGTAATAAAAACAGTTCTCAAATGAACTTTTGCCTATATATATATTATCTAACAGTTAAAGTAGATAACAAAAAAATATTTAATAGGGCTAGGAAATTAATTACATTCATGCTAACAGAAATGCGATGGATTAATCCCCATTCTATTTTTCCAGAACTCACATACCCACGGGTATTCATTCATTATCAGCTAAATAACATCCAACTGGTCTAAGATTATATATAAAATGTGAGATTTACATTTAGAAATTTGCAAGCATTATAATTTTAATCAAAGAGGAGAAATTAAGCATGAAATTAATTAATAGCCAGACTCGTTTATTAATTGTTACATACTAACATCATACTCGTGTAATACGACGGTAACGAACAATTTCTACTGGTTAACATGCGTGTTTTAAAGACGTAGGGGGTATGGTATTCATGTAATACGGTGACAGCGAATAATTTTCGTTTGGTCACATGTCTATTTTCTTTATCTTTTTTCTATTTCCTCTACTTTTTTGTTCTTCGTAATTGAAAAAAAAATTAAGAAAATATTTTTACATGATTAAATTAATTTGTATTAACTTTGACTTTCAAAAAAATTGTATTGACTTTGATTTTCTTAAATATGTAAAGTTTAGTTATTAAAATGAAATATAAGAATCTTAACTATATATAATAGTTACTCAATTTAGATTATATGAGGGGTAATTTGGTAATTTCAAAACACTTAAAACTTAAGATTTTAAATAAAAGATCTAAATGTTTTAAAATATAGTATAGAAGTGTATATATATATATATATATATATATATATATTTGCCCATTTGGGGGGGCGCGCACACATATATATAAGGGATAGTTCATTTGAAAATCGTTTTTATTACGAGTACCGTGAGAACCAATCTTGGCCCTTAGTTAAAATAAATCAATGGCCAATAAAAATGACAGCTCATTAATGATGCATTAATAAGGGGTATTTCGAAAAAATCAAGGTTCGATCTTTAATGATAACCTATATACCCTATTAATGAGCATTAATGACGGTTATAAATTTTTATGTGTGCGAGAGAGAGAGAAGTACGTACTCCTAATTAGAAGCACATGGATGAATGAAATTTTTGCTACAAGATCGATCGAGTTGAAGTTTTTGCCATAAATATCCATCTAGATTCTAGAATGAACCCGGCCAATATGTTCACTACTTTTGATGAGTTTTGAAGATGTAATCTGGTTTGATTGTATTCTTTCTCTATCGTTTATTTTTGTCATTTATCTATAATTATCTATATGTTGTGCATATATGGTTATACATTGAGAAATATACTTCTTATTTTGATGATGATAAAAATATGAATATGTAATATTATTGTTTACCTTCATATGTTCGTGTGCTGCATTCTTAAGATATTAACAAATATTAAACTGATTACTAAGTGAAGAACAAACATAGTCAAGACCTCAAATCAACAAAAAAAGAAGACAACAAGCATAAAATAAAATTTCAACCATCACGGTCGATCGTAAGTCGTCGTTGTACATCCCTTAAGTTTTAAAAATCATCCTACTTGAAATCAACCAATTTCATACTTGACAAAGCGAAGATATTGAAAAGGCATATAAGAAAAATTATGATCTATCATATAACTTTCGAATAACTTATAAATATTTTTTTTATAATGATACAATGTTTTCTAACCCACAAATAGACAAAAAGAATATAAGACAACAAGTTTCTTGTTTAGGCAAAAACTAAACATAATCTTTTATTAGAAGACTACAAACCTAAAATTAGAAAAAACATCTTTTATTTTTGAAAAACTTTAAACATGTTTTTACATAGATTTCTTCTACTTCCATTTTAGTGATAAAATTCAAAAATCTTTTGAAAGGTAAATGTCTACCTTTTCCTAGCACCTTTTCCAGTCCATTTTTTAAGTTGTGTAGCGGTACCCTACGGTATGTCCACAGTCAACTGTGACATCGTCCGTTGGGATCCGGACACGATTTGCTTTTGACCTATTGTGGTTATTTAAAGAAGCTTGTAACCTCACTTTTTCACGCTTTTGCACACTAAAAAGTCAGACTTTAACATTTGATCTTGTGAGCTCATATTCCATTAAAAAGATCATCTTTGAAGGTTAAGATTAAGAGCAAAAGTATACAGTTTTAAAGAGTAAATCTACATCTTATTATATCATTTTATTTGTATAGTTGTGTGAGGATTAACTCTAGCCAATAAATTAGAGTAAGTGTGAGGATTAACTCTGATTATTAGAATTAGAGTGAAGTTGGGCACATCTTAGCCTTGTTTGCAATAGAGAATATTATTTTTTGTAAACTAAATAGATAAGTTGTAAAGTTTTATCTCTACCTTCAAAGAGAGAAGTTTTAGTAGAGCAAACTCTTAGTGGGTGATGTAAATGAGTGTATGTATTGCAAGTTTGTTAACAATTGCATGAACCATTATAAATCTCTTGTCTACTACTTGGTGATATCTCTCTATCCCGACTCTTTATTTCTTGCAAATATTTGTTGTGTTGTTATAAATTTCATGATCAATCTTTAAAGCACAACTTATTTATTTTTTTAAAAAAAAGTGGTAAACCAAGTAAAAGAACATATATTCACCCCCCCAGGTTCCTACACTATATATTTCGTTATAACAGATTAATTGTCTTCTTTCTCTATCTTTTTTACCTTCAATAATTACGAAATATAGACTTTTAACTCTAGATTCTCCATAAATGCTTGATGAAAAGTAATGAGTCTTAGTTTATGGAAAGTTAATCAATTTGTATATATACCAATACAAAAAAGAGTCAAATCATCAAAAAATGGTAAGTGTGCTAAATGGGTTCAGTTTATGACATACCCGACTTTATTTTGTGATTTACTGGCCTTTTTGAAAATTCTTAAACTTGGTGTCCTTTAAAAGATAAAAAGATTACCTACAATAACCTATAAAAAGAATTATGTGTTTCTTTTTATCACCCTGTTTTTGAAAAAAGCAGTAAGTTTTGCGACACTCTGAACTCAAAATTCTCAATGATACTTAATGAAAAGTTATGATTCTTGAGCCTATGCAAAGATAGTCGAGTTGTCTAGAAACTAATGCAAAAGGAATGGCTAAAAACAAGTTGATTGCTACACCACGAAGTTTCCAAGCTCCTGGTTTCGCATCGCCTCGCCTACGGTCCAACTAGATTGAGCTCTTGTTTTTCCTTTCTCTTCCAAATGGTTCTCATTTATCAAAAAGGCCAACTAATGGCCTGACCAAGCCCTGTCAACTACATGGTCTTGACGGCATGCCGCAACTCTAGTTTGAATCCTTTAATGAGGATACCTTCCAAAACCCATTTCAATATTCCTTCCAACTAGGTTGTCATCTTCTCGAATAACCCTGCATAATCTCGAGTAGTTCCCTCTTGACTTATCGTCAAAATCTGTTCATGTATGCTCCCCTCTTGTGATGGTTGAAATCAATCTAGAATCTATGATTTAGCTCCTCCCAATAGTGGAAAGGTTCTCTCATTCGAACAAAACCGTACTAAAGCAGGGCCTTCCAAACACAATACTACAGCCCATATGTAACACCCCATTTTATAAAAACTAGCATTTAAACAAAAACATGTCCAAAAGATTCACATACAGTTTAGAACTGTAGGAGGAAGCGTATTTATAACAAAATTTGAGAATTGTTTCAAAAGAAAACACACTTAAAAGTACAACTGAAATACTGTTGTAGTTTCTTATATTACACAAAAGGCGTTAACTGTTTCAAAGGAGTTGAGTGAAAAGTGGTCAAACGGAAGCTTTGCCCTTGCCTTTGCTATGACCTGCAAAACATTTTAAAAACAGCATCTGATAAGCTACGAGAGCTTAGTGAGTATGCCGAACTATAAATCATACAAACACACGTATAAGATCATAAAGAGATACTATACGTATGTCAGGCAATCAAAGCTAGCCTCTGGTTCTAGACCCAGGGCAGCAACATAGGTCACAGTACTATACCACATTTGAGCCTTACTGCACATAGCAGTATGCTAAACAACACATATGAATAATACATGCATAATATTCTATCATGATAACACACATGCTGTAGATATGAATAATAGTCTAGTAAACTCACCTTGTAAGCTGTAATGTTACAAATCAATCCACAAGTAATTATGGTTAAGTGAAAACGTCCACGATAAGTCTCTACAGGCATAATACCAATAATATATTAAACACATGTTGAAACTTAAGAAATAGAAACTGAACAGAGCAGGGCATGCCCGCACCCTAGTATAGGCATGTCCGTGCCTATATGGTGCGGCTTATGGGTGTGACTTATGGTCTGACTTACTAAACTTTGAGTCGTATGACTATGAAGGCACGCCCGGGTCGGGGCATGGTAATGTCGTGCCTTTACCCCAAAGCACGGGGATACCTCATGAACTAGGGTTAGCCACGGGGCCATAGGCACGCGCATACCCATCTTGGGCACGTCCGTGCCTCCCTCTGATTTGAACCAGTAAGTCGGTCAGCTTGCTGTTTTTAGCCATTTTCAATCCAAAACTCAGTATAAGCTTATATCTTTTTGACTTTTAACAGTATAGGGGTGTTTTCCTACACCCTAAACATCTTATAACATCAAAATCAGCAATAGAACATGATTTGATTCTTGTTTTCAATCCTTGACTCATAAGAACACTTAAAACAATCCAATAAAACTTACCTTGATGATGATAGACTTGATATGCTAATTATAAGATGCTAAAAGCTGATGCTTCTTGTTTGAAATCACAAAATAAAGATGGCAGCTTGTAACTCACGTATGTATGTAAGGAAATGTATGTCTAGGTGTATGTACTAGAAAGAGTTCAATATGAAGTCAAAGATGTGGTGATGTATATCTATATCTATCACTTAATTACATAATAGCTCTTGTACTTAGTTAACTTATATTTTGACATTTCAAGCCTCTCTAGTTTTATAAACACAACTAATCTTATATAAGCAACTCATAACACACATATAACACTTGTTATTTATTTTTATTATTTAAACAAATTTCGAACCTTGGGTGTTACACCATAACCTTTCTCCCTTAGTAACCAAACCCTGAATATCAAAAAAAATCTTTCCATCCTATACACCCATCCATAAGCATCATCAACCTAAAACAATGGCATTTTCAGCTTTCTCAATCGATAGTCTACTCCAAGAAACCAAAGTGATGACCGGACCCACTATTGAACACGAGGACAACTCCCATATGCACTTGCGAGTACTCATGTGAGATTTTAAACATACCTTCTCGGATATGTTGAAACTAGATCTATCCTCACAAGAACCAACACTTAAAGTCTGAGCAACGGAAGGTTCTCATCTTGTCTATGGCTGAGGGGAGGAGAGAAAGAACACATGCATAGATATTATGTGAGGATTCCCGACCCATGGTAGCGCTGGATTCAACAAAGGATGCAGGCTAGGAATATTGTTTGGTGTGGCGGATCGGCATGGGGAAGCTTTGGAATCAAAACAAAGCCCAAAAAATCTTGCGGTTGTGGCGAGGAGAACGGCAGTGTAGGCAGTTTGAGGGACTGGGAATGGTGCAACAGCTGAGAGGGGTGGTTGAAAGGCGGCAGCGGCCGGGAGGAGGAGGCTTTTGTCGGCAGCCGTAGGATTTCAGGAGCTGCAGGATTTCAGCGAGTTTCTTGTTTGTCTCAATCTTGCCGTTCAAAGGTTTCCTGGAGCTTTATCGAGTCATGTCGATGTCTACAACGGGAGCTTTATCGAGTCGTGTCGATGTCTACAACTGGTCAGAGCCGAATTTCATCAGTTCCAGGCTCAAGTGCTTGTTCGTGTCAATGTCTACAACTGATTAGCGGTGGTTTTAGTTTTGTTAAAGACAAAATAAAAGCAATATACGTAGTTTGCAAATTCTACATAGAGTTTGTAATCTTGTGAAAATATGGAATCAAGTTAGTTAGACTATTATGCATTAAGTTAGAATTTACTAGTTAATTAGAACTTAGTTGCTTTCCCTTGCCTTCTATATACAAACTGATGTACTCCTCAATTTACCACAACAAAGTTTGATTCAAATCAACACAATTATAGCTCATGAAAACTCAAAAATTCTCAAGTTCACTTGGATTCACTAACTACAAGATCGCCCAGTGGTAATTCATCATTCCTACGCTTTCTTTTTATCTAAGACGATTAAATATTCACATAAACAAAGCTACGGGTCAACTATAGTTCTCAACACAGACACACGAAGCCATCGATGTGAAAGGAAAAAAAAAAGAATAACTATACTAAAAGAAGAAAAATAACCACAATGAAAGAATGATTAATAAGAAAATGAAAGCAGTTATAATTTGAGTAACAAAAATTTGTATTGTATGATGATGCATCAGAGCTTCGAGCTCGGGTTCTATTCCCCTCGCCTTCAAGACCAGCAGCAACAGCAGGAGGAATAAAGTCGGTTTTCAATGGTTTGGATGGAGA
The DNA here is from genome assembly GCA_038502395.1 of Dittrichia graveolens. Classification (NCBI taxonomy): domain Eukaryota; kingdom Viridiplantae; phylum Streptophyta; class Magnoliopsida; order Asterales; family Asteraceae; genus Dittrichia; species Dittrichia graveolens. Next base: position 78,612,915 of record JARJIL010000001.1, on the reverse strand, counting down.
AGCAGTTGAATTATCAATGTCATAACCTGCAAAATGACAGTTAGATCTGAGTTTCATCATGTTCATTGTTGCTAATACCTGTCACAAGGAAGTCAATATTTGACTTTTTGAGATATGCGTTAATTTGTGGTCATGAAATTGAATTATAACAAACACTTACAACCAGATTTCTTCCAGCCAAGAATAAGCTTTTCTCTATCAAAGACAACGCGGTAGCCAGTCATGAAGTTTTCTGTATCAAAGACGAATAATATCATAATATAAATGATCATATTGCTAAAGAAAATCATATAAAATTATAGCCAGCCATAAAATCACTATTCCAAAAGGCCATTTGTAGCTTGACGTCAAAAACATGGAACTTGTCTGATTATTAACTTCCTTTTTCATTTATAATATCCTTTTTAGTAATCTAACGCATGGGTTACAATAAAAAAATTGACCAAGACTTGTGATCCATACTATTATCCACACAAGGTGAAAACACAAATACTCATAATCCAAATAAAAAAATTTAATAGTATGTCGTTATAGTATAACGGGAAAAATGGTTGGCTGAAGTCTGTTTGGTAACATTATCTGTACACACACACATATATATAGATATATACATATAGATACATTATCTGTACACACACACATATATATAGATATATACACACAGACTTATTTGTTGCTACTAATATGGTTCCTAGAAAAAGAATATGTTTCAATATTCTGTAACTGGCGTCATCTTCCAAGTTTTGTATAAAAAAGTTCAAAGCTGAATAAGATTTCTAACTTCTAAATATTGCAAAATCTAAGAATGTATAACCACCCTGAAAATTTAAAAGTCATAATAATCCATCAACTGAAAAGTGTGATCCGTGTTCTATAAATCTTTAAATTATGGTAATTATCATAACTATTTTTATTACAGATAACATTTAACATAGGGAGCAACTTAATTACGTATTATTTATAGAGGTTAAGGGAATCATATTATTATCAGAAAATTATTTTTACAAAAGGGTTTAGTAGAGTGCCTACCTCTCAAAAGTAGGTTGAGGAGAGACGAGTGCCTCTTGAAAACACACCGACTATTGTAATTGTTCTTATTTATCAATATATCAATTTGGTTCGTATCAAAAAATCACAAGAAAACTAAATACGATTTACCAAAAATCTTAAGAGCTATCATAAAAGCCAAAGAAAATGTTGTATATAGAAATTCAAGACTTACGTCCAATGATGCTCATTTCTTCATTCTTAATAACTGCGAGACAGTATATAACTTCAGGCTGCAACGCAATATAAGCAAAATTAGAGCAAGATTTAGGATGTTTTCATTCAATTGGAATGAGATGGCACAACAATTACAGAAATGTAGATAGAAAATACGATAAAATTATGGAGAGAGGAGACTTACGTGTGTGGGGAGCACAATTACCGGATTATAGATAAAAAATTGTCCTTCCCCTTTCATGGTCAAACACATATCCGGGCTCTGACTAGTATTTGCATCAGGACTACACATAACACCGTCACGACAGAAAAGATGCAATTACAAACAAAATAATTTTGTTTAAAATAAAATAAAACAATGAAGATAAACAGAGAAATGGGACTAGAAAGCAGACCTCATAGCATAACAATATTCAAAAGGAATCCTCTTATCAGTTAGACGGCGTGAATCTTTTGTTTGTGCATGAAACTGCAGAAGAACGAAAAGATCATGCCTTCAAATTACCACCTTTTTTAAAAAACAAACTCAAATTTTCATACCCATGTGAATATGCTTTTTCTTGATACCTCGTATAGGCCAATTTTAAAATAAACAGCAACTGGAAGAATTTTGCATGAAAATGGTTGTATCCTATGAGAAAGATGATAAAACATTTTCTCCATAAATTTTCAGCAGCAAGCACCAAATTTACATGTTTTAAATCATTATATTCAACATGGTACAACTATTCATGCAAGATTTGACTCCATGTTAAAGATTTTTATAAGAACTGCTGATAGTTTAATCCCACATAATAAAAGGTTTTGATTTTTTGTGACTGCTTACCATCTTTGTTAGCCTCGAGTAGTGTGGTTCAACAAGGTAGGTAAAAGAGGTACCAGAATCGAAAAGAGCGGTGAAGCTCGAGTTGATAAGAGAGGCGCCAACACGAATTTGTGTTGCTGTGATAGAATAAGTTGGACTGCAAATGGTGAAAAAATTAGAGAGTGAAAACCCAAGCCCAAGTCTGTCGATCTATTCATGATCTTAGCAAGCTCATGCTCACATTGATTCAATTACACCCCTAAATGCTACAAAAAGTTTAATTGGAGTTTTTAATTTTGATATACGTTTTAAAAGTGATTATGTGACATTAAATAGTCGGAATCATATAATCAATTGTAATAAATGTGTCACAATGAGTTTATGTTGCTTGGAATTGCAACAATCAGATAACTAAAAGTTCAATTGTTTAGTGAATTCTGATTATCTTAAACATTAACAAAGAAAACGTCTTTTTCTGAATAAATGAGTGATGTCTAGTCAAATGAGAGTAGAAATCTCTTAACTTAGCTTAAACAACAACAAGACTACCCAATCCCGCCAGAGCAGGGTATGGGGGAGGTAAGATGTAGACAATCATACCTCTACCCGAAGTAGAGAGACTGCTTCCCGAAAGACCTCTGGCAAGAAGATGAAGCACACAAGGTGCCAATCACTTGGTAAGTATTATAATACTTATAGAAATTATTATACTTTTTATTTAACTAGAAATAGGTTGATATATACAATTGTGAATAAAGAAAAAAAGATGCCTTATTTTACCACTATATTTAATATTTCTTCTACTTAGCAAGAGAAAAATTATAAGCCTTAAAAAATTATAAGCCTTAAATCTATGTAACATTATATAAGAGTGTGTGTGTGTGTGAGAGAGAGAGAGAGACAGGGACAAATAAAACAACTCATCCAAGCACCCTATCACAATGCAAAAGAAAGACTAATATTATTTTACCATTAGATACAGTATGGCACTCAACTATTTGACCCTTAGATAATAAGATCATCACAACCAGGATCTATTTATCAAACCATTAAAAACTAGCTATCAGATAATTAGTTCCCCAACACAAAAACAAACACTCCTTTACAGTCAAAAAACAAAAATGTTCCACTTACCTTGATGCTTCAAAAATAAAAGGTGTCTCTTCCTGATCAATGCTTCCTCTATCACCAAAACTAATCCTGCCTGTTCCATCATGTCCAAAACACATGGAAAAAGAATCTGCTACGTAACCTTCTCTCGCTAAGAAGCTTGGGACTGATATTTTCTCCATACCCAGCCCAAATAGACCATTTGGGGCTGCAACGTGTAGAAAAGAACCACTTTGTACCTGCCCACATCTGCAAAGTCGAATACCACATTTCTAACCAAGCAAGCATCGAGATTTTGAAACTAAGGTTGCGTTCACTTCTAGAAAAATCCTTCATTTTTCCAGAAAATTTTTCTAAGAAAACTGAAAATAAAAAACATGTTCACTTGCACATTTTTCCAAGAAAACAAAAAACTCTCGCTTTTTCACATTTTTCCAACCTCTTCAATTTTTTCAAACTCCCATATTTTTTCAAACAACGTTTTCAAGAAAACACTTCAACTAAACATGTTTTCCATTTTTCTATGAAAAAGAAAAACTCCACCCCTTCATCTAAGCACGTTTTCTATTTTTTTCAGAAAATAAAAACTCCACCATTTTTCACAGAAAATGAAAAACATCTCCTGCTAAACGCAGCCTAAAGGTTCTTGTAATACTTGAAAATTTTAATAATACACAACTAATATACATGATATAGATTTTGGTTGGTTTTTCATGCAAATATGTTTGTTACTAGGAATTTACCCAAATGTGACGAACACATTGACAATTTTCGCATTGCCATCATCTGTTTCCAAGTGAAGAAAATCTTCTATCAAAATTCCAGAAGTTGAAGTTTGAGATGAGACATAAGATGATGAATAAGGGCAAGTGCTGACTGTTCCACTTCCAGGACAACTAGCAGTACACATCCTATGGTTGCAAGTAACCTTTTTGCTTGTTGATGATTCCTTTGGGTTGTATATGCTCATATTAAATCTCTGTGAATATATTTGATCAAATATATAACTTGTTCTAACTCGTTATAACATATAAGAATTTGTTAATACAATCAATGTTTCATAAAAACATATCAGCGTAAATCTGACTATCTCGTATGTCATAAGTCACTTCTTGAATCGATAACATCTAAAAGAAGTGACCCTAATTAAAAGGCAGTCTTATTACTTATTAGATCTAAAATTCTTCGACTCATGAACAAAAATGTAACCAATTATAAAAATAAATCAATTTAGTTACAAAACAAATAAAAATAGATTACATACAGAGCTATAAGGTGTGTTATCAATTGAGGCACATCTGCTGCACTCACATGGCACCCAAAATAGATCACTCCCGGTATCAAGCGCCACCAAAAACTTCTGGCCTGGCGTCCCCAGAGAAACAGTTGTGTAATGCAAGCTAATTCAACAAAAATAAACATCTTATTATATAGAAGGCACTCACAGCAGGATGCTCTTCCAATTTTGAGATCAAATTCAAATGGAGACCGGTTTGAACAGATTTATAAGATCAATTTGAGTTTGTGATCAGATTCTAAATGAAAGCCTCTAGAAATTGTACACATTGCATATATTATCGTACTTTTCCATATTTATGCTCTCTATTAAGTGAAATTAGGCACAAAAATTCACATTTAAGATAATAAACAATATAACTGGAACAGAAAAAACCCTAATCAACAACTCAAGTCAAGCAATAAGAATAATGAAATAGCAAAATACATACTATCCCAACGATTTGATGCGTAAACTGGAATTCCCATCGGAGAAAGTAAGCCGTTGTTCGCCGGAATCTGAGAGTCCCCGTCCTCGGAAAACCCTGTCGTGGTCAGCTAGCTGAGAATAAAACTCGACGCTGCCTTTGGACGGAAAATCAGAAGCGGAATGCTTGTTTATACTTTCCGACCACTTCTTCACCGGTTCAGAGAAGCGGTGGTGCATCTTCAACGTGAAGACGCTTGCATAACAGTGTTTAATGAAATTGTTGCCCCAAATTGAAAGAAAAGTGATGAAGAAGAGAAAAAACGATTGCATTTCGAGTTGCTTCAGGTAGATGTTGTCATTCAGTTGAATGAAAACTGGGTATTTGTTAAGATCTGTGAATCGGAAGGAGGTTGAAGAAGAAAGGGGGTATGTGTGTGTTGTGTGTGTGGGGTAGTACTAGTGACGGTTGAAGGGAACGTTTGATGTTCAAGTTTTGGTCGGCGTAAAAAGAATTTACTTCTATTTTAAGTTTAGGATACCAGTGAGTCACCGTACTTATTGACTTTATGAACGCCCATAACTAAGATTTTTGGATATTAAATAAATTTTTATATTTAATACTTTTAATATATATTTTTTCTAAAAATATATAAAATATTACGTGTCTAAAAGTTTTTAACTATAAATATTATTGTTGATGTTATAATGGGTATATTTGATAGAAATAGTTGGTAACTGATAGCTAGAGCTTGACGCTGTATATTTTAGTTGTATATAAGTTTGGTAAATTAGTTGATAATTGGAGATTAATAGTGTAAAATGATAAAGAAAATGATAAATTATAAAAATAGGATAAATTATTAAACAATTAAAAGGGGTATTTAGGTAATTTGGTATATAAAAAGTTTTCAACTAGTCTTAAAAGCTAATTCAATAAGCCTTTTGTTTTTAGAGATCTAGCTTACAGCTTTTTCATCCGAACATGACTTTGTAACTTTTTTTCAAAACAAATGGTTACCAGCTTCAAAAGGCTTCATACAAAACATACACATAATCAATTGCTTAAAAGACATTTTTATTAGCCAATTATAATATTCACATATACTTACTGACTTCATGAATACCAGTCATTCGAGAGTAAGACCGTGAATGTGAGTATGGCTTCACATACTCTCTATTATTCTTATATCACATTAATGTCATATTATTTTTTATATTTCACTCTCTTACTTCAAATCCAAGTATAGACTAATTTAACTAATCCAATTTTTTTACTTTATTTTATTTTACATTTAACTTTTACACAAAATAAAATATTTATAATTTGTATAAAAAATATAACAAATAATAAGATACAATTTTCATAACTAATAATAAAATATTTAACTTTCAAATCTTTTTTTTCCCACTTGTGGTGCGGGATGGATCATGGTGTTTCCGGTTGTTAGGTTGTCGAAACATAGTTGTCGTCTTGAGTCGGGTTTCTAAATGGGGTACTCCAAGACAGAGAGGAAATTGGAAGGGCATTGGAATAAAACCCGATTGTAGCATCCCCTGGTACGTTAATTGTTGAGGGATGTAACCTTGTTGGGCAAATTATTGGAAGCCAGGGGATATGTCTTGTTGCGAAATATACTCTTGTTGAGTAAATTGTAGGAACCCAGGTTGAAAACCGGGGGACGTGTCTTGTTGAGGGGCTGAACCTGAATTTCTAACTCGGTTGCGACGGGATGTAAGTGTGGTGAAATTTGAATCCATGATAAATTTTTAAAGTGTTGAATGATATATTTATAGGGGAAAAAAGGAATATACACACACGCACGACGGCTACTTTGATTTTAATTATTTTAAAAAAAATAAAAAGTTATTGTTATGCGATGTAAAAAAAGTAAAATTCTCGGGTGAAGTCGAGTGTGGGAAACTGAACTGCCGACCCAAGGGGGCATACGGGTGTTCCCCGGCTACCCGAGGAACTCGAGGGGATGCGGGTTGCCCTATATGGGCGACCTGAAAACAGTCATTGCACGTTTACTTCAGTTTTTTTAATGTATTACTTAATTCATTATTTAATCTCATAATGATCACTTGTTATTATACTAACGTTGTGTTTTCGAGTTTTTTTTAAGGAATAATAGGGGAAGGGAATGAAACCAATGTTTAAAATCCAGGGCGGTTAAACCGGTAAGGATAACGGTTTAACAATGACCAGATTAATGTCTATTTCTGCCTTGGTTTGAACCAAACGCGTTACCAGTTGACCTGTTGAGCTAGTGGTTGAACCAATTTAACCCGGAGGTCAAACCGGTCGATGATTTTGAAAATTCGTTTGACGAGCAAGAGTAAGAACCGATTTCTCAAACACAAGGTTACAGTTTTATTTTTATAAAAAAATTAATCCTTAAATTTAATTTATATTAATATATTGCGTGACATCAACATTTCTTATTTTTACATTAAAATTGAAAACCGGTTAGCCCATGACCCGGTCATCACACCAGGTCAATTAAAAACCCCGGTTTTAAAGCATTAAATGAAACCATTAATGTTTTGTGTTCTTAAGTTTTTTAAGGAGGAATGGAGGGTTTATTTGGTTTAAAAGTTATCTTCTCAAATATGGGATAATTTGAAAGAAAAGGGGTTTTCCTCTATTTCTTTCCTTTTTCTTCCAACTAAAGAACACATCTTAGTTATTATTTTTTTCCTTTCTTTCCCTTCTCTTTCCTTCATTTAAAAACTCTAGAACGAAACGTAAATTATGAGACTCATCTAAATACCCACAACAATCAAATAAATAAAAAGGAAATAAGAAAAAGAGACGAAGAAAGAGGATAGGTCCCACACTTCAGCCACCACATAACTTTTCTTGCATTAAGACCATTACCTTATAGTGGTGGGAGTGGTAAAAGTCCACCACACCCATCACATCACCACATCAGTTTTTTCTCATATCACTTAGTCCTCACTCAGTTCTGTAGTAGTTGCTCTTCACCACATCAAATTCTAGGACCCACTTAATACTTACAAATCAATCAAAAATTAAAAAAGAAAAAAGAACAAGTGATAAACTTGATTTGGGCCCACCATGAACCCACCACATTACTTTTTAGCAAGAGATAACTACCACATGCATCCGTTCACTACACCCATTACCCAAGTGGTCACCCCACAGCACATCCCACCCCACTCTCCCTCCTTGCACTCTTATAGTCATCATCACATGGTGATGCTATGGTACCACAGGCTACCACACCATGGTCGTCTCACCACAGCGCTCACTTCAAGTATCTTAAGAGTAATTGCAACCCTCATACCTACCACACCGCCACATTAGCTTTTTCTTCTACCACTCAGCCTTATAATGGTCACTACTCACCATTTCAAATTATGTGAACCACCTAATACCTAATTAATTAATTTTGAAAATAAAAAGAATAAGAAGAAATAAGAAGGAAAAAGATAAAGGTTGATTTACTACGAAAAGAAATTTAACAAAAAAGAAACGTAGACCCAACCCACTTTCCCACCCTAGCATGTGACTGTCATCACTCAAAGCCACCACCATGGCGTTGTGGTGTGGCTGGATGTTTAAGCTGCTTCAACCCCTTGAGCCACACCCCTTACTCTAACAAAATGTTTTGAAGTAATTTGTGTGTATATTTATTGATGTGATTTAAATTTTTATAATTGTTGATTTGTAACGTTTAATTTTTGTTAGATAGAGTTGTTTTTCGCTTTAATTCATTTTTAAAAAAATATTTACATATATAATTACTCGATATTAGAAGTTTAGATCATAAATTAAACATACTATAAAATAAAAGATTCAAGTTTCACCGTAATTAAACTGTAAAATAAATAAAAAAAAGAAGTATTTATAAAACTATAGGAAGATAAAATGTCTAAAAGAGTGTTAAAAACCAATTTCCGGCACACATTGTAATCCTAAAAGGCTAAAACTTTTAGCAATTTTAGATCCATTGTTAACTACTAAAGAGAGTGGTATTAGAAGGACAAAATAAATTGTGAAAATTCACAAAACCTATACTTACAAGCATTGGTGGGTGATGCATTATGTAATGTTGGAGATTGTACAACACTTAGCATTACAATAAAGTCGTGGATGATTCATAGTTTAGATAATATTCTTATTATTTAGAATTTAATTTTTGAGATTGAGATTCATTTTTTAATCCAAAACAAGGATGTTCCTAGGCCATGCACATCTTCGGATCGCATAACATTTGCAAGGTGCTAATGCACAACCCTAGAAAAATAGTAGCAACAAAGCTAAATAGCATAACCTCAAAAGACCCAACAAAAGGAGAAGAACTGCAATAATGCTTCTCGAACCCTTCAGCAACAGAAAAAGAAATGCAACAAATTACGCCATATTTGGGATGGTCATCCAATCTATCCACTTTATACTCTGAGGATTACATTTGCTCCACACCCACCAAAAATAGTGAAATTGAATTTGTGTGTGAACGAGTCTTCAGCGTTGTCTTACTTAACAGTCAAACCAAATACAAGCCTTGGTAACATTACGTTACTGTTTTTAGTTTCTACTCTCGTCTCTATATCTCTATTTAATTTATACCCTTAGTGTTAATATTACATTTTTATTAATAAACATAATTTTTAGAACAATCAAACACCTCGAGTAGTGTGAAATCTAATCTAGCATTTATTTTTCAATTTTCAATAAATTTCAAGATTACATGGATGTTTCGTAAAATTACCTAGACTTACTAGCTTTTTATTGGAGCACACTGTTGTATAAAAATGTTTGGTGAAGGTAGTTGTACCAAAGCTTAAAAAACATAAAGATGACTTCATCACTAGCCCTACACATCATTACAGGTTCTCCACAACATAAATAACCGGTTGCAACAAGCCTTTGACTAGAGTTTCTATATTGACCTTAAAATTCACCTATATCATCGAATGGATTTGCTCTTTTGACCTTGTTGTTACTATGGAATAATATGTTTAGTCACTTAATAATGTTGGGCATACCCGGCCGGGCCGGTGTCCACAAAAACATTCATTCAACTATATTAATTAATTGTTGTGTTGTGAAGATTGATTTGCTCTTTTGACCTTATTGTTACTACGGAAACTTAGCAATAGGGTCCCACTCTCAAAAGCGCTAGCGGGCGGGTGTTACCCTCTGTTGAAGGTATTTTATTACTGACAACGTAAAAAAAGTTGTAAAGTCTTCTATTCATGAGCCTGACCCATGCATAAGCATATTAATTAGGTAAACATTTGTCTATAAATATATCATATATTATCTTTGTAACCCTTATCTAAATCCAAGAGGCAGAAAACATACGTACACACGATATATATATAATACGTAACAGAATCTCTCTAGTTGGTTAGTGTACATAGCACGGTTACTCTAATCTATAAACCACGTAAACACTTGTGTTCTTACTAATTTTTGTGCATCTTTATACATTGTTTTATCGTTCTTATACACGACCTACCTACACGAAAACTGTGTGATCAAAGCCTTTCGCACTTGCAATAATGAATATTGTAACATAAGTTTTAATCACATATATAATCAACATTTCTTTAGAAACAGCACAATAAGGAACATTAATTTCAAGAATACATGTAACAGACACTTCATTGCAGTATATTGAAGTACTCATGCAAGCATAACAGAATACTGCAAATCTGACTAATTAAAGTACTAAATCAGAAATCAATGACAATCAAGATTCGTGCTGTATAAATGTATATGTTATTGAAAGTTTAATATTTACAAATACACTAAATTAAACTTTATTAATTTCACTTACGTAGTTAACTTATATATATGCAGTGGACTAATTTTTTATAAAAAAACTTATATATAACACAATTTCGCTATCGAAAAATATTCTAATTAAATGTGGTTGTTCTTCGTTCTCACATTCGCGGATATGCCCAATTGTGAGAAGATCTCCACTTGATTAATAAACTGTACATCGTGAATCAAAGGGTTGCCTGTTCGTCGTGGAGGAGATCCTGTGTAGTAACAAAACGATTCCCTCTCCGCTTCTGTTGTTTTCTAAAAACGTCCATGAGAACCAATTTAATAATTATCTTTATATATAATTTCTAATTATTAAAAAAATTATGAATAATAAAAATATAAACCTGATCTGTAACAATCATGTTAAGAATTTCACTCCTTCCATCAAAATTCCCATGGCTATAAAAGAGAAGAAGATGATATGAAGAAGATACAAATGAACCTTAAAACAGAAGAAGAAATTAATGAAGTTTCAAAAAGAACAAGAACAAAGCTAACCTGTTGGTATTGGTACATTTGAAGGGCTTCACAAGTTCACGAGGAAAGGCTGATCGAGGGCGATGAGGCTTTGGGCAAACGGGCAGATCGTTTCCTTCTCCTCCTTTATAACCAAGCTTGGTTGTTTTGCCTTCAACAAGACTGTTTTTTGCTACCAAATGATGCATCTTCTATCTATCTATCTATCTATCTATCTATCTATCTATCTTTTCTTTTCATCTAGATCAATACATTTTGATGTGCATACAATATACAAGTTTCAAATCTAAACCTCTTCACATGAGAACTTTGCTACACTGTAAAAATCGACCTTAATTACGTTTACTAGATTAACCTGCAAACTTGTTGAATTATAACAGTTTATGTAGAAATCTGTAGGAGAATGATGGTAATTAAGTTTCAGAATGGAGTGAGGAGGGCAAAGAGTAAAATTACTTGGTTAGGAATAGTTATAGGGTTGATCTTGACTTGGTTAAACCTTCCTAGTTTTTCTATGATTCTCATCTCTACCTTCATTAATCACATTTTGGTCCAAGTAAATTGAATTCCTTCAATTCTTCTTCATTAATTTCATAATTGTAACATAATATATGTCCTAAATTATAATGTCCATATATACATACTCCATAAAACTAAAACCTATGCAATCAATAATTTACATAGATATATACTATGATGATATACAACTTAACATAAATTACGGTGTAAGATCAATGGAGGCGAGTGTAGATTAATAGTATATATGACTTGTGTGTATGCGATACACTAAAATTTACGACTATTAATTAAGTAGGTTTATAATAATTAGTTAAAAATTTTAAGACAATAAAAATTACGACTAATTATTTTAGCATATTAAAAAGGAAAATTAATTTTTGTTTGATAGTTTAAGTCCTCATGTTGCTATAAATTTAACAACGTAAATTCATAGGTGGAGACATGGAGGGGGTAGGGTAGAAAGTTACCTTTGCCTTTATTTTAATTTTTTACATATCAAGGACATTAAGGTAATTGCCCCTTTTAAATTTATATAATACTAGTATTTTACACGCACGATGTGGCGGGGTAAAATAGTTTCATTTGTCGATATGTCAACTCAACATGTAATTTGTGATGTTGCATTGTAGAATATAAAACTTTTTAAAAACAGTAAGTATTAATTATGTATTTAAATTCTGACAGTTTTTTGTAATTAATTTTTTGATTTTTTAAAGTATTAATTATGTATTTAAGTTCTGACAGTTTTATATAATTAAAGTCTTGGAGAGTTTTAAAGTGTTTAAGATCATTACTTGAACATATTGTAAATAATGCTATTTGAGTTGTACTATTTTAAAAGTGTTAAGATTATTGATGGAAGTTATTGTAAAACATGCTATATTACTTGTACTACTTAACTTAAAAAATTGTCTTAAAAAAGAGCTAAATGTTTTATATAGAATAGTAAATATAAATATAATATTTCAGTACTGCATTAATTATTTACTTTGCCGATTGTAAGCGTGAAAGTTAAGAGTGGGACACGATTAGAATAATGAAACTCATGTTGAGTTCCTGCAATCATGCCTTCATTGTTTCACAACCCTCTTTAGGGTTTAATGTATCATGACTCCAAGATAGGGTCAATAAGAGGAGGAAGAAGAAGCACTCAGTAGTTTGATGACCTTGTTTAGGGCTACTTGAGTTCTTGTACGACGTAGTAGAGGCACACGGTGAAAGTTTAGGACTTCTAATTTTTTTTGATTGTAAGTTCATCACTTCCATAAATTTGATTTTTGCTTGTTGTTTTGAACTAACTTTAGTAATTGTGAGGGCTCGATTATGCACTAAGATCAAATATTAATTTAAGGCTTCTACCCATGCCAACAACATTAGTTGTAAGTGACCATTTAGGGCTTATACTCGTGTCAACACTTTTGGTTAAAAAAAATCATTTTTAGCAATGAAGATTGTGAAAACTCGATTATGGAAATAAGATCAATGATAAAAGATGAATGATTGCTTGGTTACTTATATCTAGAAAAAAAAAGTACGTAAGGTATTTACAACGAACTAATAATGAAAACACTTCAAAAACAATTCCACACATGGTGATCAATTGCTAAGAGATATTAGGTAAATATTTCAGTAAGCAATTAACTATAATGCACATAACTAATGGATAGTTAATTGTTGTGTCTATAATTCAGAGTTTTAAAGTCACCGAAGGGGTCAGTCTTTTCCTTCACCCCAGATTAAAAAAAAGGCTTTTGGTAAAAAAAACTACTAAATTTTTTTATTATTGTTCCAATTTTGCCCCTACAAGAATAATTTCCTAACTCAGCCCAATGTTTACATAGCTATATACTATGATGATATAAGATCAACATAAATAACAGTGCATATTTTCAACCTAGAAACAAAAAAGTCATGCACATAGGTGTGAAAAATGAATGATATAATTGGTTTGAACATAAATTACTATTAGTTAGTTTTTTCCCACATAGGTGCGAAAATATGCACATGTGCATAATATCAACACAAACAAAAAATCAGTTTCAGAATGAAAAAATGACGTGTATTTATATGGGCCATTCATACAAATTTGGATAATAAATGATAAAAAGGAGTATAAGAGGATAAGATAAATAAGCAATTAACTATGATGCACATAAATAGATCATTTTTTTCAAATTAGGATTAGCTTATGATGCGGATGCAAGTTATCTTTGACTAAAGTTGTTAAAATGTGAAAAACCAATTCGACAAAGTCATGATGTACGTGTGCAACTTATTGTTGATTGTTTATTTTTCTTACATCACATTAGTTTAAGGTGCACATGTACATCAACTTTATTAAAGTTTCTCAATATGTTAAAACTCATAAGACAAGCTTTTGATGCACACGTGCAACTTAGTGGGGATTAAAGTTGTTTAAGTCAAACTCAGAGGATTAACTTACAATAATATAGGACCAAACATTTTTTTTACTTACAAAAGAGTGAAGTATTAGTGTATTACAAAACTCATAGGTGTTATTGTCTTATTACAAAATATATTGTTTTAGAAAAGGTAGCAGAAGGGGGGGTATCGGTCTTTAGTTGGAGCCTTGCCACGATCGGTACCTGAAATACAAATAATAAAATTTTATAAGCATTAGACTTAATGAGACTACTGTCTCTAACGTAGTAGTGTTCAAGGAAATTAGAACACGTTCATTACACATAAACATTCTCTTACTCACATTCTAACTTTAGCATATTAATTCATATAAGCCATTTACGAGTCTTTTTTGCCTTTCAGGCTACTCTATTGCCACTCAGACCACTCATTTTGCCAATCATGCTACTCATTTGCCACTCAGGTTATTCATCTAACAGTAAGTATGTAATACATGCATAATAAGTAGATTACATAATAAGTAATAGTATAACCAAATCAGGAGTATAGTAAACTCACCTTAGCAATGCAAAGTTCTAAAATAGACTAGGAGTTGGCTATAAGGCAATTCACTCTCCAATGTCTAGTATCTACAGAAGTAAAACCAATAATATCATCAACACAAGCCAAAACAAAATGGTTGGAAACTAGACAACTATAAGGCACACCCGTACCTAACACTAGGCACACCCATGCCTCAATAAAACGTCCGGCCATGACTGTCTCAAACATGGGCATACCCTAAGCTTAAGTCATGCCCGTGTTTGGGACAGGTACGCCCGTGCCTCAACCCTAAAGCACAGGTGTACCTCAAGAACTAGGGTTTGCCACGGGGCGAAAGGCACGCCCGTACTCTCCTTGGGTACGTCCGTGCCCCTCCCCTGGCCTGTGCAGAACCGACTGCAGTTCACTGTTTTTCCGACCAAAACAAGGCTAAACTCAATTTTAACATAATTTGGTGTATTCCAAGCACCGACAGTCCTCAAGTAGCAATATAGGAAGTCAATTAACATAATTTTAACATGTTCTTGATCTTCAAATGATCAATCACAACAAAATACAATTCTTGACCCATTAACTCAAATTTAACTTTCATATACTCAAGTTCAATGTGTAAATCAGTTATATCAATCTATAAAATAATCAAAACAACAACTTAACTCAACTAATCATCACCAATATGATAACACTCTATTTTGGCACAAGGAATACTAAGAAAATGGATAGAAACCTCACTATTACTAACAAATGGGTCAAAATACTTACCTACAGCACTTGGATATCAAGCTATAAGACTTAATCTTCTATCTTGGACCGCAACTGAATTTCTGGAGCTTGGGGACTAAATGTCTCGATACTTCCGACAGCAAAATGAACAACACAAACACTTATATCTCCAAGTTTGACTTAAAAAGTCAATATACATCCTTAAGTTTGCTAATTGGAAACTTAACCCCTCCCAATTGTAGACATTTACCCTAAAGGCCATATTTGATTTATTTAAAATATTTTGGTATTTAACCATTAGAATTAAATCCTCAACTCTTGCATTCTCTCTTTTAATTAAGTAATAGGTAGTCTCTTCTCTATAAATATGTGTATAAAATAGACACATGTAGCTTAATTATATTTTATACATTATATTTTCTAGCATATACCGGCACACATATTTATATAAATGACAAACTAATAATCATAAAATAGACTCACATAATTGGGGTGTTACATATGTGCATTGACTTATTTAAACTTATTGTTAAAAAATATACATGATCAACTTATATACCAATTTGTAACACCTGTATTTTTACCATCCAATTAAAACTTTTCAAATATTAATTTTAGATTGAATAAACTTCTAAGCATACAGCAGAACTCTTTCCCAACTTTTGGTTATATCGTTCGAGTGATAAGTAAAAATTACTAAATCCGCCTACTAATGTAACTAGATCATGGTGTTACTTACTAGGAATACAAAACATTCTGACCATTCAAAATAACACAAACTTACTAAGTATTCCAACAATAGATACCCCGAGAGTGATCTTACTCACCAAGCATTTATTTGCACATGTAGGTAAACACATAACACAGAGTTAGCTTCACAAACCCGTGAGAACATGCACGACCAACATATATGTGTAAAACAAATCAATTATCATCACTTCTATGTTAACCCCTAGGGTCTTGACAAGACCGTCATATCATCATATCATAATGTATTTTCTATGGTCTTTTTAAGTCATATCATTATAGAAAGGGTATAAGAAACGTTGTTATCCAAACACATCAAGTAAAGTATGAACAATCGTGATTGTTTATTATGGGATAAGGTAACTAATCCTGCTCAGGGGATCAATCACACTAACCAATGAAGTGGGAGTCACAACCGTCCACTATTCAACATTTTCATGATGTGATGGTTAAATATACATTTGTCCACCATGCATCCTTTGGAGCCCAATTCACTGTTACACCCCTAAAACTGTGCCTTTACCAACCAAAAAACAGGATCTTGCAAAATCTACATCCTTTCAATGCTTGGTAATCCCAAATGAACAATGAGACTTAGTCGTATTTATTGTGGTTGACTTCGAGTATTAGAATATATTATAGTCATCGATCGGTCTAGACCAAACCATACACATAACATACTTATGAATGGTCCACGTGGACACAAATCTAACAAATAAACATGTTCATGAATAGTCCATATGAACATAACATTAATGGTCACAAGATTAACACCTATAATATTAAATCACACTGTTCATGCATAACCATCATGCAAACTATTACAAACATTAGTAATAATACATACAAGGTCTATGATGGTCCATTTACACAAGCATCACTAGTAATATGTTCATGAATGGTCCGTACGAGCATGCACATACATATATCACATACCTTGTTTACGAATAATCTATGTAAACGTATTCATGCCTATATCTCGCACCGTGTTCTCCAAATCCTGTGAACTTAACACAATATAAGATAGCATTGTTCATATATTATCACCATGTGAACTATCATAAGTACCATGTTCATATATAAACCATATGAACGTATAAATACAACATAAAGATAGCACGTACAATGATAGATCATATAATTCATGTACAACCCAACCACCATTCCACACTACAGGATGTTAGACAACTCAAGTAGTACCTATAATATCAAGATTTATGCTCGGGTACTACAATTTATGTTAAATCACTATTCAAAATTAAATTCTCATTTTACTACCTTCATCGGTTCACCCATCGACTAGTTTTGTCATCATCCTTGATCATATGTTGATCAAATTCAGATTAAAGCACCGTAATAACATTAAATCAGATTCCAAAGATATCCTAACTTCTTTTGATGTTACAAGATAAAATGAAACGCACTTACTTGAGTTTGATTTTTTGGTTTCCAATCGCTAAATTTGATTTGGTTTTTTAACTACGGCTATTATGATTCAAAATTGAATTCCCCCCTTTGACTTCTACTTCCTAGATTTTCCAAAAGCATTAATTGAGATTAAGAGAAGCTATTTGAAGAGTGTGAACTGACATATTGAGTCGGTTGGCTCTTTTAGAGGGTAACTCGCTCCTCTAATTAAGCGACTCTCAACTTATTTATATCAATATAATTAATTTCCAATGGGTATTATTTCGAACCAAAATTTTAAACCATTTAGAGATCTATAAATTAAATTTTAGTCATAACAACTTATTTCATTTAATCCCTAAAACACGAGGGACCAACTAAACTTCAGTAATTTACAATGATTACCCGTTTCTCTAGCACGGGTTAACTCCTAGACCTATGTTGGGAATGTTACATTATATAAACTCTAGAATTCTCCTTATGGTTTTCTTGGTTATTTTGGTTACTTTCGTATTTATTATTTATGTAACATCCGAAAACCCGGCCTAGTCCTGAGCGGGTCGATGGTAAGTCAGATTGTGTTTGTTTATGCGTATTTATATTTAATTATGTGATTAAGTGAATATTTGATATTGTAACGCCCCAAATTCCAAAATTTGATATTTGAAATAAACCACATGAAAGTGCTCACATCTGAATATTTTACATAAAAGCGGAATCATAATTTGTTTGAAAACCTGTTGTATCAAAAGATACGTACATAAATACTGTCACAAGTTTAATACCAAAACTTGATGTTTACAAACCAGGCATTAAGTGTTTCAAAGAGTTTATCAAATATAGTCAAACCGAAGCTTTGCCCTTGTCTTTGCTAAAACCTACAAAACATTTTGAAAATAGTATCTCATAAGCTACGAGAGCTTAATGAGTAAATCAGACTAAACATCATATAACACACGTATAAAATCATATGAAGATAATACACGTATGTTTGGCAATCAATGTTAGCCTCTGGTTCTAGACCCAGGGCAGCAACATAGGTCACAGTACTATACCACATCTGAGCCTTACTGTACATACTAGTAAGCTTATACACACATATGAATAACATCACATGTTAATAATCTGATATGATATCACATATGCTGCACATATGAAGTGAAGTCTAGAAGACTTACCTTATGATTATTATGATATGCAATGATCCACAGGTGATAATGATTCAGATAAATAGTCAATCACCTTCCTATACAAACAATACAGCAAAGTATCACATAATAGCAATCTGATCTGAAATAGGGCCTACACGGGCCGTGTATCCCTACACGGGTCGTGTCCCTTATACACTACATGACTTGAGCTGGCCATATGGCCAGTGTTGTCTAGTCATTACTACACGAACCATGTACCTCTCATGCTACACGACCATGTAACCTTGCATGGCCCTATGACCGCCTTTGACACTACACGGCCGTGTACCTTTACACGAGCCGTGTTGCCTCTACACGGGTCTGCTACACGCCCTCCCAAAAGTTACATGGGCGTGTACACTACAGACCCGGCCGACTGTTCTTCCTTATGAACGCTGTTTTGGCCACAAATTCGATTCAACCTCAATTAAAACATGCTAGGGGTGTTTTCTTACACCCCAAACAGTAGAGAAACATGGTCTAATCAACAGAAAACACTTCTAAGATGATTCACCATTGAATCATCTATAAATACCCATTTAACTTGAAAACCAAAACCATAAATCATACCTTAAGCTTGGAAGGTAGCTAGGATTTGTTGTACTACTTGAGTTCTACCACTTTTGATCAGCAAATGAAGAAGTAATTATAGGCAGCTCTTGCATGCGTGAGTATGTATGCATGTTTGACAAACTCCAAGTCAAAGTAACCATATATATATATATATATATATATACACAACTATGAATAAATTACACAATTGGTCCCTTGACTATCCATGTTCTGATATGATAGTTTTGGCCCCTCTAGTTTATAACCATGTATTATCACATATACCCTTTTATAACTCGTATAACGCTTTGTTAATTTCTCGTATTACATTATAAAATTCTGGATGTTACAGATATCGCATGATTTTATGAGTTATATAAGTTGGCTTTAGTACGAGGGTTGTAGAGAATACCTCGTTGTGTGTTAATTAATTGTGAAAGATTAGTTAATTCGAGAATTGTATGCTAGAAAGAGTGTAGCACATTGCGTTTGAAATTATCTAGAAAATATAATGTTTATATATGTAACACCGCCGTTTCGAGAACCAGAATTTTCTTTTTAAAACATTAATTTATCGTTTTCATTTAAAAATACGCAGCGGAAATAGAAAACACGTGGCAAATATATTACAAACCAAAAGATGCCACATACAAGTTCGGTGTTACTGTTACTTATCCGGTCGACCATTACTAAATTCAAACAAACATTATATCAGAGTTATTACAGACAAAGTGTTCCTCCTATGAAAACAAACTACCCACAGGGTCCCAAGCTCACTGAGGATCACCTGCACATGTAGGGTGTAGCATCTGTTAGCTATAATAGCTAGTGAGTACTCAAATAGCATATGATTAACATAAATACATCACATATCATCAATCATGCTCAGATAATTCTATCCTAGCATCTCGCGATGAGTTGGCATAGTCAGGAGGTAACATATCTTGCAGGGGAGCTAACCCGGCTCAATGCACCAAACAGGGGTACCAAACACATCAACCGCCCCGGTGGGGGAGTTATACAGCGTCCACCGTTGCGTTTTGGAATCCGCAGATTCCTCTGTTGTACAGCCGCAGCTATACCCGAAGAGGACAGCTTTGTCCTTAAGTAGAACAACTTTGTTCTTGTAGGACAGCTTTGTCCATAGGATCCGGATCAATCACAAACAAACAATTGATTCAATCGAATCATCAGTCAATGCGCGCATATATATTCAATACTCATCATAGCATACACCTAAGCAAGTGCATACTATACTGTGTCAACATGGTATATTCTAGCATCATCATGCAATCCTACACTTGAACAAGTGCGTGTACAAATCATGGTTTACAATTCTGTAATCATTGTTAATATGTTATAGGTATATTAATCGTTATGTTATCAGGCACTCACCTGTCAAGTTAGAATACTCTACTATTTGATACCAAAGCTTCTGGATCAACTGGAATACCTAAACAAGGTTTACAGCTATTAAAACCTTGTAAAACAAATTCTGCCAGGGGCAGGGCACGCCCGTACCTTGCCAAGGCATGCCCGTGCCTTGTGAGGCACGCCCCGTACCTGGGTCTCAGGTACACCCCGTGACTTCAGAGTACCCCCGGGCTCGCTAGAGTTAGGCACGCCCCATACCCTTGGGAGGTACGGTCGTGCCTCCTAGGTACGCCCTAAGGTACGGTCTGTTCTTGAGAGCCATGCCCGTGCCCTTCAATATACAGCATTAGGTTCGTGCAGAACCTGCTGTTTTCCATACAAAAAAATACCAAAACTCAACCAGAGTATTACCAATCGGTTTCTAAGGTTCATATGTGAAATAACACATCTAATACAACTCAAAGGTATCATTTTTACATACCAAAACATCAAATTCAGAATTTGAGACCAAAATCACTACTTTGACCCATTAGCCACTTTAATTCTAAAAATCCATTCAAACCTTCAATTTAATTACAGAATTTGATTCCTAAACACTTAGAAATCATTTAGAAACAGATTGGCAACACCAAAACTAATTCTTGGCATCAATTCCACCCAAACCCAATTGGAACCTAAACTTGGTGAAACTTAGAAAATCAAGAACAAAAGATTTACTTGAATCAGAAGATGATTAGGAATTATCACAGCAGATTTGAACTTGGATTTAGCACTTGAACTCAGTAGATAACAGATTACTTGAAGGATCTTTGATTGTTCTCCTCTTCTTCTTCAAAAGCCACACACAAGAACACAAAAAAGTCAAAAACACAAAGTCTGTGTTTTGTCAAGAGGTGGCTCACGTGTGATGCCCACTTGTAGGTTATGCATATCCACAAGTGGGTATCTTGTTCCCCTTTCCGACTTACAACTTCACACACGAGTACCCGCTTTAACCAACGGGGATATTTTTGGAAACCTCGTTCTAAACCATTTAATAATTCATTATTATTATCTATTTTCGATAATATTTTTAATATTATCATTTCTTTATTATTTTCCTTATTTTCTTATTTGATCAATTATTTATATTTAATTCCTTTTGTTCAATATTTAATAGGAGTTCTAGACGTACCAGATTCGAACACGGCTAGGCCCATTTTGAGGTTGTTACAATATATTAATTGAATTAAATCAATTGTTAAATTGATTATGAGTATGTTTGTATGTGAGTATGGATGTGTAGTCTATGCATGTATGGGTTATTAAAGTAAGCCACCTCATGCCTGGTTAATTCAATTGAAATTATTTATGGGTGTGCACGTGTACAAGGTAGATGTGTGGATATGGTTGATTTAGAAAGTCACCTCCTCACTTGAAATCAATTTTGTGAGTGTGTAAGTGTGTGTTTGTTTGAAGTGAAGAAAACCAAGAACAAGAAAAGCTAACTTGAAATCTTGAAGTTGTTTGATTTGTGAAGTATAATTCAAGATAAAGCTTGGTATGTGTTTCTTACTGTTTATAAACATGATCCATGTTAGATTTGTGTTTATTTATTGCTGGGTTTCATGCTTGAATATGAAGAACACCATTAATGGAAGCTTGAATGAAACTTGATAAATGTGTTTTAATAGTTTGATGTTTTTAATTGGATTTGATGTATTCATGATAATTGTATACATGTTATTTGAAGTTTTTATGAGTTTAGAAGTGTTAGAAATCGATTTGCAGCATTTCTTGTATGTTGGCTCATTTCTAGTTTGAGCTAGAGGAAGAAGATGAGAAATTCGAAGAAAGAAGACTTCAAATTCGAAGTTTGGGAGACTTCGAATTCGAAGTGAGCATGAACCCTTGGTATTCGAAGAAGGCTTCAAGCTTGTCTTTTCAAATTTGAAGAAGAAGGTTTCGAGCTTGTCTTTTGGTATTCGAAGAATGTAATACCCGTTTTAGATTAATTAAAACTACATTTCATTTATGTGAAAGATACTTTCGTGTGCCTTGAGGGAGAGAAATTAAGTGTGTTTATTGTTATGTGGACCAGCCATTATTTAGTCATGTTGGGCTCATTAATTTAGATGATATATTAAATGGGCCAAGAGTGTGAATGCATGCACATATATATATATATATATGTTAAATTAGGGCTTCGAGCCCATTAATTCATTTTTATAGTAGCCACCTACCGGTGCATCGTGTGTGTGTGTGTTTGAAGTCCTCACGGCAGAGAGAAGGAAGAGAGAAGTAGTGCGATGGACCTGATTTTGCGAAGAAATCGAAAGAAAGCTTCAGGTGAGCACTCCCGACTTAGTCCTCCGATTTTCTAGTCGATTTTTAGGCACTGTTGTGTGTGTGCGTTGGAGCGTGCAGGTGTGTGTGCAGAGCGAACTCGAAGAACAGTCTTATGATTCATCCTACCAATCGAGCGATTTTCGGTGGAAAAGAACCGGGTAAGTTTCGAAATACTATTTTCGTCTACTTATGGGTCGATTTTGTGAGAGTCACTACTGGTTCGTATTGGAATTTCGAGCAAGGGCTGTTTGATATATTGACTGAAATCGGGACTTCAGTGAGAATGTAAACCATTCAAAATCTGTTTCATCTCGATTCTTAGTGATTAAATACCCTCGTGATACCAGAGACATAAACGTTCACTATGAGCGTAGTCACCGGTTGGAATTTTGAGGTCGACGACTTCAATAGTGGAACACTCCATGAAGATTAATTACATGTCCTATCTATTGGAGGCCATAGCTTAATTAAATGCTAAATCGATTATAGTTGGGTCTGTTGAGGGGTAATGCAGGGCCGAGAGTGTTGGAATATGCCCACTGATACACGTGTACTAACATCACTGCTGATGAGGTACGGGCCTATTGGGTCACACGCCAAGGGTAGATTCCGGCAGCACAATGCAAACAAGAGAGAATATGAGATTAGGGTTTCTGGCGACCTTCACAGGCCCTCACGGGCCGTGAAGAGGTCGTGAAGAGAAACTCTCCACGAGCCTTCACCACCCGGACAAGTAGTCGTGGGAGCGAGGCCTTCACGGGTGCTTCACGGCCCGTGAGAGCCCGTGAAGGCAGGCGCCATTCTTTTAATTGGACCACTCGTTGGTCCAATGAGAGTGTGCGGTGGAACCCGGCCTATGAGGCCTTCACGAGTGCTTCACGGCCCGTGAGAGCCCGTGAAGACAGAAGTCAAAGTGCACTTGATTTTTATTGGACCTTTGTGTTGGTCCAATGGGTGAGTGGCATGACAGCCGACTCTGTGGACTTTGGCATGCTTCCAGCTTCTATATAAGGCTAGTATATCTCTCTCTATTGTCCCTCTTGCTTCATGCTCATTATATACACATATACATACATGGTTCTTGGTTCTAAGAGAGCAAGGTAGTCTATCAAGTGAAGGCAAGTTGTTCAAGTGTTGTGGCTGCTCCAGATTCATGAAGATGACGTGTGGTTCGTGTCTCGGGTCGTTAGCAAGGCGGAATCTCGGCTACTTGGTGTGGACTATCAATAGAGGAGCTCGGTTTCGGGTTCTCGAAGATCTTTCTATCTCGTTTGGCTAATGCTCTCTCCGTAATAAGATTCCGATTAAGTCGTCCTATTTCAAGACGGTGAATTTCCGGCCCAAGACATTCATGGAATTCGCGGAAAAACACCTCGGTTGTTACAAAACAATCCACGCGTTTGGCTAATGCTCTCTCCATGTGAGTGTCGTTGCAACAAGCGAGTGTCTTAAAATGGGATGGCATAGACTTACGTTTTGAAAAAGGGCTTTTACCGTTTTGTATATTTATTAAATAAAACAAAACGAGTCGTGTGACTAGTATTGCATGCATACAATAATAAGTCCACGTTTTGATAAAATCATATTTTATATATATATTGGTCTTGAGTATTCTTAAAATCCATATTTTACGAACTCTCAACGCGTTCAATTTTAAACTAGTATTAATATCCTATATTAACGTGTGTAGTTTCGAGCGCGCAAATACGACCAATTTTAGCTTGTAATAAAACCATTTTATTATTAAGCTTGAATGGAGTTTGGTTGAGTTTTAAAATCTCTATTTTATAAAACTCATATATATATATATATATATATAAAGATATATATTTTGACATAATGAATTTTAATCTTTACAAAACTCCTTTTATATAAAATTCATTTTACATCTTATGTTATGTCAACTTAAAATACCAAACTCCCATTGTGTGATTTATATTATGTAAAAATATTATCTAGCATGCAAAAAATCCTATTTTTCAACCATGCATAATAATATAAACATAAACACACACAAATAACATGTATAAGTGCATAACCAAGCCATTTATCCTAAGTGGTATTTTTGTGAGCCATACAAAAATACCAAGTCATAACTAAGGACCAAATATTTCTCTTGTGATGAACTTGAAGCTCCCACTTGCCAAAACAACTCCTTGTAGTGCAAATGACTCCAAGCCTTCATGGTTGACTCCACCACACTTGAAAACTCCAACTTGGTCATTTCTTCATCTTGTTACATTTTTATAAAAGTAAACTAGTCTAAACTATTCTACTACTTACAAAATACAACAAGATGAAACAAAACTAAAAATATTATTACATACCAAATGAAAAAATAATTTTTACAACCAAATCGAATTTCCAACACATCACAAAAGGTCTATGGCTTGTTATGCACAACATACACTCAAAAAAAACATATATATCAACACTTGATATTTAGGCAACTTTTACAACCAAACATGCATGTGGTTTGGTTGTTTCCCAAAATAAATATATAAACATATATAAGTTGCCAACAAGAAAATCCATAACTTTTCTAACAAAAGAAAAGTTGTCCATTTTCTTAAACAATACATACTCAAAAAGTTTCTTAAAACTATACATAAGTGGCTCTGATACCACTGTTGGGGTTTGTTCGGTTTTTCAAAATATATTTTAGCAACGGAAGCATGAACAACAATTTTAAACCTTTTAAAACTCCCCACCAATGATCCATATGCAAGCCTTAAGAAACAAAACAACCATAGGGTGTTTAGAACTACAACCTTTGTAGCGTGAGTAAACCGTTGATGAAGTGGTTGATCTATGAGAAGCCAAGAGAAGACTTCCTCCAAGGTATCCACAAATCAATGAGTCCAACACCTCCAAGATGCTAGTCTCTCCAACCCTTGAAATTCAAGCAAGCAAGCAACAACCTCTTGTTCTTCTTCTTGAACTTACTATGTATGTATATGAGTATGTATTCTAGCACCACACTTTGCTCACTTGAAGAACACCAATACTACAAAGTAAGGATGTTTTCAAGTATGAAAACACTTAGAACTTTTCTAAGAGCACAAGGAAAGGTGGTAGCATGTAATTCCTTGAACACAAAGGAGACATCCATGCATATAAGAACCAAGAAGCAACAAAACAAGGGGGAGGCCCCTCTAGGCTTAGTTTCGGCCGAAACCAAGGGGAGGGGACCCCTTCCTTTGCCTTGCTTCCTTACTTGTCCTCCCATGCTTGTCCTTGTTGAGTTATGTTTCAAGAAACCTCAAAAAGGGGACCCTTTTGTGACTATTGTGACAATTTCTAGTTTATTCTTATAAATACATAGAATAATACACTAGATGTGTCATACATATTATAAAATACATCTACATGTATTTTATATACATACTTGATTGTTACTAGTAACTCTTTACTTGTAACAAGGATATACATACATTTATATAATTGTTACTAGTAACTCTTTACTTGTAACAAATATACATTTATACATATATATATATATATACATATATAAAATCATATGTTTATATTTATGTATTTCATATGCATTATCTTATATTAATATATAAGAGTGATATTATTATTTCACATAAATAATAATATGCAACAATGCATATATATACTTATATATATAATGAGTTGGAAACATATTTAAATCATATTCAAATATGTAATTGGTGTCCATTGATTGTAAATGTGTGACCCTATGGGTTTATTTATTATCAGTAATATCGTATTAATTTGTGTCTTGTGCACATAGAACCAACAATCTCCCACTTGCACAAGTTACAACTTAAGCCGATATAGACAATGGTAAGAACGTCTAGCAACATCCCATTGCCCCTAATAATAAATAAAGTGTGTTGATCAACACTTTCACCAACGAAATTAACTCACTAGCTACAAATCGTTGTTATAGGTAAGTCATCAATTATCCCTTTGTTTTAACATCTCATTGAACATGAGACATGGATCGTCATCAATTCTCATATAATGTTCAACTTGTTTTAGGGCCCAGAGATATTATACTCCCAATTAAATGAGAGAAACAAATTCCATCTTGACCACATACGTCTCTTATAAGATTCATATCATACCTAATAATGGCCTTTATAACTACCCGGTTAAAGATAGCGTTTAACCACATTAAAGCATGATACTCCTCATACTCGAGTCCCAATATGTGTCTCAGGTCTAAGGATACAAAGATACCACCTTTTTCTCAAGATTTACTTATGACACTGATCCATGAAGCGATCTTAAGAGCGGGTCATGTCCAATGTTTTTTCCCTAACAAACATTAGTGAATTTGGCTGCAAACCCTTTTGCCTACTTTCATCACGAATGAAAGTCAACCAACTTATTCACATTAGTCTTAATTCATAACTATTCCCATAGTTATAACCGACTATGGACGTTTTAGAATAAAGAATTATTCATGGATTTAAACATGCTAATAAAGAACACAATATATATTAATGAAGTGATCATATCCCATACATCATTCAGATAAAATAGATATTGTCATAATGTTCCAAAATATCCAAATACTAAATTACAATTCAAATCCAATCCCTTGCAAAGCGAAGACCTATTGCCCTAGTATGAGACTCATGCTTAGTCGAGGCAAGAGGTTTCGTAAAAGGATCTGCAAGATTCTGATCTGTATGAACTTTGCGAATACACACATCTCCTCTATCCACTATATCCCGTATGTAGTGGAAACGCCTGAGGATGTGTTTGGTGCTGTGATGTGATCTAGGTTCTTTTGCCTGGGCAATAGCACCTTCATTATCACAAAATATTTCTATGGGGTCTTGAATGCTTGTTACTACCCCAAGGTCAGCAATGAACTTCTTCATCCATGCAGCTTCTTGTCCAGCCTCAGAAGCAGCAATGTATTCAGATTCTGTAGTGGATTGTGCAACTACACTTTGCTTAGAACTTTTCCAAGCAACCGCGCCTCCATTCATAACGAAGACATAGCCCGATTGTGATCGAGAATCATCTCGATCCGTTTGGAAACTAGCATCTGTGTAACACTTTACACAAAGATCTTCTTCCAAACCCCCATAGATCAAGAACATGTCTTTGGTTTTTCTCAAGTATTTTAAAATGTTCTTGACTGCCATCCAATGGCTATCTCCTGGGTTTTGCTGGTATCTGCTCGTCATGCTCAAAGCATACGAGACATCTGGCCTAGTGCATAGCATGGCATACATGATGGATCCAATTGCAGAAGCATATGGGATCTCACTCATTCTATCTAGCTCTTCTCTTGTGCTAGGGCTTTGAGCTTTACTCAAAACCGTGCCTAGTGCCATTGGCAAGAATCCTCTCTTAGAATTCTCCATCTTGAATCGTTTCAAGATTTTGTCAATATACGCACTTTGACTTAGGCCAATGAGACGCCTAGATCTATCCCTATAGATCTTTATTCCAAGAATGTAGGCGGCTTCTCCCAAGTCTTTCATTGAGAAACACTTCCCAAGCCAAGACTTGATGTCTTGCAAGGTCGGGATGTCGTTTCCAATGAGTAGTATGTCATCAACATACAAGACAAGGAATGCTACTGCGCTCCCACTAGTTTTCTTGTAAACACACGGTTCATCTTCTGATTTGATAAAACCAAACTCTTTTATTTTCTCATCAAATCGAAGATTCCAACTTCGAGATGCTTGCTTTAGTCCATAGATGGATCTCTTAAGCTTGCACACCTTATTAGGATACTTAGGATCTACAAAACCTTCAGGCTGAACCATATAGACATCTTCACTTAAGTGTCCATTTAGAAAAGCCGTTTTGACATCCATTTGCCATATCTCATAGTCATAATATGCAGCTATGGCAATAAGTATTCTAATAGATTTAATCATGGCTACCGGAGAGAAAGTTTCATCATAGTCAATACCATGAGTTTGAGTGAAACCTTTCGCCACTAGCCTTGCCTTAAATGTGTGTATATTTCCATCCATGTCTGTCTTCTTCTTGAAGACCCACTTGCTCCCTACAGTCTTACTATTGGGAGGAAGATCAACCAAGTCCCATACTTGATTTTCATACATGGACTGCATCTCAGTATTCATGGCATCAAGCCATTTATCGGATTCCAGATCCGATATAGCATCTTGGTAGTTAGTAGGCTCAGAAGAGTCTACCAAGAAAATCTCATCATTGGACACGAGAAATCCGTATCTCTCGGGTTCTTGACGAGGTCTACCAGATCTACGAACACTTTGTGTTTCAGTAGGTTCTTGAACAACCAATTGTTCAGGTTCAACAACCGTTTGTTGAGTGCTAGTGTCAACCTGACTTGTATTTTGTGGTTCTTGAATTTCTTCAAGGTCTACATTGCTCTCACTTGCCTCTTTCGAAAGAAACTCCTTTTCTAAGAAAGTGGCATGCCTAGAAACAAACACTTTGTTCTCAGCTGGGTTGTAGAAATAATATCCTAATGAATCTTTAGGATATCCCACAAAATTACATTTGATAGATCTAGGATCGAGTTTGCTTAAAGCTTCTTGTCGTACATGAGTCTCACAACCCCAGACTTTCAAGTAAGATAAGTTTGGAACCTTTCCATACCACATCTCATATGGTGTCTTATCTACCTTCTTGGTTGGAACCATATTCAATATGCGCGCAGCAGTTAATAAAGCATAACTCCAAAAGGACGAGGGTAGAGTACTTCGGCTCATCATAGACCGAACCATATCTAGTAGAGTTCGGTTCCTCCTTTTAGATACACCATTATGTTGTGGTGTTCTATGAGGAGTAAGTTGTGAGATAATCCCACAATTACTAAGATGATCCATAAACTCTTGGCCTAAGTACTCACCACCTCGATCGGAACGAAGGGCCTTGATTGTTTTGTTGAGTTGATTTTGTACTTCGTTTTGAAACAGCTTGAACATCTCAAATGTTTCATGTTTATGTTTCATCAAATAAACATAACCAAATCTACTATAATCATCGGTGAATGTAACGAAGTATCTATCACCATCCCTAGACATTGATCTAAAAGGACCGCACACATCCGTATGTATGATTCCTAATAGATCTTTGGCTCTTTCACTTGAACCGGAGAAAGGGGCCTTAGTCATCTTCCCATATAAACATGATTCGCAAACTTCAAATGAGCTAGAATCGTTTGATTTTAAAATTCCATCCTTTTGAAGTTTTGCAATGCGTTTCTTGTTTATATGACCAAGTCGACAATGCCATAGGTATGTTTGACTTAAGTCATGCTTAGGTCGTTTGGTGCTAGTGGTATATATAGAATTATCATCAAGAGATCTTTTAAGATTAACTTCATATATTCCATTAAGAGGCCGAGCCTCAAAATACAAAATGTCGTTTTTGAAGGCACGAATGCCATCATCAACGAAACCAAAAGTGAATCCAGATTCTCTTAACCGAGCTACTGAAATAATATTCCTAGTTAAACTAGGTACATAACAACAATTGTTTAATATTAAGTACAGGCCATTTGGTAATAATAATTCAAAAGTTCCAAGGGCTTCAACAGCAACATTTGCTCCATTGCCCACGTGGAGATCCAAATCGCCTGGCTTCAGCAGCTTACTTTTTCTCAACCCCTGCACATTGTTACAAATGTGAATTCCACAACCGGTATCAAATACCCAGGAATTAATGGAAAAAGTATACATTTCAATCATATATATACCTGAAGTGCTAGCCTCGCCAGCCTTCTTCTTTTTCAACTCTGCAAGGTAGGTTGGACAATTGCGCCTCCAATGTCCTACCACCCCGCATTCAAAGCACGGGTCATTCTTGGGAACCTTTCCCGCCGTCTTGGGTGTAGGGGCCTTGGCAACTTGCTTGCCTTTGTCCTTTCCCTTTGCCTTCGCTTTGCCTTTCCCTTTTGAGTTGTTTTTCTTTTTCTTCTTGATTCTCCCTTCTTGAATCATCAAGACTTGAGGTGTTTTGCTTGGAATCTTACTCTCAACAGTTTTAAGTATCCCATGCAACTCTGAGACAGATTTCTCCCAATTGTTCATGTTATAATTCATGACAAATTGATCATAGGCTTTGGTCAACGAGTTAAGGATCATATCCTGTGCAAACTCGTTGGTTATGGGAGATCCAAGCCTAGCAAGCTGGTCAATGTATCCTTTCATCTTTAGCACATAGTCGCTAACGGATTGACCTTCCTCCATCTTACATGCATGGAAGGCTCGAGTGACCTCAAAGCGTTCTTGCTTCGCTTGCTTTTGGAACATTTCCTTAAGCTGGCCAAGCATCTCATATGCTCCATGCTCCTCAAGGTTCTTTTGAAGATCCGGAGACATAGTAGCAAGCATGAGGCATGAAATTTCGACCGAGTCGTCGGAATGCTTCACCCAAGCATCCCTAACGGCTTTGGCCGCCGTCAATGGAGGTTCCTCAGGGACGGGATCCTCAAGTACGTACAATTTCTTTTCGTGCTTAAGAACGATTCTCAAGTTACGATACCAGTCTAAGAAATTTGTACCATTGAGTTTTTCTTTCTCTAAGATTGAACGAAGAGATAAGTTGTTAACGGGCGTAGTTGAGTTAGGGGCCATCTACAAAATTTAACAAAGTTCAATTTAGTATTTTTGATATTTAATCCTTTAATAATTAATACCCTTTAGAATTATAAAATTCTTTAATTTTTAAAGGCTAGGATCCAAGTTGAACTTAACCTTGAATGTTTGGCTAATGCTCTCTCCATCAAGTTAAAACAACAAGGTAGGTAACGTTTACCAATTACATCTCGTATGTAATTCCTAGATCTTTATGGGATCCTAGACAACGCTTGTCAATTTTGACATGTTTGATCCCATCTATGCCTCGGGCTTCCTTACGTTTGGCTAATGCTCTCTCCGTAATAAGATTCCGATTAAGTCGTCCTATTTCAAGACGGTGAATTTCCGGCCCAAGACATTCATGGAATTCGCGGAAAAACACCTCGGTTGTTACAAAACAATCCACGCGTTTGGCTAATGCTCTCTCCATGTGAGTGTCGTTGCAACAAGCGAGTGTCTTAAAATGGGATGGCATAGACTTACGTTTTGAAAAAGGGCTTTTACCGTTTTGTATATTTATTAAATAAAACAAAACGAGTCGTGTGACTAGTATTGCATGCATACAATAATAAGTCCACGTTTTGATAAAATCATATTTTATATATATATTGGTCTTGAGTATTCTTAAAATCCATATTTTACGAACTCTCAACGCGTTCAATTTTAAACTAGTATTAATATCCTATATTAACGTGTGTAGTTTCGAGCGCGCAAATACGACCAATTTTAGCTTGTAATAAAACCATTTTATTATTAAGCTTGAATGGAGTTTGGTTGAGTTTTAAAATCTCTATTTTATAAAACTCATATATATATATATATATATATAAAGATATATATTTTGACATAATGAATTTTAATCTTTACAAAACTCCTTTTATATAAAATTCATTTTACATCTTATGTTATGTCAACTTAAAATACCAAACTCCCATTGTGTGATTTATATTATGTAAAAATATTATCTAGCATGCAAAAAATCCTATTTTTCAACCATGCATAATAATATAAACATAAACACACACAAATAACATGTATAAGTGCATAACCAAGCCATTTATCCTAAGTGGTATTTTTGTGAGCCATACAAAAATACCAAGTCATAACTAAGGACCAAATATTTCTCTTGTGATGAACTTGAAGCTCCCACTTGCCAAAACAACTCCTTGTAGTGCAAATGACTCCAAGCCTTCATGGTTGACTCCACCACACTTGAAAACTCCAACTTGGTCATTTCTTCATCTTGTTACATTTTTATAAAAGTAAACTAGTCTAAACTATTCTACTACTTACAAAATACAACAAGATGAAACAAAACTAAAAATATTATTACATACCAAATGAAAAAATAATTTTTACAACCAAATCGAATTTCCAACACATCACAAAAGGTCTATGGCTTGTTATGCACAACATACACTCAAAAAAAACATATATATCAACACTTGATATTTAGGCAACTTTTACAACCAAACATGCATGTGGTTTGGTTGTTTCCCAAAATAAATATATAAACATATATAAGTTGCCAACAAGAAAATCCATAACTTTTCTAACAAAAGAAAAGTTGTCCATTTTCTTAAACAATACATACTCAAAAAGTTTCTTAAAACTATACATAAGTGGCTCTGATACCACTGTTGGGGTTTGTTCGGTTTTTCAAAATATATTTTAGCAACGGAAGCATGAACAACAATTTTAAACCTTTTAAAACTCCCCACCAATGATCCATATGCAAGCCTTAAGAAACAAAACAACCATAGGGTGTTTAGAACTACAACCTTTGTAGCGTGAGTAAACCGTTGATGAAGTGGTTGATCTATGAGAAGCCAAGAGAAGACTTCCTCCAAGGTATCCACAAATCAATGAGTCCAACACCTCCAAGATGCTAGTCTCTCCAACCCTTGAAATTCAAGCAAGCAAGCAACAACCTCTTGTTCTTCTTCTTGAACTTACTATGTATGTATATGAGTATGTATTCTAGCACCACACTTTGCTCACTTGAAGAACACCAATACTACAAAGTAAGGATGTTTTCAAGTATGAAAACACTTAGAACTTTTCTAAGAGCACAAGGAAAGGTGGTAGCATGTAATTCCTTGAACACAAAGGAGACATCCATGCATATAAGAACCAAGAAGCAACAAAACAAGGGGGAGGCCCCTCTAGGCTTAGTTTCGGCCGAAACCAAGGGGAGGGGACCCCTTCCTTTGCCTTGCTTCCTTACTTGTCCTCCCATGCTTGTCCTTGTTGAGTTATGTTTCAAGAAACCTCAAAAAGGGGACCCTTTTGTGACTATTGTGACAATTTCTAGTTTATTCTTATAAATACATAGAATAATACACTAGATGTGTCATACATATTATAAAATACATCTACATGTATTTTATATACATACTTGATTGTTACTAGTAACTCTTTACTTGTAACAAGGATATACATACATTTATATAATTGTTACTAGTAACTCTTTACTTGTAACAAATATACATTTATACATATATATATATATATACATATATAAAATCATATGTTTATATTTATGTATTTCATATGCATTATCTTATATTAATATATAAGAGTGATATTATTATTTCACATAAATAATAATATGCAACAATGCATATATATACTTATATATATAATGAGTTGGAAACATATTTAAATCATATTCAAATATGTAATTGGTGTCCATTGATTGTAAATGTGTGACCCTATGGGTTTATTTATTATCAGTAATATCGTATTAATTTGTGTCTTGTGCACATAGAACCAACAATCACATGCATGACATGGAGAAAACCTTAGGTGAATTGCATGGTATGTTGAAGACTGCGGAGTCTGACATGGCCAAACATGAATCCACCTCTTCCATTCCTACCACTAGTTCTAGGGAACAAAAGAAAAAGAAGAAGAAACCGACACGAAGGGAAAAGGTTGGAGTGTCCAAGCCTATTCCCCACATTGAATCTGAGGACTATGATTGTGTGCCTCAAGAAGAGATTCAAGAAAAGGTGGTTTGCTACTTCTGTGGAAGATTTGGAGATTAGGGCCGTCACGCATGCGCATCGTGCCGAGAGGATATTAAACTTCTAAGGAAAGAGAGAGTTAATTTCCCCTCTCAAGGTACATTCATGATTCATTGCTAATTTTTCTATTTCGCTGGGTTGTTCACCCGAGCTAATTAACTCACGTTTGTCACAAATTAATTTTGTTACAAAGTGTAGGTACCATTTAAAAGAAGAACCAAGAGCATGAAGAACCGGATCTCTAAAAGAGGTAACTCGGAAGATTGACCTCTACAAGAGAATTGGGAGTTTTGATCTCGCCTATTCTTACCGGTTTCATTATTACTTTGTTTTTGATGCCCTGTGAGGCAAGTTTAGTTTTTGTTGTATGTTCATGAAGACGATGGATGAGTTTTTGAATTTTTGGGTTGTAAAAGTTTGTTCGCATTACTTATTCAATTTCGAAATTTGTTCATGTCATAGCTTATGTTTTATTTTGGCCTTCAAGGCGCATCATTCTACATTTGATGACGATGAATTCATACTTGAAATTTGAATCTTGTTTTAGAAAAATATTTGTTGATTGATAGAAATTAAAATTATCCATGTCAAGACATACATGTTACAAGTAATAATTAATCATGAATGATTGATTCTAAGTCCAAAATAGTTTGGATTAGTCGGCTCTTTGTCATAATCTACTTAACCATGTAAATAAGATAAGTATTGCCTAGATCCATGTGGTTAGGATCTTGGACTAGTTTAACCTCGGGTTAACATTTGATGCTAATCTTATCTATAAGGGTAAGATGATTATGAATCCCTTCACAGTTTATGTGAGAGGGATGCTAGCTTGTAAGATATTGATCACCTTTGGTGGATAATCCGTACAAGCACATAACAAAGAGAAACTAATTAAAAGAATCAATTAGGACATATAGATAGGATGCTTAGATCTAGTTAAGATGCTAAGATACCTTAAATCTATATCAATAACTACATTATGAATTGCGGGATTATCTCACAATTCGTTCCTTAACATAGACACATTTGTACATGGTGTCACGTTGAAGGAAACCGGATATTGTTGAAAATGATCCGGTAAATAATGGGTCAAATATGTGTATTCGACTTGTTAGTATACACATTGAAAGTGACGAGCCAAGTCCTTAATCTTAATTCAACTTGAAAGTCTATTTAGCACCTTATGAGATATATCTTGAAAGAGTTCTTTGCTTGTATATATCAAAGTTTGGAGATTTTCAATCTACATCTGGTGGGAGATTGAAGAACTTAAATGCTGCTAATACATTTAAAAGGTTCTTATAGGTTTTGGATATTTGACCTTACGAGAACAATGTTTTGTTGCTCGAAAGGAAGATAATAACTAAAGAATTCTAGTGGAAGAACGTGCGACTTAAATGAAAGACTTGATGTTGGCACTAGCATATGATCAAATATCGGTATGAGTATGCCGGTTAACCTGACCATGAGTAATTACTTTCAAGGCTGATAGAAGTCATGTAGCCAAAGAGATATGGGTTCCTCACATCTAAATGGCAATGACTTGATGGTGAGTTTTGTTCAAATCACCATCTATCGGAAAGCATAGTGGGCCCTGAGTTCACTGAGGTTATAAGAAGTAATTAATCATAAGATGAAATCCATTTCAAGTATGCAAATACTTTACTTAATTGCATACCAAGGTGCAAACCTAGATGGTGTAAATGGAATTAACATGGATTGTAATGTAGACTACTTCAAATACCGACTAAGGGTAAAGGTTTCATAATGGTTATTGTGGAAACTTTTCCTAGTGGCTATGTTGAAGATCATTTGATACTTGTTGCTATTGTTGCCTTCTTACGGCAATAAAGGATAGTACACGGATATACAAGACCGCGTTCCTTTATGGAACTTCGTATTGAGGAAGTGCTTACCACACTCTCCGAGGGTCTTAGATATCCGTAGTATTCAAATTAAATCTACAAGTGTGAATAAGTCCTTTGGACTTATACTAACATCGTAAAAGTAAGATCTTTGCTTTCATGAGAAAATCAAAGTCATGAGTCTTCTAGGAGCATAGATAAGACTTTTACATATGTCAGGGCTAGTGGGAGCTTTTATTTTATACTTAGAAGTATGTATCGATTGAAGATAATGTCCCATTGTTAAGTGTTCTATGAACCTAAGATAGGAAATTATTGTATCATGATAATACTTAGGAGATACAAGATTTTTGAATTACAAGAAATACTTGTGTATGTTCTTAATGTTTGACGACAAGAAATAAGCCTTGGAGTAAGTTTTTTACTCTAATACTAATTTCTAATAGGATAAATGTCGATCTTGATCGAAGTCTTTGATCCTACTATATGGTGTTAATTATTGATTAGAGAAGTTCTTAAGTATCACTAATCCTATTGTGAACTTTTGTAACAATGAGGATATGAGTACCTTAGTGCTTCGTTATATGATCTCTTTGACGGATACTTTGAATAAAGTAGTTTGGTCAAAAGATAATTGAGAGGATAACAAGAATACAAATGGATGTTGCATGGCAAATCCATTGAATAAGCCTTTATCATAATGACTAGTGATGTTTGACATACTAGGTCATGTAGCATTTCTTATGCATATGATTTGGTTTTAAATATTGTTTTAGTTGTTGATTGTTTTATATTTGCTTTGGGAACTGCAAGCAGTATCGTTACTTTTCATTGCTTTCGATATATAGTGGGGACTATATATACGCAGATGCGGTTACTTTCATTAGTCTTTACTGTGTTCCATCTTAGCATGTTTAACCACTTCCCAGAGTGCTTATGCATTCTAGATTTCCACAGGCAGTCATTCTTCAAGGGAAGGAAGTTTGAGTTAAGACTGAGGTTAGGGTTTGGTCATGCATTAATCAAGGATCGAATGCAAGTGACGCAAAACTAACCTGTACTTGAAATGAGTTTCAAGTGATTGGAAGACCCACACCTGAGTTCACTTCATGGATTATGGTCACAAGTGACTCGGGATGATAATATCATTTCATCCTTAGACCGGAGATACATGTGTATCCAAAGCACGAGTCTGCTTTATTTTGATTACTTTCAAACGTGGTTCGTAACTGGCCGCTATAAAGGGAGTTATCAAATAAAGTATGAAGCATGTGGCGGGGCTATGTAGTCAAAAGGATTTGTTCCTCTAGTTAGAGAGATATCCCTGGGCCCCTCGATGATTGGGCGCTGACACCAAAAATGCATGGCCGTGCTCAAGTTACAATGATTTTAGATCAGTTGTAAACTTGTTATTTTGGTCACCACCAATCTAGAATCGAGAAACAGAATCGTGAACGATATGGAGATTGACATTTTTCCATGTCTCGTGTTCACACGGATATCGCGAACAAAGGGATGTTTATGATCACTTATCTATAGGACCTTTTAGCCTTTCTAGGCTACCAGGATTTGTCAAGGGATGACGTAACTCGTACCGACTTGGGGGCAAGTATGCTTTGCTAGAGCCGCTGCTTGTCTGTGATATTAGTAAGGATGTATCATGTGCAAGTGGGAGTCTGTTGGAATATGCCCACTGATACACGTGTACTAACATCACTGCTGATGAGGTACGGGCCTATTGGGTCACACGCCAAGGGTAGATTCCGGCAGCACAATGCAAACAAGAGAGAATATGAGATTAGGGTTTCTGGCGACCTTCACAGGCCCTCACGGGCCGTGAAGAGGTCGTGAAGAGAAACTCTCCACGAGCCTTCACCACCCGGACAAGTAGTCGTGGGAGCGAGGCCTTCACGGGTGCTTCACGGCCCGTGAGAGCCCGTGAAGGCAGGCGCCATTCTTTTAATTGGACCACTCGTTGGTCCAATGAGAGTGTGCGGTGGAACCCGGCCTATGAGGCCTTCACGAGTGCTTCACGGCCCGTGAGAGCCCGTGAAGACAGAAGTCAAAGTGCACTTGATTTTTATTGGACCTTTGTGTTGGTCCAATGGGTGAGTGGCATGACAGCCGACTCTGTGGACTTTGGCATGCTTCCAGCTTCTATATAAGGCTAGTATATCTCTCTCTATTGTCCCTCTTGCTTCATGCTCATTATATACACATATACATACATGGTTCTTGGTTCTAAGAGAGCAAGGTAGTCTATCAAGTGAAGGCAAGTTGTTCAAGTGTTGTGGCTGCTCCAGATTCACGAAGACGACGTGTGGTTCGTGTCTCGGGTCGTTAGCAAGGCGGAATCTCGGCTACTTGGTGTGGACTATCAATAGAGGAGCTCGGTTTCGGGTTCTCGAAGATCTTTCTATCTCGGTGGATAGCTCCAGCCCCGTGATGGTATAATTTCTCCTCCCTCTCGTTTGTTTTAGTTGCTATATTCGTTTGTAGTCACGATCCCCACTTGGGGAATACATGCATGTCGGTTTGATACCCGAAAACCCCGATTTTTGATGTCGTTGCTTCCGCTGCGTACGGTGTTGGCGTGCATGTTTCCTCCTACAGAGAGCCCTGGCTTGGTTTGAGTAATTAAATGAGTTTGAAATTCTTCCAGACTAAAGATGGGTTAAAATCATATTTAAAGAGCCTAATGTGTTGAATTTCAATTATTGAATGATGGTTTATTGTATATAAAATGGGAACTATACTTTTGGTTGAAGATTAATGGATTCCTTTTCTCTTGTGTGTATGTTATTAGAGAGATTCTAACAGACCTGAGAACTAAGTAGGGTGAACTAATTTGATGGATTTGAAAGCCCATTTAAGAGTAAAGTGTGGTGTTAATCTGATTAAGAACTTTTATGGTTGTATCGTTTGATGCAAGAACGATTCTAACAAGTTTGGTTTAATTCATAATGGGTAACTGATGATGTTCTTGGATGAAATAATTAGATTGAAAACCTTCACGGGTGATTGAGTTAAAAACTGAGGTTTTTAATTGGATCAAAAATTGAGGTTTTCAATTAGATTGGAAACTGTGTTTTTTAATTGGATTGAAACTAAGGCTTTCAATTGAATTGAAAAGCTGAGTTCTCAATTGAATTGAAAACTTAGGTTTTCAATCCAAATTAAAAGGGGTTTCGCGTGTGGATCGTAAACTGAACTCTGAGGATGTTTAAGTGGGCCTAGGCCTATCCGACTTGAGTTTGGGGTAGGTCAAGAGTTTCGTATAAACGATTACGGGAATGAATTAAATAAATAAATGGAACATGTATACGTAGATAAAATAATATTAACTTTACTGCAACCGCTATTGTAGGTGTTTACCGGTAGAGACGAAAAATACGGTTACGTGACTTATTTCTATGGAGTATTGCATTCTGCAACCAGGTGAGTTACACTAACTTATACATTATACTAGTGTTAAATGTGTGTAACTGTTGTATGATTATCTGTATGACTTACTTGAACTGTTGATATGTGAAGTGAAGGGTTGCGTTATATTGTGGTGAAAACATAACTCGGGCACAGTCAGACACCTGAAATCCTTGGTACGGCTTGGATAGTCAACTGTGACCCAAAGTGTGAAATCGTCGACAGTGCACTACGTCGGTATTATGTGATTTGATTGTATGTGTGAATGTGTAAATGATTGATATGTGAAGTGAAGGGTTGCGTTATATTGTGGTGAAAACGTAACTCGGGCACAGTCAAACACATGAAATCCTTGGTACGGCTTGGATAGTCAACTGTGACCCAAAGTGTGAAATCGTTGTCAGTGCACTGCGTCGGTATTATGTGAAATGATATATGAACATAGATTGTTATGTGTTATGTACATGCCTAGTGTGGTGTGTAAGGTAGTGTGCTCGCTAAGCTTTATGCTTACTGTTGTTGATTTATTCTTTTCAGGACCTGATCGTGGTAAAGCTCCAGCAATGTGAAGACGACTCACTTATTTCAAACGTTTCCGCTGTTTAGTTAAACAAATATTTTATTGGATTTTAATTTGTAAATAATTACTTTACGGAAATTACTATTGTACGACGTGTAGTTCCGGGTGTGGGACCTCGTTTGGAATTTTGTTTGAATGACTATAGTTATTTACGAACATGGTTTATATGTATATATTTATAATTATTTACACTTGTTTCAAAAAAAAATTGGGACGTTACAAAGAAGGCTTCGAGCTTGTCTTTTCAAATTTGAAGAAGAAGGCTTCGAGCTTGTCTTTTGGTATCCAAAGAAGGCTTCGAGCTTGTCTTTTCAAATTTGAAGAAGAAGGCTTCGAGCTTGTCTTTTGGTATTCGAAGAAGGCTTCGAGCACCCATTTGTATGTTTTGAAGGAAGAAGACTTCGAATTTAAAGAAAGCAGGCTCCGAAATTTCAACAAGAAGCTTTGTTTATTGTACTTTGTTGCTGCATGCTGTGTGTATATTTTTATGTGAAATTAATATGATATTTACGAGATATAAATATATGTGGGTATATATATATATATTTATGAATTAGAAACTGATTTCAGTGTTGTGTTTTCAAGAAACATAAAGACTCAGTGACATTAGGCAACTGAGCACGTGCGATTGAGGACAAAAGTGAGTGGAGGTTTACTCACGAGTGGTATTAGTGTTAGCTGCTTTTGGTTACTTGATATTGAGATGATGCTATGATAGACTATTTAGTCTGATGAATTGTTGATCGAGAATTGAATAATTGATTGTGTTTTATCTAATCGAGTACTGATTATTTGTTGTCGATATAATGACTACCGGTTATTTGGTAGAAGACAGCTACGTGTGAATCGGGCTGGTGAACCAGCTAAGCGTGAATTGGGCTGGCGGAGGCCAGCTAAGCGTGAATCGGGCTGGTAGAGGTCTGCTACACGTGAATTGGGCTGGGCTAATCGCTATTGGTCGAGCAGTTGTAGACCCTCTGGTGCATGCGTTGTATCGAAGGGGATCTAACTACGCCAAGTGGCGATATGCTATCGGTAAACCTTTTCTTTGGCCCGCATTGGTTGCAGGTTTTGCAGAACCGCCGATTCTCTAATTTCCTTTGGATTTGTGTGGATGATTGAGATTGTTTGATTGCTAATTGTTGATTGATTGTGGTTTGTTGCTGATGGCTGTTTGTTTATAGCTTCCATTCATTTAGTTTTGTGCTAATTCCCCACAGTTGATTCCTTTTTGCAGGATCGGTGAGTTTAGCTGTTTAGCTGCGTTTATGGGAAGGGAAATTTGACCAACGTTCTGATATTATGTTTTGAATAGAGACGAGCCGTGTTTTGTAAATCTTTTGTAACACAATTGGATATTGTATTTATAAACAATGCTATGTACTTTGTCGGTGTTTGTGTTTATAAAAATTAGTAGACGCTTCCATAGTGATTTAAAAAAAATGACTTGAGATTTTCGGTGTTACAATTTAGTGTGTTTGCTCATCATTAGAAATTTATTTGTTGGGAGGACTTGTTGGCATCGTTCTTGTTCATATTCGTTTGGAGATCAAGAGGGATAGCAACCACACAGAGTTCAAGAAATTTTTGGTCGTGAATACGGATGGGGTAGAAGGAAGCTTCTTTGGTTCTTCATTCATCCCGTGTACTCATCTTCGTTATTATTGTTTCTAAACAGTCTTTGATTGTGACTTTAGTTGCTTCATTTTTTATCCATTCTTCATTTTTGATCCATTTGGGCCCTTTTTATAGAAAAGTTTTGTTTTTTTATCTTACATGTTTGCTTCCACTTGGTCAACTTCTTCGTCGAGATAGAAATAGTCCAGATCAAAACTGTCTTTGAATATTTATCAAAGTCCAACACAATCATGTGTCCTATACAACTTATAGCTTTTATTTCCTCACATCCTTTTTGCTTATATTTTTTATTCACAATTAAAGATATAATTTTTCAAACAAAAGTTTTCTTGTTATGTAATAAATTATTATCATTCATAAATCACCTAATTCAACAAGGTTGTATCATTGTTGAGAGAACTCATCCACACATCACTAACATATAAGAGAGACATTGAATTCATAAGTATGTGATGTGTCCAGCACAACATATCTTATAAGAAAACTTTAAAGTAAAACATGTTTTGATGGGAGTAATATCAGGATGAGTGATCCCTTAATATGTTCTCGCTTAATCTTCAGAAACAAAATTGTGTGCTAGTGGGAGGCAAGGGGACAAGATTATGTCGTGGTGGACAAGTTGTTACCAATAGTATTCGAGCTACCATTTGTGTTGCCGAGATGTGTTACACCACTCGACCACGATGTTGAGTCTTGTTGATGCGTGAGAAATATGGACATATCGTTAAGATAATTCATTCACACAACGTTGACAAACAAGGATGATGTGGGTAAACCTTGATCTAAACAGACGCGAAGCCTCTTCCCATGGAAACTTAGCAATAAACATACTTGAACGAGAATAACACTAGAATGAGTGGTAAAACACCTAGGAAGTTCTAGGCTAGTCGTTAAAACTAAACCGTACGCTAGTGATTTTTGTTGTCAAGACGTGTTACGTCACTCGATGTAGAAGTTGAGTCCTTTTGAGGTGTGAGAAATATGGACATATGGTTAAGAAAACTCGTTCACATAACGATGATAAAAAAAGAAGATGATTTCATTATTAAACTTTGATATTAACAGCGACGCTACTTCCCACGAGCTCTATAGTAAATGTGCGTGAACGAGAATGAGACTAGAATGAGTGATAAACTACGTAGGAAGTAGGCTAGTCGTCAAGATAAAGCAGACATACGAAATTTAAAAACTGTTCATATGCTGGTTTTTGCTATCTATTTTTGTTTTAAAACATAGAAATGAGATTACAAAGACCGAAAGGAGGAGTCTTTGTCTTCTGATGATAGAAAGCAAATGTTCGTTTTGTTTAATTATGACAGACGCTGATTGTTTAAATTAAAAAATAAAGAAAAAGAAACTCCTCTTCACTTCAATTATCTTTATCTTCCGATCTCTCCTTGTCTTCTTTCTCTCTCCATCTTCATCTCCTCTCTATGCTTG
This sequence comes from Dittrichia graveolens, assembly GCA_038502395.1. Lineage (NCBI taxonomy): Eukaryota > Viridiplantae > Streptophyta > Magnoliopsida > Asterales > Asteraceae > Dittrichia > Dittrichia graveolens. The sequence continues at coordinate 78,569,472 of JARJIL010000001.1, read as the reverse complement.
CAAGAAATATCCCAAAAAGATATACAGATTCGTAAATTTATGTACAAGGTGTGGATTTTTGATGGATCTACAGATCTAAACCATTCAAAATCTCATTGGGTTTGATCTAATCTCTTTCAGATCTCCATCCTTTTCTTTTGGTATGATTCAGTAGCCTATCAGAAACGACATAAAGCCTAACTTTCAACTGTAAGTCTTCAGTCTATCTGTTCTTTAGGTTTTCGTTATTTCACCATACAGAACAAACAGTGAAATGGGTGTCTAATCTTCATTGCTTTATGTTTTTTCGTATTTCTATTTCATTTTTCTTACTGGGTTTTAGAGTAATTTCAATCTTTTTAATAGCTTATCAAGATTCTAAATGTTGACTGGTATGATTGACTTTCTTTGACGCCTAATTTTGTCATTAGGTTATCTTGTTCTGCTAACCCTTTTAAAGATCCAGCATAATTCGGCCATGATTCATGATTTTAAGATCTGTGTTATATGTGCTAAGTTTGGAAAAAGGAGTTGAATAATGCTTTGTTGATTGCATGATCCTATTTGTGCATATAGTTATTGATTCTTTATGGTATGCAGGAATTTCTAAAACCAAACAGGATTATAACTTCTGGAGGAGATTCAGTCTTTATAGTGTTCTTCACATCCAATTTTGGATGTTGAGAAATCGGTTTGTAAGCTGTGGTGAGAATTGAGATGAGGGATGTTATCAACGTTGATAAACTTTCTAAAGGCCTGTTGGCGACCCTCGGACCGCTATTCTTATTCTGGTTCAGATGCAGCTGGCCGACAAGATGGTCTTCTTTGGTATAAAGACAGTGGTCAACACTTAACAGGTGAGTTCTCAATGGCAGTGGTTCAAGCCAATATGTTACTCGAGGATCAAAGCCAAATTGAATCAGGCTCGTTGAGCTTTCTTGATTCTGGACCGTATGGAACGTTTATTGGAGTTTATGATGGTCACGGTGGGCCCGAAACTTCCCGTTATGTCAATGATCACCTTTTTCAGAATCTCAAAAGTAAGTAAAATGATCCAGGTCAAAAGTTTGTACTGTTTTGTAAAATTTGTCTTAATAGGGATTTTGTTCTTTTGTAGGGTTCACTACAGAACAACAATCGATGTCGATGGATGTTATACAAAAAGCATTTCATGCGACAGAAGAGGGGTTTCTAGCAATTGTTGCTAAACAATGGACGGTGAGACCGCAGTTGGCTGCTGTTGGATCTTGTTGTCTTGTTGGTGTGATTTGTAATGGAATCCTTTACATTGCAAATGCTGGTGATTCACGTGCGGTTTTGGGGAGAGCCGTGAAGGCTACTGGGGAGGTTATTGCAATCCAATTATCAACCGAACACAATGCAAGCATAGAGTCTGTTAGGCAAGAACTTCATAGTTTGCATCCTGATGATCCTCAAATTGTAGTTTTAAAACATAATGTGTGGCGCGTGAAGGGCCTCATACAGGTATTATTCTTGTGGCTTTTCATGATGTTTGGTGTATTGTAGCTAGTTTTCTTAGTTGATCTTTGTATTTTTTTTTTTTGTTAATTTTTATTGGCCACATCTCTACTAAATTATATAATTTTGAAATGGTAAAATTTTTATTCAACTGAAGATACGTACAAGATAATGATCCTCTACTGATCAATATCACGCATAATTATTAGAGAAGGCAAGAGTAATCGGAAGGTTGGGTGACGGGTCAAAAAGGGTTTGGGTTGAAATTGCTCATGAGTTGTGTAAGTAAAGGGTCAAAATGAGGCCACACATGCTTTTTCTCCAGCTTTTAATTATGTAATTGATGAGTTATTTGTGATTACAGAAACAATATTATTACGATAAAAATCTAAATCTTTGACTAAAACAATTTAAGAGGTTGTATACATTAAAAATAGGTTATGGATGCCTTTTAACCCATTGGACCACTTCCCCTTATAGCTGTTTTTTGTCATTTGACGTTTTGATGCTATCGAGATAAACCATCAATAAGTAAATGGGTCAAAGTTGCCATCTATTTTAACTATGCAACTTACAAACCCTTGATTGAGTGTTCTCTTCTTACTAATTCTTTTCTTTTAATTTTGCATTTACGTTTCGCCTTCTTTTGTCCATTGACTCCATTCTTGTCATTGATTCTAAATGCATCATTTATGGTCCTTTAGATATCCCATGATAATGGTTTGTTTTATACATCAAACAAGTTCTTGCAAATGCTAAAAAAGTGGTTGCTCTATTACGCCGACGGCTTACCCTAAGCACAGGACATTTTGCTAGGTTTGTAATTATTAAATGTCTTGTATATCTGATAATTTTTTAGTCATTTTCGTGTTGAATCATATGAAAAATTGAGATCTGGACCATCTGGTGATTTAATTGGTTTGAACGTTACTTGCATTCCTTGCAGTTAGCAAGTTCCATTTTCTCAACATACATTCATAAAATAACAAAGTTCATGTGTATATCATCACTTGCCTTTTACATTTATATTGCTGCAATAATAATATCAAATTGTTTTTTGTGATAATTTTGGTTACAAACGGGTTTGTCTTTTTTTTTTCTTTTTTGAAATTGTGTTGTAGATATCTAGATCTATAGGTGATGTATACCTCAAAAAAGCAGAATTCAACAGGGAACCCTTGTATGCTAAGTTTCGGCTCCGTGACCCTATTCGACGGCCGATATTGAGTGCAGACCCATCAGTCTCTATGCATGAAATCCAACCGGAAGATCGGTTTCTAATATTTGCATCTGATGGTCTTTGGGAGCACCTTAGCAATCAAGAAGCTGTTGATATAGTGCAAAATCACCCTAATAATGTAAGCATCATATTTCATCAAATATATTATGTTTGTAGTTCATGCATTTGTATGTAGCTTTTCTGGGGTAATGGGTCAACACGTGTTCTGGTAAAAGAGGATAAAGTTTTGGGCTGGTGAAAATGGGTCTGGTCAGACTGTTGACCTGTCTACACCTTTTTAGCCATTTTTTACAATTTCATACTTGATTGCTTAATATATAGTAAATATGGTTACAGTAACTATTAGTGAATGATCAAAATTTTGTTAATAAAGCAATTCAAAAGGTTGTGAACACTTTAGTAAACTCTGGAAACCAGTGGACATGTTTTAGCTAATCTTTTAACTTTGCCAATTTGACCTAAGTTGATCCGTTTTTACATGGATCATATATACTAATTATTAGGAGCATAGAAAAGGGACAATAAAAGTTGACATTTTGTTTTGGCTTTAAATTTACATTAGAGACCTGATACTGTTGCCAATTCCACATAAATGAACGTTATTAGAACGGGTAAAGTACCTTTCTTGTCTATTGCTTTTGTTATCCAATAAATCTATTATATATAGGTGGGGAAATGGGTGGGTTGTGTAATTATCGGTTTCCATATTGTTACTCTGCAACTTGGAAAGGGAGTAACACTGCAAGTCTTCAACAAATGGCTGCAAATTGGTGGGCGTGTGTTCTTGATCGACTTTCACAAAAGGCTATATCACAATGAAGAATAGTTAGGCCTTCATCTCCATCATGCTTAGGAAAGTCCATCTTCACTACCTTTGTATGAAACACACTCATAATCATGATCACTGTTTGATGTAGCCATCTTCACTACCTTTGTATGAAACACACTCATAATCATAATCATGATCACTATATATACTTGTAGCCATCTTCACTACCTTCGTCACTTGAAATTTCCAATATTTTGTTGCTGCTAATGTGGCTATTTTGGCTTTAATCTTCTCAAAGGAGGAGTAGGGCACCCATGCATGACTCATATACCAAACAATTATAGTTCAATCAAGTGAGTTGTTAGGTGCTCCTGGATTTGCCAATAATGATCAAGCTCTCAACCCTTTGGTTCTACCTACTTTTGAGCAAGAAATATAGGAAGGAGTAAGAGATTTTGAGCGAAACTGGGCCTTCTAATCGATGTTGCAGTCCAGAAGTTGATCTCGTGATTACATGTCTTGCTCTTGTTTTAATAGAACATCAACCACTTCCGCTTCAAAGCAATCAATCTGGATAACAACTGGCCCTTTATAAAACAACACCTACAAATTACCCTTAATAATCCGACCAGTGTTGTCAAAAGCGCGCCTCTCCTGCGCTTAAAGCGCAGAAGCGCACCTTTAAGGGCTTTTTGCCAAGCGAAGCGCACGACACGTCTAAGGCGCACATAGGCGCACAAAAGCACAGAAAAGTGCGCTTCATGTATCTGAAGCGATTTTTTGAACAATTTTTAAACTTTGACCCTTGTATTACACTATATATTTATCGACACTCTTACTCTACCAAACTGGTGGCTGGACCACGTAAATCGAGCAAAACTCCATGACCAAATCTAGCAAGATTTCAATCGACCCATCTGAGTTTTTTTTTGTTTAACTTGATTTCTTCAATCTTCTGTCACTCCCCAGGTAAATCTTTTCGTGATTGATGAATTTGATGTTTGATGTTTGAACTTTAAGTTTGAAGTTTAGAACTATGTACGTGTGATGTTTGTTTGAACTTTGAATTATAACTTTGAATTATGTTTGATGTTTAAGTGTTTAACTATGAAGTTTAAAATTATGTTTGATGTTTATGCTATGAATTTTATAATCATTTTGATATTTAGATGTTATTTTATTTATATTATATCACTACATATATATTTTTTAGTTTTTTTAATATTGTGCGCTTCGCCTTCATGAAGCCCACTCTGCGCCGTGCGCTTCGCGCTTTAAGCTCCGAGACACTTTGCGCTTCTGTGCGCTTTTCGCTTTTGACAACACTGAATCCGACTTGAATAACCAAGTCTTCAATAAATAAATATACTCCTATTATCATGTTACATAAGAAGTTATTCAACTTCATAAATAATCTACACACATCAACGAGACTTGTTCTGGGTGGAAATTTCAGTATCATGGGAAACTTAAAGTTCATTCATTGGGTTTTGTACTAATAAATGTGGTAGTTGTAGAACCGTGAAGATAATGTTGGCCGCCATTGGTAGTGTAACTTGGTTGAAGAATCCAAGAAGCAACCATTTGAGTATGCAAATTAAAGATGACCCTAAATACACATTACGTGGTTCACTGATCGGGTGCTTTCGAAATTCATTGCATTTTCACTTGGTTGATAGAGATGAACCAACCAATTGCAGCGAATCTTGAGAAGCACCTTGACACTGAATCATTGAATGTGTATTTAGGCCCATTTTTACTTTGCACACCCATTTGGTTGCTTCTTGAAATCATCATCCAAATTATTCTACAAGACTACAAATAACAGCAATCTGGGTTTTACCACTACTAGTTCTTTCTTTTCCGTTTCTCTTCTTCCATTTCAAATCACATGAATGAACTATAAGTTTCTGATGACTTTGAAATTTCCACCCAGCATAAAGTCAGAGCAACTGAATAAGTCTGTGTTATGTGTTGGTTAAAATGATGTTGAAAAAGTCTTAATGTAAAGGGATGATATGAGTAGGCTTCTTTATTAAGACACTTTTAGAAGTGGATTTATTGGGATCGGTTGTAGAAGCCTAAGTAATTGGAGGGTGCTTGAAAGTTGAAATTAGATGTGATCTATCGTCTATTATAACAAGATCTAAGGATGTACCCAAGGGACTAACTTCCAGAAAGCAAAAGGGATTAGGAGGCTTAGAGTACCCCAAATGGTATCGTTTTATATTACTTGCTCAAGATAGGTAGAAAGAAAAATCCTCTGGAGTTTGAGCATTCTTGATGTATACTAGATATCCAAACGATTCACTTGATTGGCTCATAACAGTTTGGTATTAGACCATGAGATGGGTGACTCACATTTTAAGAAGATTGAGGCCGGGGTGGCCAAATTAGAAGGGATACAAGATCAGATAGTTCATTGTGTTTCGTCCAAAGGTGTGAAAATGGACTTGCTTAAGTACAATGGAGATAAGACCTAACTTGGTGGGTTTATCGTTTACCGAGCTAACCAGTTTTTTGAATATAACCAAACATGCCCAAAGAAGATGTAATTTTCTTGGAATTAGAAGGCCATGCTAAATTTTGGTATCACCTTTCTCAAAGATGAATGATATGATCACATCAGTTGGCAGCAAATTGTATTGTATGCATTTGTATGTTGCCTTTCTATTCCATTTTGCTAACAGCCTTTTCCTCCACTTTAAACCGTGAAGGCTTGACCCTTTGTAGAACCACAGATTCTTCGTGCACATGGTTGTGTTGACCGATCAACACTTTTTTGTTCACTTATTTTAATTTCAACTTGATAAATGATTAGTGTATTAAATATGCTTACGAAAACTTTGCTGAGGTTATATCTGATTTTTGTTAAATCTAGCATTTTGGAAAATTATAAAAACTTTTATGCTAGGGGTGATCTTTTAACCAGTCCATCTGCTTGACCTGTTTCTTATCTTTTTAGTCTTGCCAATCGACCCCTTTTGTTTATAAGAATATAACTCAAGCTGACCCATTTTTGCATGAATGACTGGAGTTGAAATTACACCTCCAGTATTTAGTTTATCCCGGCAAGTGTAGGAAACCTTCCTAAAACGAAAATGACCAAGTCTACCCATAGAAGCAAAGCAAAACCAAGATTTGAAAATTATAATGTTTCGCTAAATTGAAACGATTCTAATCTATTAATAAGTTGCCCAAGTTATATTAAAGTGTTCACAACATCCTAAATTGCTTTATTAAGAAATTTGATTATTCCAATAATAATTATAGGAATTTTACCTTTATGGATATAGTTCTTAATTTATATAAAGAGTGAAAGTATATAGTGTGAGTTTGTTTGTTTCTTTGAAACAGGGAAGTGCTAGAAGGCTAGTGAAAGCGGCGTTACAAGAGGCGGCAAAGAAGAGAGAAATGAGGTATTCTGATTTGAAGAAAATCGAAAGGGGAGTAAGGCGTCATTTTCATGATGACATCACAGTTGTAGTTGTATTTCTGGACTCGAATCTAGTGAGTAAAGCGAGCTCATGTAAAGGCCCCACTTTGTCTTTAAGAGGGGGTGGTGTCCACCTCCCACCAAAAACATTGACACCACTGTCAACCGCCACGGGGCTTAGTAGTGTCACCACCTGAGTTGCTGGTCAGTTTTTATCAATTTCTAATTTTAAATTCTTTAAGGTACAAGGTCACATTATAACTCGAACCCCTCTGTTATTTGGTTTCTTGAGAGATGAAAGAACAAGAATGGTAGAATCTGAGGAAAGATAGAATCTTGAGTTCTATGTTATTATCATGTAAATGCTGTAAAACCATGTTTAGAAATTCAGAATCTTTTCAATTTGTTGACAGTTTTTATAGCTTTGTGTGATGAGTTGTTGTGAGAGATGTGAAATTTTCTTTTTAGGAAGTGGTTGCAGAAAACTCGACTGTTGATGTTTGGCTGGAGCCTGGAGGTGCCCATCTGTGGCGGGCCTGGCGGCTACATGATGGTGGAAGCTGTCTTTGTGGAGGAACTATCACTGGAGGGATGCTCATTATTACTACTATAGAGATGCATGTAAAGCAAAAAAGGAAACGGATTCCGCCTGTTACTTCATGTATACAAATGATGGTTTTAATCAAAACATAGATTACATGCAACATATATCTGAAAGTAAGTTGTCCATAATTCTTTTGAAAGACGTGATAAAAGTGTTTTGAATCAATTCAACTCGATTCCACCTGTATCAAAAATACTTGTTTCGAGTTTCGACTATTGTGTCACTCGACCTTACCACAACCATTCTTATGTGTTCAGGGAGCTCATAATATTAGTCTTCAGTACGTTTTTAAAGACATTATATAATCTACCTTAGTTATGTCTTTGGAAACGGTTAGTTAGAAAGTTGGTTGATATTTCAACCATGGTAAAATGATCAGGCGAGCGGTTTCATAGTAAGATTACAACACAACGCAGAGTTTAACTTACTTCTTAACCGTTACCACCTTCAAAGATACTTAACCAAATTGAAAATATCGCGCAGGGGCAAGATTTAGAGCATCCGCTCTGGTCGCGATAGGTGTGCAGGGCGATTTTCTGGCACTGCTTCCCCATTTGGTAACACCACCCCCTACCTTTCCCCATCATGTAATGGAAGCCTTGCAAGGTGAATGGTGAATGTGAACCCATCTCACACTCTGTGCTTATCTTTTACACTAAAAAAAACTTTTTCAAGGCATGAGCGTTAGACTTGGCAAATGCTAATGCCCGGCTACGCGTGCCTTGTATGTTATAAGCCATGTTTTTTGAGGTATGTCATGGTGCTAGTCTTGACTATGATTACACTTTTTATAATACTTTTTAAAGATAATACTTTTTGAAAACTTTATATATATGAATTATCATAGAAATTTATAATTATGTGTTTTTCATCTTTTTGTATGTATAATCGCATGTGTGTATGTATAAATTATTTACAAAATTGATATGAGCTCGCCATGACTTTCAAAGTTCGAGACATAACCAATCGTCACGTACTCACGTCATCCCTTATTTATTAAATCTTTACCGTACCTCATGCTAGAGGTAAACACTTTCCGGTCTAGTTTCAGGCGGTCTTTTGTTGTCCGGTTTCAGTTCGGACCAATTTGGTCCGGTGGTCTCTCTTTGAAATTTTTTCCAGTTTTGTTTTTAAGTTTTTGTTTTCATTTCTCTTTTTCGCTTTAGTTTTTTTATAAAAATTTAGTCCGGTGGCATTTTGGTTGATTTGAAAATGGTGAAACAAAATCCTTTTTGTTAACGTGGAGTCTAAGGATAATATAACACGAGAGGATATCTTCCTTGTAGTACAACGGATCTCGGTCTTATGTTTTACCAAAAGAAGACTACCGCAAATTCATTGAAAAGATCGAGACAAATTGTCTTTTCTTAACAATTAGTTTGTTAATTGATCTGTTCATAATAGTTTTTAGCCATACATAACAAGATACAAATAGTTAATACACATGATACAAGTTGATGATGCATACACATACAATTGTTGTATATAAGTATATGCCCATTTTTATTATATACTAATCACTTTCCAATTAATTTAGTCCCTCTTGGTGATTATTGGTTTTGTATTTTTGGGCCGAACTATTTGTCTCTATCTTAGAGACTTCGGTGTTGTTTGTTTTCGAAGACATAAATGCCTTATGTCTTATTTCATGTCTTCAGAAGAAGATGTGGTTTAGGTCTTAAGATTGAGAAGGTCCGTGAAAAAAAGCTATAAATTTTAGCTTCTCAAAGTAAGCAAAAATAAGACAAAATAAGGTCTTATGTCTGCGAAAAAACAAACAAACTTATTAGAAACGTCTGCGGGCGCACAGACGTTTCTATGAAAAAACAAATAAGCTTATCAGAAACGTCTGCACACCCGCAAGACCTTATTTAAAAAAACAAACAAATCCTTCGTGTACTATCCTCCTTTTGGTTTTGATTATATTGACATCTACTCCTGCATTTCAAAAAAATGAAAATAAAAAAATTATTTTTTTCTACTCATTTGATGAAGACAATTATTAAAATAAAAACAGAAGATGAAAAAAAAGATTTAATAAATTTCTTATTTTATAATTTAATGGGAATAATTTAGTGAATAGAAATATAATTTTCTATTTTATTAACCAAAGTCGAGTTTCGAGAAAGAAAACTCAATTTTAACTAACTATTGTCGTATATTGTTAACATATAATCCCAACCTTTCTAATCCCTATTTACTTGGTCAACATCAACATCAATATAAGAAGAAAAACAATTGCGTCCGAGTTCTAGATATATTTAATATTAATAAAAAAATACGTATAACAGAACTCACACACATTAACCTGCTCCTAAATCTATCCGATATCTATAAAGAGACTTAAACCCAAGACCTTGAATAATATATTAAATATCTGATACTGCTAGACTAAATATCATTTGATACTTTATATTATCAAATGACGTCGATGAATATGAAATTATACATCAATTTACTTTTGTTGAGTCATCTTAGACCAAAGTACACACATCCAATCTAATCTATTAATAGTAATTAAGTTTGAAAACAATTTCATTAAGATCACTTATAGAAAATTTCATAATATGAAATTAAGAGATGAATGACATTGATTGAACAGTTTCAAACTTGATTACTATTGCGTGAAATTACTTCTCAATTTTGTTATCATTCAATTAATTACTTGGGAATACCTTTCATTTGGAGTTTTAAAATATTTCAAAATGAATATAAAATTTTTACGGAATTCTAAAATTAAAACAAAAGAATAATAATAAAACATCCTATAAATTTTTTACTCGTAAATTACATGAAAATATTATAAACTTTATTATAGTTACAGATTATATATAATCAACTTTTTTTCTTAAGGAGTTAATATCTCAACTCAAGAAATTGATTCATCGACGAAAAGTACATCATTAAAATAATGTTACAAGTTAGTGAAACATATATTTTTGTTTGGCGGAATTAACTTCACAAGTAGAAATATCAAATATCATCTCCTTTTTTCTTAAAAATAATACAATCAACTTTCATAATCATTTCTATGCGAAAAACTTTTCTCCTTGTCTGGTTTTAGTTATCATTGTATACAATGAACTTTGTTATAATTCCTATTATATACAACTTGCATACAATGGAGAGAATTATTAAAGTTAATTTTATTTATTTTTAAATAAAAAGTACACTATATACAATAATAATTAAGATAGAGTTTATTGTATTTTCGTATAATTTAATATAAAAAAGTTCGGATTTTCAACTAGAAGGAATAGTTCTACTAGAAGAATTGAATGCACTTTGAGCGGATCTCCTAATGGTTAGAAAGGTTACACATCATTGAGGAGAAATACTATTAATCGAATTGACAAGAAAACTATAAAATTCTAGTACATAGAATCAAGATTAAATTCAAATTCTTACCAAGTACAACTAATAAATGCTATTATTAAATTAATTTTATTTGACTATTTAATGTAATTCAATATTTTTCTTTAAAAAACGTTAAAAGCTAAGAATTACGTTGAATTATTTGATTAGATGCCTTAATTTAATCTTCTGTTAAAATTATTATAACAATTTAATAAGTACTTAAATATTTATATGGTAAAATTTTTTTTAGTTTTTATTGCTATTTGATGTCGTAAATAATGTGTTCATAGTCAATAAAATATTAATTGAATTGAAGTTGTTAAACTATAGGTAACTTATGTTTAAGAAACTATTAAGTATTAACATCAAAATTAGTATTTACAAATGATAATTTATGTTTAACTATTTTTTGTTAACGTGCCTCATGTCCTAAAAATTAAAAAACAAACGATATAAAATGGATTAGTGACTTTGTTTTATTCATAATTTAACTTTTGTTTGGATAAAATGTTTAATTACATGTAGAAATACAATCTAGCCTGTCACATTTCACATCTCACGTCCATTCTGTCTTAACTGTCACTGATCACCGTTGATCTACTGTTCACATTGTCGTTCGCATCGTCTGGTACGCCTTCAGATCCCAGATTTGTAGTAGTTGGCATTATCGGTTTTGATAGTCAATTAACTATTTTTTATAGTTATAAAGAGTTTAATATGATTATAAAATATTTAATCTTCTAATATAAACAAAAGACTAACATGATCAAATTTATTAAATGATAGATCACAACCGTTTATTTAATAAAATAAATTTAACTACTTAATTTTGATCATCTATTTAATCAAAAAATGAAATTTTAATTTTGACTTTTCTAAGTCAAAATTGAATCAAAATTATTAGAGAAATTTCATTTATATCTTTCTTAAATCTTAAAATATCATATTCATTCACTCTAATTTACAAATATCATATTTACCTTTTATAAATTTCAAAATATTATATTTAACCATATTTTTAATTTTATCATTTTAAAATAGTTTATAATCTTTTTAACACCTTTTTAATTATAACTAATAAATATTTGACTTTATAACCCTAATTATAATCTTTTCCATCACGTCTCTTCTCAACATCGCATGGACATTTCCACTACTGATCGTATATGGGTGTTTCATCATTTTTTTATTCTCATTTATTTCATTTTTAATGTCTTTTTATTAACGTTTAATATTTATCGTTTTATTGGACCAACCCGTGCAATGGCGGAACTTGTATAACATTCTCGAGAGGGTCAAAATGTAATAATTTTATTTGGAAGGGGTCATCCTATAATTTCTTTTAAGATACAAATATTTTATTATATAAATTATAGTAAAATATTAATCAAGTCAAAATATTTGAAGGGGCCGTAGCCCTCCCCTGCCCCTATTAAGTTCCTCCTCTGAACCCGTGTGTCACACAAGGATCTAATCTAGTAAAAAATAATAATAATAAGTTAGTAAAAGTGATATTGTTAACAGTCGGTGGCGTCACCCAGAACTCAAAATACCGGAGTGCTAAACTGTTGAGATAAATGCTTGAATGGAACAGTAGACAAGTGTAAAAGATCAAATTTTTAATGTTTTTTATTTATTTTAATACAGTAAGTCAAAGAAACAAGAAGAACACTACAACTCATAGTAAGAAAAAGCTAAAATCTCAATTGGGAAATATACAGAAAATAAAAAAATAAAAAAAAAAAGAAAATTAAAGATCCCTTCTACATAGTGGACAAGACCCATGTCTCACCAGCCATTCATCAATGCAAGGTAGGTGAAACATGTGATGACATTGTGGCAAACTTCTCACAATTTCTCCAAGTTGAAAATCCTGCATAAATAAAGATCATATGCCAAACTATTAATGACAGAATAGAATATTCAAAGTGGGGTTCACAAATCATCTCCATTAGATTATCAAGAAAACCTAATGTTCTTCCTCTGATACATGTATGAACAGCTTAAAATTTCGAATTCAAAGCAAAATCTTATACGGAAATTGAGTTGTTTGACTGATAATGGTATATAATTGATCAGATGGCCATTGGTTTAATGTGTTAGTTTCAGGTTATTGGTACAAAGATCAAAGTTAAAGCTAGAAGCAATCCCTTGGTCCAATATGAGGTTCCAGTGTTTGACACTTTAGTATAGTCCAGAATAATTCATAGAATCTTGTTAACAATTTGACAATTTGATTTTTGATACAACAAAAGCACTCATAGTCGTGACTAATTGCCACATCAACATGACCGGCACATAACTAAAACATCCGTAGTCATGACACCCAATGATACTGAAATCTGAGACCCACTAGTCACAAACACCTATCACACCATGACTAGCTGATGACATGAAGTTGTAGTGGTGTCGTCCCCGTCATTCTCCATAACAAAGGGATAACGAGCCACTACAACTGCTCTAAAACAAAATTTTCGAACAAGGTGCTAACAGTTTCTTTATTTTTTTTATCTACAAAGACACTTTACTTCATGGTGTAGCTTCCATGTGGGTTCACCATGGTGTTATGATATCTTTTACCTATTGGTAATATTTTACAGCTAATTAAAATAGATATTTTCAGGGTTAATACATCATGTTATCATTGTAGACATGTCAAGTTACTTTCTTTTGTGACCTAAAAATGGTTAGAACATGAGATACAATGATCAAAATATGATGAGAAAAGTATATTACCTGAAGGCACACAGAACAAGACACTCGTTCTCCTGTTTTATCAACATTGTTATCGCATGTAATGGCAATTTTAGGTATTTTTTCAACTAGACATTCAGCCAACCCTTTAGATCCTCCAACATCGAATAGACTATGAACCTCATCAAAGCCCGCTTCAACTGCTCCCATCTAACACAATGACAAAAGAAAACAAGAAAGTTGGAATCTTTTAGAATTTTGTATCTTATTCTTGTTTTAAACAAGAAATATAATTTGTTCTCTTAAAGTTTAGCCCAAAGATCCTCCTAATGGCACTTGGCATTAGTCTATAAAAGTAGCAAGATGTAACCCCTTTTTAAGTTAAAGGACTCATGCCAAGTGTCGATTCGGATGATTTCTAGCCTAAAGTGTGTGTGTGTGTGTGTATACCCTTTCAAGATATTTTAACCCGAGTTTGGGCAAAATTTACCTGACTCTGAACCGCACTCAACATAGCCGGACCAATCCGTTCACGTACAAGCCTTCCGCTTAACAAGCTTACAATGACATCAATCTGGTGTAAGAAATATCATTAGTTTTAGGGGTGTTTAAATATATATGTTTTGCAAGTGATTATTAGGAAATAATCACAATCAAATAATCTAATAGCTTAATCAATTTCTTACAACTTCTTGCAGACTCTTTAAACCTGATAACTTTGACCGCAAATAGAAAGATTATATTCAAAGTCGCCTTTACGCTGAAACTCACCACAAAACATGAATGTAGTGGTGTGAAACCAATAGTTTTTATTGATTTACAAATGAATTTGGAGCATTTTGAACCTAAATTCTCAAGAAGCACCCTTTTCTGTTTGATTTAAAGATGGGTTTGTGCTAATAACATGAACTTTAGAACTATTTCATGATCTATCTAATATTAAATTTGTCAATGATTATGAAGGGTGAGACCAAAACTGCTTACTAAGTAAAGAAGACATCCAATCCCAGATGCTTCAGATTTCCACAAAACAAGCGAAGATTCAAAGACTTCAATCGAAAAAACCGCTCCCGAAATGGCTCCAATTGCAGCCCCTCTAACAAAACCACTTTCTGTTTCTTGGCCTATTAAAGCCCCTGTCAGTGCTCCCAGTAAAGTTCCTACTGCAACCCATTAACAATTAAAATTCTTCTCATTAGATTAAACTTCTAGCAAAATTGGTGAAAATCAGAATTTTAATCAATACGTCCTTCATATATCCATCATCATCATTCATTGATTTCTCAACTTAGCAGAATTTTTAAAACCAATGAAATTTCTAATGGATACAGACACACAACACAAACCTTGGCCCTAACCTAATAATTTAATTTAGCAAGAACAGGTGAAATTGGTAACTAAGAGCCAACACCCAGCTCAAATTACAGAAAACCCACATCAAAAACTTAAGAAAGATTCACAACCAACAATCCTTTCATTCAGATTCAGATACAGAACAAAAGAAAACGAAGAACAGAGCACATACCTAATGCAAAGAAGAAGGTGATAATTGCAGAGAGAAGGTTCCCGATAACCATGGAAATTGCAGAGCTAAGGAAATCTTTAACTCCGAGAACCAAATTCCGAAACGAAAGAGAAGAAATCTGTGAAGATGATGGCAGAAAACGGGATGGAGAAGTGTAAACTTCCATGACTGATGGATTGAATCCAACGAGGGTTTTGTAAAATGCTGGCTTCCTTTATGAAAATTTGTCTGATGCAGAAAAGTGTAATGGTGACAAAGGATTGAACTTCACGGATTTAGCAAGGATGGTTTGTTTGTGTTGATGAATTTACTGAAAGAAAGAGCAAAATATTTGAGAAGGTGAAATGAAAAGACAAAATACCGAAAAACATTTATGGCGTGGGTCAAATGACATTAAATTTTCACACATTAATTCTTTCTTACATAGATATTTTCATTTTTTATGGTATTTTATTTTATTTTATTTATTTACTATTAACTTATTATTTTTTATTCTTGTTCATTGGGATCGTTCGATTGATTGAATATGTCCTCTTCACTAATTTATTGATGGAAATATAGTGTTTTATTTGAGTTTTTAAATTAAAGTTTTAGATTGTAGAAAAGCATTTAAGTTAGGGTATCATGAGTAGAGAGGTGGAAGTCGTGTGCTAAGATTAAGGACATAGTGGTCTCCGGACATCTTCATAGCAAGAGGGTCTCGTGATGGCAAGGTGTGTCATTTTTCACATGATGAGGTGTGTCATTCTCTGCAACGTCTTTTATTTGGTTTTTTTGTTTGGTTGTTAAATATTAGGTGGTTCTATAATGTTATTTGGTGGGGAGTGGTGTGAAATGATAACCACGTTACTAAGTGATAGGAGTTAAGAGGTCACAAATGGTGTGATGTGAGTGGTATAGAGTGACCATTTTTAGCAGGTGATGGATGTAATTGCTGACGACGAAAGTAAAAGTAGGTAGTGATATAAACAGTTTAAAATTTTTGAAACACATTAACAAAGTTTATAAAGAAAACGTTTAATAAAACAATGGTTTGATGTTTTATAAAACTTCAACTTTAAAGAAAATTGAGAATTTATTTTCCATAAAAAATTTTAAAATTTTTTTAACATGTTTTAATGTTTTTTCAATGAAAGTTTTCTAAAAACGCCCCTAATTATTTATAGACACATCCTAAGATTTTTATCTCACTATTTCATTACAAAAGATTTTAGATTTATTATATGCTTGTAACAATGACTTGGAGTCTTGGACCACATTTGTAGTAACTTCTCTTAAAGCAATTGTTCCTATTTCATATTCCTACTAATCACAAGATGACATGTGTATTCCACTAATTTTCTTTCCTCATCTCCTTCCTTAATTTTAACACTTGTCTTAATCAAGTGGGTAGGAGGATAAGTAGAAACAAAAATTAGATAATATATCATTTCTCTTGTTATTTTCATCCCAACTCTCTTGGTTTTAGGTCATAGGGACATCAAATATATTTTTTTTAAATGAACACCATAAAATTTATATTTTTTCGTACTTTATACTTCTACTTTATTATTCTATTTTTTCAATATTGACATGTGTAAAACACTATTTCTTTTTTCTCATCCAATCCTTTAATTTTAACACTTGTCATAATCAAATAAATAGAAATACTTAGTAAAATGATATAAAACCTCTTTCGACAAAAGGGTGGGATTGAGGGTGGGGCCGTGGGGGACAAACACAACTAACTTAATTGGACCCTACCTTATTTATGCCAAAAATAAAAGTAACTAAGTAATAATGTTTTTGTGACATACTTGCAATAAATCAAGAAATTGGCACTCGTGAGAAAAACAACATAAATCAAGTATGTATATGGTCTCTATACTAGTTTACTTCAACAATATCGCCAAATATTATTAATTGTTTATAGCATTTCACAAAGTATGAACAATTTCACGAAGAGCTTTTCATTTATCGTAAAATTATCTATCTTTTCCTATGTAATTTTCTAATATTTTTGTTGTGAAAGTGTTTAAGGGTAGTTTAATATGTGTCACTACATAGGGTTGGGTTCAAACAATTGATTGTGCGAGAACCTATTTTGACTTTAGATTAAAATAAATTACTGGTTAATAATTCTAATAGCTTATTAATACAGGGTATCTTAGAAAATTAAGTCTCACTCATTAATGATTGAACATTTGGATGCAATTCACGTTGGATAATATATAAATTGACTGAAATACCACTATTATTGAGTCATTAATAATGTTACAAATAGTTCTTGCACTTCTGGTACGAAAAACCGTTCTTGTTTAAACCTTTCTGCGTGTGTGTATATATATATATATATATATATATATTATACACATACACACACCCCTATATATATACTGACTTAAAGGGGAGGTAGAACAAAGAAGAACAAACAAGTAACAAAGTAAAACAAGAGTAAGAACTAAGAACAAAGAACGAATCGAATGCTACGAAGATTTACAGTATTGTTATTTTCTTATTCAATAATAATCATCTCTTAAAACATGGAAGAGAAGTAATACTTATAGGTAGTTTAAATCAATCCCAAATAAGGATTGATACTATCCAAAAATTGACGTAATTATTGGGATATAATTATTAAAAAAAAGATAATAATCACCAATAAAAGATAAATCAAATTTCTAGCTTCCATGTCAAGTTCAAGATCGGGTGCGTTAAGTTCGGTATTTATCTCCTTACCTCCTGCATCAAAGATATTTAGAGGTAAAAAAAGGTTAACTCCCTCGTTACATATTTATTAGTTGTCCATACAATTGAGGAATCTCTACATATGGAGAATTCATTTACAAGTTAACCTATAGACAACATAAACAAAAACCACTAAAGTAAGAATTTGCCCTTCTAGTATATAGATTTTTAACCAATAACAAAATAACATGTTCGATCTACATTAATCGAGACCTTCTACACCATTTCTTTTTTTTCTCATGAAGTTGATATGGTATTCACCTTTTCTAAATCTAGTAGAAACAAATAATCCTAAAATCTTAAGCAAATCAAACCTCATATGGCTGAATTTTAAGCTTTTTCCACGTCAAAACCCACTCCAAAAGATTAATAAAACAGACACATTAATAGATTATGCGTTTGCACGGGATCAAATTATTAAAAGGACTACTGCCACTACTCCGACTTGCTATGCACAACGTACACTACTATGTGAATCAAGTGAAGTTAACCATGGTGTCTATAACCGATAGACACCTCCTTACAGACATGTGATGCTATGCATCATGACTTCTCACAAATAAATGAAACTAGATTGTTACGAGTACAAAATACAATAAAGACCATTCTCATGTCTGCCTCGTGCTAGAGTTTCCTTTGTGAGTCAATTCCGAATGAAAATTGCATTTTTAGAAAACAAACATCAACAAGATTATCCGATGTAACGCTAATAGAAAGCAAATTCCTCTAATACGTGGCCATCACCAAAGGAAACTTGATCGTATGAAGAATCAAGTTGATTAGGAGACGATGTCATATGAGCGGAAGCACCATAATCAACAAACTAATCAGAAAGGTTGGGACTAACATAACATTGAGCATTAAAAGATTAGACTAGATTAACATCAATTAAAGGTCCTTTATGAGCAAAGGAAGAGAGACCAGGACACATGGTTGCATAAGAGCATATTTTTGTCATATTGTAAATGAGATAGGCAACACCCACGACCACGACCATCAGATCGACCCCCACCAGTATCACATTCAAGGCCACAAGAATTCCCAACAGATTTAGCATTGAAGGAAGAAGGCGATTGGGAGAATCATGCAGCTATTTAAGATACAACTCATGACCCTCATTTTGAGATAACAACACACAGAAGTGAGGATGGGTTCGAACAACCCTTTAAGCAGTAAAAAGGTTTCAAAGAAGAGAGAAGACCATAAGAAATCGATGTGGTTTGTCTGCTTCATCAACAAGTTATCTAATTGATGCAAGTTAGTCACAAAAGGATTTGAATTTTCGACCATACTCGAGAAAAAGGAGTTACTTTTTTGCAAATGGCGAAGAGGGTCACGGAGATTCTGCATTCGTTCAACTAAATCATGGTTGTAAGCAGCCTCTAGGGTGCACTAGGCGTCACGAGTAGTAAAGAGACCAAGTAATTCAACCATGGCTTCTTCTGTTAGATAGGTTTGAAGCAAAAGAAGGGTCCTTTGATTAGCCTCATGCTAAGTCTTGTAGGCTGAATTAGGAGAAACTTTACCATCAACAACAATCATAGGTTCATGGGAGGCATTGGTGTCATCAACATGTCATCACTAGCCTCCACGTCAGATAGCTAACCCATCACTAACCACTGGCATTGATAACACCAATTACTAGAACTACAAACAATTATTTATCTTAACTTCTATTGGTTGAAAAAAAGTGAAAATTGAGCGGGGTGGCTCATTACCCTCACAATGAGCAAGAGAATGATGAGCATATAACAAATTTGTGGTAATGGGTATCACAAATATGTGTGGTCCGTTATCCTAGTCATGACATATAACAAGTACCCATTGTGGGCGCTCCAAGCATATGTAAGACATTGACAAGGGTTAAGGTTACCTCCAGCCATAAATAAGCAGTAGAGAGAGAGAACGAGAGAGAGGCTGAGGTTAGAGAAACCTAGTTGATACCATAAAGGAGTTGTAAATATCAGTGTCTCGCCAATTCATTAGGTAAAATAATAACACATAAGAATACAATTATTAAGGAAAGGTTGAAAGGATATACAAAATAATTAATTTCCTATTAATTTTATTTATATCATTAATATTCCTCAACAAAAATCCTGTTTTTCAAAAACAAAATGAAGATAATAAGATAATTATATGTGTTGACTAAACTCATATTTTATTTGAGTATGTTGCAAATAAATAATAATAATAGCAAATTGATAAGTCGCTTTTGTTAAGTTAAAAGAAAAAACATAAAACACTCCAACAACTATGGAGTGAGGATATTATTATTTTTTTATTTAATTAATCAACAGTTGTTGGTTTATGTGAAGAAGGAGATGGTCAACCAAAGCACTGTAGTTGATTGATCTTGGATTTGACTAAGAAAATGGGTTGTAGTGTTGTACCATAACCATCTCAAATTCTCATTTCACATATATTCTCGTCTCTTCGTAGTTGCTCCGGCGTTGTTTGACCAAAGAAATTAAAGCCATATCTCCCGTAATTATTTATAACTAGCACTGTATCTGTGTAATTTAGCGATGGTGATAAATAGTTTATGCTTGACAACATGTCTGGTTTCAAGAATATAATAATATGATATTTACGAAATATGATGTTAGCAAACAGTTTCTGTTAATAACATATCCGTTTTTTAGTTTTTGTTCAAAAAACATATCGGTTTTTTTGGCTTTCTGAACTTTTTTTTATGTTCAACTCTTTTATTTATTTCTAAAATAGTTACATAAAATAATAAAATAAGAAAAAAATTATTTAATTATTAAATAATTAGATAGAAAGCCGATATAGTCTTGAAGATTGTGGCTTATTTAGCAAGAATTATATTAATTAAATCATTGATTTCATGTTTAATAAGTTGTTAAAATAATAGTCATAATAAATTTGTTGAGGTAGAGATAATTAATTAAATCATTGTTGTAAGTGTTTGTATTATCTACATAAGAAAATCTATTACTTAAAATTAAGTAGTCTAATTTTTTTTTAAAAGAACGAAATATTAAATGCTTTATAATTTAACTAATGGGGTACTCGCGCAATGTGACGGGACTATCAGTGAAGGATGTTGGTGAATACTTGTAGTGACGAGGATTGCTTGCAAATGAAGCCTAAGGTGATGTTTGGTTCGCAGAATGTTTCTGAAGGAAATGGAATCTGGCTGGAATTGGAATTTGAATCTGTAATCTGTTTGGTTGACTGGAAATGGAATTGAAATCCAATTCCATATCATGTTTGGTTCGTAGACAACGTAGCTGAATTTGATTTCGGTTTTGTAAAATGACAGTTTTACCCTTCCTACAAAATTAGTATTTGAGATTACCCACAATATATATTTTCCAGAAGCCAAGACCGGCGAGAGACCGAGGAGAGAGAAAGGGCAGCGAACAGCGAAGACCCTTCTTCTGTGAGGGGCGAACGAACAGCGATGAGCGGATGAGCAGCAACGGGCGAAGGGCAGATGAGGGGAACAACGATGAGTAGATAAGCAGCGAGCTTACCAGCGAACAGCGAGGGGCGAATGATCTGCGACTACCGATCGGAGCTGAGCAGGGGGCGGCGACCGGCGAGTGGCTGAGGCGGCGAAGGGCACTGAGCAGAGGGCGGCGACCGGCGAGGCGTGGGAAGAGGAACAGATAGGCTGAATATATTGTAGGGTTTGATGGTGTAAATGTAATTAGCCACAATCCCATATCCATGGATTTTGAATTCCCTCCTAACATGAAGGGATTTTACTTTCCCTCCTTTAAATGAATTGAAATCCTTTAAATTCCAATTCCAAGGCTTACCAAACATTGAAATTCCTTGGAATTGGAATCCAATTCCTTCAAATTCCCAAAGATTCTACCCAACCAAATAGCCCCTAAATGTTACAATAAATTTGAAATAAATTAAGTAGTATTGTTTATCAAATTTATGTTAAATGAATGTTTTTACTTAATAGTGCGGTAATATTGTTTTTACACTTTTACTTACAAACAATATAAGACGGTACAAATAATACTAATATTATATGTTAAACTTGAAGATCATAACTATTTAAAACTTATATCGTTTTCATATTTGCCAATAATAGAATATTAGTATAGAAACTAAAAAATTTGATATGTATGTTTTTAGAGAAAATAAATTATAATTCGTTACAATCAAGACATTTATTTGTTAAATGAGAGAAAGAGGGGAAATGTTTAATTAATTGATAGATGAGATTAATGTAAATAAAATCAAGGGTGGAGATTTAGTTTTGATTGAAAAATTAATAACTCTTAATTTTTAAAAGAGAAAGAGTGTCGTATGCTTAATATAGTAGAAAAGATATATATAAATATATATATATAGTGAAAAATTCATTTGAGAACCGTTTTTATTGCGAGAACCGCGAGAACCAATCTTAGCCGTCCAATTCCCCTCCTTCAATTGGATTGCCCACCCATGAATTTGTAACGTCCCAATTTTATTTTTATTTTTTTGCAATTGGCAAGACGCACATAATACCGTTTAATATCAGAGTAGATTGCGGAAGTATCATAAGGAATTAAAAGTTAGTTACAATATCCCAGAATTTTAAATCAACATTAGTTCAAGTTGAAACAAGTTTTTGAAACAATTTAAAATCCTTCTTGGTTCCGAGCTGTCTCTACTGTCCTGGAGCCCCACCGTGGTCCCGTCCTGAAAGAATTGAATTTAACAACGGTAAGCGCGAAGCTTAGTGAGTAAGTTACTGCAACCTACGACAATTTACTGTGGTTACAATCATGCACATCCTACCCGCCACCGACGTGGTCGATCATACGTACCCGATACCAGAGCATACAGTCATACTACCCGCCACTGCAGCGGACGGTCATAACTACCCGTTGCCGAAGCAGACGGTCATACGTTCACATTTACTACTGGTTTGGGATGCAAGTAAAAATACTCACCTGGTCGTAGTCTCAATCACAATTAACAGTGGGTCGCAGGTTTGTATTGCTAGGACCTACAAACAGAACTTACTGGATTAATACCAGACGCAAGGCCCTCACTATAAATTGCCCAAAACGTAAGTCCCTTAAGTCAGAGCAACACTAGGTCGAACCAACTAATGGTCGAACCAGTCCCAAAAGTCGGATGGATAAACACATCTACGCTAAGTCGCATGAGGGTATGCTTCACATAAGTCGCATGGCACAAGGTATATAAGTCGCATGACATCTAGTTTGTATAAGTCACATGGTATCAAGGCACATAAGTCGCATGGTTCATAGCATAAGTCACATGGCATCAAGTGTTCATAAGTTGCATGAGGTATACTCTCCTAAGTCGCATGTCATCAATATGTATAAGTAGCATGATACAAAACCATAAGTCGCATGGTATCAACTATGTATAAGTCGCATGATACAAAACCATAAGTTGCATGGTATCAACTATGTATAAGTCACATGATACAAAACCATAAGTCGCATGGTATCAACTATCTATAAGTCGCATGATACAAACCATAAGTCGCATGGTATCAACTAAGTATAAGTTGCATGATACAAACCATAAGTCGCATGGTATCAACTAAGTATAAGTCGCATGATACAAGCCATAAGTCGCATGGTATCAACTAAGTATAAGTCGCATGATACAAAACCATAAGTTGCATGGTATCAACTCCCTTCCCTGCCAGTTCATTTTCTGAAAACCCAGACTCCATAGCCAAGATCAAGTTTTCTCAAAACTTAATCAATTTAACTCATTCTTGTTGCAAAACGTTTCTCCACTCATTTAAAACTTTCCTTTTAACACAAATATGTATTTATCAACTTATAGAGTGTTCTTGGTTAAATATTTCTCCAAGGTTTTTCTCATACATATATATATAAACCCAAACCTAGGTTTCAAACACCCCTTCCTCATCTTAACAGAGTGAGATTAAATGTCTACATGATTCTAACAAATTGAGGAACATTACCTGGTGATTTCCTTGCCAACTTCTTAAGTTCCAAGATGAGCTTAGCTTCTTCTTCCTTTGCTTCTACGAGAATGGCTTCACAGGTCACACACACACACACACTCTCTCTCTCTCTCTAATGGAGCGGTGACTTGATTGTTAATGTTGGGGACTGTGCCCTAATCCTCTATTTATACTCACGTGTAACACTTCTTGTGGGCCTAAGCCCATCCCAAAACCTCAAGTCCAATTTCCAACTAAAAACTCTTATTGGATATATATATATATATATACACACAAATACAAGCCCAACAACTTAAATAAACTTCCAAACAACAATATTCATATAAAAATCATCATAAGCATCCACTAAAATAATTTTATAAATTTGAATATCGGATATTACAGAATTCCTTATATGCACCTTGCCACACTTAATCCCCCCACGCTCTTCATCCATGAATTCCATTATCCAAAATGAACGGATAAGATTGATTCTCGTGGTTCTCGTAATAAAATTGGTTCTCAAATAAATTCTCCCCTATATATATACATAGATAGATAGATAGATAGATATATATATATAGAGAGAGAGAGAGAGAGAAAAGTTCAATTGAGAATTGTTTTTCGTACGAGGATTGTTTATAACACAATTAATAACTCATTAATAGGGGAATTTTGGTCATTTATATATTTATCTACCCGCAAAATGGTTCCCAAAATAACCGTCATTAATGCATCATTAATGAGCTGTCAAAAGTTACTAGCAATTGATTATTTTTATTCAAGGTCTGAGATTGGTTCTCACAGTTCTCATATGAAAAACAGTTCTCATTTGAACCCTCACACACACACACACACACACACACATATATATATATATATAGGGTAGGGATATTGTAAGAGTTAAATTTAGGTAAAAGGTGTAAGAGGGATTTTGAACCATTAGATTTTATCAAAAGTGAACTAAAAATGGTCAAAAGTTGATTAATAGTAACTGCCAATTTAATAAAGTTTAAGGGCAGATTAGGAAATCTAAAAATATTAACAACTCCTACAATCACGTCTATTTCTAGTTAAGAATTGATGAAAACTAGATTATACAATTTTACTAAATATGATAAAAAAAGTAAGAACTCTATAATTATCAAAACTCTGATATACAATGTAACACCGCCTTTGAAACCTTAAAATCAGTTAAAATTTGAGTTTTCAAACTGCATGGGTCCGTTTGTAATTTGAATGTTTACATGTTAGTTATCCTAACCGAATTTTAAAAACAATCAACAAACCCAAGCCTATTTAACTATTACAGTTTAATCACATGTTTGGCGTATATACAAATATACAAAACAAAACTTACCAAACACGACAACCGGTGTTACTTTAAACTAAACCGACCATTGTATATATATTATATACCAAAAGCAGTGTTCCACAAAAGCCTGTACAAAAGCATATGGGTTCCCGTCTCACCAGGCCTGCCTATACTTTATCTGAAAAAGGAAAACAACAACCCGATTAGCTATTAAAAATAGCTAGTGAATACAGACAGGTATGAGTACAATAATAGCAAGTCATGAATCAAATATGAGCATACAATGCTATCCTAACATTTAGCGGTAATGCTGACATGTCCAACAGTGCTATGTCTTGCCAGATAGCTAGTCCGGCTCAATAACAACCACCGGGGGAATCAAACACTGCCAACCGTGCTGGTTTATCACCTAAATGACTCCACCTGCTCGTTACGGAGCCAAAGGCTCATTAGGCTCAGCCAGTTAAGGCAATCACCCCAAGAGTTTAAAGGAATGGCACTCGAGTACCATTAGTCCCGAACAATTGCCCGAAGGCCCCTGAGACCCAGCCGAAGCTGACCTTTCATACACATATGTCCAGACTTTTCACATAGCTCATCATTATCTCATAATAGAGATCATAGCATGCATGCTTTCACATATGAAATCATATATATCAAGATATCATAATAAATATGCATGTATTTAAATACATGTCAAATATATCATACTTCATGTCAATAACTTGTTTCTAAGCTTATATATATAAATATACAAGTCTATTTGCATATAAATAGCATACCGTGTTCATTTAAACAAATAACATTCAAAAACCTCCTTTATTGGATTCATAAATGCCGGTACTCACCTTGGTGCTCAATTATAACTCAAATATGGATTTGGCCTTCCTTGAATGTTTAAGTACCTATTGTTTACATAAAGGCCCATTTAAATACCACAAATCACATACAAATGCTAATTCTAGTGTTAAGTTCTCTAATTGTGTCTAAGTTAGCAAAAATGCATTAACTAGCCTAAATACCTCTAAAATGGTCAAAAGTGATTCAACCATAGCCCATATAACCTGAACATTGAAAAACCAACTTCTGTTTGCTGCACACTAGGTCGCGCCGCGACACCCCTTAGGGTCGTGCCGCGACGCAGCTGTAGAGCTGCGATTTTGGTGTTCTGCACAGCTGTGTTTCATCCAAAATTCAAGTTCATAATTCACTTAATTATTTCCAGGCTATGTACTAGTTTTGGGACATCAAAGGGAGTTCATAAACATAAACATAACCTAGTATAACATCAAATTCAAGATTAATCCATGAATTCACCATTTAGGACCCATTTGGTCAAATTCTTCAAATACAATCAAGATTGCAACTTTAATACCCAAAATCAGTTCCAAACTACTTGTAAGTAACTTTAGAACAAATTACAATAAAAAATTCCAGACTTCATTGGCTAAATTCGTTTTGACCAAATTTGACCTAAAACCTAAAATGAAGAACTTGGAAGAAGAAAGGCTTACTAGGGCAATATGATGATGAAGAAAGGACTTAAATCAGATTTAGAACTTGTTTATTGCTCAATATCCAGCCTTGATTTTAATCCCTTGCTTGTTTCTCTTCAAGAACACATGAAAGAACAAGATGAGAGGTGTGTGTGTATGTCGTGGTGTGTGTGTGTGTTGTGTGTGTGTGTGTGTTGTGTGTGTGTGTTGTGTGTGTGGTGGTAACTTAAAACCGACCATGGGTTTTTGAGTTATCCACAAGGGGTATTTTGTTCCCCTTTTCAACATACAACAGAACAGCCGAATAACCGTTTCAACTAACGAGGATATTTTTGGAAACCTCGTTTGAAACCAGTTATTATTTTACAATTATTTTCTATTTTTATTACTATTTTTAATTTCACATTTATCTGGCCAATAACTAATTTCTATTAATTCTTACAAATATATATATATATATATATATTTAATTCATTTAAATAAATCGACATACCAAATGGAGTGCACGAATAGGCCCAATTTGGGGATGTTACATACAAACTCTAAAATTGATGAATAAAATGAATTTATAAACAACCTTGAACAAATGATCAATTATACAATAAAAAATTACCATTAACATATTTGATGCTCAAATCATCAAACTATTCTTGATATACAAATACTCTAATTTGTATTTGAAGAACACTATCAATTCAGACATAGAAAACCAATACATATACATTTGATGAATGAAACGAAACAAAAAATTGATGAATGAAGGGAGTTTATGAATCAGTTCATGTTCTTGCGCTGATAATGATCATAGCTTTGTATGATGGCGATAAACAATTTAGTTGATTTAGGGTTGTGAAAGAATGAGAAGATATATATTTTGGGTGAGATAAATGGGGAGAGTTACCATTTTTAAAGGATTTTAATTAATAATTACTCTAATTATAATTATAAGATACCTATAATATACTTTTGATTAAAATGTTACATGTCACTCATACAAGTATACAACCACTCTTACCACTCTTACAATCTTTTAACTCTTATTTGATCTCAATCCTATATATATAGAGAGAGAGGTAGATCAAATGAGAACACTTCTTAATATGAGAACTTGGAGAACAATTTATAGGCCTTGGATGATCTTTATAAGGGAAGGTTCAAACGAGAACTGTTTTTTGTGCGAGAACCAATCTTAACCCTTGATTAATATAATCAATGGCTAAGATTTTTTGGCAGCTCATTAATTCTTAATTAATGGATCATTAATGACGCATTCATGAGGGTTATTTTAAGGAAAATCCAGTCTCGCAAATTAATGACGGCTCATCCGGACGCAATTCACGGTTGGGTAAATATATAAATTACCGAAATACCCCTATTAATGAGTCATTAATGGCGTTAAAAATAATACTCGTTTGAACTTTTGCATATATATATATATATATATGCAAAAGTTCAAACGAGAACTATTTTTCGTACGAGAACCGTGAGAACCAATCTTAGCCGTCCAATTCCCCCTCCTTCAATTGGATTACCTACCCATGAATTCCTTACATGCACCCTTCCACACTCAATCCCCCCACGCTCTTCATCCATGAATTCCATTATCCAAAATGAACGGCCAAGATTGGTTGTCGCAGTTCTCGTACGAAAAACAGTTCTCGTTTGAACTCTCCCATATATATATAGTTCAAACGAGAACTGTTTTTCGTACGAGAACCGCGAGAACCAATCTTAGTTGTTCAATTCCCTCTCCTTCAATTGGATTGCCCACCCATGAATTCCTTACATGCACTCTGCCACACTCAATCGCCCACGCTCTTCATCCATGAATTCCATTATCCAAAATGAACGGACAAGATTGGTTCTCGCAGTTCTCGTACAAAAAACAGTTGAACCCTCCCATATATCTATATATATAGGGGAAGGTTCATTTGAGAACCGTTTTTATTGCGAGAACCGCAAAAACCAATCTTAGCCGTTCATTTTGGATAATGGAATTCATGGATGAAGAGCGTGGGGGATTGAGTGTGGCAGAGTGCATGTAAGGAATTCATGAGTGGGCAATCCAATTGAAAGAGGGGGAATTGGACGGCTAAGATTAGTTCTCGCGGTTCTCGCAATAAAAACGATTCTCAAATGAACTTTTGCCTATATATATATATATATATATATATATATATATATATATATATATATATATATATATATTGGGGGAATCAGAATTATAAGATGTTTAAAAACATTAATTTTACTTAAAACGACTCGATATTTATATTAAATTTTTAATGTATCAAATAGCATGCTAAAAATTAAATTAACTTAGCCGATTGAAGTTGTTTATAATCTTGATTTAACCCTAAAAAACTAGAAACCGAGCATTCTGCATAGTATTAGACTCTCATTAATAATTCCGTGTTAATTTTCTTAATATAAAGCATACACTAACTTACAACAAAGACAACTAATGTCTAAGTGAATTCAACAAACTCTCTCTAAAATGTTAAGACTGTTTTGTTCTGAGAAGAGTAGATACTTAACAATGGTACGTGTTGAGCTTCTTTAAGTACAAAGTTAGTAAGAGACAAAACATGTTTTTAGAAAAGCATTAGGTTCTTTTATGTAAATGTACAATAATAATATAACAAGTGTATTTTTATTTTGTTGCACTTTTCCATACTAACATCATATCATATTTAATAATATAACCGTACCCTATACCCTTAAGCATTAAATCTTCTTATTAAATAAATGGATCTTGTATTTAATGTTTCTTCAATATATTGGTTAACCAGACATGGAGTTATCGGTCACCACTTGATTATTACCAAGATCTTCTATCTTTCTTAATTCAAATCAAGATCTGAATTCTATCCACTAAGTTGTAAGACTTGGAGTGCTTGCATATTACATAAAGAAGATTTAAGGCTATGATAAACAATATATGTTTAGCCTTGAATAAATAAACTTTTACATTACAAATAATAGTAAGCACCACATTACACAGCTAATCAATTGATGTGAGGCAGCTAAACAAAGGTTTAGTCAATTGTTCTTTGACAGCTAGGCAAAAAGTTGTGCAGCTGACCTTAGATAACTAACCAAGAATATATTGCTCGGCTGATCAAGCAGATCACTGGAATTCGATTAACTGTGTAACAAATTGCTCAACGAAATGACTTGACTGGTTAATTTGTACGATCAGCTGACTATAAATTAACTTAAAGAATACAAGTCTAATTTTAACAAAATATGTTAAGATAAATTCTAATCTAATATAAAATAGTTTTTTTATAATCAAATCTTAAAATCAATTATGAATTCAAATGGTTGTCACCCCAACACATAACCTTAGTGTTCTCTTTTGTTTTTCGTATGCAGAGCAAGACTATATGTTGTAGTTTAACCTTCATAATTAAATGGAAAAAAGTGAAATGTATTATATGAAGAAATAACTAATCATTCTTTGTAGAACCATATACAAATGTATAATATTTAAAACTTTTTTCATGATAACTTCATTTGTGTATATATATATAAAGATAAATATGCATGTTATATATAACATTACATGGGGAGGGTTCAAACGAGAACTGTGAGAACCAATCTTGGCCGTTCATTTTGGATAATGAAATTCATGGATGAAGGGCGTGGAGGGATTGAGTGTGGCGGGGTGTATGTAAGGAATTCATGGGTGGACAATCCAATCGAAAGAAGGGGAATTGGATGGCTAAGATTGGTTTTCGCGGTTCTCGTACGAAAAACAATTCTCGTTTGAACTTTTGCCTAACATTATATATCGCATAAACAATATAATACCCACTTGGTCAATTTTTGATATAAATCGGTTGAAGAATAAAGTTGGATTTATATCTAATTTTATATGATACTATGAGTATTTTACCAAAATTGAGGATCCTTGATACTTGCTAAAGATGAGGAATATTGCGGATGGAGATGCAATTTTATTTCTCGGTAGGGATGGAGACAAGATCAAAGATGAGCGGAGATCAAAGTGGTAACACACTCTGAAGCGCGTTTAACTGCAGAGTTCTCGTGAGATCTATCATTCTTGTGTCCCTAAAATGCGTTGCGTCATGTAAGGCCAAAGTTTACTTATAACCCCAACATCTCTCTTGTCTACAACCGATGTAGGATTCGTCTAAGGTGTTACTAAAGTGGGGATGAAAAGTATGATTAGATGCCCGATGTGTATATATAATTTTTCATGTTTTGTTATTACGTGTATCAAATTTTAAAACATACCAATTAATGTACAAAAGTTTCAAAAGATATCATTTGATGTATAGAAAAACCTATTGTCTAGGTTGCAGGTAATTATGTGAATCTTGATTTATTTTTAATATTAAAATATTATTATTATTATTAATTAATTAATTAATAATATTCACTAACATTCAAATTTGGAATTTGGATATTAAGAGATAAAAAATCAGATGCATCATCATCTTCATCCTAAAGATTTGGATGATGAAGATGAACTCGAAGGACCAAAATCACAAACCAAAATCAAGAGTATGAACACACATAAACTCAAATGAACCTTAATCATCCTCAAAGAACCAAAATCGAATATGAGAAACCGTATCAAAATAGGAACTTAATGAACAACAATCGATACACATAAAGAAATCAATGAAGAACAATTTATCTAAACAACAGAAACCCTAATGAAATCAAATTCCCATGAAAACCCACGAATCGAACACATGAAAAAATAGAAACCCTAAATCTTTGAACACACATGAAAACAAGAAACCTTAAAGTGGAATTTATGTGTGTTGGGAAAAATAGGCTTATAAATATATCCTCTTTTGTTGACACAAAAATATACAACTTGTTTATATAATTGTATTTATTAACATCAACATATGTGCACATATACATACATATATATATATATATATATATTCAAACAAACATATATTCAAAATAAGCTTCATCAAATGACCAAGCTCCAATCGTCAAAATCTGAGTTCAAGTAGAAGATGATGTCAAAAATACCTACAAACAAACGTTCGAAATTTATGAGCTTACAAAATAAATTATCAAATAAGTTTAAGTTTTTATAAAATAATTTTTATAAAAACTTTTATAAAAATTGAGACATTTTTTATAAAAATCACAAGCTTGGAAGTCAAAGCAAAATAATTCCCATTTTGACAAATACTAAATACAATCTTCTATTGAAATAAGCCAAAACCATATTTAGCAAAAGATTAACTTCCAACATGCTCTGTGTATTTGGTTTCCAAACTTCCATTTTCATAATCAAATTCGAACATAAGAAGTATGACACTAACCCAACTTTTCCTAAGCTTCTTTTCAGTGCATTTTTATGTCAAAAATGGTTGTGTATGGTTTTGATAAAAGGTCAAAGTCTATATTTACAAGGCTCAAAAAATTCCAGCAGACCAACAGTCGATGCCACGGTCGACTGTGGACAGTATAGACACTTTTTGAGCTTACATCTTTTTTTTTTATTTAAGGCAACTCAAGTCTTGTGTTTTACTCACCTCTTGCAATCTGAAAAACACAGAATACATACAAAATCTTGTGAGCTCATATTTTTTGATAATTATTCAATCGTTCAAGATCAAGAATCAAGCAAGAGTGAAAGCCTTCAAAGTTCAAATACTACATTACATTCGTATACATTGTAATAGTGTGAGGATCATCTCTAGAGAGAAGTGAGGATCAACTCTAGCCTTTCTAATTAGAGTAAAGTGAGGTTTATCTTAACCTTGTTTGCAAGAGTGAAGTATAATTCTTGTAAGCTAAAAAAAGAAGTTGTAAAAGGTTTATCTCTACCTTCAAATAGGGGTGTAATCGAGCCGACACAGTGCCAAGCTCGAGCTCGACTCGGTTCCAAAGCTCGAGGCTCGAAACTCGACTCGAGCTCGGTCGAGCTTTAATTTTCAAGCTCGAGCTCGACTCGAGTAAGTAATCGATACTCTCGAGCTCGACTTGGCTTGACTTGACTAAAATTAATTTAATAAAATTTTGTAGCAACAAATGTTAAAATACATTTCGGAATTCAAATTTCACATTTTTGAACACAATTTACAACTAGCTACTAAGGGTATAAAAGTAAATGATGTATATGTAAAAGAGTAAAATGGTAATTTAGTACAAGCTCGATTAGCCTCGCGAGCTGAGTATTTTTGGGCTCGAACCCGACTCGACACCCTACTCAAGTAGCTTGAGCTCGACTCGGTTCGGCTCGAGTCGATTTCAATTATTTTTCGAGTCGGTCTCTGGTAGCTCGCGAGCTGTCTCGTCTCGATTACACCCCTACCTTCAAAGAGATAAGTTAGTGGAACAACTCTTGGTGGGTGAGGTCAAGGAGTGGATGTAGAGCAAGGTTGTTAACTCTTGCTTGAACCACTATAAATCATTGTGTCCTAATTACTTACATTGGTGATATCTTTCTTTCTTAAACTCTTTAGTTACTTGCAATTATTGTTAAAAACTTCAAAAAGTGAGCATATAACCTATTCACCCCTTTAGGTTTTAACAATGTGAACAATCGAAAACTAGATCTCGAAGGAATCATGAATTATTCTTGGATTTTGAATAAAATTGATGTATTGCAAATATTATTATTATTTAAATAATACTAAATTTATTTTTAAATTATTTAATACAAAATAACCTGCGCTATCTTGGTTGCAAGGCATTAGATGATATTTTTTAAAAGTTTTGATACATTAAAAAATAAGTTTGAAAATTTAATATTTACGATAATAATTCGTAACAAGTTGAATATAATTTAATAAACTAAACCAAGTAATTACTATGCTTACTGAAATTCTCGAAAAAGGAAAACATCGTTAACTTGTGCCATTTATGAGTGATCCTAATTGCAAAAAAAAAAAAAAAAAAAAAAACCCACTAGATATTGTCATTAATCATCAATTTCAACATTGAATAGCTCTTGCATGTCATAAATCATAATGTACAATAAAACTACAAAAAACTATAAATTGATAGCTTCATAATTTTTTTAATATTTACTGAAGAATTGTTCGAATGAACTTATTTTTTTAGCTTACATACTTAGAATTTTAATAAGTAATTCGTAAATCGAATTTTTTTAAACTTATAAATTCATCAATTACCAAAAAAGTAACTTGTGAAGCTATTTATTTAATTTAAAATACTAAAAACTTGTAAATAGATCCCATCATCCAAATACCCCCAAGTATATCATTTTATATGGAAGAAAAAAAAATGTAAAGTTATAAACTAGGGTAAACTTCAGGGTAAGGTTCTAGGAAAAACAAGCTTCTCATAGAGTACACAAAGAACGTTATCAAAAACGAGTTTTGTTCAAGGACAGACTCATGATTTTTAATGACTGGTGTTACCATATAATGACAAAAATGAAATTAGTTAAGAATGAGGGTGTTCTTAGGGTATTTTCCAAGCTTTTAGTTAATCATGTCGGATTAACGATGTTTCATTTGTTGTTCCGGTATTTTAAGATCAAAATCTAAAACAAAACATAATTTATTATGAACCTCTGTTATTTAAATTGTTATTTTTAGGGTAAACTAAAGTACTTTAAAGATATAAATAAAATATTGAACTATATCTTATCATTTTCATTTGATTTATTTAGTTGGCATAAAAAAATCACAAGTGACACCCAAAAATTTGACTGGTAGCATAAGTTGAAATTTTCTATTTCATCTGTAGAATTGACCCGTTTCTAACATAGGTCCGCCCTTGGTTTTGTTGCATTGGGACCAAATAAATTCATATTAACTATAGACTTCTATCTTATATTAAAAATTAAATACACATTCTCTG
Source organism: Dittrichia graveolens (assembly GCA_038502395.1). Taxonomy (NCBI): domain Eukaryota; kingdom Viridiplantae; phylum Streptophyta; class Magnoliopsida; order Asterales; family Asteraceae; genus Dittrichia; species Dittrichia graveolens. The sequence goes on along the minus strand of JARJIL010000001.1, from coordinate 78,535,092 downwards.
AATGGAGACATGATCACATCTCTGTTTGTATGCGTTTCGTAGTAGATACGACATAAATATCTAAATTGGATAAGAATATGGAGAGAATATATATAAAAATAATATAAATATTAAAAAATATATATATTAAAAAAAGTTAAAGATACTTTAATTTCTTCCAAAATCAAATCTGGTGGGTAAACTAACTAAATTCACATGTACACTCTTTGCTAATATTATTCACCAGCTTTGACACATAATCTTTGACTTTCACAAAATGTTATGAATTGAAGATCAAGATGTATGTATGCCACTTGCACTAAGATTATTTTGCTGAATATCACTGACATTCTATATATATATATATATATATATATATATATATATATATATATATATATATATATATATATAGGCAAAAGTTCAAACGAGAACTGTTTTTCGTACGAGAACCGCGAGAATCAATCTTAGCCGTCCAATTCCCCCTCCTTCTATTGGATTGCACACCCATGAATTCCTTACATGCACCCTGCCACACTCAATCCCCTCACGCTCTTCATCCATGACTTTCATTATCCAAAATGAACGGCCAAGATTGATTCTCGTAATAAAAACGGTTCTCAAACGAACTTTTCGCTATATATAACATAATCCGGCATATTTTAGATTTAGAAGGACCCCTCTATGAAGAGTAAAAGACGCACTTTAAGCGGCAATACACACACAATAACTCCATGTATAATTAAAAATAGATTAAGGAAAGTATAATGGTTATTATAGATTGATGCCTAAAGAAATGAGTTAATACAATCAAAATCGATGGATGAATTTGACATGAACGATTTTACAGTGTTAATGATCCGGGATGAGTCTATCTGTATATGAACTGTGATATCAAATGTTATGGGCATCTATGATGCTTTTAACACTTTTTTATAACATCCAAAACCTGCCAAAACAGAGTGTCACTGTCAATAGCAGCAAGATTAGTTGAATATCTCCAAGAACAAGGCAAGCAGATACAATAGAAAATGTTATCTTAAATAACAAAACAAGCAAATACAATTAGCAAAGTGTTTTGTGCACAACAATGATTTGCAATACGCAAGAATATGACTTTTATGCCCTTGCAATTCGCAAACTTATTATCAAAAGATTTCATCAATATGTTTAAGGGTCTAATCGTCCGAACAAATACTTTTTGAAATAATTAACCTCTATGTAACGATGATAAATTGATAACCGGCAAATGTGTAAAATTGAGTTTAATTAGACATAAAAGAATCATAAGAAATTGGCCGTAAACATTTGTTTTCGGGTCCATTTTAATTGGGTTGTTAATATGAGTTGATTATCATCACTTATACTAGTCTACTATAATAACAGGATCAGAATGTGAGTATTATCTTTATTTTCTTTTCATTTTTCCTTTTTTTTCCCCTTTTTGTGTGTGAAAAAATGCAAGTACTAACTTAACCCTGCATACAGAATTCTACAGGTAACGGTAGGGGATCATAAAGTTTTACAGGAATACCTTTTGAAGCAATCTTAAACCTTAAACTCATCGACATGAATCCATTTTGTAGAGGACCATTTGTTTCCCTTGATAACAGGGCAGCCACCTGCAAAAAAGAAAGAACATATATGCATGATGTTAGAGAAAGCATACGAAAATTGGCATTGGATAAAATGAATCTTTCAAACAATCAACAAGTGATACACTAATGTCCCAAAAGAGATTTAAATTCATAATTTAAAATATCAAAGGGGGAAAAAACAAACATAGAGCAGATGCAATGATTTCAACCCATTTTAGTGGCAAAAGAACTAAATATGATTTAAAGCATGACTTATTTCTAAAAAGAACTAAATAGTGGCAAAAAAGTGGTTGAAGGTTGACCCGACCTGTTTCAACCAGCACCAAAAGGTTTTCCCCTTCTACCGAAACCCTTTGCGACCCATTATCCAACCCGCCCAACATATAATAAAGAAACATAGTAAAAAAATAACTGACCATGCAAACTTGAAGAGTCTAGAGATGCATCAGGTCTCATGCTCCAGAAAAGCAATGCATCCCCCATTTTTGGCTTAACAGATAACCCATCTTTCCCACATTCAGAAAGCTCGTTCCACCAAGGTACAGCACTAATGTTGCCCTTTGCAGCAGGAAAAACCGTCTCACCGCCTTCTTCAACATCTGATCTGTAAATAAGAGCTTGGATGAGATCATTAAATACAACTGAGCAGAATTTAATTAATTAATTAAAAAATCACTTACAGATACATCAGAACTGTAGCCATTCTTTGACCCCCGTTCTTAGTGTTAAACTGATCAAGGAAGTAGTCATAGTGGGGTTCGTATTTCTGCCCAACTTCATAATGTAAAACTTGCAATCCTTCTCCATTCTCTGGAGAGAAAGTGCATCAGCTTGTGTAATATCCAGTGACTAGGTGCATTTGATGATAAGAAGTAGGTAGAAGTGACAAGATGGACGGGTCAAACAGGTTGGGTAATGGGTTCATAAGGTTTGGGTTTAAATGGGTCATTTTTAATACATGTCAAAATGGGTTGGGTCTTGTGACTTGGACACCTTTTCGTTCATTTTGTAATAAATTTTTAAAATTATAAAAGCGTTAAGTTAAATAATCCAAAATCTTTAAATAAAGATGATTTAGGACGTTGCGCAGATTTCAACCCATTTGGCACTTTGATCATGCCCGTTTTAGCTAAACTTATTTAAAATTTAACCTTTTGAGGTAAAACACAGCTTGAATCGACCTATTCATAAGTAAATAGGTCAAAATTCCCATCTCTACGTGTAGTAGTTCAGAATGTCTCGCTACATTTAAAATGCATACCTACAGGCAAGAAGGTGAAATCTGCAATCCTTTTTTCAATGGAACTAATTGTTTTATCAAGACCTCGGGCCAGAAATGTTCCAGAACTTGTACGCACCCTGTATAAGGACACAAAAAACTCTAGGTAATATAAATATTTAAAGGAAGATTAAAAAAATAATATTAGTAATTAATATTAGATCAGTCAAAAAGAGCTAACTGAAGTATATAAAATCATGAAAGGTAACAAAAAAAAAAGAAATGCACACCTACTATCTTTGCTCTTGCCAGTATCGTTATCAACAACAGTCGACTTCTCCATATGAGGTGTAGCAAGATTAATCAGATGCTCACACTCATCCTGGGACTGTCCAAAAGTTAACAAAAGTTATTTTTGTGAATTTTTGCAACCTGCAATCAATTAATTACTTTATGTTTGCATATACTTATGGTATTGAACTAATTGCAAGTTACACATTATACAAAAATTATGAAGACAACTGGCTTATATGCTTAAATCATATACCAAATGAAAAACACATGGTCACAGGATTGATAATTGACCATCATTCAAGAAATTTAGATAATGTTCTTTCTGCAATGTTGGATGACAGCCTGAACCTAATAATTGGCTTTTAGTGTTAAGTCCAAAAGAAACTTGATCTAAATAATACTGGCTTTTGCAACACATTACAACATAAAAGACTAAAAGCTATATCCAATGGATGTGAAAACATCTTTCTTAATTGATTCAGGATCCTAAAGAAGCATACATGACATAACCTAAGGGTTCCAGTTTGATCAGCCTTTTGACGAGTTGAGAAAACAAATAATGGGCTGGTGCAGGTAAACCGGACTTTAAGTGTCTTTGTAGGTGTTTGTGGAAAATTCCAAACCAAAGCAAGAAGGGAATCTCCAGGAGTTGGGTAAGTGATGCAGCATTTACAAGAAACCAAGAACAACATGCCTAAGTATACTCATGCTAACCATTTGTTAGTGATAGAATTTATATATAACAACTGAATTATGTTGACTCATTTCGGTTCTATTTCAAAGTTTCTTGGAATTTTGACAGGTTCTGTGATACATGACATTTTGATTCAGGACACATAAAGTACTTGTAAAAACTAAAATTAAGCTAGACCTTGAGCAATTGAAATATAACAAATTGGTCACATTAGAGAAGTTCAGCAAGGACTGTGAATTTGCACAGGCTCAAGGTGTTTCCGATTCCTGAGACAACTGTATTCTTGTTGTCAATTGACTTTGTCAAAGAACACATGAATTAAGGGCCGGTCCAATCTTTTATGGGGACCGACCGAAGAATCCTATAAAAACTTATAGTCAAATAAGCAAAATTCACATATTATATAAGCGGATATGAAGACAAAAAAAACTTAGAATTAGATTTGTTGAAATTAAAATTTTTGTAGCACCGCTGTTAATCTAGAGTCTTCTTAGCGCGGACCTCATTTGACTCATAATCGATTAATTAAACTATGAACATAAACACAAATAGTAACATATACCGAGGCATACGTAAAAAAATAGGCCACTTTTAGCTCATGTGCCCTGGGTGGTTCTCCACCTAGCCCGCCCTCAGGGCTGGCCCTACACATGATAATAACCATGGTTCAAGGTGTGTGTTTCTACCTTCCAAACTATAATGCTAAATGTTTCTTGTACAGAACTTAGTATTCTAAACTGTAACTTTGTGCATTTGACCTTTTTAATTCAAGAAACTGTCACTTACCAACAAAAACTATAAGCACGTTTTTTCCGGTTTATTTATCATGACTGCGGCTTATTTTCTTATTCTAACTCATACTAAGCTCAAAAATCAGAAAATAAAACAGAAAAAACTAGCTTATAAAAAATAAGCCTGGTCTAAAACAAACATGTGTAGCTAAATTCTGTACAAGAAACATAACCTCTCAAATTTAGGGATGGAATCATAGAAGTGTAACTGAGATATGCATTGACTCAATCAAAAGTTACTAACCAAGAAATTATGATAAATAAAAGCTCTAGGCTCCCAAGAGATCAATTCAACCCATTGATCAGATCTATCATCGCTATTCTTCCTGCTACATTCACCAAAAACAACATGATCTTTCTAATCTGAAATCGAATCAGATCACAACAGCAAATTGGAACAAAATTCAACAAACCTTTCAGCAACAGGAGTATGGTGAATGATGGAGTTGACTTCATGAGGTTTGGGAGAATCAGAAGAAGTGTTCGGAAACGAAAGAATTACAAAAGCGAGAAGGATCAACACAAAGAATGAACAGATAATTAGTACTGAAGAAATCAAGGTTGAGGGTGAGGATTTCCGAGCAGAAACTCTTGGGTAAATTCTTGATTTCGAAGCCATTTTTGAGATGCAGAAATCGAGAAGAAAAAGAATGAGAAGGAAATCTGTGTTGATGATGATTATTATATAATATATGCGGGAGGTTATGAGTATTGTAATTTGAAAAATTATTCGTCAACGGAAGTGGGTTCTTCAACTTCAACAGCTCACATGGCGGTTTACTGTTTTTAGCTACATTTCGCTTTTGTACCTTTCTACACCTTGTTTCTTGTTTCCACAAAACTAAACGAAAACGTCTTTAAACTACAAACAATGCTATTTACCATGCCCCTTTCTTTTATAAGGCCACCCCTACGGGGTGGTATGAAGGCTCTCGGGTTTCGGGTTTCCTACTTTCGGCTCCGGGCCTTTCGTGTAAGAGAGACTAAGAGGAGGAAAACTGGATTATGTGATATACTCGCGTTTGGGATAAGAGAGAATAGGGGGAGGAAAAAGTGATACAACGTTAATGTGGTATTTGGGTAAGAGATAAGTAACGTGTAAGCTATACTCATGATTTAACGGTTTAATTTCTGTCATAAACGTATGTGTAAATTAGATAGATGTATTTTGAGACATAGGGATGAGCTGGGTTTCAAAATTATCCGAACCCACGGATTAATTCATAAAAAAAATATTAATTGATAAATAATACCAACTTTTGATGAATTGGTCAATTATTCTAGCAAGACTTTGTAATCGATCCATCCATGGTGCTGCCCACAGATTACAGAAACCGAATGATATATATGCCTCCGAATTATAAATGACTTCTTAAAACACTAAATAATATATATTTATTTTAGGGTAAAATATGGTTTAATCTTTAAACTTTGTAGATTACAACGACCAGTACATGTCATTCGATTAAGTTCTGAATAATCAGGAATCTTATCTCCTTTTGGATTTTTACCAGAAAAATACGAACTAAAAAATTTGTGTCTCCCTTGATTATTAGTTACTGTCTTCTGATTGGTTCCATCCATCCCCAACCCTAATGAATCGAGTATGAAGGGGTCAAGCGGTTCGGGTTTTCGGTCGGTTCCCGTTCACCTTTCCCCCTCATAGTCCGTTAGTGGGTAGGGTGGTAAACTTAGAGGCCGCCGGCCTCCTCTTCAGTTTAGAAATGGTTTAACCTCTAAACTTTTTTAATGAATGATTTAATCCATAAACATATTACAATTAATTGTTTTAATCACTTAACCTGGTATAGCAAGTTACTAAAGTTTTAAAACATAGTTTTATTCTTAAACTTATCTTGTAAACATTTTAAACCTCTAACTTTATAACTAAATTGAGGAAATTCACATGAGATAACAACTAAAAAGCCATAAATCGTTTTAAATCCTTGGAATATAGTTAAAGAGAAACACAAATGTTAGGATCAAGACACCTAAAACAAGCATTAGAATAATGTGGAAAACAAACAAGACAAGAACACGAGATATAATGTGGTTCGGTCGTCGGGATCACGACCTACGTCCACGGGCTGAAACAGAGACTTCTTTATTAACTCAAAGTGTTTGATGTGTACATATGACTGAACCCTAGGTTAGATATTTATAACATAACAAGATGCACCAATGTTGCCCTAATCCTAATTATAGAACTATAATTAACCAAAAATAGAAAATTGGTCGTCGCTCAAGTGAAGAAAACAACCCTGGGTTGAAATACCTTGCTCCACGCCGTGGAGCAGGGGTCCACGCCATGAGGCTTTGCAAGACTCCATGCCGTGAACCCATGTTGCACACCAAACACACTTGTTTTCCAGTTTTCAATATCTTCCAAGTCTTCAAGTCATATCCCAGCAACAAACTTCTTATAGATGAAACTATAGAACTAATTAGAGAATCAACACATTACTATTATAAGAAAAAAAAAGACTTACATTACTTTTAAAAAATCAGTTAACAAAATCGAGGTTTTTTGTGTGATGGTGTCGATCATCTTCAATGCGATGGTGTCGAAACACATTGGTCATTTTCAATGCGGTCGGTCACGGGTTGGCCCTCTTCAAATCGATAGTGTCGAAAACTATTTATAGGGCATAGAATCAATGTTGTTGAGCGTTGTGTTTAGGGGTGTACACGAGTCGAGCTTTTATCGAGTAACTCGAGCTCGGCTCGTTCGAGTCGAACTTATCGAGCTCGAGTTCGAGTTTGATCCTAAATAACGAACTCGAATTATTTAACGAGTCGAGCTCGAGCTTCTAAGAGCTCGGCTCAAGAGTATATGCATATTTATATATGTAATATGTATATATGATGGACTAATATTAAAACATATTAAAAAGGAGTACTTATTGAAACAAATCTGCCTTATATACGTCATATTTATAATAAGTAGTTACTAAAAAATCATTAATTTCAAATTTTTTATCTATATTTTGAATAATTTGGTTTTTGAAATTAACTTTTTTATATTATATTTAGCTTTTCGAGCTGAGCTCGAGCTTCAAGTATGAAAGCTCGTCAAACTATCGATCCGAGCTCGAGCTTGATTTGACTCGTTTATACCCCTAGTTGTGTTCTCAATCGACGTGAGGAAAAGGGTGAGCTTCGGGTTTAAGCGGTAATAGGTAAACTTAGATTAGGTTAGGGATAAAAACAATTAGGTTAAACAAGAATATGGATTTGATCAAATATTAGAGATAGTTTAGGGATTAAAATATTCATTAAAAGAGTTTAAGGGTTAAACTATTTTAAAGTATAAAATTTAGGGGTTAAAAATATTTTATTAACTACAACTCTCATGTGGTATAGGACTATAGTCAAAATGAGTAGGGCAAAATGTATGAAAATACAATTAATTTTATCTTAATTGTTATTGTATACAACTAACTTTAAATTCTTAAAAATAATATAACTAACTTTCAAATAAATTTCATTGTATGCAGACAACTTTTTTCTGTGTCTAGTCTTTAGCTACCATTGTATACAATAAACTTTTTTATAATTTTCATAGTATACAACAACTTGCATACAATGGGAGGATTATAAAAGTTGGTTGTATTATTTTTAAAAAAATTAAGTTGGTTGTATACAATAATAATTAAGACAAAGTTTATTATATATTCATGCAATTTGCCCAAATAAGTATTAGAACATGTGTTAATTATACTCATTATTCTCTTTATAAACTTTCTTCAGCATTGTTGAAATCTAAGAGAAAATATACTGAACATTATTAAGATTAAAAAGTACCAACTGAAAAATACAAAAAAAGGTATAAAATTATTTAAAAAGCATCAAGAATATTTTAACCATTAAAGAATTATATATTGCTTTATTTAAAAAAAGGTTAAAGTTACTTTTGACAAGGAAGCTTCTTCAATATTTTAATATGGTACATGAAGTGTTTTGTATATGTCAAAAAACAATGAGCATAATGAAACGTTTTTAAAAATATTAATATGTATATGACACGTTTGTACGTGAATATTAAGAGACATAATAAAATGTTTTTAAACTTAGATGTGTTTATTTAACTAAAAGAATATTTTATTTATCGTATTAAAACATTAGAAAAAGTAACATTAACCCATTAAAACCATTTCACCCGTAAATAATCACAAAAGTCTTAGTGGTCAAAAACATTATAAAATAGTTTATGATTACACGTACCGATAAATAATATGATTTTATGGGTCTTTTACAACGATAACCCTTAAATATATAAATTCACATTACACGATAAAGTTGTTAGTTGATACATTTTATAACGAAATGTTCAATATAGTTCATATTTAATTCATAGTTCTGAGGGACTAATTTTAGCTCTTGGATTAACGATATCAATGATCCAGATTATATTTTAAAATTATGAGAGGAGTGGTATTTTCGTAATTTTTCGTAATTCACATGTGATTGTATACTGAATTTTAGGACTATGTTTTTTACATGGACTGTATTGAACACAACTCACATTTTATATTGTATTTTATTGTGTTTTATTTGATTAATAAATATATCGATATATTATAATACTAATAAAGCTTTTAAGCTGTGCTATGCACAACCCACGACGTTTTATGATTATTTTAAAAGCATAAACGTAGGAAAATATTTATTTGATAATCATTATTATTCTGAGTACCGTGAGAATCAATATTGACCCTCGATTAAATTAAGCCAATGCCTATAATGCTAATGGTTCATTAATAACTTATTAATGACATATTAATTGGGGCATTTTAGGAAAATTAAGTCTCGTTAAATAACAACTCGTCCAACCGAATGTAATTCACAGTTGGATAAATATATAAATGACCAAATTACTCATATTAACGAGTCATTAACGAACATTAATGGTGGTGTAAATGGTAATCGCATTAAGAGTACTCAAATGAACTTCTCCCAAATACGTAATTACGTAAACAAAATATGACGCATGTAAATTCAAGAATAAGAACTCACATTAAAGAGACAATATTTCATATATCGAATTTTCAAACCTTTAATAAACGGTTTTAACCGAATAAACCGAAAGAACCGAAAACCGAACCGATGAACACCCCTAATAATAGGAATTCAAAACTGATGTTACATGTTTGAGAACAAGAACATATATAAAAGAACAAGGTGAACATAATAATATTTATTTAGGTAGAAAAAACGTTATAAATACAATGTTAATATAATTTTAGTTATTATATTTAAGAATTATGTATTTAGCATATGATATGAGCTTCATGTTAGTATCGACAAACGTGAATATTAATTTATAAATCAACATGAAAAATATTAAATGACTATGAAATTGAACCCATTATTGGTTTTTCAACAATCATTCTTTTTTCCAAAAATATATCAATTTTACATGGTTGTTTTTGACATAGTAGTTATATGGTTGTCTTTTCAAGCAATTAAATATCATAGATTAGAGTTTATTTATAGTAAAAACTTTAGTATAGTAAATTTGAATTATGAAACATCATACATGTCCTAACCTTATTTCCTATTCTTCAAATATTGTAGTAAAAAATGATGTCTCTTTCTCATATTGAGATCCAATCAATATTTGATGAAACATAACTAATTATGTTTTCTTACATAAATGAAAATGACATTTACAAAATGGATGGAGTTTTGATTTAAAACAAGAAATTTACTCTTATTTTTATAAAAGAACATAATTTGTCCTGTTTAACAAAACTTAAAAAGATCTCAATTCATATTTCTCCACCATTTTTATGATTTTCGTTTGTTTCAACACACACACACGCACACTCACACACACACACACACACTCACACTTCATCCATAACGTGCCACATACTTTGGTAAGAAGTACTAATTTAAATACTACACGATATCATAAAAAATATTTATAATTTGGCTAAAAACATTTAATGAGACTAAGTAAGAAAATAATATGATATAATATCAATTGTAGTATATCTTAAAATTTAAATAAAGATTATTAATATCATAAACTTCAAAAAAAACTAAATTAGATCTTAAAGACAAATGATATATATTATTTCCAAATAAAATTTCTTGCGCGCGCGCGCACACACACATATATATATATATATATGCAAGAAAACTTGTCTGGAAATAATAAATTAATAGTGTATATATAAGAAATTAAAAGTGGGTAATAGTATATTACTATCGAAGGACACTTATCAATCAAAGAAGAAGGTAGTTGTTTATATATATATATATATATATATATATATATATATATATATATATATATATATTATAGATAGATAGATAGATAGATAGGGAAAAGATCATTTAAGAAACAATTTTATTGCGAGAACCAATTCTAGCCGGCTAATTCTCCCTCCTTTAATTGAATTGTCCACCCATGAATTCCTTACAATAATAATGGTTCTAAAATGAACCCTCCCCTAGGTATCTATACTAATATATAAAGCATTTAACACTCTCTCTCCTAAATGTCTTAATCTCTTAAATTTTAAGTCATTTGATATTACTAACTTACCCCTTATTTAAATCTTAAAAGAAAACCATTGAATACCATTTTAATAACTAAACTTTCTATAAAAATAATGTTTAAAAATATCAACTCAATACAAATTAAATTTCAACCTGTAAGAGATTACACAAATTAAAAATTGAATAAAAAACCTCCATAGAAATATTATTTTAAATATTATATCATATACCAAATAATTTAATTGAAATATTAGAAAATTCGTATAACTAAAACTCATAAACTTAATAACATATAACCGAATTTATAAACACTCATATAAGTAAAATAAAAAGTTTAATTTATAATTTATTTAATATTATTTTACTTGAACTCTTAAATTTTAAGTAATAGAAAATTACCAATATAATCTTAAATATATATACATTTTTTAAAATACACCAACCTAACCACTAATATAATATATCATATCTACACAATTTCTCATTCAAATCAACACAATTCACCAAGTCATTGATATGTTTTTATCATCTTATTTTATAAGTAGAGATTGTTTTTTTTAATTTTATTGTTTTTCAAAGGTTATTTTAGAAATTAACGAAAGAGTTGATAGATAATAAAGAAATAAGTAAAATGAAAAAGAAGGAAACAAAAAGGACATACTGCAAATGAAAATTATTCGACGTCATCATAGTGTGTGTATACCATACCCTATGTTACCGAAAACGGACATGTTATCGATAATGAATTAGTTATCGTTGTCGCATTGCGCGGGTAACATGCTAGTATATATATATGTATATATACACACACATACATAGAGATAAATAAATATATATTCAATAAAATTAATGAACCTTCAAAATAGCAAATTTGTAACCTACGTTGCTAATATTATTATTTTTTAAGCAAAATTTTACATGATAATATTTTTATTGTAAATAGAAAATAGAAGATGAGTTTTTCTAAAAGTTGAAATAGTGTCAAACTATTGTATATTTACATATGTCAATTTTAGAGGGTGGAAGTTCTTTTTATATATATAGATAGATATACTACTTTGACAAGTTTTATTGTTTTATAGGTATAAGAGTAAAAAAAAGCTAATTTGATACAATTGTCCAAAGATGATCGAATTGGTTGTGAAAAGAGAGCGATTAAAAGAAAAAAATCTTTTAGCAAGAATTGAATTCATCAAGAAAAAAGAAACAGAATTCATTTATATATTTGATTCAAGAAGCAAAGGAAACAACATGCTTAATTTTATTTGTTCAATCGTATAGCTGCAATTAAAAAAAAATTAAACAGAGAAGTTATCTTAGTAAGTTAGGTCTGCAATGACATCCATATAAAACAGTATGCGAGTACTGAGTCAAACGTCATGAAAATGTAAACCCTCCTCCATTAAATGAGAGTGGGATCAAGGACTAAAAGAGGGTTTTATCTATCGTAATGTCAACTAAATGTGAGGATTTAATGGGCCTGAACCGAGAAAATGATAAATTACAAATGATAAATTACAAAAATGCCCCTATAAATATCTTTTGAGAAAAAAAGAAACTACTTTGCCAATTAATTGATAGATCGATATAGTAATTAATGTATCAAAACAAGAATATATATTACAAATGATAGATAATATAATATTAATTATACATGGATAAGGCATAAACCGATGCATATATGCCCAAATATATAGCTTTAATTTGGAGAAACAGCTAGCTAGCTAGGCTTTCGAACAATATAAATATGATCACAACCAATAATAATCGAGCTGATCGATCATATGGTACGTCTAAAAATTGCAGGAATTTTAGGCGTAAGTGACCACAATGGCGGATGTCTTTGACCATCTCCCCACAACGCATAAGCTTCTTCACCATGAACTGCATCATCTCCAATTTCTAGATCATCTTCATGCATCTTCAACTCAACTATCTGCCTCAAAAATATGCATATAAGACTCGTAACCATAACATTCCATGCAGCAATAAACATCCCACCCGCAATTTGGTAGCACATTTGCGTGAATCCGTGACTAATGAGCTCGTTTCCGTCGATTATGCTGTATAATAAGCCTGGACCTTGCTTTGAAGTTTGAAGATTGTAGAACATTTTTATAAGGTTGGGTCTGGCAAAGATGCCGGATGATATGCCACCCAAAAGACCGGCGACTGCGTGGGTGTGAAAGACGCCTAAAGTGTCGTCAACTCGTTGGAAGAAGGCTGATTTTTTGTGAAGAACCATCATGGTGTACCATGGTATCGAGCCAGCCAAAACTCCCATAAGCATTGCTGCCCAAGAATCAACAATTCCTGTGTACATTTATTAGTTCATCAAAACTCTCTCTATATATTAAATCCCCAATTTATGTTTTTAAAGTTAGTTTTTTTTTTCTTTCTGATTAATTATGAATTTTGCTAATACTCGCGCAATCCTACTGTGACGAATAAAGTTTTTTTTTGTAGCATATCACTTTTAAGAATGTATAATATATGTTATTCGCACAATTCAATGTCATTAGAAAATTTTCTTCAACAACATGTCCGTTTTTTCAATTTTATTTTATTTGCATCAACTATTTTATTAATTTTAAAAATAAATTCTAAATAACATTAAAATAAGAAAAAGAGATTTATATTTGTAAAATAAGGAGATATTAGTTAATAAGATTTTGGAGATTATAATTGTGTTTGTGTGAGAGTATATTTTGAATAAATAAAAGGTTAAAGTAAATTAGAAGAGAGAATAGAATGGTTAAAGATTAAGTAGATGAGATTAATTTAAATAGAATGAAATGTCAAGATAATGTTTTGATTGAATTTTAAGAACTCTTAAAGTTAAGGAGGAGATAGAATGTTAAATGGTTTATATAGTAGTATAGATATAGATAGTATAGATATAGATATAGATATATTCATTCAAATTAGTTTTTGAATTTATGAGAATGAACAAAAGTCCATATAGTTTTTGGATTTCTGTGGTTAGCTTTTATATATTAATTAAGCTTGCTCAAGAGAAGGTTTTGTGAGTAATTGTTTTGGTTTTCTCCCAGTTAGTGTGATATACTACAAAAAAAAAAGTAATCGTACATAATCTCGTCTTAGTGGAATATGGAAAGGTAAGCTAGACAATTATATGTCTACCTACAAATACATAGACGGCTTAAGAAACACCTCTGGTAAAAACAGGGCCGGCCTCATGAATATGCAAGGTGTGGCCATGTGCAGGGCCAACCTTGATAGGGGCCCATAATTTTGCACGTATGTATATATATATTCACATCTTTTTTTTTTCTCTTACTCGTTTCTCTCTCCTTATTAATATATATTTTATAATTAATAATATACGTGAGTTAGATGTAGGGGTTTGTGAGTTAGAGAGGGTTGGAAGTGAGAGATAATGTGTATGCTGATATAACAGTGGGAAACTCCGGATTAGATGCGGATGGTCTAATACGAAAGATAAAAAGTTCTTAATAGCTAGCTCACTAATAGCCATAAGTTAGCAACGGGGATGCATCCAAAGTAGCTAGTGTCTCTGGTGAGACTCTCCTTGGAAACTAGTTACCTTTTCTTGGTCGGTAATCACACCTCAGTTTTTGTACTGTCTTTTATAAGAAAGAAATGTTTTTTTTGTCAAGATATTTGAGTACAAAGTTTCTCTTGCAAGCTAGCGGAAACAACGTGATGGGATGAGAGAGACAACGATGAACCTTGTTAATTTGCCTCTGAATCGCAGTCGACCACCATCCTCTGTAACCTTCGATCGATGACAATCTGTTAAGGTTTCCTTGCATAAATCTAGCTCCAAAATATGTTTTAACGGTAATTTGTTTTCTAATTAATTATGAATTTTGCTCATCAATCGTTTCTAGTTGATATATTCATATAGGGGAGGGTTCATTTGAGAACCGTTTTTATTGCGAGAACCGCGAGAACTAATCTTAGCCGTTCATTTTGGATAATGGAATTCATGGATGAAGAGCGTGGGGGATTGAGTGTGTCAGGGTGCATGTAAGGAATTTATGGGTAGGCAATCCAATTGAAGGAGGGGGAATTGGACGGCTAAGATTGGTTCTCGTAATAAAAACGGTTCTCAAATGAACTTTTCACTATTCATACATTAGTCTTTGTATTTTCGAGAATGAACCAAATTAATTCCATAGTTTTTGGATTTGTGAGGTTGGTTTTTTCAAGCTTGTTGAAGAGAAGGATTTGTGAGTAATTGCACGTTTTGGTTTCTTTCAATTTGTGTGATATAGCTAGTATAAGAACAACACTCTTATTCAATCCTATTTTAACAAGGTATAAGGGAGATAATATACAGACAATCGTAATACTTCTACCTAAATGTAGAAATACAGCCAAAAAAAATGAAAAAATAAGTAAGCAAGCAAGCATAAATAAATAAGCATAAAATAATAATAATAAATACCAAAATAAATAGATAAATAAATAAAAATACAAAATGAAATAAAATAAAGAAGTATTCAAATAATAATAGTAATAATAAATAAATAAATACGTCACTATAAAAAGAGAGTTTGTGTAATTTATTGTTTTTAGTTAATGTAGCGGTTAGTGGTATTCGATTTGGTTAAATGTTGAATTTTTGCCTTTAATTTGTGTGATATACCTCTTTACTTTAGAGAATTGATTGTGGTTATAAATTTCGAAGTAAATTACTGATTTAGTTTATGTGGTTTGTCAAAAATCATTAATTTAATTTTTTACATTAAAAAAGTGACTGAGATGGTTCTTGAATTTGTCAATTTGTCATAATATAAGTCTTTTAACTAACTTGTCGTTAACATTGATGTTAGTTTTGTCTTTATATAGAGTGTTTTTGTTTTTTTCTCTTCCAAAGTTTACCCAAATTAAAAAAATAAAAACTGATTTTGAAAATGGAACATCATCACTTGATATGTCATCGGTCATCTCAAGTTCTATCTCAACTCTCATTTCAAACTCTCTCTACTCACTCTCTCATCTCAAGCACTCTCTACTACACACACACACGCGCGCACACATCTCCTATAAGTTCATGACCACCACCCCCACCGTTGCTTGAGAGACGACCACCGTCTGCCGCCGCCACTACCGTCTGCCACTAACGTACATAACTATCACCTTCTCGCACCGTCTCTCTTCTCAAGCTCTCTCTCTCTCTCTCTTTCTCATTTGTAAGACCACAACTAACACCACCGTCGTCCAGGAAGATCACCACCATCCCCGTCTTTCACCATCTCTCTCTCACCCGTCCCCCTCTTTCACCATATCTCTCTCATCTCAAGATCTCACACTCTCCTCTTTAAGACCACCATCACCATGGTCTGGGAAGGCCACCACCACCACCATCGTCATCTGGGAAGGCCGCCAACACAAATGAAGACGAACACCCTTTTTAATTGCTTTAGACCTGAAAGATAAAGAGAGTATAGAGACAGTGGTGAATTTTTCGGATGGTTGTGGTGGTGGTGGGGGTGGACTTTTCAGACGGTGGTGGTAGGTCTCTACATTTAGAGAGATAAAGAGAGTAAGAGATAGCGAGAGAGGCAGAGAGATAGAAAGAGTTTGCTTGGGTTTGGGAAATGGGAGTGTAGAGTGTATTTTATAATATCTATTGAAAATTGTTTTTTTTGTGAAAAGACAAAAATACCCTATATAAAGACAAAACTAACGGCAAGTTAGTTAAATGACTGACATTGTAATAAATCGACAAATGCAAGGACCGTTTCAGTCATTTTTTAATGTAAATGACTAAATTAGTAATTTTTGGCAAACCACAGGAAGGAAATCAGTAATTCACTCTAAATTTTACTATATATAGTCAGGGATGGAACTTGAATTGTTTGTTTCTTTTTAATGAATTTGCCATTGATTCACTTCTAATTTGACTAAGTTATGAATTTTACACCTCCTTGTGAATAAACGTCAAAAGTTCCAAATTCTTCTTTTCATATTTACAAACATCACCTTAAACTAATATTTTGTTTAAATAGCTCGTTCATCATTATACTTAATTACTTTTTTAGTCCGTTTTATTTTATTTCGTAGCTTCGTAAACAATGATATTCTTTATAAAGAGTCCGTTTGGGTAACTTGTACATACGTAGATGTGGGTATAAAGTTGGGACTTTGACATTTGGGTCTAGTTTAGGAATGGCAACGGGGCGGATTCGGGGCGGGGATTGGTCCCCCCGTCCCCGCTTAAAAATAGCGGGATTTAAACGGGGATCCCCGTCGGGTAACCGGGGAAAACCGTGGGGAAACGGGTATCTCCGTTTAATATAAACATGTGATTAAATAGGTAATTTTTATCGCATAGATACCCGTTAAACTAAAACTATGATTTTTCACTACGGTTATCGTCACTGTTAAGATTTTACCACAAGTTTTAGAAAGCGATTATACTAAATTACACGACATTATCGAATACAAACATAACTAAACCGAAATTAAAGACTTAAAGAATTCAAATGCATCTAAAATATCAAAATCAAATAATTCAAATAAAGGCAACTATTAAAATTAGGAGTGAAAGTGTATAAAGATTTGTATATTTTATATTTAAAAATAATTTTATGTATATTAATATATATATATATATATATATATAATTAATATTAAATTATAATCGGGTATGTCGGGTAATCAGGGCGGGGATCATCAAACCCATCACCGTCCCCATCCCCATTTAAATAATCAGTTTTCCCCATCCCCGCCCCGTTTATGTCGGTTTTCGGTTTTCCCCGTCGATTTCGGTTTTTTTTGCCATCTCTAGTGTGGTTGTCTAATTATTATGCTTTTCTAACTCTTACTAAAAAGCTGAAATAAATCAAGAATGGTTAATTAAATATGCAAATTAATTACCCTAATAAATAAAGAAGCAGCAGCTAAATGGATATACAAACTAACACTGGTTGGAATATATAATAGTATGACAAATTAAATTATGTAAAATATAAGTATTTAAATAGCTAGAACTCAGTTTTGTTTGAAAACCTTGCTCATTTTGCTTCTTAAAAGCAAACAGTGCCATGTTTAATTTGTAATGTAAAATGGGTCTAACCACATGCATGTATGTTAGAGTCTTCTAACTTCTTTGCCATATGTAATTTTGAAGTTTCAATAATAAGGATACCTTGAGATCTCACCTGCGGCAGGGGTGATGCAGACGAGGCCCGTCATCATGCCTTGGACAGCGCCAACGACCGAGCTTTTCTCATAGAAGATCAAGTCTAAGAACATCCAAACCAAGAGGCTAGTGGCAGTGCAGAGATGAGTGTTTAGAACAGCAAGAGAAGTGATCTCATTTGCCGCCAGTGGTGATCCGCCATTGAATCCGCTCCAGCCCATCCATAGGAACCCTGCACCAGCCAACATGTGTATTATGTTGTTTGGCGGGAAATGCTTCCTATCGTTCGGATGTCGAGGCCCGACCTACAACATTATTTTATATGACATCAAATACTAATTAAAAAGATTTTATCATCGATCAGTATCACTAATTAAATGCGCGACTATCCTGCCAAGTGTGTCACTAGGTGATATAAAAGATAGGTCAATCTATGTTGGACTATCCTGTCTAGTGTGTCACTAGAGTTGAAGAATGCTTGACCACACTGTACGTGGTGGCTGCTCCTCCATACCCGAGCTAGCCCAATGGCTACCCGAGCGCTTACAGTTGGTCTTACTAATTTGCATTTTCTTACTCGATCGGGATATAAAACGAAAGAATGAAAACGAACCCAATAAGCCGCAGTAAAACCAGCGACACCCGACGACAAATGAATCACATAACCACCCGAGAAATCGATAATATGTTCCGAAAGAAATCCCTCATCCCAGATCGTATAGGCACCAACTGTGTATGAGAAAGTGAGCCACAGAGGCACAAAAGCCATCCAAGCATAAAAGTTCATCCTCCCTAGCAACGAACCACCAAGCAATATAACTGTAATGGCCGCAAACACAAACTGATAAAACACATAGTCCGCTTGCGGAATCATTTTATAATGAAGTTGTTCGATCAAATACTTTTGAGTTAGCGCCGCTGCAGTTGGTTTGCCCATGATCCCCATCTTTTTGTCGCCAAAGGAGAGTTGGTGTGCCCACATTACCCAACATATTAACACTGATGCGAAGGCGTATAATGCCATGAAAGCGGAATTCACTGCCCATTTCTTCTTAACCATGCTGCCATAAAGGATAACGAGGCCTGGGACGCTTTGTAGCCCGACCAAAGCAGCTGCTGTGAGCTGCCACGCGTTGTCTGCCTTGTTTAGCCACTCGGGCGATGCATCGTCTGGTAAGAGGCCTGGTGGGAGGGCGTTGATTATTTCGGTCATTGGTGTGGGATATGCAGAATGAGGGGAATGAAAATTTTGTAGGAAGTGAGGGTGTGTTTTGAATATAAAGAAAAGTTGTGGGGATCGTTCCGGATTGATGAAGTCATTGGGATCATCTTTGTGTAGCATTGTTTGCATCTTTTGATTGATTGCTTGTGTTAGAATCTTTGTACAAATAGTTGGCAGCAAGATTCATTGAAGACTCCGGAAACAATAAGTTGTTATATACATATACATATACATATATATATATATATATATGTGTGTGTATGTATATGCTGTATGCATCTGTGAGGCATATATTGTATTAACTAGATGAGTGAGGGTATACGTACGTAATTCATGCGGTGCTAGTAGTTTGAACCTTGTGTAATAAACTACTATGTATGTATATATGATCGAATTACTTATGTTTATAGGTATATATATTCTTGTGGCTGCTAATACAAACAACAGACCATGCATATATATTATGTCTAGCCGACATACATTAATTAATATATTTTACTGATCGAACAAATATAAAATAATTAATACCCTGATTTATTAAATTAGTAATTAATTAGGATTATGTAAATTCATGACTCATATTTACATTTACTGATCGATGGATATTATAGAAACTAGGATTATCAAGACAATGCATGATCTAATTAGTTCTGGTCCAATTAATATTTAGGTCCCAGACATAATTTTAAAAGGGGTATTAAAAAGTAATCTTAAAAAGGCCCCCCAAATGTAATTTTTAAATGAGAATTTATTAAATCCTTCAGCCCGGATGTTTCTTTAGACGAAATACAGTAATTTTAAGCTAAATATATGCAGTAATTTTAATCAAACCCTACCCTATTTATAAATACACACATAAGCAATTGGTACCTGCACAATGTAGCGGTAACGAATTAACAATTTTGATAACATGTCTATTTTCAATAAAGTACCGGTATGGTATTCACATACTATAGTGATATCCAATAATTTCAGTTCATAACATGTCTATTTTCTTTCTTTTTTTCGATTCCCTTTATTAGTTTAACTTTTTATTAATTATTAAAATAAATTCTAAAAATCAATAAATTTAAAAAATCTCTACTTATGAAATAAGGTGATATAAACATATCACGACTTTAGAAATTGTGTTGGTATATGACAATGTATTCGTGTGTTGGTGTGTTTTAAATGTAGGGATATTTAATATTGGTTATTTTTCGTTATTTAAATTTTAAGAATTAAAGTAAATTAGAGTAGATGTGCTAAATATATTATAAATTAAACTTTTATTTTGATTATATAAGTCATTTAAAAATGCTCAAACACTTATAAATTTGGATTACGTGTTATATATGTGGTCTGGGTTTTAGTTATGCACATTTTGTAATACTTAAATTAAAATGTGTTATATTTTAGAATTTTTTTCACAAATAATTGTGTTAACAAAAAAATTAATAAAACTAAGTTTAAAAAATTTCTAGTATCTAAAGTACTATAACCAGGACTTCAACCCCCGTTTTTTATAAAGTTAGACTCTCACCTCCCGTTTTAATAAGAAAAGTCAATTTAGTTTACCAAATAAAAAATATAAAATCGGCCTCTCATCTCCCGGTTTTAATTGTAAATTCAATTAAATTAAAAAATATAAAAAGTTAAAACCGGCCTTTGAAGGCCCGGTTTTTATTATTTATAAAGATTTTGAATTTTTTAAATGGCCGTCCGACACACCTGACTTTAATTCACGGGATGTAAACACAACCATGTATTTTGTTAAAGAAAAGCATGCAAGAAAATTGCTTTATTAATTCAACTTTCCAATAATTTTCAATAATGTTAGTGAACAACACAATTATTTATATTCCAATAAAATTATTTTAAATCCCGTTCAAATTTTTTTCAACTCGTTCAACCTTTCAAATTTTTAATTATTTATAAAATTGTTTTTGTATATAGAAGTATCAATGATGATTGTGGACATCAATACTTTTTACGAATTCATTCAGAAAATTAGATATCTTATTATCCAGATTATTATTGTTAGTATTTTTATAATTTTATAAATCTGTAGTTATTATTTTTATCTTACTATATGTAAATAGTTAACACTTTGTGTGTTTGAACAACGAAATTTGATGATGTTTACACATAAAAAATTATTCACCATTGTTATTTTGTTACTACACATGCTCGTGTATACAGAAGGCAACGTTCATAACTATCATTCATAAATAACTTAATAAATGACCTTACAACATAGATTTAAAATTTGAAAATATACCTAAAACATGAGTATTTCAAAAAATTTAAGAATGAGTGTTTGGGCATGTGGTTATGTTATGACCGGTTTGCTTGCATAATCCGCATCTTCTTACAATGGGCTCATTTGGATCACGGGCGTCCATTTCGTTACATATTCTATGTGCCCGTCTCCTACCTCTACCTGTTGAAAGTCTTGATGTGTTGGCTCTGATTCTCCAACCCGGATCATTCCAGTAAGAAACATGAGGAAGGGGATAAAAACCACTACGGTATTGCCGTTTGTATGTACGTGTTGTGTACACTTTATTCACAAGTGTGTGTAGTTTTCACCCCTATGACGACAAACAGCAATCTCATGTGAACAGTAAGATTCTCTGTGAAAAATCTATAAGAATTTTGAAAAAAATAAACTTTATTAAATTTTTGTTTAAATTAATATTTACTATAACGGTTTTTAATTAACAATGTTATTTCATAATTTAAGACATAAATAGTAAATACATTTAATGCAACTTTATAATATGATCACTTACATTGTAAATAATTAAATACAAATGAAACTATAAATTACATCTTTTGTATAAATAATAAACTAATGATTGTGACCTAGCCTACCTCTTGTACCACAATGTGGTGCTCTTCTATTTCTCCTAAGTCTACCTTCTTCTTCTACCTGTTCTTCAAAACTGGGATTTCAGACTAGATTAATATCTATATCCGTGTCAAAAATGTTAAAAGGTACAGGTGAATTACACATCTATTTACATTTTCACCAGATGCTCGCAAAGGTTGATAACAATGACCAAAAATATCATTATAGTTTAAGGGTTCTTCGGATCGAAGCTGATAATCCTGATGGGGCGTCATATATTGGAACTGGGGATCACATTCATACATGTTTTGTTGATGAAATTGATTTCCTGAACCACTCGCTTCTCCATGAAATGAAGGTGTCCTCTCGTTCGAGGTACTAGCCTCATATTGACCACAATTATCCTGTTCTCCATGAAACGAAGGTGCCCGCTCGTACTGGTTCAAGGTACCTACCTCAAATTGTGCCTTAGTCTGCGCCTGATTACGAGCACCTCGCTTACCCCCTCGCCTTCGCACTCTTTGCACTTCGTGCATCTCCGATGGAGAATCCGGGACTGCAGTATTTGCATCTACCACGTGTGTAGACCCGTAGTTACTACGGTCCTCTGCATGTGTTAGATGCAAATACTGTTGAGACATATCAAACCATGGTTGTATGTACTGCTGACTGTTGGGGTCAGTTCCCATCATGTTCCCCATCCCTTGATGCATCCGGCTAAATCCGTCGACCTACGTAAATAGTTAATATATATGTTAGTAACTTTATAAATAAATATTAAAACGTACTGCTAAACCAATAAACTGCAGCAAATAATTTGATTCTTTTATCTATGACATTAACCAATAAACAAAAACCATCATTTACAAAAAATCACAATACCTCGTTTTCTTGTAACGCCTGTAGTCTCTCCCGCTACACCGTTAGGCTGTATCGAGTGTTGTCTCCGAAACGAAGTGGACACTTCCACCTTAATACGGAAAGAAAAATAATTATTTTATAAGGTTAATAAAAACAATAGATACACAAATTAAACATACCTAGAACCATAAGGTTCGGTTCTTGGATTATTTGGGTCCACTTAAAATTTTGGAGCAATTGGGGAAGTGGCTGTCAACCTACACCAAGCCTACAACTACAACAACATAAGCGGCCCTGCGATTTGTGTTGCATTTGGTGATGCCGCTTTGCATAAGTTTCTGTACAAACATGCTAGAACAACACTTCCCCAACTAAGTTCACTACATCTATCTAAGTCTTCTATTAACGTTAATAAACACATATGTACATAGCTATCAGACGTATCCGCAAAAAGGACCCCACCCAACAAAAGTAGTATATGCAGTCGGGCTCTTTTTCTACACTCATCGTTAGAAGCGTTTTCGGATAAAGGGAGTCTATCCAACTCCTTATATAAATAAGTACTTCACACCTTACCATCTCGAAAATGGCCGGGTTCTGGTGTAAGTCCCAGCAATGTCTGACACATTGCTAACATGAGATCATAACTCCACTTCCTTTCCATCCCCGTTACAACAGCACTAGAGATACGTAAACCCCACATAACTTGAACATCATGGAGGGTTATAGTCACCTCTCCAATTGGTAAGTGAAATGTGTGGGTTTCCGGACGCCATCTCTCAACAAGTGCGGTGATAAGACTGTGGTCCAGTAACTTGTAACCACTGTCAAACACACCTCCGAATCCAGCGTCCCGAATGTACTGCATCACTTTCGTCGGGATTGGATGTCTCTTGATGCTTTTCCATAATTTATGGTTAGATCTTCTGACATCCAAAGGTTCATCATTTAGTTCATCTTTAACCAACTTATATGCTCTGTGATCATTCCCCAACCACAATAAGTCTTTTTCAGTCGGACCGGGTGTAATTCTAGTATTTGCCATTGTTGTCTGCCATAGAGAAAAAAATAACAATCATCATTTTAAGAAAATTTTTTATATTTTAACAAACAATAACTAAAAGTCTAAAATCAAAAAAATTACTTACTAAATATTGCAGTTGATGTTATTGATTGCTTCCTTGTTGTTTATATCTTGCTTGCTTTAGATGTTCTTTCCTATATGCTTGTTGTTTCTTTCTTTCTTGTTATAACACATTGTGTAGACGAAAGTGAGTTATATAGAAATTCTGAAAGCTAGAAAGAGAGTAATGCATGAGATAGAGGCAATCAATTACCTGATATAAAGGTGTGTACATTATTATTTGCATGACCGTAGTATTAAATGTATGGTTCCTTTTAATTTTCGTGAATATATGTCAGTAGTATTATTAACATTATTGGATCTCTCGTGAATTATTTGCTCTGCTTTAAAAAAATGAATGGCTCTCTTTCCTCTCACGTGAATGCATGTCAGATATGTCGTCAATTTAAAAAATTAAAAATCTTTATAAATTAAAAAACCGGGCCTTGAAAGGCCCGCTTTTGGCAATTTTTTATTTTAAAATTGGTCAACTATTTCACATGTTTGGGAATTGAATTTCATGGTAAAACCGGGATTTAAGAAACCGATTTGTAACGACCTCAAAATGAGCCTAGTCGTGTTCGAATCTGGTACGTCTAGAATTCCAATTTAAATATTGAATAAAAGGAAAATAAATATATATTGTTGATTAAATAAGAAAATAATAAAGAAATGATAATATTAAAATATTATGATAGATAGATAAGAATAATAATTTATTAAATGGTTTAGAACGAGGTTTTCAAAAATATCCCCGTTAGTTAAAACGGGTACTCGTGCGTAAAGTTGTAAGTTGGGAAGGGGAACAAGATGCCCACTTGTGGATATGCACAACCCACAAGTAGGCACCTTTGCCTCTCCACGTATACACACAAAACACAGACTTTGTGTTTTTGAACTTATTGTGTGTTCTTGTGTTTCAAGCCATTCAAGAAGAGAATTCAAGTGATTGATCAAGCTCTTGTTGTTGTTAATTCAATTAGAGATTAAAGTTATCATTTGTTCTTGATTCCTAATCATCTCCATCAATTCAAGTAAGTTCCAAGTCTTGTTCTTCACTTTCAAGTTTAGGTTCTAAATTGGGTTTCAATGATTTTGATCCCAATCAGTGTTTCTAAGATTGCCAATCTGTTTCTATGTGGTTTCTAAGTTAATAGAAATCAGAATCTGTAATTAAAGTGAGGCTTTTAATTGATTTTTAGAATTAAAGTACCAAATGGGTCAAAATGATGATTTTGTCCCAAATTCTGATTTTTGGATGTTTTGATGTGTAAAAATGGTACCTTGAAGTTGTTTTGGATGAGTTATTTCACATGTGAACATTAGAAACCGATTGGTAAAGCTCTCGTGAAGTTTTGGTAATTTTAGAATGGAAAACAGCAGGTTCTGCACGAACCTGCTGCTGTATATTGAAGGGCACGGGCATGCCTCTCAAGAACAGACCGTACCTCAGGGCGTACCTGGGAGGCACGACCGTACCTCCCAAGGGTATGGGGCGTAGCTAACCCTAGCGAGCCCGGGGGTACCCTGAAGCCACGGGGTGTACCTAAGACCCAGGTACAGGGCGTACCCGGGGCGTGCCACGCCAGGCACGGGCGTGCCTTGGCAAGGTACGGGGGTGCCCTGCCCCTGGCAGAATCTGTTTTACAAGGTTTTAATAGTTGTAAACCTTGTTTAGGTATTCCAGTTGATCCAGAAGCTTCGGTATCAAATAGTAAAATATTCTAACTCGGCAGGTGAGTGCCTGATAACATAACGATTAATATATCTATAACATATGTTAACAATGATTACTGGATTGTATATCACGATTTGTACACGCACTTGTTTAAGTGTAGGTTGCATGATGATGCTAGAATATAACATGTTGACACGGTATAGTATGCACTTGATTAGATGTATGCTATGATGATAATTGAATATATGCGTGCATTGATGATTGATTGATTGATGATTCGGTTGAATCATACTATCTGTTTGTGATCGGTACGGATCTATTGGGCAAGGTTTGCCCCGGACCAGGTGGTCCTACTTATTGGGAAAGGTTTGCCTCGGACAAGGTTTGTCCTTTTCGGGTATAGCTGCGGCTGTACAACAGAGGAATCGGTTGATTCCAAAACGCAACGGTGGACGCTTAACAGCTCCCCCACCGGCGCGGTTGATGTGTTTGGTACCCCAGTTTGGTGCATTGAGCCGGGTTAGCTCCCCTGCAAGATATGTTAACACCTGACTATGTCAACTCATCGCGAGATGCTAGGATAGAACTATCTAAGCATGATTGATGATATGTGATGTATTTATGTTGATCGCATGCTATTTGAGTACTCACTAGCTATTATAGCTAACAGATGCTACACCCTACATGTGCAGGTAATCCTCAGTGAGCTCAGGACCCTGCGGGTAGTTTGATTCCTTAGGAGGAACACTTTGTCTGTTATAACTCTGATGTAATGTTTGTTTGTATTTAATAATGGTCGACCGGATAAGTAATAGTAACACCGAACTTGTATGTGGCATCTTTTGTTTGTAATATATTTGTCACGTGTTTTCTATTTCCGCTGCGAGTTTTTAATTGAAAAAGATAAACTAATGTTTTAAAAAGAAAAAAAATTTGGTTCTCGAAACGGCGGTGTTACACGATTTTAGTAAAAACCGGGATTTGAAATCCCGGTTATAGTATTTTAGATAATAGAAAATTTTCTAACTTAGTTTTGTTAAAATTTTTGTAAAGAGTATTATTTGTGAAAAAAAATTCTATATTTTATGATAGAAGTATAGAACATGATTTTTTTCAAAAGTAATATAGTTAACAAAAAAAATTAACAAAAGTAGGTGGGATTTCTTCTTAATTACAAAACTACTATAACCGGCCCCTCAAAGGCCGGTTTTAATCAAAAATTCGAAATAAAGTTGGGAATTAAGGTGTCGGTTTTATCAGGAAATCAAATGAGTGATACAAAATTGGAGATAGGATTGCAATGAATGGAAAAGATAAAACCTGTATTTGAGGTGCCGATTTTTACCCTTTCATATTATATGGTATTAATTTTTTTTAAAACTCGTATAAACCCAAAAATTTCAAAACTCTCTTCATACCTTCTGATTCTATGTATTATATAATACGTATTATATTTTATTAAATGTCAGTTAATTTTCTTATAATAGTGTATAAAATAATATGCATATCATAAGACATAATATATCAAAATACATAAGAACATAAAATTAAAACATATATTAGAATATAGAATTAAATCTTAGACAAAAACAAAAAAAATAAAACATAGATAAGGAAAAAAATAAAACATAGATAAGGAAAAAAATAAGATATAAGTAATAGTAGGTTTTTGAAAAGATTTATGCATTGTCTGAATCTTGCCATCACACTGAAGGTTGAGTCGAGACAAGATATAAGCAAACGCACGATCAATTTCTCGGTTGGTTGAATAAAAAAACTTCATAACTATCATTCATAAATAACTTGATAAATAACCTTACAACATAGATTTAAAAAAGGAAAAATATACCTAAAACGACTATTTTGTAAAGAGTATTATTTGTGTTGGCTCTGATTTTCCAACCCGGGTCATTCCAGTAGGAAACATGAGGAAGGGGAGAAAAGTCACTACGGTATTGCCGTTTGTATGTACGCGTTGTGTACACTTTATTCACAACACCAGCTTTCCACTGTCTCCTCATCAACAATGGCCCACAACTGCAACAACATAAGCGGCCCACAAATGTTTGTGAATTGCATGATTATTGCTATGTTTTCAGGCAATCCAAAGACTCGGTGATATTAGACATCTGAGTTCGTGCTGATTTTGAGGTGAGTGGACGTTAATCACGGATGGTAAAGATTATGGTTAATGTTATTGATGTGATGCATGTTGTGATTGAGATTGGATTGATTGATTGAACTGTTGATTGTGATTATTGATTGTTGATATCTGTTGCATGACTATTTGGTCGATACGCGCTCTTTGGATGATATTGAGTTGCGTTTGAGAAGTCAGCTATACGTGGAATTGGGCTGGGCTCGTTCACTGGTTGGTTGAACAGTGATAGCCTTACTGGTGCATACGTTGCATCACAGGGGGATTTTTACTGTGCCAATTCAGTGGAGAGCTATCGGTAAACCTTTGCTTTGGCCGGCATTGGTTGTAGGTTCTGCGCCGAACCGCCGGTCTTCTTGGATATGTGATTACATGATTTGATATTGACTATTGGTGTTTGTTTTTGTGCTTAGACTCTACTCACTTAGCTTTGTGCTAATTCCCCTTAGTTGTTGTTTATTGCAGGTTTGTGTTTGTGGTGTTAGCTGAAGGAGAAGTTGACCTGACTCTGATATTTTGTTTGATAAAAGTGAAACGAGCCAGTTTGTTTTAGTAACACCAAAACAGTTGTTGTTGTTATTTGTTTTGAACAGTTGTTGTAATTTTGTAAATGTGGATTTGTATGTAAATAAGTTCATTTAATTAAGCTTCCGCAGTGCAAATTTAAAAAAAAAATGGCTTGAGTTTTCCGGTGTTTCAGCTAGCCTGGGATGCCGACCCTAGTGCCTATTTCTCTCCCATTTAGTCTATAAAAGGACCCTAGTTCTCTTGTGTAGAGACCTTTGTCACTTTGCTTGAACAAACACACATAAGTGTTAGTCCTAGATTGAGTACACAACAATGAATGTTTGTAGAAGGGGGGTTGAATACAAACTTTAGCTTTTTAAACTTAAGACACACCGTTATACTTTTATATAATTCTTATTGATGATAAATCAAGAATTACATGTACTAGAAACGGAAATTCTAAGTGTAAAGGTGATAATTAATTTGTCTAACACATAGACGAGTTAACTCTAAAACAACTAATGTGTAAGAGTGTTCAACACATGAACAAGTTTGATTCTACACAAATTGTTTACTATACGAATTTTCTCAACTAATGATATTGTTGTGTATTGTGTAGAAATGTGTTTTCCATGTCCACCATGCATGGGAATTTATAGAATTTTTGGCGTGTCCAGATGACTAAAGGAAGGAGACAAAAGAGCTAAAGAAAATAATCTAATATTTGTAAAGTTAGTAAGTGAAAAGTAGACTTACTTTAATCAAGGATTACGTAAAGTAAGTTTGCTTTTCAGAAAAGTAATGCCCACTAACATTACAATAATATTATATCTTGTGCTTTTTTTCTTGGAAGTTTAAGTTTCCTCTTTCATGATTAAACTTTTATCAACAGTCATTCTTCTTTCAGATTTGACTTTACCAAGTATAGAATTGTCGGTCATACTTAGTTGAGGTTGCAAATCTTCGAGATCTTCATTTTCAAAGGTATCTTTCTCCTTTTCTAGAGGATAAGATCTGTCCTTTTTATTTCATGCTTGATACAAAAAGTGATTTATACTTTTACAATCAAAAATCTAAAGGCATAATAGAACAACACATGTTATGCCTTTTACATATGAAATGTACAAACTGAAATAGTGAGCGGATCTGACATTTTTGCTCGACTCAGCTAACAGAATGTACTAAGTTATTTAAAGTTACACTACTCGATTGAAGGAAATGATCAGTTGATCATTTTGCAAAGACTCGGTTGATAACTGATGCTCAACTGATCACATAGATGCTCAGTTGATCAGTAGTTATACTAGGAATGCATAATCGCATCTATTTATATGATCAGTTGATCAAGTATGATCATTTAAAGAGGTACGTTTATGTAAGATGATGACTTGTGTTCTATAAGACTTACATAGCTGATGCAGGTGGCCTCAGCTGATCCATGTTTCACTCAGCTGATGGTCTTGAA
Source organism: Dittrichia graveolens (assembly GCA_038502395.1). NCBI lineage: Eukaryota > Viridiplantae > Streptophyta > Magnoliopsida > Asterales > Asteraceae > Dittrichia > Dittrichia graveolens. The sequence goes on along the minus strand of JARJIL010000001.1, from coordinate 78,505,022 downwards.
TCTCTTACCTGATCAAAGCTCTTTGCTCAGCTGATGGTTGTAAACGCTCAGCTGATTAAATTTCTTCACTCAGCTGAGGGTTGTTTTTCCTCAGCTGATGGTCTTCTACACTTGGTCTTTTCATCCTGAAGTTTCTCAGTTGATGTCCTTCGGCTGATGCTTGAGCAGGGCTGCTTCTCAGCTGATGTAGTCATACTTAGTAAAATTTCAACAAACTGACTTAAACAATACGTGTTTGAATACTTTCTAAGTCATACTGAATGTAGGGTTTGGTTATCATCAAATTCTATATCTTATAATAGACAGAGTTGATTATTAAGATGAAGTAATTATCTCCCCAACAATAAGGCACACTTGTACTCCTCTTGAGTTAAGTTGGTGCATCAAAGCAAAAGGGTCTAAGTGTTGTTGTTCCACTAAGGTCACTCTCCCCTTTATTTCACATTGTGAAATAACCATGAGTGACCTTGGTGGAATAGTTTCAAACTTGGTTACTAATTGTTAATTAAAACTATGATTATACTATAGTTGTGATATGGTACCTTAATGGTACATAAACTAATTGTTAATTAAAACTATGATTATACTATAGTTGTGATATGGTACCTTAATGGTACATAAACTAATTGTTAATTAAAACTAGTTCATTAAACCCTTCGTGATTCCAAGTATTTACAAAAGGGATGATAAGTTACCAAAACGTAAGCCACAAGAGCAACTAGTCGAATACATAGAGATTTGAAATGTAAAGATAAGGTCCTTTGGGGATCTAATCAGTTGAGTAATTGTAATTAGAGACCTTAAAAAATGAGATCACCCCTTAGTGAGACAAAATGAGTAAATAATTAGTAATCATAAAATCATGATACAATATTATATGACGAACTTAATGCTCATTTGCTAATTAATTATGTGTTTAATTGATCAAACATGTTATAATTCTTGAAAGTATCATCTTAATATGAGGAAAGAGAGTCAACGAAAATTGTCAAATATATGATTAGTTTGAGTAGTGAAGATGCTCTAATACATAGATCATCTCTCTCAAGAACACATGATTAGTTTGATAATATTCAAAACCTTCTATCAAAAATCAAGTCCCATCATACTTCTAACAAGCTTTTGTCCTTCCCTGTGCGATCTATAACATGCATCATATCTTTTAAGCATATTGGCCGATCCATGATTTTTGCGACGATGATATCACCGTCTAGACTTGGTTTATTGAATTCCTGAACAGGTCAGAAGACGTACGGCTCCATACACTGACTGTTGGTATCGGCGAATTTGCATTGGTAGCCCTCATGACCCATCAAAAAGTAATGTTTTCATTGTAAATAAACTATGATATGCCATTGGCATGACATGATCCATACTTGCTATGAACCACCATTGTTTTGTCCATCACTACAAATGGTTTCTTTAACTTTCTTCTGAAACTTTGTTTGAAAGTTGTTCTTTTGAAGAAAAAGAATAGGGAAGAAAATCAGATTTATTTGCATATGTGTTAATTATGTATATACAATTTGCAAGTCCACAAAGAACATAAACAAGAAACACGAAACACGATTGAAAAATACGATCGAAGTCGTGAAAAAATCATAAGAAAAAAAGAGAGAAATCATATCTTGCGATACTTTGGCCATAAAATGAGCATAACAACGCATTTACGAACAATATAAAATCTAGAACGCTTTTCTCGAACGACTGCGAGACATCGAGTGCTACTTCTTCTAATCAAACCATCTTCTCCGTGACGATGACTCCACACCATTTTCTGACTAATTCGATGCCCAGTTGATGACGTCATTGTAGATGAACAATGCCCCATCGATCTCTTCCTACTATATATCATAAAGATTCTATAGTTTGATCGCATTAACGTTGTACGTACTAATCAAATATTATTAGGGGGTAGGCATATTTTTAAAGAAACTCAATCATTTTGTGTACGTGTTTTTGGAGGTGGGAATGGTGTGTGAAACTATCAAGGCCTATGGTTGGAGAGATGATATAAGAGAGGATTAAGGTGAGTTCGTGGGTGTCTTGGGTCCACGTGTCATGCTGTCATTAGCTGGAAACTACCAGTCCTAAACGAATCTTGTTTCTGATTGGGTTTGGTAGTTTTGGCTTATGTGGGTGTTTGGGGCCGTTCCCAATAATGCAATTTTTGTTGGAATAAATAATAAATTAATTGTACGAAGTATATAAAAAAGATAGCTTTTTAAGATAGTTCTTTTTAATTATGTTTTTAAGGTCTAAAATATAATTTATAAAGTGTCGTTAAAGGGTTTGTAGCTCGTCGATATCAAATATCTTAGGTGTTCACAAAGATTAATGTTGCGTTTACTTTCAGAAAAATCTCACTTTTCCAGAAATTTTTCTAAGAAAACTGAAAATTAGAAAATATGTTCACTTACACATTTTTCCAAGAAAACAAAAACTCACTCACTTTTTCATATTTTCCCAAACTCTCATACTTTTTCAAACAATTTTTTCAAGAAAATATTTTAACTAAACATGTTTTCCATTTTTCTCTGAAAAAGAAAAACTTCACTCTTTCATCTAAACACGTTTTCTATTTTTTTTTCAGAAAATGAAAACTCCACATTTTTTATAGAAAAACAGAAAACAAAAAACAGTAAATTTTTCTTCTGCTAAACACGGCCTAAATTTAAGCCTCGTAGTAGACAAAATTAAAGATTTAGAAATAAAGCCCAAAAGACAACAAACAAAAATATAGTGGCCCAACTAAAAGGTTGTTACATAAACCATGCAACTCAGTCTATGATTTGATATGGACTTGTAGTCTTTTATACTAATAATATGTAGAATAGGCTTTTAATTGTTTGCAATCCATAAAAGGGGAGGGAGTGGAAACCAAAAAAAAAACCAATGTGAGTGACAAGATTTATGTGTGAGTACAAACCATGGTCAAGGTGAGATGCTAATGTGAGAAAACTTATGTTGGGTGAGTATAAATCTATTCTTTGTTTCTTGTTTTTTGAGGTGTGGTGGGGTACAGATACGTTGTGATAGTTATGTAAATATTAGTGTAGTAAGAGAAAAAATTAATGTAACGATGTGAGCAAGTGAGAGACACCCTCCCCCCTAGTATTTTTTTGGTCAATTTCGTGTGTATTGATGCTTTTATTAATTCTACTTGTTTGTTTACCTAATCTGTTGTGTTTTGTGCTTTTCTTGATTAATGAATTGATATGATTTAAGTTGTGTGTTTATTAATGTGAATTATAGTTTATTTGTTGGTCTTTGTTGCTATGGATTTTGTTTTCATTTGGATTTATGTAACTAAACTTGGTGTTCATCAAAGTGTCTTATGGTTAATTTATTTACTCTTCTTTCTTGTAAGGGTTTTCCTGTCTTTCAGGTGTTATGTTATTGAAGTTGTATAATTGATAATTGCTTATCCGTCTGTAATATTCTATTTATAGTTTATTTGTTAGAGTTTTTCATGTTAAAAGTGATATTTAGATTCATGGGGTAATACCAAAAGAAAAAAAGTGATTAAAGTTTAAACTTTAATACCCTTTGAATGTATTATAGTTGGGTCAATATATCATTACCATTTGTTAAGTGAGATCGCTTGAATGCCATGCTAGGATATATTTGTCACTTTACTAATTAATAACATTGCTTATGTTAACTGTTTAGGGTGTTTCTGCTAAAAATCACATAAATATAAATGATTTTAATTCAAATTGCTATCCAAGTGCTCTTTTGGCAACAAATAAAAGAAATAAATTCACCAAATCAATAATTCACATTATTAAAATTAATTGGATAAAATATCTACAATTCTCATGGCTCAATATCTTGACAATAAAATATCATTGTTAACAAAAAAAAATAGTATTAGCAACATCATTACTATTTCTATGAGTATATATTATTATAAGGGTGTTATGAATTATATTATACTATAGTATTTTTAGTGTGCATGAGTGCACATGGATTTGTAGAGTCAATATAATTGTGGTTTTTTTGGTTCATGTAAAACAATTGCATACTTGGTTTCATATAATATAATCTACATTGGTTTTTGGTTGATTAATTGTTGACTTTAAAAAGTAAGTCATTAAACACTACATTAAGTAAGTTTTAAGTTTTTATTTTTAAAATATGCACCATGAAAACGGAAGAAAACCTACGCTTTAGTTTTTTTTACATAATTTAGGAGTGATTCAAAAAAAGAGAGACTAGTTTCTTTTTTTACATTAAAGGGCTGTTTGTTAAAACAGAATGATTAAGCACTGAATGATTATGTGGTCTGAACAATTCAAAGGCTCTGAATGAATCTGCCTCTGAATGTGATATGTTGTTTGATAAAGGTTCTGAATAAACAATCTGAATTATGCAAATTATCATTTTAACCTTAATAGTGATATATTACATTATAAGATATAAGATATAATTGTTTAACAAGACAACATGCAAAAGAAGAAGTATTAAGGTAAAATATTTGGTACTTAATGATTCAGAATTCATTTAAGGTAGAATGATTCAGCAGCATTATACTAAATCATTAAGCACAGTCTTCGTTTAGAGACATCAACCAAACACGTTAAATGCTAAACGATTCAGCATTCAACGTTAAATGGTTCAATTAAGCAACAAATAAACAGCCCCTAAGTTTCCGTGTTTGCAATTGAGTTTCTTGGGTTTCCCTTTTAAATTTGCACGCAAATTAAACTTGGTTGCCTAGGTTACATTTATTTAGAATGATCGTAAAGGATATAGTAATTTTTTTTTTTAAATTAAGCAGTTTTAAAATTTTGATAAAAAGGAAAGTTAAATGTTTTATTTAAGAAAAATTTGTATTATAGTAAGTAGTTGAATTTAATATCTTGTGCAACATTTAGTTGTACAAAATGTTTTAAGAGTTTGAGACTTTTAATAAAGGAAACTAAATACTTTATATATATAATAAGGTTCAAAGGAGAGAATCTTTCTCGCAAAATATATAGAGAATATTATCAAAAGTAACAAACACACACACACATATATGGACGAATGTATGGTCTCCAAAGGTAACATATAATTTTTTGTGTCGAGAATAATATAAATTTTGTAGGTCTCCAAAGTATATAAATTGTGTAGAGGGGGTGAATACCAATTTTTGAATTAAAAGATAAACTAAAACGATTTAACTTGCAAGGCAAAGGATTTAAGGATGTATCTATTTTTAATGTTTGTTTATATCAAGCAAACACCAATGATGAGTACAAAGTCTGATTTGAGAAGAACACACTTCTCAAATCTATAATATGAAAGATTTCTAGAAGTGAACTTGTACCGGTATTTTACAACTTGGTTATAAAGTTTATTTTCTCTCATAAGGAGAGAGTTATTTAGAATAGAAGGAATACAATTAAAACTATAGACGAATGGACATGTGTAAAGTGCATTTCAGGTGTATTAAAGTCGTACTTCCTAAATCTACTTAAAGTACAAGGGATCTCAACTTTTAATACGATACACAATCTATCTCTTGAAATGGTTAGTCCTGATGTAATGTAAACAAATCAATTTGATAGTGGGTTCTAAAAGGTACCCAATAAATTTTAATTTTTATAAAAAAGGATTGTAAAATTCGTAAAGGGATGTTGTAAATTCTAATTTGATAAAAGATTATCATAATATGCCAAAAAATCAATGTTACCAAGTCAAGATTCGTATTTTATAACAAATTGAGATTTATAATCCTTTCTATTGGGCTTTATTGGATAAAACAACTACCTGGTTCATAAAATGATGAACACTTTAGCTTAATAAAATTACTAACATTTATTTATAGAAGTCGATTATCAAGAATAATCAAATGAGCGGAAAGTATTTAATATAAAAACCTATTAAACTTGTAAAACCATGATAGCATTCAACTTGCTCAATTATATTTTATTGACGCATCCCCAAATCACAATGCTCAAGAACCCTCACATAACCTTGAGTCAAATGATCTATCACTTCTTGGGTCACAATGAGAAGACCAAATAGGTTAAGGTTCAAGCAGAAAGTGTATTAAAGAAACAAAGGGTAAATAAAGGCTCAACATTGTCTCACCAGGGGAAATAACATGGTAGGGGATGTTGCCAAAAAGAATAGGTAAAACAAATGACTAACCTATAGTCCACCATCATTTCAATGTTCATGTATGTTCACTATATAATCTCAAAGAGAATGCAAAGCAAGCTCTAGAGAAACACATAAAAAAAAGAACATCCTTCCCAAAGAAACAAATAAGACTGATATGAATGTTTCAGTCCACTAAGGCTCAAACTCTCAGTTAGTTATATCTAACAACCTAATCATTTTATAACCTCAAGATAACTCTGTGTGATTTTAAATTGACAAGTCAAAGCTCACTCATATTATGCATCTTTCAAACCCACTAAAAATTATGCAACCAAGAAGTATAAACAAGACAAATAGAAACTAAAACTCACAAAAAATAAAATAACTCAAGAAAGACACACAAAAAACTACTATACTATGACCTAAATGCAAATAAAATAAAATAAAAAACTAGAAATAAATAAATAAAAAACGAAGAAAAGACAGTGACAACCTCAGTACGGTAGCTTTTGTTGGAGCAACTCAAACCTCTATAAGATTTCTTCATGGTCTCTCTTTCGTTGGGCTTCTAGTTGACCGACCCGCTCATTCAACCTACCAGCTTCAATGAGTAATTTCTCCAATAGACAAGGTTCTTGTCTATTAGAAGCCGCCTCGTTATTCTCATTCAATGGGTCTTGGGATATGACATTGGTGGTGTTGTCAATAGGGGAAGAACAACATGTTGTACACCATCCATGAGATTTAAATGCAAATGCATCTCTTATTGTGATACGGGAGTTGTTGCCTCATGATGGATGATTGGGATTTTATGTGGTTGGCTAGACGGGTCTGAATGAATTTGTAGTGCCAACTGAGATTCACTTTGTGTAACGCCCTAATTTACAAAATTTGAAATATTAAGATCAAACACCTATAAGTGTTCGCATCTGAAAGTTTAACATAAAAGCGGAAGCAATACATGTTTGAAATCCTATCGTATCAATAGATATTCACATAATTACTATCATAAGTTTGGTACCAAAAACTTGATGTTTACAAACCGTGCGTTAATTTCAAAGAGTTTAACAATAGGAAGTCAAACCGAAGCTTTGCCCTTGCCTTTGGTAAAACCTGCAAAACATTTTAAAAATAGTATCTGATAAGCTACGAGAGCTTAGTGAGTAAACCAGACTAAACATCATATAAACCCACGTATGAAATCATATGAAGATAATACACGTATGTCTGGCAATCAAAGCTAGCCTCTGGTTCTAGACCCATGGCAGCATCATAGGTCACAGTACTGTACCACATCTGAGCCTTACTGCACATAGCAGTACGCTTACATATACACATGAATAACATAGCATGTTAGTAATCTGATATGAAACTACACATGCTGCTAATATGAAGTGAAGTCTAGAAGACTCACCTTCTGACTGTAATATGCAATACTCCACAGATCAATGATACAGGTAAGATGTCAATCACCTCCTATATAAACAATACATAAATAATACATAAGGCATTCGGATCTGAAATAGGGCCTACACGGGCCGTGTCCCTTATATGCTACACGACCTAAGCTGGCAACATGGCCACTGTGGTCTAGTCATCCTACACGGGCCGTGTACTACACATACTACACAACCATGTAAACCTACATGGCCCTGTGACCGCCTTAACTACTACACGGTCGTGTACCGCTACACGGGCCGTGTACCGCTACACGGGCCGTGTACCGCTACAGACCAGCAAACTGTTCTTATCAAGAACTGTCAGATTTCACCAACAAATCCGTTAGTTTCATCATAAATTGACTAGAGGTGTTTTCCTACACCTCCTAACACTGAAATACATGATCTAATTAATACAAAACATTCCTAACATGATTCCACCATTGTATCATGTATATATACTCATAAAACCTGAAGAACAAAGGTTTAAATCTTACCTTGAGTTGGATATTTGATATGTTCTTGCTATAAATGCTTGCTCTACTGATTACTTCAAAGAAGAGGAGTGTTGCTATGCTTATAATCTGTGAATCGTGACTTGTAGAGAAAAATATGTAAACCTTTGACTTCTATAGTCAAAGGTGGTGGTATATATATATATATATATATATATATATATATATATATATACTTTCATCTATTGACACAACTGGTCCCTGCACTTAAACAACTTATAATTTGACGGTTTTAGCCCTTCTAGTTTAAAACCACATCTTATCACGTATATCCGTTTATAACTCGTGTAACACTTTGTACATTTTCTCATTTTAACTTATAGATAAAATTCTGGGTGTTACAACTCTTCCCCACTTGAAATGATTTCGTCTCCGAAATCAACTGCCGAAGAGTTCTGGATAATCACTCTTCATAATCTGTTCAGGCTTCTTTATGTAATCTGAACCTTTTATATGCTTTTACCGATTCTTGACTAGTTTAATCTAACTATTGAGTAAAACCTCATCTTTTCAGAATTGCTATAAATTCTTCCTCATAATACAGTTTATCATTATTACTAAAAGTTTCCAACAACACGATTGAAGACCCATCCGATAAACACTTTCTGAAATATAATACACAACAGGTGTTAGTAATATATGATAATTCTTGTGATAACTCTGATCTATAAACAGTCTTTACTCACATATACAAAAATTCTGAATTACTGATTAAATTCCGGGTTTAGTTTTCTCTCTTTTCTGAATCTGATCACGTTTTTCCACAGTGTTACTGCCAATGATACATACTCCCCCACTAAAACTGATGTGGTAACCTCTGTTCACCTGTATAACCCTCCTGTCTATTCTGGGCGTCAAATAATCTACTACATACCTTCTAAATCTGTTCTGTCTTTTGCTGTATCATTTTTGTGCTACCCAACACTTTCTGACCCACGTCACCCAATACACTGAAGTTTGGCAGTAATATCATACAAATTTCATTCATTGGCATCTCGGTGCTGAACTAGTATCTGTTGTAATATGAAACTCTATCAAGCGAATATATACCCCAATTTTCTTCTGAATTAATAACACAATCATAAAATATGATTTCGATCGTCTGTATATTTCTTTCATTCTGACTGTACTGAGATGAAGCTTAATCCTTAACTTTATATGAAATTTGTTCCGAATTCTAGAAGTGGATCTGATATCATTGTCTGAATTAATAAACACTGATATGCTATGACATAACACAATATGTTTCACATACACATCTGTTAACTGTTCTGATTAATAAATTTCTCTAATGGAAACAAGCTATATACCTTTAATGATATTCCTCCACTTGTCTGACCATATCTAGTTTTACCTCCAGCTATCAATAATCTATCCTTAGGTTTTCATACCCTTATTAACTTCTGGCTACACCACCATTATAAACTTATGAACTTCATATGGATGTGTCTTATACACATTTCCGTAACCTGTTACTCATATACGACCGTATCCAAATAATATGTCATGACTGTTTTTAAACGGATTAACTACTTGTCCCCTTTTATCCAGTCTTTACGATACTTTTCACCTTTGATCACTTTTCACTGAACTGTTCTTATCACCTCTGAGTAAGAGTGTCGTAACTGTTATTTAGATAATTAATTCACACGAGTATTATTTTTAACTTTTATAATTTCGTGTAAACAACACTTCGCATATAAACACATAATCTCATCATATCATACTGAATGCTACCGTAGCGCACTAACGGTAGTCTTACACCATCTATGAATGCTATTGCGGCGCACTTGTCTGACCATATCTAGTTTTACCTCCAGCTATCAATAATCTATCCTTAGGTTTTCATACCCTTATTAACTTCTGGCTACACCACCATTATAAACTTATGAACTTCATATGGATGTGTCTTATACACATTTCCGTAACCTGTTACTCATATACGATCGTATCCAAATAATATGTCATGACTGTTTTTAAACGGATTAACTACTTGTCCCCTTTTATCCAGTCTTTACGATACTTTTCACCTTTGATCACTTTTCACTGAACTGTTCTTATCACCTCTGAGTAAGAGTGTCGTAACTGTTATTTAGATAATTAATTCACACGAGTATTATTTTTAACTTTTATAATTTCGTGTAAACAACACTTCGCATATAAACACATAATCTCATCATATCATACTGAATGCTACCGTAGCGCACTAACGGTAGTCTTACACCATCTATGAATGCTATTGCGGCGCACCAACAATAGTCTTACATCTACATATCTGCTCACTATCGAGGTATAATCCTCACTTATCATATAAATAACATGCCACATATACTACTATCAGGTGCGAGTCTGTATATTCATTCTCATACGATTTTAACTGTCTAGAAGTGCGAACAATAACTCTGCCCTTCTGCATTCATCCGAACCACTGTACCAGGCATCACACAATGCTATCATCTCTTCAATCAATTCAAGTAGTGCAAACTGTTGCTTCACGTAATTTCTGTAAATAATCCCATACAACTGTTGATTACTGTCGGGTTCTTTGGCGGCTCCCAATTCATCACCTTCTCTACTTCTCAGAATTCATCTCGATCCCATTTCTACTAATAAATTGTCTAAGGAATTTTATTCTTTATATCTTGAAATTCACATTGAAAACTTAACATATAACTATTTTCTGCTTTGTGTCACTAAAACTTTTCAAACATGTTTCTCATGATCTGATAAATCTCTGAAATAAATACGTATATCGTTGAAGAACACAATTACTGACTTACTTAACATTGGCTTATACACCCTATCCATTTAATACATAATCACTGCTGGTGCGTTAGCAAGGCCAAAAGGTATCATAACCACTTCAAAATATCTAAACGTTTTCTGAACACCGTTTAAGAAATGTCATCCCTTCTGATCTTAGGCTGAAGAAAATCTGACCTTGAGTCAGCTTTGACAACCACTTTACCCCGTTATAACTGATCATGTAATTCACATATTCTGAACACCCGACATATATTCATGATCACTTTAATGAGCTCATAATAATTAATACATATAACATAAGTACACCTCATGAAAAGCTACTGGGTCTTATAAACCCCCACATGTAATAATTCTTCAAATCATTTCAATAATTCCTGTATCTCTGAAGAAGCAAGTCTGTACATAGTTCTCGTAACCAGTGAAGCTTTCAACACCACACAAATTCTAAACATACTCTGTTTGTCTGGCAGTAACCTTGACAATTTCTTGAGTTACATATTAATACACTCACATATTACTTTCATATCTTTCTAGCTCATCTGTTCTTCTATAAGTTAATATTTATAATATAGCTTGAGAAAATATTGTATCCATACTGAAGATACTCCCCAACTGTTGAAACTGAACACCCATATAACCTACCTGTTTTGACTTTAGCACATATAATTAGTTCTTCCCCACTAGGGATATGAACTCGTATCACTTATGTTCACATAATATCATAACCTGGTTATAATATAACCAGTCCATTCCAATTACTATTTGGAACTCACTCATATTCATAGGCACAAAATATTCATCACCCGTACTTCAACCAATAACACAAAATCTTCTTTGACTCTGCCTCCTTCAACATTTTATTATCTAAGAAAAGTACATACCGTTTGTACATAATTTACATACATGATAAAAGAAATCTCACATCGTATCCACTTATTTATTTAATATCTCTACTGACGAATTCCAGCTAGTTAGGACATTCTGAGGACTCATGCCCATACTGAGCACAGTCATAACAAAACTTTCCTAAGGATAAACAATCCTTATAATTATGTCCTACTTCTCCACACGTATAACAACCTTTGGTTTTATATTTACACTGACCCATATGGTTCTTACCACAAGTCTCGCATCCTGTTCTTCTATGGGATCCCTCAGCTTTTATCTCCATTTTATCCTCTTTTATCTTGTTAATCATTTCATCCTTCAATATACGAAATTCTTCTCGAACTACACTTCGTATCTCATTCTTCATTTCTGTCATAATAGACGGCATAACTGTCTTAATACATTTTCCAAACTCATCCTAGATGACACCCCTAAGGTTTTTGGTAGGTATGGCTACACGCCTTTCCCCATAAAGGGAAATATAGTCTTCAACCTCTCCTATGGTAATCATGTCAGGGTTTCCTTCATTTCTTACTTCATTTTCTGTTCTAGAATTCGCATTAGGATCCATTACACTGTAACAAAACAATTTCTTGGTTAGTCATAATATTAATCACATCTCGCACCATTATACTTGCCTTTATTTCACAAACACTCTACTCATTTACCGTCCTTGAATAATATCGTAGATCATACCACTACATACTTCTTTCCACTTTGTGTTAGCTTACTTCCATTAGTTCTCATAATAACTTCATGTACATGACATCTATAATTTTTGCTTTATTACCACTCCTTTTAGAATTAATCTTGATACTGACTCTTATCTGATCATTTCTTTGTTCTTTTATCTGTTCTACAACTCAAACAACAACATATGGCATAAACTATGCCTCATCCCTTTACTAAGTTTTCTGCACTGAATTCTCCAGATACAGGTTCTGATATTTTAACAATTTATATCTGGGGCTCAAACACCCCATCATGCTATATCCTTATAAGGATACATTCACTTGTAATACAAATTTTTATCCCTTCATGTCTGTGACTAAACTCACCTTTAGGGTTATACACTACTCTTGAACCTCCTGTGTTTACCATTTTTGTTGTATAGATAAAGCATTAAAGCAAAAGGTGGCTTTATCACACTATCCTATATAACAAACAGTTACTTGTATAACCACATATCAGTACACCTATCATAATATCCAAAATATTTCTATACATACTAAGGCATTCTACATATATTCTCAGGTGTACTACCTTCACAAGTACCCCTCACCCGATTAACAAGATTCCTCATGATTTCATTAAGTTCCAACATCTATAATGTGTTTGTAATAATATGGACCCTTGTATTACTCTAAACACACTACACACGTTTGATCTTAACTTTATCACCAAAAGTCCCGATTCATAGGTTTAGGCCAAAGTTTATACATCATGTTCTCATATATTCATATAACACTAAATTCATCTTGAATGCACATATAAAAGCAACTCTTAACAGTTCTATACACATATAACATATCTGTCTTAAGCATATCTTGTACTTGCATATAATGCTCACATAATACATAATCAGTATTATTGCTAGTATACTCACCAAGCTGCAAGCCTTCAGTTTGACAATTTTTAAAATCCGCAGAACCATGGTTTAAGTCCAGAATGTGTCTTGTACACATCCAGATCCCTCAAACCTTGGCTCTGATACCAAGTTGTAACGCCCCAATTTACAAAATTTGAAATATTAATATCAAACACCTATAAGTGTTCGCATCTGAAAGTTTAACATAAAAGCGGAAGCAATACATGTTTGAAATCCTGTCGTATCAATAGATATTCACATAATTACTGTCATAAGTTTGGTACCAAAAACTTGATGTTTACAAACCGTGCGTTAATTTCAAAGAGTTTAACAATAGGAAGTCAAACCGAAGCTTTGCCCTTGCCTTTGGTAAAACCTGCAAAACATTTTAAAAATAGTATCTGATAAGCTACGAGAGCTTAGTGAGTAAACCAGACTAAACATCATATAAACCCACGTATGAAATCATATGAAGATAATACACGTATGTCTGGCAATCAAAGCTAGCCTCTGGTTCTAGACCCATGGCAGCATCATAGGTCACAGTACTGTACCACATCTGAGCCTTACTGCACATAGCAGTACGCTTACATATACACATGAATAACATAGCATGTTAGTAATCTGATATGAAACTACACATGCTGCTAATATGAAGTGAAGTCTAGAAGACTCACCTTCTGACTGTAATATGCAATACTCCACAGATCAATGATACAGGTAAGATGTCAATCACCTCCTATATAAACAATACATAAATAATACATAAGGCATTCGGATCTGAAATAGGGCCTACACGGGCCGTGTCCCTTATATGCTACACGACCTAAGCTGGCAACATGGCCACTGTGGTCTAGTCATCCTACACGGGCCGTGTACTACACATACTACACAACCATGTAACCCTACATGGCCCTGTGACCGCCTTAACTACTACACGGTCGTGTACCGCTACACGGGCCGTGTACCGCTACAGACCAGCAAACTGTTCTTATCAAGAACTGTCGGATTTCACCAACAAATCCGTTAGTTTCATCATAAATTGACTAGAGGTGTTTTCCTACACCTCCTAACACTGAAATACATGATCTAATTAATACAAAACATTCCTAACATGATTCCACCATTGTATCATGTATATATACTCATAAAACCTGAAGAACAAAGGTTTAAATCTTACCTTGAGTTGGATATTTGATATGTTCTTGCTATAAATGCTTGCTCTACTGATTACTTCAAAGAAGAGGAGTGTTGCTATGCTTATAATCTGTGAATCGTGACTTGTAGAGAAAAATATGTAAACCTTTGACTTCTATAGTCAAAGGTGGTGGTATATATATATATATATATATTTATTTATTTACTTTCATCTATTGACACAACAGGTCCCTGCACTTAAACAACTTATAATTTGACGGTTTTAGCTCTTCTAGTTTAAAACCACATCTTATCACGTATATCCGTTTATAACTCGTGTAACACTTTATACATTTTCTCATTTTAACTTATAGATAAAATTATGGGTGTTACAACTCTAGTGTAAGCTATTTTTACTTCCCACTCCGAAGACTTTAAGAGTAACGCTGAGTAACTCTATTTTTGTTTTGTTTTCTTTGTTCTTTCTTCTTAAACTCTCATATCAAAACACATTTATCCCCATTTCTTGTAAGCTTTCATCATCTTCATTTTAGTCACCAAATACCCTCATTTAAGCTCTATTTCATGCACACCTATCACAAATCAAAAGCTTATCAAAGCACAACTATTATAAACAAAATAGTTACATTATAATCATTTTATGCATGTGAAGACTATACACAAAAGACACCCATCAATTATCCGTGTAATAACTCTTTAAAATCAAACTAATGATTTTGATTTACAACACACATATTACAAAATACTTTGTTTGATCAATACATTAATTGCTAGATCTCTCTAGCTATACCTAACTTTAACAACTCGATCTTTAACTTTGAATTTATCTTTGGGTCTTCAACATTTACATACATTTAGAAGCCTAAACTCGGTTTAAGAAGTCACCGACTTAACTAAAACTTGTAAAGAAAACTCTATGTGAATTTGACTTGACTTGAAATGACTAATTAGTCAACATAAATTATAAGTTACAATTTCAATGTCTGTCTTTAACTTGAAGTATCTTAATCTCATCAACCATATATATATTACGGATGTAATTTGACTAACAATTACGATTAAAACTTAAATATTACAACTTTTAATATAAAAGAATAAACTAATATTTTGAACATGCTTAAAAGACAAACAATGCGATTAACTCTAAAATCTATGTATCTTTAATAAATTATAACATGATTTACATTAGATCCATCTCTGACAACTATCCTGTCCAAGATTTACATATTTTATGCATATTCTAATTAATAAATTACCACCACTAATTATATATAAAAATGACAACGAATCAACGATTACCTTCCGCCACATAATTTGCTTAAATGATTAATTTTATATGTATTTTGATTTTATTTTTTAAGCTTGAGAATCTTTTGGTTATAAACAACCTGGAAAAAATATTTGTCAATGTTAAATTCACTTTTACGCTATTTGTGATTTTTGTATAAACGAGGTGTAAGTTACCCGCGCATTGCAACGGGAAACAAAAAGTAAAAATAAATTATATAGAACTCCTGATGTGTAGAAATTTTACTTTAAGGAAGTCGTAGTGCGTATTAGATCCAAGTTACAATTTTGAAAAATACATTTTTATTATCAATATCATATTGCAATAAAACTTATATCAAAGTGTAGATAAAAATGAATTAGTCTCAAATATATACACATGTAAACCAAACATTATATGTTAAAAGCTATGTTTATCCAACTAAATATAATTTTTAGAAAGATTTGGGAATACATTTTTAACAAAATCGAATTAGAATAAAATTTATATTGAAATATGGATAATTTGAAATGGTTACATATATATATATATATATATATATATATATATATATATATATATGCATATCGAATATTATATATTAAAAGTAATAAAAATAAGATAAAATATAATATTGTATTCATAAATACATCTATATTAAAAATCATTAACTTAAATTTTACAATATAGATTTCAGAGTTTAAAGAACTACAAATAATCTAGAAAAGTGTTGTAAAAACAATTATTACAAAATAATTTTTAATCTTGTAATAAAAAATAAAAAACAAATAAAATAAAATGGTGTGAGTCGGGAGTATAAAGAGGGTAACAAAATACTAAAAATGGTATTATAAAAATAATACTAAGTAAATAATGTAGGTGATAATATAAAGCTAAGGTGATATGTAACAAAAAGTAATATTTATAGAACATAATTAAAAAAAAACAAATTAGAAAGTTGTAAAGTTTAAAAAATAGTGTAGTGCCCAAGATTCAAAACCCGGGCTTCAAAGCCATCTTCAAATGCCCTTACCAGTTCCTCTACATTACACTTTGAATCTTATATGGGCCTTTTACTTTATAATGGTTTTGCTTTAATATAGAAAAAGACAAAAAAAAAATTATCAATTAGCTTTAATTCATTTAAAAAGCATGTTTAAAAAACATTCTTCTAAAATTCTAAACTAAAATAAACTCATGTAATAATCGAAACGGTTTAGGGTTGAGTACACAAAATATACTAACATTACTACTATTACTCGATAATAACACATGTCATATTGCGTTGTTTTGAAGTGTATGCTTTGAAAGTGCTAACGTTATCTTTATAAACGAATTGTTCTGGAAATTAAAGTTTGCATGTATATTTGGTTTTCTGATAGAAATTGCACATATGAGATGATAAATTAGTCCATTATTCGATTGAAATACTAAAAATAGAATTATTGTATTTAAATAACTTTATTTTCTTATTTATTAACAAGCTTTGCTACTCTAAACATGAAATAGATTATTAATTTCAACTCATGATATCTCATAAACATATACTCTTTACATAAATATTAAAAACGAAACTAATTATTATGAATTTAAGTAGATTATTAGTTTGGCCGATGGGAACACTGCGGATGGGAAGGCGGGTATCACGGCTCTCATGGGAACACTGTCGTGCCCCTCCCTAACCCGATCGGCTCAACCTCTCATGGATTCTATAAGAATATAACCCGACGATCTTTCTCGTCTCTCTTTCCCTCTCCTCTTTTTTAGTTCTTTTTTCTTTTTAAATTAGAAAAGGTTAAAGAGAAATGCTGAAAGATAGAAAAAAGATAAAATAAGAATTATGTAATGATGATATGACAACCAATAAGAAAGATAGAAGGATAAAGAGGAATAATAATGAATACAGATAACCTTAAAACTAATTTTGTAAAACTAACTTTTAACTTGTATTTTTGACAAAAAAAAACCATATTTAAAATCATGAACTAGGAAGATTATTCAGTAAAGGAAAATGTGTTGCATCAATTGAATATAGAGTAACATTTATGTTTTATAACTTTACGTAAAATTTATAAATGTCTAAGCCAAAAAGGTTAATAATTAATATTCCTCTTTCTTTTCTTTTCAGAAAAGCAAGATATTATATTAAATAATGAGTCTCAAAGATTGAGACCGTAAAAATACAAGATCCCAAACATGTACATAACCATTCCAGATACATTTTGATAAGAACCCAAAAATTGATACAAAACCTCAACTAATCCATATACAAGCCCTCAAATAGAGAATAATTATCTAATTTGTCAAAGGCAACAAAAATCTTTATTTGTAACGAAACGTTACAGACTCATCAAAACCAGCGACGCCACTTTATCAAACCAAATAAACACAATAATCATGTAAGATTCCGTAAAAACGCGCACCATAACCATTGCCGAGGAGCAATCCTAGTAGAGGGGAACTTGGATTGAAACATCGTCCAGGAACTTGGTGAAGATTTAATCGTCTTTGTAAACCAAACCTCACCATATTCCACACATGCTTATGTCCGTGCTTCTTGGAAATCCTCATTCTCTTCCAACTACAACAAAAAAATCACCCTTTGAGGAATGCATAGCTCCTCATCTGAATTGCTTCATTTAGCTTCCATGTGAACCTCTAGCTAGAAAAGTAATAACTTGATCCATCATCATTTGGAGGTCTTCTTACCTCGCGTGTTGTGACGAGATATATTACATATGTCTATAATAAAGCGGTGAAAACTAAATCATCTATGTTGTAATTTTCCAGGTTCTATCTATATTGGGCTATGTCCACAAGCGGACCTAGTTATATTTAATAGTGACACGAGGTCACCAGTCACTTTACAGACGAAGTGGAGAATTTTAACGTTTTCAAGCTGCCGCCAGTAAAATTTTGGAGTGCCACCAATGATTTTTTTTATGCCAGTAAAATTGATAAATAAAATTTTTATTAAAAAATGATAAGATACAGTTCAATCTTCTATTTATACCTTTAAATACTTTAGTTTACCTTAAAAGTAACAATTTAATTAACAAAGCTTTATATAAATTGTGTTTTATTTCAAGTTTTGGCCCTAAAATACCGGAACAATAACTGAAATCTCGTTAACCCAACCTGATTAACTGAAAACCCGAAACAAAACCCTCAATTTTAATTAATTTTATTTTTACCGTTATATGGTGCCACCAGTCAAGGAAAATCATGGGTCCATCCCGGTCTATGTCATATAGTGGTTAAAGCCTAAAAGAGAATGTGTTTTGCAAGAATACATGGGAATAACTTATTTACACCGTCATGTTAGTTACATAATACACACAAACACTTGTGGGCCCTGCTTATACACTATGCATCATGGTGATCTCACCAAGTGTTTGTGTGTGCATCATGTGGCTAACTGGCTACATAATAATGTAGTTAAGCTATTCTCATTATATACATATATAATCATAACTTGAAAACATTTATCGTTTGGAATACTATTACATACAAAAATCTTTCGTTCCTTTATTTCTCTTTGTATTTCTCCTTAATTTGTCTCTTCTCCATTAATTTTTTAGAATTTTACATGTGTATGGCTGGACACGTGTTTCATTTCCTTCTAAATTTATGTATACATACTGTATTTCGAACAACAGAAAAAATTAAGGTTCAAAAGTAAGAGCAAAATCCCTCTGTAACCATATATATAACCATGAATTAAGAACTTACCATATATAATTGTAACTTAATTATGCTTTAATTATTCATTCCTTCTACATCTACTGCTATTTAATTAAATCATACTACTGTTCCATAATCTATGTAACATCATTTTAACAAGTCATAAGATCAAGTAATATTGTAACACAAAGAAGAATGCATGGTTCATTAAAAAAATAGCTGAGGCACATAGAATTGAAGAAGTATATATATAACCAATGGTGTACCACAAGTTGTGAGTTAAGTACTGTAGTGGACAAAATGGTGTAGAATTAGATTTAGGTTTAGATTTATGGAGTGTGTGTGTTTAGCTGTTGCAAAAAAAGTCATAGAAGAAGTATAAAACTCCGAAGCACTTTTTACGTGATTCTAATTAATAGCCACTACTATAAACAGTGCCAACAACAACGAATTTCTGGGCAACGAATTGAGAATCGTTGCTAAGTGTTACTTTAGCAATGATGAGTAGCAAAATTAGGCTTTCGGTTTAGCAACAAATTATGGATGAAACTATCTCACTTCATTTTAGCAACAATTTATGCAAACAAAATTGTTGCTAATTTATCCCAAGAAAAATAGCAACACCTTCTTAGTTGTTGCTAAAAAATAGCAACATAGATTGTAAAAAAACAAGGACATATTTGTTGCAAATTAAACTATAAACGAGTTAGTTCAAATCCGCATGTTGTAGCGGGAAATAAAAATTCAAAATAAATTAAACACAAAAACTGACATTCAAGCATAAATATATAAAATTGTAGGAAAAAATAAAATATTTGGGATTGGAAATGTGGAGAAATTTTATTTCGAAGAATTCTTATATATTCATGTCATCTAGTTCAAAATCAAATCATTCCGAATTCTATTTTGTCCTATAAGGTTGACCTTTGATTCAAATAAGTGAATGCAAATATACAATCCATATTGGTTATTTATACTCATTCTTGAAACCAAAATAGGCAATCATGATCAATCAAGGTCATGCTTTTTTTGAAACGATGGTTCATAGTCAAAATATTCACTCAAGGGCATACTTGGCTTAAGTAGGTGGATCACAGTCAAAATCAGGCCAATAATGGTCATACTTGATCCATTTAGGTCAATCAAAACCGTACTTTATTCATATAGGTCATAATGTATTCCTATAATCACTTGTGGTTAACAAATTGTCCATCAATGTTAGACCTAGACAATCAAGGTCAATCTTGGTTTAAATAGGTTAATATTCCGTTCATATTGGATATAACTTGTTTAATTCAATAATCATGGTCAACACCAACTAATAGTGGTCTAACTTGGTCCAAACACATGAATCAAAGACACAGTTGGTTCAAATAAATCAATTATAGTCAATAAGTGTTTAATATGTTCAAATAGGTGAATTACAATTAGTATTAGTAACTAAAATCATACTTCAAACCAAAGTAGGTCAGTCATTGTCAACATTGCTTCATCAAGGTCGTACTTCATTCAAATAGTTGAATCATGATTAATATTGGCTCAATCATGGCTAGATACTAATCGTGATACAACTCAATGTTAATCATAATTCAACTATTTGAATGAACTGCAACCTTGAATAAGTCATATTTGGTATCGTATTTAATAACATTTGTAGTGCGTTCATACAATTTGGTTTGAATTAAAATATATGCAAGCTAACTTTTTCAT
Organism: Dittrichia graveolens; assembly: GCA_038502395.1. Lineage (NCBI taxonomy): Eukaryota > Viridiplantae > Streptophyta > Magnoliopsida > Asterales > Asteraceae > Dittrichia > Dittrichia graveolens. The sequence goes on along the minus strand of JARJIL010000001.1, from coordinate 78,483,914 downwards.
ACTACAACGAATGTAAAATTGACCGAAAGAGTACGCTTTTAGATATAATATAATTTATATCTATTTATAAATAAAAATGAGCTCATCGCAAAGATATATTTATATTTATACTAAGCATTATGTGCTAGAAATTATAAAAAAAACATACGAAATTAATTTTTTTAATATAATAATAATAAAATATAATATATAAAAATAAAACAATGTTGTTTCGCTTGCACGCTTTCAAAATGCAAAAAGATACGCTTCAGGGAAGTAAAAAAATCAAAGTGTTGGATACAAGTATTTAGCACTTCTTCTATAGGCTTAACTACTAATTACTTATCAACACGTAGTCACCTTTGTTTGTTCACTATTTGAGTTTACTCTAATATAAAGAAGAGACTAACTTGAGATAAAATTTATTCTACAATCATATTCTTTAATTAAAAATTTATATTTTAATTCTACAATATTGACCATCTATTTATTTAAAATTAAAAAATCAATGTTGACTAAATATATATTAAATTTAGATATAATAAGTCAATTTTGTTTAATATTTTGCCTTATGATATTAAAACGTTGTGCGATATATTTAATAAATTATAAAAAATTTAACAAAATATTTTTAAATGGGTTCTTACATTTTTTTAGAACTATCAATATTAAATTTATTTTATATATCTCTTAGTAATAAATCTATAATACGGATTTTGATAAATTATGCATTATAGATTGTATTATTAAAATTTTAAAAATATATTATATAAGTAATAAAATTTAAAATATATTTTAAAATATATAAAATATCTTATATATTAATTATTATACATAGTTTTTGGTGTTATTATTATCTTAAATCTTAAAATATTGTTTTTGCCCATCTTGATTTACAAATTTCATATTTACGCTTTATAACATTTAAAAATATCATATTTCAGCAAATTCTTAGTTTTATCATTTTAAATATTTTATAATCAATTTAATTTTTTTTAATTATAATCAATAAATAATTAACTTAATTGCCGCTAATTGAAACAATAATGATCGATTACTTCTACAAGAAACACAATCACATCATGTTTGTCCTCCTCCTCGCGTTGACTCACTCATCGTTGGTCTAGGTTTCGGCGTCGTCTGTCACCATTTTTTTAGTTAACATTTCTTCATTTTTATAATTATTTGATATTAATGTTTAATATTTATCATTTTTTAAAAATCAAATCATGTATCATACGGACATTTAATCTAGTAAATTATTTATAACTAACATTTATCAATTTACTTAGTTATCAATATATATATAATACTCCTTATTAGTATATTTCTTTTAAAATCCTATTTTCTCATACTTTACTTTCATATTTTATTCTACTTAAAAGATTGACACAGGTAACCATAAATATTCATGTGAAAATATTATTTTCTATTCATTTAGCTAAACATATGATCATTTTATATGAACAAAAAAATAGCTATCCCAATATAAGACTTACTTAAAAAGTAAAAGAATGTTTATATTTATTTAAGTTAACATCAAAAATTAAATGATGACAATTTTAGAAAGGATATAAAATTTAATTACAATGAGACTTGTATAATATTAGATAAGGAAAAAATGTAAACTTGTATACTATTTTATTATTGATGTAGCGTAAGATATAATAGATTTATTCCTAAATTAATGTAGTGAATAAAAAATTTGAATTAATGAAATAGTTTAACGCAAATTAAGTTGATTTAAAATCAAATTTGAGTTTAAATTTTGACAAAAATGAATTGTTAGAATTTAATTTTGACTAGATGAAAGTTTAGGATTCATTAATTAGATTGATGAATGCTAATCTTTTATTTATATTAAATAAATAAAAGATCTATTTCTTATCTTATTCTTTAATTTTAACACGTGTATTGATTAAACGAGTAGAAAGGATAATTAAAAATATTCTATAAGAAATCGTAGAACCTCTTTATAGCATATTAATACTAGCATCGAATCCGTACAATACTGTAGTGATGAATAATTTCTACTGCTAACATGTCGTTTTATAGAATATAAGGATATGGTATTCGGTGAGTATTTTCTACCCGATAACATGTCGTTTCATTTTTTTTCCATCAACCCAGTTCTTCATTTCCAAAGGTAAACTTTTGGAAACAACAAAACAATTGTTTTCTTTATTTTTGTGAATGGGAAGTATAGTTATGGAAGAATATGTTTATTGGTAAGTGTGTATAATAAGTGAAAGAAATGGATGTTAATTGTAATACTCGTTCTTAATTGTAATTAAGGAATATAATTATTATATTGGTTAACAGAAAAGAATGAAATTTCCCTTGTTATATTTAAATTAGTAAAACTAACTCCAAGTATAAAGGGTGTTTGGACAATAGGAATACTTGGGAATGATATAAATAAACAAATTTGGGCACAATACTCTAGACAGTACTGTAGCCGCTATCACTCAGTGTGTGTAAAATATGTTTGTGTGTGCTCTGCCGAGAGGAAGAAGATCGAGATTCAAACCATTTCTTCACCATTTTTCTTCCAAATAGCTAAAAATCAACCGGCTAATGATCCTTGACTCCTTGCAATCAATTAGATATAATTTATGTAAAGGTTTATTGAGTTTTCGATGGATTTTGTTGTGTTTTAGACTCAAAACCGAGAGGATTTAGCATACTTAATCAATGATATTACGATGGAAATGAAATTAAATTGGTAGGATTTGGTTAATTAGTACCTAGAACACGTTGAAATTGGAATTTCATGAAATGATTAAGATTGGAATGAGATTGAATCTTAAGTTAGTCGATTGTGTATCAAAATTGTAAATGTTCATAGGATCATAAACTTTGGATTGTAAATCTTGAAATTGGATTTGAATCGTAAATCATAGTGTAATGAATAAAAAATGGACGTGGATTATACAAATCGTAAATTAGGTTGGTGGGTATAGTCACTTAAGGGAATTCCATGGATCCTAAACTCATCATAAGACTTGAATCGAAAACCTTGAGATGAACCTCGAATCGTAAATGAAGCCATACAGGCTAACTCGTAAACCATCATTACATGTTGAATCGTAAAACAATTTTATTAGATGAATCCTAAAACAATTTTATTAGATGAATCGTAAAACAGTTTTGTTAGATGAATCGTAAAACTAAATTGTAAATCACGATCGTAAATTGTATGTGTGGTTGTAATCGTAAATTACGATATTAAGACTTATGTGATGCTAGAATTGCAAATTAAAATGATGTATGTGTTGACTGAATTGAAAATTATAATTGCCAAATCAAGTAATGACCTAATCGTAAATCAAGTGGATCTGAGATGAATCGAAAAGCCCATAGGGTGAGCAATCGCAACAGAGCTATATCGCAAATCAAACCCTATGGCATAATCGTAAAAAGGGAATCACAGAAGAGTGCAAATCGTGAACTGTGGGTGTTTGTTTGAATCCTAGATTGAAAACCTAGTTGATCGTTGTGTATGTGAGTGGACCTAATCGAAAACCCTAGTTCAATGCAATTGAACAGAAAAGTATGAGTAAGACTTAGATTTTGAGAGGGAGTTTTATAGTGTCATGTGTATAGTGAACATATACTTAGTGTTTAACCTAGTAGACCTGCCTAACCTTCAGGCTTTTGCTGATATATTGTAATCACACTGTGTTGCTGATCAAGTTAGTTTCACTAACTTATATCGACTATTGTGATATGTGTTCACGTGTGATTATGTGATGTTACCCGAGCAGATGGCGCATCCCGCCTGTGTGACAGCTAGAGTAGATGGCTAATTGGTAGATGGTCACCCCGCTTGTGTGGCACCAGCTATAGCAGATGGCTTAATTGGCAGATGGTCACCCCGCCTGTGTGGCACCAGCTAGAGCAGACGGCTTAATTGGCAGATGGTCACCCCGCCTGTGTGGCACCAGCTAGAGCAGACGGCTCAATTGGTAGATGGTCACCCCGCTTGTATGGCACCAGCTAGAGCAGACGGCTCAATTGGTAGATGGTCACCCCGCCTGTGTGGCACCAGCTAGAGCAGACAACTTAATTGGCAGATGGTCAACTCGCCTGTGTGACAACTTAATTGGCAGATGGTCACCCCCGCCTGTATGGCACCAACTAGAGCAGACGGATCAATTAGCAGATAGCCACACCGCCTGTGTGACACCTAGAGCAGACGACTCAATTGGCAGATGGCCACCCCGCTTGTATGGCATACCTATTGATACGTGTATTTTATGCTTGATATATGAGTGTTGTATGCTCATTAAGCTCTATGCTTAATCCATGTTGTTGTATATTTTCAGGACCATCTCGTGTGGACAAGGGAAAGGTGACAGTATAAAGACGGGTATTGGTCATCCTAGTTCTATACCGTATTATAAAACTATGTCCCGTATCCGGTCCCGTCCTATTGGGTATCTCATTACCAAATAACTATCGGGGTCGCGGGTATCATGTATCTCATTTATATCTTTTGTCAATTAAAAACTTTCTAAATAAAATTTTGTTTTCTAGATATTCATGCAAATCACGTCCAACAATAAGTTGGATTTTTAAACTATCATTATCTAGCAACATCAACATTCAATAAGTTCGACGTTTAATAGATGGAATACAATCATCATTTAAAGTTTAAACTATCCGAATATCATGATAATCTAATTCAAATAGTTACATGAAAATGAAACGATGTTTTTCATTGAAGTGTTAATCTAATTTATATTATATATACTAATAAAACTGTAATATATATAATATTCATAATATAAAAAAATGAATGGTTCGTGATCGGGTAATTGGGTGGTATTGACTATATAACCATTACCGTCCCAAACCCGCCATTTTTTTAAAGAAATCCCATACCCAATCTCAAAACCATTTACCCGTCTTAAATCCTATCCTAAAAATTTCACGTTCGAGTATTCCCTCGGGATCGAATATTTTTGCCATCTCTACGCAGCGTGACAGCTAACTCTTCCACAAACGTTTTAAAAACTCTGATCATACTAATGTTTATTGTAAACAATATGATATTTAATTTATACCGTAAGTTTAGTGTGAATAGTAGGTGAACATGATATTTGAAATTGGAAACTTATAAGAATTTAAGTAAAGTAGCTAAAAAGTATTAAATATGTTATAATGTAAAATATATATTATTATAATAATTTTCTTGAAAGAACGAGGAAAAACAAGGTAAAAAAAGAATGATGCGTAGTCATGTAGACGTGGAATCCAGTCATTCTTGGAGAAAGTGGCTGTATAGGGGTTACTACTTTATATTATCCTTTCCCCATTTTCAATTCGAAAATGTGAGGAAAATAAACCGCCTACTGACATCTTTATATTCCTTCTTTTAAATACTCTATTAATACAAATATTTTATTTTAAATTTGATATCTATTTTTATTTTTTTAATATTAAATTACATACGCTACTTTAACTTATTATCTCTTACTCAAACAATTCATTTATTAGAACCCTTTCTCTATATAGGTCTATCTATGTATCTGGTTGCAAATGAGTCGATTGAAGTTTGAGCTCGAATTTGATAGGGCTCGAGCTTTGTTAGACAGCGATACTCCGGTTCATGTCCATTTGACGTAAATCTGTCCCTTTTTTTTCTTAAAAAACGTGAGAATTTAATCGAGAATCACCATCCGGTTACCGGGAAAAACTTTGGGGAATTGTGTATTTCCTTTTAACATAGACTGCTAATTAAATGAGTAATTTTTATCACAAAGATAACCGTTTAATATAAATGCTTACTTATCACCATAAGGATCCCGATCACTGTTTGAATTTTATCACATACATACTGATTTCACGTATACCAGGTCAACTAAAAACTCAGGTTTTAAAATGTTGGTTTCGCTTACATAATCAATATATAAATTTGAAAGTAAATCAATATGTAAATCCTTCGTTTAAAAGCAAAGAATGTTTGAAAATATCAAATCAAACTTCTGCTACCAAAGTCAACGGTTGTAAAGAAACCAATGTTTGATTGTTGGAGATTATGACATACGGAACAGTTAATGTACGCAATCTCCATACTCCAAGGTGTCATCTCACATTGTTTTGTTGGGAAAATATTGTGTAATTATATATTTTAAGTACTTTATTTGGTTAGGTGATTACTAAATTAATTTTACTTTTATAGTTATAGGGAGGTGTTCAAACGAAAACTGTTTTTTATACGAGAACTGTAAAAACTAATATTGGCCGTTCATTTTGGATAATGGAATTCATGGATGAAGACTGAAGAGTGTGAGGGGGATTGAGTGTGGCATGGTGCATATAAGGAATTCGTGAGTGGGCAATCCAATTGAAGGAGGGAAAATTGGACGGCTAAGATTGGTTCTCGCGGTTCTTGTACGAAAAACAGTTCTTGTTTGAACTTTTGCCTATAGTTATATTACTAAGACTAGCCCTTGCCGTAAATGTGTAGATGTCTATTTATTTATAAATACTAGCATGGTACCCGCGCAATGTAGTGTCGACGAATAATTCATAGTCAATAATTTATGTTTTTATAACGTAGGGGTATAATATTCACACACTATGTTGACATTGAATAATTTTAAATTTATATGTCGATTTACAATACATGTTATTTTCAATCTTCTGATTTGAAAGTCAAGCGTATATAAGATATTGATTGTATTATAGTTTCCAAATTAATTTCTACTCTTATCACGAAATTACTATCAAGTATATTTTGTAGGGTTAACATATTTTGAATATTTATTTATGGGTTCCAGAATTTCATATATTTCCTTATAAATTTTATTAATTACATATATATCCTTACCAAATTTAAAATTACGTCAATGTCCTTCTAAAACATCTAAACTCTCTTATATATCCAAAAACTTAATTTAATCTCAACTAAACCGTTTAAAAATTAGAATTCATTATATATGATCTACTTTAGATGTAAATTATCCAAAAGGGAGCTCTATTGTGTTGTACCCAATTATATTTATAGTGAAGAAATTTGTTGCATCTTTTGAGCTAATATGGGTTATGCAAAAGGCTTTTTTATTGGTGGGGGCGGGATGCTTAACGCAAATAAATGGAGGAAATTAGTATGCATCAGCCATTGGTGAACTACATAAAGTTATCGGCTTCAAATATTTAAAGTAGGGTTTTCATCAAATTGTAGACTTGGAAAGATATATGATACCGGCTACAAGTTGTTTAGAAAGGGTATTTTAGAGAATTTACATGTAAATTAGATTAGATATAATGTTTTATAACTTAATAAATAATTAAATATGACTAAATTAAGATTATGGATATATTAGAGAGTTCAGAGAATTAGAAGCATATTGATATAGTTTTAATTTTTGTAAGAATATATATTTAATTAACAAGGTTTACAAGGATATATATGAAATTCTTCCTTATATATTTATGAGGTTTTCTCATCTTCACATTCATCATTATCATCAAATAGCAGTACATGTTGTTTGTAACCGGTATATACAATAGCAAAATGTTTCAACTTTGATACCTTTCTAGAAACTAAACTCTTTCTTTTACTGTAATAACAATAATACTCAATCTTGCAAACGAGGTATGAGAGGGATTTTCTTTAACACACACACATACATAAGGGATTTTCTAGAAGTATTTTGGTTATTTATATATTTACCCAATCCTGAATTCCGTCATAAAATACGAGACTTGATTTTCCTAAAACATCCTCATTAATACGTCATTAATGAGCTGCCAAAATATCATAGTCATGGATTAATTTTAATCAAGGGCTAAGATTGGTTCTTACAGTTCTTGTGCGAAAAATAGTTCTCATTTATATATATATATATATATATATATATAGTGGAAGGTTTATTTGAGAACCGTTTTTATTGCGAGAACCAATCTTAGCCGTTCATTTTGGATAATGGAATTGATGTATGAAGAGCGTGGGGGATTGAGTGTGGCAGGGTGCATGTAAGAAATTCATGGGTGGGCAATCCAATAGAAGGAGGGGGAATTGGACGGCTAAGATTGGTTCTCGCAGTTCTCGCAATAAAAACGGTTCTCAAATGAACTTTTCACTATATATATGTATGTATGTACGTATGAATGTTTAAACAAGAATTGATTTTTGTGCGAGAACTGTAAGAACCTATATTGACATTTATTATAATAGACCAATGGCTAATAATTTTAATGCATCATTAATGAGGATTATTTTAAGAAAATCAAGTATCGCTTATTAATAATGGTCAACCCAAAAGCAATTAAAGGTTGTGTGAATACTCCTTTCACGGTTGGTTATTTATATATTTAACCAACTGTGAATTATGTTCGGGTAGATGGATTATTATTTAATAAGACTTAATTTTCGCAAAATACCTATTAGTAATAAGCCATTAACATTATTAATCATTTTATTTATTTTAATTAAAAACCAAGTGATTTGTTCTCACAATAAAAACGGTTATAAAATAAATTGTATAATATTACCAAATAACTTTTCATTAGCCTGTTATAAAATAACGATCAATAACAAATGAATTGTTTATAATATAATAATGAACAAATAAACAAGTAGCAGGAGAAGCTTTAAATAATGAAATACACCATTAAACTTACAGATTTCTTCTTATTTTTTTATTTGTTAAAATCTTTACTTATAGTTTGAAACTTCAAGACTTATGGTTTGATTTTCAAATTACTATCTTCAGTTGGATCAAGCACCGTTTGCGGTTGAAAGACTGGCTGTATAACATAGCTTTCGGTTACTTCTATTCTTTCTTGTAGATTGTAATAAGAGTTTGATTGTTTCTCTTCTTGTTCTTCTTAGTTATTTCTTTTGCTTATAAGCATTCTAGTGTTTGTACCTTGCAAATGCTATGAGACACTTTGGTGTACTGTACATTTGGCTATTGAGGTATTAGTATAGGTTTTCTCTTGCTTTTCAAAAATTAAAAAAAAAAATCTTCATTCTCCTTTAATGATTTAGTGAATTCCAAATACTATATCACTCTTTTAATGATGATGAACTAAAGTAGTTATTTTTCTTTTTTTACTTGACACTTGATATTAAAAATGATCTAAAAAAGGATGCAAAAGGTCACTGATGAGGTCACCTGACCATCTTCATTAAGATAAATGAATTTTATTATAAGCCTTCTCTACCAAGTACAATGAATTCTTTTGTAGAAAGTAACAATAATGCATTAAAATATAAAAGAATGACTTGGAGTTTCCATCTGCCACTGCATAGTCACACACACACACATATATATATATATATATATATATATATATATATATACACACACGGGTAAGATTTTAGAAAGAATATCCTTTCTCGTAAAATATACGAAATACGGTCACAGAGAGATCATTTATATAATTAACTCTAATATAATACGTGACAATACGTCATCATTTACTTATATCTTTTTTTTTCTACTTCTTAATCCATCACCGGTATATAAATATTTTCGAACGTTTTATATATTTAACCTCTTTATTTTCTTAAATTCTTCTTTCTTATCTAAAATATTGATTCACATCTTCAACCTGTAGTCTACGTCTTCCTTACTTTCTCAAATTTACTACCGATTGATGAACATAATTACGAACCAATGCTACAAATTACCTCTAATCGATTTTTATTTTAGCTATACCAACAATTCTTTCATGTTTTTTTTTATCTCTAACGTTTGCTACACCTCTTCAACACATGGTACAAGCTAATAATGCATAAATTTAATTTCGTTAACTAGACAACATAATTCGATCATACATAACAGGTACAAACATTTAACAACACATGATACAAGCTAATAATGCATAAATTGTTATACATGAATAATTTTTATTGGGTATAAATCGTAACCTATAATATATTCTGCCTTTATAAAAGGAAAATAAAAAATAAAAAATAAAAAACGTAACTCGAAATGACGCAACAGAAAACTTGTTCCGGGTGTAGATAAGCATCGAACTACTGAGAGGTATGAGGGAGCAGGGAGAATCCGAATCAGCAAGGGTGGGTGGTGGACTGGTGGGACCCATCAAACAAAAACCCACCTTCAATCGCCGTATGTATGTATACTATACTATATCTGGTCTAGGTTATACGCTGGCTCGCCTCACGTACGGTCGTTACTCAAAACCTCTTCGCACATAAAAATCCAAACAAACTTTTCACCCACAGATCTCTCACCGCCAATTTCAGATTCCGGCGACTCCATGGCCATGGAAGATAATGAAAGCTGTGGTAGCAGAGCCGTTGATTCTCCCAAGAAAAACAGACAACGACGCCAGAAACTCGAGGTGTATAACGAGGTAATCACTCGATTGTACGACATGAATCACGAAGATACCACACAACCTGATTTTGAAGACCAGCTTTGGGTTCACTTCAATCGCCTTCCTCCGAGGTAATCTCTTAATGTTTTAGTGTGATATTTGATTCGTTTTGTTGTTAGAATTGAGACGAGTAGGAGTAGCTACGTAAGGCTATTGATATGGCGTACTTGTTTAATGATTTGATGTAGGGAAGGCCATTAATTTTAGTTTATACGATGTGACTGATTGACAGATATGCGCTGGATGTGAACGTAGAGAGAGCTGAAGACGTGATCACGCATAAGAGAGTTTTGCAGATGGCAGAAGATCCTGCTAATAGACCTGCATTTGAAGTCCGCTTAGTGCAGGTAATTTTGTAACTGAAAATTTTCTTCTTCGATTTCTATGGTTTCTTATTGCATCGGCTGGCTTCACCAACTTCGTTTTTTTTTGTTCTTGACGTATGGACCTAATAAGTAACTGTGAAATGAGGCTTGGGGTTAAGGTTGGCCTTCAATCACCTTGAGTTTTGAGAATATGTAGGATAATTACTGTCTTTTGTAGAAGTCAGATTAGTGATCTGCTCTAAAGCTGCTTTAGTATCTTTCTGTGAGACTTTGATTCTTCTAGGGTTGTAAATAGGCAAATTGCATTATCCCCATTAAGTTCTGTTCAGTTTCTGTAGTTCAGATTGGAAGAAGAATGTTGCTAATCTTAGTGATTCAGCAGGTTTTGTTCGACAGAAGTTAATAATATTACTTTTTTTGTTGACTCTCTTCATTGTTTTGGTGACTATGGTTTAATTCATGGAAACCAATCAATTAAGATGAGTGGTTGTTACTTTGTAGAGACTAAGGAGGAAGGAGAAGAAACTTTAGGAGACATTTTACAATATAACTGTCTTCAACCATCACCTAAGGTTTTCCCTAAAAGTTCAAAGGCATTGGGAAAAAAATTTTGATTTGAAAACGAGAGGAAGAATCTTGTCAAATTAGAATAAAGACATTTTTTTAGTGGGATTGCTTTATCACCCATGAATGATGCTGCTCCAGCATGTAACTTCTGATAATCTGACCTTGGTCGTTTATCTTGTTTATGAGCATAGACAAGCTAACAAAGTAACAAGTACAAATACATGTAATGTAAAACATGGAGTGAGCATGGTATAAGCCAAGGTTGTTGTGAAGTGCATTTCAGTTTAGCAAAAGTCCCATCAATCTGTATATGGAGATCTTTTGCTTCACATCTCGATTACAAGCATACAACCAGCCTTAGTTTAGAATCAAAACCAAAAATGCATTGCATATATGGTTCAAAGTCTTTCCAATCCACCTCATACCCTAAAGATACCACCTTAACTGTTTTGAAGTCTCACCTCGCTTCTTTGAGTATTCTATCCTAACATCATTTATGTTTTTTTTTCTCGAATGTGACCTCATACTAAACTTTGTATAGGTGATACAGAACCTAAATAGACAATAGGATCAGTTCTAAATAATAAAAGTGTTATCTACTTGGAAACATACAGCAACAGATGAGTCAGGATCAGGGTGATATATCATATACACAAGCTTGATGGTCCTAGAATGGTAACTATCGAGTTGGTACAATATCTTCTGCTGAATGATCAAATGACCACTAAATATATTACCAAAAGGATGCTGAATGATCTACTCTGATAAACCTGTATGTTGTCACCAGTAAATCGTAATATTAATTTCATGTGACCTGTTAATGACATACCAAAGTAGATATAAAAGAGGCAATATTTAAGCATGTTGGTCAATTAGAGATATAAGTATATGCTTGTGAATGTGGGAGGCCTTCCAATACTCTCTTATGTAAGAGGAGAATGTTGGACATAAAATTGATTTCTTTGTGAAATATGAGTCTGTTGTTTAGTAACTTTCGTAGTGTTCTATTCCTGCCTTCCTGGAAATATCCTGTTCCTTGAAAAAAGATGCACATGATATTTTCGTAAGCGGAGCAATACCAGTTCATGAATTCTATCTGGATATGCATATGTTGTAGGGGCACTTAAAGATTATCCAGGCATTTCCTGAAATTCATATATTGCTTTATTGATTATTTTTTTGATGTTACTTCTGTCTTATGCAAGGAACATTTTATATAGGTTCATCCTACCTCAGATGGGAACACACCTGATCTGGACAACATGGAGTTTTCAATGAAAGAAGATGCTCAGAGTCCTTTAACTCACAGCAGCCGAAGCGGGTATTGACATAAGGCAATTAGTCGTGTCTTGTTCTGCTTTATCTTTGCATGATTAACTATTTATTTCTATAGCTGTTACACTTCGTACTTGTTGATAGTTTGAATGATGTTTGATTTCTTAAAAAATAAATGTCGATTATTTGTATGTGCTCGATTTCTGTTTAATTTCTTTTTTTTTAAAACTAACTATCCTTCATTGTGCAATTCTCCATCTCTCCAATGGACTATGGTCTCTTTAGGTTGCATCCTCCACCGTCTTTTGGTTCAGCACAAAATCTTGAAGTGCTTGCAAATAAAGCCAGTAGACATCATGACAGTTATTCTGACAATGATGTGAATTCAACTTCAGTACTTTCTAGGTAACCTGTTCCTAACTTATAGCTTCTCTAACTAGCTAATGCCGAATTCATTAGTAAAGAAACAATGGAGCAAGACCATATTGTCTGATTGCTTACAATGAATTGACATGAGCATACCACTATATGGTGACATTTGTATTTGTTTATAGAGTCGGTAAAACTTAACTGTGTTCTATATAATCTAGCTCCGTTTTTTTTCTACTTCTGTATTTGTCAAGCCAAAAAAGTTATTGTCAGCTTTTGTACCAAATCTTGTGTGAATCTTGCAAGTTGTGATTATATGATACTGTCCCACTAAATGTGGTTTTAAACTGGGATAGTGCAGGCCTATGCATGAGATCACGTTTTCGACGATAGACAGGCCAAAACTTCTAAGTCAGGTATTTCCCTTTTCTGCCCTTACCATGGCATGTAATGCCGTGATTTTTAAAAACTTAGCTTTAACAAAATCTTTTTATCTTTTATACCAGATTATCGCAACGGAAGACTTTTACTAATTAAATACATAAATAAATACTCAGCCGAAGCTGGAAAAACCGTTTTTAAATCACAACGCTACGTAAGGAAAACCAAATCGTAAATCATTATAACAAACGTGAAACGTCTCCAACTGGCATCAAACTAAGTCTGTCAAACACTATTACTACCCAAAAGAAAACCAATCATCCTACACAATTCCCATTAACCCGCAAACATTACAATCACGGGTCAAATGACACTCTTACAAATCATTCATACAATCATATTTCTCATATCAAGTTCATCTACTTTTCGTTTATCGTATTGTACTGTATTTAATTATCATAATAATCTTGTCGTGTTATTGAGCATATTACCCACACATCTTATCATTCATATGATCATATCATAACAATCTTCTGAATTTAATCATGTCAGAACAACTCATAATTCTATCTTTCCTATTGTAAACCGTATGTCAAGCTTATGGTCTATGGTAACTTAACTGGTGAACCCCCGGCCTTTAACCCGTTCACTACTCGCGTGCTCGGCAAATCCATGTATCAGATGGGCACGACTCCCACTCATACATAGACTTCCTAAGGCCCTACCCCTTTTGCTACTCCGACTATGCAGTCTTTCATGTGATGGTACAAATGGTGTCTTGACCTGTGACCCTCCCACAGGCCACACCCACCTGGTGTTCTGCACAATGACCTCTCTCAAGGGATCTTTCTCTCTCTAGTTTAGGGCTGCTTAGGGATGTAAATTAGGGTTTAGAATAACCTAAACCCGGATTCCATCGTATATATAGGGTTAAGAATGCCTAAATGACACATTAGGCCCTCAAACTTACTAAAAATTCACCCTAACTCATATATTAACCCATAAAGTCTTTCTTTTCATACTTTATCACCTTAAAGTTCATCATAAACCTCCTACGATCTGCCTCCAAAGAAAAGAGTAACTTAAAGTCTTTAATCACAATAACGATGAGGATTTTAGGTTGTTACACAAATATTCTAATTCTTCAATTTTAAACTGAATTACAGAACCTCCTTATGGCTAGTATAATAATTGAAAGCGTGCACATGTAGTGGATTAGACAATACAAAGTTGCTCAAATTAAACACACGAAAAACCAAACTACTAGAGGCATGTGTGATACTAATCAAATTGGCAAACAAAAACAAAAGATAAGAAGATAAATTAAGAGGTTGATCTGCTCTCCCATGGTTTACTTTCAAGAGTTAAACCAACACTCACAATGATAAATAAACCTCCAATCAATTTCTGCATAATAAAATTACTACTCTAATGATCTAATTATAATGAAAGACAAGAATTTTCGCCTAATATAAGTCTAACTCCTAATCTATCGAAAATAAATACTATCAAAATATATCAACTAGGATATTAAAACATATATTCTAATAATGATTTCCTTATTTAATAGTTATATTAAAATATCCTAGATTTTGTAAATCTTGATTGTATAATCACTCAACCCCTCCAAAATGTGTCCTTAAGGTGTTGCCATGATCGAATTTGATTCGGGGTCCTATATATATAGTTATCTTCGTCTAGTAGCCTACATCAAGATATATTTTCTGGCCCACAAAAAAGTTCCCAAGGCTGTCAAACAAGGTCTTCATACTATATGTCTATTTTCAATTTAATTAATGGCCCATTATTTACTTTAAAAAGAAGCCAATCTTGTATCCATTTAAACTTAGGCCCATAGGAAAGCCCATATCCCCTAAATTAGAACCACACTTCCTATTCTTTCTTTGTGTGCTTTCTACATCAGCATTCTTGCCTCTAGTCGCCACTGTTTCCTCCCCAAGCCCACCACTGGTCCTACGTTGATCGCTAGCACCCCACTTTTAATCCACATCGTTGACCCATGGACAATGTTGTAAAAGTCGGCCTCGGCGGTCTACCGGCCTAGAAATCACATGCCGGTCAGATTTATCGGTTGTGGTCAAAATCGGTCCTTGGCGGTCAACGAAAGGGTTTGACTTGATTCTTTTGAAACAAAATTTGAAATCTGCTAATTTTTTTTGATTTATTTTGTTAGGGTATTACTAATTATGAACTCATGGTTTTTATTTTCCAAGCTTGTTAAACTTTTTGATGGTTATGGACTTATTTTGTAGGGTACTTCTAATATTTATTTTTTAAAAATAAATTCCTTTATAATTCAGGGTCCTCGCCTAGCGATTTTTACAACCTTGCCCATGGACCCATAATGCCTGTGTAACCTATCACTCCACCCCAACCGCTGTCCTTCACTTGTAGGTCCCACTGTTGCTGCCACCTTTGACCTTTTTTTGTAGTGACCTTCATTAATTTACGATTTTGTTTCATTCATGACTGATGAATTTGACTTTTCATCTTTTCACGTGTCTTTGCCGGAATCTCTAGACCACCGTCTTCACCACCATTTTCATTGTCATGGTCTGGGTTGGACCCTGGTGACACGACTTACTGTCTGTTTTTCTTTTGAGCCCCTATGGGTTTTATAAGGTTCGAATCTTGTATATCCTCAAATTCGTTTGGGTTGCTCCTGTACTTTGAAATCCAAGGAAGAGACGTTCTAGCCCGCTAAACCGCCACCTCTTTTATAAACTTTTTCAGCTCTTCGTGTTGCTTTGCCCTCTATGCCCATGTCCTCCTCAAACACTGATCTCTCCATACTGCTGGGACCCTATGCAGTTATCTCGGTCAAAAATCAAATATCGGTCAAGGACCGAGATTTGAAATAGCGGTTATCGCGGTGAGATATCGGTGGGATATCGGATTTTTTATTATGTAGAACATATGTATATATAATCAAAATCATAAAAAAATAAAATAAAAAGCATAGAACTCCAAGTCAAAAGGAGAAGGTCTCTATTTGTTGCTTGTACAAGAACGAAACAAGAAAGGGAAATGTGTGTTAATTAGGTTTAAGGTTGAGAAATAGGCTATTAAAGTGGATAGAAGAAAATCTCGGCCAAATCTCGGTCAAATCTCGGCTAAATATCGGTCAATCTCGGCGAGAATATCGGTTCCGATATTTACAACCGAGATTTTTCCAAAGTCCGAGATCCGAGATCTCACCGAGATCTCGCCGAGATTAACTGCACAGCTGGGACCTCAGGAAGCCGCTCTGATTACAGTATTTTTTTTTGCGGTGAACAGTAACCTCTAGTCCTCTATGTCTTTGTGAACTGTACCTACAATGAATACTACCGTGCGAACAGTATTGGCAATGAATATTGTTGTCGTGAACCGGAACTTCCGTGAACATTGCTTTACAATTTTTTTAATTGATAATTGCCCAGATTGGTTACTCTGATACCAATTGGATACAAATTAAATTGGCAAATAAACACAAAAGATAAAAAGATAGATCAATCAACTTTCCAGAGGTTGTTCTACTGTCCCACACTTACTTTTGAGATGTAAACCAGGACTCACAATGATATAAAAAAACCATGAAATTTTCTGCATGATAAATTACAATTTTAATTATCTATTCATTATTAAAGACTAGAATCTACTCCTAATATAACTCTTAACTTATAATCTTTATCCAAAATAAGCCCTATCAAAATATATCAACTAAATAATAAAATATATCTTTTAATAATAAATTCCTTATCCAATAATAATATTAAAATATCCCGGTATTGTAAAACTTGGATTACTCGGCCGAGTAATCGCCGAGTACATGTGAATCGGCTGGTTACCGTGGCGAGTAAACATGAATCGGCCAAAATACTCGGTTTTAGTCAAACTCGGTCCAAGTCGGTGACTCGGTGTGACTCGGTCCAACTCGGCCGTCACTCGGTCTTCATAGGAGGCTCTATATCTTCTTCGGAGCATTTCAAGAACAGAGAAATTAGGATTTTCCTTCGTCGGAGATATTCAAAAAAAGAGAAATTAGGATTTCGCTTCATTAGAGATAACTAAGAACAGAGAAATTAGGTGTTTTTGAAGGAACAATGGAGAATCAAATAAAAAAGAACGATGGAGGAAAGAAGATGAAGAGTTGATGAAAGAGATGAAGAGTTTCAGAGAAATGAGGCAGCTCTCAAACTATTAGTAATTAGGTTTTTTATATAAAGTTTCAAATACTACCCTAATCTTGTTCTAAAACTTCAAACTTTACCTTTACTTTTTCAAAATTTTGAGATTTACCTTTATTTACCTTAAAATTTCAAACTTCACTCGTATTTTTCCTAAATTTTTAAATTTACCTTTAGTTATCCTAAGCTACATTTTTAAAACTGTTTAGTTTTAATAGTTTAAGGTGTTAAACGGGTTAAATATACATATCATTTAGAATTTTCTTAAAATTTTCCAATCCGAGTACTCGCTACTCCCCGTCTACTGCCCAGCTCCCGCCTAGCGAGTTCTGCAACCTTGAAATATCCCAGATTGAGTAAATCCGGACCGTATCAATGTGGTTCCAACATATGGAAGAATTAGAGATATTTTACTCTATTTAGTAGCTAATTTTTACTAGAAGGGAAACACTTGTGACATTAGGATATTAATTTACTTAAACAAATTGACAAACCATTTTACTTTTTTTGGTACAATAGATTCACATATTTACTAAACCTACTCCTAAATCTACACCCTGTCCACTATGGGACTTGAACCCAAGACCTTGGGGGTCATCTTAAACGCCTCATACTACTAGGCCAAAGGCCCTTCTGACAGACCATTTTACTTGTCTAAGAAAAAAGGTTTTTATGGAGCAAGGGTTGTTAGTAGGTACTAATTTAGAGTAAACTTAACATTTAGCAATTCTTATGCAAAAAGTGGAGCATGTTATCATATTTACATGCAAAAAAGCTACTCAAATACTTAATTGGTTTCAACTTAATCAAATCTGACCCCGTCTTTCAACAAGGCTTGGAGCATTGAATTTGCAGATGGTGTTTTCGTCTGAACCTCAGCAAGTTTTTGATATTTCATTTTGGCTGACATATTGTGTGTGTGTTTAGCTTAACTGTAAAATAGGCCCGACTTACCTCTTTAAGGACCGAAGGTTTAGTCCAATGGGCTTGTTTGTATGGTTCCAATATGACATGTAAAGTTGAGTTTCTGCAGAATTATATTTCACGTGTACATAGCAAAATAATTCCTAAACCAAGGTACACTGCTTCCAAGCCTTGTGAAAAGGCCATCACACATTTTACACTCATCGTGTTTTTTTGTTTGTCTTGAGGAAAAGCACTTCATTTTGGTCATGTATGGTCCGTTGGGAAGTTGGAGAAAACCACTTTTGGTGATCGTTGATGCTTCTTGTGCAATAGCTAAAAAGTTAGCTTTGCATTCTTTATTATTGAACTTTCATATGTAAAAATTCAGCATTTCACGATTGGAAGCTAGTTCATGGCATGATTAGATTAATAAAAATGCTTGCTATTTATATTTTTCTTCTTTTTTCTTTGTCGGAGACTCGGAGTTACCAAGTGATTTTGATTGAGTTACAATTCATTAATTCTGCAGTTGACTTCCTTACTTTCCGAGGCTGGATTGAACATTCAAGAAGCACATGCTTTCTCCACTGCCGATGGTTTCTCCTTGGATGTCTTTGTTGTTGATGGATGGCCTCATGAGGTATGGTATTAGTTGTCTATAGATGACTAAATTGACATTTAGTAAGACAGAATAATTAAATTCACAAATGGTAAACCTTTTCAATGTCATTTCACTTATGACTATTATCTTGAAATGCAAAACTTGCATGGTTATTTTGGGGTGAGCACGAGTCAAAACCCGGTCCGGACCGAAACCCGAATTTGGGTGAAATTAGGGACCGAAGACTGGAGCAAATGGTCTCGGTCGGGTCAGGTAATTTACTGGTCCCGGGCCGTTTTAAAACCGGTCCAATGCGGTGTACTTAATTCGAGTTGATTTCATACATATACGTGTCTGATTTCTTGTAGTTCGATTCTAAGATACTAACAAAACTATTACCTTTTAAATGTCTATATTAAAAAACATTTGAGGATCAGATATGATAATTGTTCTTACACTTAGTTAATTTAGTGATGATGCTTTGGCTATTTGTACGAAATTCATAACAAAAAATTACCATTTTTCAATAACATGTGAAGCATGTAAAAAGTTTCTAACAAAGTTTATGTTCTTCGTTGAACAAAAAGACAAAAGGAACATGATCAAATTAATTAACATGAATCTTTATTGTCAACAACTACAATAAGAAACAAAAAATTAAAAATGATACTAGCAGCCCATTTTTATTGTTCATACTCTCGATATCTCTTAATTAAATATAATAATAAAAAAGACAGAAGGAAAACCTACATGATAAATATTATAAACCTAGTTTTTGCTGCATTAAAATGCTATATCCTTTTCTCCACTTTTATCATTTATGGTTTACATAGGAAACTCGAGGTAAACTATCGATTTGTTAGAATGGAAGAAGAAACGATTTTTTTTAATTATGGTTGTAATCACTACATTTTGGCAAGAATCACCATATATCAAGAAACTCTACAATTTCCGGTTTTAACAGGGTAGACTGGTTAAAACCCGGACTGACGCGAAACCTGTTTAGTTAATAAATTCAAGACTGAAGACCGGACAGTACGGTCCCAGTCCGGCTTGGTTCGGTTCACTGGGTTTTTCGGGTTACATGCTCACCCCTAATTTGGGCTAGAAGCATATACATTCAACATAAGTTTATCCACTCCTTTTATGTTCTCATTTATTTTTAATTCTATAAAACTGGCTACGTTTTCATAAGTCACGATCATAGATATGTACTGATCCATTTTGGAAACATCTAGGAAACTGCAGAACTCAGAAATGTAATAGCAAAGGAGATACTGAAGGCTAAGGTAATTGCTTGTTGGCAGTCTTGATGTTTTTCATTTTTAAGTTTGCAACTTCTTATGTAGTTTCATCTTGTCTAGATGATATTCCTGTTGCTATAAGAAGGTTGGGTATGGTCCTTTTCTACTTTCTGTTCCTCCTCTGTTTTCCTAGATAAGTACATGTGTAGGCACTGGGACCGACAAGTCATTTCTTATTAGAAGTTGGTTGTTTCCAATATGGAAACTTACATCAAAGTGCATTTTAACACTTCATGCAGTTTAATTTCATATTGGTTCCCTTCATTTCATCTCTTTTAAAAGGATTATAGCTCTATTTATATCATATATAAACTAAATATCGCAATTTTCAAAAAGGTAGAAGGTGCATTAGGTGTGGGTGGCACATCAATTGGGGATACTTTTATTGTTGTGATAATTCACTACTTCTCTGCAGGGGGAATCCTATCCTGAAAAACATACTTCATCTTCTGTTTCGAAATATGTTCCAACACCCAGCACTACCGTGCCTTCAAATGATCATGTAAAAATACCTACTGATGGGACTGATGTATGGGAAATTGATGCCAAGCTGCTGAAGTTTGAAAATAAAGTTGCATCCGGTACTTTTGGTGATCTGTAAGTGTTTGAACTTTAAACCTTCTCTAGAATGTGCAAAAATTTCTTTCCTCCAACTAATATCTATAATATCTTCAGATATAAAGGTACATATTGTAGTCAGGAAGTGGCTATTAAAGTTCTTAAGCCAGAACGAATAGATGCAGATATGCTAAGAGAATTCTCTCAGGAAGTTTTTATTATGAGGTTTGTATTTATTTTTGTTTTGGATTTCTTCAAGTTTATTCTTGGATAGTTTCTTTACTCTGTTTGTGATTTTGGCATCAATTTGTTTTATGTAATTGCGATCAACTTGAGACCAAAGAGCTATTCAAGTTAAGCTTAAATACGAGTTAGGAGGTGCGCAAAGTGGACACTTGTTTCAATAAACCTTGTACCGTCATTGACAACTTGTGGGGAGTCTAGGGGGCAGCGGCCCATAGTTGGGGTCCCGCTCTTTGTTGTTATTAATAGGTTTTGGGTTTCTAAACAATACTTCCAAGAACAGTCTTTATTTTTTTCCCTTTGTTCTCGTAACTTTGAACTTGAGTGTCTTTTCTGAGTTATCCAGTTGTTGGTTTCATGAACCCAAGGCATATAGATGAAATACTACAATCTGAAAGTGCTCAACACGATTCAGTAAATTATCCAACTTGTTTTCTTGATTATTACCGTTCTTACACACCCAAATTTCCTACATACTCTTCACCATTCACACATGTCATAACTTTACAATTTTTATAATATAATGATAAGAATATTTGAATTTGTCTTGCTTCAGATACCTTTGGTCTTAAAAGTAGTTAGGTAGTAAGTTTGCTTATTAGATTTCATGCCGTTTTATTTAAATTGTTTTGTCTATAATTTAACACATTAATGTCACTTCATTGACACTGTTAGGGCTTCAGAATACAATGTTGGCCCACTTTTGTTTTAAAGTAGTTGATAAATTTTTGTGTCATTATAGCTCTTATTCTACAAGTGCATTTGAATGCAGTTTCTCTATATTGGTGCACATCCCTTTATCTCATTATTGCCAAATTTAGTCCAGTGGAACTGTTGAGTAATATGACATTTTGGAACCATCTCTTTAACGGCTAAAATTATATCTTGTCAGAACTTTGGTATCTTAATGTAAAGCAAAAGTATGTATATAAGACCGGTTCTCGAGTTCTGTTACATAAAAATAAATTTTTTTTTGCCTCCTTCAGTCAGTGTATAGTATAATTCCATAAGACTTTTGAGTTCTGTGACATTTCACTATCTTCTCATATCCTGGCAGGAAGATTAGACACAAGAATGTTGTTCAATTCATTGGAGCATGTACAGAACCTACGAAGCTTTGCATTGTAACTGGTAACATGATTAATCTATCATTTTATCGATTCTTTATTCAGAGGCTAGTTTTTGATGCACCACTGAACTCTATTCAATTTTATGTATTTAAGTTATATTGGATTTTGATCCTGACTATAGTACAGATCAATAGATATGTGAAACTTTTATTGAAAAAAAAACAGAGAATGTTGTGTGATGGTATTGCTTGCTATTTCAAAGGGACTTGGTCACTTGCATTTGGTACAAGTAGTTTCTGTGTAGTATGTTTAAATTTATGTAGAATTGAAGTTTCTTTTAAAGAATTTGTTTTGATACTAATGATTCTTTCTCTCATCAGAGTTCATGGCACGGGGAAGCATATATAACTTTTTGCACAAGCAGAATGGTTCTTTTAAGCTTCCTTTGTTACTAAAAATAGCAATTGATATATCCAAGGGCATGAGCTATTTACACCAGAATAATATTATCCACAGGGACTTGAAAACTGCCAATCTTCTGATGGATGAACATGAAGTAAGAGTTACATCAAATATCCATATTCTTTTGAAAATAATATGGATCTTCAATTTTGTTCTTTCTGTATAGTATACATATACCAGTGTTTGTCTGGTATTCTGCGTGTTCTCCTCACCTGGATTTCCCTCAGGAAATACACCTTCCTATTGTATTCATGTCTGCTTTAGATTTATGAAATTTAATTTTGTTGGTCAGGTTGTCAAGGTTGCTGATTTTGGAGTGGCGAGGGTGCAAACTCAATCTGGAGTAATGACTGCAGAAACTGGAACATATCGTTGGATGGCACCTGAGGTATGATGCAGGCATAATAAATTGTCCATGATTTTGATTGTTCAATAAATATATCACTGTGTTCGTTTTGGATTTTCAGGACCTTTTGTATACCTTTTTTTGGCATCATATTAATGGTTAGAGTAAATTACAAAAACCAACTGCTACTATTGATCAATATCTGAGGTCACCCGAGTTCTCATTTTCACATTTAGTTCATAGCAGTTTCTGTCCACCTTGTTGGACACGTGTGCATGACACATGAAATTCTTGTTGCACAACATGATTACCTGAAGAAAAAAAGTAATTGTAGGAGTAAAACGTAAAAAAAAGTGAAGTAAATAAAAATACACCTCGATTTCAATCCCAATTCTTCATCTTCATCTCCATCACCATCTACCCTCAAAAAGGATTGAACATTTCCCATTGGCTCACGGTAGAGGTGGCAAAGTGTGCGGGTCTGGTGGGTTGTATAATAAGTCAAATGAGTTATATTCTGTATGGTTTGGGCTGGGTTGATCTTAAACACTTGTCTAAAAGTTTTAAGATTTGTGCGAGTTTGATAAGTATGATTACAAACGGGATAACTGCTTACAATAGCAAGATACTTTACCTGTTGCAGCGGTTACAATAACGTATAATGTAATGATGCTTACTTTTTTTTTGAAGGGCAAACACACCCACCCACCCACTGAACCTACGCCTAAATCTACTCCATTGTCCACCACAGGACTTGAACCCTCAACCTCTTGGGGAGGGACACCTAATGAAATGATGGTTACAAATAATGTACTTGTCTTTTGGTACTGGACATACCAACACACTTTCTTTTTTTGCATAAAAAATAGCAATGTAGTTTACCTTATGATTTGCTATAAGTGAAAAGATAAAAAATAAAAGCATGTTGTTGTTTTTGATAAATTCTAATGTATGTTGGCATGTTGCTGTTATGAGTAGGGGAAAATTCCCTGAATAGTAACCAAGTTTGAAAAGTGTTCCACCAAGGTTACTCACCCCTTTATTTCATATTGTGAAATAACCCACGGGTGACCTTTATGGAACACTTTACAAACTTGGTTATTGTTATGTGAAACCCTTATGAGTAAAGTGATGTAAAGTATCTTGATATTTTAAGCAATCAACCCTTACAAAAAGTATATTGCTACTATATTAATCTAGTTTTTTGTAGGAAGAGGTTTAGGTGCCCCGGGGGAGGGGTATGTATGCACTAAGATAACACTTTGGGCAACTTTCAGCCCATTTGACTTGCTTCCTTTTTAGTAAATATTAAGAGTTGGCCCATTTGACCTGCTAGAGATTAAACATAACCTTGTTTGACCCATTCACTGCAATGTCTGCATTGAGCATGTATATACATTCCAAGAGAAAATGAAGATTTTTGTTCCATGTAAGACCCTGCCATTAAACCACTGTTCTTCTGAAAATGAGATTAAAATTTTAATACTTGACATTTTGTGATTTAATTTGAATATTAGATCATGAAGATTATTTTATCAACCTTTACTTTTCTAAGATGGATATAGTCATATACTGATCCATTTCGCATAAGGTGGCCTTTGGTTTGTTGTGTACAATTACTTGTGGTATGGTCTTGATAGTAGGGTGCATAAAGGTAACATTATGACAAAACATATTCGCTGAGGTGTGTCTTTTATGAGGCAGATGGCTAAATTTTCATTCCATTATTGTTGATGGAAGTCGATAACAAATTGTGCTCAGTATAAAATTAAGATTTTGAGCAACTAAATTTGGAGATTGACCAACAGCCTTGCCGTAAACATCTGCTTCAAATTCTTTATAGTGTTACATATTTGTGGTTCTTTGTTTCTTGTTTTTCTTATGCTACTGATCATGGAGAATGGACGTGATTGGCAAAAAGAAAAATAAAATAATTGGATGTTGACCGCATCCTA
This sequence comes from Dittrichia graveolens, assembly GCA_038502395.1. Taxonomy (NCBI): domain Eukaryota; kingdom Viridiplantae; phylum Streptophyta; class Magnoliopsida; order Asterales; family Asteraceae; genus Dittrichia; species Dittrichia graveolens. The sequence goes on along the minus strand of JARJIL010000001.1, from coordinate 78,459,017 downwards.
CAATTCTTACTGCGATAAATATTGTCAATGATTGGGATGCAATACTTTTCTCTAACATTTTTCTTTGATCGACCATAGACAGGCTCCACGTCTGTAAAGTTTTTACCCGTTCTTACATTTTTTTTAATTCATGGGCTGGTCTTAGTAACAGTTGTTATAAATTGAAGGTTATTGAGCACAAACCATACGATCATAAAGCGGACGTATTCAGTTTCGCGATAGTGCTTTGGGAGCTATTAACAGGCGAAGTAAGTGGTATTCTTAGCAAGCCATCAAGTTTTAATGGATACATATATAATGTGTGTTCATAACCTTATATTTCCTTCATTGCAAGTATTCACATGACCTGTTATTGCAGATTCCATATTCAAACTTAACCCCATTACAAGCAGCAGTGGGCGTGGTACAACAGGTACTTATCCCTTTATTTCTCTCAAAAAGGGAACTGAGTTCTTATTTTTATCATAACTTGAATCCAACATACTCAACATTTGGGGGTTTTATAACAAGCAACGGGTTTCTTGTTATTTGGTTTTACCAGGGTTTACGGCCTACAATTCCTAAGCAGACTCATCCAAAGCTTACAGAGTTGCTTGAGAGTTGCTGGCAACATAACCCTACATTGAGACCCAACTTCACAGAAATTCTAGACAAACTAAAACATTTAGTAAAAGAGGTATGTCACTATGTCCTAAAGACGAGCCTACATTAATTTGTCTTTGTTTTTAGAACTCACTATTTAAGTATTTTGTGACTAGTAAAAAAATTGATGAATGTAATGTAATGATGTGAATAGGTTGGGAATGCGGGGGAGGGGCAAAAGGACAAATCGATTAGCGGATTTTTCTCAGGTTTTAAGAAGGGGCACCACTGAAATAGCAGGTACTAAATCAAGGAGATTCTAATTTGTGTAATCATCCTATTTTTCATGCACAAACTCCACTCATACAGTAGAGTGTTCTTTTGTACGGTGTTGTTCAAAGAACCCACATTCACATCATCAAATTTACCTGTTCATGCTATCGCTTGCTTTTGCAAACTTTTTAATTGACATAAATATCCTTTCTAAAAATAGACTAGAACGTTATTGCAGGCAAAGGACGAGTTAAAACTCCATCTGTTGCTCCCTTTTTGTTTACTTGTAGTTATTAGAAACAAGCTATAGATTGCATTTGCTTGCATGATTTCTGTTTTTGGTCAAGCTGTGAAAGTTATACATGAAAGTTCAAGCGACTTTGAATCTTTTATAATTTGACTCTTGAACCAGAAGTAGAGCCTTTATAATGGCAATTTTTGATTCATTTGGGGAGTTTGTTGTATTGTCAGTCCTTGGGTAATTTTGTGAATGCAATCTGCTCAATAAAACCTGTATTGCAATCAGTTTAAAAACATATTTACTGCTGTAAGAGATATGAAATGAGCCTTAAAAGCTTAAAATAATGCTCATTTGAGCACTGTACCATGTTACATTTGGAACTATTGAAAATCTCATCACTAGTAGATGGTTGTAGCAGTTAAGGAACTGACTTATGGATGACCTTTGTAGGACGAATCCAAGAAAGTGGTATGAATTAAAAACAAGGTAAACGACTATGTGCTTTATGTACACTACTTTCTTTGATTAAAACACGTGTTACTTTTTGAAAGTAACTGTCAACACCTATAACTTATATACTTGTTTTGCCACTATGCTTGAGTGGTCGGTTTTGGGTTTTCAACAGCTAAACAAAGACTCGTAAAATTCGGTGAAGAATATCAAGTGTGACTGCCTTCTAATATCGAGTATAAATACTTCAGTACCATTCACAAAGTATAATGTTGTGATGTCGTTGCCAAATTGCTTTATAGTTCAGTCAGCTAATCTATTTGTGGGTAATAGAGCAAGATTGTTAGTGTGTGTGGTGGTAGAGGTGGCGTTAGTGGTGGATGGTGGCTCACTGCTAAGTGGTGAGAAGTGTCTCACTCTATCGATCACTAACGCAGGAGGAGGATGAATCATGGGTATCACGTGGTTCTCAGCTTTCTCTGTCTCTGGTTTTTTCTTTAATTTCTTGATGGGTTAATGGGGTAATAAGAGAATTTGATGTGGTGGGAAGTGACTATTACGGGGTCGTGGTGAGAGTGGAGAGCCGACATGATAGTGTGGTGGAGAATAATAGAGTGTCACCGCTCCTAATACTCTTATTTAAAGAGTTCTTAGCTTGAATGTGCTTGTCATTTCAAAGATACTATTTTAGGAGTAGGGTTTCTTGGTTCTTTTAAGCCACAAACAAGTTTATGTAATTTGATAATTCAATGAAGTTATATCTATAAAACGTCTAAAAATGTTGTAAATTTTATTTTTAACATACTTGTTTTGCCACTATGCTCGAGTGTTTTAAGGACCAGCAAATATTTTAGTGCCATTTGTGTTAGATATGGTGTACATGAAGTACATTATTACCGTGTTTTGAAGTGGTTTTTTTTGGTCAGATATTTAGAGGGAACAAAAGAAGATGGTGTTTTGAGTTGCATAGGAAATGAAATTAAGAAACAAAAGGATTTGAAGGGAAAATGTAAGTCAAATTTACCTTAAATCACTTCTAAAAATGGAAGGATTTGGAATGAAAGGAATCCATTATATTTTCTTTAATTTTCTCTCCTTGCAGCAATGGGAACTTCTTCATACACTATCACATTTGTTATGTGGTGTTGGGGGTGATTATATTAATATTCAATCACGGGTGATTCCGTATACAATCACATGTGATTTGTAATAGATCACATGTGAATTACGAAAAATTACGAAAATGTCACTCCACATAAAATTTTAAATTGCAATCTGGACCATTGATACAATTGATCCAAAGGTTAAAATTAGTATCCTTAGGAGAAATCGACTGAAAACATTAGGACTTGAATGTGGAATGATATTTTTAAATAGTGAATTATTTAGACTTCAGATTTCATGGATGGGAAGAATACGTGGTCCATGCGGACGCGAAGCCCGATTGTGCTACAAGTCACGCTTCGACAATGAAGGATACCTATTCATATGTGGTGCATGAGCAAATGAGCCTCTTCTTACTTGGGCCGTGCGCCTATGCTCAACCATGCTACACACATGCTCAAGCCATGCTTAGGGCATTATTACGTATTGCTTAGTCAAATCTTGTTATAACTTAGTTTGTAGAAATTAAGAGGTGACTATTTTCTAGACTACAAATTAAATATTTTACAACACAAACGAAAATAATATGCAAGTATCAAAAGAGTAGCAAAGAGAAATAATGATACCAGATGTTTAGTGTTTTGGTTGGATGTAAATGAATCAAACATACATTGGCCCTTAACTAAGAGGTTTTCTTCACTAGCACGTCTTTCTTGAATAAAATAGATCGTCGGAACAAACGTCTCACTAATAATGTAGTGTTCACCTTTTTGTTTCACTACGTGAGATAATGATCACCTTTACTATTTCTCAACAATATACACGAGTAATTATAAAAAAATCTAGTCACGTTCACCAATGAACAATTACGGGATTTGCATTTTCGGGAAATAAAGTATATGTGATTCTCTTTTATCAATTTTTTGTTCACCAGTGAATACATACATTAAGTCATTAATTACCACAATCTGAATAAAAAACTAAGAAAGCAAACTTACAATACAAGCCACGTATGATTGTATGAAATAAGATCCAATACATACAACAATATATGAAACATGCTTAAGAAATGCATATTCCTTTCCATCATAAACTTTGTTCTAACCGTCAAATCCTCTAATTGTAAATGCATCTGAACCATCGCGCATATTTGCTTTGTCATGAATAAGTAACAAAAAAATCAATATATATATATATATATATATATATATATATATATATATATATATATATATATATATATATAGACACTAGCATAATACTCGTGCAATGCAACAACTCGAAATAATTTCTACTCAATATTATATCCGTTTTTAATAATGTAAGACTATTATATCACGCATTATAATAACATCGAACAATTCTCGTTCATAATATATCTATTTTTTTCTCATGTTTCCATTTCTTTTATTTCTCTTTTCCTTATAACTCTTTTATTAATTTTAAAAAACAATAAAATGAGAAACAAAAAGAATATTAAATATATTATAAATTAAACCTTTTGTTTTGATTACACGAGTCATTTAAAAAATCTGAAAATGTCTATAAATTTAGATTACATGTTATTAGGTTTATAAGTTCTAGCTATACATATTTTTTAATACTTAAATTAAAATATGTGTTATATGATAAAATATTAAAACTATTATTTTTATGAAGATTTTTTTTATTTAATTTGTATTTAATATCATATAGGTTGAAAATTAATTTGCATTGACTTGACTTTTTTATATATTATTTATTATGGAAGGTATAGTTATAAAAATGGTATTTAAGAATCTAATTAATTCTATATAATAGTTTCCTTATAGGGTTAAATAAGGGGTAAATTAGTAATTTCAAATTACTTAAAATTAAGAGATTTCAATGGTCTAAATGCTTTATAATATAGTATAGATAGGGAAGGGTTTATTGGATACACCACTGTTCGCATAATCAATTACCTCAGTAGCTAATTCAGGTGAGTATACTATTCTCTTGCATGAGCAAAACATGATTTTAGTAGTTGAGTAGTATGATAACTGTGTTATGTATTTTTATCTGTTATTTGGATGCTAGCCATCCTGGGGAGTTGTTACTCCTGTTAGTTGGATGCGAGGCATCTTGAGGAGTTGTTACTCCTGTTAGTTGGATGCGAGGCATCCTGGGGAGTTGTACTCCTGTTAATTGGATGCGAGGCATCCTGGGGAGTTGTTACTCCTGTTAAACCAGCAATATAACAATTTATGCAGGATTGCAAGTGATTCAATTCGGATGTGAGACATCCTGGAAAGAGTTTATTCTGGTCTTTTATTGCCAGTTTCTCGTAGTATGCTCACTAAGCGTTAGCTTATGTTTCAGTTTTGTTTGTGCAGGTTCCGCGGGTTCCAGCAAGGGTAAGGCCCCAGCTTCTTGATCCACTGGATAGCTTCTGGCTTTTGAGAAGAAACTTTAACGCTACTTTTGTATTATGTCAGTATGTGTAAATAGAAACTGTGTTTTGCAGTAAACTGAATGTGCTTTTGAAATGTAAGTGTCTTAAATTATATTTTGGAATTAAAAACAAAAAGTGGCGTTACAACTTGGTATCAGAGCCAAGGTTTAAGGGATTCGGACACATATGAGAGTGATGTCTGGACTTAAACCATGGTTTTGAGATTAAGTGAAGCTATCCCTGTGGCAGTAACTTTGGTGAGCATACGAGTAGTAGAAGTTTTATTGCTATCTGTGTTAGCAATATGATTATGAGATATCCTGTTCCTGCATGTGTATGAGTAATATGACAGATGTTATGTGTTATGAAACGGGAAGTTGACTGGTTGAGTTGAGAATGAGTAGGGTATAATGTGTTCATAATAATATAGGGCCCATATTGTTATAAACACATGATACATACTTAGAATTAGCGAGATCGGAGCAAGTCCTGTGGATTATGTGTGAATACTACCCTGTTTATACAACATAATGTATTAGTATAGTATGATTAAGTCAGGGAAGGTAGTGTTATGTTATTTTATGGAAGTCATTTAATTTCAGTATGGAGAATGTGGAAAGAATTAATATGGGACCGACACAACAGACTGAGACGAGTGTACCTCGAGAAATTAGAGATATGAATGTGTCCGATGCGATTCCTATTTTAACTACAGGGACTTCGAGTGGTCCTTCAAGAGAAGTTCCAGTTACAGAAGAAGTCCATGATCTGGAGAATAATACTATGAAAGAAGTGATAGCTGTGGAAATAAGTAAATCTTTAGAGGGAAGTATTCCTTTTATAATCAATCAAGTGTGTGATCAAATGTCGACTCGTATGGAAGGAATGCTTCAACAGCGGGTAGTTGAAGCTGTTCAAGCTGCGGGAATGAATGCACAGGGAGTTGGTAGAGGTGAAATTAGGATTGGCCAGTCGCAGGGATTTCTCAGCGTGTAAACCACCAATTTTTGAAGGAGTTACTGATCCGATTGTGAGCAACCGATGGTTAGCCAAAACGGAAGGGGCGTTCCGTACTAGTGGGTGTCTACCCGATAAAAAAGTTATGTATGCATCGAATTTGTTGCGTGGAGCAGCGAAAGACTGGTGGGCTATGTTATTACAGAGGAAAGGGGAAGCACACATAGAGGCGATAACCTAGCCACAGTTTAAGGATTTGTTTGAAGTACAGTTTGCACCCAGGGCTTGAGTGGATAAGATTATAGAGGAATTTCTAACTATGAGGCAGACGACAGAGTTGGTGGATGATATTACTAAGAAATTCCTAGAGATGGCGCGATTTTGTCCGGAGTATGTGGCTACGGAACCCATGAGGATGCAGCGGTACATTTCCATTCTTAGGAATGATATTCGCGAGGTGTTGGCAACCGCTACTTGTACCACGGCGGATGAGATGATGAGTTTGGCATGGAAGCGGGAACAAGAATTGATTCGATAGGGAATATTGGGGGGAAAGAGGAAAGTAGAGACGACAAATGTTCCCAATAAGCGACCAGTGAATACACCTCAACGGGGAGGGTCCACTCCCCTACCCAAATGCAACAAATGCGGAAAGAATCACTCTGGGGAATGTAGGATGGGAGTTCCAGGATGTTTTAAGTGTGGAAGACAAGGACATATGGCCAGGGAGTGTAGTACCCCAATTGTGGTATGTCACAATTGTTATCAGCCGGGACACATCAAGGCTCAATGTCCCAAGTTACCAGCTTCACAGAGAAGGCCAGTGAACCCTCTACCCCCGCCTCGCAATAACGAGGGTAGGAACCAAAAGACTGCAGTACCTCCTGCTCAAGGTCGAGCCTTCCAACTTACTGCAGCATAAGCTAAGGTGGAACCGGGTGTGGTGGCAGGTACATTTGTTGTTAATAGTATACCTGCTCTGGTATTATTTGATTCTGGTGCGAGTAAATCTTTTCCTGCAATTTCATTTTGTGCTCAGTTTGTTACTCCACATATTAAATTAGAGTTTCCTTTTGAAGTAGAAATAGCAAATGATAAGACAATTTTCGTAAACAGTATTTATAAGGGTAATGTGATAGAAATAGATACTTGCCAGTTCCCTATTGACCTTATTCCTATAGCAATGAAAGAATTTCAAGTAGTGGTGGGTATGGATTGGTTAAGTCGGCATCAAGCTCAGATATATTGTGACCAGAAGATGGTACGAGTTCAGACCCCAAGCGGGGAAGAATTAATGATACGAGGTGAAAGTAAAAAGGCCAGTATTTCGGTCTGCACGTTAGCAGAAGTGCGGAAGTATTTCGTTCATGGTGGTATAATGTTCTTAGCCTACGTGGAAGATTTAAGCAGGGAAAAGAAGCAACAACAAATTGGCACCACCCGAGATGAAGGAGCGGAACCTAAAGCGAAAGCCCCCTACAGATTGGCACCACCCGAGATGAAGGAGTTGATGAATCAACTTGAAGAATTGACGAATAAAGGTTTTATTCGGCCCAGCACTTCACCGTGGGGTGCTCCGGTTCTTTTTGTGAAAAAGAAGGATGGTACGTTCAGAATGTGTATAGACTACAGAGAGCTTAATAAGGTGACAATTAAGAATAAGTACCCACTTCCTAGAATTGATGACTTGTTCGATCAGCTTCAGGGTGCATCATGGTTCTCAAAGATAGATTTACGGTCAGGGTATCATCAGCTCCGGATTAAAGATGAAGACGTATCCAAAACGGCTTTCCGAACACGTTATGGGCACTTTGAGTTTGTGGTTATGCCGTTCGGTCTTACCAATGCTCCAGCAGCATTTATGGATTTAATGAATAGAGTTTGTCGACCCATGCTTGATAAATCTGTCATTGTATTCATAGATGATATTCTTATTTACTCTAAGACATCAGAAGCACATGGCGCACATCTTAGAGAAGTGTTAGAAATTCTACGCAAGGAAAGATTGTATGCCAAATTCTCTAAGTGTGAGTTTTGGTTAAGAGAAGTACAGTTTTTGGGTCATCTGATCAATCAAGAGGGGATTAAGGTAGATCCTACCAAAGTAGAAGCTGTGATGAAGTGGGAACCGCCTCAGAACCTTACGGAAGTTAGAAGTTTCCTCGGGCTTGCTGGATACTATAGACGCTTTATCCAAGATTTCTCCAAGACAGCAGTACCCTTGACTCAGTTAACTAGGAAGAACACAATGTTTAAGTGGGGAAGGGATCAACAGGAAGCCTTCGATACATTGAAGCATAAGTTGTGTACTGCTCCTATACTTACAGTACCCGATAGTATGGAAAATATGGTGGTTTTCTGTGATGCTTCATACAGGGGGTTGGGTTGTGTACTTATGCAAAAAGGAAAAGTTATTTCTTATGCCTCTCGTCAGTTAAAGAATCATGAAAACAACTACCCAACACATGATTTGGAGTTAGCAGCGGTGGTGTTTGCTCTCAAGATATGGCGTCACTATCTTTACGGGGTTAAGTGTACCATTTATTCGGATCATAAAAGCCTCAAGTACTTTCTAGAGCAAAAGAATTTGAATATGCGCCAGAGACGGTGGTTAGAATTACTGAAAGATTACGATTGTGAGATACTGTACCAACCAGGGAAAGCTAATGTAGTTGCAGACGCTTTGAGCAGAAAATCAGGTATTCTACAGGTTCAAACGCATTTTGTAAAGATGTCAATTATCACCCCGATACTCGAAAAGATTAAAGCGGCGCAGAACGAAGCAATCAGAGAAGAAAACCAAAAGAAGGAACGCATCAAAGGTCAGGTACCAAAGCTAACAAAAGATAGTCGAAATCTGTGGACCCGTTATGGTCGGGTGTGAGTGCCTAGTTTTGGGGGTGTGAGACAGACAATCTTAGAAGAGGCGCATCATTCTCATTTTTCGATTCACCCAGGGGCAACAAAAATGTATAGAGACATGAGATTATGTTACTGGTGGCTAGGAATAAAGCGTGATGTAGCAAGACATCTTGAAAGATGTTTGACTTGTCTCCAAGTGAAAGCAGAACACCAGAAGCCACATGGGAAGTTACAACCATTGGAAATTCCAGTTTGGAAATGGGAACATGTTACAATGGATTTGATCACCAAGTTACCTAGAACACCTAGGGGGTTTGATGCCATATGGGTAGTAGTTGATCGGCTTACGAAAAGCGCCCATTTTATTCCTGTGAAAGAAGCGTATACCTCTGAAAGAATGGCGGATGTGTATATGAAGGAAATTGTGACCCGGCATGGAATACCTGTTTCAATTATCTCAGATAGGGATACTCGGTTTACCTCCCGATTTTGGAATAAGTTCCATGAGGATATGGGAACCAAGTTACACTTTAGTGCAGCTTTCCACCCGCAGACAGATGGGCAAAGTGAAAGAACCATACAGACGTTGGAAGATATGCTCAGAGCTTGCATCATTGATTTCAGTGGTAGTTGGGATACATTTTTACCGTTAGCAGAGTTCTCGTATAATAATAGTTATCATGCAAGCATTGGCATGCCACCCTACGAAATGCTATATGGTAGGAAGTGTCGAACTCCGGTTTGTTGGGGTGAAGTTGGTCAGAAGGAACCTGGCAGTACAGAAATAGTACAACAGACGACTGAGGGTATACAGCAGATACGAGAAAGATTGAAAGCAGCCCAAGATAGACAGAAGAGTTATGCCGATAAGAGGAGGTCACCGTTGGAATTTCAAGTTGGGGATTTTGTGTTTTTAAAAGTGTCTCCATGGAAAGGTATAATTAGATTCAGAAAAAGGGGTAAGTTAGGACCTCGTTTCATTGGCCCTTTCAGAATTGTTGCAAGAGTGGGAAAAGTAGCATACAGACTGGAACTTCCAGAAGAGATGTCACAGATTCATAATACCTTCCATGTGTCCCATTTGCGTAAGTGTTTAGCAGACGAATCAACAATTGTTCCGCTGCAAGATGTGAAGGTTGATGAAAAGCTCAATTACGTAGAACAACCAGTAGCTATCCTAGAACAAAAAGTTAAGAGCTTACGTAACAAACAGATAGGCCTTGTGAAAGTACAGTGGAGACATAGAAGAGGTTCAGATTATACTTGGAAACCGGAAAGTGATATGAGGCAGAGTCATCCTAAGTTGTTCGCGGAGTAGATTTCGAGGACAAAATCATCCTAAGTGGGGAAGAGTTGTAACGCCCCAAGGTTCGAAATTTAATTATTTGCTTGGGTGTTATACGTGTGTAGGTTGCTTTTGTGTAAATTAATTATGTGATTTAAAAGTTCAGGGACTAAAACTGTTAGTTTTAAAGTTGATTAAGTTCAGGGTCTTACTTGTCATTCTTGAATAGTTATATATATATATATATATATGCCTAGAATTTGACTTTAGTAGTCAAAGATAGAATTCTCAGCCATTTGCAAACCACAGCAACCAACCCTTGTTCTTGCCAAATTCTGGATTTTGTGTCAAGATTAGAGTGCCATAACATCAGTTTAATTATCCCAAGTAAGCAAGGTATGGATTCTTTTTGTATTAGTATGTTTAGAAGCTAAGAACATGGCTCCATGGTGGAACCTATGTTCATTTCATGTAGATTATGTTCCCTATTGTTTTGGTTAATGTTTTTAGCTGTATGGGGTGTAGGAAAATACCCCTAGTTGATCTGAATCAATTTTGAGTCGAATTCCTAGCCAAAACAGCGACTGTGAGGAAACACAGTCGGCTGCAGCTGTAAGGTACACGGCCAGTGTACGTTTTGGGATGGCGTGTATCCAGCCCGTGTAGATGCAACACGGCCCGTGTAAAGGTACACGGCCCGTGTAGTAACCTAGGGCGGTTACAGGCCACGTAGGGATACATGGTCGTGTATTATGGCGGTGCACGGCCCGTGTATAGCTACACGGCCCGTGTAGAGTGTTGGTCAAACACATGCCATGTAGTCTGACCCAGGTCGTGTAGGGTGCAGGGGACACAGCCCGTGTAGGTATACACGGCCCGTGTAGACTTCAGTTCAGGGCAGAGTTGCAGGTTTATAACACTTTGTTATGTTATCATATAGGAGAATTATTGGATACACCACTGTTTGCATAATCAATTACCTCGGTAGCTAATTCAGGTGAGTATACTATTCTCTTGCATGAGCAAAACATGATTTTAGTTGTTGAGTAGTATGATAACTGTGTTATGTATTTTTATCTGTTATTTGGATGCTAGCCATCCTGGGGAGTTGTTACTCCTGTTAGTTGGATGCGAGGCATCCTGGGGAGTTGTTACTCCTGTTAGTTGGATGCGAGGCATCCTGGGGAGTTGTACTCCTGTTAATTAGATGCGAGGCATCTTGGGGAGTTGTTACTCCTGTTAAACCAGCAATATAACAATTTATGCAGGATTGCAAGTGATTCAATTCGGATGTGAGACATCCTGGAAAGAGTTTATTCTGGTCTTTTATTGCCAGTTTCTCGTAGTATGCTCACTAAGCGTTAGCTTATGTTTTAGTTTTGTTTGTGCAGGTTCCGCGGGTTCCAGCAAGGGTAAGGCCCCAGCTTCTTGATCCACTGGATAGCTTCTGGCTTTTGAGAAGAAACTTTAACGCTACTTTTGTATTATGTCAGTATGTGTAAATAGAAACTGTGTTTTGCAGTAAACTGAATGTGCTTTTGAAATGTAAGTGTCTTAAATTATATTTTGGAATTAAAAACAAAAAGTGGCGTTACAAGAAGATATTTCCTTGAACCTTTATCAAGATATTATTTCAGTTAAATTTATAAAGATCTCAAATTCTAATAAGCTCGTCTTACATGACTAAAATAATCGTATGGATCGGACCAGTGTGGATCGAACTGAATTACACATAAGCGGGGCGGTTCTTAGTTCCAATTTTTCTCTCTTTTTGTGAGTTCGGTTCCGGTATCAACTGGTTTGGTTTTTATCCAGAACCGGACCGAAATATTAAAGGATAATCACTTTAAAGACTTTGTAAAACAAAATTTCAAATTATATTATTCTTAATTAATATGTAACAAAGAATAACCAAGAATCAAAAACGCAATCTCACGTCTTTTGCTTTTTCCGTAATTTCATTCCTGGTCATTGTGAACCTTCATCCTCTCCATCACGTCGACAGTAACAACCTCCTTTCACGTCGATGTGTACCCAAACCCTAAAAAGTTTTCATCTTCACCATACTCCATAAGTAATTTGTACAGAAGATTAAGTTTTTTTTTCAAATTTTCTTCACCCCACTTGATACTATTGATGGACAATTGGGTTTCTCTCTTCCATGGAAATTAGTCAAAAAACTCAAGTAAGTTTGTATTTGGTCTTCATATTCGCTTATCTCTTTGAATTTTTTTAAAGACAAAGAAATATATTAATATTGTTTATTACATACAAGTAGAAAAGAAAACTTTTTTATAATAGTAATAAATTATATGTATATATATAGAGAGAGAGAGGAGGGTTCATACAAAAAGTTTCTTATTTGCGAAAAGTGTTAGGGCCATTGCTGCTCCATTAATTGGAGTTGGTGGGTTCCCTAGCTCATTCATCAACTATTGGCTGGTTTCCTCCCCTTTTTTTCTTCTCTCTTTCTCTCTCTTAATTAATATATATATTTTTTAGTATTTAATATAGGATGAATGTGGGGGTTTTTAGGTTAGAGAGTATTGAATTTGGGAAATGATATAGATACTATACGTGAATTAAAAAGGTAATACGATAGCATTGCCATTGATAGAAAGCCGATAGTGGAAAGAGTTTGAAAGCCTGTGTAGGTGATACAATCTTTGGATAAGTGGTGAGCTCAAAGAGATGGTTTAATACCATGTGCCTTTATTTAAAATATATAAAAATTGTTTTAAGATTGATATGATTAATAATTGTTAAAGTTTTTTTTATCTTTCAAATTTTTTTTGAAAAGCTTTTTTGACGGATACTTTTTAGAAAACTAAATTGTATTAAATAAAAATAATGATTTAACAAGACATGTTTTATTCTCTTTGTAAAGACAAACGTATAGTTTTTATAATTTTTATTTTACAATTTAATAGAACTTAAACCCGTAACTTTAGAAAATAAGAAAAGTCATAAATATATATCGATATCGCCATACTAAAGTCTTTTTTACAATAATAACTTATTAATAAAGCTATTTATTTAAGGTGTGTTTGACGGAAATAACGGGTAGCTGGAAGCTAGTAGCTAGAGCTGGAAGCTGTTTATTTTAGTTATATATGTGTTCGGCAACTTAGCTGGTAGCTGAAGCTTAATAGTGTAAAATGACAAAAAGGACAAATTATAAAAATTGGAAGAATTATAAAACAATTAAAGAGGGTATTTAGGTAATTTGGTATATAAAAAGCTTCCAGCTAGTTTTAAAAGATACTTCAAGAAGCTTTTTATTTCAGAGTTTTAAAAAAAAAACCTTCCAGCCTTAATTCGAACATGACTTGTAGATTTTTCTTTCAAAATAAAAAGCTACCAGCTTCAAAAAGCTTCATACCGAACATACCCTTTATATGGTATAATTTTATACTAATTAAATTAAAAGATATAAACTTTAATATAAGCACGTTTTATATTAAAGTTGTTGATTATTGATGCAATCTAAGAACATTTGGTTGTACGGATATAATCGAGATCATTTTTGAACCGATGATATTGGATGCGTTTAAAATTAAATATAAGATGTTACGTTGGTCTACTTTTATGTATTTGAATAAAGAGCTCTTAATTTTTCTCCATATTCTTTACGTACCCTTTTTTATATGTAATTTTTTCATGTTTGTATGTATCATCGTACCTATAGGCGACATGTATTAAGCTTAATGACTTTTGTACTCATCTTTTTAATCTTAAAACTATGTATGACATACATGTTTATTACTAATGTAATTTTAGAACCATTTCACATTACATGAAAAGATATAATAAAAAATACTTTGGATTTATTAATGACGCTGATCATCGATAACGACACTACATATACACTCATACACACACATATATTTGTTTATATGTGTATTAGAAAAACTGACCCGGACAACGGACAAATATAGCATTAGTTCTTTTTGTTTTAATGTTCATGTATGATTTTTTTTGAAATGTATATAACTAGAAAATAACCTTCCAATAATCATCATAAATTAAACAAATTTGGTTTATATTTTTTGGTATGTAATCTATAGCATGCAAACTTAGGTAGAATAAAAATTTAATAGAGGTTTCAAATATTTCAAGTTTTCCGGGTCTTAGAACTGAAGAACCGGAAACTGTTACGCCTAAGAGGGGTTGTTCTCGGTTCTAGATTTTAGCCATTTTCAGCTTCGATCAACTGTTAAGGTTCCAGAGTAATTAGCCCTTGTGTTTTAAATATATGCTCCTATGATTGAATAAGATGTTGTACTTGTTGAAGTTTTGAAACATTTATTATCTTGATTTGCAATGTTTATATGTATGTGTATACACACATCAATCAAGACTTTAGATTTTTGGAAATTGGAAGTTTTGTAATTTGTATAAAGATAAATCAAAAACAATTAGGAATGTGTATATTTTATTTATATTGTAGAAAAAATAAAGAAAATTCGGAGTGTCTGTTCTACCGACTCTTGCGAGTTCCACACGACCACAAAATCCAGCAATTGGTTGATTGTTCCTAAGGGTCACAATCATGTCGTTTTCGGATTGGTGGGTCGCAGATTGACGGGTTAGCTGGTCGTGACACCAACACAACCCGGATATTATTCGTGTCAAGGTGTATAACATGAACCACATAAGCTAAAACATGACACGAACTGCGTAACCCGTTTATATATATGGGTTTGTTGGCCAATCACGGTTAGTGAGTCATAAACGGGTATGCGGGTCGTAAAACGGGTTGGCGGGTCATAAATGAGTTGTCGGGTTAGCGAGTCTAGTTTTACTAATTTTGTCCCTTGTTTGTGAAACACATGATTCAATTGCAAAATACTAAATAAAGTTCAACCCTACCTAAGATAGTTTAATCCAAATACAAAAACTTGATAATTCTAAGAACGATTAAGCTAAAAGTGATTAAACATTAGTAATTCGATGATTTCTACTTTCAATAGTTACGAAACGACAAAGGAACAAATGGGAAGCGATGGATTTTTTTCTATTAGGTTTATAGAAACATGTACAAGGATAAATAGAAAAACAAAAAATATCAAAAAAATATACAGGTTGGCAAGTCGACTCGCGAGCCAACCCGAACACGACCCATTTATTTATGCTGGTCGGTGGGTCAACCCAAACTTATTTGTTTGTGTGTCGGACTTGTGTCATGTCGATAGTTGTTAGTTTGTCACCCCTAATTGTTCCGAGGCATGCCATTGTTATGGCAGACTTATGGTGTCGTAATGTGGCGGGAAGATAAGGTGTTAAGACAAATGGGTGCTCAACTCGTAGTATGCAGTTTTCAATATATTCTATGATTTGTTACTTGCCTACTGCACTAAATTAATTTCTTTTTTCCCTTGAAATCTTGAATAACAACGTAATCTATGTTTCATGTTATTAATTATTAGTTGCTTAGTTCCAAAATTTACAAGACCATATTACATGAATATAAGTATTTTTGCAAGGACATGTGTATGGCATAGCCCGAAGCATTCGGGTTGGCTTGGGTTAATTTGGGTTCCTTCGGGAACGGGTTCCCTTCCTCCTTTTCCTTTTCGGTTTCCCACACCCAAGTCACCCGAATTGATTTTTTTTTTTTGGTAGAGAGAGCAAGAAGAGAGAAAATATTCGAGTTGATTTGGAATAAGTGCTACTCGGGTTTTGAGTTAATATGAGTTTAGAAGAAAAAAGAAAGAAAAGCTTATATGACAAGGTGATATGATATTCGGGTTAACAAATGCTATACTCACGACCCAACACATGCAAAACAAATTGTACTATGATGGTATGATTAACTATTGAGTTTTGGGGTACACAATGGCCGTGGGTCTCTTCTAATCTGCCGATGGACCATGCCACTATGACGTCGTGCCCATACCACACTGTGCAATGAGATGAGGATCACAAGAGAATGCTGATAATGATGATGGTGTTTTCCTTTTCTTTTTCCTGTTTTTCACATCTTGATTGATAATCTATATGGCAGGTGGGTACTAAATTCAATGTCAGTGATGTGTGATCACACAATAAGCTGATGTATAATAAAATGACCACAATCCAAGTAAAACAGGAAGCTAGGATCATCTTCACTTCCCATTGCTAGCTATATGTGCATCATATCTAAACTTACTTCTATTTACAAACTAACATTAATTCATGCCTACTTGCTTGCTTCCTTGCATCATCAAAACTATATTCATACCGCTCGGATTCAAGACTCTATCGGTAGCCCGTTTTGATTCCATGCAGCATATCCACCCGCCATGTCTGTCACGCCCGTGAAACCCTACACATATGCAAAGAAAACAACTGATATAGTTATACATCTCCCCTTCTCAAACTCAAAACCAACCATTTGGTATTCACTACATGATAAAATGTTATTTACTAGCAATGACAACTCTAATCCATTTAATTCAAATTAAAAGAAAGAAATTCATTTATTTTTAAATGTTATCCAACATAGTTGTTTACCACCTCTAATATTTAGACTTAGACTTACAGCTGAAAGAAGATCCATAGCAGCCATGAGTGATCTTTTGCCCAATTGGCACCCCTGTTCATCATGCATAAAATGTACATATATAATTAAGGTAATTCAAAGATTGATACAGTACTTGAAGAAGCAATAAACTCATCTAACTTGCATTTCTGAACTTACAACGATTATTTCATCGTCTTTTCCGAAATGGGACAACACTTCCTCCACAAATTCGGGGTTTTTCGTCATCCCTGTTGCATCAAATCAACAACAAATCATTATAACTAAGGTAGAGTTTGAGTCTTGAAAATGAAATCAACAAATATGCTATTTTCTTCTCAGTTTACATAAAGTGTATGAAAACAAAGAAAATTGTTCTTAAGTGTGTAAAATTGTTTAAACATAATTTGGAAAAAATAACAAAACGCCTAAAGTTATAAATACGTATGCTTATGATATTTTCATACTTTTTTTTAAAAAGTAGAACAAACGCATACACCAACCTACTCCAAAATCTATGACTTTTTGTTTATAGCAAGACTTATGCTCAGGATTAATAGAGAACACCTGTCAACACTTTGGTACTGATGCGCTATAAGCCCTTTATATATTGAGAAAATTTGATAATCTGGTTACCTTAATAAATACGATATTTTAACTAAATATTTTACATTTTCTTAAGTAAAACTTCACAAAAAGAACTGTGATGCCATGCATTAAACAATTTTAGTACTATAATCATTAAAGATGTGGTCAAAATTCTTGAAATAAGCTCAAGATAGTTCAAATCTTAACCTGATCCCAGTCTGAACATGTAAGGAACATTAATGGCCCCAACAGCATGCCCAGCAGCAAACTCTTCAGGGGTCCTACATAATACAATTTACACCCTCCAACTATTAGCTAATGAATTCTACACCCTCTTACGTTTCACTTCAATTCGAGTACGTGTACCTGACATCCAAATAACGGTGACCCGCTTGATGAAGCTCATGTGCCACACGCACCGGCACCGACGTCGGCGTCACCGGTGTCGTAGGCTTCAAGTTCTCTCCCACCGTAGCCATCCAACTATTTCCGCAACAAAACCCTCGAAATTAGATTCCAGATCAACATCGATATTTGAATTCAATTAGGTTCTTAAGAAGCGAACAGATCAGATCTGTAATCGAAGTAGATTACTGTTCTACGACGGAATCATCGAAATAGATTTCAAATTTTTTTAGGGCACACCTGAAGTTCAACTTTCTGTTGCCAACGCCATTACCATATCTACGGCTGCGTTGATTCGACGACAACTGAGCATTGGTCCTCGAAGACGACGAAAGCAATTGAGATCTGGAAAACCCAATTACACAAACAATGAACTCAATGTAAAGAAACTAAACTAAAATCATTCCAAAAAACGAAAAAGAAAAACCTTTGATTGGGGAAACAGGGAGAAGCAACAGCAATCTGTCCAAGGGTAGAAGTGGTCATCATCATCATCATGATAATCTATTAATCTGTAGCAAGTAGTATGATTAATGAAGGAATTGAAGAAGATGGGATTTTGAAATGGAGCGATTGTTGTAATAGTATATATAGAGAGGGATGATTATGAAGAAGGATGGGAGGCCATGAAGAATGTGAAGAAGAATGGTGAAAGAAAGATAATTGGATAAATGGTGTGAGTCATCATAGACATGGTGGTGATAATGTCAGTGAGTGAGGGAGGGAGAAGATAAGTTTGAAAGATGGCAATTTTGCGTCCTTCACACGTGTCTTGTCTTCCATACATTCATTTTATCTTCACAAGGGTACGGTAACTAATAATATTGCTCTTTCCTTCCATACCGTTAATTTTGGGTTAATATCCTTTAAAAATTTATATTACTATATAAACTATTTATATTACTATATAAACTATTTAATATTCTTTTTATTTTTAAATTTTAAGAGTTTTTAAAATTCAATAAATATAAAATCTTGACCCTTTATTTAATTTAAATTAATCTCATCCACTCAATCTTTAATTATTTTATTTTCTCCTAATTTACTTAACATTTTAGTCAAAATATATTCTTTCATACTAAAACAATTATCCACCCACATCAACATAATTTTTAAAATCTTATTAATTCTTCTTTTTATTTCATCAATATAAATCTTTTTTCTTATTTTATTGTTTTTTAGAATTTATTTTTAAAATTAATGAAATAGTTAGATGTAAATAAAAGAAAATTTGAAAAAAAAACGGACATGTTGTTGTAGAAAACTTTTTCGTAACATTGAATCACGCGAATAACATATCATTACATTCTTGTAAGTGACATTGTAAACCAAAAACTATTTACCATCGTAGCATTACGCGGGTATGATGCTAGTTTTATAAAAATGAAACATAAATTTTCAAACAATCTTTTCTGACTTTGACTTTTTTTTTACTATTGATTTCGTTAGTTTAACTTTATTTTTTAATTGATTTTATATTATTAAATAAATAGTAAGTATTTGAATTTCTAAATATACCTTCTTCCCCTTTACACACAATATATGTTCATCTACATTTAAGGAAACCATCACACCCTACGCAATCTATGACGCTGTCTGCCTTTGATATCTTCTCGTCGATGACTCTGCCACCACCATCTTATTCAAATATATCAAATCTTATCTTAACATGTTTTGTTAAGACAAGATTTGTAATTTTATTAGTGTTATAGATTAATTTTAACATACTATATGAGTCATTCAAGGCCATTAATGACGTATTGATTGGGTTATTTCGAAAAAATCAAGTCTCGTAAATTAATGACGGCTTATCCGGGAGTGATTTACGGTTGGGTAAATATATAAATTACCAAAATACTCCTATTAATGAGTCATTAGTGGCGTTAAAAACAATTCTCATTTGAACTTTTGCCTATATATATATACATACATATAGGGGAAGATTAATTTGATAACCGTTTTTATTGCGACAACCAATCTTAGCCGTCCAATCCCTCCTTCTTCAATTGGATTGTCCACCCATGAATTCCTTACATGCCCCCTGCCACACTCAATCCCACCACACTCTTCATCCATGAATTCTATTATCCAAAATGAACGGCTAAGATTGATTATGGCGGTTCTCGCAATAAAAACGATTATTAAATGAACCTTCCCCTATATGTATGCATATATATATGCAAAAGTTCAAATGTGAATTGTTTTTAACGCCACTAATGACTCATTAATAAGAGTATTTTGATAATTTATATATTTACCCAACCGTAAATCACTCCCGGATAAGCCGTCATTAATTTGCGAGGCTTGATTTTTTCGAAATAACCCCGATCAATGCGTTATTAATGGCCTTGAATGACTCATTTAGTATGATCAAATTAATCTATAACACTAATAAAATTACAAATCTTGTCTTAACAAAACATGTTAAGATAAGATTTGATATATTTCAAGATAAAGAGTTTCGTGCAATGTTCAAGATGCGTGGAGGAAGGAGGTCAAGGGTTTGAAACCTATGTAGATTTTCAGATAGAGACTAAAAATGTAAAATTGGTAGCGAGGGATTGGCGTAAAGAATGACTCGGGAACTTACACACGTAAATTAAAATTCTTAAGATTCGGGCAACAAGGTTAGAAGCTGAGACAAAATTAAATGACTTTGGGGAGGATGAAATATTTGTTTAGAAGAATTTAAGAAGATGATGGGAAAAAAATGATAAAGCCTAGATGATAAACCAAAAGACATTAAATGTGATGTCGAATGTGTTGTGAGTACAAATTATTTTCATTTCATCAAGAACCCGATTCAAGGGTTGATTGTTAAAGAGGTTTGGAGTAAGGATCCTACTTCTTTTAAGACACTATTTTCTCATTCTACAATCTCTTTTTCGAGCCCAATTTGAGTATCCCTAGCTTTGTAAACGAGGACGGGCTGAGTGAAGATTTCAATTGAGTGGATATTTGATATGAAAAAAAGATTCTCTTATGAAGAGGTGTGGAATGCTATTAAGTCTTGTGTAGTCTCTAAAGCTGATGGTTTTTATTAATTGATTAAACAAAGTATCCCAATAGGTTTCCTTGTGTATAAATAATACACTCAGTAATGTACGATAAGACCCCAATACTATACCAAATTAACAACTAAAGACCTATATTTAACGTACCCCTGGTAGTTGTAGAAGGCTCACACTAGATCGAAGAAACACATATATGGTTTTGGTAGTCTCATTCTCTCAATCTCACACATTCTTGGAAAACTCTTTGCATGCACTCTTGATGGTATTGTTGGTGTTTCCAACTGCTGGAAGGTCTTAGTATCTTGGCAGTGTCTAAATCTGACTTGGAGATCAAGTGGAGGGGGGTTAACAACCTTTTAAAGTTTAAACGATTCTTGGTTGTGGATACATGATAGAGGGAAACTAGTTTGGTTCCTTAAATAAACGTCATTCACTTACACTATTATTGTGGTATAAATTCCGAACTACTTATGTTTATATTTGTTAGCCGCATGAATCTTGGTTGTACCTAGATCTATTGGATATATTGGATTAAAAGCTTGGTTTTGATTATGTTTGCTTCAGTTGTGTTAAATGGTTTAATGCCTACAAAGTCCAACAATATACTAAATATATGCATATTACATTGCCATTTTGTTATCCGTAGTCAATTTTGAATGTCACATTATCATTTGAATATCTTTCTAAACAGTCATTGTGAATCAATACGTTGGATTTTCACATGGCACCATCCTATTTCCCAAACATGTTTGCTTATCACCTTCTCGTGTGAAAATGTAGGGTCTCCACTCTCTATGAATGGATGTCACTTATAAATAGGAAGTTGTTTCTTTAGTCAAACCCTAATTCCTTCCTTATAAACTTCATTCATTTGAAATGACAATCAACTTGAGCATTGTATCTTATAGGTTGTGGTGTAAATGATTTACCAAACTCTAACAAGTAGCAATATTATTCAATGGATAACAAATTACAACAATATACTAATATTAAACAAGGTTTCTTCATTTATGATGCAAACGAAGCTTTATTACATCGAAAAGTCATCTAAACTTGTGTGGGAACTAGTGTTTGGTACCGGAAAAAGAAAAGGAGAGAAAGGGAAAAGAAGAGGTTTATCTTATTTGGGAGAAATGTATATCATTTTGGGCGGAGAAATGGTTTCTCCATTCAATTCTATTATCCTTCATTTTTTGTATTTTCATTTCTCTGTATTTTATGGAGAAATGGGGAGAAATGCTGTTGCGATGTTTGGTTTTCTGGCGAGGCGGCAAGGCTGTAGCTAATGTCGATTGAACCCTAAATCACTGTCGTCGTCGTGTGTTGTGATGCATGTCGCCGTCGTCTGTTGCAATGTCTGGTTTGATTGAACCTTAAATCACCGTCACCGTCATTTGTTGCGATGTCTAGTTCGATTGAACCCTAAATCGTTGTTGCCGTCGTGTTGTGATGTCCGGTTCGATGTGATTCCGGCAAGGCGGCGAGGCCGTAGCCGATGTGTGGTTCGATTGAACCCGAAATCGTCTCTTGCGATGTTGCGATGTGGTTACGATGATGAGTAGTCTGACGTTTTTGGCGATGATGAGTAGTCCGGCGTTGGCTAGGCGGTGTTGCCGCCGCCGCTGAGTTTCCGGTGACGTGAGTCACCATTTCTCGTTTTCATTTCTTGATGATACCAAACAAGAGCATTTTTTTTCTTATTTCCATTTCTCACAATTTCTATTTCGAATTCTCCCTATTCCTTTTCTCTCTACCAAACACGTCTTAATCATATCTATGTCAATGCAAAGGACTACACGAGTGATTAAATCAACATTAACTTTAGGGGTAAAGTTGTTGTATACATTATACAACACGAGCAATTAAATCAACATTAATTTTAGGGGTAAAGGTGTTGTATACAAGGAAAGTTTTTTCAATGTTTCATTATGATACATAAAGTTTTTTTGTGTTCAAATATACATATTAATGTTTACCAAGAAGTCTCGCATATGTAAAGTTTTTGAAAAAGATGACAAAATAAAACGTTCTTGTAAATATTAACAAGTGTAATGAAATGTTCATTTTCTTACAGGCTCGCTAACTATTTTTTAATACATGTTCAATAATATTACTCTCTCTATATATTTTTATCATATGACAAATAATTATTGTTTAATAATATTATATTTAATATATATATTTTAATTATATATATGATAAATAATTATTGTGTTTAAATAATTTTGAACATAAATATGCCTGCTTGGAATTTTGAAGTTTGAACAAAAGGCAAGTGGTTATGGATTAATTAGGCCTCGTTTAGTCAATCGTGTTTGAAGTTTGAACATTGACCTGTTCCTAACTCCAGGATAACCACGGGTCACCGAACCAAAGCCCGACCCGTCAAGCGTCAATCACGGCCGATACTCACCTCCAATCAACGGTATACATTAGTGAATAGACCAACCAACGGTCAAAAAACGATCACGCTTTCCCAATTCCTCATCTCAACCGTTCAAAATTCGAATATTCCTTCGGCATATCCACCTAAACACGATCCCACCAGTTCTGATCATCTTCTCATCCATTTTCAATTATTTTATTCCTCAATTATCTCCACTTCCCCCCCTTTTCCTTACCAATTATCTTTTTCGATATAAATAATCATCCATCTGATTTCCCTATTTTCATCTTATCTGAATCAAGATTCCCCCAAATCACTTTATCCATCAATAATTCTTGTTTACACCGACGATCATGTCGGAGGAACTTTCACTGGAGCATGAAAAATTCATCAAAAAACTCAACCTCTTCAAGATCAAAGGCAGAGACAAACGAGGCCGTAAAATCCTTCGAATCGTCGGAAAACACTTTCCAGGTAAGATATCTTTACATCAATTTCACGTGTTTATTGATCGTTGAATTTGGAATCAAACGACGTTCGAAATCGGTTGCAGCGAGGAGTTTGAGCGTTGACGTGTTGAACAAGTATTTGGAAAAGAAGGTTTTTCCCAAACTTGAGGAGAGGCCTTTCGCGGTGGTTTACATCCACTCCGAGGTTTGTAAGAGTGAAAATTTCCCCGGAATCTCTGTCCTCCGATCAGTTTACGATTCAATTCCAGTGACCGTGAAACAAAACCTCGAAGCGGTATACTTCGTTCATCCAGATCTACAGTCGAGACTCTTCCTCGCTACCTTCGGCCGCTTCATCTTCACCGGCGGGTACGTGATTTCGTTATTCTAACGGCGGCGTAATTCTGTGTAATTAGGGTTAATAAATAATAATCGTGTGTGCGCGGGTGTATTTGCAGGTTATATGAGAAGCTCAAATATGTGAGCAGATTAGATTATCTGTGGGACCATATTAGGAGAAACGAGATCGAGATTCCGGAATTTGTGCGTGATCATGATGAGGATCTGGAGTACCGTCCGATGATGGATTATGGTTTGGAGAGTGACCACCCTAGAGTTTATGGTGCGCCCGCGGTTGATTCCTCTGTGGCGATGTACTCAATGAGGAGTATTTCGTAGGAATATATAGTTAGAAAGAATGAAACGACGCCGTCCTGGAAAGTCCAAAGGCACCGAGCGTTTTCCCCTTTGTTTTCTTGGTTACTTCTTTTTTTTAAGGTTCATGTAAATATTATAATTATTAGATAAAACTTGTGAGATCGCGAATATCAGAAATTCAACGAATTATCCTTCTCGCAATGATTCTGGAGAGAGGAAAGGCGGATGTTTATACGTGTTTTTATTAGTTTTTTTTTTCATTTTTTTATTATTTTTTTTGGAAATCGGTAATAAATTATGGAGAGGAGAGACGAGTGGATGTTTGTTTGTATGAATTATGTTTGGGTGAAATATATTGTGCTATGTGTTATATGAATCTCGCATCTTGATAAGGTCGGCGGCTTCAGGCCACACTCAAACCTTCTGATAGGTCGGTGGTTCCAAACGACCCCATAAAATTGATCCTTGTTAGTTGTATGTACTGTAACTACAATGATTAACCACCAAAATATATAGAGATTGAGATCAAGATAGACGAGGTCTGCTAATTCTTGGCAAAGAGGTAATTAACTTTTTGTAAAAAATATGGTGAAAGAAAGCATCTTAATTCAAGACTATATGTCCAAAAAAAAACATTGGATCCCTTGCTATGTGTTATACATATGTGCAATCTGAGATGAATACAATTTACACCAAATTACATAGAGTCGCACCTAAAACTCATCAGGGTCAGCCTTTGAAGAATGTATATGTTGTTGAATAACTAAAACTGAACCACTAACATAAAATTCAGAAGAAGCCAAGTAATCTCCTACAATACCAAGCTCTGGACACTCTTCCCAGTCGCTGATTCCAGTCGTAAGAGGGGAGTCTACTCTTCCGCTACCCTTCCCTACTATGAACATCGAGTACTTCTCGTCCATGTCTCTCAAGACAGTTGCTGTCTGTGCCCCGTTGTCTACATACTTCTCTACGAATCCCGCTTTGCCAGATGTCACATAACTGAAGTTAAAGGCATGAAAACAGAATAAGATCTTCTCAATACCACTAGATGATTACATGGATACTCACTTTGTCAGCTGGGTCACTAAGACTAGATATCATGTTTAACTAGTGTGTAAAAAAAGCTGATGTTAATTAGAAATACCTGTTATGAAACCTTTTCAATGCAGCACTATCTTCTCCATCGATTTCTGCTTTGATACTTTGTGCAGAGAGTAAAACATCATCCGACTTACGAGCAATGTTAATTCCCAAGTTCAAGTCTTTTCTTGATGTTGGAAGAAACCTGATAACCGTCAAGTTGGTATTATGATGTGTGGTAAGACGCTTACTAAATCCTAACGCCTCACGATCATCAGGACCACCAAAAAACAAAGTTGCAATATGATGTAAAGATTCAGATCCCTGCGAAGTGCTGGCTGTACTATGTCCACGGTCTATAAGAACTCCCACTGAACATGGAGCATGACGCAAGACTTTATGATTCGTTTTCCTTGTACTCTCCTTATTCTCCAGTTTTCCATCTATCCGTTGATGCTTGTGGAAAGGAAGTATTATGATCGATGCACGTATATCTTCTGCAAACTCACAAACATCTTGAAACATTCTCGAATATGGTGATACTGTTTTTACTTGATGAACCGTCATTTTTGTCTCTGTGGTAAAAATGTCAACAGCCTCGTTTATTTCCACTGCGTCATCAGCACCATAGTCATCTTCATCACTAAGTTCATCTTCTTGATATCGATAATCTGTTGGATTATCCTTTGGTTTCTCAGGAAGCTCAACCAAATGCATCAAGTAAGGGGAAATCGGAACATTTTTAGACCCTCTCAGTGATTCCATGAGCCCAACTATTGTCATGACCATATGAGGACTATTGACACAAGCCAATAGAATTAGCTCCTTCTTAGGACTATGAAATTCCATTGGTATGTGCTTGATACCAAAGGTTTCACCTTCTCTTCTCACTAATAAACTAACCAGTACTGATGAGATTAATGAACTAAAGACGATTACAATAAGCATCAAATTGTAGAACACTACACTTGTCACCGCCTGCATTAAAACATCATTAACTTTTATTCTGGAAAGGGTGTTATGTTTTAAAGACATCTGAACTCACATAACTACAGGTTTTACAGATTCAATGATGAATAAAAAACTTACTCTATTGAGCGTAGCCGATGTCAATGTCAAAAGATCAACGTGCCCCTTCATGTTGAAGAGAAAAGCAAGAAGGACACCCTCATTTAGTGGTTTCTTTAAGTAACGGCAAGCCACAAGTGTGCCAGTGATCTTCGCACCAATGCTTAACAAGATTACCATAACAACAATTCCAATATTCTGTAGGTTATTGAGATAAGTTATATCTGTTCTGAATCCAGCAAACCCGAAATAGATTGGAAATATAAAGTTGTGAACCATGTATGTCACAGTCGCGAACAATGTTCGAGCTGACTTTCCTCGCCTAGGAAACATTAAGCCCATAACAAAACAAGCTATTATACTACTAAATCCCATAGTTTCTAAAGTCATTGCAGCAGATATAACAACCACACAAAGCACCATTACCTCAACAGGTTTAAGGTTCTTTCGCTTTCTATGGCGGTGATTAAACCAATTAGCCAAATACTTAATGAAAACAACCACCCCAACAAGTAGTAGGAGTGAACAGAAAGCCTTTAGTACCCATGGAAGAAATGTTTCTTTATGGTTAGCTGCTGTGATTATAATTAAGATAAACATAGCATACATGTCAGCGATTAACGAACAACATATTGCCAGACGTCCAAGATCAGTTGTCGTGAATTTTAGATCAGCTACCAACCGGAACACAATCGGGGATGCTGTATTGGCTAAGATCACAGTGAGGACTAAAGCCAACATGACTCGTGACCCTTGAGATCCAGTTTCGTCATATACAAAAAAGGTAATAGCAGTTGCAAACACCGAACACATCAAACAACCAAAACAGGCAATGACGCTGGTTGAGCACAGATGATGCATGATATATGATGCATCCATCTCAAGACCTATGAGAAACATGATTCCAATTGTACTGTATAGTGACAAACTTTGATAGAAATCAACAACATATTTCTCAAAGAAGAAGCGATGTATTCGTGGTGCTCTTGATAAACCTGATGGACCAAGGAGGAGCCCTGCCTACCAAAAAGATAACTAAAAGCTGTGTTAATAATCAATTTCATCCATAACTTTGAAATTGAGTTTTTTGGTTTTTCCATGATTTGTGGTTTTATATTTGCGGAAAACGTTATTTCGCTAATAATACCTGACTTACCTGTTGTTATACCTGTAGACGCTTAAATCATCAAACACCAAAATAACGTAAATACCCTAGTTTAAATAATTTCCGAGCCTAGAATGATGTAAATACACATCGTTTAAGTGATATGAGTGCATAATACCTACAGTAGAGATGATCTCCCCTTATTTCTTTTTGTTAAGTAAATTACATTAGGAGTAGGATTAGAGGGTGTTTGTTCTGCCATTAAAACAAATTACAGTATGATTTTTACTTCATTACTATGCAAAACTGTTAACTAGTATCAATAGTCTATTTTGAATATTAATATTTGACAGACATTCCAACAACAGAACCTCTTCTTTTTGTAACATTCAAGGATTATTATTGAATCAACACTATCACTTTTTCTATCAAGTGATTGAGCTTCTATTCCGCGTTAATCAGGTCAAAATTATCATCAACTTCCATAGAATTTGCAGGTCTATGTAAACATCTTTTTCTAGCACACAAGATATCGAGAATGCATTCGATCAAAACGCTAAAAACAATAATGTGGAAGTATTGAAGATCGCGACGTACTTACGAGGATCTGAGCAACCGGAGCATGTTGTCCCAAGGGTTTGAGAAAAATCTGAAAAACGTGTGAGAGAACCAAAATTGAAGAGACCTGTGTGGTCATTGACAAAGCTGGATTCACGTAATCATCGCATCCTTCATCCATTTGTGCAGTTAATTTGAAGATGTAATTATGTTTTCAGGAAAATGTGACGAGAACCGAGGAGATCTTTGAAGAACTTGGGTAGAGAAAATTGGAAATTGGTCCGAAGAAAGCGAGAGAAGGCATTCCCCCTCTCTAATTCTTGCTACATTTTCGGTTAAGGAGATTTATAGTAAGGAAGAGAGGTAAATATGCATTGGATAGTTGGATCCACATGAACACCTTCTAAGCTAGTTTTATGGCAAGGAAAAATACGAATTGGGGAACATAACTTATTTATGTAACAATTTTTCAAACTCTTTATCAACTATTTTTATTTTCTATCAATTAAAACAACTACTTTTTTAATTTAATATCAATTTATGTAAACAAATTTATGTGAAATTTTTTAACTACAAAATACAAAAACTTGGCGATTAAAAAAAAACAATTTGATTATAAGTGTTGAAAATTGATTATTTGATGATGTTATTCTTGATAGTCTCAAAATGACGAGGAACAAAAGAGAGATGGAGAATTTGTTTCTAATTAGAGTTACGGGAATGCTCAAATTACTACCTTCTAGAATGCTCAATAACAGCTATTCAAATTACTTGTTATGTTCTCCAACACAAAATTAAAGTAAGTTGAGACCTAGCATAACATCTTATTTACTCAACTCGAGAGGATCTCAATATAAAAACGATCCTTATAAGGAAAACCCTAATCGCAACATTTTTTGGGACATTTTTTGTACTAGGTAAATCTGTATGAAATATGTATGATTTTTTTAAAGATTTTTACAAATTTAGGATGGTTACGGTTTAAATCAATACCCGATTATTTGATCTCTTTTATGCGACCACATAAATTCATATGTTTTAATCTTTATATTATTATTTTTAATATATTAAACTAATTTACAATATAAAACGTAGTTTGTTACCAAAATAGACGAGTATGCTGGCTTTTTAGGTTGAAAATCATATTTTCATTAGTGACAAAAGTGTATAGATCGACTTTTAATTTCGAAAAACCCCTAACATGTGTTGTAGTTGTATAGTTAAAACGTCTTAAATTGGGACATGGTACGTAGTTCACCATCACTATATAAGGCCATAAGTAGCTGTCCTCCCGAACTATTAGGGTAGATCATTGTCGGGCTTCTTGGTTGCTTTGGGTTGACCACTACGCCCCCTTTCGGGTTAGGGGCTCGGTTTCTCAAACCCGAGCTCACTCGTCGCTTTTCTTTTTTGTTTTGTTTTGTTGTGTAAGAGAGGGTTAGAGGAGGAAAAATATTTGGGTTCTTTGGGATATGTTATACTTGGGTTTCGGATAAGAGAGAGGAAAAAAGAAAAAAATAATGTAACGCTAATGTGACATATGGGTAAAAGAAAAGAGAAAGATAAGTGCTACTCATGGGCTAATATGAACTATGTTACAAGACCGCACCTTCAAAACCTCGAACCATGGGAAACCTCTGACCTTGTGATCTTCTAAAAAAAATGAAAAAGAAGGCAAAGACGGTTGGTGACGACTGGAAAGAGAGAGAGAAAGGAGAGAGGTTTTAAGTTTTAAGAAGAGGTTTAAATTGGTAGCTTCACTCCCACTAAATAGTAAACTAATTTATAATAAACAAATTCATTTAATACGATCTTACTTGAACATAATCTATTCTGTAGGCTTGTACCACTGTATTATTCATTTTTAAGGAGACACACAAATTAATTTAATGATTTATAAATTGAACTATATTTATTTATTATAGAAATATATATCTTTTATTTAATTGGTCTTCATCTCACATCTAAATTTTTTCTCGGGTTTACTCATTTAGGGGTGACCAAACATAGTTTAACATATTTGCATGTTCAAAATCATATAAGCAACTCAATTTCAAAAAGTAAGAACTTGCACGAAATAAAATTTTGAGTTTTTCAGACGCGGGTAATGACCATGCTAAAACTCTTTGCCAAGAGTACTCTTTATTGCTATTAAAATTTTTTATAAAAAGTAAGGACAATGAGACATAATGAATGCGGATTAGGATTTGAGTAATTTGGGCTAAAACCCTCTATGCATAGTTCAAGACAAACATTTAAGATGTCTCCTTCAAAGAATGGATGCTTTTCGTCAAAATACTTTCTAGCCTCACCATCACTTGGATGAACCATGCTGCCGACTCTATAACATAAATAGGTTTTTAGATTTAAGAATCACCACTTGGTGGTCATTTCCCTTAGACTAAGGGTAGGTTCGCCCCTAGATGCGGATGCACTTCTATTATGCTACAGAGATTGGGAATGGGGTTCACGGACGAGGATGGAAAGGGCAATCCTCATTCCGACATACAGAGTTATTTACATGTGAGAGAAATTATATGAGCAAATTCGACGACTTGTATATCGAGGTTTGAAAACATGGACCGTGAGAAATTCAAGCTCCAACAACAATAAGCTTCTATTTAGAATGAAATTTTTTATTCTAATAGAAGTATGTTATGAATTATAGAGAAAATAAGAGACAATGAAAAGCAAGAAGTAGTATTAAGTATTAGATAATCCTCTATTGACACGGATAAAATGAATTGAGTCTTCAAGACACAAAACTTTTATCTAAAACATATCTTTTCTGATGCCTATCTATCTAAGATATGTCATCTATCCATAAGTATTCACAAGGCCGTCTCAAACATTTTCGGGGTCCGGAGCAAAACTGAAAAATGGGTTCATAAAAATACTAAAATATACAAAAATAAACTAAAATATATAAAATCATTGAATAATAAATTTACAATTGTTTAGGTTATCAAATTTTTTATAAATTTATCCACCAACTCTTTTTAAGATCGTTTTAGGTTTTCAAATTCTTCTCTTTTTTTCTCACTACAAAATAAATGCATTTTGGAAAACATGATTTATTAATTAATTACAAAGTGATCTAGGTATTCAAGTAAACAAATCAATTAAACTTGATATCAATTGATTTAATTAGCTATTTAAGTAAACACACCAATTAACTTTGATTCAACTATTCAAGTAAATACACAAATTAACTTGAAATCAAGTGATTCAAGTGACCAATTTAACTAATAAACTAAATAACTACTGCACTAATTAACTAATTGTCAAGACTATTTAGTTAATTTTCAAGATTTCAAATAAGTGACCCCAACAAACTTGATAGTTGATATTAAGTGATTAAATTTCAAGTGATTTAAAGTAACTAATAAACAAGTAACTTAAGTATGTGATTTTAAGTAATTAAAACAAAATAGTTAGCTAATAATCAATAAGAGCAAAAGGAGAACCGATCACTAACGATGAAACCAATTGTCTCTACTCTCTCCCAACACCTAGACTTCTGATTCATAGTCAAATACTTTGCCGTGACAATTGTTTCACTTTTCTTTTTCACCTATGTGCTTAATTGCTATTGGTTCGAGATTTTCAAGTTGATTGCTATTTAAAGTTTTAAGTATGTGTTTTAGATTTTGAGCCTAAAGAAATTGAGTTTTTTCTTTAAATGTCTATACATTTAAGCTCAGTAAACTTGCATAAGTAGCCCAGACTAACTATCCATAACAAAACATACTTTTTTATTTTTTCTTTATTTTCTCCTAAATTGGTTATTTTCATTAAATTTAAAATGTCAGCTACCTTTTTTCATCAAGTTTTCTTAAGATTAAGTATTTATCTTTAAATAAGAATGATAACCATAGTCCAATAAAAATAAAAATGGTATAATTTTATTTTTTTAAAATAGTAACATACTTCATTTCTAATAAAAAAATAAACACAATACTCATGTTTTCATTTTTAAAATAATCATGCTACCGTGTTTTAAAGAACCATGTTATCATAGAAAAAAATAATTAATGTTTTAAAAAAAAGTGTTTGTTTATAATTCAGTGACGAGTGTTTTTGAAAATCTTATTTTTTTTTAATTTGGGCAATATCTTTTCCTATATACATGGAATTAGAGACTTTTTACCCTTCTAAAACAACCACCACCTTAAAAACGGAATTTAAGTAAGGCTTCTTTTTAATCTTGAGAACTTTTTGATATACCGGCAAACCTTACGCCCGTAGGCCTAATATTGAGTCAACAATAAAAGTTGCAATCCAAGAAAGCATTAATTTGAACAAAAATGGTAAGGAAATTAAGTGACTTTTTATTCATCAAGAACCTATACACCTATCTTGTATAACTGTTATATACCAAACTGTTCTAAAAACTATACACTTTACAAGATAAAATTGAGATAATCCCATTAATGAGACATAATATTTAAGAGGGAAGCCCTTGTTCTAATCAACCTCCTAAACATGCACTCCAGACCATTCTCAATGCTTTCAATGTTGCAATCTAAATCCTCTACACAGGTTTGAGTTTGATCTTTGTTTCCTGCAGCCACTCCTTTCTGGATCAATTTTGAAACTATAGACCATTTTGTTGCTGATTTCGGCTTTGAAATCGACACGGAAAGATATACCAAGAGCATTCCGAACACACAGATGCTTACTTCACTAACCTCTCTTAATACTCTAATCACCAAAGAGAGATGAGGGTCGAGGTTTAATGGTTTTGAGCAATATGTGTTTTCGATTTGCTTCAAATCCGCAATACCTCTCTTTGCCTTCTTGGTGAGTTTCTTTAAGAAAGAAGAATCTATGACTAAATCTCCCTTTCTCCTCCTTACAGCTGATTGCACATGTCTCACATGCTCCTTGACTTGTAACACTATCTCTCTAAGAGACCCACAGATGTCCAAAAGCCTCATTGATCGATCCTGCAGCTCGTCGACTAATTTCTCGTATTGTTGGTGAGAAAGGGCTTGTTGGGTGAGTGGCAAACTAAGAAGGGTGTCAACACATGTGTACAATCTATCAAGACTTGTTAGAGCAGAATAAATTGTTTCTGCATCTGGATTACATGAAACAGAAGTCTCCCTTGTTTTGAAATTTGCGAGCTCCTCTTCGACTTCAAGAGTGCTGGGGTGTGATCGTGTTGGCAAACTAATTGATCGAATGGCATGACGATTCAAGGATAAAGAAGAAGACGAGAAAGCCATTCTTTTGGTCGATAGTGTGGACAAATTATCGAAATGTTTAGGATGAAAACAAAAATTTGTGTTCCTTTTCATTTATACAAATCCAAGTTGGAGTCGATAAATCAAATAAGATCTTGGGAGCATGTGAGAGTGCATGTGAAATCCTTTGAAACCGCTGAAGTTGTATCAAAATAGGCCTACATATTTCTGATTTCTTGGTGGCATTTGGTGACATTGAAGAAAAGAAAGTGATTAATTAACGTGAAAAACAAGATTATTAGTTTAATTAATGCATGCCCACGTATGGCTTGTCTCGTTAAGCCACCACTTAAGATACCGTGTATAAATTTTTTTAATGATTACACGTGAACGAATATTATATATCTTCTGCATTTATTATACACGAGTGCCTTGCTACACAAAGATCCAAATCACGTCTGAGCTTCGTGAAATTTGAAGATGATTTACACGTAACAAATATTTATTATATATGCACAACTAAAGATACATGTTTAGACAATGATATCGTTAAATATGTGAATAAGAAAAATAGTTCACTGATCATCTTTGGTTCTCGTTTTTCCAAAACAATAAATTGCAACCAATATAATAGTTATATAACAGCTAGCTTTATCAATGACCAAATAGTTAATATAACGCTTAATTAGCTAGCAGGATAAATTTTAGAAAATTAAACTAATTAATTATCGTTTTAATGGTTAATATATAATTGGCAAGTAGGAATTAAGTTTGGAAATGGGAAGGAAGGACACGCGTACAATTTTCTAACTCCAAAATAATAAATGAGTATAATTATTTTATCACAATTACAGCTAATGTGTTCTGTACAAGATATGGAAATCTTTCTTAATTTTAGAATCTGTTAACTTTCACCTAATTATATTCTTCATGTTTATGAAATACTTCTAGAAAAATTTGAATTGTGACAAGTTGAAGCATTATATAGATTAAAACAAGTTGTTATCTCTCATTGAAGCATAAAAGAAATACATGTTTGATCTGCTCATTATAAACCGACTACTGTAGGGAATTGTGAAAATACCCATTAGGTTTATGTCGATCCGGTTGAAGTTGTGCGGCGGCTAACCTGAGCAACCTTGAAAGAGGCTGCTGAAAAAAACGACTTAGGTGAGAATCGGCAACCCTAGTCATGTTGGCTTGATACCATGTGTTGTATTCATCTCAATATATATAGTTTACAAATGTTACAATGAGGACCCTAGCTACACTACACTATATAAACATACGAGAATCAATTTATAAACTATTTAACAACTACTATACTAGTTGTTCCCTTTAGCCATGTCATGTGAATGGTCTATTCATCAATAACTCAATGTCAAGAATGCTTTTCTCCATGACTATCTTTAGGAAACGGTGTAGATGCTTCAGCTACTGCAGGTTTTCATGATCCTCACAGACCTAGATATGCTTTTCTCCATGACCTAGATATGCTACATTTGTTGCTTAGATTAGTTTTCTACTATCTTAATCAGACTTAGTTATCTTCATTTGTCTAAGTTTCGGGAACTTTCACCATTGTGTTGATCCCAGATTGGATACACGAAACAACATATGTTCGTAGAGAGGGAGTTGAATACACACTTTAGCATTTAAAAGTTAGAAGACAATCAATCACCTTTAGTATAATTCTTTAATTATTGATGTAACGAAGAATTACAAGTATCGTTTAGATGCGAAATTTTCAAACACTAAAAGATTGATAACTAATTTTTGTCTTACACATAGACAAGCTAAACCAAAGACAACTAATATCTAAAGTTGTTCAACACATACTCTCGCTTTCTCTCTCTCTCTCGATCAAATTTGCTTGAACCTATGGGATTTACATGGATGAGCAAAAACCAAGTAACAATGGAGTTTTAACTTCATTTTTGTAGAGGGGAGAAGATTTGACTTTGAAATAAAGATCACATAAAAGTACAAAGACAAACACAATACTCTTTTGTGTAAAGGTAGGTTAAAATAAAAAGCACTTTTTACTTCATTTTACTATTACATACAACTAACCCCATATTTAATAATATAATTGTACTTCAGCTCTAAATTTCACATTAAATGTATGGATCTTGAATTTAATGTTTTTTCAATATCTTAGTTAACCATACACAAGTATGGAGTTATCAACCACCACTTAATCAATTCATGATCTCCAAGATCTTTTGTTTTTAATTCAAATTTTTTTTCCATGATACTTTGAATTTTTTCCACTAAGTCTTATTTGTCAAGACTTAAAGTGTTGTTACGTTACATAAAGAGAAGATGTAAGGCTATAATGAACAATACATGCATGTTCAATCTTGACTAAATAACTTTTACAAAATAATTATCGTTTTTGCAACACAACACTTTGATTAGTTCTATCAATGATGCATAGTTGATTAAGAGATTCCTCTGATTGCTCGGTTAATCAAGTGTATTGCTCAGCTAACTCGTATATTGCTCAACTAAGCAAGATCAACTAACTAATATTGCTCAACTAAGCACCCATATATTGCTTAGCTAAGAAGGATAGAAACTAATTCGCTTAGTTGATCAAACTGATCAAAGATATTTCTGAGCTAACTAATTGCTCATATAAGCGACTTGACCGATCCATTTATACACTCAACTCATTGCTTAACTATAATACTAAGTAGAATTACAACTCTATTCTTAACAACACATGCTAAGATAAATCATAGTATAGTCTAATTATAGAGTTTTGTTATCATCAAATGACCATGTATTTCAATGATAGGTTTGATTGAAAGATTGAAATGGTCATCTCCTAAACACATAGCTTATTTATTACTATATTGACGATATTATTCTGACTACCTCGTCTAAACTTTTGCATCATATCACACTTTGATTTGCCACAATTTTTCAATCATTGATCATGGCTCTTAGGGTCGCTTGTGGGCATTCTTAGACCCGATAGTATGATTGTTTATTTCTCTTTTAACACAAATATACCTTATAAATACTTTATTAATTAAGCCCACATGTCTAATTACAAAAGCATTGTTGTACACTAGCTGAAAGCTAAAACGGATAGTTCATGTCTAAGGACGCGGATCCTACTTTATACAAAATTCTAGCGCGGTTATTGCAATACTAACTTTCATGAGACATGACATAATCGTTGAACAGATAAGTCTTTTCATGCATGATCCCAGCCATCTGAAGGGTACTTTGTATGCAAGACAACATATTTTCTCAGTTTGATGTTGCTTATTGGTTTACGCATATTTGTTATATGGGTTTATGTAGTTTTCTCATGGGACCAGTTCTTCTTAATAACCGGCTTGTATGTGCCTATAATAGAGAGCGGTTTCCTAACCGGTCTTCTTGTGTTTTTCATGTAAACCACCCTTAATAGCTTTGAAATTGGTCTCCATGAATAAAATAACGGTCCCAGTTTAGTTTGTATAGTAGTGGAGGGATGTTAATGTATATTTGTAATACCATATTCATCTAGTTTAACGTATGTGGCTCGATTAAAGTCCTTTTGTATATCCTCTCTATGAGGATCAAATCACCACTTGTAAGTATCAAATTTTAAACCTTAACAAGAACACGTTAGAAGATGTGGATAATAATAACAAGATAAACAAACATCAAGTATTAATGTGGTTTAGTCGTCAGGGTCATAACCTAACCGAGACTTCTTTATTAACCGAAAGTGTTTAGATGTGTATATGACTCAACCCCTAGCTTGCTATTTATAATAAAATTAAACAAGAACTTAACCCTAAATATAATATATGGACCGCGGTACAAGATCTTCTCCAAAAACAACTTGGAGTTGTTTCGGATGGCTCCACGCCGAGCACCTCTCGAGAAACCCAAATCCAAAATCCTATTCTCAATCTACTCCTTGTCGTGCATCCATGCTTCATGCCGAGCACCTATAATTAGTCTAAATTTCATTATCCAAGCTAATTTAAGTCATATCCTAACACTCTCTTAGTGTATATAGGACAATATTTTAAAACTCGGGTTTTTAGTTGACCCAGACTCCTCACCGGGTCACGGTTCGACTGACTGGTCAACCCGGTTTTCAGATTTTTAAATTTTTTAAAATATATATATGCATATGTGTGTATATATATGTATGTATATAAACTTGAAAACAATTACTAATCTGTTAAGAAACTAAATAATCAATCAAACATAAAATGAAATTTTATTGAGAGTGTTACTTGAACTCAATGAAGGTTTATGCTTTAAGGATAGTCACATGTCGGAGATGACAGAGGATATGAGTTGTCGTCGACTATCGAGTGGGGTTCACAACTCATTTTTAGGGTTTCTGTAGAGTGAGGGTTTCAAAGTATTAATTGTCAAGATGACTAATTGCTAAACCTTTATGTTCTAAAAAAATATTAAAATTAAAAAAATTAAAACCGGGTCAAACCGGCCGGGTCAACCGGTTCAACCATAAACCCGGGCGGGTCAAGGCGGGCCAGAAATGAGCAAAAACCCGGTGTACATTGACCTGGTCTCGTCACCGGGTCACGGGTCAACCCGGGTTTTAAAACATTGATATATGACCATTTATTCAGGTATATATATTTGTTGTAATATATGCAATGTACATTTTCATGTAGGGGTGTTCATTTTCGGATAATGCATTTCACTATCCGATATCCGAAATTTAATACTAAGGTTGTGTTTGGTATGGATGATTGAGAGAGAGAATGGAATAAGTCATTACGTCGTAATGGAAAAAACTTGTTTGTTAATAATGTAGGAATGGAATGAACCATTACATAAGGAATGTGATTCCTTCCATTTCATTCAATGGGGGAGAGGTGTTTTTTTCTCATTCCATTATGGAATGGAATGAAATTTAATAATTAATCTAATTTTTTAAAGTTTTTTTTACTAACATTAACAAAAATACTTTTAGATATTTATAAACTTTACTAAAAGGATATTTCCTATAATGATCATAACAAAATTTTTAAATCTTTTATGTTTAAAGACAATTCAATTGAATGATTCATTCCATTCCATATGTAAAACAAATATGATAATATAATGCAATTGATCATTCAATTTCATCATTCATTCCATTACTTTGATCATTCCATTTCTTCATCATTATATTACGTCCAACCAAACACACCCTAAGTTTTTTTTTACAAAGAGTTTTTCCTTAAGGCTCCTTTCAGAAATTTAGTACTAAGATTACATGTCTTAAATATTAATTTAATTAGAACTAGAAGTACTTTTACAAAGTTCATTCAACTTTTTCAAAAACTAATTTATTTTTTTCAAACTAGATCTACTTTTACAAACTAATTAACTACTCTTCACATAATTAGATCATCAACCAAATTATATTATATATACGTACAATCGAATTAATTAATTATTCTTCAATTTGAAGCAATATATAGAATATAATTAACGAGGGAAAATTAATGATAGAAAATCAATAATCCATGGATGAAAAAGAGCAAAAACAGAGATATAAAAACTTGGCTTGAGTGTATCTAAAATAAACATATAATAACAAGATCAATCGATGGATGTAAAAACTAGATCATCAAGTATATATGATATCGATTTGGAGTTTTGGACATCTAGGGATGTTTTTCATATTATATATTTATTATTTAAAAAAAATAAAAAATATATATTTCGGATATCCTAAATTTAGAAAAATGCTATCCGAATCCGAATCTGAAAATTCAGATATCCGAAATTCGGATATCCGAATTTTCAGATAATTTTGGATCGGATTTTTCGGGTATTCGAATTTTGGATCGGATACGGATATTTTTGAACACCTCTAGTTTCATGGGAAAATTATACTCTAACAATAGCAAGCTCAGTTACGGAAAAAGTTTTTGGCATTATATTTTGCCACTTTGGACAAGGATGACTGACCTATCTACAGGTCAGCAGGACTTAATATGTGATTCCTGTATATGATATATGTTAACCATCTGCAGAACTGGTTTCTCTAGTTTCATTTTCTGGATATTAATTATGTAAGAAAAAATCTTTAAATTGAAATTGATCATGTTGTCCAATATTTTAACTGGGAAAAACTGAAGGTTATTGATGAAAGACACGGTCTTGACAGGGAGGACATCCTAAAACCAAGAAGACAAGATACGTGTGGCCTTAAAGATGACAGAAGAGGTGGCTGGTAAACAACTCCAAGACACATGAAAAACAAAAAAATAGAAAAAAAAAGCATCTCACTGCTTCCTCCTTAATTAACTAACCAATGTCAATAAATAACATCTGAGTTTTGTTTGCTAATTAGGAAACAATGTCAGCTGAATCTAAGGATTGCACACGCTTCTTCATTAATATGATTAATTCTTACTATCAAACTTTTGTGTATATATACACACATAGCTTAGAACCTCATGTTATCAATACAATTCATCTAAAATCATTGCTAAAAAAACTATTACAATGGTTTCTTCAATCTCTTCTCCTTCACCATCCACTGGTGTTCGCCATATTCGATCCATTAGTTTGCCTAGCAGATCGAATCCTAGCACTCTTCAACTCGAAAAGGAGCTATCTGATCTCAAAACATGGGAGGCATCTTCATCTTCATGTTCATCTTCCAGCGCCACAATAGATACAGTTTGCTGTTCTTTGTCGAGGCTGCAAATGCTCTACACATCTGTTAATGATCTTCTCTGTTTGCCGCAGACTCAACGAGTCCTTAATAAGGACGACAAGTTGGTCGAAGAGTTGCTAGATCGATCAGTGACTCTTTTGGATATCTGTGGCTCTATAAAAGATGTCATGGAAGAAGTAAAGGAACACATAAGAAATGTTCAATCAGCTCTTAGAAGGAAAAAGGAGGGTCTAAATAGTAATTCTTTCTCACACCAGAAACTGAAAGATGCCAAAAGAAATATTCTAGCAGTAAAGCAAATTGATAACAAGAGTAGGGGCATATCTCCCTTAGATCTAGATGACCACCTCTTATCTGTGGTTAGATCACTAAGAGATACTAGTGCATTGAGTGCTTCCGTATTTGGATCGCTTCTAACATTTATATCTATATTTGTGTTGAAACCAAAGTCTACCAGATGGTCGGTAGTTTCAAATTTGATCCATAAAGAAAAAAAGGTGAGCTTAGATCATCCTCGTATTTCAAACGAGGCTTTAGAATCCCACATTGAAGTGATCGAGGACAGTTTAGAATCCATGTTTAGGACCTTGATTAAAACAAGGGTTTCTCTTCTCAATATTCTATCTCATTAGCATGAGTTCTAGTATGGGCTAAATTTTTGTAAATGTAAAGAGTACAAATTAATATATACAAAAGTTGATATGTGGTTACTCAAATCATGCGTAGTTATATGTTCATTCTAGTCACGTACATTAATCTTTTATTTTCTTTCTTCTTTTGTTTAATCTAAAACGCATGAAGTTGCTCTTAATTTTTCAAATGTTGATTTAGCTAAAGGAATGATCATTAAGAACGACCTATATATGTGGGCATAAAAAAAGTTAAAAGTTTCTGGCTAGTTAATTTTCTAGTATCTAACCACGTCTGATTTTCTGTCAATGTGTCCGTCGCTATGCCATCACTAATATTGATCATGTGGCCGGTTATGTTGTTTTCATGACTTGTATCTATCTCATAAGTCGTTGCAGTTTTGCTTTTTTTTTTGCGACAAATGTCTTCCGTCGCTAGCTGTTTTTGCAGAAAACATTAGCTTTGCCGTTGGTATGATGAGTTATAACCGAGTTTTCAAGATTTATAAATAACCACAGCTTATCTAGACATGTTTAATCAGTAGATAAAAGACATGCATAAATCATTCATAAAAGGCATGCATAAGTCACTTTATCATAACCTTTTAGTGAAGTTTTTAGGATTAAAATTCTTACCACTAGACTAAAAAGAATTCGTTGGACGTTACCTTTTTCTTATTCATTGAGTAGTCTAGCCGCATATGAGTTTTATTTTTATATGATAGCTTTAGCGGTTATGTTGACAATCCAATATCCAACGAAAGTAATATATTGATTTAAAAAAAATAACAATTGAATTATAAAAAAACTAATATTCATAGAATATTAAAAATAGAAAATATAACTGATTTCTACTCATTCAATACCCCCCTTAATTATTCAAAATCGCATGGTAATTTGGTGGGTTTGACAAAAGCTTATTTGGTCATAGGTTATGTTGGTATTCTAATAATCAAATTGGTCGATCATCAAAAATCATATAATCATCTTTTAAAAGTAAAATTATTTATGAACGTACATATTTATATCATGCCCTTAATGGTGTCATCAGGTACACACCTAGATATATTATACTTTCGGACGCCTACTTATGATAACCAAATACTCGATTAATCCATTTAAGCATTCAAGTTCTTTATTAACTTAAAAGATCCGATTAATCTAATAATCAATATCACAAACAAGATTGTAATGCAAACCAACTCAGGATCAAATAAACTCGTATGAATACTCAAAGATGAAAATCAAAATGGAACGTGGGATTAAAAGATCTTTGTGGCCGAACCAATCAAACAACATATACAATTACAAGAGAATCAAAAGAGCGAACATATTCTATTTAATGATAAATAAATTTGGTATGGAAAACCTAAACCTAAAATAAATTAAGAGGCATTAGGAATGGTTTATCGTACGCCGAGTTGCAAGCTCTGGAATCAAGCCATTGATATTCTATCCAAATGTTCAACTATTCGTTCTAGCCAAATTAATCAAAGGAAAAGCTAGTGGTTAGGAAGAACCCTAAAAACTATGAAATAAAACCCTAGGAAGGTCTCTTGTTGGAAAAAATAACGAAAAAACGATTTTTTTTATATTTTTCGAGGTGCTTGGTGCCCATCCTCCAAAACCTACGCACCGAGCAATTTTCAAGTTTCAAATTCTTGTTTTTTCAAATCACAAGTTGGTTATACAACTTTCAAGCTTTTTTAGCACGCGAACCATTTTCGGGAAATGTGCTCGGTAAGCACCATCCAAAACTTATGCACCGAGCAACCTTCAAAATTATGAAAATTTGTTTTTCAGCTTTAGGGTTTATTACAACCCTATATTTAGGCTCTAGGCACATGGAAAACTTCAAAGTGGTGTTTAGTGCATTACCTTGACTTGGACGTTCCTCTGAAAATTAGCAAACCACCCCTTTTCTAACCTGTTTTTACAAATTGCTACATTTTAACCTTTAAATTTTAACTAATATTAAGCATAAACACCTTGAATTAAGTAGAAAAGTACCAATATCATATAATATACTATATATAAAATAAGTGATATGTTAAAAAGTAAGCCTAAATTTTAGGGACCATTTTGTAACTTAAGTTTAGGGGGTTAATTGTATTTAGCATAAAGTTTGTAACAGTTTTGATATGTATATATACACACGATGGGTCTGTATTTGAGTGCATATATGCGGAACAAGAAACACCAGCATGGGATTTGGAAGTTATATAGAAAAATTTTTCTTGTGTAAATGACTTGTAAGAAAAGCTCATAGACATAATTAGTTGTTATAATGCTTAGTTTGTGAATATTTAGCTTAGATTGGTTTAGATTAGTATAGTTTAGTTTTATTTGTCGTTATTAGTAGTTGGTAAATTTACAACCACTACTGTTTTGTGTATGATCAAGATAATCACAAACTTGTTATTCGAATATCGACTTGTCTTACCAAAGCTATATTATACATGACGAGTGCACTGCCCACTTTTGTGTGTAATCATATTTTAAGTTAGATTTTATTTATAAATATTCTTGATTCTAAAACGGGGTTTGAAATAGTAAATAATAAAAATACATGCGAAACTCGAACATATCAGAGAGCTCCTAAACTTGCTGTTATATACTCTGCTTCGCAAGAAGATAATGCTACGGTGTCTTGTTTCTTTGAACTCCAAGTTACTGCACTTGAACCAAGAAAGAAGAGGCTTCTGGCCAGAAGTACTCCTTTAATTTTATCGTCTATGCAGCCACCCCAGTCACTATCAGTGTAGCCACCCAACCTAAAATTTGTGGCTTTAGTGTACCAAATGCCATACCCAACCGTTCAAGTGTGTCTTTGATAAGTTAGGCTACCAACAAGTGCAACACTTCGAAATAATGTTGTATCTGCTTCTTTAGTCCCATATTCTCGGTTGTACGTAGTTTCTCATTGATGTTCATGGGTGTGAGCACATTTTCACAGCCAATCAAGTTGAAATTTTTTACCATGTCTGCAGTGTTGAGGTTATAAGCTAGACTTAAACCAGTGACAGTTATGTTGGTTATTGCTGGAACTTTGAAGCCAGTTAATTAGTAGTTATTTCCTGTCACATGGTAGTGTTAACCATCAACAAGTGTGATCGTTCAAACTTTAAAGGTGTTGCTTCAAAACTTTATATATGCGTGTTAGCGTATGTAACTTTTTGTTTGTTGACTAAAGAATTCAGCAATCTTTTGTTTTAAAAGGGTTAAGTTCCTCTCATGTGATCAAACATGATCCATCATGTTTTCTCAAACATGACTAAAGAATCTCAACCCGTGTTGAAGATGTTTCAGTAATTTTCCTGCACTACAATTTAATGTGTTTTATGTGTGTCTTCTCCAACATGCAGCATAATTTTTCTGGCACACGTACAAAAATTCCATTAGGTACCTGCTTTACTTCCAAACCTGAAAAATATTTTAGCAACCCCATATCTTAATTTCATCTCAAATTTTCTCATCATCTTATACTAAAAATCAACTATCGAATCTTTTAAGGAACGGTTGTATATCGTTCACATACAAACAAATAGC
This sequence comes from Dittrichia graveolens, assembly GCA_038502395.1. Lineage (NCBI taxonomy): Eukaryota > Viridiplantae > Streptophyta > Magnoliopsida > Asterales > Asteraceae > Dittrichia > Dittrichia graveolens. The sequence continues at coordinate 78,415,007 of JARJIL010000001.1, read as the reverse complement.
TAGCTAGGAAAGCTCCATTTTCTTGTCGCTTTAAGTAAATAGTTGGCTTATTTTATATATATATATATATATATATATATATATATATATATATATAGGGTAGAGATCAAGTAAAAGAAAATTAAAGTAAAAAGGGTAAAAGGGATGATTATTTGACCATTTTTCGGTATATATATCAACTGATAATCGTTAATTCATCATCTTTATTGATTAAAACTAGTTCTTCATCGATTTCTTTTTGATGAATCCAATATATTCATCACTTTTTAGATGAAAGCATTTTTTTCATCAACAAATTATTCAAAAATTTTCTTTTCAAAATCTGTATTTGAAATTAAAAAGAAATTGATGAATAACTAGTTTTAATCAATAAAGATGATGAACTAACGATTATCAGTTGATATATATACCGAAAAATGATCAAATAATCATCCATTTTACACTTTTTACTTTAATTTTCTTTTTATTTGATCTCATCTCGTTGGCCGAGCTTACTTTAAATTTAGCCCACAAAGGGCTTCTCTCAATCGATAAACTTTGTTTTCACAACTATTAATTAATTGATTACAAAACGTTGATGAGGTTGTGTTACATAAACCTCCACTTCTAATTCAACGTTTAAAAACGCAGATTTCACATCAGATTGAATTGAAAGACCGGTAATTCAAACTTGGCAGTGCCAAGAAAGTTCTCACTATTACAAATCGAGCAAAAGGAGAGAAAGTATCTTGGAAATCCATAGCTTGTAATTGTGAGTGCCCTTTTGCCACAAGTCAGGCTTTATACTTGTATATTTCTGTCAGCATTAATATGCATAATTTGTTTGAAACACCCACTTAAGCCGAATGGTGTTCTTGTCCATTGGTAGATCGACCAGCTCCAAAGTTTTATTGAACCTAGAAATATTATATTTGTCCATCCTAATTTGTAAATATTGTTGGTGATCGGAGAGTAGAAACCAAATATGCCCAACAACAACAAACGTATGAAGATATAATGTCGGACAAATTTTCTGTGTTTTTTTATGAAACTTCAAATGCAAACTTGCAGACTACCATACTGAATAGGAAACAAAACAATAAATAAACATACTACTGGAAGTCAAAAACTAACTTCCACAAAACATGGGATTTTTCCACCTTAGCCTTCTACCATTATCTCCTAAAATCAGTGAAAAACAATAACAAATTAATACCCACTAACTTATTGACCGATTAGAATTAAAATGGTCACATATTTAATCACTAAATAAATCAACTATGATACCGACAAGTGACCCGTAAGATACTGAATTGTGATCCCCCGGCCCATAAGCCAAACCCAATTAACCTATCATATCACCCATTCACAGCAGTATTGGTTCCTCTTCAATTAGATTTGCCTCTTGCATCTCTACTTAGGACACTCGGGCAGTGTTTGTAATGCAGGAATAGGGAAGGGAATGGAATAGCTCATTTCAAGCGAAAGAAATCAATGATAACACAAGTAATCACATCCTTTCGTTTTCATTCCATTCACACCCCTTGTTTTTTTTCATTCCATTTCTTGACTACATGAAAATTGACGATTATACCCTCTAACTAACTCACGATTTTATCTCCAGATTATCTTCCCATGTTATATTTTCAGTCCATTGTTCCTGCTTTTTTTTTTCAATCTGATCGTGGACTTTGTTCCAGCCTTTTTTCAATCTAATCAACAACCACGTGAGTAGAATCGAAGTGATACTTTTGTATAAGAATAGTTATTTCCATCTTTTTTTTATTTTCTTAATTGATGTGGTACTCTTGTATAAAACAATTTTTATATGGTTTTGTTATTATTAGGTTGACATTATTTATTAATGGCAATCTCGTAGTTTTGATATTTATCATTTTTTTAAAGATGTGTAAAGTGTATTTAAAATAAATTGTTATATATGAAATCATGTAAATTTAAGTTATATATCTATTTTAATACAAGAGCATTTTGGTCATTGTTTATTTATTTAATTCCATTCTAATGTCTATTTCTCTCTACCAAACATATTGTAGTAATGGTTCATTCCATTCCGAGAAAGCAACTAGACATGTGGATGGAATGGTAATGAACTATTATATTTCTTTGCCTATTCCATTCCTTTGTCATTCCTTTCCATCCAACCAAACAGACCCTCGTTGTTGGTGTAACCAAATTCACCACATTTGTAACATTTAATGTGACTTTTATCCTGGACACGTTCATTACCATCTCGACTCCTCCCAGACCCAAGACCTCTTCCCCGGCCACGCCCAAAGTCGACCCCGATTTAAACCTCCATTGCCACAATGCTTACTGTACGATTTTTCTTGACTAGCCAGCAACAACCCACCTTGAATGTCCTCCATTTTCATGGTTCCTTTGATACGTTCCTCATATGCCTTCAATCTACCAACGACTTCGTCAAATAACATCAATTAATTCCAACTCGAAACATTGCTCTATTCAAGCCACAATTTGAAGAAACGACTTAGGCATCAAGACTAGTAACCTTTTCACCAAACCCACTTCTTCAAGCTCATATCCAAGATTCTTGCTTTTGAGGCTAGATTGGTCAACCTTTTCACGAAATCAGCAACGGTTTCACCCTCTTTCATGCACAAATCTTCGAGTTCCCTCTTTAAGGTTGCAAACCGAGTCGTTGTCACCCGATTCACTCCCAAATACCATGTTTTTAGCCCATCCCACACTTGCTTTAGGTCGGTGTAACTCGTCATTTGCAATACCATATCTCTGGGTTGTAACGCCCCAATTTTTTGTAAAAAGAAATTACATATACATCAGAGTATGTATCAATTCAACCAAAAATCTATGACGAAGTTCTGCACCCAAAACTACATGTCCTACAAATATCTCTGGAGCTTTCCCGTGGTCATATCCTGAAAAGAGTTAAATAACAACAATATGCAAACAAGCTTAGTGAGTACACTACCTACACACCACACTAGGTATGCACATTTATAAATCAATCCATGATCACAATTTAAATTACATAATACCGACGCAGTGCACCGACGACGATTTCAAACTTTGGGTCACAGCTGACTATCCGAGTCGTACCAAAGATATCACATGCCTAACTGTGCCTAAGTTGCGTTTTCACCATAATATAATGCAACCCTTCACTTCACATATCAACATAACAGTTACACTAGAACATAAATGACACACATTTCACACTAGTATAATGTATAAGTTAGTGTAACTCACTTGAATGCAACACAAGAAACAATCAACAAAACTTAATTTCATATCCGAAAGATTCGCTTCTGCCGGCAATCTCCTATGGTTAAGGTTTTAGACAAATAGATCCCATTAAGGTCACTGTTTTCAATTCAAGAATTCACTATAAAAATACTCCTAATTCTACCCTTATTGTTAATTTGCAATTGCTTGTGTATGTATATATATACACACATATATACATATAGGGTAAGGTTATACATAGAACCTTTGCTTATCCAAATAACCTAAAAACCAAACCTGATGATGACACGTGACATTAATATTAAGGGTAAAACTGGAAAATAAATTAAAATTTCAAAAGTCGGCCGTCTCCCCCTCAGCCATTAAAAAAAACCACTAACCATTCAAATGATCGTAATAGATTCATGTTTAAGAATTCTAACAAAAAAAATACAATTAGATTTAGTTTTTTTTATCCTCTTTAATTCAAGATCAGAATTGAAATGTTTTGTAGTTATTTTTTTTGAAAATGCACTTAAATTTTGATTAAGTAAACATTTCATACTTTCGAGCATCCCAATCTGAAATAGTCAAATTTTGATTAATTAAACATTTCAACACAATTTAGGCTACAATTTGACTCGAAAAACATAGATATTATCGTAAAATAAATTTATATAATATGTTAAAATACGACAATACCAAACACCCCATACTTAAACTTTGTGTGTCCCCAAGCAAACCATAATGAAGAACTCTCAAACCAGACCAATCGGATTTATCATCCTCACCCATACGGCCATACACAATTAAGTGAGCTACCCACATGTATCAAATGAACTCTATATCTACATCAGAAATCATTAAGCATCTGTAAAACTGTACACGACTTCGCATCCTCACTGGTATTCACTCATCACACAAGTGTTTAAGACAAATATATATATATATATATATATATATATATATATATAGTGAACACACAAATGTTATGAAATACATCATTATCATAAGCTTGTATCCAGATCTAATCTTCATCACTAGAGGACTTAGAAACTTTCGAGAGGACTTTGGGATTGTAATGTTTAGGCTAAGGGACAGGGTAGGAAATGGGGATTTAAAAGTGACTAAAATATAGCAAAAATTCAAATCTGGTTGGATAACACATACACTACCATTCAAACTGGAATGGTATAACACAAATATGAAGCATGAACAAAGAACGAACACATACTAATATAGAAACAAAACATTCAAACATAACATGGATACTCGCAGACACTATCATTTTTTGAGCATATATATTTTCTTTTATTTTACTTTTTTTGCATTTATTATTATATTATTATTTTGCATTTTTTTTGCACCAACTTGCAAGATCTAAAGATAATGCTTCAATTTCAAGTATCAACTATCAAGACTCGGCATATCTATTTTTATTCACAAACTGAAATAACACTAAAAAAAGAAAAAACTAATACGACACATATCCAACCAAATTAAATTTAAGCTAAGGCCAAAATAAAGCTAAAATAAATGGAAAAGGCTAAAAATATGGGTTGAACACGAAAAAGGTTTAGGCTCAACATGGCTAACTAGGGTATCGATCGATGAAAATGAGCACTACGCATACTAAGGGTATGACTACTTAGATAGCCTAAAAGTGAGACCATCCGATGAACAAAGAAAAATGGCTAAAACAAAAGGCTAACATGATGATGGCCTCTCTCGGTGCAATAGTCTGTACACTCATTATGGTGGTTTCGACATACATGTAGACACAAATTCTAAAATGAATGCATTCGAACATACTCACAGGAAATGAATACAGAGTCAAGAATGACATCTGTTTGGCTCAATTTCTCAAGTAAGTGCGGGCTATAAGTATGCTAAGAAGTAAAAACCTACACTAAGCATGGGTTGCCTCCCGAGAATTGCTTGTTTTTGTCCGAGTCTCTGGCTTGACTCTACCCTTATTTGCTAGGAATTAGGGCATCCCACTCCACACTTGCAATGAAGTGAGGGTGGTAATAGCGATACATACATGATACACATGAGTTACCTATGATTAACTTCGCAGGTTGTATCTTGTTCCATTCCATCTCGCTTGTTTCCTCTTTAGTTTCCTTTGTGCTTTGAAAAATGGGAATCTCCTTGGGTTGTGAATTCTCCTCCAATTGGAGTGTGACCTTGATAACCACGGGTGAATCATTTGGGGAGTTCTCCTCCTTTACCTTCACCTCATCATAAGACTCGTCCTGCACAATTGAAATATGATCTGAGTTAATAAAATCAACAATTGGAGAACTTACTTCTTCATCATTGGATGGCCAATCCTCTGAAGGTATTACAACAATGAGCTGAGTAATCCTCTCAACCTCCCTTTCTAATTTCTAGATTGACTCTTGTTGTTGCATCTGAATACGTTCATTAAGGGCTTGTTGTTCTTAAAGTTTAATTTCAATCCATTCAGTACATGCACTTTGAGTCTCCATGAAGTTCCTCGTCAGCTTCTCAAGATTTGATTTATTCTCTTCTTGATGTGGCACAGGTTGAGTGTAGTCAAATTGATCATAATAAGATGTCTGTGGTTGTTGGATCACGGGACACGCCTCCCATAGTGATAGCATGGGCATGTCATCATCAACAAACGTTGGTACCGACCAATTATTCCCGGGTGAAAACATTGGTTCATCATCTCTAGCTGACCACATTGGCATGTGTTCAGCTTTATATAGCAATCTTGTTTTGGTTGGTCATCATCACAACTTTTGACAAAATGCATGCCTCCTCTAAAAGGGAATGACGGAGTTTCTTGATAATCCATTCACCTGCAGAAGAAACACGAAAGGAAACAACGAATAGGATGGAAAAGGAAAGATAAACAAAACGAACAAGAAGTAAATAAAAAAATAATAAAGCAAATAACTTTCACGGGAATAAATCCCTGAAAGGATCGATTAACTAATAAAATCTAGTAAAACAAAATAAACACCATTTCCCGGCAACGGCGCCAAAAACTTGAGCGTGAAAATCAGGTTTTAAATTTAAGTCCAAAATTACCTAAGTTTCATCACACACTACCAACAAAAATGACTGGATCGTCTAGTAGTATAGCCTAGGCAAGTAGGGTATCATCTCCACAAGAACAATAAGAATATTTTATTAAACTAGATTCCACTAATTAACCTAAATAAGCTAATTAAAAGATGCTTTGCTAAAATACTAATAAAAACCAAGAATATAGAAAGATGACTAATTAAATAAATTTAACGAGCAAAAGAACGATGGAATAGAAAGAAAGCCGACTATGAACATTATCAAAGATTTTTTTCCCGCCTAGAGTCTAATCCACCTAGTCTTGATTAATGATGAAACATGAATTATGAAGGTTATGATTCAAATGGGTAACATAACTCATCTCCCGAATCGCCAAGTTAAACAATTAATTAAACTAAGATAGAGAAATCCCTTTCTAAACACGTCTAACTAATTACACCATGTTTACAATCCAATAGCATGCTTATCTCCCGAATTGCCCTTTAACCTACCAACTCTCCTTTGATAGGTTAACGCTAAGTTAATACCTAGGTTATCAATTAAATATTCCTAAACATTATCCACAATGTTTATTTAGTAATCTAACAAGTAAATCACTAATATAGATTGCATGCATAATTAACTCCCTTTAAAAACACATAACAATCCATTGAATAATCAATCAAAAGTAAAAATATTAAACGAATAGTTCTTTAATCGGATGTAATTTACAAAAATCAAGCACATAATTCACGAACTACTAGGTAAAACATGAGTCATAACTCATAGACAAACTAGCAAATAATAAATACAAAGAAGAACTAAGTTTATAAATCATTATAGACCGATGATAAACAAATCAAGTTGATGTCGTAGAAGTCATGGTATCCCTCTTCAAACTCTGATTCATATACTGCTCCTCTGGATCCCCTCTATGGTTCTAACACATTATCGTACCTATGCCTTGCTGTCGTTGCTTCTAAGAAACCGCCGCTTGTTTTTATTTGTTTCTGCAGTCGAACACAAAATCACCGCCGCCGATATTTTTGTATAGAATTGTGGCCGTATATTTATTTGATGATGAATAATGTTTATGTGTTCCTCCTTTTTTTTCCATGCGCCGTACGTACATAATATATATATCTAGCTCCTTGGTGAATTCATTATATGGGTTTATAAGCCCATATTATTTTTGACTTTTATATGCCACCTAATATATATAGGCAAAAATTCAAACGAGAATTGTTTTTCGTACGAGAACCGCGAGAACCAATCTTAGCCGTCCAATTCCCCCTCCTTCAATTGGATTGTCCACCCATAAATTCCTTACATGCACCCTGCCACACTCAATCACATCACACTATTCATTCATGAATTCCATTATCCAAAATGAACGATCATGATTGGTTCTCACAGTTCTCGTACGAAAAACAGTTCTTATTTGAACTCTTCCACACACACACACACACATATATATATATATATATCAACAACCACTTTTTATCATGTGTAGGCCCAACAATTCACTACAACTATGAATGGGCTTCTTGACCCAGTTTGAACCTCAACTGCTCCCAACTTCTATCTTGTGTTGAATTCAACATCTTTTTCATATATTTCACACTTTCGAGCATCCCAATATGAAATAGTCAAATTTTGATTAAGTAAACATTTCAACACAATTTAGGCTACAATTTGACTTAAATATAGATATTGTCGTAAAATAAATTTATATATTTTTTAAAATACGACAATATCGGTTCCAAATCAAGAGGAAGCATTTCTCTTGTTGCCCGAGTTTCCAAGAATGTTTTCTCTACGATACTTTGGTGTCTGTGTTGACATCTTATGTTGTTATTTTTTAAATTTTCATTTCTTTCATGTTTTATCATTATTCTATATCTTTTTAATTAATGTTTAATATTTATTATTTTTTAAACCAATCCGTGTATTACACAAACATTAAATCTACTTATTTAATAATAGAAATAACACACACACACACACACATATATATATATATATATATATATATATATATATATATATATAGTGGGGTTCAAGAGAGAACACCCTAAAATAGAGAAGAGAGAGAGAACAGAGGGCAAAATTGAAAAATTAAACATTTTTCTCTCCTTGCCAATTTCAAATCTCACGTCCAGAATAAACCGTTTTCTTCAACCGAAAAATTTTTCAATGATTCAATCTTATAAATTGGTCATATATTAGAAATTATAATCTTTTTAATTACGAAACTAGAATGAATGCATCAACTTGGTTTTATGGTTTGTACCGGGCGTATATGAAGGAGAAAAAAAAGAAAGAGTAGTAGAAGAGAAATTGTATATGAATACAAAAAGAAAGGTAAGAGAAGAATAAGTATAAAGAAGAAAAAAATAAATGTATACTTACCTGGTGATACAGATAAGATTCATATTCTTCAAATTCTTTATCATTTGATAACATTATTCATTATTGTGTTCTTCAGATGAAATAATAGCATAACCTATACCCCCAGATTGACCAAACACTACATCCACTGAAGAATTACTACATGTTTTAAAAAATAAATCTCTAGTTTACAACTAATGCATACAGTTAAAATTGATGCATATAGTCAAGATTGATGCATATAGACAAGAATAATGCATCCATATTGTAATAATCCTTCATATATATTCAAAACTAAATAATGAATAAATCTTCAAATGAGAAATATAATGTTCATATTCATAAATAATGCAAATATTTGAAACTAATACATCCAAACATAATTACTGCACCGTGTATGAAAAATTGATGCACATATTCAAAATAATGCATCCAATCCTTGGGTTTTCCACATTGTGTGTGTTTTTTTATTACCCCTCACATTATAAACTTGTATCACTAAAGATTTGTAGTCCAACTTCATAAGTATTCAGCCACAAATATCATACATCCATTTGTAGCACATTTGAGAATGAGATTATTATTGATCTGTTATAGAACTTGCTGGCGTGCCAGCAGATTTCACTTCACCAAATCTTCCTTTTGATGAAAATTAAATAATAAATCACTTACAAATGAAAGAGTAAGCAAATTTCGTGAAATAAATTGGAAATGATTAAGGAATGGTAGGATTAGATTCAATACATTATACATAGAGTAATTCTAGCCCATGAAATTAATAATCAGTATGTTTCTAAACCAAAGGAACGCCTCACCCTAAAAGTCTACGTGTATAATAAACCATAATCCAAATAAGAACATTATTCTTGAAATAAAGTCAAATACAATTAGATAGATAAGCAATAGTTGAACCAAGAAGAGATGATAATGATCATCTGCAATATCTCTATTCTCTTCATTTTCTATGCACATGACAGTAGTATAAATCAAAATTTATTAATCTTGATGATTGATTACATGCTTCTCCACCTGCAGATATTTATGTACGGGTTCCAGATTAAATAGCAAACATAAACCTGTGAATCGATTAAAGATAAAAGGATTTAAAATTGAGATAAGCCATACCCATATCTCAACAAGTCCTAATCAGAAATATATGCAATAAAAATGGGTCATATATCAACTTGTGAGTTAATTCAAGGGAAAATGATTGGAAATGGCCAAACTCACTCTCAATAGACCTTATGAGAATTGTATGTAATCAAATTGAATAATAAAGTAGCCATGTGAAGCAATTCTAATGTCTTCTCCAATATTATCTCTAATTTTTCCTAACCCACACTCAATAGAACCTTATCATACTTTCTAATTGTTCTAAGCACCTAAAGAGCATTCCTATATGCAATTTGATAGCAGCTTCTGCATCTCATGTTACAAAAAATCATTGTTCCTACAAGAAACAATCAAATCTAAAAAAATCTACGAAATTTGGGAAAAAGAAAGAAAATGAACATCAATTAATGAAACCATAAGATTAAAAAAATGAAAGCTACAGAACAAGACAATATACTAGGCTGTAAAGTGGAAACACATATAGAAATTAAAGCAACCAAAAATTAATAAGTGAAAAGGCAACTTAAAACTCAAAATTGAAAAAAAAACACAACCAAAATTGTCAATACCAAACAGTGTCCTCCTCCTCTTACTACTTCAAAACTGCTGGAGTTTCAAGAATCAAACCAGAGAGGATACTTTCTTGAAAATGGCTGATGATGGATTTTGTGTAGGCCGACTTTTGGTGATTCGATAACGTCGAGGAAGGCGTCGGAGTTGGTGATGACTATCGCGTTGGGGCTGCGATGGCGGTTCTGAATATTAGTTGATGGAAGAACACCTATGAAATAGGAGAGAGAATTAGGATTTGATCGTGGGAGTAGTATGGATTTGATTTTCCTTTATTGCCCCTTACTCACATATGAATTATTAAGCCTGATCAAATTTTCCACCGTACGATTCAATTAATAGATGGTCATGATCTGTTCTCTTTGTTCTCTATTTTATATTGTTTTCTCTTGATCCTAACTCTCTCTCTCTCTCTCTCTCTCTATATATATATATATATATATATATATATATAGGCAAAAGTTCAAATGAGAACTGTTTTTCGTACGAGAACTGCGAGAACCAATCTTAGCCGTCCAATTCCCCTCCTACAATCGGATTGCCCACCCATGAATTCATTACATGCACCATGTCACACTCAATCCCCCACGCTCTTCATCAATGAATTCCATCATCCAAAATGAATGGCTAAGATTGGTTCTCGCAGTTCTCGTACGAAAAACAGTTCTCGTTTAAACCCTCCTCTATATAGGCATATATATATATACATAATTTCTAATTTCTATAGAATGTTGAAGATCCATTCGCATGTCAAGTAAAAACCCTAATTTGATGCTTTTCATACCATTTTTTATCAGTGATGCATAAAAAACTAGGGAAATTGCTCATTTGGAGCTCTTGAAGGTGGCAAGAATGTCTTCATCATCGTCCTACAACTTCAACCCAAATTCAAAGCTTTCAAGTGAATGCTATTATGAGAAGCCAGTAAAATGTCTAACATCATGGACAAGAAACAACCCTTAACATACTCAAGTTCATTGCTATGATTTTGTATGAAATTAGTCACTAAAATTTGTGAAAATTACCCCAATTAGTCAATGAGAATTACAACAAAGATTACACAGACTATAAACAACTTTTGGATGACAAGGAAATTGAACTTGCCATGTACAAGGCCAAGATGGAGTTATTAAAGTCAAAAATGAAGTTTTTGAAAGATATTCAGATGTGTACAAAAAAAACTTGAAGTACCATATTGGAAATTCCTACACGCCCTAACACTTGAAATGAGTTTAAAAATCATGATTTTACCACCTAAGCCGGTTGCAGGTTAAAAAAGAGGTATATTAACACGTTTTTGACAAGTTAATGGCCATATGTGTAAAAAAATACTTTAAGTACCATATTGAAACATTAGGACAACTTTCATGTCATTACGTAACTTTAACCCTTACATATGCTCTTCAAAAAATAGGATGCATGATGGGTGCTGCCATGAGAAAAACCATTCAAGTGCTTACTTGAGTACCTTTAACTGGACTTGCTGCAGTGAATGCAATTTACAAAGTTCTAGACCTGAGAAGCTAATATGACAACAGATTTGAATTACAAAGATATATTTCTTCGTGAATCGAATAGTCTAAGAATCCTTATGCAAACTCAATATTTAGATTTGAATTATCCAAATCACCTTATATATATATATATATATATATATATATACAGAGAGAGAGATATTGGTTCGTGCAAAAAGGACTTTATTTACGAAAAGTGCGAAAAATGTTCCGGACCATTTGATCATTTAATCAATGGCTATAGTATCTTGTGGCATTTTAGTAATTAAAAATAAACTAAATGGTTTTCTTTTAATCAAGTAAAGGGTAAAAAAGATGCTATACAAACCTCTCTCCTCTCTCCAGTTATCTCTCCTTTCTCATTTGATATATCATCGCCCACCCCTACCCCATTTCAAAATTTCTAAAATCATATTCTTCTCTCTCTCTCTCTATTTTGCTCTATGTCGATTTTGAGCCGCCCCTCGTTGGCGGCCATGGTCACCGGCCACTATTGACGTGCTTTTTGTTCTACACCACAAACACTGCATCACCACCACCCATGATGTGTTTTTCTTTCAACACCACAAACCCTGCATCATTGTTGAAGCCGCCGCACCGCCACACAACCGCAAGCACCATCAGATCTGTGCTCGACGGAAAGCACGGCGGCGCATAGGGTTTAGTTACAACGGAAAGGACGGCAGTGGCTAGGGTTTAAATACAACAGAAAGAATGGTGACTAGGGCGGCGGTCCAAGTATTTCACACCCTTATCTCCACCACCGAGCACCATAGCCATCCCCGAGCCGATCTAAAGCAGCGATCCGACTTCTTTGTTCGTCCATTCGGCCGACGGTGCGTAGGGTTTAGTTTTTTTAGCTCTTGATTATACATGTTCATTGAGGAATGAGAGTTATAAATATTTTGGTTCTTGAATCCCTAATTATTTTATTATTTATCTATGTTTATGTGTATGGTGAACAAGAGAAATGTTTGGTATGATTTATTCTTTGTGGGGGAAGTTTAAAAATGTAAATTTGTGTGTTTTTATGAATTTGTGAGTTTCTAATAAATGTATTTTTTGTTCATGGAGGTACCCGTTGGTTTTAATAACTTATTTTTATTTTTTAGGGTTTTTGTTTATTAATGAACCCTTAGGATAAAATGGTTTTACAGTTTGTTCATTGCTGAATTTTTTAAAATTACAAATTAGTGTGTTCAGTATATTTGTTAAAATGCAGATTTGTTTGTTTTTTAAGATTTGTTCACAAAAGAACATATTATGGTAATTATGAAAATTGTGTAACTTCTATTCTTAATATAAAATTTTTTAGTTATAGTTTATTAATGAACATTTAACAATGGTTTACTCATGAACATTTAACAACTGAACTTATGAAGAATAAATAAACATAGAATACAAAATATATATACATATATAAAATTCTTTATCAGGTTTGTTGATGAATATATGTTTATTGTTGAACAAAACACAAATGAATAATCCATACTTTTTATTTTTACTCATGTTTATTCTCATATATATATATATATATATATATATATATATATAGGATTTGGTTCAAATAAAAAGAATATTAATGTAAAAAGAGTAAGGATAGACAAATATAGTTAAAGGGTATATCATGTATAATAAAATTAATTTTCATTCCTCTTTATTAATAGCATCTACCATTTTATCTCTCTCCTCTCCCCCCACTATTTCAGAAACCTTTTAGAAACCACTGCCGCCTCCACCATGTAATCGTATGCCATATCCGGCACCAATTCAAACACGTCCACTGTCACCGCCAACTTCCCTTTTCGTCCTTCCGATATCCCCTGGATCTTCACTTTATAATCATTCTGCTTCGAATTTGAAATCTTCAAGTTCAATTTCTTAGCAGCTGATTCGAGTTTCTAATGAATCGTAGAAGCAGAGTGTCGTGAAGTGAACGGTGGAGATGATTTCGATTTTAATTTTGATTCTGTAGTTTCGGTTTCGTATCCCAAATCTTTGGTTTCTTTGATCGAAAACACGAGTGATGTTTGAAACCCTTTTAAGAACCAAGGTGATCTCATCATTGTCGGAATTGTGATCTAACGTGATGGATCGATGATCAATATTTTTGAAATTAACCACCATGCGTCGGACGAGAACCATGGAGGATACGTAGTTTTAGTAACTCTTTTTCTCCTATCAGATTTGAGTTGTTGAATCTATTTGCTTCGATGATCGATCTTTATAAATCATAGTTTTAGTAATTGTTTGTTCATCAGATACAAGTTTATCAATCTAATTCACATGTATTTTACTTTTGTTCATCATTAATCAATGAAACTACTTGTGCATCTAGATTTCTTGATGTGTATCAATTTATAATTGATGATTCCTAGAAGTGCATCAATTTTATAATTGATGATTCGTGTTGTGCATCAAATATATTGATCCATCGCTTTTAAAATTTTGAATCGGTGTTTTTAGTGTGAAATATGTTTACTTAGGAGGTGGTTAAGTAACCAAAAGACTAATATACTCTCAATGAACCGACTTTAATTAATTAATTTAAAAAAGAAAGTTATCAAATATCAAATCTATCACTGCCACCCATAGCCACCATCATCATCATCCCGCTCCTTCTCCACCACGTGAAAACCACAATCACTCTCCCCTTCCTTCTTCTCCACCGCCCAATCTTCATTCCATCTTCTGTTGCATCACACTCACCGCCATCGTCGGAGAAAACCACAACCACCTACGTCCGATATGAAGAACACAACCATACGCTCCATCGATTTGCACACCACACCTCAGATCTAGGGTTTTTCTAGCGACAACGTGTTACCGCCGCCATCCACTACCTCAGACCTAGGGTTTTTCGGCGACAACCACGTTACCACCACCATCTTCTTCTACTCTTTGTTTTTCTTTTATTTTCGTGGAAGCATGTTCAGATATGTGTATGTTTGTGTAGTATGTGGGTGGCAATGTTTGGGGTTTTGGTTGATTCGTGTTTGGAACAAATTAGGATTTCATTACATGATTTTTGTTTTTGGTTGTAGTTGGTTCTAATTTGGTTGTTATCCATATGCTTTTAGTGATCTATGATATTTGGTTGCTTTAGCAATGGTGGTTGTAGGTTTCTTTCTTGGTGTTCTGATGGAGACAATTAGGGGAAGACGTCAAGAAGGTAGTGGGTGGTGGTAGAGGTGGACAGTGGTTAGGAATGGGTGGGAAGACGGTGGTTAGACATCTAGGGGATGGTAGTAGATGGTGGTTAGAGTTCAGGGGTGGTGGTAGCCCATGGCAAAGTGGTGGTGGTTGTTTTGTAACTTAGTATATATATATATATATATATATATATAATATTTAGTTAGTAAATAAGTTTAAAATGTATAAGAGATAAAAAAATAGA
This sequence comes from Dittrichia graveolens, assembly GCA_038502395.1. Taxonomy (NCBI): domain Eukaryota; kingdom Viridiplantae; phylum Streptophyta; class Magnoliopsida; order Asterales; family Asteraceae; genus Dittrichia; species Dittrichia graveolens. The sequence continues at coordinate 78,399,779 of JARJIL010000001.1, read as the reverse complement.
AAATTAATAATAAAAGGGTATTATTGTCATTTTATGTGAACAAAAAAGGCATAGGGACCATCGGTGTTACAAAATGAAAACAGTAAGGATGCGGCAACTGAGAGTGAAATAAGTGACAAATCACATGGACTAAATATGTAATTTACTCAATGATTTATTTTTCTTTCTTTTCTAGCAAACCTTCTGAGCTTTACAAACCCATTTGCTAGTTATTTTCTTTTTTTAAGAATCATCTTTTGCTGCGCTTTTGAAGATGTAATTCTGAATTCAACCATTTATATAAACTCATATATCAAAAAAACAATGCCAAGTTCTTTCTACTTCTTTAACAAAGTAAGACGTTTTTATCCATTAAAAGAAAGATATTAGGGGGGCGTTTGGTTTACAAGAATTGGGAGGAATTAGGTAGAATTGAATTGAAAATTCCAAATCATAAGGGGTGTTTGTTTCACGGAATTGATGGAATGGAATTTGACTATTCCACAAAATTTCTTAAAAATGAATTGGGAATTCTTTCCCCAAATAGATAGAATTATTCAAATTCATAAGAAATTTCAAAACATAATTGTTGCCTCCTACCCCACCCCACCCATACCCCAACCCCTACGGCACCCTACGCCTATTCCTACCCCACCCCACCTCATCCTACCTACTTCACCCTACCATACTCTATATCACCTTACTCACCCTACCCCTACCCCACCCCACCCCACCCCATCATACCTACTTCACCCTATCCTATTCTCTAACTTCTTTACCTACCCCTACCCCTACCATTACCCCTACCTTACCCTATGGTAAGGTGGGGTGGGTATGTAGGTAGGTAAAGTAGAGTAGACGTGGGGTATAGTAGGTAGGTAAGGTGAGGCAGAGGTGAATTGTGGGTAGTAGGGTAAGTATTGTGGGTAAGATGGAGTAGGTAGGGTAGGGGTAGATTATGGGTACGTTGGAGTAGTGAGTATGGTGGGGTAAGTAAGGTAGGGTAGGGTAGATAGTGGGTAAGTTGGTTGGGGTAGGGTAGGGTGGTAGAGTAGGCATGAGGGTAAGAAGTGGCAGTGTGGGTGTGTTAGGGTAAGGTGGAGTAGGGTAGGAAAGGATGGGGGTGGGGTGGGTATGGTAAGTAAGGGGTAGGGTGGGGTAGGGTAGGATGATGTAGGTGTTAGGGTGAGGGTAGGGTAGGGTGACTAAGGCAGAGTAAGCTGAGATGAGGATAGGGATATGGTAAGGTGGTAGAGTAGGGGTAGGGTAGGGTGAGGGTAAGGTAGGGTGGTAGAGTGGGGGTGGTGATAGGGGTGAGCCGGGGGTAGGATGGCGGAAGAAGAGTGGTGGGGGCGGAGGGGGTAGGGAGTTGTGGGCGGTTGATAGTATAATTTATTTTGGTTTATACATATTGAATTAATTTATTTTTTGTTAGATTCCAATTCTAGTATTTACTACCAAACAAAATATAGTTTTTCACGGATTCCAATTACAATGAATTCAAATTCCTTAGTCAAATTCCAATTCTTTCATATTAATTTCACGAACCAAACACACCCTTAGAGTTTAACCCTACCAGCCTCGCTAGAGATAATTCTTCTTAAAATTCTCGATAGCGTGCCAAAGATTTATTAGGACTAAGGAGAGGGTTGGGAAATATATTTCAACCAGAAACAGCCTCTACACAGTACGTACTCAACTGATAGCTAGCTAGCCATGTGATCTCTCCCAACTCAAAGATGCTCTTTTACAAGTCCTTGATGATCATTCTATTTTGATATTCTTCTTTTTGGCTAGGTACACTACTAATGTGTGATGGTTCAAAAGCAGTTTCTAGTGATTTTGCAATACTAAATCGAAAGCCTTAGACAGAAGAAAATGTATACATAATAAATGAATCTAATGATCACCGAATCACAACTAACAGTTTACAAACGAATTCATAGTTGATAAAGTATATGCGCGCAGGATTTACATTATTGAGCATGATATATTCAATTTTGGAGGACTAGTTAACAAGGTTATTGGATGCATAAGCTGCATCACCAATAGTATAAAATAGTATCAGCTCCTAGAGGAAGTGAAATAGAGTTGCTTAAGCTAGTAAGTGAAAGTATCACCACTAGTTAACTCGAGGACATGGGCTACAAGCTAGTAGGTGAAATAGAGTTGCTTAAGCCGAATCTAAGAAGTAACAACAAACATCTTAATTTACCTAGGACATGGATAAGACATGTCAATAAGTAAATGGCCCTAGATAGATGAATTTGTTTTATCTCTACCAAAATTTGAATATGCTAGGTTAAATATACATGGTAGCAATTGCACACTTTCATTACTAAAATATGAAGCATGAATGCTAATAGCAAGACATGATATTTAAGAAGATTACATATAGAAGGCGATACATTTATATGTAAAATTAACGAGAGAGAACATTTAGGAGAGATGTTCTTGTTTTGATCAAACTCCTAAACATGCATTCCAAACCATTCTCCATTTCTTGAAAAAAGCATACCATATCCTCATTTGAGATTTCAGGACGATCATCTCTCTCGGTTTTACCTTTCTGAATCATCTTTTGTACAAGTGACCACCTTGTTGGCTTTGGCTTAGCAAGAGATCCAGACAAGAACAACAACAATGACCTGTATACAGATGATCTAACAACTCCAACATCTCTTACAACTTTAATTGCTGATAAGAGGTGTTGATCCAGATCTAACGGTTTCATGTCACCAATCTTCTCATCAATTTGCTTCAAAGATGCAATGGCTTTCTTGGCTTCTTTCTTCAGGTTTTTGATGAATGAAGTGGTTAAGCATGCCTCTCCTTTCCTTCTTCTTAACGCCGATTGAACATCTCTAGCATTTTCTTTGACTTGTGAGACCAGATCTCTTGTAGAACCGCATATATCCATAAGACTTATGGATTTATCCAACAACCCATTCACCAATTCTCTGTATTGGTTATGAGTAAGGGCTTGTTGGGTCAGTGGCAAACTGAGAACACTGTCAACGCATTCGTACAATACTTGCAGCCTCGATAATGCACTGCAGATTGTGTCTGCAGTAGGAACAGAGGATACCGACGCCTCCCATGTTCTGAATTTTTGGATCTCCTCTTGAGCCTGAAGAATGACTGGATGTGATCTGGTTGGCAAACTAGTGGATCGGATATGATGAGTATCATCTGTTGAAGAGGATGTAGAAGCCATTCTTTTCTTATGGCTTTGTTAAGTAACTCAAAGGTCTTGATATTGTATCTAAAGGTCCAATGACTTGTATATATAGAAAGTGGAGATGGAGTGAATCAATCACACAATGTGAAGCCAACATGTGGCTTTCATTAGAAAGAGTTGACCTTGCTTCCCAACTAGGCAACAAAGGCTCCTAATTTTGTTTTATTAGTTACAGATCAGATAGATACCCTCCTCTCATTGCCTTGTCTCACTTCTGCATTGCAGATTTTGTTTTTAGTGAAATATATCTTGCTAGATTAATAGTTTGGAAGGATTTGCAAAATCAAGTGTAGAACATAATAGCTGTCTAATCATTGTGATGACCAACCTTGAATTCTAGATAAAATGTTGGATATTGGAGAGAAAAAGCATCTCTTGAGACACTAAATTAAGAAATATTCTGTATATATTATTGGTGATTTATCAAATGTGCACTTATATACAGAATCAAATTTCATTCAGATTAAATTAAATTATTCGCATGGTATTACGTCGATCCTTCGAAATTAAGGAACTCGAACTATATGACCATTTACTAAAATATTTACCTAAATGCAATTATCTAGTCCAGATAGTGAACTTGTTTGTGTTCTCTTTCTTAAGAATAAATGAAAGAGGTTTATTATATCACTAAGACACACAAACAGACCATGTGGAAGTACACATTTGTAGGATCTCTTTAAACAATATGAATTAAGAATTACACAATGAAGGATTAAGGTTTTTCTAGAACTAGTGGCATTTTCTTGACAGGCAGGCGACACATGGTGGGAAGAGAAATTAATCCACATTTTCTCGCAAAACCGTGAAGATGAGATATTTGTGGCTTTAAAATTGCAATGTTGGGGTGGCAGGGGAACAACTAATAGAAAAGTAGAGCTGCATTCATAGCCTGAAAGAAAAGCATCTCATCACTTGTTAATCCTTAATGAACCCAATGGCAATTAATTAAACCTGAGGTTTGTTTATCAAATAGGGATCATGCCAGCGAATTCCAAGGAGTACGTGCACATGCTTCTTCACCATGCTGATTGATCAACACAGCAAACAGCTTACAGCTCTTACATGCTGACGTAAAACTTTTAGAAATTCATGAAAATTACAAAACAGATTCTTCAAGTTGGAAAAAAATATTACTTACCTCAGAACACGAGTGGAGCAATTTTTGTCTTGTGTGCCCACTATCCTAATTAAGATTTTATCTGTACACATGTAACAACATCATGTGAGGCTCAAAAAACATTGGATATTGGCTGATGAGTTGTTGGATCCATTAATGAGGCTTCTTGATGTTGTGGCTCAATAAGGGTAGACATTGAATGAGTCTAGAAAATGTAAGACATGATCAATTAGCTCGTAGAAAGTAAGGGATGAGCCAGAATTACTGTTTCAGCACTAAATAAATGTGATAGCCTGATTAGAGGCACAGTACTATTAGATCTACATCAAAAACTTTAACATCAGGTTAAATCACTTGAAGATTCTAGTCCTGTGAGCATTTCTGTATTGTATCATGTGTCCAACTTTTGGTGTCAAAACCAAATCCTAGAGAATTGTTGATAGGTTGAAATTTGATGCAGCAAGATAGAATAGTGACATAGGTCAGCCCCAAATTTCAAGGCGTAATGTCCCAAGAATCACATAGATTGATGTAAAGAAGAATGGATTAGAGTGCATGTTTTTGGATCTTCATCAAAGAAAGGGGATCCTTAGCATTATAATCTGCTCTCACTAGTTTTGTTTTCTTTCTTAATTTGGCAAAAATATCAAGACTTCCATTAAAGTTACATGCCTAAACAAGTTGATAAACACCTAATTAAGTGGCTAAGAACATTGAAATTTCATCCTTAATTGACCAACTCCATGAATTCATCACTAAACCCGGCTGCTTCATGTTGGCATATATAACCATGAAACGCGATAAACTTCTTCACATGTTTTGGAATTACAGATCATCTACATTCTACTTATGCTTGGTAAATGTACAAACATGAAGCTAGACACATAGAATATGTATGCATGGTTACTCAAAAGAGGTGTTGTTCTATTTTTATTCTCTATAATTTGCTTTTGTTACCATGATTAGATGGCATTTATCTCGTCTGGTCATCAAAGTGACCATGACTTAAGATGTTCATCATGCTCAATATGTATAGATTTATCAATAATTAAAGCCTAATTATGCATTAAGTGTAAGCACTAAAGGAACGTATTTTGCTGGTGATATATCACTATATATATATATATATATATATATATAGTATATATATATATAGGGATGAGATCAAATAAAAAGAAAATTAAAGTAAAAAGTGTAAAAGGGATAATTATTTGATCATTTTTCGGCATATATATCAACTGATAATCGTTAGTTCATCATCTTTATTGATTAAAACTAGTTCTTCATCAATTTCTTTTTGATGAATCCAACATAATTAAGGTAATGCTATATATTATTATGGAAATGAAGTGAAATGAAAGTGATCGAATAGATTCCCAGATCTTGGACAGAGCAAATTAGCTGTAATTGTGATAAAATAATCACTCGTTTTCTGTATTATCAAGTTTAGTTTATGCTGATATATATCCATAGCTAGCTCTAATGTTGTGATTAACAACTTCAGTTAACGTGCCACACGTGCATAATAATTGCACAAATCGCATCTATTCGATCTTTTATGTATATGTGCCAGCATTAATTAAGAGAAAATAAATAAATAAATATATAATAATATTATCTATCTTATATATATATAGAAAGGGATCGAGCTGAGAGTGATACTTGACCTCATGTACGTGTGAAAAGACGTTTATTTCGTAAAAACAATTTTAAATTTAAGTTTTAGACATTTAAATTTTGTTTTTTCATATAAATATTATTCTTTTAATCTTATAAATTGTTCTGCTAATAAATCAGTATGAAGATATCAAAAACCTTTAATTATAGGAAAAAACATATGAATGATTTGTCAAAAACACATTAACAGTGAAGGAGAATAATAGTTAAAAAATGAAGACAAATTAACATGTTTTGAATATACAAAATTTTGATATATAAATTACTCTCACCCAACCATATATACACACACATATATGTATATATATATATATAGAGAGAGAGAGATAACTGTGAGAACACCTCTTGTCTATTCTTTTTACTCTCACAAAAATTATATCGTTTGTTGTATCTTTTTATCCTCTTTAATTTGACTCTGAAAAAGTCGTAGAGGCAAGATGCTAGATGCAAGGGGTAGATGCAACTCATCTGCATCTACCAAAAACACATGCAAATAGATGTAGTGTGTGGATTCAAATGCAATATAATGATGCAAATACAATAAATGATTATGAAAGGGTTATAACATTATACAAAACTACTCAAATCCAAAATAAAAACCCATTATATGAAGCTCAACGAAACAAAAATATTTTTAATAGCCTACTAAATAAAATACTTAAGTCCAAAAATTAAGAGGCTAAAAAGAAGATTTGATAACATACACACAAATATACTCATAACTAAAACCAATACATACATGTTTACAAATAAATTATAATTCTTACGTAATTAAATAAATTCTATTTAAACAATATCTTAAAATGAAACCTACACTAACCCCACATTCAAAAAAAAAAACTACCTAGATTTGGAAATGTTATTGACTTGGAAAGATAGAATTATGATCAAGTAAGAGTTATATCAAGGTAAGATGTTTAAGAGGTAATATAAAATTGACATGTGGCATTAGCTGGTAAAGGGTATTTATGGTATTCTAGTGGATGTGTTCTCTCTCCTTGATGATTATAGTCGATCCATTTGATACAACTTCAAATCCCACTTTAATCCTAAAGCTATCATATTCTCATGTCTATTCACCAAAGCCGATCTCCATAGCATTTCCGACGACCACCGTTGATGGCTTCAAACGACCCCTCTAAGTCGCTCAATTTCTCGAAAAACAGATCCGGCCGTATTAGGGTTACGGCGCCACCACAGCGAAATTGGCTGGAATCGGATAGTGTTGTAGGTGGAGAGGTACATGGGTCGACAGGATTTGATGTGGGGAACACGCCTATGGCCTCAGATTTGTCGTTTGATGTGTCGAAAAAAATTTGCAGGGTAAAAACCCCTCGGCGCCGCAAAAAGTTTTAAATTTGGGATTGGTTTCTTTAAATTCGCAACAACCAAGGGGTGTTACGGGTACCTATGAGCCTCGTGAGGGTCGTGATGATGTTAGAAAGGTTCGAGTAGTGAAAAAAACCACGAATTTTGATGGTTTTGGGACTGATTTTGGTCGGTTCTCTGTTGCGTGTACACAGCCGCCGCAAGGGGCTACATAGACGGCAATGGCCGGAATTGGATCGCAGGCTCCCTCTTTGTTCAAATTTAGATGAATTTGGGATCGATTCATCAGTTTCTTGTTCAATTTCATCAATTTATTTGATTAAGACGGGGTAGAGGTTAGAGTTTCATCAATTTCTGAAAAATGGTTTCATCTATTATCCCTTATATCAATTCACAAAAAAAAATCACTATTCATTTCAAATTTTATTTTACCCCCCTAAATTTTTTTTATTTTTCACCCTTTAACTTATAAAAGTTGCATTTAATCATCAAATTCTTAAATTTTACCCTAAAATTGATTATTTTTTTCACCTTCAATTTATACAAAATTACAATTTAGATCATAACATAATTTATAGTTTAATTATGATTATTATTCTTTTAGTTTATTACTTCAACTATTCTATGTATGTTTTTGGCTGAACTAGATTAGATAGAACTTTAAAACTTTGAATATAAGTAATTGTGTTAAGCATATAAGATTATACTAGCATCGTACCCGCGTAATGCGGCGTCAAATGGTTCATGTTTTATAATATGTCACTTTCAACAATGTAATAGTATGTTATTCGTGCGATTCAGTGTCACTAAAAAGTTTTCTACAACAACATATTAATTTTTTTTCAAAATTTCTTTTATTTGCATTAACTAATTTATTAATTTTAAAAATAAATTCTAAAAGACATTAAAATAAGAAAAAAATTATATTTTATGAAATAAGGAGAGAGAAGTTAATAAGATTTTAGAAATTATGTTGATGTGGTGGATAATTGTGTATGTGTAAGAGAGTGTGTTAGTGTAGGAAAATATATTTTAAATAAATAAAAAGTTAAAGTAAATTAGAAGAGAATGAAATGGTTAAAGATTGAGTGGATGAGATTAATTTAGATAAAATGAAAGGTTAAGATTTTGTATTAATTGAATATTACGATCTCTTAAAATTAAATAGAGAGAGGATGTTAAATGTTTTATATAGTAGTATAGATATAGATATAGATAGGAAAATATATTTTAAATAAATAAAAAGTTAAAGTAAATTAGGAGAGAATGAAATGATTAAAGATTGAGTGGATGAGATTAATTTAGATAAAATGAAAGGTCAAGATTTTGTATTGATTGAATTTTAAGAACTCTTAAAATTAAAGAGGAGAGAGAATGTTAAATGTTTTATATAGTAGTATATAGATAAGTGAGAATTCAGCATGAGACGAGACGATCAATTAACAATTAAAAATTGTTTAAAGTAATTTAATAAAGTGAAATAGATACTAAAATAATACATTTAGTTATATACAAATATAAATAAAATAATATTACAAATAACACCATAAAGTATCCAAGTATACAAGTATATATGTTAGAGAAATATTAAGTAATGTTAGTGGAACTTAACTTAATTGAAAGGTAAATTAGTCATGTAATTTTACATTTTACTTATCAATCCATAATTTATAATCTATACTTAATGTGAGAATAGAAAATTTTAGTTACATGGTGCTAGTATCACCTAACATTTTCACATACATGTTTTACTTTGTATGTATATTACTCGAAGATATACTTTTTATGTAACAAACTCTTAAATATCATATTTTTATTAAGATATTTATGTATCCAATTTATCTTACTTTTCTATTGTGTGTAAGCAAGCATAAATATGACTTATAAAAGATTTGTACAATAAAATGTAAGATTTTTCATATGACACACAACCATATGTAAACATGTCTATTTAAATTATAGCATATATGATCATAATATATCCATGTTCCTAATAAATAAATTTGTTGCTTTTATTTACATATTTTGAGAGTATGAAGGATCATTTTAATATCAAGTGTTATGACCATGTGACACAAAACTTTTTTAACTCAACCAAAATAATTATTTTTCAATATTAAGGTAAACATTATCTAAAAATAATTAAATAAATTTCTTATTAATATTTAAAATTTAGCATTCATAATCAAACTATACATAAATAATTAGATGAATTATATATATTTCAACTTTACAGCTTTTAACATTTCTCTTAGATGGTTTTAAAATGAATTATATATTAGTTCTTTACAATATTAATAATAACGTTGTATTATAAGAATTTATGACATGGTAGACAATAAAGTCTTCGAAAAATATAGACATGATATGTCAAAAGAAAGGGTTTTCAACTTTATAAACAAATAAAAGAGAGTAATAATCTAATGTTAAAAATTTGATAAATGAAATTAGATATGTAATCTAAAAAATACACACTTTTTTATTGCAAGTCGTGGTCGTTTTCTAGGAAACAGTCGCACTCGCACCTCCAACAAATAATTTTAGTTTAGTTAGCTATTTAATAAATACAGTTTGCTAAAAATAACTATATTTTTTTATCTTCTTAAAGGATGATTATGAAACTAAATAATATGTAGGTATACTACCTTCGAACAATCATTAAATAATATTACATATAAATTAAATTAGTAAACTGTGGTTATTTAAATATCAACCCGGCACAACGCACGGGCATGATCCACCTTGTTTTCATCATTTTTGTTGTTGAATAAGAGGAAATATGTGATAAGCATCCACCACCACCGCCAAACACATTTTAGCAGTATTTTTTCATCAATTGGTTTAATGGTTACTTTCATCAAATTGGTTTTCAAGGTTACAATTAATTCATTTTTTAGAGCTTCAACAGTGTGTGTGAACCACTTTGAATCAAGAAGATAATGATCTTAGATTTTGTGAGAGGATTATAGTTTTTAGTTTATCAATATTTTGTTTATCCATAGATGTTCATCAAGTTTTGGATTTGAATTAATGTTCTCTATTTATCAATGTATTTGAATAAACTTGGTCATCAGTTTTGTACTTTAAATTTCAAAGAATGATTCCTTATAAGATTGATCATATTGATCATATTGTGCATCATGTTTTCGGATAGAATCAAATTGTTGGACAAACACAAATTATAATCACCTAATATAGCTTAGATTTGTAACCATTCAAAAACTTCATTGTTGTTTTCTTCTCAATTTTGGAGATGATTTAATTTTAATGACAGCTCATCCATTTTTGACCGAAGATCGTTAACCATCAAGCCAAATTCAATGGCTCCCGTTGCCTCTTACTCTTACTCCAATGTACCTCTTACAATATCCTCATGCTTTATATACATACATACATATATATAGTGGGAGGTTCAAGTGAGAATTGATATTTATGTGAAAATGAGAAACTTAATCCTAACCATTCATTTGATTTATCAGGACGGTGACACTTCATTTTATTCATTTCCCTACTATGAATTGTAACGGGTGAATTACGATCATCAAATCTAATAGATCAATATCTAATTGATGGCTACGACTTGTGCTTTATTTGCGAAAAGTGCGAGAAGCAATCTCAACCACTTATTTGTATTTGATCTAACGGTTTTGATTAATCGTGTTTTTTATTTTTCTTAATTGAAAAAGGGTATAATAGTAAATGAAAACTTTTCTCTCTCCAATCTTTTTTTTTCCTAATTTGTAAAAAAACATATTAAAGTAAAAATAATTTGATTAGCAAATTAATATTTTTACGGAGTTCAATGGTGAATATGGTAAAATATGTACGAGTTTTTAATAATTATTTATGTTCAATATTAAACACAGCCAAAAGTTATAATATTCAATACTGAACACTGTCAATAATATATTAGTTTTATAATAAATTTTATCAACATTGAACACATTCAAAATTTCTACTTATTCATCCCATATAGTTAATGTTCAATAATTAACAACATATTTAACCCCTCATTATTAATTATTTCCCATTCACCAAGAAAAAACTTAAAATACACAAGATAAGCAACAAAAATAAAAAAATAAAATTTAATATAACACTGTAAAAAGTGTTGTACAAGTCGTGTGGAAAAAACACCCAAACGGTGGAGACGAAAAATAGCAACTGTGTGTATGAGAGCTAGTATGAAGATGAAGATGTTGAGTTATGGTGCAGAGATCGACTGAAGGTGGTCGACCAAAAGGAGGGTGCCGATATAAACACTATATGGTTTTGGGGGCGATGTGGTCGTGAGGCGGTACGGCGGCGACGACAATGGTGAAGGAGGCGACCGGAGTGGACGGCAACAGCGTTGAAGGAGGCGATCGGATGCTCTGTTAAGAAACCCTAAAAGAAGGCGGTTGATGTACAAATGGCTTCAGATCTATGACAGGGACTAAACAGCGGCGGTGATATGCAGCCGCGGTTGTTGGATAATAAATTAGGGTTTTGAAAGGCAACGGTAGTAGTGGGCAGCGGCGGTGGTTAGATGACGAAATCAGGCAGCGGCGGTGGCTTTTACTCTATATGGTGGTGGATCAATGTTGGGTCGGTGGTGGTGGACAAGTCGATGGTAGCAGATCTAAAACGAGAAGGCCGGTAACGCTGATGGCATATAGGGCGGAGGGCGATTCCCGGCGAGGCTAGAGAGAGCAGAAAATTTCCGATCGTGTGTAGGATGGGGTGGCAGTTTATGGAGAGAGAGAGAGAGATAAACTAGGGTTTTCAAATGAGGCTAGTAGTGGACATAGGTTTTAAATGGTGATTGAGTTACTTGGAATATGGAGGAGAGAGAGAAAGAAAATGAGAATAAATAGGGATTTAATGGTGATAAAATATTTATATTGACCTTTTCATTTTATTCAAAGATCTTTCATATTCAATTTAATTACAAAAAAACCAATCACATCCTAGCCTTTGAATAAATCATTCGATGGTCTCAAATACTTCTCGCACTTTTCGCAAATAAAGTTCTTTTCGCATGAACCTCCCTCTATATATATGTGGTAGGGTTATTGTAAGAGTTAAATATATGTAAGAGGGATTGTGAGCCATTAGATTTCATCAAAAGTCAACAAAAAAATTTGGTTAAAATTAGCAATAAATAAGTGCATCTTAAATAAGGGTTAAGGGCATAATAGTCTGTATAACATTTAATCAATTCCTAAAATAACGTTTGAAGCCAACGTTCTAAAATCAAGTTCATCCTCTGTGATTAAAAAATAGGTGAAAAACTAAAATCATCTAGAGATGATGAAGAATTTGATAAACTCATCTTATACGTATAAAATTGATGAAACAGCTGCTCAATAAATTTAGCAACTGATATAAAAGAAGGTGATGCACATTCTCACAACTGATACATATAAATTAGATGAAACTGTTCATAAACAAGTAATTACCAAATTTGAAACCTACCGAAGAATCATCCCTAAATCCATGTTTCAAAACTAGAAAGTCCTATATCTCAATATCATCAACGACCGTATAATTCAGGAATTGATGAACAAATACGATTTAATTGAAAGTAGAAAACTTTGTTATTCAACCATAGAGAAATATATTCTTGTTTTGTACAGCATGGAAGTGCTTGCAATCTTCCTCAAATATATAAAAACAGAAAAGATGGTTATGTAATACGAGGGAAAGGAGCATATGTATATATATTTCTTGTCAACATATTTACAAGAAATATACTATAGTCTATATACTAACACACCTTCATAGTTTGAAGGGTAGATCAGGAACCCGAACATTCAAAGTGTCACAAAATCCATGAACAACAAGAATGGCAAGCCTAGTGTGAAAAAACATATAAATACTAGGAAGATGATATATAGAACATGAAGAACACCAACGTCTCCTATACACTACAAAAAATGGACATCAAAACGAGATGGAAAAAAAATTTGTTGTTTCCTATCCATTTTCTATGAAAATTTTGTAGGCAAAATCATAGTAGTGATCTTTTTCCTATGTAGCAATGTACAAGTTAATTAAAGTGTTCAAAAATATTAGCATACAAGGTATTCAAAATATCTAAGTTTAAAAGTTTATGTCGATCTCAATCATACTATTATACTAATTGACGGAAGGCGGTGATCAACGTTGTTGTCACATCATTTCATTTAATTCCTACATTCACTTTTTCATTTCCATCCTTATCGCCTCTTGTAGCGCGACTTGTGCTCGGTTCTTTCCATGTTGACAAGTATAGTCTTTCTCTTTCGGTGGCTAATAATTCACGCTCATTTACAACTTTTCCTCTCTTCTACAACTCTACCATGATCCTTTAACTGTTTTGTGAATCTTTCAATCTACAAATATTACAAAATTAAAACTTAGAAACATAAACTCAATATGATATGTTAACCCCTAATATGGCCCACACAACTAAATAGACTCATACCAGCTCATTAAAACTAGTACAAGAAATATGACCGGAACATACCAACCCCTCTGACCCATTACAAGTAAACATGGCCCATATCAACTCAATATTACAAGTATATATAACTCATACCGAATCGTTATTATTCATTATAAGTAAATATGACCTATACCAACTCGTTATGACTTGTTATAAGTACATGTGACCCATTACAATTAAATGTGGTTCAACATACTCATTATAACCTGTTCCAAGTAAATATGATCCATACGAACCCTTTATGACCCGTTATAAGAAAATATGACCCATATCAAGCGATTATGATCCATTATAAGTAACTATGACCCGTTATAAGTAAATATGACTCATACTCACCCTTTTTGATTCACACAGATTCATTACGACATGTTACATGTTAAAATAACCTATTATGATCCATTACAAGTAAATATGATCTAAATCGATACCTTTACAAGTGAAAAGGCTATTTCAACCCTTATAACCCGTTACAAGTAGATATGTCTCATATCGACCAATTATCATCTATTACAAATAAATATGATCTTAACCAACCAATTACAAGCAAATATGACCCATATCGACCCATTATGACTCGTTACAAGTTAATATTCCATTAAAACTTGTTATAACCCATTAGTAACCGCAGTGACTGACCAAAACATGTGATGACCCATTATAAACAAGTACGGCCTATTAAGAGTCATAGGACTCATTAAAAAACAAGTAGGACACATTATAAAAAATTGGCACGTTAAAGCATGTTAACAACCGGATATGATTCGTTTTAACCCAATATAACCAACTACAAACAAATACTACCTAAAACCCGTTATGGTTTGATGTTAAAGAAACGTTATGGCCGAATACATAAAAAATAATATCAATCATATTGCATTAAGACCAAGAATGATACACTACAAACCTAACGCATACGTCGTACCGGATCTTAATGGGTCATATTGTGATGCAATGGCCTAAAATGCATTATAACCCATTTTAATATGTCATTTATTTAAATTGGTTACATTGGGTTTGAAAGGGTTATGATGGATCATAATGGGTCATTTTGGTATTAATGACCCGTTACAACTCAATACGACCCTATCTGACTTCACTAATCAATATGGCAATATGTCTTACTAAAAGCTAATATGACTCATTACAACTTATTATGACCCATTAAAACCATTTTAACAAAATATTAGCTATTAATTTGTAATGAGATGTTACTACTTCACAATGACAATATATAACTCTATATAAATTGTTATCAAATGTATGAACAACACAAGAAAGAATTGAATTCAAGATTCAAAGATTTACTTAACAATGGATTTCTTCTTCACTCTTACAAACTCTCTGTATTCACCATAAGAGAAAAAATGAATGTATGTCTGTACGTCCTAAAAGATACGGACTAAATCTCTCTTATAAGTACATAAGAGACTTGACACTATTTACATTTCAACTAAGTAAACATTACACATTTGGTACTTTACTTGAGAATATTATAACATAAATTAATAAGATCAATTATGTTTGCTTTCATACCCATTTATAAGGTACTTAAACATAACGTGATAATAAACATACCTTAGCACCACCTCTCACCTCATCAAATGTGTAGTAAGTAATCCTCTTTTTTTCATCCAGTAACATGTTTCTTTCCATAGCTCAAAGTAACCAATGGGAGGATGCATAGCCAGTCCTTTTCGTATTTATCCACCAAAAGTTGTTCTTACTTTTCCTGTAAGAACACTTACCTTCAAGAATTAATTTAAGAATTTATAATACATACAATTAAATGTTGATAAACAAAATTACCACCACAACCCTTGCCCTTGTACTAACAAAAGTTTTGTATGTGTAACACCTTTTAGCATATTTGAATGAAAAAATTTGCATAGCTCTGTTATTTCAGCACATGATACGCATGACTTTTGAAGTTATAAAAGCTACAATGTGCGAGATTTACACATTCCCCGATGTTTGAAGCATACCTACCATGGTTTTAACGTCCTTCAACCATTCACATATTTTCTTTACTTGCGGCTTAGTTAGTGTATGATGATGCTTTAGGTTTCATAATTTTATTGTTGATGCTAATCCAAGTATGCAACATCGAACGATCACAAAACCTTCCCACGTCCTTCCTCACTTTGGTATTGTCTTTTGTTTTGGGGGCATCCATGATGGTGTTAAAAAGGTTCTCAAAAACAATTTTCTCAATGTGCATTAGATAAAGGTTGTTATCCATGCAATACACACAAGCTAACATGCCATACGTGCTCCATCCTATCAACATTGCATAGGTGGGAAACAACATTGCATTTGCTTTTTTTTTTTCTCATCTCGAACAAAAAAAGGAAGGGAAGTCTAATCATGGATGTCTAGCCAAATCTCTATTAAAGACATCCCCTTCTGCTAAACTTTATTTTAACCCATTAACGCTAGAGAATTACAGAGTGAGAGGAGATAACGTGGAGTTTCAAACAGTAGGTTGGAGTTCAAGGTGTCATGCACGTCCAAGTGGATCTGGCCATAAGCTTCTTTCTTAAAATTCGGGTAAGATACTCAACCATTTTCTATGTTTCTTGAGTGCTTAGCTTCGTTTTTAAGTTTTCCATGTAAGTTTAGTAAATTTACGAGCTAATAGTGTGCATGGGAGAAATAGTTCATGTGTAAAGGTCTAGTTCTGCTTTTGGTAAAAAGGACACCTAAAATTTGCGCATGAAAATTGTAAGCTATAAGTTAAATAAACATCGTGATTTTGAGTCCATAGAAAGGTATTCACGTCCTCTAGAAAGTAATGCAAAAAGAATAATTAAAAAGGTGGTGAAGTGAGCTTAAAGTTCGAAAAACAGAGAGGGTGTATTGTTCATTTATTATGAGAGAAAAAAAAAACTCAACTTTAAGCCTTTGACTTGTGGTCTATGGTTGACGAAACTGCCCTGTTCGAAGATTCTGTTTCTTTTTGTCCATTCCACGCTGTGCGCTGGTCGAGAAAATACTGGGCTTAGGCTGCTTTTATTTATGGGCCGACGATTTTTAGGTGGGCTGTAGCACGTAGCCGCATCCATGAAGTATGAACTCGTGAAGCCATAACTTTTTTTGTTACGCTGTTGGGCCGAACAGAAAAAAAGGGTGGGTCGTTAGTAAAAAAACCCCTTGGGGAAGGGTCAGTAAGGGGAGACTTTGGGGTGGTACATTCTTCCGTCGTAGGTACAGGTGCACAAATACCGGATAATACTATAACCGGATCGGATTTTTTTGTGAACAGTAAAACCGGACTTTTTAAAAACCGGTTCGGATAATATCCGGTTTTTAATCAAAAATATTATATCCTGTCTAACCGGTTCAAATAATACTATAACCGGATATTTGAAAAACCGGTTATAAAAAAAACCAATTTTTTTTTTGCATTTTTTAACTACATTTCCTATATACTATATACTACAAAAAATATATATATAAAAATGACCGGTTTTTTATCCGGTAAAATATCCGATCGACCCCAAATCTATGGAACCGGTTTATACTATCCGGTTATAAAAAAACCGATCAGGTTAAAAAAAATCCGGTTTTTCAAAAAACCGGTTTCGGATATTTTTTTCGTTAAAATCGGATATTCGGTTTTTTTGTGCACCTCTAATCGTAAGCATTTGGTGGGTCTGGTAAGGAGAGACTTTACTGAAATGGTCTCGGGTTTAATTCTGACCTCTTGCTCAGGAAAGCAGATGATTATTGCATGCGGGTTGGTTTTAGGGAAGGTCGGTTCGGATTAATAGAATCCCCAAACGCAGGGTTAGCTCGACGTAAACAACGTTTTGCAAGGATAGAATATAACTATTTAAGTTGTAGCCAAATTATTTTAATTCATTAAAGTTTTAATACATTGATACAAGCTTTTATTATGATGACGTCATCATTTTAAATACTTGCTATGAGTTTTTTAATGGTTGTAACTTGTAATAAAACAATTTGTCCTATCTAATTTTGAGAGTCTTGTGAGGAAAAATTATGTTATAAACAGGTATTTAGGTAAACTCTGTATGACGTAATAAAAATATAAGGAATGATGAAACTATTTAAAAATCATATGTTTTGTTTGTGGACCGGGTTTGCTTAGGACAGTCAATGCTTAAGAGAAACTCGATTAATTGATAGAACACTCTTAGATTCAGTGATGGATTCAGGAAATATTTTATAGGGGGCACCGAGTATTTTAGATGACAATATGAATTGGTTGGATAATTAGTCAGAAAGGATTTAGGTCATAATGATTTGAATCAAAATTACATACTTTACTAATAACAAATAAGTAACCTAAAAATAATCCTTGCCCAACTAGGCATCAAGTGGTCATATATATATGCTTAAAGTTACATTCAAACAAAAAATAACGATGACAAAATATGCTACTATATCCTCGAATAAATTTGAACCCTACATGTGACCTTAAAAGTCAAAATATGAATATAACTAAAACAGTTTGAACCAACAAAATATGACATGTTTGACTCTTAAAAGTCAAATGGTTCTTGTAATTCTTAAAAAAGAAAGCAACTTCAGGGCTTTTCTTGAATGGAACTAGGGAATAATTATTCGGTACTTTTTACCCTGCAAAAGAAAAAAAAAATACCAACAACGTCGTCAACTAGTATACCACTTTCTATACATATAACCATGAACAAATATTTCACCCACCAAGTTTCTACTAATCTCTAGTTCATAATCAAATAACCAAACTAAAATTCTTAATATACCCCGGCAAACTGCACAAAAAATAAACAAACTTTAGCTAATCTATCATTGTGTATATCGATTTTTTTTAGAATTAATACAACGAACTTATAAAAACTAAGATGACCCCTATAAAAGGTTAATTACTTTTGCAACCGGTAATTTTTTTTATTTTAAGCTAAAACTTTGGGAATAAAGATTGAAGTTTGTATCTCAAACCCACATATCTTCAAGTCTCCCTTTTGAATCCACACATAAACCCTCCCACATGTCTCACATATGTTTCTCCGATCGGCGACCCTTCATCACCACCGATATCGTCATTGTAGCAAGCCGCCACCGCCGCCGTTGCAGCAAGCCGCCACCACTGCCGCCGTTGTAGCAAACCACCACCGCCACTGTTGAAGCAAACCGCCACCGCCATTGCAACAAACCACCACCAGCTGTTGAAGCAAGTCGCTGCCGTTGCAGCAAACCACCACCTCCGCCGATCTTCAAGCACCACCAATATCTTCAGATTTGCAAAGGACCACAATCGCTATTTCTTGTACAAAAACCCGACCTTCGGCCACCAACGATAACTTCAAATCTAGGACCACTGATTCCTTGTTGAAACCACTACTATCGGTTCTTGTTGAAACTACCGCCACTGCTGGCGAAATCTGGTTCAAACCACCAAGCTGCCATCATTTTAAGGTTTAAACAACTAATTACCTTCGATTTCAAATCATATATTAGGGTTCTTCATCTTCAAGTTCATATTGAATTTAAGGGTTCTTCATTTTTTATTTTTGTTACTGGGTTAAAGATTTGAGGGTTGTTATAGATCTAGAAAAGATTAGGGTACTTCAACTTCATTTCTTCATTATTTAGGGGTTTATTTACAAATCTAAGGGTTATTACAGATCTAAGGTTCGTTGCAGATCCGGAGGTTTTGTATTTAGTTTATATTCTTGAATGGATTTTCTTTATGTTGGAATGAGTTATAGATTTCATATGAACAACAAGAAGTCAAGAAAACACATGAACATCTTCAATAATATATGAATTAAAATAAGAAAATATAAAAAAAATAAAAACCGACCGGTTACCTGTAGCTTAGGTTACACCTTGCATGTAATGGTAAGCTTTTGTAAGTTCATTGTATTAATTTAAAAAATGGTTTGTTGTATACAATGATAGCTTAGTTAAAGTTCGTTATATTTTGATGCAGTTTGTTCTATACCCAAATAACAAGTAATAATCATATGCACTTAACAATTTTCATCAAATCAGGTTTTAAGGTTAAAATTTACCTTAACATTATGAGTTTCTGACAATATTTTTTGTATTCTATTAAGGAGTGATAAACAATGTAACGTCCTGATTTTCAGACCAAATTTAAATTTTTCAAAACTTTTTTATAAAATATGGTTTATATAAAACCCTTTAACTATAAGCGGAAACATTATAAAATTCAATTACAATATTTTTACAAAATACAGTACAATTTTAACAATAAATTCCATCATATTATATGACTCAAAAACTTTTGGTGTTATCATAGTAAATCTCACGACCATAATCAGACAATTAGGAAATCCAAGATTACCGGCAACTAAAACAAGTCCAAGCAATGCCCAAAGCATCTATCCGCCTCACAAAGGCCTTTAATCTACCTGCGAATACAAAACGTTTAATACACCAAGTTAGCTATAAGCATAGCTAATGAGTACAACAAAAAACCTTAATCTTCCAAAACCAATTCATCATCTTGGAAAAATACAAGTTTGGCAATATACATGCTATAATAGGATTCACATATAAGCATATAAGGATGTGGGTCTGACCATTAAGGAATAGTATATCCACGTGGTAGCTAGCCATGGTCAACACGTGCCCACATGGGGGATAACCACATCTCCCCGTCAAGGTGGGGGAGCACGAAGCAGTCCACCATACAACGGGTTATCTGGAGTGAATGACCTGTTCCTCAAGTCCACTCGTGTATACACTGGTTTGGTTTGCTCGTCAGCCTCTTGAACCACACGGTCATAATGTGTACTAATTGGAACATTACCAATTGGAACATCCCTCAACTTTACCACACATGTGTCGCATGGTTCGGTTCGCCGCAGCCTCTTGAACCATACATACACACTCACAGTGGTCAGAACACGATTGGATGTGCAATTGAAACCATACTAGTCCGGACTATACTCATACCACAAGGGTCACATAAAAACCTATGCCATAAAGGCCAAATATCTTAAATACTTAAGCTCATCAATAACCAAATAGATGTCACATAACTCATAGCTCTTGAGCATAAATGCTCAATAAATAATATCACACGTGGCATCTCAATGCCCATAGCACACTCTAAGTGTAAACACCACTTGGCAATTGGAAATCACATGAGTTAACACAATATCATAACCAACTCCTACATGGAGCGTCATACCACAAAACATTATCAGGTAACATGTCAATATATAGCATAGACCTCCTCCTAAGTGGAGTATTGGTCTCACTTGTTTCCATGATGGTGTTCATTAACATACAAAGATTAAACAAAATTCCACATCCTTCAATTCAATAAATTTCATAAAACATTATGCCAACCATATAAAACACATTTGTGATGACTTATAAACTTGAACAAAAGTTGTAACACCGTATTTTCACCCATAAAATTTTCATTTAAATTAACATTGCGGAAGCGTTTACAAAAACATAAAAGTATTTACAACTAACGTTAAACCACTGTTTAACAAAACCACTCAGTTTAAAATACAGTATTACAAAAACTACGGCTCGTCACAATTCCAATCAGAGTGCCTATCAATTATTCCCCAAGCTACACCTCCTCACGACTAAACCGCAGAACTCACCAGCCACCTGTAAAAGTAGTGAGAGGTGGGGGATTAGCACAATGCTAAATGAATGAAAGTAAACCACCACAGATATACCAGCAAATAACTGCAGATATCAACAACCGGAATCACATAATCACCCTGGGAAGAACGGCGGATCTGCAAATCCTTCAACCAATGCCGGCCAAAGCAAAGGTTTACCGTTAGCTTATTTGCTATTCTCACACAGTATTATCTTAGGTTGCAACAAATGCATCCAATGATCCCTATACTGATTAGCCGATAGCAAACCAGCCCAGCCTTTAGCCTTGCCAAGCTGACCCCCCCCCCCCCAACTAACATGTATTCATATCACTGACGCAACAATTAATTAACAAATCACCAGTTAATCAATTCAAATATACAATCTACCCATGCGTAAATCAATCAATAAACAGTTGCAACCAAACCAGTTACAACTAATTTCACCCGTGAGTAAATATCCACTTACCTCGAGTTATCGAACTCCCACTCAGTGGTCTAATATTACTGAGCCTTGTCCTTTCCTGAGATCAGAATAAACTAAAATCAGTAACCAGTTCATAAATATATATCAAACACATATATTTATATCCTTTTAAATCAAACATAAGCACATATGATTCACATAGTTAATATGTTAACTTAAACCAAGTAAAACATATTAAAAACAAACAACTTTCTGAAACAATGCCCGTCGCGCCGCGACCCCTGTCGGATTTCAAAATCCGAAACCCAACAATCGGATTTCAAGTCGGATTTCCAGTAACCCGGATTTAAGTGTCAAATTTTGCCAAGTCTCGGATTTCCAATGGTCGGTTTGCAAAATTAATCGGATTCCAACAATCCGAATCCAAACCTTCGGATTTCACCCTTGTCGCGCCGTGACCCTAAGCG
Source organism: Dittrichia graveolens (assembly GCA_038502395.1). NCBI lineage: Eukaryota > Viridiplantae > Streptophyta > Magnoliopsida > Asterales > Asteraceae > Dittrichia > Dittrichia graveolens. The sequence goes on along the minus strand of JARJIL010000001.1, from coordinate 78,377,469 downwards.
TAGCGCCGCGACGTCGGATTTCCAGCCCTCCTTCTTCCTTTAAACTGTCGGATTTGCAGCCAACTTACAATTTTCCACAATCCGATTAAACACTTGAAATCCCATAAAAACACTTCTAAAACATGTATAAACATATTATAACATGTAATCAACATCAAGAACACATCATAACCAATTAAAACACCAATTCAACCAAAACCCAGTTGTCAAGTTTACACATAAACTCCATCCATGGCATCTTCATGAAACCAATACAAGTTTAACAACAAAACATGACAAAATGATCGGCATGAAGCAAGAACCATCACCATACCTTTGTTTTGGATTAACACCCACAAATCCAATCTCCCACCTTTTCAAGTTTATGTTCTTTCCTTGTTTTCTCTCAAGAACACACAAAACACACACTGTCGATTTTCAAATGAGAAACCACTTTCAGAAGTTACCTCACTATAAACTCACGTATTCAATCTCATAAAACCAAGCAGGAGGTGTCCATGTACTACATACACATACACATGCAACACACATACTCAAATCCTTATATATATATATATATATATATATATATATATTCGTACACATGCACATATATATAAGTAAATATCTAATATTTAAATTTACTAATTCTAATTAATACCATTAATTAAAATCATTTAACTAAATGCTAACAAGCAAATAATCAAACCTTAATCACGTAAAAACATACCTTGGCCTACGTAACCACTAGGCCCGAAATCAGGATGTTACAAAAGTTAGGTATCCGCAGGGTGTACTCACCTGATGAAGTGATGACAATCACTTCGTAACAAAACCAAAGCTCAAACACTTGATCAATAGTCCTATGATCACAAAACATAAGGTCAACTTACATAAGTTAACCGAAAACAAGATTTCTTAAGAGTATAAGTTCAATTCTACGCTTAGACACTCTTTCGGGTCTTAAAAGACTCCATATAAACCTCCTATAACTAATAGAATCAAATCTCAATCAAATACAAGGTCAAAAGGGGTCAAAACATAGTTTTTAGAGGTTTCAGGGGGCTTCACGTCACGAAGCAGGGAAGCTCGTGCCGGGATAAATTCCCTAAAAAAATCACCTTGCACAGACCAGCGGCCTTGCGTCGCAACACACCTATCTCACGCCACGAGCTAGCGTGAACAGTAACTTTCTGCTTGTTGTTCATACCCATATCGACCAAAGCTCAATTATTTTCAACAAGGCTTCATTTGCAGCACACCAAAGAGCCAAATAACACTTCATAACACCAAGACATCAACACTTAACATATCTTTGATTATCTAAACCCTAATTTCACCATTAAACCCAAAAATGATCCATTTACTAACATTTTCACAATTTTTACCAATAAACCGTCAAATAGAACATATATAGCTAAAATCAAACACAATTACAAGTTAAAACTTACTTGATCACCAAACCAAACTTGTTAGCTCTTTCTTTGCGAAAAAAACCAAGCTTTGATGGTATATTAGGTGTCAAACTCACAATATGAGCTAAGAACACTACAAGCTACAAACTTTTCCTTTGATTTCTTCTTTACTTTGAAAACCCATCTCTTACTCTCTATTCTCGATCCTTCTCCAGCCATTTAGCTGGGCAAAATGACTCAATTGAGTCAAAGGGAGATACTTATACATCATTTTTCAATTTCAGTCCCTCAAGTTTCCTTATTCACATTTTGCCACAAAATTTACATGTAAGACACATACATAAATATAGCTATGGTAATATTAATAATAACATTCAATTAATATTCAAATAAACTTATATATTTGTAGATTTTATAATTTTATAAAATCCCGGATATTACAAACTATCAACGGAAACAATTTCTTTCACACGGTTGTTTCTATTTCTTATTCCTCAAAAAAGTGGCTATCTAATTACATCAATGTTCTAATGTACTAAGAGACCCACTCGCAAAAAGATGACGTGATCTGGTAGTCCCAGATAGTGATTACAAGAATAAAACCGATCCTTGTCCTCCCATGTGCTATTATCCATATCAATGTTGCTCTATTGGACACAAACTTTTGAAACCACTTTGTTTTTCTTTTTCAACATTCTTTTTTCAATAATCTTTAAGGGAACCGGATAGAACTCTCCTCCATATGTAACAAGTGGTAGATCGCTTGAAACCAAGTGGTTATCCATTTTTTTCTTGAGAAAGGAAACATGAAAGACATTGTGAATTTTGGAATTAGATGGTGAGCTTAATTGATAGGCAACCTTACCCACTTTCTTAAAAATTTCGTAAGGCCCATAGTACCTAGAAGCTAACTTGTGAAAATCTCTACTATTAATGGAATGTTGGCGATAAGATTGTAGCTTTAAGTAAATCCATTCACATATTTCATAGTGTTTTTCACTTATATTCTTATTAACTTGGGTATTTATTCTTTGCTGGGCCTTGGCCAAATTTGATTTCAACAATTGCACATACCATATGATTCGGTGAATCTTATGTTCATATGTCATAAAGATAAGGTCAATGGGGAATTCAATGGTACCTACTTCTATTACATTTTTTATACACACCATTTATCATCGGCTATTTCTATTTCAAGAGAGAATCTAATGTGACATGTGCATGTGTAAACTTTTACAAAAAGAAATAAAAACACATAATTTGCTAGCACCAGAATCAAACAATACAAGGGAAAATACATAATCAACAAGGAAGCAACTTGCCACCACATCTAGTTATGTTTTTTCCTCTTCAGTAGTGAGCTGAAAGGCTCTCCCCTTGGCCTTTGGTGTTTTTGTCTATTTCTCCTTTCCTTCAGCGATTCTGAGAGATGGTAAAAGATTTGCTAGTTTGTTCTCTGTAGCAAGTAAGTTTGGCCAGCGGGGCTTTACATGACCGGATCAATAACAATAGAAGCAAACCTAGAGAGGAGATGTACAATCTATATGGTATGTCCCTTTTCCCATGCCTATAACAGTCTGGTCTCCTTTCTACGATGCAAACTTTGCTTTCTTGTGAGGGTGTTAGTTGGCTCCACCTTTCTCTCCCATCTACTCTAGCTTGCCTTTCCAACTCCTACTCTTGACGTCTCGCTCACTCCATTAACTAATCCAAATTCTGATACTTAGTAGTCACCAAAGCTTCTCGAATACTGGTTTTCAAGATAGACAGAAAATGACACATCTTCATTTGTTCAGTGGCAACATAATCTAGGCAGATCTGGAATCTTTCCATAAACTTCTTAGTAATTTCATCCACCATTTTTGTTGTTTGTTTCATGCTTAAGAACTCCTTTGTGATCTTATCTATCTGAATTGAGGTGTAAACTGTAGAAGAAATAATTCCTTAAATTTTGCCTAAGTAAACTCCTTAATATGTTGCTTCCATATCCTTTGAACAAGGAGCTCGCATCGGTCCTTAGCTCCTCCTCTCAACGAGTTAGATGCAAACATCACCTTCTTTTCTGGAGCACATCCACAAGTTCAGAATGCTCCTTCGGTTTGGATTTTTCTATAGCTTCTTCATATATTAGTGGTTGACAAGTTAAACAGTCTTTATAACTACACCGTTTATTGGGTTCCACATTTATGTCTATGCCTTGATTTGCCGCAAGTGCATTATGGATCACTATATCAACTTATTGTACTAGTCCCTTTATGCGATCAATGATTTGATCTGCAACCTGGTTAATTATAAAGAGAATAACTTCTTGTAATGTCTTCCCCAGTTTTGTAGACACTACCTCTTGTATAGTAGGTTCACGAAACCTAGGTTTTTCTTCATCTTCTTCTACTCCTTGTCTCCTAATTGGGGTTTGACGAGGAATTTCCACGTTATTGATTTTATATAATCACCTCCACTGCCTTGGTGCTTCATCCATTCTATCTATGCTTCTTGTTTGAGTCGATTTTTTTACCTAAAATTGTCAACTGATAGGGGTGGCCGAAGGTGGGTGTTTATGAATGGTGTGTGTAAAGATGATGAAGTGTGTGTATAAATAATGATAAATGGTGTTGATGATGATCAACATAGATGATATTTTGATGATGATAAAGATTGATGAATTCTTTTTGTTTGATTTTAAATTACGGTTTAGTTCATGGAAATGTATCCAAGTTGTCACCATTTGCTATTGTATGTATCAGACTTTTAAACTTACCATTTAATGTATCAAGGTCTCAAAAGTTACCAATTAATATACCCGGTTACCTACACTACAAGTAACCGGTAATTTATTTTTATTTTTATTTATTTTTAATGCTACAACATTTTCCACCTCATCATTATTGTTGCCACCTTAGTATATTATGAACATTCATCATCTTCATATGAAGAACATACATCATCTTCATCCTTTTTCAAGAATGAAGGAAATTGCACAGAACATTCACAAAAACCAAACTGAGATGTTACAAAAATCGAATTCATATCTAAATTCATGTCAAACATATGAAATCATATCAAACATAATATCAAACATATGAAATCGGAACTAAGATGTTATCATATGAGCAGAAAATCGGAACCCCATATGAGCAGAAAATCGCAACTTAAAGTGATGAAATCCATTTAGAAATCAAAACTTAAACAATGAAACCCATTTAGAAATCAAATTTGAAATCGCAAATCAAATCTCAAAATGAAGCTACATATCAGATCTCAGAATCAAAACCAAACCCAAAATGAAAACCCTAAAATCGAACTCATCTAGATTCGCAAATCTAAAATCGAACAATCAAAGAGAAGAAAAAGATGAATCACAGACCTTAACCACTAAACTCGAACCGATTTGAACCCTAAAACAAACCTGTAATCGCCGGAGCAAAACAAAAATTGTAAGATGAACTCAAAATAGAGATCTGGTGGGGATGAACTCAAATCTTCAAACTCAGATTTGTGGAACAGATGTGTGCGATGAACTTGAATAACCCAGATCTGTGGAATCTGAACATGGATCTCATGTGATGAACTCGAATCCTTGAACCAAGAAACTGAACCCAGATGAAGATCGAACTTCATCTGTGGATGGAAAAATCGATCTTCATATTATGAAGTAGAACTGAATCTCAAATCCTTGAACCTTTCATCTATCGATATTATGGAAAAATCGACCTTCAAAAATGAATCACCATGGATCTGAAATATTTTCATCTTATTTATGATTATTATTATTATTAAAAGTAATTTTTAATTTTTGATTTTTTTAGTTTGAAATGCCATGTCACTTGCCACATAATTTGCCACATGAGTGAAACCTGTGTCACATCACCATTTAACCTACTATAGCAGGTTGGGTGCATTAAATGGTAAGTTTTCAGAGTCCGATACATTAAATGGTAAGTTTTAAAGTTGGATACACACAATAGCAAAAGGTGACAACTTGGATACATTTCCGTGAACTAAACTCTTTAAATTAATGTAATTAGTTATAAAAAATCTAATTTATAAATGATTAATCAATATTTAATCATTTAGTTATATTAAAATTAACTTAAATTAAAAGAAATGAGTATAAGAGTAAGAATAAAATCGTCTTTTCAAGTTTAACACGGACTAAAATTACAACGGATCTGGATTAGGAGTTACTAAAACCCGTAAAAATATAGGGACCAACTCCATAATTCGAGGCAAACCACATAGACAAAAATTGTAATTTATTCTTAAACTTTTTATCGAAAACCTTGTATATATATTTTTTCATTTTATTATCTAGTATTTTACAACATTAATCAACCTATTTTAAAAAAAATGTAAGGTTTAATTATCAAACAAATGATTGAAAATATGCCTAACTTGTGGTGGATTTAGAAATAGATTTTCAGATTGTTCATCATGTTAGGATTAAAACGCTTACCCCTATGTTAAAGAATTTTTTTGTGATCAATGCGTTACCTTTTTCTTATATATTGACTAATCGCTCTCCCATGAATTCAAATTGATGGGGTTGTGTGCTTGTGGTATGCTGGTTTAGTCACCAACAATCCCCCAAGCATTTGCCACAATGCCTTAGACTTATGGGATTCCAACTTGTCACAACCTACAAACGGATTTAAGAAGATGACGACTAATAACTCATCCATCTCTCCTAACATTTTTTTTACAGAAGTAGGAGTCGAACCCATGACCTGGCTCTAGGTCCAATTGTTAGGATCACTAAGGCCAAAGGGAATTTCTGGTAAAAAAAATTATGTTTATGTTTGAATTTAGACTTCCATAACTTCTACAAAGGAATTACTTACAAACAATCTCCGTAACTAAGTTGATTTAATACAAGCATTATAAACTTCTAAAAGTTTTATAAAAATTGTTTGCTTGATTTATAATTTGATAATGATTTTGACTTTGTATATATACGACTCTCAAGTGACCACATATATATTCTATAACAAAAATCATACTTGTTTTTGGTGATGTTGAATGATTCTTAAGTAATCAAGTCTGAACCGCTTAATTCATTTTTTTATGAGCATATAATCAAAGAACACATTATAGTCTAGCCATCTTCCTCCTGAACACCGTCCTTTATCTTTATATCCATTTGTACCTTATATAACAACTATGACTTGATGATTTACATGTAAAGTATGCGTACCTAAATATTAATATATTGCAGATATAATTATATATTATAATTCTTAGGTTTTTTTCAATATAGTCCTAATAAAAACCATAGTTCTAAGAGATAATTTTTAGCTATTAGATTTCAAGATCAATGGTCTAGATTTAATCTTAGATAATAATTAAAATTGATATGAGGAGGACAATTTTGACTTTTTGCATATTGGTCCCCACTTTCTCTTTTCACTAATTTATTTAAAATTAATTATTTCACAAACCGTTAATCGTTAGACAAAACGAATTATATCGTTACGATCCTCGTGTTCCCCTCTTTTATTAGAGAGGTCACTTGATATACTTTTGAAAAACATTTTTTTTTCCATTTTGTTAGGTTGGACTTAAATTTTATTAATGTATAATCACATGTGATTCATAACAATATTACATGTGTTGTTTTATTAATTTTTTTTATCTTCTTAAATTATACATCATTTAACATTTATTAATTTTGAATATTTGCTTAAAAATCAACGTTTGCTTAAAACCGTTTATACATGTATGTACATACTCAATTTCACCCAATCCAATTGCATTGTCTACCCATGAATGCATATATTGTGTACTAGCAACACCCTATCCCCTCTATCAAAGGTCCAGATGTGTTCTTCTTCGAATTCGGTTTCTTTTATATTGGCTTTCATAATAAGAATGGTTCTCGTTTGAACAATCTTCTATGCAATCACATATGATTAAATATCAAATCTCATATTTTTTGGTATTCAATCACATGTGAATCTGTACAAACTCTCGTGTGATTCTATACAAAATCACAGGTAATTAAATATGCAATCATATGTGATTGAATACCAAATCTTATGTTTTTGGTATTCAATCACATGTGATTTGATTGAATACTAAAATCACATGTGATTGAATACGCAATCACATGTGATTGATTTAGTTAAATATGTGACATAAAAATGTTACATTTAATCAAATCACTTATAATTATGTGCATGTATAAGAGATAGATAATCACATTATGAAACAACTAATAACTTAGCATCACTTTCAATTGTTGATTTTTTGTTACTAAACCATAGAATTTCGCCGGATTATCAAACACCAAACTATAATTTTATAAAGACTATATTGATCACACCTCTATGAATCACATGTGATTATACTTTAATAAAATCTAAGTCCAATCTAACAAAATGAGAAATTTTTTTTTTGTCGAAAGTATATCAAATGACCTCTCTAATAAAAGAGGGGAACACGAGGATCGCAACGTTATAATTCGTTTAGTCCAACGATTAATGGTTTCTGAGATAATTAATTTTAAATAAATTAGAGGAGAGAGAAAGTGGGGACCAATAGTTAAAAAGTCATAAATGCCCTTGTTCATACAAATATATCAATTTTAATTATAATCTAAGATTTAATCTGGATCATTGAATCTTAAAATCTAATGGCTATAAATTATCACTCAGGACTATATATTAAATTAGGATTATATTAAACATTTATCTATAATTCTTTTATTATCATATTAGAAGATGCATTTAGAAAAACCTTATTTTTTAAGGGCATTTGAAAAACCTAAATACCTTTAACACACTAGGTGTATTGTAATATCCTTTTAAATCATAACCTAAGCTCAAATTTCCATAAACGGTACTTTTAACTAACAAGGCACTAGGCAGGCAGGAATCATATAAGTTTTAATAAGTGAGGGACCGGAAATGATAAAAATGTAAAATAAGAGTAACAACTTGGACCATACTTTCTTTCCTGAGTTGGCATCTTTGAATATATGTATTTAGAACCATACCTTTTAAAAAGTGCATTCGTCACGTAATTTCGTAGTTCAACTTACTTTTTATAAAAAAATTAAGTGCAATTTCTACGAATCATGGTGTTTAACGTTTACTCGTTTTATTCACCAATTAACATTTGGTCTTAAGATATCAAAAAGTGATTCACAAGCAAAAAAATAAATAAATAAAAATTATAATTATGATTTAAATTTTATAAAAACACACAATCTTTTCGTAGTTTAGCTAACTTACGTTTGACAAGTGTTTAAAACCTACGAAGCAGAACCAATAAAATCGAAACTATTTCGAAACTGATAATTTGGTTTGTAAAATTTGAAAAAAAAACAGAGTGATTCATTTCAAGTTCGGTTTTAACCAAAAGCGAAACTGTCTGGAAATCAACCTACCACATATTTAATTCACTCTATATTTTTTTATAGTGATATAACTATTTATTATTAGTTTTTTTTAATTATAATATGATTCCTGACGTAGCGGTCATATGATCCGGTAACGTTTTAAAATTTCTCTAGATTTGTTTGAGGGTTCATTTCTTTTGTTTATATAAAAATATTTTACTTATTAAACTAAAATGATGAATAACAATATCTTTTTAGTCTCATAACATACTTAAATCGAAAAATAAAATTAGATCAAGTAAACGGATCCGTAAAATCAAGAAGCAACGAATTCGGTTTATAAACCGAAACCAAAACCATTAATAACACGAAACTATTAAGTTTAAAACCATTCTATATACTCATGTTTGGAATATTGAAATATTATAATTTTTATTTTCCTAAAAAGAACAAGAGTTGATCATGACCTTCAAACACCCGTATCTTCCACTAACAATCGAACAGTATCACAGTTTTAAGTAATTTACAGCCGAAGATTCCTGTGGACGCAAAAATTGAATTGCCCTTCGAAAATGGGTGATGACGAAAACTTGCATTTTACAATATTTTATTCTATTCTATTTCGCTTTTCCAAAATTCAGTGACCCATTTCATCAGCAGCATCTCTCTCATTGGCTTCAGCATCTCCATTCCTGGTGGTAAGTTTTCCTCTTCTTTACTCTTCAAGATTCAATTTTTGTTCTTGCTGTCTAGTCATTTTTATGATTTTCCAAACCCTCATCCCTAAAAAACCAGAGCGCCAAAGAAATCTCCAAGAATTGTGTGCTGAAACCAAGTAAGAAGAGGCTGCTGCAGACTCTTAACCTCTTCAAAGTTGCGAAATTTCAGGTATTTACTCCATTGAATTACTGAATCAGTTGAGTTTCTGACTGTTAGCTCTAAAAAGATGCATCCTTGTGTTCGTTTGATCATGGTGGACTTGACATGCAAGAGCACCTTTTACATCCTCTTGTTAACCAATGGCACAGTTTCTAGTTTTAATTGGTTCAAACTCTAAGAGATTTTCATGGAGATTGAAGCTAATAATTCTAAGTTTCTATATTTAGAAAAATTAGCTGATGCATTGGTTTGATTACAATGAACTTAATATGAGATTGTTATTATATTCTTTTGGAATCTTTTATGCCCTTTTCCTCCTCTGTTTTTCTGTCCTTTAAATATTCAAATGTGAAAGAATTTCTTCTGAACTGAGATTTTGCTTGTTTTGTCTTTAGAATCTTTAGATCTTTATTTGTCTTGTTTGTGAATATCATAATATGTTTCAATTTTCTCTTCTGTCTAAGTTAATGAAAAGCATACGCAGGTTACTGGTTGACATGATATCCTTTTTGATCATTGTTGTAATTGCAGCAGAAAAATGACAACTAGAGTAGCTTCTGGAAGTGTCAATCTACAATTCCTGGAGAAAGCTTGCCTGCAACCAAGTTTATTTTCTCGCGCTACATTGCATAATTGCTGTCAGAAATTTCCATGGTACAGCTTAAGTACAAATCTTCAAATGAATTTTGTTGAATCTGTCTACTATTTGGTTCAAAACAAAGATGAATACTGCAGATTATTACATGGTAGAGGGTAGAGGGCCAGTTTTAAGCTATTCACATGGGAACGCGTTGAGTTTGGTTATATTTTATTGCTAACAGATCAATTGATAAAGTTTATAGTTTTAGGGTGCTACATAATGTTTAACCCAACTTTCTTGAAGTTCAACATGATTTATCACATCTTTACTAACTTTTTGAAGCATAATGTTTTTTACTACATTTTCTTTTCCATCTTCCTTTGAAGGGTAATATTAGAAGGTTAATGTTGCTTAATGTATTTTTACCAATGTATAAGGTTAATGTGGGTTTCCCAATCTTTTTACTGTCTTTTCGTAGTTTAAAATGGTTTCTGGTACTGTTAACTGCACATTTATAGGTCACGAGGGGTGTCTACCAACATACAAATCAAGAGATATTGTTATCCAATTGGTGAAACTCGAAGACCTTTTCAAGCAGTTATAACATCATGCCTAAGAGATGATTCGACAAAGTACTTTGATTTTGCTGTTATTGGTAGCGGAGTTGCTGGCCTTCGATATGCTCTCGAGGTTGCAAAACATGGCACTGTTGCTGTAATAACAAAAGCCGAGCCTCATGAAAGCAACACCAATTATGCACAAGGTGGTGTTAGTGCTGTGTTGTGTCCTTCGGATTCGGTTGAAAGTCACATGCAAGATACTATTGTAGCAGGAGCTTACTTATGTGATGAAGAAACTGTTCGGGTAACATTATATTTAAACTTATGCATTCATAAGCGGCGCTTCTTCTTTTTTTGATAGAATTATGTTTATGTTGAAAATATTTCAAGTTATGGATACTTGCAGGTGGTGTGTACAGAAGGACCTGAAAGAATTAGGGAATTAATAGCAATGGGTGCTTCATTTGATCATGGAGAAGATGGAAACTTACATTTAGCAAGAGAAGGTGGTCATTCTCATCATAGAATAGTACACTCAGCTGATATGACAGGAAGAGAAATCGAAAGGGCACTTCTTAAGGCAATTGAAAACGATCCAAATATTACCGTTTTCAAGCATCATTTTGCTATCGACTTGTTGACTTCTCAGGTTTGTTTTTTTTAAAATAAAAAAAAACCTCTATCATGTTTCTTTATTGATTGTACCATGATTATTATGTGAAAACCTCTATATTACTTGGCTTGCAGGATGGATCTGAGATGGTTTGCCATGGTGTTGACACCATGAATACAGAAACACACAAGGTGATGATCATAGTGATGTTGAAATGAATTTGTATCATACTTATTTTTGACCATTCATACATAAATGTGTTGATTTGGGCTATACATATTTCTCAACAGAACAAATAGGTTAAGCTTATGGATTTAACAATTATTATAATCATATTTAGTGCATTATTTATTATAGAAGTTTAAAAAAAGTGTTTGCAGGTCACCTCGACCCGTACTAGAAACTACCAAATTTGACCCAAATGGGTTTTAATCTGTATCCTCCTGCTGGAACTTGTAGGTTGTACGATTTATTTCAAAGGTGACATTGCTTGCTTCAGGGGGTGCCGGGCATATTTATCCATCTACTACAAATCCACCGGTATGATTTATCTCTTTTCATAGTTTTTAATCATTATATTTGTTTTTTCAGGTAATTGAATGAATTAATTCATCGTCGACTAACTTTCATAGGTAGCTACTGGAGATGGAATAGCCATGGCACATCGAGCTCAAGCTGTAATTTCAAACATGGAGTGAGGAATCTCGATTCTTTTAAGAGATTGATTGCATTGTTTTGAATATTAAACTCTACTTTCACTTACAGATTTGTGCAGTTTCATCCAACTGCACTAGCAGATGAAGGACTCCCTATTACACCAAAGAAAACCAGGGAAAATGCGTTTTTGATCACCGAAGCTGTGAGGGGCGATGGGGGGATTTTGTATAATCTTGATATGGAAAGGTTCATGCCTATGTATGATGAACGGGCCGAACTTGCACCAAGAGATGTTGTGGCTAGAAGTATAGATGATCAGTTGAAAAAACGTAACGAGAAATATGTTCTTTTAGATATTAGTCATAGAGGCAGAGACAAAATTCTTTCTCATTTTCCTAACATAGCTGCTGAGTGCCTCAAGTATGGCTTAGATATAACTCGTGACCCAATTCCTGTGGTTCCTGCTGCTCATTACATGTGTGGTGGGGTTCGGGCTGGTCTTCAAGGGGAAACCAATGTTCGTGGACTTTATGTAGCAGGTGAGATTTTCGCTTCCTCTGTTCTCAACTTTGTTTATCTGTTTTTGACTTTTGTTGTCAAACGGTCTAATTCGTACTCTAATTTTGATACAGATTTGTTATGTTTGACATTGAATTTTGTCTAAATGTGGTGCTTGAAGTAAATTGCACAGTATTAAATAATGAAAAAGCATCCAAACATTAAAAAGCTATATCAATTTTGAGGCTCCAAAATGTTTAGTTTGACTTCAACCCATTTATTTGAAAGTTAGTCAATATGGGTTATCTAATTTTAATGATGGGACAGTCTTTTTGCAATTATGTTTAACATTATAACTATAATTATTAATAAAATGAAACCAAATGGACAAAGATCATGAGGAGGATTGATCTTTGTTTACTTGATTGTGTAGGTGAGGTTGCATGCACAGGATTACATGGAGCAAACAGACTTGCAAGCAACTCGTTGCTAGAAGCACTAGTATTTGCGCGCAGGGCTGTGAAGCCTTCAATAGATCACATGAAAGGGTCCCCCAGGATTGATCAAAGCATTTCCCGATGGTGGGACCCACCCGTTGTTCCTATGCAGCTAGGTGGCAGCATACTGGACAAGATCATCAGGAGAACAAAGGAAGTGAGGAAAGAACTGCAGTCGATCATGTGGGAGTATGTCGGGATCGTGAGGTCTACCATAAGGCTAAAGGATGCTGAGCAGAGGATCAGGGAACTTGAACTCGAATGGGAAGCTTACTTGTTTGAACAAGGGTGGGAACCAACAATGGTTGGGCTGGAGGCTTGTGAAATGAGGAACCTGTTTTGTTGTGCAAAACTGGTGGTGAGCAGTGCTCTGACTAGACACGAAAGCCGTGGGCTCCATTACACCATTGATTTCCCGCATGTTGACGAACAATCAAGGTTGCCAACCATCATTTTTCCTTGTTCAGCAATGAATAAAACTTGGAGTTCAAGACAACTTCACAAGCAGCAGATATGTTAGCAGAAGCTGCAGGGAACCATTTTAGCTAACAGTTCATTTATGTTATAATCCAAAGGAAATTCAAAGAAAGAAAAGGTAAAAGCCCCTTTTTGCTTTACATTATATAAAACTTTGATTGAATGAAATACATATTATTGTAGCAAGATTTTGTTGTTTCCTACCATTTGTAGATATAGGGTCATGTATATTGAGCCATTAAATGCTCAAGTTTTCTTTCTTTTTTTTAAATTTTTTTTTCTGTTTGATTTTTTTAAAACTGTACAAGAATCCTTTTGACTTTTGGTGCAGTCAGAACAAAGTATGACTAGGAATTAGGAAGCAATTACCTAATGAAGCTAATGAGAAGAAGATATGAGTAGTTGTGGTCCATTAGAGACCACTTTATGACTATTGGGATTAGAGATTACATGTAGTACTATATATTCATTATTAAGTTCTGGGTATAGTTTAATTTCCATAGTAATTATTTGATCAAAGTTAGTTTTCTATTATGCTTTCGTATCTTTGGTCTTTTTGACCGTATTGTCGAGCCTTTTAATTACTAGGTATCGCAGCTTCAACCACTATGAGGTAACTTCTCTCGTGCTTCTTCAGCAACATTCAGCATAACCCTATTTGTTTCCTACCTTAGAGCATTGTAGAAAAGGCATCTAAATATATATTTGATCATGTATAAAGATATATATCATGAGCATATGAAATGAAGGTTATATTCACTTCTAGAGAAAACCCAAAAGGGTTTAGTTATTAAGGTTTATAATGCAAGGTAAAAGTTTAAACGAGAACTGTTTTTTGTACGAGAACCGCGATAACCAATTTTAGCCGTCCAATTCCCCCTCCTTCGATTAGATAGCCCACCCATGAATTCCTTACATGCATCCTGCCACACTCAATCCCCTCACGCTTTTCATCCATGAATTCCATTATCCAAAATGAACGGTCAAGATTGATTCTCTCGGTTCTCGTACGGAAAACAGTTCTCCTTTGAACCCTCCCCTATAATGCAAAACATCATATTTTAAAAAATATTGTTTGTCTCCCAAGACTTGTAGACACTTATTTGACAAAGATGACTAGTATCAATTAGAGATTTTTGGGAGAGAAACTTGTGTTTTCTTCCTCCTATAACTTCCTATTTATGACTACCCTTTCCCATGACATAGACTCCCCCACTCTCTTTAGTACACGTGTTGGACTACAAGTTGTGTTGATTTTATCATTTTTGTGTGTGTTCTTACTTTTGCTCACGTATATTGCTAATCATTGTGAATTTGCTTCAATTACATTGATACTTAGTACAATTAGGATCCGGAAACATGTCCATTATTATGTGTATTGTTACAGTTATACCTACTAACTACATGATTCCACTATCTATATTAAACTCTACATTATACAGGTCTATGGTGATGTCCACTTTCTAAATTATTCAAGTAGATTCTTTTTAATCCTTTTCTGGATGTTAGGTTACCCTATAATTAATAATAAATTAAATTTTTGCATGTTCAAATAAATATTCAAACTTCAAACTTCAAGAATCGAAACTAAACTCATGGAAAACTTAAATCATAAAAGCATCTTCGGTAGTAATTTTGGGTATTATTGTATGTAACATAGGGCATAGGCTTACCAGTTCTAGAATCATCAATGATTGATGACCCGGCAGATCTGATTGCAACTCCTTTAGAAATATTACCCGAATGGTTTTTCTTTTCCGTATTTCATGGACTTTTAGCGGAGCTTTGTTAATTATGGTTTCTTACGGGTTAGGAGAAAAATGACCAACTTTTACTGACGGTTCTTAGACTTGTAAGTAAATCTTTTATTCCGTCATTTAAAAGTCATATATTTTGTAGTGTGCTTTACATAGCTATGGAAAAATCGAAAAGAAGTGTCAAAGGGAGCTACAAGCTATGCAAGTCATATGGCCGGGTTTGCTCCTTCCTAACCACAGCCATCAAAGCTGATATTTATAGATCTGAAAATCCCTCTTTTCAGCTTAACGTACGACTGTACGAAAGTAGCTCTGTTAGGCCGGGGAGAACGTGCAAACCAAGGCTGTCTCAAACATTTTTAAGACTAGACAAAACTAAAAAATGATAGATAAAAATACTAAAATATATAAAAACTTCGAGTAACAAGCTAAGAAATTATATCCAAATACCATTGTACGTACTAAGCAAACTACTGAATTAGTAAAAAACTAATATATAAAATACCAATTAGTAATTAATTACCTAAAAAAAGAGGCTTACATTAGAACAAATCCAAAGATGATGGACCCCGGCCTACCAACTATGGGCTCTGAACGGTTGTCATGTTATATAGTCCATAAGACGATCCTGGTGTAGACTTGCTACTATAACTACCTTACACTTCTTCAATTATCCTCCATTGAAGGCAACCATGACCTCCTCTATGGGTAAACTTTCTAAAATCTACTTTAAAGGGTCTACAAGAGTACAAAGTGTTCATACGATTGCCCGAAATGAGAAGTATAATGGCTGGCCTCACTTCTATCTAATACCAATTTAACACTTCATATATAACAAAATTGTTTGTCCCATTCAACTTTTCAAGATCAAATTTCACGGTTCCCATCTTTCACTAGTGTCAATTATCGAAATGACACGGAACCGGACACGAATTCAACACGCAAATAAATAGTTTTTGGTTGAGCATTAACCGGTTTAGGTTATTTATGGGTTGACCCACCAACCCCATATAAATATACGGGCAATAACAACGAATTTGTTTGTTATTAACAAACTAATTACACTTAATTAGTCTGTATTCTAAGGATAAAAACAATTGACAATTAATTAATTATAATCCCGTAGACTTTCACAATAAGTTTCAATACGTCCTGCCACAGCCATGCTACCAAGATCTAATGCTCAGCAACAGTTGACTAATCCCAATGTACAAATATGCCCCATAGCCCGAGTGTTTAAGGCTTGAACTATTCTCTCAGTGTGTATTTAGAGTAATTTGACAGTCTCTTGGGTCCTAATGAAACAGCCGATCTTCGATCAACATGATCTTTCTCCATCAACTCATGGGGTCATCCATTAATTAACAAAGACTAGTTTTCGAATATTACTGTTTGCACGCGTGTGCTTATATCTCAAACGTTACTACTGGTTATAAACTTGTTGAACTTGAGAGGTAAAGACAAACAACATCCAACATAACAAGAAAAGAAACAACATTGAGTTAAATGTTCTAAATCTTTTTGACAAACTGGAGTATTCATGACTCTGGCTTCTTCAAACATACACAATTGTGTACATTTAGGAAATCACATTAACATGGAAAACACACCTTAACTTTATTGCACAAACAGAAAAAAGTAGTACAAGAAAAGGAGTACATAGATATGTACTCAAATTATTGAGTTTCATTCCATGTAGACCATGCATGCTATTAATATTGCTGCTGGAACCACTAATAAACATTTCTGATATGTGACTCACAAACCATGTCAACCAGGAATTTGGAAAGGAGGGGATTAATGAATTCAGGAACCTGTTATATTAAGCTTGATCCATGGCAACACTGCTGAGTAAGTTTAGAGAATGCTTAGGTGGGAGAATGTTTAGGAGAGAGGCTCTTGTTTTGATCAAACTCCTAAACATGCTATCCAAACCATTCTCCATTTCTTCAAAAAGGGACTCCAGATCTCCATTGAAAACTTGAACTTGATTCTTTTCCTCCACTGTCCCTTTGTTGATCATTTTGGAAACTATTGACCACCGTGTCGGCGACTTTGATTTTGCAACAGATCCAGACAAGAACAACAAGAGTGACCGGTACACAGAAGACCTCACGACGCCAACATCTCTTACTACTTTAATAACTGATAAGACATGATGATCTAGATCAACAGGAGGCATGCCTCCAATCTTCTCATCAATTTGCTTCAAAGACGAAATAGCCTTTTTCGTGTCTTTTTTGAGGTTCTTCATGAAGGAAGTCGCTATGCTTACGTCTCCTTTTTTCCTTCTGACCGCCGATTGAATATCTCTAGCGTTTTCTTTTGCTTGTGACACCAAATCTCTTGTCGACTCACATATATCCATAAGACTGATGGATTTGTCCAACAACGCGTTAACAAGGTTTGTATACTGGCTATGAGTAAGCGCTTGCTGGGTTAAAGGCAAACTGAGAAGGCTATCAACACACTCATATAATCCTTGCAGCCTGACTAATGCACCACAAATATTATCTGCAGTGGGAACTGATGATGTGGAGGCCTCCCATTTCCTGAATTCACAAATCTCTTCCTCTGCCTGAATAGTGCTTGGATGTGCTAAAGCTGGCAAACTCATTGAGCGAAAATGATGAACATTTTCTGATGAAGAAAATGTAGCAGCCATTGTTAATTTTGTTCTGTGATTTTGACAAGTAACTCTAAAAGTTTTTTGTGGTGTTGTAGCCAGGGTTCAATGGTTGTATATATAGAAAGTGAAGATGGAATGAATCAATCACAGAAAATGAATGAATGCCATGTGAAGCCTACATGTGCATTCCATAGAGATAGTTGACCATTTACCATGGGCCTTATAAATTTAGTTTTGTTTTATTTGTTACTTACTGATCATATATGGAATAGATGCTATTCTCTCCTTTTATGTCTCATGTTTCCTTTACAGAGTTTGTTTTTAATTCAAGAGGTCCTGTGAGATTAATAATTTGGAAGGATTTACAAATCAAGGGCAAAAGATATTAGCTGTATAGATTCATAGTAATGACCCAATCATGGAATTAATAAAATATATAGTGGATGTTGAGAAATGCATCCTCATTATTCATGAAAACAATTAATTAAGAATTAATCACTCTTGTTTATATATATATATATATATATATATATATATATATATATTTGTTGTTCTAGATGCTCGCCATTGACATACAAAATTGATTAATTAGTTGAGATAAATTATAAATTCTTATAGCATGTAATAATGCTACAGCAAACAAGGTCATCAAGTTCGATCTTCATATATGACTTTGCATCGAATAATGAACCAAATGCAATTATTTAGCCTAGAAGGTGTCAGTGTGTCGTTTTCTTTTCGATCCTTACTATAACTAACAAATAAATGTATTCGACTTTATATATATATATATATATATATATATATATATATGTAGGTATGTATATATATGTATGTATGTATGGAACAAAGATCAAATAGAACTAGTCACTACAAAAAATACATTGATTATCCACACATTTTAGTAATATTAATACACTTAAAAGTGTA
Organism: Dittrichia graveolens; assembly: GCA_038502395.1. NCBI lineage: Eukaryota > Viridiplantae > Streptophyta > Magnoliopsida > Asterales > Asteraceae > Dittrichia > Dittrichia graveolens. The sequence goes on along the minus strand of JARJIL010000001.1, from coordinate 78,358,662 downwards.
AAAAAATTCTAATCAAGAGTGAAAAAAATAAGTGTGATAAATTTCTATCAAATATCTACATAAAAGTGTTAAAACTGTAGTAAACAAAATCACATAACATCACATTTATTAATATTAGATAATGTAGATTAGGGTTTAGTATAGTTAACCCAACCTTATTATAAAGATGGGCTAGGGCCTATTAAGGTTTCCTCTTGTACCCCTTATACTCTATAAATAGTTATACATGTAATACAAAATACTTACGAGATTTTCCTTATTCTACATGGTATCAGAGCCTTAGGGTTTTGGCCATATCTTTTCTTTCTCTTTCTTCCGCCGCCACTGCCACTTTCATTTTCCCCGTCCTCCCCCTCGAGTGACGACTTTCTTTCTTTTCTTTATCCTCTCGTCCTGTCCCGGGGACGCTGTAAAGAAATTTATCAGTTTTCTCTCCCTTGCCGCCACCGTAATTATAGCTCCTGCCGTTGTTGTTGTAGCTCCAACTTTTGCCGCCGCCGCCGTAGTTGTAGCTCCTGCCACTTCAGTCGTAGCTCCTACCACTCCAGTTGTAGCTCCTACCGCCGCTGCCGCTGTTCTTGCCGCTTTGTTGCCACGGAGTTTTCATTTTTATATATCTTTTTTTCTCTTATGTTTTTTTTCATTGTGTTTTTCACTCCAGTGTGAGCGTTTGATTTTCTACCGCTCTCACTGTGGAGAGTATTAGAGAATGTAGATTAGAGTTTATTATACTTGGCCCAACCTCATTGTATAGATGGGCTAGGGCCATTAAGGTTTCATATTAGAGTTTCTCTTTTTGTACTCTATAAATAGTTGTCAATGTAATACAAAATACCAACGGAGTTTACATAATTCTACAATTAATGTGGACAAATTATAAAAAAATTTACACTACTAAGCGTGGAATATTTTAAAATAATTGTAAGTTTACAAAAGTTCACGCTTTTAAATATGAATTTCGCTAATTCTTCATTTATTACTAAGTTTACACATTTAAAAGTGTAAACTTTTAAAATCAGATGTACACATTTGCAAATGTGGAGTTTTTTTATTTTTCTAACAATCTCTATATTTAAATTACTTTTTACAATTATAAGTGTGATAAATTTTAGAATTTGTACACGCTTTAAAAGTGTGGAGAAATGACATTTTTTATAGTGAGTCTTAAAATTTGTAACGGTAGAAACGCTGCATCTACTCTAATTTTTGTCTCTCCATTCTCGGATTCTTTCTCTATCTTCACCAACAAAACCCTACATTTTCATATTTATCTACCACCATCTCCTTGAATCTCAATTGCCAACAAACTTCATTTCATTATTTCACAAAAATGGTGAATCAGATGCAACATTTTCTGGATGCACTATTTTTTGCCGAATTTAATTTTTTTTCTATAAAACATATAGATTTAAATAAAAATGGCATATTGAAAGGCAAATCATATTTCACTATTGTCAAATGACGGGCGTTCAAGTTTTTGCACTAAATTTATACCAGATGCAGTGTTTCTACTATCGCGCATTTTAAGATTGTTCCTATTGGATCCTTACCCTATATATATACACATAAAAGTTTAATCGAGAATTTTTTCGTAGGAGAACTGCGAGAACCGTTTGTAATACCATTAATGACTCATTAATAGGGGTATTTTGGTCATTTATATATTTACCAAACAGTGAATTGCATCCATGTAGGTAAGTCGTCATTAGATTGACTTGATTTTACTAAAATGCCATTAATAAGCAAATCATTAGTCATTAATAATAATGAGCCGTCAAAACTATTAGCGGTTGATTTATTTTATTGAAGGGCTAAAACTGGTTTTCACGATATTCGCAATAAGAATGGTTCTAAAATGAACCCTCCCATTCATATTATACTACATTATAAAGCATTTATAACTTTTTGCTTAAACTCTTAAATTTTAAGTGTTTTGAAATTAATAAACTACCCTTCACCCATCTCCATATCTAATGTAATCATTTTCGTTCTAACAATATAAGAATCACAATAAAAGGAAACTCAATATTTTCACTCATACGTAGTGTAACAAATTAATTATTCTTAAAGGAAAGTCAATATTTCCACCCGTATTGCGATACATATTAACAAAGTCGAGGCTATATGTTTCATAGCTTAAATTACATGTAAATACATGTTAATATCAAGATGAATTCAAGCTACAATCATATATATATATATATATATATATATATATATATATATATATATATGTGTGTATGGAAGTGGTGAAGAATGAGAAAAATTTTAATTGCTTTTAATGTTTATTTTTCATGTGTAAAAAATAAAGATTGTAATACATGTTTCCGATTATTGTAATTATTATCTTTGATAATTAATAAGACTTCTATTATAGTGATTATTATTATTATTATTATTATTATTATTATTATTATTATTAGTATTTTATATTAGTGTAATTGGTGCTATGTAATATTTAAGGGCCAAGTAAGTGAGGAATAAACCTTGAGAAATTAAGATGGTTATCATTTTGGGCTAAGTAATTAGTAATTAGATGATTTTAGACGGGCTAGTTATTATTTTAGAAAGGTATTAGGATTAGATAATTAAGGAAACATTAACCCAATAAGTAAAATATACCCTAGACTCCTTGGCCCAGCCGACACACTCCTTGGATACCTGCATACGTGCTTGTGTCTCGACTCTCAACAGTGCTGATGAGAACAAAGGAGATACTCCCGCGGTTTAGGGTAAACGACGGGGAATCATCAAGGCTCGACCAAGATCATTAGGTGATTGCCGCTGTTAACTGAATTTTAAGTACTCGTTACGTATCTGTAGTCAGCACTTTGACTACGAACCAAGTGAGTTTCATTAACTCTTATCTTATGATGTATTTGTACATGTGTGATGTTTGTATATACGTGTATGTGTGATTTGATGTGATATCTGTGTATTTGTATACTTGATAACTGAGAGGGTTATCTGCTGCCTATGGCATCAACGTCGAGTGGACCATCCTGATGGATGTCTTTAGACATCGTGGCCGAGTGTGCCTAGCCGAGGGGGCCTGGTGTGCATATACGTGATACTGTGTGATAATCATAAGGTTTGTGTGATATGTTGTTCACTAAGCTTCTATCTTATTGACCCCTAGCTTGTTGTTTAATTCTTTTCAAGACCAATAGGCAAAGACAAGAGCAAAGTACGAGCATGATAGCAACGCTAAGATTATTTAAGTTTATATCTATTCAAACAATTATTTAATAGCTTCTGCTACTGAAACTTAATTCACAAGGACAAGGCACGAGTGTTGTAACACCGGAAAACTCAAGCCATTTTTTTTAAAACGCTGCGGAAGCTTTAATTTAAACAAACATTAAGAAGCAAACCATCATTTACAAATGTACATCATTGTTCACAAACCACAATATTGTTTTGGTGTTACAAAAACTACAGGCTCGTTTCATTTAAACCAAAATATTAGAGTGGGGTCAACTTCTTCTTCAGCAACTACAAACACGAACCTGTAAATCAACAACTGAGGGGAATTAGCACAAAGCTAAGTGAGTAGAGGCTAAAGCATCAAATGCAAACATTCACAATCAACATCAATCATGTAATCACATATCCTGAGAAGACTGGCGGTTCAGCGCAAAACCTACAACCAATGCCGGCCAAAGCAAAAGTTTACCGATAGTTTTCCACTGAATTGGCACAGTAAACTCCCCCTCTGAGCAACAAATGCAACAGAGAGGCTACTACTGTTCAACCAACCAGTTAGACAAGCCCAACCCAAGTCCACGTATAGCTGACTTCTCAACGCAACTCAAAATCATCCTAAGAGCGCGTATTGACCAAATAGTCATGCAGCAGATATCAACAATCAATATCACAATCAGCAGTTCAATCAATCAATCCCATCTCAAACACATCATGCATCACATCAATAATATTAATCGTAATCTTTACCATCCGCGATTAACGTCCACTCACCTTGTGTTCTCAAATGGGAAGCTCAGATATCTTATATCACTGAGTCTTTGTGTTTCCTGAAAACACAATCAACACCAGAATCAGTCTTTTCATCATAAATATATATTCTTTCATATATTTATATCACATATACTTCACATATATCATATAACGTTCATTTAAGAATATACCAAAGAAATATCGCATTCAAATAATAAACACAAGTCATAATTCTGAAAACGGGGGGTCGCGCCGCGACAGGACTTCGAACAGATTCTTTGAATGCGAAGTCAACTTCGAGCGCCTTCGAATTCGGAACCAACATGCGTCGTGTCGCGACCTTGGACGGGCCGCGTCGCGACAATACTTCGAATGCGAAGCTTACAACTTCGAACGGGGGACTTCGAATTCGAAGCCAAGCATCGCGCCGCGACAAATAGGTGTCGCGCCGCGATCTTGAAATTTCCAGATTCATGCTTCTTCTTCCTCACAAACAAACAACCAAAAACACCATAACCAGTTTTCCAGAACTTAACAAACTTACTAGAACTTATTAAAAACATATCTAACCATCTTTAAACATAATTTCATGCATCCTAAACATCATTTAATCCAACAAAACACAAAATCTATCAAAACCCATTTCTTCATAAAAACTTCAAACTTGAACATGGTGATTCCATATATAAACATGTAATTCAACAAGAAAACATGTTAAACTGAAACATAACATGATATGAACATATCCTTACCTTTAGTTTGAATTATAACACACAAAATCTTGATTTAGAAATTCCAAGTTTGCACTTTGAAAGCTTCCTTCACCAAGGGTTTTTCTCTCAACTTAGCACACACTACACACTTTCTCTTGATAGAAATGAGAAGGTAAACCCACATGCTACCAAATACATACACGTACACATATTTGTTTAAACTACCAAAGCATGAGGTGTATTCTCATGCATGCATATACATTAATATATATACATACGGTTACTAATATTCATGCATGAATACTTAAATTAAATAATTAAGCAATTAACCACATAATCACATATAAACCAGATAAGTACGTACCGCTAACCTGCTAATCTCCTAGCCCGGGTTTGCGGATGTTACAAGTGTGATAGCAGCGGGAAGATTATTTAATTTTATATTCTATTCAAACAATTATTTAACAGCTTCCGCTACTGAAACTTGATACCGAATTATTTTGGATGAACGTAATAACTTTATTATTATTTATTTATTCGAATGAGTATTTAATGGTGAATTTATATATAAAAAATTTAGGGATTTACAAAGATATTACATTTTCTCTCACGCTTTCAAACTTGTTAAATGTTTTAAGATTTGATACTATTTTTAAAATACACAAACTTTATGGATGGGATGTTTTAGCTTTCCTGATTGATAATTATCATAATATGTATGAACATTCGTAAATTCTATAAGTAAAAAAAACAACAACTAATGATGATAAATTCACGGTAAACCTCGTAAAAAGCACACACTAATGTTTACATAAGCAACATAAAACAAAAACTATTAAATATATTAGTAACTATTAGATATTATGTAGCTTTAATAACACAAAATTTCATAATAACTTTAAAAAAAATCAAGTCAACGAAAATCAACTTAGTTATCAAAAAAAAATTTATAGCTAAATATTTCATTTTAAATATTCTAGATTAATTATTGTAAAATATGTATAACTATAACTCATAAAGTAAATAACCTATAGCTCGAATTAACATTTCTGGATTTTTCAAATGACTCATAAATACAATAAATTTATGATGCACTAATTTACTTTGTTGTTTTGATATCTTAATTTTAAGTTTTTTAAAATTACTAATTTACCCTTCATAAAATAAAATTAAACTAGTAAATAGATATATAGAATTAATTAGATCCTTACATACTAGATTAATAATTAAATCTTCCACTATAATGAATATATACAGAAATTAAATTAATTCCAACCAATCTTAGCTATAGTATAATACATTTTAACATTCTTTTTACTTAAGCTTTTAAGACTATATATTTTCGAGTAATGAGAATTGATTAAAAAATGACTTATATAATATCTATATTTTATAAGAAGTTGACAAATACAGTCTCCCACGCCAACATACCTTCCAACTACACCAACATTATCCCTCACACCGACAAAAGTGCTAAAATTTTAGCAATCCATATGAAATTTTATTGACCAATGATAATTTAGAAAAAGACCTCACACTCTTTATCTTTTAAAAACGAACATATTATCGAGAAAAAATTTATTTGCCGCCGCTGCATTGCACGGATACCATGCTAGTGTGTGTGTGTATCTTCAATTTTCAAACTTACCTTTTAATGTATTAAACTCTCTAAACTTATCATTTAATGTATTCGGGTTGAAAATTGAATACATATGATAGCAAAATATGTAAAGTTAATGCATAGAGTTTTAGAGTTCCATACATTAAAAGGTAAATTTTTAGTGTTCAATACATTAACAGGTAACTTTTAAATTTTGATGTATACAATAACAAATGTGCAAAATACAATACATTTTGATAAACTAATTACGGTTAATAAGAGTCTAAGTTCCTTCATGAAATGATGAAAGAACCTCAAGAAAGACACCAAAGATAAAGAGAGGTTAATTTGTGGTGTTAAAACTTAAACGGTACCTGGTGTTAAATTTTAATTTGTGGCTTGCAAGGTGAGATAAGACTACTTAAATTTTAATATTAAAACCTAGAAGATATGTTAATTGTGTTATTTAAATTGCAATGTAGGCTGCAGAGATTATATGGAGTTCCATAAAGGTTGATTACTCATGAAGTGATGATGTTATTTCATATTTTTCAATATGATGTATTAATTTTTCATTTTCTTATTAGGCTATGTATTATGTGTTCCCCTTCTCTCTAGCCATGTTATCTTCGTATCATTATCTCCTTCCTTCTTATTCTCTTTCCAATGTTATACTCTTCTTAGTATTTTCCTCATATATATTTAATTTTTATTTATAACTGAAGAGAGATAGAGAGAAAGAAGAGGAGAGTGGGGTAGTAGAAAAGTATGAGACAAAAAAAAAGAGAGAAAGAAGAAAAAGAAAGAGGGTGTGATGGTTTCTCGGGATGGGGTACCATATGGGAGGGGGAAGGGAGGGTAAATTAGAGGGTGTTTTGGTATTTCTTACGGTACTCAATGGACATCGTAGACCCAAAAAAGGGAGGAGGGCTGGAGGGGGTTGTAGTGTTGTACACCATAACACATAGCCTTTAGATTTAAGACCATACCGAAGATATCATGACTTAATTTATATTTGGAACCTCTTAATAATCTAATTTGACTTTGTTGATATGACGTATGTGAGTGTATGATATGTATTAAAAATTTAATTAATTGATATGACATATCTGAAATATAAAAAAAAAGGAACCAAATGTTGTTTTTGAGATGCGTCTAAATTTTTTTAGATGCATCATATTTTTTATCTCTTAGATCATGATTTCTCCATGTTCTCCTTGAAAAGATGTTATCATTTGATATTGGCTATATATATGTAAAACCCCATTTTTTATAATAATTTTTTATGATAAATCTTTGTAAACAAAATAACTTTTAGACCAACCAAATTCTACTTTAAAGATAACAGCGGAAGCAATAATTAATCATTTGCAAAAACTTAAAGTTTTAAGATATTTAATTAAAAAGTCGGAAAACAACTAACACTAAATAAACTTTAAACAATTTGGCTGCATGATCACAAGCCACCCACTAAATCAACATCCACATATCTTTCAATAACTGAATGTTAGAATTATCCAATGAGCTTTAGGTCCTGTGAGCATATCAAAATTTATATCTTGTAAATATAATAGTAGTTTAACATTTATTCAATAAAACTGTTTTTGCACAAACCTTTTTAATTTTAATTATGTTTGCTTAACTGTAACACCCTGAATTTTAGTACAAATTTAAACTTTTATATTTTAACAGAAAGAACATTATACGAGTATTTGTTTACATCAGTACGCGGAAGCTTAACAGATTTATAAAAGGTGGTGTTACTTGTTGACCCGAATACACGACTATTAGTTACAGATAAACAAAATGAGAATAATTATGTATTACAAACATATCCATCAGGCAACAAGTGCTCCCAAAAAGCTTCTACCCGCTCACCGGCAACATACTATTGCTTATCCGCGGATACGAAAACATAAACACAATTTCATTAGCATAAGCTAGTGAGTGCGCCAAAACAAGTTAAACAATTAAACAAGTCATCATAATATGTAACACAGTTATGGCATCAGTAAAAAATTCACACAAGATGTGAGGGACAAGTCCACTTATACTTGTTTATTCCATAGGGTCCAACCATGGTCAACAAGTCCTCGTGGGGGTGTGTCCACATCTCCCGTCAAGGTGGGGGAAGCACGAAGCAGTCCACCATACAACGGTTCACCGGAGTGTAGGCCCTGTTCACCAAATCCACTCGTGTTACCCGGGTTCGGTGACTCGTCAGCCCAGTGAACCCACATGGTCATGATGGCTACTGACATACCCCTCCACGCTCTGCACCGATCCCTCAGCTACCCGTACATCGCGGTTCCTCAATTGCCGAAGCCACATGAACCTGTGCACGTCTCAATGGCTAGGAACCCTATGGTACAGAGTTCATATCACAACAGTGGTCCGGACCGAATCACATACCACAACGGGTCAATCATATCACAAGCAAGTTATACACACAAGGTAACAACTTGCCAAGATTAATACAAAGCATAGCATGCTTCAAAACATATGAAACATATACTTAAAACATATCCCATTATCATAAACATGATAACAAACAATAGCAATTCACTTTGATGCCATAAATAAGCATAAAACATATCACATAAGAAACAATGGATGACTTGTAGGTTTAAAAGCAGTTTGTGTATCCGCAGGGCACAACTCACCTGACTGAAGTGATGAGGATCACTTCCACTTCAATTCAAAGCCACAATCACTTGCACAAAGGCCCTATGGTCATAACACAATGTTAACTTAGTTAAGTTAACCAAACATTGAAGCTACACACAAGTATAGACTCAAAACACGACTTAAACACTCATTTCGGGTCTTTCGGACTCCCTATAAACTTCCTAAAACCATTAGAAACAATCCCTAATCAATTACAAGGTCAAATGGGGTCAAAAATAACTTTTTGGACATTTCAGGGGGTCTCGCGCCGCGAGACAAGGGGCCTCGCGCCGTGGAAAAATCTCTGGAAACTCGACCTTCGCAAAAGCCACCCGTCGCGCCGCGACGCCCGTGAACAGTAATTCTACAGCTCTTTTTATACCAAATCGACCCAAATCTCAAATTTTCCATATCAAACTTAATTTGCAGCATTTCAAACACCCAAGAACACTTCAATATACCATATTAACAACACATAACATAACTTTGATCATCAAAACTCTATACACACCAATTTTCCCATTTTTGATCTATTTTAACAAGTTTTAACATCAACAACCAACAATCACTACAATCAACCAAATCTTAGCAACAATTTACCAATACCACATGTAAGATCACCATCAAACTCAATTATCAACACTTTTGATCATTCCAAACCATAACTCCAACAATTTCCCCCACTTTTGACCCATTAAACACAATAAACCCAAATTTAAACCAATAATCACCAACTACAACATGTATGACTCAAATCAAACACAATATTAAAGGTTAGACTTATTTGATTCACAAAACCCACTTGAATGATACACTTCCTTTACTCAAAATCAGACCAGGGTTGAAGAATATGAAGAAATAACACCAAATTTTGAACCCAAGCCCTTGATCTTCCACTTTTCCTTGATTTCTCCTTCTTCTTCCCCCAAGTTCCTCTAGAACTCTCTCTTCTCTTTCTCTCTCGTTTGTTTTTTCCAGATTTTGTGGTTTGACTCCAATAATTGGAGTCTTACCAACATATATGCATATACTTACAAGTTTGGTCCTCCAACTTCCATTCCTTTTACATTTATTTACCCATACTAGTTTATAAAACACAAAGCCACTACTAATAACACTTATATATATATGTGTATATATATATATATAGCATTTTAGTCACATAGATTTACTAATTTTCAAGTAAGTTGGCATCTTAATATTTTTATAATTTTACAAAATACACGTTTTACATTAACATCCCGTGAGATTATTACACAATATCTCTTTTGACATTTATTATTCTATTATTATAATATCACGACATAGCTCTTTAGCTCATACGGATTTTGTTATCATACACACTACCCATTTATTTTCCCACATATATTTCTATTTCGTTCATTTACTTAATAAAACTCATGAAATCACTTGTAACGTATTCTATAAAATATATTTGTTTTCTTGTCTAAAGATAGATAGTTATCCGGCCATCCTCTAATTGTATCAAATATTATTTTGAAGTCATCTTAGTTGTATATATAGTCACTCAACTTATGTTTTATTGTATATGTATGTCTTACTGTAATTTCTTGATATTAAGACACATACATATGCTTTCTTTTATTCATTCCATTCCATTTGTTTATGCCATAAATAGTATAATATATCTACATGATTTCTATTTTACTTCACACTTTAAATACCACCTGTCCAATTATATGGTAAGTAAACACCTTTATCATACTTTTATTCATCTCTATTTATACGACTTTAACAAATAGTCACTTATACAGATTTATCATGATTAAATTCATGCATTCTTAAATATATTAGTACAGTTTCTCATTTTTCTTATAGTAGTTATTAGATACACATTTCTCATACAATAATAGTTCATGTTTATGTTCATGAATCCAAATTCATATTTTACGCATAATCAATCTTGTGTCACCATATTTGCATAGGTTTACTAGTATATCATTCTTGACTTTTGATTAACACAAGGTATATATAGTTCTACTGTCTTATATCTACAAGTAACATTTTCAAGACACTCACAGGAGGTCCATGACTTCCAAATGTATCCACTTGTCATTTCTTAAGTCCCGAAAGACCTAAGTAATAATAGTATAACAATCATACATCTTATATAAAATATATAGCTAAACTTATTATTTGATAAAGACCTACATGGCCTCTAACATTGCCTATGTCAACTTACACGGCGTGTGTCAACCTACATGGATTGTGTTAACCATACAAGGCGTGTGTTCAAAGTTACACAACATGTGTTGGACCTACACGGCCTGTGTCAGTCTACATAGCCTGTGTTTAGGCTACATGCCCTACCTACACGACCCGTGTTCACTTCGGAACAAGAGACTGTTCTTCAAGAACAAACATGTCCAACCCCTAAAAATCATCCAAAACTCATATTAATCCTAATTTAACAACATCAATTCATTACAAGATGATTACATAAGTATGTAAACACCAAATAACCTTAAATACATAAAATTCAAAACATAATCATACCAAAAAGTGTCTAATCTTGACTTTCTCTCACTAAAATCATATAACCCATAATTTAATAGATTCTAACCTGAATTTCTAGTGTAATTAATGTTGTAATCTTATTCATCTTCTTCCTTGAGCTTCTCTTAATTCATACTCAAACCACATTTAATCTCTAATTTATACACTCACTCTACTCTATCACACCAAGAACACACATTCTCACAACACACACACACGCACACTCTCTCTCTCTCATAAATGAGAGAATTCTAGACGAACACACACTATGTGTTTTAAGTGTAAATTACTATTTATATTAATATTCTGTTAATAGGTATATATATTCCTTACCAACTTACAACTTATTATTGTTATGAACATAATCACTTAAACTTGTTTTTCTAATTTTGATGTTATATATATATATATATATATATATGAATAATAATTTATTTAAGTACTATTGTATATTTTTTTTACCATTTTAGCTAATAATACATTCTAATTAATTCGTAATTTACTATTCATTTATAATTAAGTTTACAAAAATAGCTAATAATTTGTATATTATAAATTGTTAGCTCGTTATTGTCCTTTTAAATTAGTTTGTTATGATACATATATATTAATTAGTTTAATTCTGTATTATGCAATTTGCTTTTACTATGTTAGTATATAGACTGGGATTTTTGTTTAAGATTTATAATTGTTAGTGTTTAATCGGCTAATTATGCTAAAATCTTAGATTTCATGGTTGGTATATTGTTAACAAATTAGTTAGTTATCTTACGTGTTTAACAATTTGTAGATTATAAATTAGTTTGTTAGTTTCTAAATTAAAAACTTGATAACCAAATAGAAAACGTAAAAAGTAAAAGGGTAATAGAAAAAAAATATCAAAAATTATATGGGTCGGGGCGTCGACATGCGAGTCCGCTACCCAACCTGAACACAACATTCTTAATTATTTATACGGGTTGGCGGATTTACTTGATATTAAACCGAACCTGTTTATGTTTAACCCAAAATTGTTTATTTGCTTTTCAGGTTTGTATCATGTCAATAATTGTCAACCATAGTAAATCCATGCACTGGTGAGAGAAATATAGGGATGTAAACGAACCGAGCTTTACATTAAACGAGCCAGACTCATTTAAAATGGTAGAAGCTTGAGCTCGTAATCTGGGGTTCGAGCTCGGCTCGTTAAAGCTCCTTTATTTTTTATTTTTGTTTTTTAACAATAGTTTAAACTGTATAATTAATAAATAAAAAATAATTTGAATTTATATTTTTTATGTTATATTTTTTTTTCATATTTAATTATTTAAGGATATAAAAACAATTTGAATTTTTAATTTTGAATTTTTTTCATATTTAATGATATAATAATATATAATACAATTATATAAATGAAAAACAAACATTATTTCAAAGCTTGTTTACGCTCGCGAGCTTAAATGAACCCAATATACAAGCCTCGAGCGCGGACTCGTTTAAATAAATGAGCTTTAACCAAGCTCGTTTAGGCTCGGTTCGTTTTGAGCTTTTAACGATTCCAATTCGAGTAGCTTAGCTCATTTACAACATTAAAGAAATGATAAGATAAGATTGCAATTTTCAGATTCCAAAAATACCCTTGCATGTGTGTAGTTTTTTTTTTTTCTAAAAAAATAAATAGGTTGAAATTATATTAGTCGTAGATTAAATTGATTTAACACTTAAAAATTATTTCCACCATTAGCACATTAAAAAGTGTTATTATTTCACCCTACCTATATATAATTTGTTACTATTGTTTTTTATTTACGTTGTCTGATTATGATTTGATAAAATATCATTACTTTTGTTAAAATTAATTTTTTTGTGGTTGAGTTGATTTATCTTGGCCTGAAATAATCTATAAAAAGCAGTTTGAAATAACATACCAGAGCAATGTTGGAAGATAATAAAAAGGATCCTATTTGTTCTTTAATAAAAAAAGATAACTTAACCTGATCAAATATTAGAAAACCAATTAAGTTCTATTTGGGTTATTATACTATCTATCAATTTGCTAACTAATTAATCTTGCAATTTATCATGAGATTTTTAAGATTATTATTGTAATTTAACATAAAATCTTGAGAAGTTGAAGTTCTCATGATATTTTGAATAGTCTTTTTACCTATCTCACCATTAAATCACACACACGCACGTGTGTATATATATATATATATATATATATATATATATATATATATATATATATAGGGGAGAGTTATTGTGAGAATGGATATTTAAGTGAAAAAGAGAGAATAAATCATAGTCATCAATTAAATGTTTATGTATTAGATCAAACGCTCGCAATTCACTCATTGTAATTTATGGTATTTGGTCATTCCCGAGTTTAAAAGAAAATGAAGTGTTTTTTTGTTTCCTTTCAAAATATTCTCAACTTTGAGCTTTGAGAGGAAAATCAAGAAAGAAAATAAGGGTAATTTTTTTTTCAAAAATCTTTTTTTTTTCTCTTCTAACAAACTTAGGAACACAACTAAAATTAATTTTTCTTCCTAAATCTTTTCTTTTCTCTCTTAATTTTAACTCGGGAACAACATAAAGGTCGACCATGACCTTCCCTTATTTTAGCTTACAAAAAATGGCCACAAAAACGTGGTTGTACTTCCGAATTTGTATTTGGTATTATTTAACAAGAATAATATAATTTAAAATTTAGATAAAAATAATTTAACCCCGCGGATTACATAATACCTTGTTAAACTCAATTTGCGTATAAAAAATCAGGTTTTAAAAAAGTATGTTTAACCGGTTTTTAAAAGGTTTTACAAACTCAAAACCAATACCGGTCGTTTTAGTGATCCATGTGGAGTTATGTTAAAACTTTACCACACCGTCACTAAGTAACAAAAAAGGGAAGATATAAGAACACACTGTAATTGAGTAATAGTAACTTGGAGAATACACCAAGAACATAATAGTAATTGTAACAAATAACTATCACAATAGTAATTGAGACAAATGACACAATAGTTAAGAACTTATCCCAATAGTAATTGAGAGAATACATCAAGAACACACACTGTAATTGAGTAATTGAAATGCTTAATTGATTTAGGCCGGACTAAATACAAAGGTTATATACCCATAGGGTATTTACATATTATACCCTATATTTCTAAGAAATATAATTAGAAGCAAAACTTAAACTTTGATAAATTAACACAACTTGGATCTAACAGAAGATCGAGTAGAGATTAAACAGCAGCACCACATAGCCCTCCACTGCATGAAGATCTCCCCATGGGGATACTACGTACCCAAGCAGCCATGGAGTAGGGCGGCTCCTCCACTCTGCCGTTGTCCTCTTACCGGCCACGAGCAAATTTTAAGCCTGGTTCTAGCACGTACTCTAATGAATTCTTCATTTAGATTTGAACAGCATTTAAGTATGTAATAAATCTCTGGTTGATTTTCTATAATAACGCCGTATTCATTGTTTAATATTACTCAAGATGAAAGCCATATAGGATCGAGGATATGATTACAAGTTGGACAGATATAATTAGCTAGCTGTACGTAGTCCAGATCAAATTGTAACTTATTAAATCAATCGAGTTTCATACAAATATATATCATAGTAGATTTGTTGGCACACGTGCATTAATATAGTAGTTCCAGAAAAGACACCATATATATATATATATATATATATATATATATATATATATATATATATATATATATATATATGGTATATTGGTATTTTATTTGAAATGAAATCATGCATGAAGAAATCATGAAGTGGCCTTACAGGAGCAGCCATGCACACATGTGCCTGCATTAATTAGTCCTGACCTATCATGTGTACCGTTTTAATAAAGACCCTTTCACTTTTTTTCTCATCCTTGCCTCATAAAAATAATGTTGTGTTTTTAGGTTTTAAAAATATATGCAATAAGGTAAACGGAGAAACACTCATCCTTAAAAACAATTATGTCCTCACCATTCCTTCAAATGTCATACTACGGGTTGTTGGTGAATCGCTTTCGAAGACACAACGAAGTAACGGGTAGTAACTTTATTAACACCGCGCCTTTGTGATGATAAACCGGATAAACTATTGAGTTTTAAGTGTTTGAAAGAACTAGAAAATTGAGTTTCTATAGCAACACAATTATCCTAATATGTGGTCTAGAGAGAGGGATATGAGGGAAGGAAACATCAAGTTTTAGTAAACAAAAATGTCGAAATGGTCGATGTATTTATAGATTGTTGGTGACCCTTCGAAGTTATCAAACCTCTTCAAATAGACACCTTTAGTGATTGTTTCTGAAACATTGAGACCACAGTTTCCTAACTTGATCCCTTTAGTGACGGGGATCTGGACACATTTCTATTCCCTAGCGGTGATGAGGATGGGGATGGGGAGTACTGCGATCTCCAACCCCGTTGCGAACTTTATGAGATGATGAATAATTCAATTATAACCTGGATGAACATCCATTAGATAACAAGTAAATGTACTCAACTATCCAAAACACTATAAGAAAATCAGGCATCAGAAACGGATTTCCTACTGACCAAATTCCGTGGAAAATTTTCAACGGATATCCCACGGATTTGAGACAGAAAGCCAATTTTCAACTGATTTCCCACGGATTCCGTGAAAAATTCCCGGGGAATTTGAGGGAAAAGGGTTTTCCCACGAAGCTTTTAGCCACGGTCGATTCCGTGGGCATTCGAGAGAAACATCCTTTTCCCACGGATTTTCCACAAATTTGTCCGACACAAAAGAGGATGTTGTGTTGTAGTGAAATTAGAAACCATAGATGGTATCATGTAATGAGTAAAGCTTGCGGTAAAATAAGTTAGTATAATGTAAACGATCATGTATTAATAGTCATAAAAGTATCCGTATAATAAAGACAAATTCCCTTAATTAGATATGTGAATCCCAAATAAACTTAATTATTTGTTTTTTAAAATTCGAAGAAACGAAATTGATTTAAATTTTATCCAATTCAACTATGGAATGAACTTTCCATTACTTGAAGACATGTAAATTAACATCTCAAATAATAAGATTTCATTCAACAACAAGTTTATCAAACGCAATACAACACAAAATTTGATTTCAATTCTATTCATTTCTTTTGAATTTTACGAAACAAGCTAAACCTTAGAGATTGGTTGAAATAAGTTAAGATGTGAGGAATGGTAGAATAGTCTAAATAATCATATTAAAGCGTGAAATTAAATATCCAAGTTCTCACCTTAAAAGGTTTTCTCATTTGATCATATATATATATATAGAGAGAGAGAGAGAGGAGGGTACATGCGAAAAGTGCGAGAAGTAGTTTCAGCCATTGATTGGTTTTTAATCTTGTGGTTCACATTAATCATAATTAACAATTTTATTTAATTCAAAAGAGTAAATGAGTAAACATAAGTATTTTATCTCTCATCTCTTTAAATAATTTTTTTTCTATTTCCAATCTGTTGATATGTCTCTCTAATGTTTTTCTCTCCTAAATTTTAAATTAAAAAAACAAATTAAATTTTTTTCTAGTATTTTATTAATTTTACGGTGTGCATCGATGAACACAATCAAATACTTACTAGTTTTTTTTATCGTTGATGCTATGTTAAAGACAAATTATTTTAACCATTTAAAAAGAAAAAAATACTATGTTCAATAATAAACATAGCCAAAAGCATACGAGTTTTAAATTGGTTTTTACAATATTCAATATTGAACACAACTATAGATATATAATTGTTCTGGTTAATGACCCTATACAAGGTAAAATTACGAGTTTTTATATATCAAAATTTTTATAGATAAAATCGCATTCTTTTCACAAGTATTAAGAAATTAACAAATATTAAAACAATATGTTCCTTTTTATTCTTTGAAAACCAAATATTCTTACCAAGAATTCACCATGAATATGTAAAAACATTTAAAATTTAGATACATTCATCAATGAACAATTAAATAAAACTATAAAATTCACAACATCATTCATATTTAAACCAAACCCACAATGTTGTAATCTTAGAAATAGTCCATAGCACATTAAACACCAACTTTCTTCTATTAACAACACTTACATATATAAATTTTGAATAAAAATAAAAAATTTGAAAAATAGAAAAGAAAAGAAAAAAAACTTATATTTATAAAAAAAATTAAACACGTGAAATACAAACATTTTCTTGATCTGCTCGAGTGCAAAAGAAGAAAATAAAACAGATATTCAAGCGATGAACATCTAGAATAATAGTCAAGATTTAGTGATGAACATTTAGAATAACAGTCGGATTAAAAAATCAATTATACAATGTGATCATAATTAGGTGAAATGAAATCACCGTGTGATAAAGTTTGAAACTTGTGTTTATTTATGTTGTTTTGGAACAATCTTTTAGATTATGTAATGTGTAATTGTGCAAGAAATCCATAGGGTTAGCCAATGGATTTAGTATTGTTAACAGAGACTTGGTTTGTATTGTATTTGGGCATAATGTTTCGGCTTTTGCCCTTTTATAATGTTTTTTTGCTTGATATGTAAAACTGCACTTTTCAGCGTTCGGGTCAGGTTTGGGTTCGGGGTCGGGGATCGGGGATTTTTCATCGGGTCGGGGACGGGGCATAAAAAATCCCCGAGAGGGTGCCCCGATAAAAAACCCGACGGGGACGGGGATCACTTTCATGTTTCGGGGTCGGGGACGGGGAAACTCGCCTCGAACCCGCCCCGTTGCCATTCCTAATTTTAATGGGTTAAGATTCTCTCATATTATGATTAAACATGACCCATCATGTTATCTCACATACATGATGGATCTTTTTGTATGACCCACTCTCATGTATGTGAGAGAACATGATGGATCATGTTTAACCACAACATGAGAGAATCTTAACCGCATTTTAATTGATGATCGATGGTTTTGTTCAACTTATTCACAAAATGATGTTACATTCAAAAAAATAATCATTTCAGCACATGATGACTATATTTGATGATAGTGTTTTGCTAATTGTTATGTAATGTACTCATAAGCATGGAAATAATCAAATTGTTAGCTAAAACTAACAAAGCAATGTGAGTTGTACGTTGTTGATTCAGGTAAAAGGTTTAGTGGATGGTTCACTTTGATCGATTTTAAGTTTCTTAAATGCTTGTCTTCAAACATGTGTCCTCATCAAGTATACATACACATTCCTTTATTTAGAGATTTAAGAGTTTGGTTTGTATGTGAGCTATTAACCAACTATTGTGATACCATAGACATGTCATTGTGACACTGCTGGCTTGAAACTTCCATAGCGGTGTGACTAGTAGATCCGTGTACCCCTCCATTACTATTTCCTACTTTGGATTTGTAGGTATATGTACATATTGTACATTGACAGATAGTATGCAACTGTCGGTATATTATTGAGCTTGGATTCTTGAACTTAGAATATTGTTCATATTAAACACATATATCGATCTCTTTGAATTTGATCACTTGTTATATTTCAATTCATCATTCTATATATTTACCTTCTTCGTATTACTTTTGTTATCATTTGTGACTATGC
Organism: Dittrichia graveolens; assembly: GCA_038502395.1. Classification (NCBI taxonomy): domain Eukaryota; kingdom Viridiplantae; phylum Streptophyta; class Magnoliopsida; order Asterales; family Asteraceae; genus Dittrichia; species Dittrichia graveolens. The sequence continues at coordinate 78,339,641 of JARJIL010000001.1, read as the reverse complement.
GATGCACGTTTGACTTAGCCATATTTTCTTAACATATGTAAGGTAAACCGTAGACTCGAAGGGCAATGAGATCGAGTGGAAAATGCAAGTATTATGAAGAAATATTTATAGGTTTTGATTAGTGTTTGTACTTATTTAAGGATGGTATTGAGACTTTTTAAGGTATTCTAATTTTGAGAATTTTTTTTATAGTTTTTGCTTTGTTTATGTATCGTATTAGTAGATTCCACTGCAATAATGATGTCAATATCCAGATTTTTTTATTTCAATATTAATACCGTGAAAAAATTACAATCAAACATAAAAAAAATTGGGTGTTATAAATGTCTATCAAATCTCTACATAAGAGTGTGAAAAATGTAGAAAAAAAGTCATATTTATTAGTGTGGACAAATTATCTAAATTTTTACACTTTTAATCTTGTAAAATATGAAAATAATTCTAAAGTTATACAAGTTCACACTTTTAAGTGTGAATTTCTTAATTATCTATTTATTATTAAATTTACACAATTAAAAGTGTGGATTTTAAAATCAAATGTACATATAATAAATGTAGAGTTTTTTCTTTTCTAACAATATATGTATTTAAACTAATTTTCACAATTATAAATATTACAAGATTTAAAATTCTTACAAGCTTTTTATAAAGTATGAAAAAGTGACATATTTGTTAGGTAGTAAGTGTTCATTTTTTTATGGCAAAAAGGGTAAGAGGCAATAACAAAAATCATTTTTATTGATTAAAACTAGTTTTTCATCAATTTATTTTTGATGAATCCAACATATTTATCACTTTTTATAGAGCAAAAGAGATTTTCAAATGCAAATTTTGAAACCAAAATTTTGGAATAATTTATTGATGAACAAAATGTTTTCATCTAAAAAGTGATGAATATGTTGGATTCATCAAAAAGAAATCGATGAAGAACTAGTTAAAGATGATAAACTAACAATTATCAGTTGATATATATACCGAAAAATGATCAAATAATCATCCATTTTACACTTTTTACTTTAATTTTCTTTTTATTTGATCTCATCCCTATATATATGTATATTATATATATATATATATATATACGAGAATAACTTAGCTACACCATCATACATATAGCTACATGATGCACACACAAAGACTTGGTAGACTCTACTTATACACTATGCACCATGGTGATCCCACCAAGTGTTTGTGTGTGCATCATGTAGCTAGTTAGCTATATGATGGTGCTGCTAAGTTATTCTATATATATATATATATGAGAGTTTATTTGATAACCGTTTTTATTACGAGTACCGCGAGAACCAATCTTGACCTTGATTAAAATCAATCAATGGTCAATAAAAATGACGACTTATTAATGATACATTAATGACTCATTAATGACATTTTTATAATGCATTAATGATGGCTCACCCAGACCCAATTCACAATTGAGAAAATATATAAAAGACTAAAATACCATATTTAAAAGCATTAATTACGGTTGCAAATGATATTCGCGGTACTCACAATAAAAACAGTTCTCAAATTAACTTCTCTTGTATGTATGTATGTGTATGTATGTATATGAGATGGTTCATTTGAGAACCTTTTTTATTACGAATACTGTGATAACCAATCTTGGCTCTTGATTAAAATAAATTAATGACCAATTAATATGATGGCTCATTAATGAAGCTTTAATAGGGGTATTTCGAAAAAATCAAGTTTCAATATTAAATGACAACACACCCGGACGCTATTTACGGTTGAAAAATTATATAAAAGACCAAAATATCCTTATTAATGAGTATTAATTGCGGTTACAAATGGTACCCGCGATACTCACAATAAAAACGGTTATTAAATGATCTTTTCACACACACACACACACACATATATATATATAGTGAAAAGATTATTTGAAAACCGTTTTTATCGCGAATACCATGAGCTATCCAATTCCCCTTCCTTCAATGTCATCACCCACCTATGAATTCATCTTATGCACCTTGTCACATCCAATTCTCTCACGCTCTCCATCCATGAATTCCAGAACGTCTAAGATTTGTTTTCGTGGTACTCACAATAAGATCGGCTCATAAAATAAACCTTCCCATATATATATATATATATATATATATATATATATATCATCTATAAAGCATTTACATATTTTAAATTTCTTAATTTTTAAGTAAGTTAAAATTACCTTATTACCCAACACAAAATATATTTGATAGTAATGTCATAATTAGAGTAGAAATTAATTTGAAAACTATAATGCAATCAATATCTTATATATGGTTTGACTTCCAAATCAGAAAATTGAAAATATCATGGATTGTAAATCAACATATAAATTAGAAATTATTCAATATCAACATGGTGTGTCAATTTACACCTCTACGTTATCAAAAAACATACATGTTATCGATTAGGAGTTATTCGCCGATACCACATTATGCGAGTTCTGTGCTAGTATATATATATATTGGGTTTCATAACTTACGGTCTCTGAGAAAATGGATGGCACATGAATCACATATAGTAATTTTGCAAAAGCGTACGGTCCCACATTCATGAGGTAACATTGCTAAAAACTACATTGATCGATCGATCTCTGAGAAAGCTAGGGGATGGCACATGAATGAATCGATCATGTGGGCGGGCATAATTAAATGAAGATTTAAGGCTCGATAGCTTGTAGACGTACATAGCCTACTTATTGACAGAGAGGCAACGTACACTGGTGTGATGAGAAATTAAGAATTGAAAATCATATTATTAGGTAATTAATTAACTAAAAATGATTAAGCAAATGAGGTTAGTGTGGCATTTAAAAGGGTTGACGTTGGAATTAATTAGAAGAAATATATATATGTATAATCTACCTAGCTAGACAACTATTGCAGACAACACATGCACGAGATCGAGAATGGCATCTTACCACTTGATCCGTAACCAATGGCAATAATAATTAATTAAATCTAAGCAAATTGTTAATAATTTGTTAATAACTGCCAGCCAATTGTGAAGAGTGCACATGCTACGTTCGTACTTCCATCAGAATGAATGATTGATCCTTACTTTTCTCAAGTTTTCATATGTACACAAACACTCGGGTTATCGTTGGGAACCGTACGTACTACACTCCATTTCTTGAAAATAGCATAAATGGATTGATCGTTGTACGTGGTCTGAAATATAAATACTAATCGAACCCGCCAACAATGCACACAATATGTACGTACAGCTAGCGATACAACACTTAATTGCTTGCTGCAGAGCTCGCATGTGTTTTATTTAATTAAAAGATAAAGAACAGGAAAATTACTGCATGCATTCATCTCAATCTGCATGCAAAACCATCTACTTCGACTGCCAATTTTGTCCATACCGACACCATCAATGTATGCCATACATTTATTCTATATATATATATAAATATATATATATATATATATATATCTATATTTTAACGCGAATGTAGTATGTATGAGAGAGAGAGAGAGAAAAAGAGTGTGTAAGAGAGAAAGAGATAACGCATGCGGTATCACACTCAACAATGCACCCCACTGAAACATGTTGGGGGTGGCAACAAAGAAGGGGGTGGTGCTATTTGTGTACTACAACTCCACGCCGGCCACCATACCACAACCATGCTGAGATCGTACTCCCTTAATTAATTTGGCCTTAGATTAGTAGTGTACGGACAAAATTTACCCCTATTTATACTACAAATGATCGACTTACAAGATAGTTGTATAATTTTTGTTTTAAAAGTTAAAGAAGTGTGTCACTACTGTTAGAACCATTGGCTTAATTAAATTTGTAAAAGGATTGAGAAAATAAATTATGAAGAGAACTCTAAGGTTTATGAAAAATACCATATATACTTGTGGATAATAAATCAAATTAAATAGATTTTAAAAGGATACAACAAAGAAGGAAAAAAAATAACAAGTATAACTATCCTAAACTTTAGTAACAAAACATCCCTATGATAATGTAGAGAATATATATATATATATATATATATATATCACTACAAGAAAACTGCTAATTAGCAACGGAAATTAGGGATGCCCAGAATCCGTCGCTAAGTAGCCACGGATTAGCAACAATTTATTGACAATTTTGATTTAAAGAACGTTTAGTACATACGTCCCCTGTCACAAATTACAATGAATCAAACCTAGCTAGTACATGTATAGAACGTTTAGAATTTAAATCAAATGGAAAATGTTACTCTTTAGAGCGAGCTAGATTGAGTTGATAAGAAACAGAAAGAGTATGCTTGGGTAAAAACGAAGTAACCGACCAATGACCTAATCTAGCCATCATCGAACGAAACATGTCCTAAACTTGAGTCCTAATCATGAGAACCACGAGAACTAATTATATATATATATATATATATATAGGGGAGAGTTCATACGAGATTTTTATATTAATCATAACTAATATTTTTATTTTATTTAAAAGGGTAAATTAGTAACAAAATTTTTTCTCTCTCCTATTTCAAATTAATTCTTTTTCTTACTCTAATTAATTTTTTTCCTAGATTTTTATAATTTATATTTTTATTTTATTTAAAAGCGTAAATTAGTAACAAAATTTTATCTCTCTCCTATTTCAAATTAATTCTTTTTCTTACTCTAATTAATTTTTTTCCTAGATTTTTATAATTTACTTTATTATTATTACGGTGTTTACTATTGAACACAACCTACGATTTATAAATTTTTTGGTATGTATATAATATTCATTAGTGAATACATTCGCACTCAATAGGTATCAAAACCATTAATAAATTTTTTAAACCGTATAATTCAAAATTCACTAGTAAGCATGATACATGCATAATGCCAAATTTTTTGAAGCTTTTTTTTCCCGGCACTCATTAACAAACTATTGACAAGTTTAAAATATTTGATATTATAATTAGAAGAAATTAACAACTAATAATTATGTTCAACCATGAACAAAAAAATTAACAAAATATACTTACATTCAATAATGAACAACCTAAACAACTCAATAACTCAATTGTTTAATAATGAAAAAACATTAAAACTAAAAGAAAAATAAAAGCAAACACAAAACTCAATTGTTTGTTAGAAGCTGACATTTGTGAACCATAAGCAAACAAAACAACAACACTTTATCAAAACAGATACGTAAAAAGAAAAAGAAAACTCAGATCAAGGGTTTGGATTTGCAGGATAGGATGGAGTTAGATTTTGATTTAGTGGAAAAAAAACCTAGACTTTGATTCTGATCATGGTGTTATGGGGTGGAGATGGTGGCCGGCGATGGCGTTGGAGGTACCAGTACGATGGTGCGGCAGTGAGATCCCATCGAGTAGAACAGTAGATCAAGAACTTAAAATCACCATGGATGGATGAACTGCAGGTTGATGATGGGGCGAGGAACTGCAAGTCGATGTCACGGTTAGGAGAAAGATGAACGACTGGTCCTTGATTTTGACAATGGAGATGAATAACAGGTCCCGGCGGTGAGATGGTGGATAAACGACGGGTTTTCAAGTCGGTGATGGATCTAAACAAAAACGGAGGAATATACTCACGGGGGAGGGTAGCGATGCTCGGCGGTGGCTACCGGAATCCAGCGACTGTGGGGAAGACATCGATTTGCAGAGTAATTGGAGAATGGAAGGTTGTGACAGCAAAAAAGCAACTGCGAATGGCATTTAAAAAGTTCTAAAAATAGGGTCTTGGTAGTGGTAAAATGACTTCAATACCCTCTCTTCTTTTAGTTTAATTTCCTTAAGGATTACTTTAATTACTATAATGCCACACCCTTCTCTAACCATTGATCAAGTAAATTAACGGTTCTAATTACTTCTCGCACTTCTCGTAAAAAAAGAGTTTCTCGCAAGAACCTTCTTCTATATATATATATATATATATATATATATATATATATATATATATAGGGTTAGGTTATATAAAACCTAAAAAACCATCTTGGACCATTGGATCTAGAAATAGATAAATGGCTGAGATTGTATTTAAAAATCAAACAAGTTGATTACTAATTCACAGTCAATTAACACACATAAAAGGGCAAAAATGTAAATTTCAAACCCTATAACTCAAACAACCTTTATTAACGCTAACCTTATATATGGAAACCGAATATTTTCAAAATCCGCAGAAAGCAAAATCAATATGGATAACCAGCAAACAAAAAATCAGTTCCAATCAATCTTGGAAATCAGATATTTAAGGATCATCATTTTAGGCAAGATAACTAGGTTACAGCTATCATTTTCATCAATGTGTGCATAACATTCATTTTGTGAGAGATATCATTTGCATTTTGATAAACTAATTTGCATTTTCAGTTACTATAGTCTAAATGACTAGTAGAGGGTTATAATATTTGAAATCTGATGTTTAAGATTCATCATTTTAAGCAAGATAACTAGGTTACAGTTATTATTTTCATCAATGTGTGCATAACATTCAGTTTGTGAGAGATATCTTTTGCGGATGATTTGCAGTTTTCATGACCTAATTTGCATTTTTAGTTACTATAGTCTAAATGGCTAGTACAAGGTTATCATCTTTGAAATCTGATGTTTAAGAATCATCATTTTAAGCAAGATAACTAGGTTACAATTATCATTTTCATCAATATTTCATAATATTCAGTTTGTGAGAAATAACCTTTGCATTTTGATTATTTGCATTTTGATATACAAGAGTCTAATTACTAAATAGAGGGTTATCATATGCTATTTAAGAATAATCATTTTAGAAAAGATAACTAGGTTATAGTTATCATTTTCATCAATGTTTGCATGACATTCATTTTGTGAGAGATATCCTTTGTATTTTGATGATTTGCACTTTTAATGAACTAATTTGCATTTTGATGTTTAAGAATCATAATTTTATGCAAATAACTAGGTTACAATTATCATTTTCATCAATGTTTTTAAAATTGATTGCTGATGCAATCCAACATTATGGGTTACATATTATCATTTTCATCTATGTTTGGAGTGAAAACACTTTGTTAGGGTTATCATTTTGTTGGAGATATCCTTTGCACCAATGAAATCGACACGAAAATCGACACGAAAATAAATGGGTCAGGTTAGGGTCAACTCGAAAATGACCCGCATGACCCATTTATAGGTAAAAACTATAACATTTTAAAATTTTCTTTAATACTTGAAATTTAAATTTTGAAAAGAAGATTATGACTTCAAATAAGAGGGTGACATTTTAGGACAATAAAACCCGCCAAACAAAAGTACAAAACCCTTAAACGTTAAAAACTCAAAATAAACAATAAAAGATTTAAAGTTAAAACAATAGTACGTTATTTTAGTATTTGTTATTTTCACTATATGATTTTGATAATTTTACATTTGATTATTTGATATGTGATACTTTAGTATTTTGGATCGATTCATAGTTCTATTTAATGATGAATAATCTTAAATTATTCGATTGTTCAATGACATTATTTATTAGTATAGAACAGTAATATATCATAGTTTTTATTAAATTCATTTATATAAGTGAATAAAAAGGTAAAATAAAATTTTCAATCAAACTGAAATAAATACCGAATTTGAAGTTCGAATACAACGGAAACGAACATTGATTATTAAAGTTAGAATATAAATGAAAATCGTTTTTGAAATTTGTGACAAATGTTGGAAAACAAACATGGAATTTGAAATATTGATAAAGAAGATCGTAGTTGAAATGAAAAACCGTATTCGAAAACGGAAAAAATTCTCGTCGATGACATTTGGCCTAAATGGGTCGACACGAACCCGAACTTGAACGACACGAACCCGAACCAAATTGACAACCTTACTAAAATCTAATGACTAGTTGAGGGTTATCATGTGGGAAATTGGATGTGTAAGAAACATCATTTTAAACAAAAAAAACTAGTTTACGGTTATCATTTTGATCGATATATGTTTGCATGAGATTCATTTGCACAAATGTCTGAGATATTCATGACGATATCCATAAAGATGATTTGCATTTTCAGTACAAATATGTTACCTTATCATTTTCATAAGTAACTGATGATGGCTTATTAATTTCAGTACAATGATGTTTGTATTTATGAAGATGATTTACATTTTCAAAACGAAAATTCTAAAACTAACTGATATTATACAAATATTCGTTCACTCCATTAATGAATAATGCATTTGAACATGTAAAAACCCGAACATGCATATTGAAATGCAAATTCTAAAACTAATGGATATTATAGAGATATTCATTCACGCCATTAATAATGCATATGAACATGTAGAAACCTGAACATGCATATCAAAATGAAAATTCTAAAACTAAATGATATTATACACATATTCGTTCACGCCATTAACGAATAATGCATATGAACATACACAAACCTGAACATGCATATCAAAATGCTAATTCTAAAACTAACTGATATTATACAGATTTTCATTCACTCCATTAACGAATAATGCATATGAGTATGCAGAAACCCAACATGCATACGTAAACACAAAAAAATAACAAAAATACTTGGAGAAGGAAGTGGGTTAGGATACATTACCGTCAAAATCATCATGATCATCACCTATTGATTTGGTGGCATTCGACATATGAAATACAAACAAAAAATAATATAAAAACTATACAAAGTACATCAAAGCAACAGTAATCAAAATAAACAACCATAAAGACTTATGCTGATACTTGATATTATGATTAACCAATATTGACAATTAAAATGCAAATAATATAATCTATCAAAAAAAGCCCAAATGAAGAAACTTAAACAGAAACTTGATTATAACATATACGCATGAAAATGTAAAAGAAAAGGAACTTGTTTGTAACATATGAACATAGCATGATTATGAAATGCATATAAAAAAAACCAACATCGATACCTAACTGAGATTAAAACAGATAACCAAATACAAGCTAAACAAATATTATAAAACAAAATGCAAATGCAAACATAAAGGAACTTGTATAAAACATATGAACAGGTCACGATTATAAAAATGCATAAAGCCAAATAATTGAAAAGATGTGGCTTATGACACATTACCGCCAAGCTCATCATGATTATCACCCATCTACTACAAAGCAGATTGATAGAACAAAAATCGTGAATTTCACAATGTAATTAGCAAAATATCTACAATACTTTCAACCAAATCGTAGAATCACAAATGATTAATAAAACGCTAAATATGGTAACTGATAATTGCCTAAATAACGAAAATGACAATTACTGATCATGCCCTTAAGCTAGCTAGTCAACGGTTAGATGATGGTTCTTTAGGTTCTATATATTAGAAGGGTTTTATATTTTATATATAGGGTAAGGATCCATATAGCTCCACCATTAAACATAGAACTCAAAGATAATTCTTAGCCATTTATTTAAAAGGGTAAAATAGGAATTGACAAATCCAAATTCAAAGTCACTCCTCCCTCAAGAAACCCACAAACTTTATTTTTATTTTTATTTGTTTTACCCTTTAAATCTTTAAATAGTCATAACTATTTCAATTTTAAGAATTTGAGAAAAAAAATTGTACCAATTTACTCATTTTTTAATCCTCTTTCAAACAAGATCACTCTTCACATTTTTTTGAAAATTTTATTTTAAAATGCAAACCATATAAAAATAATACTAAAATGTTATCATTTTGAATCATGTGAATTTTTATCATTTTCGGCTGAAAAAGAGTATTTATATCATTTTCGGCTGGAAGCAGTGTATTTGTATCATTTTTTGCTAGAAACATGTGTATTTATATCATTTTCGGCTAAAAACATGTGTATTTATATCATTTTCGGCTAGAAAGAATCTATTTATATCATTTTCATCTCAATAATGTCATCATTTTAAATGTTGTATATTGTTATCATTTTCATCTGAAAAAATTATCATTTTCAACTTGAAAATGTTATCATTTTCGGCATGAAAATTTCTCATTTTCGGTTTGGTGGATACTTAAAGGGAAAAAAGGAAGGAGCTTGATTTATGGGATTTGGGATTCTCATAACACCCTTCCTTCTATAATTGCATCTTCTAAATGTTTAATTAATTACAATAATACTATTATTAGATCTTGACCATTGATTTAAAAAATCTAATGGTCTAGATTTAACCTTTGAGATCTATGTTTAAGCATAGAACCTATATTGATCTAATTTATATATATATATATATATATATATATATATATGGGAGGGTTCATATGAGAAACATTATTTTTACGAGAAGTGCGAGAAGCATTTTTGACCTTTGATTAGATTTTGATCTAATGGTATAAACAAATCATATTTTTTTTAATTTTATTTAATAAGAAAGGGTATTATGGTCATCTTAATTTTAATTTCCAAAATTAATTTTTTATTTCCTTTTTTAATTTTTACGTTTTTTTTCACACGTATCATTAGTTCTCTCTTTTTTTTATTTAAATTTTTTCCCACGTTAATTTTTTCTATTTAAGTGTCTTTTCCTGTGTTAACTAATAAAACAAAAAAAATAATAAAATATATTTATGTTCAGTAATGAACAATCTAAAATTAACGAAAAGAAGTCCAAAAAAGTTTTAAGTTCACTCTAAAGCAACCCAAAACTATATAAAAAAGCGGTTGTTTATTATTGAACAACGTAATATACGAAAAACATTTAGTTTCGTGTTTATTACTAAACAACAAATCGTTCTTTATCTTCATCTTTCTGTGTTAATTAGTTAACAAACCCATAAATAACTAAAATTAAAATTACGATGAAGTGATGAACAAACTATAAATAACCAAAACTAAACAACTTTATTCATGATTATGATGAAAAAACCATAATATTTTACACGACAATAAGAACCATTTAAAATTTAGAGCAATAAAAAATTCACTAATGAATGATTATAGAAAACTACCATTCTCGTTATTAATCGTTAGTGAATAAATATAAACAACTATAACATTCACTACTGAATCATTATATATATAAAAAATTACCATTGAATAGAGATTTGTTCTCTCAAACACTTACTGATACAAATAAAAAAAATAAAAATAAACATCAACGAACAAGTATTCATGTACATCAAATATATTTATATAAACTCCAACAAAAAACAAATCTCATAAGAAACAAAGCAAAAAAACAGATCTCATAACAAACCAAAGAACAAAGTTTAAACCTTTTATGCTTGTTGCCATAAAATATACAGATCAATCACCTTCAAGGTCTCATCTCCATCTCCGACCATCGTTGTGAAGAACGAGAGTTGACGGAGCGACGTTGTGAAGAATGAAAGTTGCATTTGATTCATGAACAGCGGCGCAACTATGTTGCTCGGTGGTATAGAGAAGGTCTCGATCTAGGGTTGGAAGGGGTGGTGGTGCTCGGTGGTAAAGAGTCCGTGGAGAGAAGGTGTGGTGGAGACACGAGGCGGCAACGACGCTGGAGAAGCGGAGTGGCGGCGGCGGCTTCTTATTTTCTGGCGGCGGTGGTGGTCGGTTGTTCCGAAGGTGTTGTTGATGGTGGTGATTTACGATGACAAGAAACAGATCTGCATCCGGTGCAGTGAAGGAGGCAAGAAACAGATTTGCATTGAAGGAGGCAATAAGCAGATCTTCATCTGGTGCGTTGAAGTAGGAAAACAGCAAATCTATGAATGTTTTGGTGGTGACCGACGAAAGTTTGTTCCAACAAGGAACTATTTTGGTGGTGACTAATTTCCAGCGAAACTTGCCGGAATCTTCATATGAGTCATATGGGAAGTTAAATATAGGGGAAGAAGAATGAAGAACTACAAAAGAGGATGGGAGGCGTGGGTTTTGAGGGGAAAGAGAGAGTGGAGATTTGTGTGTTTAAATTAGGGTAGGATTTTCTTGAAGATAAAAAGACATTTATGTCCTTTTTGAGTTTGTTTAAGTTCCATAATATTTAATTTAATTACGAAATTGCCACACTCAATCATAGCCATTAATATACTAATCTAAAGGTCCTAAACACTTTTCGCACTTCTCGCAAAAATAAGGCTTCTCGCATGAACCAACCTCTCTCTCTCTCTATATATATATATCAAGAAGAATGTTCAATATAGTCTATAATTAATTCATAGTCCTAAGGGACTAATTATTTTAGTCTTTGGATCAATGACATCAATGGTCCAGATTAAATTTTAAAAATTTAGGTGGAGTGACATTTTTCTACTTTTTCATAATTTACATGTGATGCTTTTACAAATCACATGTGATTGTATACTGATCACCTGATTGTATATTTAAAGTTTAGGACTATGTTTTTTAATTGGACTTTATTAAACACAATATATATCAATTATCCCAACAACCCTTATTTAGTGTATATATATCTATACTATATTATAAAGCATTTAGACATTTTGCTTAATCTCTTAAATTTTAAGTCTTTTGAAATTACTAAATTTAACTATTATATAAAGTAACTATTAAATAAAGTTAATAAGAATCTTATATTCTATTTTAATAACTAAACCTTCCATATTTAAAAAATTCAAATAAATTAACTTAATTATTAAAAAATACTTTCATAATCAAACCTTTTATATTAAATATTATATCATGTAATAAATATTTTAACATAATTATTAGAAAATGTGTACAAGTAGAACGCATAAATCTGAATAATCTATAATAAGATTTATAAACATATATTTTAAAAGTTCTTAAATAGCTCAAATAATTAATAGTTTCAAATTAGTTTACTATTTTCTTAATCTCTTAATTTTAAATAGTTTCAAATTACTAATTTACACTCGGTATTTTTATGCAATTTAACTTATTTTATAACTAAAGACTTTTTTTATTATTTAATTGTTCTCAAAGTTTATTTAAAAATAATGAAATAGTTGATTAATAACACGAAAATTAAAAAAATAGATATGTTAGCAATGTAAAATTATTCGTTGCCACCGTATTATGTAAATTCCCAAACGAACAAATTATCGAGTAGAAACTATTTGATTCCGCCGCATTGCGTAGGTACCATGCTAGTGTGTGTGTGTGTATATATATATATATATATCCAGAGGTGCACATAACCGGATTTTTATCCGAACCAAATCGCTTTTTTAGCCTTGAAAAAAACCGGATCGGATTGAAACCAGTTTTGAGGGGTACAATGTGTATCCAGTCAAACTGGTTTCGGATTTAAATAACCGGTTTGGAAAAAAACCTGTTTTTTCGTCCTTAAAGTTTTTCCAACTACATACGGTAAAATGTGTATCCCAAACTTCTTTGTTTCGATTGTGTCCCATCACTCTAACGACTTCAAGGTTTTTTCCAACCGAAGATTCAACCATGTGAGGTTGGTATTATTATTAGCCATGAAGAATAAAAAAAGAGTTTGAGAGAGTTAAAGTTTGATATAAATCAACCAACTACATTCCCAAACTATTTATATATGTTTATGGTGGTAAAATGGTGAAACCTGACAATAAAAGGGCTATAAAACGGTAAAATGTACCTGCTATGGCTATAAAATGACTAGTTTTTTAAAAATGGGTAGGATTTTTTTTCGGATAAAAAACCGGTTTTTATCCGGTTTTTTGTAACTAAATTATCCGGCTGCCCATACATTTTGCAAACCGGTCAAAAAAATTGGTTTCAAATAAATCCGATCCGGACACAAAAAAATCCGGTTTGAAAAAAAACGGTTTTTGCACAAAATCGGATATTCGGTTTTTCTGGGCATCTCTATATATATCCTTTCCAAAACGCAACCGTAATGGGCTAAAGCCCATTTCTTTCCTTCGTTTTTTTCCCTCTGTTTTCTATTTGGTTCTCGACCCATAACCATATGACATGATAAAAATCACTAGACACATTTAAAAGCCCATCAAGATTACTTATGGAGTTCCAATTTTTTTCTCAAATGGTCGTTTTTGTAGGTTTTATTTCACTTTTGAGTATCTCCGACCTGAAACAGTCAAACATTGATTAAGTAAACATTTGAACACAACTTAGACTATAATTTGACACGAAAAACATAGATATTGTCATAAAATAAAAATATATTAAGCTTATCACTTTGCCTAAAAGAATTAGTATACATGATCCATTCTTCACTTAAGGATCTCAAAAACTTTCTATTTACATCATCTTGATCAATAGACGCTCCGGCAGTTGCTAGCTCTCCAATAAGTTTATTAAACCTATCAAAGGTTTGAGTCATTGTTTCATTCTTTCCAACCATGAAGTTCTCATATTGTTGTTTTAGAACAGATTTCCCGTTCCTCTTACTGCTTTTTGTTCCATAAAACCTCTTCTCCAAAGCTTCCCACAGTTCTTTAGAATCTGAACACCTGTGAAATTGATGTTGGTATTCATTAGATATGGCCAAAAGCAAAGTGCTTAAAGCCATCATCTCAAATTGTCTTTATTTTCTCTAAACATCATTCTTTGGAGGAGATCTCTTCTTCTTAGATACATGAGCATTGAGTTCCACGGCAGTAGTAGGACCATTCTTAATAACATCCCAAATAGTGTAATCTGTGAGCAAGATATACTGCTTGATTCGAATTTTCCACATATCAAACTCATTGGGTTTGAGCATGGGAACCTTAGACACTAGAACCCCTTCATTAGCAGTACTCATGTTTTCCATTGATGAAAATAGCATTAAAGAAAGATCACAGACTTGTCTTCTTGTTTGATCTTGGATCAAGAGCAACCATAAGATTTGATAGCTCTGATACCACTTGTTAGGATCAGATTAATAAACTATTTGAACCAAGATATATTAAGGAAGCCGCGGAATTGCACTTTAATACTTAAACAAGAACACAAGAATTTAAAAACAAATATATCTTGTATTGATCACAATAATCAGATGATTACAATCAAACTGTTTCAAACAAATCCCTAATCTACCTTTTATGACAGACGTGCAAAACGTCTCTAATGAAAGGATCACACAAGACCTTGAGGCTAAAACTCTATGAATGCTAAATAACAGACTCTCTATTTCGTTGTTTTTTTTCTAACCTATATTTACATTCATATATACCTAGAATTACAAGATAAACATTAAAAAAAAACTTTATCTTCAATCGTATCTTTATCTTCTCGTAATTAAAATTTCCTTGATCTTTGGAATCTTTCCTTGATTGTAGGAATCTTTCCTTATCTCGACCGGTTTTAAAAATCTTTACACAACATCAACTTTGAACTAAGAGTATTAATATTGGTCTGCAAGTAGTAACTTTGTAGAACAATATTAATTCCAGCAACAAGTATTAACTTCAGCGGTTGTAATTTCTACTATCAACATTAAATCTTGTTATCAGTAGTAACTCCATTCCTAGCAGTATTAAGTTCAAAACAACAGTTTTTGAGTTGATTTAGCAGCATTCAGACCTAGCAGACAGGATTAAATAAGATGGTTATTTGCGGTTTTGTTGAGTGATACAAAGTTATTGTGCAAAAATATGCTCTACAAATGCTATTTCTATATATCTTTTAATTTTGGTTCTGTCAGTCAGAGACTTTTGTGGGGAAAATTTTTCGTATGTCTCATTCTCCTAACATGAAGGCTATATATACAAGAGTTACAACAAGAAATATGGCAACTAATAAAGGAATAACAAGTAATTAGCCTATAACTAAGGAAGAGAAATATACAACAAAACTTTGGAAAGGATTGAGTCAATCAATCTGTAAATCATGCTCTCATCAACACTCTCCCTCAAGGTAGAGAATGGATGTCGATAATTCCCAGCTTGCAAATAGAGCTATGGAAAATACTTCCACATACTGCTTTTGTCAGAATATTTGCGAGTTGGTCCTTTGAAGTAACAAATGGAAGTTCAAATGTCCTTTTTTTCAAGATGGTCTTGATAAAGTGAGGGTCAACATCTACATGTTTTGTCCTATCGTATTGAACCGGGTTGTTACATATAATCACTGCTGCTTGATTACCACAATAGAGTTTCATCGCATCAGTATGATCAATTCCAATGTCTTGTAAAAATCGTTTTATCCACAATAGTTCACAAACACCATGAACCATGCCCCGATACTTAGCTTGTGCACTCGATCTTGCAACAACCTTCTGTTTTTTGCTTCTCCATGTGACCAGGTTACCTCCCATGAATTTGAAGTATCCTGAAGTGGACTTCCTATCCGTTCGATTTCTGGCCCGGTCTGCATCTATATATCCACTTACTTCTTGACTTCGAGTTTTCACAAAAAATAATCCTTTCCCTAGTGGGGACTTCAAATACCTTAGTATTCTACCACACTCACAGTATAAGCTATATCTAGTCATGTGTGTGACAAGTAAATCAACTTTCCAACTAGCCGTTGATACATTTCTTTATTTGTTGGGACTTGATCCGGGTGAATCGCCAAACCATGATTCGTTTCAATCGGGGTATCCACGGGAAGACAATTAAGCATACTTGTTTCTATCAATAGATCTAGCACATACTTATGCTGACACATAGAGATACCTTGTTTCAATTGAGCAACATCGATGCCTAAGAAATACTTTAAGTTTCCAAGGTCTTTCAATTCGAATTCTTGAGGTTATCCATCTCTTGTGGATCATTTCTTGTGACTACCATATCATCTACGTACACGATTAGAGCTGTTACTTTCTTCTCTTGGTTCTTGACAAATAGGGTATGATCTACATCACTTTGTTTATACCCAATCCTCTTCATAAAGTTAGAAAATCTTCCAAACCATGCCCGAGAATTTTGTTTTAACCCGTATAATGCCCTTTTTAACTTACACACCTTATCATTGCACTCTATGCCAAGAGGGGCATTCATGTATACTTCCTCATCCAAATGTCCATTCAAGAAGACATTTTTTACGTCGAATTGCCGTAATGGCCAATTTTGGTTTTCTCTTATTGATACAAGGATACGAATTGTGTTTATTTTTGCTACGGGGGCAAAGGTATCTCCATAATCGATCCCATATTTCTAAGTATAACCCTTTGCGACGAGTCTTGCTTTATATTTGTCGATATTACCTACCGAATCTAGTTTAACTGCATATATCCATCTGCAACCAACTTTCTTTTTCCTGGGCGGAAGACTCACTAATTCCCATGTACGGTTTTTTTGCAATGCTTCCATTTCATCATTCGTAGCTTTCTTCCATTTTTTATCTTTCAATACTTCTTACATGTAATCTGGGATAAAAAACAGAAGATAACTGTTCATTTCTTCGGAACATCTTGGTTTTGTCTTGTCCGGTACCTAAGTTCGTTAACAGTGTCATGTACTCCTGATGTTTCAGGAGTATCCTAAAAAATAGAATCGTTAGGAGTAGGAGCAGCGGGAGTAGTGTTTACTGGATGTGGCTCTTGCGGATTCTCGGTGGTGGTTACACTTGGGGAAGTTGTACTATCATCCTCTTCAACCTCCGGCGCCATATCATCATTTTCTCCAACTTTAACTCTGGTTCCCATTATCATTTCTTTCAACTGTTGATCCACGAGCCTCACTCATTGGTTCAATCATCTGGTCATTTCCATCTTGGTAGTCATGCATGTTCTCTTCCTCCAAGTTTGATGATTTCTCCCTCTGAAGAGAACACTCATGACCGAAGAAGGGAATGTTTTTGTCGAATACAACATCTCGAGTAACATACATTTTATTATCCTAGGGTCATAGCACCGATAACCCTTTTTTAGATCTGCGTACCCCGGAAAATCACATCGAACAACCCCGGGTTCTAGTTTTCCTAAGTTTTGTTGTGCATAGGATGTACAAACAAACACCTTTGGTTAGATATTCACGCTTGATGTAGTGTTTACAAGTTCATGAAGTTTTTGAATCGGAGTTTTGAACCCAATAACCCAAGATGGGGTTCTATTCATGAGATATGTTGCTGATCAAACTGTTTCACCCCAATATTGGCGTGGAACATTCATATCAAACAAGGAGGCCCGAACAATTTCTAGCAACCGCCGGTTTCTTCTCTTAGCTAACCCATTTTGTTGTGGTGTCCCACATATTTGATGTCTAATGGAATTCTCTTTACAAAACTTTACCATCTCATGATTAATGTACTCATTTTCATTATCAGATTGAAGGACCTGTATCTCACACTTGTATTGTGATTTCACCATTTGACAAAGCTCCTGAAACACAAAACAAACTTCCCCTTTGTGTTTGAGGAGTGATATCCATACCATCCGAGTACATTCATCAAAATAAAGAGCCCCATTGGGTGTAGAAATTTTTGCTGGAACCCATACATCAGAATGAATAGTCATAAAAGGAATTAAAATTTTATTATCACTTGGAGCATACGAGGTTTTATGGCTTTTTGCTATCTCACAAATACCATACTTAAACTCACTACCTTTTTCATTCAAAAATAAACTTGGTTTTAATTTTCGAAGATAACTAAATGACAAGTGTCCTAACCCACTATGCCATAGCCATGCTAAGGTTTATTCCCTTGATTGATTCTGGTGTTATGAGCCATGTCTTTGTTCTTCAAGATAGTACAACTGCCCTCGTCTAATACCACAACCAAGAATCCAATGTGTTGTCATGTCCTGAAACACACATTAATCGGGCCAAAAAGTTACAAAACAATTCAAGTTTTTTGTAATTTGGCTAATAGATAAAAGATTTTAGAACAATGAGGGGACGACAAGAATAGTATCTAGGTTCATGGAACTGGACACCTCAGCTGTTCCTTCACATGTTACATGTGTCTCTCCCCCGTTAGCAGTAAGTATCTAGGTTCATGGAACTGGACACCTCAGCTCGTCCTGAAACACACATTTATCAGGACAAAAATGTTACAAAACAATTCAAGTTTTTTGTAATTTGGCTAATAGATAAGAGATTTTAGAACAATGAGGGGACGACAAGAATAGTATCTAGGTTCATGGAACTCCTCAGCTGGTCCATCACATGTTACATGTGTCTCTCCCCCGTTAGCAGCAAGTATTTTCGATTCTTTAAGAGGGCACATAGATATGAGTTTAGATGGATCATTTTTCATATGATCAGTTGCTCCTGTGTCAATAATGATCAGTTGCTCCTGTATCAATAATCCAAACATTATTCACACCGTGGGTAGTACTAGACATAACAGAGTCTTTGAATTTTGTAGTGTGCGCGGCAATTTAGGGTGATGGTTCTTCATTCGTTGAGGTAGCCACCGTGGCTTGACCTATTTTCTTTCGTGGTTTTTTCGAGATGTCCCACCACTCCAGATACCTTATGATTTCATAACACCGCTACTTCGAGTGTCCTTCTTCCCCACAATGAGTGCAGGTATACGGGCCACCCTTACGGTTGGAATTTTTTCCTTTCTAGAGTGGGTTTCGAGCAGATGAACAATACTGTCAAATTCTGCCTTAGGTTCCTCCATAGTGTTTTGTTGATTTTGATCCTTGCGAACATAGGCATAACAAGATTCTAGATCAAGGGGCGAATATTTTCTCAAGATTTCACTCCTAGCTTGATTGAATTTTTGATCAAGACCAGCAAGGAATATGTGAACCCGCAAACAGGCAAGAGTTTTGTGAAGGGATACAACCTGGTTAACACTTTCTTCCTGAGCCGTAAGACAAGTATCAATCTCTTGGAATATACTGACAAGTTCATGGGCAAGGATCTACCGTTTTGGTGAGTGGTGAACGACCTTCAATTTAGTTCAAACAGTTGCATTTCGTCAGAGCCATCATAGAAGCTTTTTGATGACAGCCTCCCATATTCCCTCACCATCTAGAGTCGAATGAATCTTCGGATTAGCGACGGACTCATCGAATCAATAAGCCAGCTTTTGACACAATTATTATCAATCAACCAAGTTTCAAGTTGCTTGTCATCTATAGACGGTTACGGGGTAGTACCGATGATGAACCCCGATTTGTTTCTTGCTCCAATACGCATCTCCATAAGTTGCGACCACAGTGGGTAGTTGGTATCATCTAAGATGATCGTAGTGGGAAAGGGAGCATCTTGTACGTTTTGGACAATGACTCGAGATTCGTGAAATGAGGTTTCTTTAATTTCTTGGCCATGGGGATAAAAATACGGTGAATATACGATGGTGAATTTGGTGGTTTACGGTGGAGAATATCCGGAGGTTTGCGTTTGTTATTGCTGTGTCAGAGACTTTTGTGGGGCAAATTTTTCGTATGTCTCATTCTACCAATGTGAAGATATATACAAGAGTTACAACAAGAAATATGACAACTAATAAAGGAATAACAACTAATTAGCCTATAACTATATGGAAGAGAAATATACAACAAAACTTTGGAAAGGATTGAGTAAATCAATCCGTAAATCATGCTTTCGTCAACGGGTTCAATTGCATGTGTTACATCGATTGTGATATATCACCCTTAGGCCTTGTGTATGGCTCATCCCGAAGGCTTCGGGTAGCCTTTTGGGTTCCTTGGATTGTGATATTCCTTATTTCCTTATTAAAAAAAAGTTAAACTAATGAGCCCACGTATATGACACGTGCACTAAAAATTGGATGCCCCTCCTTGTTTGATGCCTTGGGCCCAATACCAGACTGAACAGTTCTTGTGACCGGCTGTGTGTATACTATTCTAACTCGAAACAGGCATACCAAATTAAATGCATGGTGATCGAACATGTCTACATTTATATATGTCCTTTGTCTTGTTGCATCTAATAACATGCATGTAATTCCTACTTAACATATATTTCCAAACGATCATTCGCAATCGTAAGTACGTGTTAGGTTGGATCACTTACACTTACCATCATCTCCATCAGTTTGCAGAACACTCGTCATCATTGATCGTTCATTTATTGTTTGACTTTAAATTAGAAAAGAATTTAACAAATATTGATACATAATATTAGATCAGTAGCAAGTTGATTTTATGGGTTTATTGTTTTCTTTTTGTCTTTTTAGTTTGGGTTAAGGCCACCGATCAATAGCATCCTATTTTTTTAAAAGAGTTGGTGTAAGTAATTTAATTTTTAATCTTCTAAAACCGGGGTTAAAAGTGTTTTTTGTACGGGTATGTGTGTATATATATTTTGTATGCTTCCGTCCTATGTCGTGCTTTCAATATTCTTTTAATAATTGCGTCAGCCAAGGGAAAGCAAGTGATAGCTGTATTTCAAGACGAGTACGTAGACAACAGGCAAACTGTAAACTGTAGTAAAATAGTCTCAAAAAGACTGTATATATATATATATATATATATATATATCATTGTACACTCTTTTTATTGTATGACGAAATATAAGGTATGTACTATATGTTAATAAGAAGATTTTCACGTTATTAACATATAGATTGGGTTACTAGACGGCCTTTAGCCAACAATATCAAGATGTAGTTTAATATGTTACTCCCTTCTTGAGATTGAAGGTTGATGTCCGATTGTGTAAATAAGTGTAGATTAGATCGAGTGTGTGTTTTGTCTATCGACAAAAAAGAACATATAAAATGGGTTACCCCAAAAATATTTTTAAAAAATAATAAAAAAAAAGTTAGGTTAGTGTGATTGAATATTGAGGAGGGAGGCCCTTGTTCTGATTAACATCCTAAACATGGACGCTAAACCATTCTCAATGCCTTCAACATGGAAATCTAAAGGCTCAACACAAATTTGATGTTGATAATTTCTTTCCCCTGTTCCTTTCTGAATCCATTTCGAGACGACTATCGACCATATACTTCGTGATTTCAGTTTACCAATAAAAACAGACATGAATGACAAAAGCAATCCAAACACCAAAAGGCTGACTTCACTAACATCTCTTAGTACTTTGATCACTGAAGAGAGGTGGATATCAAGGTTCAACAGTTTTGAGCAATAAAACTGATCGATTTGCTTTAACTTTGCAACTGATTTCTTGGCGTTCTTTTTAAGTTTTTTTAAAAACGACGAGTTGATTCTTAAATCTTGTTTCCGTCTTCTTTGAGCAGATTGAATATCACGGATATGTCCTTTCACTTGTGACACAATATCCCTAACTGAACCACATATGTCCAAAAGTCTCATTGATCGAACCAGCAACTCGTCGACTATTTTCTCATGTTGATAGTGGGAAAGGGCTTGTTGGGTCAGTTGCAAATTTAGAAGATTATCAACACATGTGTATAATCTTTCCAGGGATTTTAGACCAATGGAAAATGTTTCAGCATCAGGAATATTTGACATAGATGATTCCCATGTTCTAAGGTAATTGAGTTGCTCTTCAACTTGAAGTGTGCTGTGATGTGATCTTGTTGGCAAACTAATGGACCGAATGGCGTGGCGTGTGATCCATGAAGAGGAGGAAGAAAATGAATGCAACGATGCCATTCGTTTGGTTATGATGTTGCCAAGCGTTCGAATGTTTCTGATGACAACTAAAATATTGTCACTTGTCATTCTATTTATACAAAAACTAGTTGGCATACATTAATGTTTAGAATGAGAGGAGCATGTGAAACACCATGTGCATTTCTTTAGAATTTGCATCAAAAAAACAAATACAAAACTCTGATTTCTTTAATGATGTTTGGCATGAAAGAAGCAAACAGATGGCCTCCCCACATGTGTTTCCTGCAGAGACTGTCTTAAGTTGCTCCCTTTTATGATTACTCTCTAATGCATCTTTAATTACAAATTCCTAACCTCTGGAACATCATCAACATAAGGTTTCTTCTGGTCTCGTCTTTTTCATGTAAGCTATTAACTACTAATTAGCTGTTGACAAGAACCCTTAATTAAACCGTCATTAGATTTGTTGGACAACAAACTGCTCTAAAGAAACCTTAAACCATCATTATATTTGTTATATTATTCGAGATATATATGTATATTACAGTTTAGTGTAAGATATTGTAAAGATAGGTCATGGCCTATTAAGGTTTCCTTTTTACACTTCTAGTCTATAAATACTTCTTAATGTAATAAATAATATCTATGGGGTCTTCAATATGGTACATGATGTTATAGCCTTAGAGTTCTAACCATATCTTCTATTTCTCTCCCTTCCACCGCCTCTATGTTGCCACCACCGAACTAGGTTGGCCACCACCTTCCTTCACTCCGCCGTCCCCCCTTGAATGATAACTTTCTTTCTTTTGTTTACCCTCTCGTGTTGCCCCACGGATGCATTGTAAATAAAAGTAGATCGTTTTTTCCCTTGTCGCCACTGTCACCGTAATTGTAGCTCTAGCTACTGCAATCATAGCTACTATTGTAGCGAACTGCCTCTATCGCGCTTCTTGCCACCGGTGCTGTAGTTGTAGCTGTCGTAGGCGTAGCTCTTATGCCTCTGACGCTCTTCTTGTCGCCCCCTTTCGCCGCTAACATGTTCCCACTTTGCTTTCATGGAGTTCTCTCTTTGTATATACTATGCTTTTCTCCGATCTTCTACCACTCTTACTATGGGGGTTTATTTGAGATATGTATGTTAGTGTTTACAATTGGATAGACCGGCCAGATGTATAAATGAACCAGGTTCATTAGGGTTTCATTTGTATCATTGTATTATGTAAATACCGTTTAATGTAATAAATAATACCTAGAGGGTCTTCATTATTCCATATATATTACAATATAGGGCTTAATGTGTGAAAATACAAACGAATTATCTAAAAATTGCCAGCTTATGAGAAATCAATAACCTTGGACCTTACTAGGGACACTGCATGTCCCTAGGACCGTCAGACTTCAGCTAAAACTTGAACGAGTATGCACTCCACACTACACAACTCATTTACATTGTTAATCACATCACACTAAAATTACTAACATTCCTTATGCGTAAGTTCGCAGTACATAAGCACATTGCGATCCTTGGGCGTACGTAGAGGATGAATAATGAATCCCATAAAACGTGTTTTTCACAACAAATTAAATTACTGAAACATCAACCAAATAAGGGTTCAAACTATAATCTATCATCACAACAGAATCTAGCTATCTAGAGGAGATTTAAATGGCACGAACGTACAGGGGTGTTCAATTACTTGCAATCGATGGTAATTTAGCCATTATATATCAACATTTTCGCAGATCCAAGATTTTTGATCAGATATGCATTATCATATATAAGAAAAAGGGGTTAACATTCTCTCATGTTTGGGTCAAATATGACTCATGATATTTTCTCATAAACATGAGAGTGGGTCCCTTATTTTAGTAAAGAATTGGTCCCCTTTATAGGGTTCACTCTCATGTTTATGAAAGAACATGATGAATCATGTTTGACCTAAACATGAGAGGATCCTAACCCAAGAAAAAGATATAATTTTTGGATCATGACAAGTTTCATAAGTATAGAACAAATAATTTGATATAGTTTATTGGGTGAGTACATTTAGGATTGAGACTCGATATCGAATCAATGTTCTAAAAACTACATCTAATCCAACCTCTATACTATCTAAACTAATTACAAGATTTTCTAACTTTCTATGAGCCATTGTCATTTCTTCTGTGCCATGGAGAACACTAATAAGGGCATCATCTACACCCCCTACCTCATTCGCCATCTTCTTCGCCTTCTCAGTCGACCTCCATTTTGAGATCAATGAGCATCCACCAGACCTTTTCTTTATCGTCGTTCCTGGTGACGACAAAAACAATAAGACGGATTGTAAAACGCGAGATGTCATGACATTCACTTCTGTAAGAACCTTCACCACCACTGCCAAATTGTAATCTTTCAAAGATGGCAAAAGGGTTAACTTCTTTTCAGACCGTTTCAATGATCTAATGCACTTTGACGCCTCTTTCTTCAACTTCTTTCTTGAGCTGATATACGACGAAATCTCATTTTCAAACTGCAATTCCATACTTCCTCTTCGAAGACTTGATTGAAGGCGTAAAGCATGTTCTTTCATCTTATGTTGTGTGTCCCTAATGATGCCACATGTGTCAAGTAGTTTAACCGAATGATCTAACGCGTCTTCTAATATCTTCCCATGTTGTGTGAGGAAAGAGTAAACAAGTTCCTCCACACATCTATACACTTCTGATAAACAAACTAAACCAGTTTGAATGGTTTCAGCTGTTAGGGTTTCAGTCGAAGAACACAATCTTGTTTCCCATGCTCGTAACTTGTTTAGTTCGGCCTCGACTCGTAGAGAAGTGGGATGCAATCTAGAAGGCAAACTAATGGATCTATTTGGGGGCAATGCGGATGACCTTTCCATTTTTTGTGTTCAAAATTCTGAATCCACTCAAATTAAGTATGAAAAATTGTACAAAACAGAGGAATGAACTGAACTAATCATTATGAACCATTGTTTGGTATATATATACATGTACGGCCTTAAGAATTCATGCAAGAATCTTGTCGCTACAAGTTGTTGAAAATAGTGACAAAAGAGAATATAATCACGTTACGGCAATGTGGGCAGACTTACTGAATTGAATGAACCTGTAACCTTTTAAGTCAGCAAATTTAGATACACACCGATCTTTTGTTGAATTGGAAAATATTGACAAAATGGTCGACTTTAGTGACAAATTAGGGGTCTCTCCATTGAATCAAGTAGTGTTGTCATATCCTGATGCATGCATGTAGATCAGAACATGAAAGATTTTAAGATTCTTTGTAGAATTAAAGATTGCAGCCTGTGAAAGAATTCAAGATTTCTTGAAGAATTGATGGCAGAGGAATGGTTGCATATATTGGGGACAAGAGAGCATGATATATGAGTTAAAATGATGGGTATTTAATTAATGGGATTGGGGGTAGAAGATAAGCTGGAAACACATTTTTCATATTAGTAAGGAAGCATTCTACATGGGAATATTGATTTCTTTATAATAATATTTTTTTATTTTCAAGCTACCAAGAATAGCTAGATGACAGATTGACAGAAGATCTGGAGGGATTCTGGCTGTAGAGAGATAATTTACCCAATAAATGAAGGTTGTCGGTATTGTATTATGGTTGAAATGTGATTAAAGGAACATAAAGTCAGGATGGCCGAGTGGTCTAAGGCGCCAGACTCAAGTTCTGGTCTTCGTAAGAGGGCGTGGGTTCAAATCCCACTTCTGACATTATAAGATTAATTTTTTTAATCCTACTTCAAAGTTTTTGCAGCATTTTTACGGTTAACAAAACAGAATATATTGAAATATAAAATATAAATCATATATTCACGATCTTTAACAAATTCACTCTTTAAAGCTCGGGCTCGTTTTAAGTTTTTAACGATCCGAGCTCAGATAGCTAGATTACGAATAGTTCATCTCGTTTACATCCTTAAACAAAACCCACCTTCACATATATCATGCTTCAATATTTTGAACCTATTGATTAAATTCTACATCAAAGACAAAGTTAACATGCACTACATTTCTAAGAATGGAAAGCTATGTGCGCGCGCATACATACATATATGTACACGTACGTGCCGAGTGTGGTTATTGCAGCATACCCATTTCCAGCTTACAAGCAACTTACTTAGACATGTGTTTCCCACACATGAAATGACCATACAAGAAGCTACTAGATTAACCACCAATTTCCAGCAATAGAATCAAATTAAGAAACTTTCCTCAGTTTGAAACCAGTTCTTGAGGCTTCAAGGTGCCAAATCCACACAAAAAGCTACTAGATTAATCAATTGATTTTCGATCAACAACTTCGAACATACACACTAATTGAGCAGCATATATAGTTTCTCCACTTCTCTAGCAACCTAGTTGTTTCTTGATCTCTTGATCAATTGGTACAGCAGGAGCACAGTTATATTGACTAAAGAAAAGTCAAATAGGTAATTTAAAAGCATATATAATAACCCTTAATTAAGTTCCTCAATTTTCTGGCTTAATTTGTGCAAAACCCATCTTAACTAATCTTCAAAGTTTATTCACATAGTGCCAAGCATAAGGTTGTATTTCATGGTTAATGGAACACATGATTAAACTTCTAACAAGGCTAGTTAATTAAAGACATGAGTACTTGAACACATGATTTTTTTTTAGTATTATTATTTATTTATTTTTAACTTTTGCATATGATTAAACTTTCACTTATAAGGTGCACAAGGCATACCTAAACCTTCCTTTAACCTACTAATCAGGCTGTTGAGTAATTAGTTAAAATCATATTCAAACCATATTAAGGTTGAGATACACCAAAGGCGCGCGGACCATTAACAACTAAGCTCTAATTATGATATTTGAGTATGAAATGTCGCTAAAGAAACTAACAGTCAGGATGGCCGAGTGGTCTAAGGCGCCAGACTCAAGTTCTGGTCTTCGTGAGAGGGCGTGGGTTCAAATCCCACTTCTGACATATTATCAATCTTTTTTATTAATTTTTTTGAATAAAATTGATCCCAGAAAATAGAAAGAATATATTTCTAATTTTACTAAAATAGCACTTCAAAATTATCAAAAGAAAAAAAAACAGCGTAATTAGTTTTAAATGTTATTTATCAGTCATATATAGCTGATATATAAACATAATTTATCTTGTTAATTAATTAGGCTTTTATTCTCACATACAATTTGTACAATTAATGAGTTAACCTAAATATACAAAACAAATATAGATAATTTCTAATTGAAATTTCTGTATGCATATTTGTTAAAACGAAATTTTTATAGAGCAGTTTTTATAACATATAGTTGATATGCTAGATTGGATACTCGTTTTATACATGAATTGGTTTAAAAAATATAGAGTTAATTATAAAATTAGACCTTTCAATATATGAGATATTTCACTTTTAGTCCTTTTTTTTAAAAGTTGTGGTATCAATCCTTTAAATGAGGTTTCTGCACACTATTGGTCCTTTGACCATTAACTTTAACGATGTCACTGTTAAATCTTTTAAAATAACTATTTTACCGTTAATGCACCCAACTCACTCACTCAACCACTCTTTCACATCTCTCTCATTCTCTCTTCCTCTTTCTTTGATTCTTTCTCTTCAAAGGAAAACGAAAATCTCACCAACAGCAATATCAATGGCAGAAGAACAGCGCCTCATCCATCTTCCCAACAAACCAACCTCCATTCCATCGATGGACTGTTCTCCGGCGATATCATACTCCCCCTCCACCTTCTCAACACCGACGACCCACCTAATAAACAAGAAATCCCAACAGTGGTCGGGAATCGGAAAGGTAGTAGCGCACGGTGCTCGAGGAGAAACTCTACCGACGATATGTACCGGAAATGGCCAAGTAGCCCAGGTTGGGGCGGGGTTGACTTTAGCCGGAGTAGTCCAATTTGGCAAGCGAAACATTCCGAGCATAACGTAGCCTACACGACAGCCTTGGTCGAACCACCGCTGAAAAAGGTTCCCGTCCGACCAAAAATTCTACCTCCGACACTGAGTTGGTAAAGTGTTGAACATAAATGTTCCGACGTGTATGGGTTACCGACAACGCATGAGTTGTAGGAGTGGTGCGATTAAAGAGGATAAGGGTTTTATGGTGGTGGTGGTGGTCCGGTAACAACGGCGGTCCGGCAATGATCCAGTGGTAGTGACGGTCCGGCGATGCTCTGGTGGTGGCGGTTTCCCGACAAGGTCAAGAGATAAAAGAGGAAATGGGTAAACCCACAACAAAGATTTCACAAGAAAAAGATTCTCTCTCCTCTTTTTCCTTTTCCTTCTCTCTCTAGGACTCTCTTTTGGATCACAACAAAAAGTCCAACCTTTAAACATACAAATGAAGAAAAAATAAAGATCTGATTCTTTAAACATACAAATGAAGAAAAAGAAGAAAAAAATGATGAAGATGATGTAATGGTGTCTGCTAGTCAAAGTGAAGATGATTCTTTTTCCATTCAATGTTTAAAGCATAATAAATAGGACAGAAAACAAAGATCATTAAATATAAAGGATTAAGGGTATAATAATTATTTTAAAAAATTTAACCATACCACTATTAAAGTTAACGATCAAAGGACCAATAGTGTGCAGAAACCTCATTTAAAGAATTAATACCGCAACTTTTTGAAAGAAATGACTAAAAGTGAAATATCTCATATACTGAAAAAATCAATTTTGTAATTAACTCAAAAATATATTAAACATTAATAAATGATTTTATATAACTGTAAAACGTGAAATAAATGAGAACAATTAATATTTTTTATGATACGAAGAGATATTATTGTATTTTTTGTACAAGTAATCGATTATTATTGTTATAATTAGAGTAATAAGGTCAAATCTTTATCCATTATAAATAAAATTTAAAATGACTATAAAACATTTTAAAATGATAAGACTAAAAATTTGATTAAATATGATATTTTAAAATATTATAAGTGGTAAATATGTTATAATATTTGTAAATTTGGGTGGGCGAATATAATATTTTAAATTTTAAGAATAGCATATATTAAATTTTTCTAATAATTTTAATTGAATTTTGACTAAAAAAGTCAAATTTGAAATTCTAAATTTATTTAAATAGATGATAAGATTAAACAATTAAATTTATTTTATTAAATAAATCGTTAAGATCATTCAAATATTTGATGCATCTTTGTATTAGAAGATAACTTATACTTAAAGCTACTCGTGTCATTTCACATGCATCATAATAGAGCTCGACTTTCCAAGAAAATCTACTAAGAGCCCGGAATCCATTTTATAAAAAAGATTATGTACGAGTTAATGTGGGTTATGTTTAATCTATGACAAGTAAAATGGAGAGAAAAACAAAAGATGGCTTAAAAGGAAACGGGTAAAACAACTTAAATGTCTTAAAAGTTACACAAAGTATATTTTTTCTGAAAAGTTCTTGAAATTTATTGGATAAATTAGATTATTGTCGAAAAAAAATCCATTTGGAATCATGCTTGATATATTAATTATTTAACAGGTTTGAATGGTTGAGTCTTTATTCAGCCAATTTACTAATTTGAGCTCGTGCTGCTATTTTGATTAGCTTCATAATGATATCAAAATGATCTCATATAGCTTAGTTGCACATATTGGGACGCTGCAGGCTTCTTTCTATAATTTAATTAGGATAGGCATAATTCAGAATTTAATCAGGGTAGGGTTGTGCAATGCACAGCCAAAAAATCTCCCTAGTTTAATAATACAAGGGTACAGTATTTGATATTTTTCATTAACAATAATTGTAAGAAAATATATTTAATATATATATATAAATACATATTTTATATATATATATATATATAGGGGAGAATTTAAACAAGAACTGTTTTTCGTACGAGAACTACGAGAACCAATCTTGACAGTTCATTTTGGATAATGGAATTCATGGATGAAGAGCGTGTGGGGATCGAGTGTGGCATGATGCATGTAAGGAATTCATGCGTGGGCAATCCAATTGAAGGAGGGGAATTGGACGGCTAAGATTGGTTCTCGCGGTTCTTGTACGAAAAACAGTTCTCGTTTGAACTTTTGCATATATATATATATATATGTATGTATGTATATATGTATGTATGTAGGAGAAAGTTCATTTGAGAACTGTTTTTATTGCGAGAACCATGAATAGATGTTTTCAAACTAAAATTTGAATTGAAGATTTGATGATTCTATAATTCAAACTAAAGGTTAGTATGAGATCCTAGCATGTAAAGAATCATGTGTGTGTGTTTTTGTTAAATTACATGGTTATATGAAGAATCACCATGAATGGATTTTAAAGAATCTTGATTAAGCGGGTTTTGTTGATTTTGTTTTTTTTTTTAAAGTTTAAAAGTGTTTATGATGTTTGTACACATGTTATATGAAGTTATATGTGTGTTAGAAGTGTTTTGTTTCAAGATTTAGATGTTAAAAATGGAGATGTTATGAGTTTAAGTCGGTTGGATGCGAGTTGAAGAAGGAGATGAACTGCAGAAAGCAAGATCGCGGCGCGACCCCGAGAAATCCAACATTTTGTAAATCCGACCTCAAGAATCCGACATTTTGCAAATCCGACCTCAAGAATAAAACATTTTGCAAATCCGATCCCGAGAATACGACACTTGCAAATCCGACCCAAGAAATCCGACACCCTAAATCCGTTTGCATCGCGGCGCGACGCAGATGATGCTCACGTCACGACCGGGACCATTTTCGAAGGTTTTCTTGTTTTGTTATGTGTTTGTGTTGAACATGTTGGGTTATTACTTATATGATTATATTAAGTTGTTTACAAGCAATAGATATATAAATATATGTGGATAGATATATATTTATGAACCTGAGACTGATTTCGTTGTTACTGTGTTTTCAGGAAACACAAAGACTTAGTGATATAAGATATCTGAGTTTCGCGTTTGAGATCACGAAGCGAGTGGATGTTAACTCACGAATTGTAAAGATTATGGTTGATATGATTGATGCGATGCATGCGTATGTGATTGATAGACTGTTCAGTCTGATTATTTATTGTTGATTGATTATATATGTTGCATGATTATTTGGCCGATACACATTCTTTGGATGATATTAAGTTGCGTTTGAGAAGTCAGCTTCACGTGGAATTTGGCTGGGCTCATCTGCTAATTGGTTGAACAGTGGTAGTCCTACTGATGCATGCATTGTGCCAGCGGGGAATTTCACTGTGCCAATTCAGTGGAGGGCTATCGGTAAACCTTTGCTTTGGCCAGCATTGGTTGTAGGTTCTTCGTCGAACCGCCGGTCTTCTTGATTGTGTGGTTACATTCTTTTATATCGATTGTTGATGTTTGCCTTTGCGATTAGCTTCCTCTCACTTAGCTTTGTGCTAATTCCCCTCAGTTGATTGTTTTTGTAGGTTTATGAGTTATTGGTTTTTTGTTGAAGGAAAGCTCAACCCTGCTTTAATATATATTTTTAAATGGAAACGAGTCATGTGTATTTTGTAACACCAAGACAAATGTTGTAACGTTTTATGAATAGATGTTTTCGTTGATGATTGTAAATATGGTACTTTATGTAAAGTTTGTTTAATTAAGCTTCCGCAGCACGTTTTAAAAAAATGGCTTAGGATTTTCCGGTGTTACACTAGGGTTAGGTTATAAAGTTTTTAACTTTAACGTGTTTGACAATTGCATGCGTTGACCATTCAGTGTTAATTGATTGATTTTGTGACCAAACAAATCAATAGATTAAGTCTAGCTTAATATGAATTTATTGATTAATTATAGGGATAGTTAATGTCATGACCATTGCGTTAATGTTTCTATAATTATAGGACTAATGAGTCGGACCAAGAGATCTAGCCATACTAGGAATCGGTATATAATAAATAATATTCATTGCACTTCCATGCGATTGACCGTAGACGAGGGGGTAATCGAGTCTAGGTAAGAATACTTCGTATTGATTGTTTTCATTTCAAGTTCTCATCTTTATTTTACTTTTGAGTTGCTTTCAGTTTAGTCTATCTATTAGTCTAAATATTTTATCACATTCTTAGATTTATTCTCAATTTTCCCATTTAATTACTTTCTTTAGATTAATTAATAATTAAATCTTTTAAATCTGAAATCATACTCGTTTCCCAAGTGTTCGACACTCGGTCTTACCAGAACTATACTGCGATACGATTAGGTATATTTGCCTATTTGTGTTGTATTCGGAATTTTGGTGATTCCAATAATATAAACCTGATCTGATTCACGCACATCAGTTATCATACCCGTTTGTTGCCATTGTCACGGTACATGTTTAATGGTTGATAAATTTGTTGTTATATATGAAAGTAGACACTTATATCTTTATAACTTCAAAAGTCTTTTTTACTTAATAAATTATTGTTTCAGGTTTACTTGTGTAACAGTCATGCATGTATGGGTTCTTAAACTAGTTGTAATATCAAAACCAGACTCAAGGTTAAAAAATAGTTAAATTTTGTATAATAGCCAAATGGCAGGAGTAGACCCTTCAACGCATCCAAAGTTTCACCCTTACCTTTCAAAAGAAATCATTTATGTTGTTAAGAACACTTATTATACATAATGTTATATTCGTAGCATATTTAAATAAAGGATATATTTGTTTTTTTACTATTTAATGATTTAAGTATTATTATAAATATAATAATAGTAATAACTATGATAAGTGATCTTGATAACGTAGATAATTTCTCTTGATTTTAATTAGTGGCAAATAAGTTATTTTATTTTGAAATTTATTTAGTAAGCATTTCTCAGCTGCGTGGAGATACTTTACTGGATTGAGTGATTTGTCAGTTGTCACTATTTATATATATTTTTAATACTCGCCTGACTAAAATAATCATTTTCTCTAGTATATACTATGCGGCGAGCATAAGACTAATCAATTGTATTTAATAGGTTATGTATATTAAACTTTTATTGTGATATGCATGGTTTTAAAAAGCTTACTTTAAATTTGTTATGGTTTTGTAAAGACTTAGGTTTGATCATGCCGTCAAGTTAAGGTCCAAGGCTTTGGTGTAAGGCTTAACATAAACTAAGTCCTAATTTGCCGTGCATTTACCCGTTATAAACCATGTTTTTTAAGACATGATAAAAGTATTGAGTCATATGAGCCGAATATATATATATATATACTTATTCAGTTATAAATATGATTGAATATACTAAAACAAAGAAAAAGATGCATAAACTATGTTATAAAACTATAATTAGGTATTTTTTTAATTTTGTTTGTATAACTGTATACTTATAATTATAATTTATATACAAAATTATCGCCTTAAGTCACACCTTAGGAAACTTCGTAAGCTCGTTATGACTTCTAAGACTTGAGCTTTGACCATGCTGTCACACCGCGTCTCACGTTATTTATAACCTTGATAATATGTGAATGGATGAATTGTATTGAAATTTATTGTATGTACTTAACATAAAATATTTTTAAAATTTGAAGTTTCAGTTTTTAATTAAAATGTTATATAATTTGTTTATGATAAAAGTTATAGCACATAAAGATAATAAATATTAGTAACTTTTAATAGGATCTTACGAAGTTACGATTTCGATCCCAATCTTACGAAGACGAACACGATTTAGATACTTAGATCATGCATGGTCTTGATAACCTTAGTTTCTATAATCTCCTTCAATAAATGTAAATATGAGTTAAGAAATTTACATAATCCTAATTACTAATTTAATAAATCAGTGTATTAATTATTTTATATATTTTTGTTCAGTAAATATGTTAATTAATGTCGTTTGTCGGCTAGACATAATTAATATGCATGGTCTGTTGTTTGTATTAGCGGCCACAAGAATATACCTATAAACACAAGTATGTAATTCGATCATATACATACTGTAACACAAGGTTCAAAGTACTAGCTACGCATGAATTAATTATGTACGTATACCCTCACTCATCAAGTTAATAAAATGCCTCACATGCATGCACCATATACATAT
Source organism: Dittrichia graveolens (assembly GCA_038502395.1). Lineage (NCBI taxonomy): Eukaryota > Viridiplantae > Streptophyta > Magnoliopsida > Asterales > Asteraceae > Dittrichia > Dittrichia graveolens. The sequence goes on along the minus strand of JARJIL010000001.1, from coordinate 78,305,329 downwards.
AAATACATATAGGGAAAGGTTCAAACGAGAACTGTTTTTCGTACGAGAACTGCGAGAACCAATCTTGGCCGTTCATTTTGGATAATGAAATTCATGGATGAAGAGCGTGGGGGGATTAACTGTGACAGGGTGCATGTAAGGATGCATGTAAGGAATTCATGGGTGGACAATCCAATTGAAGGAGGGGGAAATGGACGGCTAAAATTGGTTCTCGTACGAAAAACAATTCTCGTTTGAACTTTTGCCCATACATATATATACACACATATATAGGAGGGTCCATTTGACTATTTTAGAACTATTGGTTCTCAAATTAACTTTTCCCTATATGTATGTGGGGTAGGAACATAGAAAGAAGACTTTTACATCCAGAAGAATAAGAAGCAATCTAGGCCATTGATCAAATTAGATGTAAGGTTATTATAGTTAAACGCATTTTGGTAATTAAAATGAACTTTAAGTGGGAAGGATATAAAAAAAATTGGTTGGAGAGGTATTTTAGAAAAATTATGCAGAGTGGCAATCACTCTTCAGCTTTAAAAAACCTACCACCCTCAAAATTTAAACTATCATATTTTTGATATAGTAAACTTTTCATTACAAGAAACAGGGCGATTTCCGACGGCATAATCCGTCGGAAATATGTCGGAAAACAGCGTTATAGACGGATTTCAGACGAAAATCCGTCAAAAATCTGTCGGAAAACAGCGTTATAGACGGATTTCAGACGGAATAAGGTCCTTGAAAAAAGGGGCCTCGGAAAACGGTTTCTGTTTTTCTCGAAAGTGAATAAAACTAACTATGAACAAAATCAAAATGCGGAAATAGTTTTAAAGCAACGAACACACGAAAGTTTTCAAAGCAAGACTATATTAATAACCAAACTTCAAAGAGTGCACAAAAACAAACTTGAGCACCGAGTACAAACTAAACAAGAACAAACTTGAATACAAATTAGCGAACAAACGCTTAACCTTTACTCGTTAATCGAGCAGGTATTTATAGGCTAAGTAAACTAACCCTGACCATCTAATTTATTTACACGTGTACCGTTCTACACTTAATTAGGAACAGAAAACAAGATTACCGTTTCGAGCTCCTTCAGAATGCGCAGATCGTGCACTTTACATAACAGGAAGATCCTGGTTATCAGATGCATCTTCAGTTCAGAAGACCCTTTGATGACTGAAGACAAACTTCAGCTGACGTTCACTTCAGAACTAATCTTCAGATGAACTACGGGCTTCTTTCTTCAGATGTTGTCAGAACAGTTTACAAAAGAATGATATATTACACCTTCAGTGGCTTTCTTCGAAAGCTTCTTCAGGAATGGAGTATATACAAATAAAAGGACTAACAATCTCCCCCTATTTGTTTATAATCCATGACTATGTACAAAATTGAAGAAAGAATAGAAAGAATAAAGAATAAAGGATTACTATTCTACAATTCTGGTTTGAATTCTTCAGGAGAGGATTCCTTTGGAGTTTTAAGCTCCAATTGCTTTGAGTATTCCTCCAAAATGTCTTTGAAATTCAGATCTTTATAGTCTATGAAATATCGAAGAGATCTCATATGAAGCCAGTCAGCCTTGGCAAAATCTGAAACTCTCTGAAAGCGAATCTTGTCATAAGCATTGAGAAAATAAAATCCCCTCGGATTTGAGATAGCTTTACCCACTTCAGGAATGAGACCAGGAGGCAACGAGGTGTCGAAGCCTTTGCAATTTGAAAGCTCTCCAAGAGATATCAGCTCCAAAATTTGTTTCTGAGATTTCTTGAGAGTAAGTCTCCTTCTTTGAAATTTTAATTTTTTTGCTCGAGTGGGTTTCTCCGTTTGATGCATGACAGTTGCGCCAGATCCTCTCTTCTTTACTTCCTCCTCATAATATTCAATGACTTTGGTTATTTCTCTCTGAATAAACTTGACCTCATCAGTTTGCTTACGCTTTAATAAATAATCAAGTATTTCATTCCATTTAGACACCGCATAGTTCAGCTGAACATCCTTGATAGATAGTATGCTGAAGATAGGAAGATTTTTGCGCTGAACCGTCAGACGGGTTTCATTGTTTACCTTCTTCAAATTGATTGTAGTGATTTTATCTGGATGCCTTCTTTGGTGTCGAGAGCTTAACCATTTTTCTGCTTTTTGTTTCATGATTCTTTTCTTCTCCTTAACTGAAGCTTTTTCAACTTCAATGTTTGCATGAATCTGTTTTTGAAGATCGAGAGGCTCAAGATCAGTTTTGTTAGCAGGAAGCTCTTCAACTGCAAATTTCTCTACTGCTATTCTGCCAAGTTCTTCAGCCACTTTCAAGTCTTTTATTCTTGGATTTTCGTCATCTGAGTCACTTAGATCATATGTACCCTTACTCATCTGATCATCCGAAGAGACTATCACCATTTTTCCTTTACCTTTGTCAGTTTGGCTTGGCTGACCACTAGATGAAGGAGCGGCTGATGGAATAGGAATCTGAGAGGCTTTAGCTTCAGTGATTATTTGCTGACATTCAGCTCCATCCAGTTCTGATCTGAACATATCAGCTTCAACTTTTCTCTGATCAAGGAGACTTTTGAGCTCCCTCTCAGCAAGTGCCTTAGCTTCCTCAGCTTTGGCTAACTTGGCCTCGAAATTGATCAAGGCCTTATTCTTGTCTTCATCAGTGGCTTTGAGGTATGCCACTTCTTCTTCCAATCTTTGAAGGTACTCACCACGTGAATACTTTTTATCCCATTTGAATATTTTCCGATCAGCAGTGGCCTTTCTTCTTATGATCTGACAGATTTTGGACTGTTTTCTTACTTTCTCCCGCTTAGAAGCTGCAGAGAGACCTGAAGCTTCTACCGAGTGAGACAAGGCCGAAATCTCCCTTGCAAGCCCAGAGAAGGAGGGAGCAAATAAATCTTGCAACCGACGAGTTGCAGTCTCAGAAAGATTGACAGCATGGATGTTGTCAACATTGGAGGAAAGAGAATGTACAGTAGAGGAGAGAGAAGAGAGTTGAGAGTTCAACTTTGAAAATTCAAGAGTGGCAGAGTCAGCCATAGTTGTGATGAGATGGTGAAAAGTTTTATAAGACTCATGAAAAATCAGATTTTTACGATCAATGGTTTTGTTGAGGGTGGTAAACTGAGTGTTTAAGGATTCAACAAGACACTTTAGCTCAGATTCAAGCTTGGCTTGATTATTGGCTACACAATGACCTTGAAAGGTATTGGACTTAACAGAAGTAGACACAGAAAGAACAAACTCAGATAGACTTTCCAAAGAGGAAGCAATGTCTATTGGAGGCTCAGAGGTTTGAGAATGTACAGACTTGGGGGATTGAAGAAAATCAAAAGCATCACTGTCATCAAAAGGATTGACAGTTATATCAGGAGAAGGAATATCAAACAAGGTGTTTAGGAGAGATGGGGAGGCCATAGCATCAGGAGGAGTGACTGATGCATCAGGGGCCTGAGGCTCATTTGCTTCAGTTACAGTCGGGTTTAAGACTATGTCTTCATTAGCATTAGGAATCTCTACTGAAGGAGGTTGAACTTCAGTTTCATTGATGAGGATAAGTGGGGAATCACTCTCAGTTTGGTTTGAAACTGATAAATCATTTGCCCTGGTAGAATCCATAGTGTCAATGGGGAGTGGTGACACATAAAGGGATTTGGTTGCAGTCTCATCTTCAGGGTGAACCAAAGAATCATCAACTGGTTGGACCTCAGAAACTAGGGGTATTGTAGTTTCATCATTGGTGATAGGCTGAGCATCAGTGTCAGCCGGTTTGGGTGCTGACTCATCATGTGCTTGGTCAATATCCATAGTCTCAGTTGGGTTTCCTGAAACATTAAGGGATAGAGGGGGAAGATCAGCAGAGACAGGAATGGTAGTTCCCTGTTCTGGTGGTACCTGAGTTGCAGTGGGTTTGCTGGCAGACTCAATGGTGGGTAAAGAAGAAGTCTAGGATGACTGGTGTTTGTTAGTGTCCTGAACTTATGAAGGTAGAGGAGGTACTTCAGGGACAGCTTGGTTTTGAGCCGTCTCTTCATCAGTCATACTAGGTTTAGAGACTTTGATTAAAGGAGAGCTTACCTGAGCAACGGCTGTTGATGTGGAGGAGTGAAGCTGAGTCTTGCGAAGAATCAATGGAGTTTCATTAGGCGAATCCTTACTGGAAGCATAGTGAGATATGATGGGACTGGAAGGTATGTTTTGATTTAAAGGCTGATTTCTTTTGTTTTCCCTTCTCACATGCATGACACAGCTTGTCTTTCTGAAACCGAACTGACGGTAGACCTCTGGTAAGCTTAAGCTTAGAGAGTTTGCTGATGTTTTTGAAGTTGAGATGAGAAACCCTTTTGTGCCATAACCAGTTAACCTTTGAATCGGCTTCAGAAAAGAAGCAAGCATCCTTTTCAGAGGTAGTAGAATTGAAATCAACAACATACATGTTGCCTTGCCTTTTTGCTTGTAAGACATCTTTTCCTTTCTTGTTAAAGATTGAACCTTTGGTCTTCTTAAAATGTAGTTCATAATCTGCATCACACAACTGACTGATGCTGATCAGATTGTGCTCAAGTCCTGTCACATGGGCAACATTCTTGATGTTGACTGAACCTTGGTTAAGATAGCCATAGCCATCAGTTTTGCCACATTTTCCTCCACCAAAAGTGACCTTGGGGCCATTAGCTTCTTGAACCCCATTCAGTAGGGACTTACATCCGGTCATGTGCCTTGAGCATCCACCGTCAAGGTACCAAGTGTTATCATGCTGACCACCCTTATACATCATCATGGGGTTCCATCCTTCAGCTGAGCTGAGTTTTTCAGCTTCCGCCAGATCTTTGCTGAACTTGCTTTCAGTGGCCATCAAACACATTTCAGGATGTGCAGTTCCACAGATTTCTTCAGCCACCAGACATTTACCCCTGACTTCATTTTCTTCTTCATCATCTGATGACGTCTCAGAATCAGTCCAGCCCAGGTCATCAGCTATCATGGCCTTTTCCTTCTTCCTTTCATTTGAGGCTTTGAGGGCTTTATATTTGGCTTTATACTTATCAGCCTTAGAAGGAAACCCTTTCTTAGGATTTGAAGAAGTCTCTTTTACATAGCACTCAGCTGCATAATGACCAGGCTTCCCACACTTAAAGCACTCATTCTTGGACCCCTTAGACGAGCCCTTTTTCTCTGAAGAGAACTTCTTATCAAATCTTTTCTTCCCTTCAGATTTAAACTTCCGAAATTTTTTTGTAGTTTTTCATGATGAAGGCTTTTTCGGTACCTTCATCGTCAGATCTTTCCTCCTCCTCAGCTTCATTAACCTGAGACTCATCATCAGAATCTGAGTCCTCAGTTTGTTTGTACTTAGCTCTTTGAGGATTTTCAGCAACCAGAGCCAGAGTCTTCTTGAAGGCCTTCTTCAGATCAGTTTTCTGAATGCGAGTCTGTTCATCATTCAGCAAGATTCCATATAACTTGCGCATGTTCATGTCCTTGAGCATATTATTGGTTCTCAGGATCATGCACATGGTGTCCCATTCAGATGGGAGGGAATCCAGAAATCTGTTGAGTATTTGGAATTGCTCTCTGATAACTCCAACTTCAGTCAAGTCGTTCAGTAGACATGTGAACCTTGTGTAGACCTCAGTGAGAGACTCTGAGTCTTTAGGACAAAAACTTTCATACTCGCATATGATGTTTGTCTTCTTGTTCTCACGAACTTCAATAGTTCCTTCGAACGATATGCAGATACTTTCCCACATATCTTTTGCTGTTTTCAGATTACAAACAGTATGAAATATTTCGTTAGGTAAAGCAATGACAATACTGTTTCGTATTTTAGCATCCAAACCCACAAGTTTCTTCTCCTCCTTTGTCCATAGAGATCTTGGTTTAGGACGAGAGGGAGAGGTTTCAGTAGAGCCAGTCTCCATGGAGATGGTTTGAGGAACATAAGGACCTTCCTCCAAAACAAAAAGTGAGTTGCAGTCAAGATTTTCTAAATATAAAAGCATTCTATTTTTCCAACTGGAAAAATGTTCAATTGAAAACTTTGGTGGTTTGGCAGAGGAGCCATTGTCGATGTAATCAAACTTCGACATGTTGAACAGATCACTAATTTATAGATAAAATTAGAACCTGCTCTGATACCAATTGTTTTTCCCGAAAGTGAATAAAACTAACTATGAACAAAATCAAAGTGCGGAAATAGTTTTAAAGCAACGAACACACGAAAGTTTTCAAAGCAAGATTATATTAATAACCAAACTTCAAAGAGTGCACAAGAACAAACTTGAGCACCTAGTACAAACTAAACAAGAACATACTTGAATACAAATTAGCAAACAAACGCTTAACCTTTACTCGTTAATCGAGCAGGTATTTATAGGCTAAGTAAACTAATCCTGACCATCTAATTTATTTACACGTGTACCGTTCTAAACTTAATTAGGAACAGAAAACAAGATTGCCGTTTCGAGCTCCTTCAGAATGCGCAGATCGTGCACTTTACATAACAGGAAGATCCTGGTTATCAGATGCATCTTCAGTTCAGAAGACCCTTTGATGACTGAAGACAAACTTCAGCTGACGTTCACTTCAGAACTAATCTTCAGATGAACTACGGGCTTCTTTCTTCAGATGTTGTCAGAACAGTTTACAAAAGAATGATATATTACACCTTCAGTCGCTTTCTTCGAAAGCTTCTTCAGGAATGGAGTATATACAGATAAAAGGACTAACAGTTTCCGTCGGCTTTCCGACGGATTTTTTCAACGGTTTTCTGATGGACTCGTTTTCGGACCGATTTCAGACAGACACGCTTTCAGACGGATTTCCAGAGGAACCATTTTTAGACGGATTTTTACCAACCTATTTGAGACGGATTTCGGATGGAATATTTCAGACGGATATGCAACTATACATGGATACGTGTACGACGACGTGTTTCGACTCATGTACACATGGGCATTTTTGCATATAAATACTATTTTGAGTATATGCACAAATGTATAGAAAATGGTGGTGATAAATACCTAAATTATGCAAAAAGTAGTACTTCTGTCGGAAATCCGACGTAAATTTCCGACATATTTCCAACGGGCTTTTCATAATATTGTTTATTTGAGAGTTTTCGCGCATTTTCTCGCACATTAACACACACATACACACATATGTGTATTTTCCTAAAAATGTATACTAAAATTTTTCGTGCCGTACACTCGTACACAAGTGCATATATATGTCTCTATACTTAAACACATATTATATGCAACTATAGGTGGATACGTATACGACTATGTGTTTCGACTCATATAAGTAGACTTTTATACATGTAAAACACTTCTATTTTAAATCTATGCACAAATGTATTAAAAATAGTGGTGATAAATACATAAATTATGCAAAAAATAGTAAATTCAGTCGGAAATCCGTCGGAAATTTCCAAAGGATTTCCGATGACTTTCTTTCCTCATAGATCCGTCTCTAATACGTCGGTAATGGCAATCTCTTCCGACAGATTTCTGACGATGTCTCACCTATCGCAAATTCCGTCTGAAATCTGTCATTAATACGCCGGAAAGTAGGTCCGACCCAAATCCGTCGGTAATCTATGGGAAAATTTCGACAAATTTTATCCATCGGAAATTCCGTCGGAAATAGGGGATTTTCTAGTAGTGTTTTAAAAAAATTACATTGCTTAAAACATAAAATTATACTCTTTTATTTGATATCAATATTACATATTTTTTATAAATTTTTTTGAACTATGTTGGGTTATATTTATACTATGTTGTACCAATTTCGCACTGTGAGGCATATTACTGTGGTGTACGCATTTGGGGTTGTGTTACACAATTTTACACAACATTAACACTGTGTTGCATGTCTTTACACCGCATGCGTTGCACGTTTTTTACACTGTCTTGCATAGTTTTTACAACACAGCGTTGCACAGTTTTTCTTATTGGGTTGCATGGCTGTGGTACGTAATATTTGCACTGTTGTGGGTGTTTTTACATGCAAATGTCAAAAAACCTAAATTATCCATTTTGGGGTGTTAAAAAGTCAACTGCAAAAAAAGAGTCACGATTTAGATATTTCTGTTACATACAGATACAAAAGAAAATTGTTTCATGTTCATACATTCTTATAAAATAAATTCAACAAAAAAAAGTCTATTAAGGGCCTCTTTGGTCCATTTTGAGGTATTAAAAAGTCAACTTCCAAGACGTACATGACAAAAAAATGAGGGAAGAATTAGTCAAATGGTGAGTAATGGAAGGAAACAGGATAAAACTACATTAAATGATTACCAAATTACCTCTTAATAAGGGACATATGACAACTTCTTGTTGCTTCATACTCTTCTCATTTTAATTCCCTTCTTCACGGATCTTGATCCTATTTGTGTGTGTGTGTGTAGGCAAGATGAAGTGAGAACAACTATTTTAGGGAAAACACGAAGAATAGATATGGATTCGGGACCCTTGAAATCTTGTTCTAAGAGCTACAAAAATATGATACATCTACAAAAAGTAAATGCGTCTACATAAATTAAATGTATCTACTATATTTACATCACTTTTCACATCCGTTTTTAATCTAATTTAAAAGTTTATTGTTTTTATGTTATTGTGAATTGAAAATGAAGGTAATTTTGTTATTTTTCCTAATTTTCGCAACCGTTTTCCGTGTACTCCACGAGAAGAGTGTTCTTGTTGGAACTTTACAGTAAGCTTTTTTTACATGATCTAAACCCCAACTAGCTTTGAGTTACACATGTGCATATGCACACATGCTTCTATCACCTGTGCATATGCACATACACATCTAGATGCACATGTGCTTGAACAAATGCCCAACGTATAAAACTAAGTACACATGTGCATATGCACACATCCACGCCTATCAAGATCTATGTTAAAAAAACTCTACTAATATGCACATGATATGATGTTGTGCTAAAAAAACCCAACAAACATGATTATTTCTTCGAAAAAATATAGCAAGATCGGTCTTAAATTAAAAAGCATAATTTTCTCATTATTTGGTATAATTTTCGTATTCTAAAACATTTGAGTTTGGTAGATATATTAATTTAAAAAAGTGAGGGTAAATGTCATATCCAGATTACCCTTCACTAATTACCCTAAACTTAGGATAAGTTTGATTTACTTAAGATTATCCGTTAACAATCATTTATTCTAAGCATAATTGATTCTCGCGATTTTCGTACGAAAAACAATTATTATTTGAACCATCCCATATATATATATATAGAGAGAGAGAGGCAAAAGTTCAAACGAAAACTGTTTTTCGTACGAGAACCGCGATAACCAATCTTAGCCGTCAAATTCCCCCTCCTTTAATTGTATTGCCCACCCATGAATTCCTTACATGCACCCTGCCACACTCAATTTCCCCACGCTTTTCATCCATGAATTCCATCATCCAAAATTTTAACGTCCCAAAATTTAAAAAAAAAACAATTAAACAATGAGTACGATTAATGATTCAGCACCAACCAAAACATTGTATATGTTAATTACAACCCCGGGTGATAGCCGTAGAACTTGAGTGTAATTGTTTGGAATACATCATAAAACACAAAATAGTTTGAATGTTGCGGAAGCTTGTGGAGTATGAGCTATCAACCGCGTGCTGGAGCCCCGCCGTGGCCATCACCTGAAAAGAAGGTTAAACAACAACCGTAAGCACAAAGCTTAGCGAGTACACTTACTTACAATCAACCGAAGGCATCAACTCATCTATTTCACATTCGTGTTACATCTCTCATTCCCGCTACCGTAGTAGACGGTCCCAACATTCCCGCCACCGTAGTGAATGGTCTAATCATTCCCGTCACCGGAGTGAACGGTCTAATCATTCCCGTCACTTCGGTGACGGTCTCATCATTCTCATCACCGAAGTGAACGGTCTCATCATTCCCGTCACCGGAGTGAATGGTATAATCATTCCCGTCACCGAAGTGAGCGGTCTCATCATTCCCGCCACCGAAGTGAACGGTCTAATCATTCCCGTCACCGAAGTGAACAGTTTAATCAATAACATAGCATAACACATTATCCGTTTATCAATTCATCAATCATCATTTTATCATTTCATCAATTCATCATTCATGAGTCATATAGCATGTAGCACATTAAACACATACGCCATAAGGTTTAGATGGTAAGTAAGAATACTCACATGTCAGCAGTTCTCAGATTCTCAACCTTATCTTACTAACACGCTTGTGGTTACTTGCTAGTCAACCGTCACCTACAATAGGTCTAACACATCAATACCGTATACGAATCCCTTGCCCGTTTATCCCCGTACTATGTCCGGGTTTCACAAGGCATGTACAATAAGAAAATTATTAAAGTCCATTAAGTCGGGGACGCGTCGCGTCCATCAAACCGACGCGTCGCGTCGAGTGTAAGAGTATCGGATTTCACAACTCCGGATTGACTGTCGGATTTTCAACTTAACTCTTGGATTTAGTGCAACTATGAAAACTATCGGATTTCAGTACACATAGCAACTGTCGGATTCTCAATCAATTGCATAAGTTGCATGAATGTTTCGTGAGTTGCCCCATGCGACAGTCACACCATGCGAAAGTCGCATGGGTATACTTATAAGTTGCATGGAAGAAATCCTTGGTACATAAAGTCGCATGAACATTCACATTGTGCCCCATGCGACAGTCGCATGGGGTGTTTCTAACAAAGGTCGCATGACACCTTTTTCGCATAAGTCGCATGAATCATCTCATACGTAAGTCACATGAGGTACACATCGTAGTTAAAGGTCGCATGAGCATATACTTGCATAATAAAGAGTCGAATGAAAATGCCTAAGTCAGTTGGACACTCCATGCGATAGTCGCATGGTGCCCCCATGCGAAAGTCGCATGGGCATCTACATGCCCAAGGCTGAAAGTCGCATGAAGCCATTTCGTGTCAACTGAAAGTCGCATGAATCACTTGAAGGTCGCATGATGCTTATCTTTTTCATCAGTTCATCATTTCTCAAAAACCCAGACTCCATAGTCAAAATCAAACTCATTCAAAACTTAACCAAATCGTTTTATTTTTATTTCAAAACATTTCTCCATTCATTTAACCACTTCCTTCAAGATTCAACTACATTTTATCAAGCATTGAGGCTTATATCTCAAGTTTCTTTCTCTTGTTCTTCATAAAACCAAAACCCCAAGAAACCCAGATTATAACTCATGCTAGCATCATTCAAACAAGATAAAATTGGTGTCTACAGCATCCTAGTGAGGTAAGAAACATTACCTGATGAATCTTTCAACAATTCTTCAAGTTCCAGATGATTCTTGGCTTCCTCTTCCTTGTTCTCGTGGGTTTCCACACACACTAGATTTCTTTCAATGTAACAGTATCTTTGAGAGAGTGTTGGGGGTTGTGCCCTAATCCTCTCTCTCTGTATATATATATATATATATATATATATATATATATATTTCCAAATAGGCCTAAGCCCATATTCCTCATAGATTGGGCCCAAGAACATAATTCTATATCATACACATGTCCAGCCCAATGACATTTATATAACAAGTCCATTACTCATTATCTATTCAAGCCATAAACTCTTTAACATATATCACAACTAAATTCACAATCCAATATAATTTACCATTTCTCAATAAATATTCTTTTATTTATTTTTCGGAAATTCGGGTATTACAAAAATAAACGGCCAAGATTGATTCTCACAGTTCTCGTACAAAAAACAGTTCTCGTTTGAACTCTCTCCTATATATATATATATATATATTTATATATATATATATAGGCAAAAGTTCAAACGAGAACTGTTTTTGTACGAGAACCGCGAGAACCAATCTTAGTCGTCCAATTCCCCCTGCTTCAATTAGATTGTCCACCCATGAATTCCTTAGATGCACCCTGCCACACTCAATCCCCCCACACTCTTCATCCATGCATTCCATTATCCAAAAAAAACGGCCAAGATTGGTTCTCACAGTTCTCGTTTGAACCCTCCCCTACATATATATATATATATATATATATATATATATATGAGAAATGTTCAATATAGTCCTAATTTAATTTATAGTCCTGAGGAACAATTTATAGCTATTAAAGTTTAAGATTTAATGGTCCAGATTTAATCTTAGATTATAATAAAAAAATTGATATATTTGTATGAAAGAGGGCATTTATGACTTTTTAACTATTGGTCCACACTTTCTCTCTCCTCTAATTTATTTAAAATTAATTATCTTACAAACCGTTAATTGTTAGACGTTTTATTAGAGAGGTCACTTGATATACTTTCGACAAATTTTTTTTCTCATTTTGTTAGATTGGATTTAAATTTTATTAAAGTATAATCACATGTGATTCACAGAGGTGTGATCAATATAGTCTTTATAAAATTATAGTTTGGTGTTTGATAATCCGGCGAAATTCTATGGTTTACCAAAAAAATCAACAATTGAAAGTGATTCTAAGTTATTAGTTGTTTCATAACACATGTGATTATCTATATCTTATACATGCACATAATTACAGATGATTTGATTAAATGTAGTATTTTTATGTCACATATTTGACAGAATCAATCACATGTGATTGTGTATTCAATCACATGTGATTTTGTACAGAATCACATGTGATTGAATACCAAAAACATAAAATTTGGTATTCAATCACATATGATTGCATATTTAATCACATGTGATTTTGTACAGAATCACATGAGAGTTTGTACAGATTCACCTGATTGAATACCAAAAAACATGAGATTTGGTATTCAATCATATATGATTGCATAGGGGATTGTTCAAACGAGAACAATTCTTATTACGAGAACCAATATAAAAGACATCGAATTCGAAGGAGAACACATCTAGACCTTTGATAGAGGAGATATGGTGTTGCTAGTACACAATATATGCATTCATGGGTAGACAATGCAATTGTATTGAGTGAAATTGAATATGTACATACATGTATAAACGGTTTTAAGCAAACGTTGATTTTTTTAGTAAACATTCAAAATTAATAAACGTTAAATGATATACAATTTAAGAAGATAAAAAATTTAGTAAAACAACACATGTAATATTGTTATGAATCACATGTGATTATACATTAATAAAATTTAAGTCCAACCTAACAAAATGAAGAAAAAAAAGTTTGTCAAAAATATATCAAATGACCTCTCTAATAAAAGAGGAGAACACGAGGATCGCAACGTTATAATTGGTTTCGTCTAACGATTACCAGTTTGTGAGATAATTAATTTTAAATAAATTAGAGGAAAGAGAAAGTGATGATCAATATGCAAAAAGTCAGAATTGTCCTTCCTTAAATCAATATTAATTATTATTTAAGATTAAATCGAGACCATTGATCTTGAAATCTAATGGCTAAAAATTATCCCTCAAGACTATGCTTTTATTAAGGACTATATTGAATAAAACCCATATATATATATATATATATATATATAGTAGAAATCAAGTAAAAAGGATTTTATGGTAAAAAGGGTAAGAGACAATAAAAAAATCCTTTTTATTGATTAAAACTAGTTCTTCATCAATTTATTTTTGATGAATCTAACATATTCATCACATTTTACAGAGCGAAAGATTTCAAATATAAATTTTGAAACCAAAATTTTGGAATAATTTGTTGATGAATAAAATGCTTTCATCTAAAAAGTGATAAATATGTTGGATTCATCAAAAAGAAATTGATGAAAAATTAGTTTTAATCAGATGATGAACTAACAATTATCAGTTGATGTATATACCGAAAAATGATCAAATAATCATTTCTCTTACACTTTTTACTTTAATTTTCTTTTTATTTGATCTCATCCCTATATATATGGGTATATATATATATATAGGCAAAAGTTCAAACGGGAACTATTTTTCATACGAGAACCAATCTTCGCCGTCATGCATTCTGCCACACTCAATCCCCCCACGCTCTTCATCCATGAATTCCATTATCCAAAGTGAACGGTCAAGATTGGTTCTCGCGGTGATATGCACTATATATATAGATTTTCTATTGTGAACATACATAATTAAAAAAAAGGAGAGTAAATCTAGATCATTCAGTTTGTAATGGCAAGGTAAGTGATATGCAATATACTATAACTCTCTAATATATCAGCTTTGAATTCTCGTTAGACTGGAAGGTTCCTGTTCTACCAATATCTCCTAACACTACTTGGATATTCGTTGTTAATTATTGATTTAGCAACGATTTTTTCCTTTTAAAAAAAGGGCCAAATCTCTGTTATCCAAATACACCCTAATGATTGTTAGTCTTTTATTTTTTAGAATAAGATCATTTTTTCTAAAGCGTCTGTGAAGGGACCGGCAAATGGTTTTAAAGAAAACTATTGTTTAAAATAATTGATAAGTCTGTCGAAAATCTTATTTTATCGTATCTACTTATCTTTGAAAATGATTAAATTATCCTTCGCATACCTTTTAACATGAACACATCTTCACTCGTGGACATGATTACATCTTCTAAAACAAACAGTACCTTCCTATAACCCTAAAAAAGTGTTATTGCACCTATAAAAATTTCATTTAACGAGTCTTTGTGCCCTTCATAGTATATCTCTTATTACGAGAATTTCTTTTTTGATGTGAGAATGTCGATGGCATGATCTTCAATTATAGAACTTGACTTAATAAATTGAGGTCGCATATTGAGTATTACTTTAGTAATGTACCATTTTAATTTTAAATGATCATGAGACAATCAGACAACCTTAGGATAGCCCTTTTGAATTATCGTGATTTGATTGATTGTTAATTAAGCACATTGCTTATCGACAAAAAAATGTTGTTTTGGTCAAAATGGTACCGAGCTCGGTTCTTATGCTACACCCTTAGACCGGGACGAGTGGAGATCGGGAGTCATGCAAGAGGCTCACTACCGATTTGGGACACACCACCCCCTCTCCCTACCTATGATCAACTTGCAGTTTTGCACAATCTACCACACTTGACCCATTAACCCTTCTCACTACACAATTTATCAAGAGTTGGCCAAATTCAGTTCTAAATCTTCAAGTATTTGACTAAACTAGATTACAATTTTACAAACCAACCATTTCATCACCCACACCTGGTTTCAAGAACACTGTCACCCTTCCCAAAACTACCAAAAACTCAACATTAACACTCATAAGGCTAAACGAACATACCTTAAAAGCTTGAATTCAGAATAGATACTTGATTCCCACTCTTAAATGCACATAATCAGAATTTCTTCTTGCTCCTTTCTTCTCGTCTCATCCAGACACTCACACACACACACACACCCAACTCCTATTGAATTTTGACTTTTTAATTCAAAGTCTCCTTTATATACTTGGTAACAATGCAATAAGTTAAAGTGTTACAACAATGGAATAACCACAACACATCAGGTTCTAATCTCCAACTTATTTTGTTGACAGCTGACACTTAAGAGTATATTAGGAATAAATTATTATCTTTTAACTATAAATATGCCAATAGGCTTGTAATATTCGTGATGTAGAAATTGAGGGGGTGATTTTTATATCACTAGAGTGTTGGTTTACATCTCGAAAGTAAACTATAGGAGAGTCAATCGACCTCTCGAAAGTCGATTATGATCTCCAGTTTGATCATCAGAGTTGCTTACTATTCACGTCGACACTGTTTCATCCAGCAGCACTACCCATGCCGCAGTACTCTTCATCCAGCCAATGTTTTCCGAAGGTACTGTTCATCGAGGTACTATTCACCGCAAAAATCTGTGGCATCTCTGTTAGCAGAGATCGACCTGGATTTTTAGGCAGATTGACGAAAATTACTGAACTTGAAATTGAACTTGCATGGTTCAAGGCAACAACCAGGTATTGTTTTGAGAAACTAGATATATAATCCTATAAAATCGTTTACGAAAGAATCTAGAGAAGAGGCACAAGGAGATAATTAAGTTGATGAATCGGATGCTGCATTCCCAGCAGCCGATACCAAGAGAAGCACCACGTATGTTGGTCATCGGGACCCAGCCAGCAAGTCGCACGGTTCAATTAATTTTCTATGAATAAAGATACCTAATACCGTTATCCGAGGAGGAAACAGGTGCTGCCAAGGGTAAGTTTAAAGCTGTGAACCGCAAAGATATAGTCCACACTGATCCGGAATATTAATTTTTCTAGCAGGGAAGGGCGGCTGCCCTCCATGGGAAATAGTGTGACCTTGCAATGAGCTTGGGCTTCTCTATGAAGTACGTAATGGGCCATTATTAAAAATAAAAATGGATGCATGGCATGATGACCTTGCTAGACAGCCATAGGATATATCGAGACGTGGGCTACAACACAAGATAATTATATATGGGATCCCGGAATTTGGCTCAATAGTGGCAACACCTTGAGGACAAGGCGTTTTTGGGGGGCCAGAGTAATGATATGGTCCATTATTTAATGTAGAAGATTGCTATCTTTTATTATTTAGTTGATATAATAAGATAGGAATTATTTTTAGATAAAGATTAGGAGTTAGAGTTATATTAGGAATAGATTATTATCTTTGATTATAAATATGCCAATAAGGTTGAATATTCATTATGCAGAAATTGAGGGGGTGATTTTTATCAATGGAGTGTTTGGTTTACCTCTTGAAAATAAACTATTGGAGAGCTGATTGACCTCTAGAAAGTCGGTTATTTTATCTTTTTAACAAGATTTCCATTTTGATTCATATCAGATACCTAAAATCGGACTCTACTTTTAAAGGGTTTTAAGGGTTTTTGATAAGAACCGAATTGGAAGGATCAATGGAACAGCTACAGTTTCTCATGGGATTCCAAACTGATCATCAGATGCACGATTACCTCCCTACCTAATTTAAGCCATTATCCCAAATTACCTCCATGTCTAATTTCAACAGCTATTTTAAAGGCTAAAATAAGGGAAAGCTTCATGCAATCCACAGAATAAATAGGCCTAGAGTCATCTATTTTTCTTTTTCTAAGTTTTTGATTATTGTATTCTTACATTTGGAGATCTGCCTATCTCCAATCAGGCTAACTATCCCTTGTTATCCCTATTTCAATTAATCAAAACTTCTAGTTTCTATCATTGGTTCCACTACCAAGAAAACGATGGTGTAGACCCGGAGCAACAATACTCCACCAGAAGGGGATTACTGGATTAGGGGTTCTAATCCTGATCGGATTGTTGCACAACTTGCAGCTATTGCCTCACAATTGGAGTCCTTTGAAAGCTTGAAGGGCAAGCAATCGATTTAGCTGCTATGATAATGGAGGGTTCGAGCAATATGAAAAGGGGGAGAGCTCCTCGAGGATGATGTCGCATCGCTCAAATCACACGCCAATCCTAAACAGAAACCACATAATCGATTTAGCCGCTATGATGATGGAGGATTCGAGCAATATGAAGAGGGGGAGAGCTCCTCGAGGAGCAATCACCGGTATAGGCCATCTACAAAAATTGTTTTCCCCACCTTCAGTGACCCGTGTGGTTGGATTTTAAAGGCAGAAAAGTTCTTCCGATACTACGACACTCTCGACGAAAAGAAAGTTGATGTTGCTTCAATGCACTTGGAAGGAGACGCACTAGATCTCTATTCATGGCTTTCAGCATATTCGGTGCCCTCACCAAAATTTTTGGCCCTACAGAGTTCCAAAACCCGAAGAGTATCTATGCAACATTAAACAAAATGGGTTAGTTCAGGAGTATAGGCAAGAGTTTGCTAAACGATCATCTCAGGTTTCAAACTGGCCCGATCACTGCCCCTTAGGAGTATTTTTCAACGGGTTGAAGGAGGAACTAAGGGTGGATGTTCGAATTCACAAACCCGTACAGTCTATAGTGCTATGAGTTTAGCATTAGAATTCGAATCAAAGGCAGATTACAACCGATTCGGGCAGAATTCGAAAACTTCCGCCACTGCTTTTGGCCGTGACTTCTGCGGCCCCGAATATTCCAACCGAAACTATTTCCCCTCTTCACATTTCTAATGAGGAGAAACAGTCCCGATTCACAAAAGGGTTGTGCTTTCGGTGCGGGGAGAAATATGGCCCGACACATCGTTGTAAGACAGGGAATTTCAAGTTTCTTGAAGCTGCTTTTGAGAACAATGACCAGGTTGATTCGGGGAACACAAACCACATCGATAACCATGGGGACATAGCCGAAATCGGCCTTCACGCGCTAACGGGTACGTCACCTGATCCAACTATGACTCTTCACGGCGTCATTCGCTCTTCCAAGGTCTTGTTCTTGATTGATAGCGGATTGACCCATAACTTTATAGCTAATAACCTTGTTCGAAAATCTAATCTCACGTCTGATGTGGTCCCTTTTGGCGTGCGAATTGGCAATGGAGATATCCTCCGACGTAATTAGATCTGTAAAGATGTTGTATTACAGCTTAATGACATTCAAATCATACAATGCCTAGCCACCCTAAACACGGTTCAAGCAAATTAGGGTAAAAGATATATGGTATTCACTATCAATGGTTGCGAACTTAAGTTATAAGGACTGCAACAAGAAGCTCATAAGCCTGCTACCTGCCACCACCTCGCCATCGAACCGTTCGAGGAGCAATTTACGATTGACATAGACCTGTTTTCGCTAAATCGAATCGAGGACAAGTCGTTTTACCAGGCGGGAAGTAATGATAAGAACCGAGTTGGAAGGATCAATGGAACAGCTATAGTTTCTCATGGGATTCCAAATTGATCATCTCAATTAGATTAGATGCACGATTACCTCCCTACCTAATTTAAGCAATTATCCCAAATTACCTCCATGTCTAATTTCAGGAGCTATTTCAAAGGCTAAAATAAAGGAAAGCTTCCTGCAATCCATAGAATAAATAGGCCTAGAGTCATCTCTTTTTCTTTGTCTAAGTTTTTGGTTATTGTGTTCTTACATTTGGAGATCCGTCTATCTCGAATCAGGCCAACTATCCCTTGTTTTCCTTAATTCAATTAATCAAATTTTCTAGTTTCTATCCGTTTTTTTTGTTGTAGTAGTTGAATTGGGTGAGTTTGACATTAAGGTGTAGAAGAACTGGAATACATTTTAGGACTAACATTGTACACAAACATTTCCTGCTCAATCCATTCCTTCTTCAAATGTTCTTTTTTTGTCTTACATGACAACCTCGCTACCGTCATTACTACAGAATAACAAGCAAGGCAAAATTGATAAAGTATTGTATTAGAAAATCTGCTACAAGCCGAATACGAGCTAGCTATCAACCACCAAATGCACCATAATGAGCACAATGGCTCATTATAACCGTTGCCATTGACTCGTTATCGAGAATATAGGGGAGGCTACCTTTACATAACTATATATATATATCGACCACCAAAGTTGGCAGCTACCTTTACATAACTATATATATATAAGGGAGGGTTCATTTGAGAACCATTATTATTGTAAGAACCATGAGAACTAACCTTAGCCATTCAATTGATAAGTGGAATTCATGGATGAAGAGCGTGGGGGCATAGAGTGTGACAAGGTGCATGTGATGAATTCATGGGTGGGCAATTGAATTAATGGATGGAGAATTGGACGGCTAGGATTGGTTCTTGTTGGTTCTCAAATGATCTTTTCACAATATATATATATATATATATATATACAACATCAGCTTTGCATGATTTTATACACAATATATATAACACTTCAAAATATATAAACTTTGAAGCCATCGTGTCTTAAAACAACTACTACTACATGAATGCTCTCTTCTTCAAATATATGGTTAACTACTCCCCAGGTTCGGTAAGTCCTCACACAAGCACAAATTCCAAACGACCAAAATTGACGCAAGCCCACTTCAATCAACTTCATTATACTTACAACGAGTTTATCAACAAAATCAATTTTATCAACCGTGTCCCCAGCCTCAACTACACTGCCATACTATGCACCATCTCCCTAACCTCAACAACCGCCGCTTGTGGTCGAGCCATACCCGAAGACTTCAACGATATAAAGGTAAAAGGGATGTCATTCAAATTACGGGTAAGCAAGTAAGAAAGTCTGATGGACCATGATGGAAGAAAAGTGTTTTACTGAATGTTAGGTCAAAGTCTCGGAAGATGAAACATCAACAACTCTCAAAGCTCTAACTCATTTTGGGTTTGAGTTCAAGAGTAATTCACTGCTCTTGTGTCAAAGAAATGGACTCATGATCAACTAACTTCCAAGTAGACGATCCTATCACTAAACGTGAGCAAAAGTGATAGGGTCATCTAGTGCGAGGGACACGAACATTTTGAAACAAACTCGTGCCTTACGTTAATGACGAAGGAAAAAAATTAATTTTCTTCCTAGGTGGCGTGGGAACCGGGAAGTTATAAAGGAGCTACCAAAGTGGCGGGCCCCTCCGGTAGTGGTTGTTAGTAAAAAACAATAAGCTACGGAAGAAGTCGAGCATGAACCCATTGTTGATCTCGATGACGATTTCCAGAAAGAGCTATTTGGGGAGGATCTTATTCCTTATCCACCCAGAAAAGGAAGAAAAGAAAATGTCTAAAAAAGTTTGTCAAATTCGGACACTTTTGGGCTTTCTTGCACTCCTCCGGTAGTGGTTGTTAGTAAAAAACAATAAGCTACGGAAGAAGTCGAGCATGAACCCATTGGATCTCGATGAAGATTTCGAGAAAGAGCTATTTGGGGAGGATCTTATTCCTTATCCACCCAGAAAAGGAAGAAAAGAAAATGTCTAAAAAAGTTCGTCAAATTCAGACACTTTTAGGCTTTCTTCTTTCCTTCAAGCCGAGCTCATTAAACAGCTTGATAACATAGCTCATTTCAACTCCGAGTTGTTCGAGGAGAAGAATAAGACCATTGTTAAGATACGAGAAGCCAAACACACAAAAATGATGATAGAAGAAGTTCAAAAAAATTTGAATTTGTCTCTTATTCATTGTGGCTTAGACGAGCATCCTTTTCGGTTGTGACCACCTTGCCTACAAATTCCACAAAGGTTCGCATTTCTTCTTTATTTGATGTCCCTTACATTTCGTTGTTTATTCCGTAAGAGCTCTACATTTGGAAGCAAATCTCTAGACAATGATCGTAGCCAATACGCTTCACAAGGAAGCGGGCAAAACTCTAGATGCCCAAGTAGCACAATAATCAACAATTAAGTAACAACTAAAAACATATTGTAAGCTATTCAAGAAAAGTTTGTCACGTGTACTCAAGACATGAGGCTAGAGATAATTAAATATCTCTCACCTACCACATGTGCAAGTTTTTTTTCTCAAAATTAACTACTTGCACATTTCTTTCTTTTTATGTTATCAACTCAAATATACCTTTCTCTCCATTAAACGATCTCAAAAAATGTACACTTGCTTTAGACATCAAAGCTACTTGCTTTACAACAACATGGGGAGTATACATATCTCCATTAGCTTAGGCACTAGATCCTAAAGAACGCCTCATCTCAAAATAGTGCACCAAGTCTATACAAAGTAAGTTAGACACAAGGTGTGATCGGTAAAAGAAATGTGCACCTTTAAGTACACCGTTAATCTCAGACAAATTTGTTGTGAGCAACCCATATCCTCCTTCCACCATCATGTGCAAGTGTTTATCTATCAAATAAATGTCTCTCCAACCATAGTCGAGCTTGTGGATTTGGTTTCCAAATTTCTTCCATTATGGAGTTGAAAATTCGAACTTGATTTTGACCGGCACGAGAAGCTAAAGCTTTCAATTCTGAATTAAGAAACTTGTCATTGAAGTTGTTAATGAAATGTTGTAAACAATACCCAAATAATGTGAGTTGTAAGCAATGATCATAAAAAAAGTCATACAAATTCCAATGTGAGTTATGAGTTGTAATAATAACAATGAGAATCACATGGCTTTAACCTTGGAGATCCACGCTTATTTACTACCTTTAGGATTCCAAATGAAGATCACATATTAAACAAATGCAATCACGCTCTTTCACCACATTATTCTTGATATGAGAAGGAAACCAGTTCCAACTATCATAAGATTCAGTTTCTACAATAGCAAATGCAAGTTGCAAAATCTGATTATTACCATCGACTAACATTGCAATCATCATCTTTCCCTTGTGCACTTACCATACAAATGTGTGCCATCGATGCTAATCACCGCTGGATAATTCCCAAGCCCCTTAATAGGAGCAAAAGACGTGTTCCTCGTCAAAACACACCATTCGATTATAGTCCCCATGTGGAACTTTTCAAGTGTGCATGTAATTTTTTTGTAAAGTAGCATAAGATGCTTCTAGGTTGCCAAACCTTATTGTATAAGGTATAGCGTAACTTATCAACTATTTCAGCTCTTAAAGCAGAATTACTAATTAGATGGTTGCTCTTTTATAAGGTATATGGTGTTTAGAGCAATCAAGCTTGCATATAGGTTTGGATGGTCTTGAGAAATATAATTGTAAAAACCAGCATGCGACCCGTGCACTTTGTAATTTCAAAATATCCACTTTGTTTTCGTTTTATGAGTATGAAGATGTCACTTGCAACCAGATTGTCAATGTAACTTGCATCTTATGCTTCGTAGAGTTAGGTGTGTCTCAATGAACTCAAAGTGCCTATGTGTCCTAATGTTGTGGAGCTTCATAGCTCTAATAAGTTCTTTATTCTTGAAAGGACCCTTCGGAAACTCTCATGTAAAATCATTCTTGCTCACCGATTGTGTTAGAACTTGTGTTGTGGAGCTTGATTGTGTAAAATGATTCTTGCTCAATGATCGTGATGGCAATTGGATTGTGTTAGAACTTCAATAAATTCTTTATTCTCGAAAGAATCCTTCCCAACAATCGTGTAAAATCATTCTTGCTCACTAATTGAGACACGATCTAATTGCCATACTAATGTTGAGGAGCTTGATTGTGTAAAATCATTCTTGCTCGATGATCATGATGGCAATTGGTTATGTTACAATCAGCGAGCAAAAATGATTTTACATAAGAGTTGGGAAACGATTCTTTCAAGGATACACAAGAACTTGTTAGAGCTATTAAACTCCACAACATCAAGAAACATTGACAGTTTCAGGTCATTGAGACACGCCCAAGAACATAAGATGCAAGTTAAGTTCACAGTTGCAAATGGCATCTTGGTGCTAGTACACGAAAACGAAGTGGATGAAATTACAAAGTATATTGGTTCGCATAATTGTTTACACAATAATATTTCTCAAGACAATCCAAACCTAGATGCAAGCTTGATCTCTAGTATTTCTATTTTGAGTGTAGAAATAGTTGATAAGTCAGGCTATACTCCTTCATACAAAAAGGTTTGGGTCGGAAAGCAAAAGGGAATTGAGCAGGTGTCTGACAATAAGGATTAAGGAAGAATCTTTTGCTACTTTACCAAAATTTCTAGGCGCACTTCAAAAGTTCAATCCATCAAATGATGAGGAATTGCGAACGGTGATTAGCATTGATGGCACACATTTGTAACGTAAGTAGAAGGGAAAGATGATGATTTCAACATAAGTTGATGGTAATAATCGGATTTTGCCACTTGCATTTGCTATTGTAGAAAATGAATCTTATGATAGTTGTAATTGGTTTCTTTCTCATATCAAGAATCATGTGGTGAAAGAGCATGATGGCATTTGTTTAATATCTAATTATCATATTGGAATCCTAAAAGAAGTGAATAAGCATGGATCTCCATGCTTAGAGCCATGTGGTTTTCATATCTATTATTATGATTCATAGTTATGGAATTTGTACAACTTTTTTTGCGGTTATTGTTTACAACTCATATTAATTTGTTTACTTTATGGGTATAGCTTATGGCATTTAATGTTCTGTCATTCAAAATTGAAAGCTTTAACTTATCATGCCGGGAGTTGGAATCAATTTCGAGAGTTCAACTCCCACAACAGGGTGGAAGAAAAAATGGGTTGCTCACAGCAAATTTGTCCGAGCTTTTTAACAGTGTACTTAAAGATGCACGTTTTTTTACCAACGACATCTTATGTCCAACTTACTTTCTATAGATTGGTGCATTATTTCGAGGTGAGGCGTTGTCGCGTCGACCTTTAGGATCTAGTGCCCAATCTAATAGAGATGTGTATACTCCCCATCTTGTTGCAAAACAAGTAGCTTTGATGTCAAAAGCAAATGCACATTCCTTGACATCGTTTAAACGAGAGAGAAAGATATATTTGAGTTAGAAACTCGAAGAGAAAGAGATGTGCAAGTAGTTAATTTGGAGTAAAAAAAAACTTGCACATGTGGTGATTTAGAGTTTTTATATATCCTTGTTCTCATGTCTCGAGTGCATGTGCCACACTTCCTTTGAATAGATAGCAATATATTCATAAATATTACTCAATTGTTGAATATTTTACTACTTGGGCAACTGAGCTTTCCGCGCTTCCTCATGAAGCGTATTGGCCACAATCATTATTGAGAGAATTGCTTTCAGATTTAGAGCTCTTACAAAATAGAAAAGGTCATCCTTGCTCAACAAGACTATGAAATGGAATGGACATTTAGGAAAAAAGAAATGTGAACCTTTGTGGAATTTGTATGTGAAGTGGTCACAACCGAGAAGAATGTTCATCTAAGCCACAGTAAGTAAGGACAAATTCAAAAAAAAATTCAGTTCATTGGTATGGCTATATCTCTTATTTCTTCTTTTTTTTGCAAATAAATATTGGTTATCGGCACAAGATATTCGTGTTTCTTTTGTCGTTTCTTTTTTTGTAAGAAGCCATTGTTGGTTACTTGCTTTTGTACCAATAAAAATATTATACTTGTGATGATGTTGGTTTTATTTTATGATTCCTGGAGTGTGTTTAAAATGAATCATATAAACAATATTGGGATATTTATTTAGATTCGAACAATTGAAGTGATTATGACATAAGACATCATAGTTGTTAAACTCGTACGCGTCGGGTCAAAACACACACAAAACGAGCCAACTCGGTATGTGACTCAGTTAGGCAACTAACTTGGTAATTGACCCGTGATTTTGAGACGACTCGGTCAGAGTCGAGTCAACTCGAGACTCAGCCAAGTCAAAGAATGAAGCCAACTTCTGGTAGTCATCTCTTCTTGATGGTCTTCTTAACACCAAAAACCTATGAAGCAAACTTCCAGCATAACTCCGGAAAAATCTGAGAAACGTACACAAACTAGAACCTTTTTTGTGCCAAAAAAGAAGATAAACTTTTGATTTTTCTATCAGCAATAGAGGTCACTGGGTTCATCTGTCTTCCCTGAATTCAATGGAGGCAGGTCCATTCATTCTTCATTGCTTTATACGTCTCTCTCTGGGAGGGTTTGATTTCATATATCTCTACCAATTTATCTCTCGATTGCAGACTAGAATTGCTGTGACTCTCCCGTTGCTATTAATTGCATTTAATGTTGTATCCCACTATTGCACTATACCCATGAGCTGGCCTTGTTTTGAATTTTTGCACTATACCCAAGAGCTGGCCTTGTTTTGAATTTTTAAACCAACACTGTTTTAATTATAAACGTAACAACATATTTTAAAGATTAAAGTTTAAACCAATAATGCTATAGAAAAGGTAAAATTATAGAAGCTGGGAATTATTATAAAAACAGTAAAAGAAAAGGTAAAAATAAAAGCTTGGAAATTATAGAAAAGTAAAAAAACCACTGTTTTGGAAAATATTTTGACTACTACACTCTTTTGGTAAATACGTTTAAAACTACACCTATTTGGTAAATACTTTTGTAAATAACACTTGTTTGGTCAAAACTCGGTACAAGTATTTCCTTTGATATGTTATGGATCGATGTCTCTTGTGATCATATTTGTGAAATTTCAATCACCAGTTCAAAAACAACGTATCCTCGCATATATGAAAATGATAAAAGAATATGGTTAGTCTATTATTTGCATTAACTCACAAAATCATCAAACATGCACACATAAAAAGGAACCATTAAAACATCACATATATACATTTACATTAACATATATATATCCTAAATGGGTAAATTTCGGTTCTATATAAGCCAGGGGAGGACCCAGAAATTCTTTTTACTTGGGCACAAAATAATAACCAGAATACAAAATTAACCAAAATAATTAAATTTCGAGACAAAACGGGTCAGATAAAAATTCAAGTTTCTTCAAGTAAAAACTTAAATTTTTCACAAGAAACAATGATTTAGCATAAGTGATAAGCCTAGATCAAAAACTTAACAAGTTAACAATGTTAAACTTTTACCAAAACAAAATAACAATTTGGCTCACAAATAAAAAACATCAAAATTTGACTGGTTATAGCACAGCTAAAAAACATACTAACATTTTCTCTTCACAGGGTCGATTGACCAGTAGCCTGTACTACCATGATGCAGATCCACCAACGTGTTCAAAACATTGACCAAGCAAACATATGTGAGCATCTATATATGTATGTATGCATTCTATGTAAAAATATCACTTCCCCTGGATCACCTATCACTACTACAAAGTACAAACAACATTAACAAACTGACCATCTAATATGGCTTCTGTGTGGCTTCTGTGTGTTATTTTTTGTTAGGGAATTTTGGTGTCTTTCTTGGTTTCTTGTTTTCTAGGTCACTGTTAGAGTTTTAGATCTCAATGTGAAAAGTTGAAATCCCTTATGCATTGAAGATATAATTAACTAGCTATGAGACATTATTGACAATATATCAAGAATTTTAACTAAGCATGGGAAAATACATTAACTTGGTGTTGTGTTCCCTTATCTGTTATCGACTTCCTTGACAACCTATTTTTCTAAGATGAAGAGAGGTCTTGATATAGAGAACCCTTATGCTTCACGAATCACGGAAAGTTTTCAAAATATTGGAATTTGCTCAAGGAATTGGAGAGAAACCAGGATTCATAAAAAAGTTAATCATGTTGTCAATCGACATAACAAACAGTTAATAGAGCATCATGTAATGTAACCCCATCTTATATGTTTCCTAGTTTAATATTACTACTTCCTTTTTCCGGTTAATAATGTTAAAGCGGTCATTCATGTTTTCCAGAGGGCTATATCCAATTCCTAGTTAAAGCAGTCCAATATAAGATAAAGCAATGATCTATATATAGAAAGATGATAATAGTATTGAACTGAAGGTTTATGTACTTCAATTCAAAACCGAAAACCAATATAAACATGACAATGGAGGAAGCCACGCATGTCGGGTGCAACCAAAAGCCCATTTATTTCAAAGTAATATGCTCACAATTTGGGATTGTGATCTTCTCAAATTGAACCTCTCAATAGAAATAACTGGGACCCTTGTTTAAAGCAAATTGAGACCCTTAAAAAAGATCTCAATCCTACTAGTTATTGCAAATCAAGAAGCGTCACCAGGGAACACACTCAGGAGTAACCAAAATCTAAAAATTTATAGCAAAGACAATGCAAACAAAGCAACTTATCATCACATTAAGCCACAAAATAGTATAGAAGATTGTTGATCACAATAAAATTTAAGTTGTACGTCTGATTTTCTTAGTGCCTACCACTTGTTCGTGAAAATGTCATAATGAAAAAGAGTAAAAAATTCATATGGAGTTCAAAATCATGACTGGAACAAGATAAATACGTACCGAGCAAAAGTACCATCATCAACTAGCTTTGCGAGCTCAAAATCTGCAATGTAAGGCTCGAATCAGGGTCCCGTTTGTTGTGTAATCCAACAAATAATTTATTAAATAAAATAAATTTTAACTAGGTCGCAACCTTACACGTGATTTTGTTGACCGACTACGACGAGCGGCGACGGAGAAGAGGTGATGACTAGGGTTGTCTACGGGAAGAACAAGAACTAATAAGAAAGTATTTTAAATAAAATAAAAGGTTGAAAATGGCTAAAATCGTTATTACATTTAATTTCGTTTTAATTTTTAAAGTTTTCTTACTTAGCCGTAAATCTTAGTTTGATGATTTACTAATATCAATTTGCATGAACTAGTTAAATTATGCAAAATGATATATCCTTCTACTGTTTAATTCTTCTACTCACAACAATGTGACATGTGAAGTTCATTAATTCTTTTTTCTCATCTCCTTCATTAATTTCGACACTTGTGTTGATTTTGTAAGTATGAGAAAAAGTAGAATGATATATCACATCTCTTAAATTATATTTAGTTTGAATATTTTTCAGCGGGCATATGTTGTTTTATAGTTAAAGTATTTTGTTTGAATGCTTTCACATGATCATATAACAAGGGATACATAGCTCATCAAGATGCATTTGATGATATTACATATGTCTAGGGAGATAATTATTTCAATCTAATAAACAAACTATCTTATTGAAATATATAAGATTTGATGATCATAAAACCATCATAGATTATACTTGAAATTATCTTAACATGTGTTGTAAGATTAGACTTGTAATCTGTAACTTAGCTTTAAAATTGTGCAGTGAGCTGAGTGTACAAAGTATGTAAGTTGAGGATTTGCTAATCATGTTGTTAACTTAGCTGATTGAGCAACTTGGTTTTATTTGATTAGCTAGGTGGAGTTTCTCACTTAACTAGCAATAAATTTTCTTACACGAGCAAGCATAAGTTGTGCACCTTTGGTCAACTACGCATACATTTCTAATGAATTTTCTTACACGAGTCAAGTGTTGTGTTGCTATGTTGAATTCTTTTTAGTCAAAGCCGAACATGTATTGTTTTTAAATTTATACTCTTTGGTCTTTTAAAATGCAATGTTTCAGCACTCTAAGTTTGTGAAGTAAAACTTAGATGATAGAGTTCAAAGCTAATAGAAAGAATTTAAATTAAAGAAGATATAAGATCTTGAATATCTTTACTTGATTTAATGTAGGTGACAACCCAATGCTTGTTAACCAAAATACTAAACAAACATTAAATGCAGAGATCATTGCATTTAATAAGAAAATTTGAAGGTGGAAAAGTCAAATGTAAGTTTATATTACAATATTGGGTTTATGTTTTTAAAGAAAATGAACATGTTTTTCTAAAGTATATTTGTCTTATTCGTAACCTTTTCGGCAATTAGCTCTTTAACATATTTTAGAGAGGGTATTCTTCAAACTACTATTATGTTGAATACGTTAGACACAAGTTATTTTGGTTAACCTATTTTACGTGTTAGACTAAAATTTTAGTTGAAATATTTTATTGTACTTGAAGATTCCACATTCTAGTGTGTTACTTTTTAATTCACATTAATAATAATTATATTAAAAGTAAATATATATAAATTAATTTTAAAAGACCAGTTTGTACTCGACATCTTTTATACAAAAGTATAGTTGTGTAGCTCCAATTGGGAACTAACACCTAGGTTCTCTACTATCAATTTCTTGATTTCTACAACTACTGAAATTAGAGATATTCATCATTTATACATAAATAGCAAATTCATGCTGACTTTACGCTATAAAATGTAGAGTTAATTATAAAAATGGTCCATGTGGTTGTTACTGGTTTCACTTTTAGTCCTTTAACTTTAAAAATTATGAAAATAGTCATTCTAGTTGTCACTTTGTTTCACTTTCGGTCCTTTGTTGTTAACTTTGATCGTTAGTCAAAGGACATTTTAGTCAATTTCATATCTATCCTTATTACCAAACACAATTTACCTATTAGAATCATTTCCAAACAACTTTTTCTTTAAACTTGTTACCAAACACCTTTTTTCACTTCTTTTTATCTTTTTCTTCTCTCTCATACTCCCTTACTCTCCAAGTATCTTTCATTTTCTCTCTCTAAAAGTTGTTCTTAATAACCACCACCACCACCCCCTAGGACTGTCGGCCACCACCACCACCCCTAGGACTGTCGGCCACCACCGCTCCACCACCTTCGTTGCTCTCTCTCTTCCTCTCTCTCTCTTCGATCTACACTAGCCACCACCCCATTCTCTCTTTTTTCTCTCTCTTCGATCTACCCTGGCCACCACCACCCCCTTGATTGTCGGCCACCACCACTGCACGACCACCCCATTTCCAAAGAAACTCTAATCTACACCAACACCACCCCTTCTCTCTCTTCGATCTACACCGGCCACCACCACCCCATTAATCAAAACTGCCCCAAATCTAAAAAACCACTGTCGCCGCCACATATCTGAAAAACCACCACCATCGCCGCAGATCTGAACACGAAAATGTGAACAAGATTGAAGATCTGAAAAAAATGGAAATCGCCGTAGATTTGAAGAATTAGCCGCAAATCTGAACAAACAATGAAGTTGTTGACGTAAACCGATTGTAAAAGCAGATCTTGGTGTTTTTTATTCAAATTCTTGTTTTGCTCTTGTTTCAAATTTTGTTCTTGTTTCAGACATGTGTATGGTTTTGTTTCTCATATTTGATGGTTATCGAATCGATTTTGCGAGATTATAAATGTGTTCTTGATTTAGGGTTTCTAAACTAAGGAAGAACCCATGAATATGTGAAATAACACTTGAATATGGGAAAGAATATAATAATTAGAAAAATATATATATATTAGAAATACTTAGCAACTGGTGTGAATCAATAATATAATAAATTTATTTTCTAGATATTATTAGTAAGAAATTAATTATAAGTTAATTTTGACAAAAAGGTTAATTAAATAATAATATTAACAAAAGGATAAGAAGATGATAGAGGTTGTTTGGTAACAAGTGTAAATATAAAAATGACTAAAATGCCTTTTGACAAACGGTCAAAGTTAACAGCAGTTAGTTTAAAGGATCGAAAGTGAAACAAAGTGATTATTTTCATAATTTTTAAAGTTAAAGGACTAAAAGTGAAAATCAATGATAACCACAGGGACCATTTTTGTAATTAACTTTAAAATGTATTTGATTTTTATGTTTCTTTCGGTAAATTAAGTTTTTTTAACTGCAAACACACCCACTCACTAAACCTACTTCTAAAGCTTCATTGTTAACAACGAAACTCGAACCCACAACCTCTTGAAAGGGAGGCAACACTCCACAACTACATACAAGCTCTTTGATATTTGTAAATTAAGTGGTGATCACAAAAGAGTTCTTTAATAGCGATCATTTATGTGGAAACTAATAAATCGCTCATAAAAATCAAACCTAAACGCAAATGGAATTCCTGATGTTATCAAATCTTTTTAATATATTTCTTCTACTTGATCATGCTACTCACTAAATAATAACATGTAAAAACTACTAATTCTTCTTTTTAACCCTCTCACTAAATCTGGTTTCCTAATATTGCCCTTGACCATTAAAAGTTAAATCACACTTTTCTTACTATTTTTTACAAAACTTTCATTCCAATTCATGGCTTTATTCTTTTGTTGAGCTTAGAATCAATGAGATTATCTTTTAACACTTGGTACAATCGGAGAGATTTGCATCCTCTTTTATCTTTACAAAAAGAAACCTTCTCCACCCCCAACCCCTTGGGCCGAGTTTTCTTAACCAACAAAGTACAAACCAAGCATAAAACCCTTTGCAGTTTGCACCAAAAAACAAAATGAAAACAAAAATATTTGGACCGGGTTACCTATACCAAACCGGGCTTAAAGCTTTTTTGACCCGGTTTCGTTTAAAGATCGGGCTTACGGGTCTTTCTAAATGGTTCTAATCAAGGTTCTAAATAACGTGAGAACTGAGACGTGGTGTGACGAAAAGATCAAGTCTCAAACCTTGAAAACTATGGCGAGGTCACGGTGTCTTCCAAGATGTGACTTAAGGCGACAGTTTTTTTATATAAATTCTAATTATGTATATAAAATTATACAAACAAATATTAAAAACATATAATTATTAGTTTATAAAATAGTTCATCAATCTTTTTCTTTGTTTTCAATATATTCAACCATTCTTATAACCGAATTACTATATATATTTGACTCATACGGCTCAATTACTCTAACACACCTAAAAAAACACGGCTTATAAAAAGTAAAGACATGTAAAGCAAGACCCTAGCGTATGCTAAGCTTTACGTCTAAACCTTGAACAATGTCGTAGCGACATAGTCAAGACTCAAGCCATGACAAAGCTAAAACGAGCTATTTAGATCTATGTTTTAGTCTATCTTTTATTTCTCTTATAAAATACGGGTCTATTTTAAATTGGAGCTCTAGCCTCCAAGGTGTTTTTTGTAGTAATAAATTTTCTATTTAATTTAACCGGAATTCTTATGTGCCCCAACGAGGTTAAATTTTGAATCCGACACTACTTCAAACACATGACAATAAATCTACCTTTAAATCTACTTATTGTTTATTATGTGACTTAAACTCTCAATCTTTTGAGAAGTGACACATTTCACTAACACTTGATACTATTGGGATACAATCCCCTTGTATTAGAGAATTCATATTAGAGTTTAGTATAAGATGATACATCCCTATTATATAAATAAGCTTAGGTCCATTAGAGTTTCTTTTATACTGTTTGTACACTATAAATAGTTGTCATTGTAAGTTGTAATACAACATACCAACGGATTTTTATTATTCTACATGGTATCATAGTCTTATTGTTCTGATCATATCTTCTTCTTCTCTCCCTTCCGCCATTGATCTCTGGTTGGCTGCCACTGCCTTTCTTCTCCGTATCGTCCGCCTGAGTGATCACTTTCTTTCTTTTCTCTAGCCTCTCGTCTTGCACCGGAGACACATTATAAATAAAATATATTAGTTTTTCTCTCCCTTGCCGCTACCACCGTAGTTGTAGCTTCTGCCGCTGCAGTCGTAGTTCCTCCATCGCCGCCTGTCGCTGCGTCTCTTGCTGTCGCCGCCACAATTGTAGATCTTTCCGTTGCAATTGTAGCTTCTACTGTGCCGCTCTTCTTGCTGCCCCCTTTGACTACTAACCTGTCACCGCCTTGCTACCACTAAGTTTTCATATTTATATATCTATGCTCTTTTTTCTTTTCTTTTATATATATTATTTTTTATTGTATTTTTTTCGTTCCGGTACGAGAGTCCGATCTTCTACCACTCTTGTCACGGTGGAGTATTAGAAAATGTAGATTAAGATTTAGTATAGGATGAGTCGGCTATAGATAGGATATGGCTTATTAGGGTTCCGTATCAGAGTTTCTCTTGTTCCGTTTGTACTCTAAGAATAATTACTATTGTAATACAATATACATACAGACACTACAACAAATATGTCATTTATCTACGCTTTATAAAAAGAGTATACAATTTTTAAGCGGTGTCATGCATATAATTGTGAAAAATAGTTTAAAAATAAAGATTGTTAGAAAAAGAAAAAACTTAACATTTATAGACGCATACATTTGCTTTTAAAAATCCACGTTTTTAAATGTGTAAATTTAGTAATAAATAGATGATTATAGAAGTTCAAACTTAAAAGCGTCGGCTTTTTTTAACCCTAAAATTATTTTCAAAATTTTCACACTTAAAAGTGTGAAAATTTAGATAATTTGTCTACACTAACAAATGTGTTTTTTACTCCAATTTTCGCGCTTTCAAATGTAAAGATTTGGTAGAAATTAATAACACTCAATTTTTTCACATTTGATCATAATTCTCCATGGTTTTAAGTGTATTAATATTGATAAAAAGTGTGGATAATTGACATCTTTTTTGTAGCAAGAGTTTTCATTATTTTATCATTTCCTAAGTCACAATTTACTTTTTTTTTTAACAGTGGAAGGGGGAAACTAGCCTAGAAGCTTTGACATAACTATCAAACCCTATAAACCCAAATTATTATTAATCTTTAAATATAAATAAAAGACTAATTTTAATCATCTTTACTAGACAATGTTATCCATTCATATTAATCAATTTCAATCTTAACTATCTATTAACATTGAAATCAAAATTTGATTTTGACTTTTATAAGTCAAAGTCGTTTACTTATTTATATTTTAAAATTATTATAAATAATTTAAATCTAATCCTATTAAAATTACTAATCAAAAAAATTATATTTTAATCTAACATAATCTCATTTATTATGGTAAATTAATTTCCGAAGTTTTATGATTATATATATGAAATTTTAAATTAACGTACAATAAATAATTTTTCTATTCATACATTTTTTTATAATCGTAAGAATAATGATCGACTCACGTCAAAACTTCTAGTACTGGTCTTCGTGTTAACACCGTCTTTCATCATTTTTTAAATTCTCATATTTTTATGTTTAATATCATTTTATTGATGTTTAATATTAATTATTTTTTTAAATCAACTCGTGTATCACATAAACATTTAATCTAATAATAATAATAAGTTAATAACTTCTAGCAAGATGTTAGAAAAAGTACAAACATGATTAAAGTAAAGAAATTGGGTTACAACACCACATTTTTTTTAATAAACTATAGTCCATGATATTAAACGATGATCTCATCTTTCTTTTTTATTTGGAATAATAACTGTACATGGATATCATATATCAATATCTAAAGAAACTTGGGAAAGAATGCTACTTTATAAAACAATATCTCTATGAAAACAATAATTTATCTATTTCTAGTTTGTTAGTATGTTAAGAAGGGAAACTCGAGTTTGAATTAGTTTCCGGAAAACAGAATCTAACTCAGCCTCGTAACCCTCGATCTGATGATCAAGATTTTGTAATCTCTCCGTCACTATTTGAACTTCAACTTCCTTACTCTCGTTCTTCTTAATGTTCTTACACAAAGAACGCAGGTTAACATCAATGATATCAACGTCACTAATAATCCTTTCACTTTTGTCGCAACTCGGCCTCCCTATCGGCATCCACTTAGCGACGAACGAGAAACCCTTTTCCAGTTTTCTTTTACCTGATAAACAGATCAAAAGAGCTCGGAAAACCGAGATGGTGGCAACGACGATTTCCCTTAAAACCCTGATCGTCATCGACAGAGGATGGTTTTCACCCGCAACAAGACGACTTGGTGTCACTTCTGCCTCCATCGTCTCCAGTGATCCAAGGCACTCAACGATGTTCTTCTTTGTTTTCTTTCGAAAGAAAAAGTAATTCGAAATGTGAGATTCAAAGTTTGCATCTATGCTTACTCCTTTTCTCTGCAAACCAAATTGAAGCTTGCGGACGTTTTCTTTTACTAGAGTAAGCAATTCCGCTAGCTTGCTACACAAATCTAGCAGCTGAGTCGACCCGATAAGGGCATCTTCGATCAGAGATTTGTTGCCAATTTGAAGATTAACTTGTTGGATCTGAGAGAAACTAATAAGTTCATCAATAGAAAGATACAAGTCGCATAAGCATTCTAAACCACTATGAATGCTTGTTGATGTGTAGAAAGGGGCAAGTGTTTGAATCTTATTGAGGTTGATTTCAATTAGAGCACAAGATGGGTTAAACCTAGAAGGCAAACTAGTTGATCTAAGTTGAGGTTTGTTTGAGGTCTCCATGTTGAGTTTAGGTGAAGTGTGTTAATGTTGGCTACTTGGTGCTCATATATATAAGATGATTTTTGGGCAGTCACTTGCGCTTTCTTTAATTAATTATACATCTTTACAAAAAGGTTTTATTTGTCTTTTGCATATTATGACATGTATCCAACTCAAGTCGAACTACTTTGCAAGTAGGAGTTGTATATTGTAGTAGATTCTTTCCCTTGCAAAGGATAACATTTAAAAAGAAGATAGAAGTAAGTAACTGTTACGTGATTTTTGAAGTTTTCCAATGTCTAGAAACATATTTAAAATCATGATTTTCTGTCATATTAATATTACTATCTCATGACTAACGGTCCTAGTAACTGTCACAGTGTCACATCATCACGACTACCGTTACTGGACTCACATAAATATTAGTTTAGATTAAAATGTTTTACATAAATCAATACATCTACAAAATTAAAGACGTTCGGTTACACTTAATAACCCTTTAATAAAAACTCAAGCATGAATGCCCGAAAAGGTGAGTACAAAATATCTGTAGAGATATTAATGAAATCATGATCAATATAATGTTGGGCTTCTTGTGAAGAGGTCATAAAAGTGAGTGAACAAAAGAAAACTTTTGATAGAAATGTGGAGAAAACGTTCAATGCATTTGAAGTTTGAAAAGTGACAACGAACGAACATTATTTTCACGTTCATTGCAAAAACAAAGTAAAATAAAAGTATATATAAATATCCATTTATTAAGATGAAGTTGGCTTTGGGTTGAAAACCAAGAGCATGAGTGTGTTTGATAACGAAGTTATGTAATAATATTTATAAATGTGAGTTTTTACATGTTGGTTTTAAAGCTTATAGATCGAGACCGGTTTACAAAAAACCTGCATACAACGGGTAAGGGCTTTGTAAGTCCATGGATCATAGAGATCGGTTTTAAGTTGTTGACCTTTTTATATAGTTGTTAGTTGTTACCATAATGCAATTACCATAACTATAAGAAGTTATTTATAACCAATTTTGACGGTTGTTGGCTTGGTATTAATTAACTTTTGAGAGTGAGTGTATGTATCTATGAATAAGTTTATTTAAGAACCGTTTCTATCTCGAGTATCATATGTAATCATCATTAATGCTCATTAATGACTCATTAGTAGAGGTATTTTGCACATTTATATATTTACCCAACCATTATTTGCGTCCGGGTGCATGAGTCGTTGTTACATTTACTTAATTTTCTCAAAATACTTCTCATTGATAAGTTATTAATAAGTCAATCATTAGTCATTAACGAGCAACAAAAACTACTCAAGTTTGGTTCATGCGGTACTCGCAATAAGAATGGTTCTCAAATGATCATGAGAACCATTAATTTGCGAAAACCGTGAGAACCACATTAATGACTCATTAATAGATGTATTTTGGTCATTTTATATATTATTCTACTGTGAATTGTGTACGAGTCACCTTGGAAGGGAATAATCCGTCTTGGCAAGTGAGATAAGTTAAACCCAAAGTGTACCGGCCCATTCATGATCATAAAGCGGCTCAATGAACAAGCATACAAAATGGAGTTACCGCCATAATTGGAGTGTATTCGTAACACCTTCCATGTTTGCAACTTCAAGAAGTCAAAGGTTGAAGATGATCAAATTCTTCCTATTAGCGAATTGTGGGTTGATCCGAAGAAGAGACTTGTTGAAGAGTCGGTTGCCATTCTAGATAAGAAAACTAAGAAACTAAGGAAACGTTTAGTTCCTTTGGTTTTGGTTCAATGGCAGCATAGTCAAGGTCTCACCTTGACTTGGAAAACCGAAGAAGATATGAAACCCGTTACACTCAATTGTTTAGTTAAATAGATTCTGAGAACGAAATCTTTGTAAAGAGGGAGGAATTGTCATTTTCTAAATTTTGTAAAATGTATGTAGTGTTTATGAAGTAATTTCTAGCTTTAGTATGAGAATAATTATGTTTAAATGGACAAGATATAAGAAATTGAGCTTAGGGACTGAAATGATAAATAC
This sequence comes from Dittrichia graveolens, assembly GCA_038502395.1. Taxonomy (NCBI): domain Eukaryota; kingdom Viridiplantae; phylum Streptophyta; class Magnoliopsida; order Asterales; family Asteraceae; genus Dittrichia; species Dittrichia graveolens. The sequence continues at coordinate 78,267,891 of JARJIL010000001.1, read as the reverse complement.
ACTGTATATAAACACCTAAACCGAGATATTTTTTACTCATTTGAGTCTTTGGTGGATGGAACACTTTAGAAAAAAAAGAGTTAGAGAATGGAAGCAACAAATTGATTGAATACTTTATTTTTGTTTAGGGTGTGTCGATTCTGGGTGCAAATTGAAGTGTTTTGAGCTTTATTCCAACTATGGGTGACTTTTTTTGCTTTGAGTTAGAGCTGGATAGATTTGGAGACTCCATACAAGTCATTTCTAAATCTGGTTTATAAATAATTGTAGTGTTCTTAGTTGCTATTAAGGCTTTATGTTGTCATATATGTTGAATTTCTAAGTCAAATTGGTAATTTGGGTCAAAATGTGTAAGTTAGGGTTTGAATCACCAAGGGTTATGTTAAGTGGTGGTTTATGGTTGTTTTGGGGCTATTTTCATGCCCAAAGGAGTTCTTTAAAAGCTGCCTTTAAAATGTTGTTGTTTTGATACCGAATGGGCAAAGTCCTAAAACAAATCTGCATATGGACTGTTCATAGCCTCGTTGTGGCGTGACGCTTTGACCGTAACGACACGATCGTGTTAAGATCAACAGAGGTTCTTTATGAGAACTTCGCGGCATAAGCCTTTGAGATTGCGTTTACGAGTCTAAATTTCCAGAATGCTTAAACCGATCTTAAGACCGTGACGTGATGGATCCTTATGCATCAAGTTCCCGTGTTTTAACGCTTTTAAGTATAACCATTAATTTAAATTGAGAACCAAAGATATAAAATATTCAAGATTGAGTCTTTTAGTAATACAAGTCATTGTTAAGTATAAATTAAACCTCAGAGCATCCATTTTGTCATAAGTGGTCTAAGTTGGTCTTGTGTAACTCTTATTATAGGGTTGACCAACACGCGAGCTATTTGTGGTGTTGGTTTTGATCCTCATAACAACTTTTAGGTGAGTTTACCTTGTGAATATATACCCTGTTTTATGTAAAATATTGAAGTCATCATATGTTATGTTTAATAATTGAATACGCGGGGATTAAGCTTTACCTACAATTAATGTGATAACAAATGTTTAATAATCTAACATGATTATTAAGTTAGAAGCAATGTGATGATCAATGCAGTTTGTAAATGCCATGAGTTTCTGTTATGTGATATATAAATGAGATTTAAAAGCAAGTTGTGATTGTGATCACTAGACTTGCTATGTGATTATGCTTATGCAATATGTGGTCCAGACCCGTGAGTATTTATTTGCACTTTCAAATGCTTTTCGCCATCATTAGACGTGTATGGTTCATGTGGCTCCGACAATTGGAAGGTAAATGTGGAAAATAGTGGAGTCGGGATGATAAGTACGCATTATGACCGTGTGGTTCAATAGTCTCACGAGTCACCGAACTACAGCATACACGAGTGGACTTATGGAAAAAGATCATTCGTTCTTGATAAGCGTTGTATGGTGGACTGATTTGTGCTTCCTCCACCTTGACTGGAGATGTGGAACTACCTTTATGTGGACTTTGTTGACCATGTTGGCCAATGTGGGAGATACATTATCCAATGGACTTGACCCCACATCCTTATGTGTTGATGTATATGTTATGCTTTGCTTTGGAAAATGAGTAAAATGACAATGACATGATTTTAAATGGTTAACTGATTTTTGGTGCACTCACGAGCTATATGCTAATCATGTTGTGTTTACAATGTTTTGCATCCATAGAAGACAAGTAATATATCCCGGTGAGGCGAGTAGAAGCTTGGGGACTTACTGTTATGTTTCACTTGCTGAAATGTTTAGATATTGTTAGTCCTAGTTTAAGTACTCAACAATAAATGTTTATAGAAAGAGGGGTGAATACAAACTTAAGTTTTTTAAATTTAAATGCAAATACTTATACTTTTAATGTAATTCATATTGATGTTAATAAAAAATTACATGCATAAGGAAACGGAAATTTCAAATACAATAAAAGGTGGCAACTAAATGTCTAACACATAGACAAGCTTCTCTAAAAACAACTAATTTTTAAAGAAGTCCAACACATGAACAAGTTTTTCTACACTATGCTAACTCTAAAACTTGTTATTGCTTAAAAGCTTAAACTTATTCTTTGAGAGAGATGTTCTTATGATGTAGTTGTTGTGTATTTTGCATGTTGATAATGCATGTATATATAGAGATTTCTTGACAGCAACGGATGGATGGGTGTAGGAGATAAGGTGGTAAAAGAAAATTAATATTTTAATCATAAAGCAAGTAGATAAAAAGTGATATTACTTTAATTAAAGGTGAATAAAGTAATATTTTTTTTATAAAAGTACATCCACTAACAATATAATAATATTATTTACCTTAATTTATGTCTTGTAACTATAACTTCTTCTTTCATGCTTGCACTTTTATCAACAGTCATACTTTTTCAGATTTTACTTTACCAAAGTTGTAGTTGTCAGTCATACTTTAGCACTTTGTCAAATCTTCAAAATCTTTGTTTGAATGTAACTTTAACCTTTTCAAGGAGATAAAGTTCTATCCATTTTGTCCTACTTTGTGGTACAAAAAGTGCAAATACTTTTGCAATAAAAGATCTAAGACATAATAGAATAACACATGTTCTGCCTTTGACTTAGAAAAATTACATATCAAAAATAAAATATACTAAATACTTTTCAGAACTGAAAAATAGGACTCAGCTAATCAAAATGTTCTAAGCGGATGGAAATGAGCTTTAAAAGTCAAACTGTTGATTGCTTAGTTGATGGGAGAGAGTGCTAAGCTGATCATGTAATGTTCAACTGATGAAACTGTTAAAGCTAAACATTGCATAAGGTAATCAACCTAGATGATCAGTAGATCAAAATAGTTCAACTGATCATTTAATGTGATGAGTTTATCAAAATAAGACTAGGTGTTTGAAAGAGATAACTTAGCTAAAGAATTGAGAAGTTCAGCTGATCAAAATGATGCTTAGTTGATCAAACAGATTGTTTAGCTGACATTGAGAATTGCTCAGCCGATGGTTGAGTAATCTGCAGCTGATGGTCTTCTACACTTGTATTTTCTTCAACTAATTTTAGATGATGTCTTCTACTGATACTCAATACTTAGCAAGTCTTCGACTGATATTCTATACTTAGTAACTTCTAGTCAGAATTTAAACAACACATGTTTAAATTCATTCTAAGTCTTACTGAATGTTTGGTTTTGTTATCATCAAATCCTATATATTTCAATAGACATATTTGATTAATGGGTTGAAATTGTTATCTCCGGAACAATCTCTCCCTATTTGATGGTGAAAAAACCTTTTTCTAATAAAGAATCAGTTTGATTTCAAATAATACAAAAGAGATAAAACTTAGTAAGTCCATTAGGCACTTATCTCTCTATTTTTTGTTGCTCTTTTATTTTGAACTTTATTCTATTTTTTGTTTCTTTTCTGGTGTTTCCTCTTGTTTTGTTTTTTAGAATCCTTTTCACTTGCATTTGTATACCGACTTCAAATTAGAGTTAATGACTTCAAATTAGAGTAGTTCATCAATTTTTCAGTAAGACTTATAATGAATTTAAACATGCGTTGTTTTTGTGGTATCTTTTCATTATTTTTCTATTTTTGTGGATTCTTTATCTCGCGTGTTAATGACTTGTCACTTGCATTTGCATACCGACTTCAAATTAGAGTAGTTCATCAATTCTTGATACAAATAAGTTGTGCATCAAATTGTTCATCATTTTTCTTGATGAGTATTAGTCACGAATGCATTTTTTTCATGAAACTTGTATTACTTAATTTTGTTGTTCATCATTTTCCAAATTATGTGAATATGAATTTTAGGGACCAGCATGATTTTAGATTTTAGGAGTTATGATTGTTTTTTAATTTCCTAATTCATCTTTAAATCTTATTAACAATGGAAGTTATTACCCTTATAAAATTACTTACTATTATTTACAAATCAAATTTTCTTTGACCTAGTGGTATTAAAGTGTAATTAGATTTCCCTCTCACTTTAAGCTTAAGGTTTTATACATCATTTCGATTTTTCAATTTTAACCCTTACTAAATTTTTACTTTTACCCTTCAGTTTGTATAAGTTACATTTGATTTCATAACATTACCGGATAATGTAGTCTCATGTACATAATGTAATCAACAAATGCAGTAGATGCATGTTAACCTAAATAGTGTCTACGTATGCTAAATTTGAACAATTATGATTATTTGAATATCACCTGAAACAACGTGCGAGCTTAATATACCTTGTTAAAAGTCAATTTCAATTTGTTAAAATTTGATGAAATTGTATGGCTCATAATTCCTCTTACACCTCTTATGATTATTCTCTTTTACAATAAACTTAATCTATATATATAAAATAAACACATTTGAATTTTACACACACTACTAATCAAATTTGTCAACTACATTATCTTAATCAATATTCATGATTCTTACATACGGGTTGAATAACTGATTTATGACATTGATATTTACACGATGTAAAAAGTTATTCAAGCAATAATTACATAATGAGTAAAGTATTTTGAGTATAACTTTTTTGAGAGCCACATATGATACGTATTAGTGTAATAAAATAGATAAAGAAAATAATACATTTTTTTAAATAAGCAATTTTAATTAAAAAAAAAACATAACCAAAACAAAAACAACACCACAAACATTAAATTGGAACTTCTTTTAGCGGGTGGGGCTACAAACCCACACCATGAAAAACGCCTTAATTAAGCCGATCGATTGCCTTTTACACCAAGATTTTCACCACACCTAAGAAGAGAAAGTGATGGGGATCCAAAACATCTATCAATTTCCCACCATCTTTAACATTTAACAAATTATATATTAAAAAAAAAGATTTGTAGCCAGCAGCCGACACTAGTAAGATGTTGGAAAGATGTTTTTCAAATTATAAGTTCGATCTAATCCTGTCATGAACTTCGTAAATTTAAAAGTAAGTTTAAAATATTCTTGTGTTCTATTTTTTTAATGAAAGCATATACCCCATGGTATAAATATGTTGAAAGATGTTATTCATGGCCTTTGGTCATGAGTCTCCATAGATAAAAGTATGTAGGTTTAAAATTGGTTATTTTGTACATGCGTTTGCTTGAAGAAAAAATAAAAATAAAAACTAGTTTAGTACCTACTAAAAGGGATGTGAACGTAATTGTACAATATCCTTAAAGCTATATTACAAGTTAGTGAAACATATATTTTTTTATATGAATCAATTTTACAAGTGAAAGGATCATGTGCTCGATTAAAAAGAAAATCAAATCAAATCTTAATTAAATAAATAAATAAATAAAATCTTAAATCGAGAATGGAACATCCGTCATGCTTGAAGACATTGATTAGAGATACCAGAGTTAGTTTTGGCATACAAAGTCGCTACACATCGATTTCAACGTATTTAAACGTAGCGATAATGTTTTTTAATGCCATATTGTGACGGCTGTAGCCACTTGCCATGTGTACGTACGTCTCTTTTAACTTCTAACATTTCCAATGATTCTTAATAAGATGCAGTTACTAGCTATTTGATGATGGTTTCTGCATATGCAGATATTATTTCCTGCGCGCGTTGCACCATGTTTCTTAACCATATCAAAATCCGCCTTTTATGATATTTTATATTTTATGATACTATTTACTTATTTAGAGGGTGTTCATTAGAGCATGGGGTGTGGAAGCGGCGACCGATTGGCATAATGCGTGATATGGCGTGCGGTATCGAGAGGGCACATCACCCCATACGCTCGGTACCAGACTATCAGCAAAATTTGAATTCATTTGGTGATTAGATGTCGAAGATGAGAGAGAGAGATAGAGAGAGAGAGAGTACACCCAGATCATGTGTCCATTCCAAATAATTTTTTTACCCACTATATATAGAGCATTCTAATTTTTAACTATTTTACACTACCATTTCTATTCCTTCTCTCTAGAAACTTTATAAAATACCTATATTATTTACATTTTAACTTTAAAATTAAGTCTTTTTCCAGCACTCCAAAGTCATCTCGATCTAAAAACCGTCAACCGACTCCGAGTTTAACGCATTTCGACTTGATACGCCACCACCTATGTACGTACCTAACCCGATGTTTGCTTCGACACAACATGCAAAACTTATTGTAATAGGTTTATTTGGAATTATGAAAATGACAAAAGGTTCCATCAAGTGCACCAACATTCCATCAAGTGAACCAACTTGATACGCCACCACCTATATAGTTGTTAGTTGGTACCACAACATGCACGAACGTTCCATCAAGTGCACCAACTGTTCCCTACATAATAATTAATTATTATTAATAATATATAAACAAAGATCCCATATAATCACGTTATTACTATATGGTGGTTGTCGAGGCCAACAAACAAATAACCCTTTTAATTCTAGCACATTTTATAGTGTATAGTAGCAAAGAGGTCGAATCCACGAAAACTGGTTCAATTTATATTTTTATGCAATCTAAAAGTTTAGGTGATTTTGCAACAATAATAAAATAAAAATAAAAAAGGGAGGTTTTGAGATTTTGATTAACTAAAACTAGAACTTGACAAATAAGTAAAAGTTGCAATTAAGCAAAATGGTTTGAATTAATGGGAAGTGAATTGGTTAATATTGGCTTCATCACATGGACTACTAGCTAGTTTATCATCAAGGAATATGGTGCAATACTTATGCTTCAATTTAATTTGGCTATAGCAATTTAAAAGCTTAAATTGTCTAGATTCTTCTTAGTTAATATGGAGGTTGGAACAGTTCCTAACACACCTTCTTAATCAAAGTTATGAACCAAACAAGCATTTAATTCACAAAAATTGATTAGCATTAAAATCTAAGAATCACCAAATCCAAGAGGAGTCAAAACCTTACATTACCATGTTGGAGAATATCATTCCATGGTTTGAGAGATGCATAAACATTCATGAAACCATTTGTTACTTGTTGTTTTGAAGATTTATTACGTAATCAAAAAAACAACTAACATAAATCACTCAAATACTTGTATTCATGATATACAAATACAAGAATGATATAAGGATTATATTAGGAACAATATTCATAAATCATAAGCATAAGTTCATAAACCCTTCAAAACCTAGCTAACAATCCAAGGATTTATCAATGTTAACAAAAAATGGGGCTTAGCCACACATGATTAAAGCAAAATAGAAGAGTTTAATTGTACCAAACATGTAAACAAATGATTTGGAGGAGAAAAATCTTAAAAAACCCTTGAAAATGGCTTCCTCCTTGCTCCAAAATCATAACCCCTGTTTTCTGCCTGCAAACTGCTGGGTTTCTTTCCTAGATTCCCTTTAAAATGGCAGATTCGGCTTAAAAAGTTAATTTTGCCCATAGCGGACCGCGTTAGGTTTCACACAGGCTGCGTTACGGGCTGGAATTTTTCATAAGCTTTTTTGGGCCCAGTTAAGCCCAACTTGCATCCTTTTTAGCCCAGCTTGTTTTCTTCATTTCTTTGGTCCAAATGGCTAGCCCACATGCCTTAAGTCCATATCTCCCTTTCTTGTCTACCCCAAATTAATACCCAACGAATATCCTCTCCGCTGTAGTCTTCTAAAAATCTGAAATTAAATACGAAGACTCGAGAGCACCCGAAATAGGCCAGAATAAATAAAATATGCAAAAATGGAATATGAAACATATGCAAAACAACTAAAATGCTAAAAAAAGCTACTAAAAGAAATAAATAAAATGAACCTATCAAATCACCTCAAGCTTAGACCTTTCCTTGTCCTCAAGGAAAACAAGAAAAAATAATAAGTTGGGAATGACGAAAACACAAGATAGAAAAAGAATGAGCACCCTAAATAGCAAACTAAGGCATTTCATTATAACAAAAAGTAGGGTAGTTTGAATTCTATACATACCACATCAGGTTCACTTTCAAAACTAAAGATCACAATTAAGAACAACCACATGTTAGGCAATAGCACGAAAGCAGTAGAAATAAAGCATTAGCATGGCCTATACATCTTACAGCTAAGCACAACAAACATGGCACAATCCAAAGGGTGGGCTCATAGTTGCACAAACGCTCGTGTATTCACTCATATCACAAAGGATGTGTGATGTCCTCGCATTAGGCTTGCTCTCGTTTTGTAGTGGGGGATACTCGGCACCGGTGTAAGGACAAATAAGGCTAATATGACTTTGCAACAAAACTTTAACCGAGAGAACTTTGCATAAGGGTACTAAACTCAAAGAAGACACAAAAAGAAACAGACACCAAAATAAATGCAAGAATACCACTCGAGCAATATCAAAATGGACTAACGAAACTATTTATTGACTTGAATTTCTAACATGTGACTAGAGGAGAAGCAAAAATGTCCACACATATGGGACGGTCACACGATTATGTAATAGAAAGACTTAAGCACATGTACGCACGTAAGCCTACAAAAAGATAATATAACTAAAAGATTACTTTTTTTCTACTTTTGTGTTGTTTTACAACAACCTTTCTACGAATCTGCTCACAATCAACAAGGGTAATATCCTGTTTCCTTTTCTTTTCTCCTTTTCTCTTTTTTTTGATGTTTTTTTTTTGTATTTTGTATTTTTTTTTCAGAATATTACCCGTAAGAATTTCTGGAATTTCACCATAATAATAAAGACTCAAGTGAACACGAGAAGATCACTAAATGGTGTAAAATCAAACGGGTCAAAATGAGATAAAGAGTGTGACCCTAAAATATAACATAAACAAACACATAACAAAAATAAATCACAAAATGTCTCGCAAATTGGGCAAGTAAAATCCCAAAGATAGGACTAAGAAGATGATGAACACACAAATCTAAGACAAGACAACAAAAGCACTCGCAAAAGATGCGAGATAAACACAAAAGAACCCTTATGAAAGTTGCTATCTGTATTCAAGTTCCAAAGCAAAGCCTGTAGCGCAAATACATCCTAACCGGCTACACACATTGATAGAGTACTCACGGGTAGTAATAATTGCGCCCTTTGTTTGACATAATTCATCATGACTAGAGGTCAAAGAATCATAAATCAATTATGAAGTAATATTATGGCTTGCATTAAAGGGTGATGTAGATGAGAAGAAAGAGAGAACAATATATGCCATGAAATGCAAACAATCTAGTCTAAATGCAACTAATATGCGAAAGAAATGAAAAAGAAATAAGCAAAATAACTAAACATGCAAATATAAACAATCTAAAATGGATGCAACTAACAAGACAAAGGTACCCCACCCCAAGCTTAAAAATAAGCATTGTCCTCAATGCTTAGGGAAAAGAGTAAAACGGGCCACTATAACGGAGGCTCGGGTGGTGGGAAGTTTCCACAAATATTTGCAACTATAATAATTATAAAACTTTGCAAGTATAACCAAGGAAAACAGGAAAGAATGTACCGAAATCGAAGACCCGGCTGCTGAATTCTAAATATTTGCTCGCTAAAAATTTAATATTTGCGAAAAATAAGCGTACTCCTCACCCAAGCTTGAATCTGACGATGTAGGTGTAGTAGATGAGTTCCCTGGTGAAAATTTTGTCTTTTTGTCGTTTTCATGGCGGTAAACGGCGGAACGGTGATGAAGGAAAAGAAATGGGATGGGTGGTGTTCTAAGTTTAGGAAGGGAAGAAGGAAATTAGGGTTTAAGAAGAAGGAAAAATGAGAAATGGTTGGTCAAAAAGTCAAACACATTAAATGAATAAGGTCATGAGCCACGCGGGCCATGTGGATATCGACGCAGGCCGCGTTGCGTTCTGGACAAAATTTCCCGTAGCCTCTCGACGCCTCCACGCGGGCCATGTGAAAAGTCACGCGGGCCACGTTTCATTCTGGACAAAATTTCCCATAGCCTCTCGACGCCTCCACACGGGCCATGTGAAACGTCACACGGGCCATGTGAAACGTCACACGGGCCGTGTTTCATTCTGGAAATTTCAGCAACTTACTGGACCATTCACGCGGGCAAGGTGAAAACTGGCGCGGGCCGCGTTAGGTTTCACGCAGGCGTGTTACGGGCTGGAATTTTTCCTAGGCTTTTTCTGGGCCCAGACAGTTAAGCCCAACTTGCATCCTTTTTAGCCCAGCTTGTTTTCTTCATTTCTTTGGTCCAAATGGCTAGCCCACATGCCTTAAGTCCATATCTCCCTTTCTTGTCTACCCCAAATTAATACCCAACGAATATCCTCTCCGCCGTAGTCTTCTAAAAATCTGAAATTAAACACGAAGACTCGAGAGCACCCGAATGCAAAAATGGAATAGGAAACATATGCAAAACAACTAAAATGCTAAAAAAACTACTAAAAGAAATAAATAAAATGAACCTATCACTATATGACTTAAACACTCGTCGTAATCTCTTATTATGTCCCGGAATGTTCGGATTCGGGTTTAAAGTTTATGGAACTATAATCTCTTTACCAAACTCCATCATTCTTTCCAATACCTCATGAAAAGAATAATTAATTGTTTGTTACGACGGTTGAACTCTACGCTTCACAACAAAATATCGTTAATTATGACGATCATCATAAAAAACAGTCATCTTTATCTCAATTGACACATGTTTGCTATCCCTTAGCCAACCCTTTACTCTAAAATATGCATAGAGCCAAACGAAAGAATCTCGGGACATACATAGAAGCTCGATATAGTGTCGTTTCCTTGTAACAATTCCATGCCTTGACATTACCGATGTATTCTCTCATTTTCTTTTCAAAGTCCTCTTCCAAAAATAGCGAAAGTACAAGTACATAACAATTATAAGTAAAAATTTCTTATCCTTATCCATAATGCATATGTTTAAAAAACCATAACCAACATAGTAAAAAAACCATATCTAACATTGTAGCAATATTCAATTCCTAACATCTAGACATAACATACCATCCACGAAACACATAATATCTAACATAGTAACAAAAAAACATAAACATCCAACATAGTAGCTAACAAAACATAACATCCAATATAAAAAAACATCATACGAACATAGTCCTATGGGAATATCCCTAACATTTTCCTGTGAGCTTGATCCATGCTTTTAAGACCTCGGGATCAGATGGCAATCCCATCCATCGCTCCCTTATTGTTTATGACCGGCCAAATATGTTAAACGCCCCCAAGAACAAAGGATCAACCAGACTTAATCTAACGAACTTTAGCATCTTATGACATTCCTCAATATTGGACATTCACTTTTAATCAAATACTGTAATGCCTTTTGTATATCTGTAACCAAGTCATCAAGATTAGTACTAGGCCTACCTCTAGATCCAGTTGGTTCTTCTTGATGAGTAGGTATCTCATGAGTAGAAATGTCCTGAGTAGTAGCGGTGGCATTAGGAGCTCTAGTCCCATCATCATCGTCTAAGTCAGCAAAAAGGGTTCCTTGGTCACGATGTACATATGATGATGTACCCCCGAATGTTTTTTGGGAGGTGGCCCACTGAATATTACCACCCGCGTTACTTCCATCATATAAAGTTGCACAGAGGTCGGGGTAAGGCATTGAGGTCGTTTTCAAAAACCAAGCTTTCGGATGAACCCGCACCTAAATAAATGATAATCAATATATATTTACATTGGTTGCATGTTAATAATTTCCAATTCAATAAACAAAGGCACCTTATCGAATTCTTTTCACTCTTTGGGCATTAAAGTGAAAGAATTTTTGATGATTGTATATGTTTCCAGTTTTGTTTCTCAAATATACATATCTTAGATACTTGACTCTCAAATTATTATAAGCATTTTTAATTTGTATTTTAGTCAAGTTCATGCCAATTTTTTTATAACGTTGCCTAATTTTGTTAATGACTCTTTGTGGATACTACCTCCTTATCTACCCAATTTATTGATTTCCTCACACCATGTATCTTATAAGCACTTCAATTGCTCATTTAACCATTAAGGTTGACTACTCATTTGAATGAACTACATATGAAACAAATTAATTACAATAGATTCAAAACAAAATTAAAAGCGAATATCAAGTTACAATATATGAATACCTCATAGTCAACAAGTATAACATAATAGAATCAAAGAACAATTCAAGTAGTAAATATTTGGAATTTGAATCATCAAATTTAATAAACCACTAAAATTTGAATCTTGCCGAATCTCAAACAAAACTTGAATTCAATTAAACAATCAAATTTCAAGCAACCTAGAAGACAAACCCTTCCTAATGTGGCACCGTCATTACATAACTACCAAATAGTGTGCATATGCGATACTATACTAGCCCTAAGCCAAGCTGTCATTTCAGAAAATGTGTTCAACCACTAGTGTGTGAATTGATCATAAATAAAAAAACATGTAAATTGAGGGTTTATCAATTACCCACATCATGAAGAATTTGTTGAGTTTTGAATTAATGCAAACAAATTAAACTTGAATTCACCAAAATCATAATCGAAAGAGAGTTTGAATAAAAACCCATCTAATTTATCAACCTAATTCTCAATTTCGGCAGAAACCCATCAATATTTCAATCTATTGTTTTTACCAACAATGAATGAGTCTCACATAGTGATGAGTTAATATTTGAAACAATGACATTTCTATATCTTAATTTTAAACTTTCAATACATACCCAATAACATTAGTAGATAAGTAGTTCTAGCAAGCAATCACAAAATCACAATGGTAACAGACGACGAACCAATCAGAGCAACAATTGGTCGATTCGAAGTTGTTCGACCTAATCAGTAAATCAAAGCAACAAAATGGTAACTGAAGATGAACTACAAGATGGTAACAAAAGATGAACTACAACAAACCTTAATTGGTCAATTTGAAGTTGAAGGCCGATGGAGTTCCAATTGCAAGGCCGTCGAAGATGCGGAGGTCGAAGGCGGAATCGTGGATGGTGGGAGGCTGTAGAGCCGATGTCGAAGGTGGGAGGTGTATGTATAGCCAATGTCTGCTAGGGTTTCTTTGAAATAAGTGATATTTTTATCACTTATTCAAATAAGTGATAACTAGCTAAGGACCTGTGTGTTAACACGGGGATGATATAAGTCAATTTTAAATTTATATAGTTTTGAAGAGTACTAATATGTATAGTAAAACTAATTAAAAAGCATATATATGAATAAAAATCTTATAAGAAATGAGTAAACATTACAAAAAAGGTGAATCTAATTAATATGTGTATAAATTAAAGAAATGATCAAACAATTTTTTTTTACCTTTTATAACACTATCACATGCATGAACATTAGGTGTTCCAACAACTAATTCTGAAGGACTTTATAGAGAAGTTAGATTAGGAGATCCTTTTGAAAGAATTAATGGAGAATAAGAATTGTTATTTAAATTAAGTTTAAACCCTTTGAGTGTGATCTCGTAAAAAATTGAGGGTGCTAGATTAATTTGTTCTCTTTTATTTCTTTTTTTTTTTGCAAATACTATATAGCATGTTGCTAGTTTTTATTTTAACAAAATCCGGCGTCGTTAAAAAAAATAAATAAATAAAACAACGGACACAATTTAAAGATTCGTCAAGATACTCTTAAATATAAATATCTATAAATTTCCATACATCACGTGAAAATTGGTTACACTGACATATCTCATTTCTGGCCGTACGTTCAATGAATCAAAATCTTCTAAAATTTTGTCAACACTGAAACGAGGTATTTGAGCACATAGATATATAAGAGTATTAAAGAAATATATCATTTTTAACCCATCACGTAGTGAAAACATTAATGTGATTGGCCAAAGAGTGTAACGAACGTTATACCATGTGGTGATGATGGCCGTTACGCCAATTCTAATTTATTATTTATCCAACACCAAACTTTCATGATATTTTGCAACATTAATTCTTAGGAATAACGTTTTATCATGCACATGCAAATCATATTTCCAAGGTCTCCTCATGATCATTAAGTAGACTTGAGTTTTAACAAAAATATATTATCCTAATGAGTATGGGTCGAAAGGTTTTTGTTAATCTTGACTTTATCGTATTCTGTACCCCTACTAAATCCTTCTATTTTGTTCTTATGTCATTCAATGATTCCTTTCTTTCTTTTAAAATGAGTTTTTCCCGGTTTGTGCTTCTTCTGGGAGCGTCGAGCTTTTGACTCAGATATACGCAATCTAATTGGTTTTACTCTTAACCATTTTTGAAACATCCCTCGGACCACCTTGATTGAAACCTCTACCGTACTTAATCTCTTGACCTCCCCTATGGGAGCAAATGATCTACCAGATAGATTATCAAGAGATGATTACCTTCCTAAAAGGCGATTTTCTAGTTAGGGCTTTTTTCGAGGCGCCGATCCTTTTGCTCAATTGTACATGGTCTAATGGTTTTACCCGTGGCAGTTTCCGTAGTATCACTAGACAATGATACTTATAATTTACTAATTTTTTTTTATTTTGTTCATTAGTTTTAACATCCATCTTTATCTATTAAATAAAAGGACACATAATTGGATGACATAGGACCTCTCATAAAAGTAGTTTTATGTTGATTTCTTGCAATAAAATACAACAAAGTTTGTGTTGTAAGGTCTCGTAAGTTGTGGTTGTTATGGCGATTAGCATATCAAAATCTGTCCTTTTTCACATCTATGTGTTTTGTGGATTCCTGATAAGTTGTTTTTGCTACGGTGGCCAACATATGGCTCATCAACGACGGTGATAGTGATGGCGGCAATAACACTGATTATTAGTAGAGTTGAGTTGGTTGGAAGACCTATCTCCTAAACTCTCCCTAACACCTAAGCAAATGCAATAGCTATCGATCTCTAATATGTTTGTGATTTCTGCTTAACATCATTCTTTGCTACAAATGCCCCTCATTCATGACCGGTAACGATGACTAACATTCAACTTTCATGGTACCACCTTGGCACCGCTTAGATCAGTTTTCACCATTTGACCATCGCACTACATCCAGCCCCACCACCACTCTGTATTATCTCATGTTTTTATTATCTCGCAAGAATTTCAAAATTTCCACAAAAGTTAACTTGTGAGATAGGCAAAGTTATCGAAATACCCCTCAAATTATTGCGAGAAAATGCCGATTCTCTATGCAAATTGATAGATATAGCAGTAAAGAGATTTAATTTTAAAAGAATTATTAGTCGTTTGATGTTACTCATTGGTCAAGTGATACATTAGACTAAGGGAAGTGGTAATTCTACCATATCATTAATTAGCTTTCAGTTTCATGTGCGTGAATTAGATCAAAGTTTATAATTATATATTGCAATCACCAAAGTATCGACTACAACACAAATATGCTGGTGTACCATGATAAATACAACAAACTCGTCAATAAACAACAAAGACAAAAATTTAACACAGATGTATCTTACATCAAGAAAGACATGATAAATACATAACTACTAAAACATCCAATTTAATGGATCCAAACATAAAATAAAGATAATCTCATCTAGGTAGAAACCATGTTATTTAAGCCATAATCAAAAGAAAAGAACACTGGGAAGTGATAGATAGTATGCTAAACATAGACCATAAAGCAAACAGAATGAAACCCGATGATTCTTCATTCTTGAGCTATCAATCCTCTCTCAGGCTTCGAAAATCACTTCTGGAATCTCTCTAACATCATATTGAAACCCTAGAACCTCATAGGTTAAAAATAGTGTTGAATTTATAGATTTTACATTTTTGTAGTGTCTCGTTGTATCATTTTTTTTGTTGCATCACGGCCATTAAATCATTCATAAAGTTTTTGGACCAAAACTCCCGTCGCGTCACGACCATTTTCTTTGTTGCATCATGCCATTGGCTTATCAATACTTTACCATCAAAATGAGACTGTAGCCCTCTGAGTCTAGTTTTCATCGCCGCTTAAAACACCTCAATCCGAGTTTGTATGTGTGAGATATAATCAAAACTGTGAAGGTGATTCTGAGTGGACATCTTTTCTCATTTTCTTCGGTTTTTGCTCAAAAATTTTTGCCGTCTACCTTTTTAAGCTTAAATTCAACAACATAAGATATTATGTATCTTTTGACTTATTTATAAATAATACGTGTTAAAATAAATCCATAATATATATAATTAAAGCGATATCACCACTCCCACTACTAGACAAATTACTCATCATGGTGTGATAACTCTATCACCAAATTCAGAGACTCACCTGCCATATATCAATCAATTATAATTTTTAGAGTTAATTACATTTTTTATTTATGTGGTTTGTATAAAATTTTATATTTAGTCCTCATACTTCAAAGTTAAAACATTAATACTTAGGGTATAACCTTTGTTCCAATGTTAGTCTAAAAACATTTATAAATACATAAATACCTGTTCTTTCTTAATTTATTCTTTTTTTTTTACTTTTATTCATTTTAAAACATTAAATAAAATCTTAATTTTGTTAATAAATAATTGGATTAATATAAAAGAAACCTTACCATTACTTAAATGTTATTAATATTTTAAAATAAGTTAAACCATCACCATCATCCACTACCACTACAAACCAACATCTATCACCACCCACCACCACAAACCACCACTCTCCATATTATTGTTTGAAAGTAGATATGCGATTTAAATAAACTCAAGTCCACTTAAGAATCAAACAAGAACTCAAACATCAAGAATCTAAATAACAGAATAAGAATCTAAATCCGATCAATAACATATTTAATCTAAATCCAAACATAAACTCAAATCGAACACAGATTTGATTTGCAGACATGAACTCAATTGAAATTTTTTAATAAAAAACATATCTAATATTCAAACATGAGCTCATCATCCAACATCAACTCATCAAGTTGTAACCTCACATTTGACACCCCAAATCAGATTTAAAGAACACTTAAAATCAGATCCAAAAAAGAACCCAATTCGATTTAAGAAAATTCTAAACCAAATCAAAGAAAGAAAACTAACTCATCACCCTTAACAATTTGAAGAAGGTTATGAGTGTCATATCCGAATTTTGAGACAATATTATTATGAGCTAATGATGTGATTTATGTATTCGTTAGGATTTATAATTTGAGTTTTATGTAATATCAACGAGAAATTTTGGTTCAATTATATTTTAAAATAATCCTTAAGATTTTGAAATATTTAATGGATGTATTTAATTGTATATATTTATAGTTTTCTTTTATAACTCTTAATTTATAATGATCGGTATACATATAATTATATATTTATGATCGTCTCATATTTATTTACGTTTTGACAATACTATTATGAGATAATAAGGTGGTATATGTATCCGTTAGGATTTATAATTTGCTTTATGTTTTGTATTTTAAATTGTTTTATATATTGTATCGTTAGGGTTTATAATTTTAGGTTTACTCTTCATTAAAACACAAAATTTTTAAATTCTTCTTTTCTCAATTATCTCTAATTCAACCAATAAGAACCCTTAATTTCTCCAATTTTGACTTTGATGTACAATTATACTTTAATTTTGACTTTTTCCTTGATCATGATTTTCGATTTCTTTCAATTGCAATTTAAAATTTGAGTAACATTAGTTAAAATAGATAAAAAAAAATGAATGCATAAACAATTATTAAGTAATACTAAAAAATTTGATAAAAAATACTTAGAAAGTGAAAATTCAAAATAAATAAATAAAATGTGACCGGATGTCATGTAAGCAAAAGGGGTGAGTTTGTGTTGACTAGGCTACCATGTGAACAACTGATGATTAGGCGATCAACAAATTATCGGTTAATCGGGTCACGATACTTGTTTTTTATTATTTAGAAATTGATATTTAGAATCAATTTTAACCTAAAAAACGGAGCTTTAATTTTATTAATAAATTTTGATATTTAAATTGGGTGATTTTGTTGGTACTCTTCACATTATCTAAATGATCTCTTGATGTGATATTTATAAGTAAAAAGTTATAATAAAAATTATATACGCGTGATTTAACATATGAGTATATGAGAGAAGAAGAATCAAATAGTAGCACCCATTTAATTTACATTTATCAGCAATTTGCCCAATGGTTTATTATGTTGATTTTATTTCAAACTGGTTTATTATGTTGCCCAAATACCTTTTTTAACAACATCAACTAGTGCTATACCTGTACGGTGCTCGGGTACTTAAAAAAAATTATATTTAAATTTTTTTATAAATACTCTTTTTAAAGATATAAAATTATATTTCACGTCTAAAAGTTTTTAGTATAATTTAATGTGTTTCTCGAGTTTACTGTTTTTAATAAAAGATAGATATGTATATATATATATAGCGAAAAGTTTATTTTTGAACCGTTTTTATTGCGAGAACCGCGAGAACCAATGTTGGCCGTCCAATTCCCTCTACTTCAATTGGATTGCCCACCTATGAATTCTTTACATGCACCTTGCCACACTCAATCTCCCCACACTCTTCATTTATGAATTCCACTTACTAATTGAATGATATATATATATATATATATATATATATATATATATATATATATATATATGGATGATATAAAACCATGAAGAACCACCCTTATTAAGGTAGAGCATTTGAATGAGAAATATCAAGATAGTGAATTTTTGTTATTACAAAAATGTCCTTTTTATGTATACGGATGCACGCCAGTTATGGATTACGTATATAATTTTTTTTCTTCTAATCTCAACCCTTGATAGATGAATCTAGTTGTTCATAATGGTTCATTAAGTTCATAAAATAAAAATGACAACTCATTAAAAACACATTAAACGAGGGGTATTTTGAAAAAGTCAAGTCTCGCTCTTTAATGAAGGTTAATCTGGACGCAATTCACAGTTGGAAAAGTATAGAAAAGACCGAAATACCCATATTAATGAGCCATTAATAAACATTAATGATGCTTACGAATGGTAATCGCGATATTTGCATTAAGAATGCTTCTTAAAAGAACTTTTCCCTATATATATTCGTTAAATGGACTATATATATTATAAAAAGAATTCTAACAAAGTTACATTAAAAATGACCCTCTTGTACGTATTATCAAGTACAGTAATCTAATTTTTTTTCTTGTATACTACCATTTCTAAGCATGTCTAACTTTACGTGATGGATCTTTGTCTCGACATTGTAAAGGCATAACCATGATATTATTGTTGATGTTATGATTTAATTCGTGCAAAGACATTTTTATTAGCCAATTATATATTTTTTATCTTTAGAATTTAAACTAAATTTATTAAAAAGTAAATAATAATGATATCAATATAAGTATACTCAAATTACATCACATAAAATTAATATCTAAACATATAAATAGATTATATTTATACATACGTAAATTATTTGCGTATAGTTTATTATTTAATTAAATATAATTAAAAAACAAAATAACATTAAATTAAGTGAATGCAATAATAGCCTTAATTTTATGTGCGAAATTATTGGTTAAAAAAAATAAGAAAACTTAAACAAATTAAATCTTTATAAAAAATTTTAAGTTGTAAGGGTAGTTATAAAATCTACTAACATGAGGGTTGTTCTACTCATTGGTAACTATGTTGAGTTATAGTTTGTGGACGGTTATTTACTCATCCATTAATGATCAATTTTAATGAGTCTTAAAGAGGTAATGGTAGTTTTGTAAACAATTTTATGTCACTAACCAACGGTTTTAAAATGTCCACAAGTGGTTATCAAATATATTGAAAACAACCCACTCATATGCGGTTATTAATAAGTAAATGGAAACATTCATTAATATATAAGGAAAAAAATGACAAATTATAATTCATATGCAAGAAATGACCAATATAAGTAACAAATAAATAAAATTTGACGAGAAGTAATAATTCACAATGATGGTTATAAAATTTGAGTTTTCTCGTGAATTAATATTGATTGATGTTTCATTATTTGAACCGGGTTCTATTATGATAAGTATTTTTAATTTTAAGTTGATACATGTATGTTTATCCATGTCGCTTAATGATAAATTTTTAAATATTTTACATCATCATATTATTAAACCATGACTGATCAATATAATATAGTAGAGTGCATCAACTATTTAACATACACCTTATTTCATTATAAATCTTATCTACTTTTATAAAATTTATCGTGCTACGACAAAATTTTTAAAAAATAATATATTTTTAATTCTATTATCGAAAAACCAAGAAATAAGTGATTACATCGATTATGATATGTAGAGTAAATGAATATAAAAAACGAATAAATTGTCTATAAATTACCTACTCATTTCTATTGTTGGATAAAAATGTTTTGAAAATATACTAATAGTTAAGAAAATGTCATATTGCGATAAAATTTATATCAAAAGGTAGATAAAAATAAGACGGTTACAAGTATATAATTATTTTTTCTCTAAACACAATATATATCACAAGTTATTAAACATAATTTAAACACAACCTATAATAAATTACATTAATATACAAATTTTATACAACCCCCTCTATATTTCATCTAACCCTCTTCCAATTGATTTAAATTTGAATTTAATATAAGGGTTTCCTCATTCTTTACTAATCATAGCCTACCATTTCTCCATGTCATATTTACATGTCATCGATGACATCATCATTTACATGTTACATCACTATTTTCTTTCGGCTCCTTCAACAATATATATATATATATATATATATATATATATATATATATATATTAAATTAGTACATCAATTAATACTAGCTAGCTAGGAATTCGGATTCTTCTACAAGAATTTGATTGCACCCTGTGCCGCTGTGCGTAAAGAGTGTAACAAATGATTTTTACTCCCATTTGCAAGTTCATTTTTGTTATCTAAATAGACGAGGGAGCTACCAAAAAAAAAGTATTTGTTGGTAATTAATATAACGTACAGCTTCTTACACATCCATGCTTCAAAAAACTAACACTCCGTTCTCGAGTTTTTTAAAGACGGAAAGTGAAGAAAAAAAATGGAAGAGAAAAAAAAAGGAAAAGAATGAGAAAACCAGACCGTTAAGGAAATGGAGGGAAGTCCTTTCCTTCCTTATCATTCCATTTTTGGGAGGAAAATTTTTGAGTCAAATAACCCCGTCTTTCCCCTCTCCTCGTTAAAAAACAACAACTCGAGAACGGAGTGTAAGTCAGATGAGTTGCAAATGCTATATGGAAGGAAGACGTTCACCGAACAACTATTATCACTAGCATTTGCTTTTACATATATAATCTTGCATTTTTGGAACACATTACAAGTGTTTGGTCAATCACTTTCAATAAAGTCACGTCTAATATGATAAGAAAGTGCTCTTGATTTAGTTTGGTAGAACGTAGGTTTCCAAAACCCGACGTAGATTTTAGACTAAATTGTCTTTCAAAAAATAAAAGATTTCGATTAAATTAGCGATATTATCTTGTAGGCCTAAATCACGCGGTTATTACATACTCTCAGTTTGATTAAAATATCTAATTAAGTTGTAAACAAGCATGTACATTTATCTTATATTTAATTTGTGAATGCAATTCCAAATATCTTTTTAGTTATTAATTCTCATTGTAATAACACACATAAAGTTCTGTTTTCTACAAAAAGTTATTATGCAACTCGCGTAATACATGAAACTCTAACCTAGTTACGATTATTTATCATATTTGAGCTTCAAATTTCTCCGTTTTATGATCTGCTACTGTTTATACTTTATTGGGGTTTTCAAACTTGTCTCATTAATATATTAGTCTACGAAATTGGGCTACTTAATTTAGGCCCATATGACTTTCAACCTCATCCTCAACGTCTATATATCAACGTTACCGGGTGGAGACAAATGAACGAATTCCTAGTATTTTAGAAGCCTAATTAAGTCCAATATATATGTATTAAACCTTTTTATTAGAGTTAATTAGTAGCGCAATTATAACTCAAAACATAAACGACGAAGGGAAGACTTGAAGTGGAGATTCTGATTTTTGAAAGACCTTTCTTAACAATGAAAATTATGAAAACAATGCTTTATAATAGCACGAGTGATGATCATCTTTAAAACAATTGAATTATTTACCTCGTATTTGCTCTAGAGACAATATAATAGACAATTCAAATAAACAAAGACGCGTCCAACTACAAACACCTGAAGTATGATTTTCTTATCGTTATTTTTTGTTTTATTGAACTTTTATCATGATAAAGCATTCGAATTATAGTTTTAGTTAATATTATGCTTCTAGCACGTTAATTCATGACAAACAAATTGGCGATCGTGAAAAAACTTTGATAATTGATTTTTACAAACCTTAAGCGTTATTTTAACACATAAGTTTCTTGTCTTTAAATGAACTTTCATTATATGTATATATATATGTGTGTGTGTGTCATTAGTGTTATGAGAAAGTAAGCCCACCCGCTATACTAAAATTCTAGCTCCGCCCCTGAACATCACTTAGAGCCGTCCTTACCTTTTGAGATGCTAATCGAAATCGATTCTCTAGAAATAGCATACATTAATCTCATATATGCACTATAAGAATAACAAAATCGAGATTGTATAATAAGCATTTCTTAGTTATAAGAAAAAACCGGCAACGATATGTCGCGATTTGACTAGAAATTGTGGAATTGCTGCCTTTTCTAGGTAAGGCTGTTTGAAGTAATTGCACGTTTTCCTTCACTACCATGATCAAGTCTTTGAGGACGCTACACGAGTCTAGCAACCCAATGGACCCCTCTAAGGCATCTTTGACAAGCGTTCGACTCCCGTAGTTTGAAAGGGCTTGTTGGGTATACGAAGATGAACAAGCTTATCCAAGCAAACATATAAATCCACCAACACAACCGAACCAGTTTGAATGGTCTGTGAGAAACCACACAAGTTAATTTCCTGATCCTTTAAGCTCATTTATTCTCTTTTCAATCTGGGTGCAAGAAGGATGGGTGAACCTAGAAGGCAGTCTAAATGATCTGAAATGAGATGTAAGATGATGAGCTTTCCATCTTGATTAACTTTCTTGAAAACGAAGGCAAAATTCAAGAAACACAGAAAGATGAGATCTTGGTATAGAAAGATGATGGTGAGATTTTTTATAGAGACAGAATAAGCTATGGGCCGGGAGTAGTGGGGACTAAAGGTAATGTTTGGCATTTTCTGAACTAATTTCATGGATATATGTGCTGTGATGTTTTTCCATTGCCTCCCAATCATTTATAATACTGTGTACCTACCTATAAATACGATCTTTATATACGTTGCTAATTCTTTTTTGTACTTAATATATTAGGAATAGTGTTGGGTGCACCCGTTGGTATATATATTTAATTAACAGGAAGAAATCTTTTGTGAATATACACACATTAGTTGGTTTCTCAGTTTAATGACCCGCCATCTTTTGCCAAGAAAAAAAATGCATTTTTCATCATACTTATATATATGGTGACACAATGGTCCTTGTCTCACTAACACCACCAACCATACCAAATCTTGCCTAAGCATTAATACAGGATATGAAAGAGGTAAGATATATAGAGTCATGAAAAGATAGTATTTTTGTTTCACTAGTCTGGGGTTGAGACATTGAGCAATCTTACCTTTGAAATGATCAGCCTTGTCGTTGAATGAATTTTGTCCCATTAGTCTTTTGGGTTCGTTTTATAAGGTTGTTGCTAGAATCCTAGCTAACCGGCTAAAGGAGGTTGGTAATGTCATTGGTCAGTGTTCATCAAGAGATGAAACATTTTTGATGGGCCGATTGTTAGGATTCGAAACAACCCAAAACAAGCGTTAGAATATAATATGTAGCTAACAAGAATAAGACAACTCACGATACAAGATATAACGTGGTTCGGTCGTCGGATCACAACCTACGGCCACCGGCAGGAACCAGAGACTTCTTTATTAACTTGAGTGTTTGATGTACATATGACTGAACTCTAGGCTAGATGTTTATAACCAAACAAGAAAACCCTAATGTTGCCCTAATCTCAATTAGGAAATAATTAATTAACATATAAAGAAGATCCTCAGCTGTCACAGCCCAAAACATGCCCACGGCTGGAACACGCCGCTCCACGCCGTGGAGCAAGGGCCCACGCCGTGGAGCATCGCAAGGCTCCACGCCGAGCTCCTTTGTTGCACGCCAAGTAGCATCATTTTTACGGTTTTCTCGTTTTCCAAATATCTTCCAAGCCATTTCAAGTCATATCCCAACAATCTCCCCCTTGACTTGAACTCTCTTCGACCGGTTAAACCGGAGATCACCAAAGAACCGTCTCTCTTTCTTGCCACCTCCCCGAAGAGACTACCTCCTTCCATGAGCCACGAAGTCCGACACCCCATCATATGATTTTTCCGGCCACCAGTGTCGTCTAGAGTTCGTCGAGGGGTCAATTTTCCGCTCCAAGGACGGTACCACAAAACTGCCTTCCAGAACGTATATACCACGTAGCAGCCTGCCCCACATTATCACTCGAGCATCCCGAGAAACTTTCAGTCCATCCCTTTTACCAGAATACTCATACCCATTCCTGGCTAAAGTCCCAAGGGAGATTAGGTTCTTCCGAAGACCCGGGACATACCAGTAATGCATCGTATGATCTCTCCATCATGCATTTTAATCTGCACCATACTACTACCTCTGATACTCCGTGTACCACCGGCGCCCAGCTTCACCTTTTCGTTCCACCTTATTGAAGGAAGTATACAGATCACGTGAGAAAGCCATGTGATAAGATGCACCCGTATTCAAGATCGAGGTATCCGCAGAATTATCCGTGCATACAGTTAGAGCATCACCTATGTCTTCATCTCCCTGAACCACATTGCCATCTCCCTTCCTACTAGGACAATCTCTCCTGATGTGACCGATCTCCTTGTAGTGATAACACATAACCTTTTTCATGGATTTTGATCTCGAAGACGACGTCCCCAGTCCTCCCATCCCGCCATGTGTCCTTCCTATACCCACATATAAACCTAAACCGGACTCCCCCTTATTACCAGAAACCCTATGCTTGAGTTCCTTCGACAACAAGGCATCCTTTACTTCAGCAACTGAAATTGTTGACCTACCATACAACATGGTATCAACAAAATTCTCATATGAGTGCGGTAGTGAACACACCAAGATCAGGGCAAGATCTTCATCTTCTATCTGCACGTCTACAGCCTTCAAATCAAGGATTATACGATTGAAGTTATCAAGATGATCTTGTACCTGGGCGCCTTCAGACATCGGAGGGTATACAACCTCTGCTTCTGATAAAGCATGTTCGTGAGGATACTCTTCTGATACTTCTCATACAGCTTCTTCCATAGACCAGTAGCTGTCGTTTCATCCACCACCTCCTTCAACACCTCATCGGTTAAGCAAAACAAAATTGCAGAATATGCTTTTGCCAGAACATCTCTCTTTACGTCCTCCCTCATATCTCTCGGTAACATGTCTTCTCCTTCTAACGCCACCGCGCAACCCTGCTGAACCAGAAGAGCCCTCATCTTCAACTTCCATAGCGTGAAATCATTCGAACCAGAAAATTTCTCCAAATCGAATTTGAAGGACGACATCTTCATAATCAACAACTACGCGAGCCCGGTGTACAGAACCGTGGCTCTGATACCACTTGTTAGGATTCAAGACACCCCAAAACAAGCGTTAGAATATAATATGCAGATAACAATAACAACACAAATCACGACACAAGATATAACGTGGTTCGGTCATCAGATCACAACCTGCATCCACGGGCAGGAAGCAAAGACTTCTTTATTAACTTGAGTGCTTGATGTACATATGACTGAACCCTAGGCTAGATATTTATAACCAACCAAGAAAACCCTAATGTTGCCCTAATCTCAATTAGGAAATAATTAATTAACATATAAAGAAGATCCTCAGCCGTCACAGCCCAAAACATG
Organism: Dittrichia graveolens; assembly: GCA_038502395.1. Taxonomy (NCBI): domain Eukaryota; kingdom Viridiplantae; phylum Streptophyta; class Magnoliopsida; order Asterales; family Asteraceae; genus Dittrichia; species Dittrichia graveolens. The sequence continues at coordinate 78,242,026 of JARJIL010000001.1, read as the reverse complement.
CCTACGGCTGGAACACGTTGCTCCATGCCATGGGGCAAGGGCCCACGCCGTGGAGCATCGCAAGGCTCCATGCCGAGCTCCTTTGTTGCACGCCGAGCAGCATCCTTTTCCGGTTTTCTTGTTTTCCAAATATCTTCCAAGCTATTTCAAGTCATATCCTAACACCGATGATTGTTAGTAAAATTATTTCTTGGATTAAAAATACCAATCGGAAGCCTCTTATATTCAAATTTGATTTTGAGAAGGCTTTCGATTTGCTTAATTGGGATTTTCTTGATGAAGTTATGGCCCAAATGAACTTTGGGCAAAAGTGAAGGTATTGGATCCAAGGCCGTTTAAATCAACACCGATTTCGGTATTAATGAATGGCTCACTCACAATTGAATTCCCTATGGGTAAAGGAGTTAGGCAAGGAGATCCAATTGCTCCCTTACTTTCATCATAACTGTAGAAGCACTAAATCTTGAATTGTAGAGGTGCGTTATAAAGGAGTCTTTCATGGTATTAAATTATCAAACTCGGCTCCGGTTACATCCCACCTTCAATTTGCTAATGATGATTGTTTATAGGAGAATGTTCCTTCACTAATATCTCAATCTCATTTGTATCATGTGATGTTTCCAATTGTCCTGCGGATTAAAAACTAGCATGAACAAAAGTAAGTATTGATATTGACTTTAACACACTTATTACAACTTAACCCTCTGATTTATAAAACTAATAGCTATATCTACGTACTCTCAACTAATGATTGAAAATAACACAACTCTCTAAACAAGATTTTTCTAGACTTACGAGGTAACTCGATTAACAAGGTTCTTTTAATCTCATTTTGAGATTGGTTTAAATACTCTCCTATAGATAAGCATTAATCTATAACTTATCCTAATCTAATATTCAAATATGACTTATCTATTACTTTTGACGAATAGATAATCTAGGATATCTTGATTTTAAATCTTCTTATCCAACCGTAGACTTGAGAGTAGTAATCTATTCAAGACTTTAAAATCTAGGGCTAAATAACTTAGCTTGAAAGCCTTCAATTTGAGGTTTTGAACATATCTATAGTCTACAACTTGTAATTACATAGATTCAGAAACCTAAACTCAACTAGAGAAGTATATTCGTCTACAGCTAACTAGCCAGTATGAAAAGACTTACATAAATCCCAAGTTACAATTCAATTGATATCTTTTATCTCACCAAATCTATATTATAGAGGTAATTTGACTAATAGTCACCATAACAAAATACGTAAGCACCAAACAAGATTCAAATAATCAAAGCCGAAGTTGTAGATGCCAAAAAAATGAACTAGACACAAGCCGAAAATAAAATATGAAATTGAACAACGAAAGAAATGATTGAAACAAATCTGCCAAAAGAACTACACTACAACAAAAACGAATCTAGCAACAAATTTAAGTCTGCCAAAACACAACCAAAGCCATCACACCCGTAGCCAAAAAATCTAATATGCCAAACCGAGTCCCCAAACGAACCACTACGCAAAGGAACTCGTAGCCACAAACACCAAGGGGAATCTTGAAGCCAAAACAGTAGTTGCAAAGACACCAAAACCATAGTCTGGCGAGTCGCAAAAAATGCAAAAAGCGAACCCAAGAACACCAAGACCAATGCTACCAAAAATATTTCCAACCACACACCTAAAAACGATCCTTCAAATACCAAAATGCAAGCTACAACCAGAAAAAGAATCCGTCAAATGAATCGGCTTGTTGACGTCATGCTGCAAAAGCAAACCGATATTTAATAGAATCGAACGAAACTGTAGTAAAACGCAAAAATATATTGAAGCCGATCCACAAACAACAAGAAGCTAGTCCACAAGCGGCAAGAAGCCGATCGACAAGCAACAAGAAGCCGGTCGACAAACAGCAAGAAACAGATCCACAAACAATGAAAGAGTCCTTTGGATGTGAGTCCATGTTGAAATCAGACAAAATACTATTGAATTGAAAAGTAAAACTGAAAGATTGAGGGAAAAAGGTTAGGTCCTAAATTATGTTCAATACATTCTAATGAATTTTAGTTTACTTATGACATGTGTCATAGTTTAGGCCTTTAGGGTAGTTATTGTAAATACCCAAGGGGTATAAATACAAGTTTGTAAACCCTAATTCTGTAAGCAATACATTATACGTTAAGGCTGTCATATGCTTGATTTCTCTCTCGATTTCATTCATTCGTAGATTCAAGTTCATACATATTATTATTGTATTGCTTCACCATTCAAGTTCTTTGGATTTTCAAAACCTAGACCCTCTTTTCATTGTAAAATTTAGTGTCTTTCGGTTGATTCAAAAATATTGTCAATTCTGTTTGACCACGTTTACAAAGATTATCTTCCAGCTCTTTCACTTTAGAATACAATTGGGTTCTTTCTTTAACATAGCGATCAATCTCAGCATCATTATCTTTACATTGAATTCCCGCATCCCTTAATTTGATAGTAATTTCAGAGTTTACTTCGGTGAGATATTCAACCATTTCTTCGCAAAGTTTAAGCTTACTTTGTACATAAGAAAGCTGATCATTTGCTGATGACAATTCTCGATTGCATTGAACTAACTCATTCTGATTATTATCTAATCTAGCCTCTAAGATTTGACAATGAGCTTTATCTTTTTCTAATTGTGAAATCTGATTTTGTAAAGCATGAATCATGTCAATGAATTGAGAATTAGTAGTACTAACCTCATAACTAGATGAAGAAAAGCTATCACTTTCCGCATTTGCCATTGTTAAAAGCTTGATACTTGAAAATTCGTATCAACATGATATCTTCTAAACTCATTCTTGTTGTTTTTTTGGACATTATATCTTCGTGGATATCATTTTGTTTGTTCATATCATTGCCGATAGAAAGTGTCCAAATGTATCCAAACGAAGGTACATTCGTTTTTGGAAAGAAAGTTTGAGGGAGAAGTTGAAAAATATTCAGAGAGCTGACGGTGTGAGACAAGATCAAAAGAAAAGGAAGAGCCTTACCAAACTATATCAAATATCCGGGTAGCCGCATCTACTACTGGTTTTTATATTGGTATTGAAGTAGACATCATGGACCCAGTGATGCATCGCACTAACCCCACCCAGCTACTCAATTATCTCTTAAAAAATAATTGTTTCAACTTCAGACGGAGATTTTCACATACACTATTGACATCTCACTTGGAGATTGTTGGTATTGAAAATAGGAGGACAGCTACTCCGGTCCCCGACTTCTTTCATTGCACTTTGAGTCTAGAACCAATTGCAATATTATTCTTATTCTAGGACACATGGAATCATACCAGTGCCAGAACATCTTGAGTAATATTTTTATGATATTTAATGATAGATGGAAATCATACCAGTGCTAACATCAAACCAACGCCGAACGTAGGTCACTTAGTTTATTTAAATTGAAGTGTTAACGGGAAATCTGCGTGATCCCGGTGTTACAATAGATGCGTTAATTGTCATATATCATTCTGATAGAGTCATGCCAAATCAAACTGATTGTAGTTTACATGTGCATGAAGATCATTATGGATATTGACCATCATGAGGGGGAGAATCAAGGTTAAGGAAGATATTTCGCTTAGTTTTTTTGAGTAAAAGTTGAAGATGAATTCAAATTTATTCGATAAGAAGACAAAGCTCATCAAAAGTTTGCAAATGAAGTCTATTATAATTCATATGTTGACGGGGATATCAAGTCAAGGGAGAGCAAGGTTCTGCAAAAGTTTCAGATTTTAGTGTTAAAGATCTTGAGCTATTTTCGAGGGGGAGCAAATTTTGTTTAAAGAAAATTTCAAAGGTGCTGAAACAGCCAATCCAACCCTCGAGCAACATGTGTGCATAATTAACATACATTATTTTTGTGTTATGCTCAATATTGTACTCGTGAAGACAAAAGAGATGATCATGGTTGCAAATTCTGATACGCCTGAGGCTTCTACTGCAATATCTAATAAGCAACCCGATTACTGCTGATGAGTCTTTGAAGACATGTGAAGACTCAAATAGAGTATATTTATTATTATGCTTAATTGTAAATTGAACATAGAGGGGGAGATTGTTAGGTCCTAAATCGAGTTCAATACATTCTAATGAAGTTCAGTTTACTTATGACATTTTTCATAGTTTAGGTTGTTATTGTAAATACTCAAGGGGTATAAATATAAGTTCGTAAACCCTAATTCTTTAAGCAATACATTATACGTGAAGGCTGCTGTATGCTTGATTTCTCTCTCGATTTCATTCATTCACATATTGAAGTTCATACGTATTATTATACTTAATACAATTGTGACCTACAAAAAAGGCTATAAATACGAAACCCTAATAGCTTAACGAGCTCTACTAGACAGGTCTAAGGACTTTATTCAGCGATCATATATATCAAACATGTATTAGTTGCACAACAATAATCCACAAATAAATGACCTAATAATAACAAAATCGAGATTGTATAATCTGCAATTTCTTAGTTATAGCGCGCTGTGAAATGTTACAAAACACCGGCAAATGCCTCAAAAACACGGATATATCACCGGCATACAAAAAACATTCAATGTCTAACAAACTACAATGTTGAGAAGGGAAGCTCTACTTTGAACTAATCTCCTGAAAAGGAACTCTAATGCAGCCTCAAACCCGTCAATGCTAACATCAAGACTTTGCAATTTCCTTAGAGTCATTTGGACATCAACATTCTTGATCTCATTGTTGCGCACACTCTTATGGAGCAACATGGTAGCCATGTCTACGGATTCTAACTCGTTGACAAACGTCTCGTTTTTTTCACATGTTGTATTCCTCGACACAAACTTTGATAGGAATTGAACTCCGTTAGTCGGCTTGGTCTTCAATGACATAAATACCAAAAGGGATTTGAATATGGAGATTGTGAGTGCATAAACTTCTCTATGAACTTTGCTTACCATTAACACATGGTGATCCACATCTAGATGAAGAAATGAACCCTTTTTCTTTTCAAGACGTGTTAGTGTCTCAAGGCTCGTGATGACACTCTTTTTAAATCTTTTTCTAAAGCATTGATATGTCGTGATTTGACTAGCAATTGTGGGAGCGCTGCCTTTTCTTCGTAGGACCGATTGAAATAATTGCACGCTTTCCTTCATTAGCATGGTCAAGTCTTTAAGGACGCTACACGAGTCTAGCAACCCAATGGAGCCCTCTAAGGCATCTTCAACCAAGGTTCGACTCTTGTGGTTTGAAAGGGCTTGTTGGGTATGTGGAGATCGAACAAGCTTATCCACACAAACAAATAACTCCGCCAACCCAACCAAGCCGCTTTGAATGTTTCGAGACAAACCCGCCAAGTTTCCCATTCCTTTGAGCTCATTTATTTTCTTTTCTATCTCTGTGCAAGAAGTATGGGTGAACCTAGAAGGCAGACTAATAGATCTGAAATGAGATGTAGATGATGAGGCTTCCATTTTAATTAACTTAATTTCTTGAAAACAAAGGCAAAATTCAAGAATCTGCAGAAAAGGTGAGATATTTGTATAGAAAGATGATGGTGAGGGTATTTATTGGAACAGAAGAAGAAATGGGAGTAGTGGGGAGTAATGGCAATGTTTGGCATTTACTGAATTAATTTGATGGATGTATGAGCTGTGATGTTTCTACATTGCCTCCGAATCATTTATAGTACTGTGCACCTACCTATGAAAACGATCTTTAATTTATATATGTTACTAATTCTTCTTAATTAGTTTATATATATATATCACGAGTACCAATCGGGATATTTAATTAATCGGAAGAAATCTTATGAATATATACACATAATTTAATTGGTTACTTAATTTAATGACCCGACATCTTTTGCCATGAAAAAAAAAACAAAATACATTTTTATTTGTTAATGCACCTGCAGAATCACACAAAAGTACGGGTCGAGCAATCTGGCGTTTGAATCATATATATAATTGTATGTTATTAATTCGTTAAATTGAGGAAGCTTAAGATAGAGAAAATATCACACTTACAGGAGTATATATTAGCACTTTCCTTATTTGTGGTAATTATAGCTTTTTCAATCCCTTTTCAAAACTATAAACATGAAAACAGCTAATTTTGGTAATTTAGGTGACTACTGTAACTGGTTTAAAAACTAATTTTTGCATTTCACTTCACTACAGTATTATATTGTCTCTTTTAATTTCATTTTTGATACATATATAGCTTTATCTTGTTTTTTTATTATTTTTAATGTTCATAATTAAATGTTTAATAATTTTCAACATGTGAAATATATATTAATATATATTTTTGAAAACCGCCACACGCCCGACAAATTTCATTGGTATGTATATATGTTTCTGTATCATAGCCAAAATACAATGCACACTATCCAATGAATAGGAATAAAAATGAATAAAAAGGAAAAGATAAACATACTGAGGTGTTTGGTTCATGGACTTGAAATTTTAAGGATTACAAATCCAATCAAATCTCTTGTTTGGTTCATATAAAAAACAATGAGATTTTAAGAGCAAAGATGGTGAATGAGTCGACTTACCTTCACAACTTGACTGGCTCGGAGACGAAGAAGGGCATCGACAGCAGAGGCGGGCACGGTGAAGGGGACGGCGGCGGAGGGCGTGGTGAAGGGCGATGGCGGCCGAGGCGGTGAAATACGATGGTGGCAGAGGCGGAGGCGATAAAGGGTGACGATGGCGGAGTTGGTGAAGGGTGACGATGGCAGAAGAGGAGTCGGTGAAGGGTGACTGTAGCAGTGGCGGAGGTGGTGAAGGATGAGGGGGCGGAGGCAGAGTCGGTGAAGGGCGACAAACACGTAGCTTGGCAAGGAAATTTTGAGTCATGGGTACAGGATCATCCATCCCTTCTCAAGAGCGAACCGAAGCACCTAACCCTCAGCCTTGAAAGCCATTGCTCCCGGGATGGAGATGGGGAAGGTTACGACGTTGGCCAGTTAGGGTAGTGACAGAGATGATGGACAAAGGCAGTTGACAAGAATGCGGAGACGGTGAAGGGCAACGGTCACGACGGTGGTGGTGGCCGACAATGGTGATGCCGCTGATGGTTATGGCGTTAACCGATTACGGTAGCGATGGTGAGAGTGAAGAGTCGGCTGATGTGATGAAGGCGAACTGTGAATTGTTGGTTATGTAGGACCTGATTTTGAAATCCCACATATGAGGGATTTAGAAATACCACCCCTCCCAAAAGGATTTTGAAATCTCATACCTATATGATTTGAAATCCCAATCCATTCCTTCTTATTTTCAACCAAAGATGAGATTTGTAAAATCTCACGAATCAAACAACCCTAAAAAGATGGAATCAAAAACCCATTCACTAACAAATTTATATTGTTGCTTTGGGCACATTTTTTATAGTGTTTTAAGTTGGAGTGTGGAGATCTCAAACCCTCAATTTGTCATGTAAGATTGCAAAATGATCTCCCCTAGAGCCTTGGTAAAAGTATATGCGGTTGTTCTTGGGAAGGATGGCAAGGGGTAGGTGATATCACTGCTCTCTACTCGTTCGGGCTGAAAGCTAAGTAGCAATCCATTCCGACATGTTTAGTGCGTTTATAAATGAGGAGGTTAATATGACATCTTGCTTGTTTGTCACAAAATAGAGAAGTCTCAGTGTCTCACCACCTTGAAAAACATCAAATTCAAGAAGCCACCTTTCCACAAAACTTGGCATACATTGGTTGCCATTTGATGCGTGTTTTTCAAGTTACAGTTTAAATACAAGAATTACAACAAATATATACACACATTACTTCGACAAGTATGACTGGATCGTGTAGTACTATAGATGAGGTAAGTCATGATTGATCCACAGTCCACAGGGAAGACGACTTGGGAACTAATATAATTTAAACTTAATTAATTAACCTATTAATGGATTTTTGAAAGATTGATTTCATATTTTTATTTTTATTTTCATATTTATTAAAAATATCTAAATATTGACTAAAAGAAACTAAATTAAATAACTTGTAAATAAATTACTTGATTTGTAAAATTATTCACTATGATTTAATCTACGATATATAAATTTGATTATTAGGAATCGGATTATATTGGTTTTCCCAAGAAGTTGGTTAATTAACTCCGTTAACTACACGCAATGTTATAATATGGTTCATTAACCCCGTTAATGGTCTTTTAAACAACACACCTTCATTACCACATAATTGTTGGAGTTAACTCCCGCATCATCCTTAACTTACGAACTCCGGTGCATAAGTTAACTTAAAGTTTACTCCGTTATTGGTTAATAGATTGCAATTGTTACTCATAACATTTGATTATACTATTACCCACCAATTATTCACTCCCGTGTCCTATTGATATATAAAGAAAATCACCCACCAATTATTCCCGTGTCCAATTGATATATATGATTAACAAACTTATTAATCAAAGGTGTAAGAACATAACATTTAAAGTTCTTTTCAATTATTACGATAACCGGATATAAAAACCAATATATGAATAAGCAAGGGATTTACCCCCATAGATGAATTAACTTTGTACATGGTTTGATGCATCATAGTTTGCAAAACTAGGATGGCTTGTCCTTTGAAATCCAAATTACAGAACAAACTTAATTACTACAAGTTAACCTTTTTAGATACTATCCTAATGACCCGGTGTGAACATTAAAAAGTTCATGCCGTGAAGACTTGTAATTTTTGGTATTTTCTCTAAATTTTTACACTTTTCTTTGTTTCCTTATTCCAAGTGTTTGTTTCCTATTTTTACCGAATAACAACATATTTAGACATAACTTTATACTTTTCATATAAAATCTTAGAAATATAGATGTGGTGGATATAAATCTATATAAATCAACAATATCAAAAGTTCTCATGCTTAAACTTTACATGTCCCGAAGCAAAATCATCATGAAAGAATCTCCAAATATCGATCAAAGAACATTTTATTTCATCCTCATTAAGAGTTAGCTCAATCACTCAAGTGTATAAGGGTTATTATTTAGTGAACACTCAAAATATCTAAATAAACCGTCATTAGCTTTTCATCAACAAATGATTTGAATACTAAAACTACAAGAAATACTAATGATGAATTTGTTTTTACAACATTCATAGTGGCAAAACAGTTGAAGAATACAAATGATGAGTACCATTGGTAAAAGAACAAAAGGAGTCACTAAGGTTGGCAATTTCTGGGTTGATACGAAAAAAGTGACACGAACCAGTCACTAAGGTTGGTAATTTCTGGGTTGACACGAAAAAAGTGACACGGACCCGAAATGAGTCAAAAGTGGTTTGACACGAAAATAAACGGGTCAGGTTGGTCAACCCGAAAATGATCCGTATGACCCATTTAAAGGTAAAACTATAACCTTTTAAATTTTTCTTTAATACTTGGAATTTAAATTTTGAAAAGAAGATTATAAATTTAAATAATAGAGTGAGATCTTAGGGTAATAAAACCAGTCAAACAAAAGTACAAGACCCTCAAATATTAAAAACTCAAAATAAACAATAAAATATTTAAAGTTAAAACAATAGTCATTATTTTAGTATTTTTCACTTTCATTATATGATTTTGGTACTTTTACATTTGATTATTTGATTAGTGATACTTTAGTATTTTCAATCGATTCATAATTCTACTTAATGATAAATAATCTTAAATTATTTGGTTGTTCAATTATATTATTTATTTGTACTTGATAAATAGTAATACATCATAGTTTTTATTTTATTAATTTATATAAGTGAATAAAAAAGTAAAATCAAAATTTGAATCAAACTGAAATAAATACCCAATTTGAAGTTCGAATACAATCGAAACGAACATTGATTATTCAAGTTAGAATATAAACATAAATCATTTTCGAAATTCTTACCTAACATTGGAAAACAAACATGATATTTGAAATATTGATAAAGAAAATCGTATGGACTATATTGAACATTCTTCATGTGTGTGTATATATATATACATACATACATACATATATATATGGGAGGGTTCAAACGAGAACTGTTTTTTTGTACGAGAACTACGAGAACCAATCTTGATTCTTGACCATTCAAGTGGTAAGTGGAATTCATGGATGAAGAGCGTGGGTAGATTGAGTGTGGCAAGATGCATGTAAGGAATTCATGGGTGTGCAATTCAATTGAAGGAGGGGGAATTGGAAGGCTAAGATTGATCTCGCAGTTCTCGTACGAAAAACACTTCTCGTTTAAACTTTTCTCTCTATATATATCGTACAGATATAAGTTCAACATTAATCCACAAATAACCCAGTTAAGTAACAAAATCGAGATATTATAATATGCATTAGTTCTTGGTTATAGCGCGTTGTGAAATGTTACAAAACACCGGCAAAAGCCTCAAAAACACGGATATATATCACCGGCATATTAAAACTTTCAATGTCTAACAAACTACAATGTTGAGAAGGGAAGCTCTGCTTTGAACTAATCTCCTGAAAAGGGATTCTAATCCAGCCTCAAATCCATCAACTCCAACATCAAGAATTTGCAATTTTGTTAGAGTCATTTGGACATCAACATCTTTTATCTCATTGTTGCGCATACTCTTATGGAGCAACATGGTAGCCATGTCTACGGATTCTACCTCATTGACAAACATCTCGTTTTTGTCATGTGTAGTACTCCTCGACACAAACTTTGATAGGAATTGAACTCCGTTAGTCAGCTTGGTCTTCAATGACATAAATACCATAAGGGATTTGAATATGGAGATTGTGAGTGCATAAACTTCTCTAAGAACTTTGCTTACCATTAACACATGGTGATCCACATCTAGATGAAGAAATGAACCCATTTTCTTTTCAAGACGTGTTAGTGTCTCAAGGCTCGTGATGACACTCTTTTTAAATCTTTTTCTAAAGCATTGATATGTCGCGATTTGGCTAGCAATTGTGGGATCGCTGCCTTTTCTTCTTAGGACTGATTGTAGTAATTGCACGTTTTCCTTCATTAGCATGGTCACGTCTTTAAGGACGCTACACGTGTCTAGCAACCCAATGGACCCCTCTAAGGCATCTTCGACCAAGGTTATACTCTTGTGGTTTGAAAGCGCTTGTTGGGTGTGTGGAGATCGAACAAGCTTATCCACACAAACAAATAACTCCGCCAACCCAACCAAGCCGCTTTGAATGTTTTGAGACAAACCCGCCAAGTTTCCCATTCCTTTGAGCTCATTTATTCTCTTTTCTATCTCTGTGCAAGAAGTATGGGTGAACCTAGAAGGCAGACTAATAGATCTGAAATGAGATGTAGATGATGAGGCTTCCATCTTAATTAACTTTCTTGAAAACAAAGGCAAAATTCAAGAATCTGCAGAAAAGGTGAGATCTTGGTATAGAAAGATGATGGTGAGGGTCTTTATAGGAACAGAAGAAGAAATGGGAGTAGTGGGGAGTAATGACAATGTTTGGCATTTACTGAATTAATTTGATGGATATATGAGCTGTGATGTTTCTACATTGCCTCCCAATCATTTATAGTACTGTGCACCTAGCTACCTATGAAAACGATCTTTATATATATATACGTTGCTAATTTTTCTTAATTAGTTTATATATATATATATATATATCACGAGTAGTGTTGGGGTCGCCCATTGGTATATTTAATTAACAGGAAGAAATCTTGTGAATATATGCATACAATTTGGTTATTTAATTTAATAACCCGACATCTTTTGCCACGGAAAAAAAACAATTTTTTATTTAACCGATGTATTAATGTTGCATATCAGCCTAGCTTGTCTGGAACAGAATATCAAGGAAATGCATTGTTTTTCTGGCGACATAAATCCAGCAGGACAACACACAAGTATGGGGTTGAGCAATCTGCGTTTCAAATATATATTTATATGTTATTTATTATTTTGAAGATGGAGCAAATATCATATTATATATATATATAGAGAGAGAGAGAGAGAGAGAGAGTTTGTGTTCTTTTGTGGTCATTATTTGTAGCTTTTCTGTTTCGTTTTGAAATTAACTACAAATTTAAAAACTGATATATCTTTTTTATCATTTTGTTTATTTCCGAGCTTTATCATGTTAATGATAAAATGTTTCGATGTTTTTGAACATGTTAAATGTTGTTGCAAACCACCACACTCCACCGGTAACTACCATTGAACACTGCCGTGGGCAATCATTCATGACCACCGCTTGCCTCTATTTGCCAACAAGTGAAAATAAGATCGGCGAAGTATTTAATTATGATTGATTCTAATTGGAAACATGTGCCATAAAATAAGTGTTTATCTAGAAAAAAGAAACAAGCTCTTAGTGTTTGGGATGCCTCAAGTTTGATTTGCAAAGGATAAAAAGTGGATTCAGGATGTGAGAAAGAAAGCAACATATGTATAACCTCTTAAAATCTTTCACTAATACTATGTTATACATAAAAATTAACATAACTAAGTGTAAAAAATTTTATTTATCAAAACTAATATAACCGGCTTTTGAGGGGCCGGTTTTTGAAGAAAATAGGCATTTGAAGTGCCAGTTTTATCTAGGTGTGTAAGAGAGTAGTTGGGTGTGTAGCAAAGAGTGGGTGGTTAGTTTTTAACATCATTCAAGTGACTCAAGTGTTATCCATAAATGATAAAAGTTTACATTTTTAACAGTGAATTTAGTGAGTTGGATCCGCAGTGACATCAATATAGGACAGTATACGAGCCCCAAATCACGCACCATGAGGGGGTAATATACCCTCCACCATTTTATAGAAAACTCACACCGTCCAGACTCGAACCCAAGACCTGAGCTATAAGGTAAAACTTCTATACCACTGGGCTACGCCACAGTAGTAATAAAAGTTTACATATCCAAACAATGTAATTCACGAGAGAAAATTAAAGTTTTCATCTACCTCCACACACTAATCTATTCATGCATGAATTATTATACTATTATTTATATCTTTTTTTTTCTTTTCCATGTTTTATTTTTACGATCTTGTCTATGATTTAATTTTATGTTCTTATGTAGCTTTTAATTTTATGTTTATATGTATTTTGATATATTATGTCTTATGATATTCGTTTAATGTCATTTTTATATTTTATGTTTTCCATATTATTTTATAAACTATTATAAGAAAATTAACTGACATTAATTAAAATATATTACATGTTACATAATACATAAGATAAGTCTTGTCTAACTACTCTCGATAAAAACACAAAGTGTTAGTTATTTACATGCTGTGAGATAAATACAATAACTATAGATTTATAAAAAATATAAATACACTAACAATAATAATCTGGATCGCAAGATATCTGATTTTGAACGAATTCGCCAAAAATATTGATGTCCACATATATCATCCATAGTTCCTTCATACGTAAATAATTTTGTAAATGGTGGTGAAGATAGTTTGAAATTCCGGTGAGGATGAAATTTTTTGTAAATGGCGCAGAAGAAACTAGAGGAACAAATGGGATTATATAGAGAAACAAATATTAAATTATTGGGTTTATATTAAAGCCGGCAACTTAAAGTTGGGTTTTATTAAAACCGGCTTGGGTTTAAATTTGAAGTGACACCAAGATAAAACCGGCACTTCAAATGCCTATTTTCTTTGAAACCGGCCCCTCAAAAGCCGGTTATATTAGTTTTGATAAATAAAATTGTTTGCACTTAGTTATGTTAATTTTTATGTAAACTATAGTATTAGTGAAAAAAATTATAAAATCTAAGACGGTGTTTGTTACATGGGATTAGAGAAAGGAATGAAATGGCCGGAGTATTTCATTCCTTTTTTAAAACGTTGTTTGTTTTTACAGAAGGGAAGGAAAAACTAATTCCGTAAAGAATGACATTTCTTCTATTTAATTTTTTTTCATTCCGACCACCTTCCCCATTTTTCATTCATTCCGTCCGCTGCTTGTTAACTATTTTTTATATATGATGCGTGTTCCCTAAATTACCCATACACATCCTACCCTTTTTTAAAATCAAGAGCTTATCTTGTAGGTGGTAAAATATTTTTAATTCTATTTGTCGTAGAAAGATATATGCTTCCATGCGTATATGTGTCACTATGTGTGTATATCGGATATGATCCGAATTTGACCAAGTGAGCTGGTAATCTATTTAGTTCACCAATTAGATTAGGACTCTAATTAATATTAGGGTTAGTTTTTATTTTATATATATATATATATATATATATATATATAAAATGAGCCTGAGACTCCAATTTGACATTGAGAATTATCCTAACAATTAGTTAGGATGATTCTAAATTCAAATTTAGAGATAAATACACATATCTTTATGTGTATTATGTAACTTACATACACATATATATATATATAGGTGGCCCAGTTTAATATGGAGAGAGATTTATTATTATTGGTGGAGATCAATAATTTAGCTTATTAGTTTTTTTTTGTTATTCGCAGGTTTAGGTTGTTTTTTAATTACTTATGTTCTTGTAACTTTCTCATATTCTTTTTATATAGTGATATCATCGGTTGTACTCGTGGTTTTTTCCCATAAAAGGTTTTCCACGTTAAATCTTGGTGTTCTCGTTTTCTATTATTTATTCGTATTTCGTTCTACGTGGTTCGATATATATTTATTTTACAACAAGTGGTATCAAAGTCACGTTATTTTCTGATTACCCTTTTTCAATTTATTGGGGTTTTATATCGACATGACTACTTTAAAATACGATCTTCCACTGTTAGACCGACATACGAGATTTTCTTAATGGCAAGTGAAGATGCGGACAATATTGGCTCAAATGGATCTTGATGATGCGCTATTAGGTATTGAAAAGATGCCCGCGGCATGGTCAGATGAGGAGAAAGAAAGAAAAGATCGAAAGGCTCTCTCTCATATTCATCTCCATTTATCTAATAATATTTTACAAGAAGTTTTAAAAGAAAAGACAACTGCTTTTTTATTGTTAAAGTTGGAACAAATTTGTATGACCAAAGATTTAACGAGTAAGATGCACCTTAAACAAAAACTATTTTCTCACAAGTTACAAGAAGGTGATCCTATGCTTAATCATCTTTCAGTTTTTAAAGAGATTGTTTCTAATCTTGAATCTACGGAGGTAAAATTTGATGAAGAAGATTTGGGTTTGATTTTTTTATATTCTTTGCCGAGTTCTTATTCAAACTTTAGAAATATTATATTATATAGTCGTGATGCTTTAACACTCAAGGAATTTTATGAAGCTTTGCATGCCAAAGAGAAGATGAAGGATATGGTATCTACCGGAGGTCCAAGTTCTCAAGCAGGGTTCAAGGCAAGAACTCAAAAATTAAAGGTAGATCAAACTCTAAAGGCTTCAAGTCGTGCAGATATTGCAAAAGAGATGGTCATGATATCTCTGAATGCTATAAATTTAAAAACAAGGAGAAAAAGGCTGCCGACAATAATTCACAATCTAATCAAGATGGTGATCAATTGAAAGCTTCTTGTATTGCTAAAGGAATTTTTTATGGAGATGTTTTGATTGTTGATGTTTCAGCAACTAAGTTTGAGCCTTGCTCAGGCTTGGTTGATATGACAATCTAATTTCAAAGAATTTTTGGCATACAATGTTTTTTATCATGAGGAGTTTAACGAAGATTTATCTTCTTATTAGCTACAAGTGCAAATTCGTCTCAAAATGGAGAATGTTTAATATGATCCGAACTTGGCCAAGTGGGCTGGTGATCCATTTACATCACGAATTAGATTAGGACTCTAATTAATATTATGGTTATTTTTTACATCTCTCTTAGAAGATATATATTTTCTAGTTTATAATATCTAGTCTCTAGATTATAATATAAGAAGAAACTGTCCCATTTGCTTCAGGTTTTTCATAAGCAATTTTTTTTTGAATGATGGGGTATTTTTGTATGTGATATGGTTCTGCGGCTAATTTATTGATAATAATCTTATAATTTTTCTATTTGTTAATTTATTTGAGATGTGTACATTGTCATTAAAATAATTTTTCGTATGTAGAATTATTAAAATTTAAGTTGTATCTAATTTTTATTATTGTAAGGGTATTTTTGTCATTGTTTATTTATTTTATTCCATTCATATGTCTATTTTTCTCTACCAAACATAATATAGTTTTGATTCATTTCATTCTCACAAGGCAACCAAACATGTTGATAGAATTGTAATAACTCATTTCATTACCTCATACATTCCATTCATTTGTCATTCTATTCAATCTAACCAAACAACCCCTAAGCAAGCTTATTCATTACCATAATGTTTCACTTGTTTCCTATGATCTCATTTGCTCTAGTGAATGTTCACAGCCTTGGTGCCTTGGTGGAAAGAATTACACCCTAGTGAATTTTGAGCATACTGTTATGAATTCTATTTTTGCAATGGAGGTCTAAGAAGTTTGATGAGCCGAGGTTAAAAAATAAAGAAAAATGATATATCTTTTTATTTTTTTCCTCCTATATCATGCTACATTCTTGTCTATGTTGATGATATCATTACTGGTAGTTCATTGATTTTGTGAGACACTTATAAAACAACTTCATAATCAGTTTGCAGTCAAAGATCTTTAAAGCTATTTTTTTGGCATACAAGCTATTCTTGCAAATGATAATTTGTATTTTTTTAACAGCTTCGCCTCAGCGGTAGAAGCACACGATCGAAACACGGTTGAACTAATCAGGGCCCCGGTTTCAATCCACTCCAACTACACCCCCCACCCCTAATTAATTCGGTAGGGCTGCTTCACCAATGAGGGAGTGACCCTCAGCTACTCATAGGAAGAAACCCTCCAGAGATACTCGAACCCGACACCTCTCCTTCACTGGATGTAGTCAATGCAAGTTTTTGTTGTGTCCAGGACGACAATATCCAAACATTTTGGTGTTTCTCTTGATGATCCAACAACATATTGCAGTACTATGGGTGTTTCACAGTATCTTGTTTTAACTCGCCGTGAAATTGCTTATGCTATTAGCAAAGCCCCTCAGTTTTTTCAAAAAGTATGGATTTACATTGGATGATAGTTAAGTGTATCTTACGCTATCTACAAGGCACAATTTCATATGGACTTTAGTTGTGTTGTTCAACCGATTTCGTCATAAATGCATATTCTAATGCTGACTGGGTAGGTTGTTTTGATAACAGGTGGTCTACTACCGGTTACTGTGCTTTTCTAGGTGCAAATCTTATTAGCTGAAATTCAAAGAAACAACACATTGTTGCTCATTCTAGTACAGAGGCAGAATACAGAGCAATGTCTCATACTGCTGCTGGTATTCAGTGAATTATGTCTTTATTGCAAGAATTACGCATCTTAGATTCTGCTTCACCAACTCTGTGGTGTGACAATCTTGGAGTCACATATTTAGTTGCCAATCATGTATATATTTCATCAACAAACAAAGCATCTTGAGATTGATTTGAATTTTATTCATGATATGGTTCTTTCTCACACAGTCTGTTCGACATGTTGCAACAAATGATCAACTAGCAGATTTGTTAACAAAAGGGCTTGCTTCTGTTCGATTCTCACTGTTAAGATCCAAGTTTCATATGCTACCTCCAGTTCAGCTTGCAGGGAAATGTTAAAGATAGTAGTTTTGTAGTTTTACTTTGAGTATAAATACTTCATCTCTTGGATTCTTTTAGAAGTTATAACAATATATGAAACAAACTCCTTTTCTCTCTAACTTCTACTTCTTTCACCGTGTATTTCTAAGAACACAGGAAGCAATGGGCGTAAAGGGGTCTAAAGGCAAAGTTTCTGACATTTATGTGTTGTTTGTTTTTGAAGACATAAGCTGTTAAGGTCTTATTGAATAAGCTATAGTCTAAAAGGTCTTATGTCTGTGAATGTCTTCTTGAATAAGCTGTTTATTTTTTATTTTTAAGAAATATCTTATTTGCTATAATTTTACAATTTTAAGCTAAATTTAACAATTCGAGTAAAATTATCAAATATATAGGTTCAAAACATTAATATCTAATATCTAAAACACTAATATCGAAAATCCAAAATATAAAATTTTAAAAAAAGTTAAATAAAATTGTTACGCAATTTGCTTAATTAAAATAACAGTCACTAAATTATACATTTGCATCAATTGTTCCGCAATTTGATCTCGCAAATGAACCATGTACTCACAATCCGCTACACTTCCATGTGGTTAGACCTCTTTATCAACATCATCATTATCAACTTGATTTTGTATGTGGTTGTTTTCAACCGGCACATTGTCTTGATCATACTGAGAGAATAATTCATCACTTAAGCCCTCCTTTCTTATAAAATTATGTAGCACGAAACAAGCAATTGTAATGTTTCTTTGTGTAATCAAAGAAAACCGGGCCATTCTCTTCAATATGGGGAAACGTGCTTTCAATACACCAAAAGAACGTTCAATAACATTTCTAAGTTTTGCATGTGAGTGGTTGAATTTTTCTTTGCTGTTCAATGCACGTCTTCGACGAAAATCTCCAAGCCAATATCTCACATTCCGGTATGGTGCCATAAACCCTCGAGTATGTGCATAAGCAGCATCACAAAGATAGTATTTATCTATAAATATAATTAAATGATTAATGTTCAAAACATAAAATAAACATTAATTATGAATCATTAATGTACCCGGAGGTGGAAGTGGAAATGGAGCATTTGCGTTTGTTAAAGCTTCGGACAATATTCTAGCGTCATGTGTTATACCTTCCCATCCGGCCACAATAAAAGTAAACATCATATTGAAATCGCATATGGCCAGTACATATAATCAACTTTATTGCTATATACCTTAAACACTCGTCATAATCTCTTATTATGTTCTGGAATGTTTGGATTCGGGTTAAAAGTTGTTGGAACTATAATCTCTTTTGCAAACTCCATCATTCTATCCAATACCTCATGAAAATAAAAATGAATTGTTTGTGGCGAGTGTTGAAATCTAAGTTTCACAACAACATATCGTTGATTATGACCAATCATCATAAAAAACATAGCCATCTTTTCCTCAACAGATACATGTTTGCTATCCCTTAGCCAACCCTTTACTCTAAAATGTGCACAGAGCCGGACGAAAGAATCACGTGACATACGTAGAAGCTATCCATTTGAACAAACTACATATTGAACAAATTGCAACATATTGTAAACAATCAGATTATCATAACCATATATCAAGTTTCAACACATTAAACTTGTTAAACGGGTCAAATAGAAAAACAACTAATTACACATTTGTATCTTGCAATTAAACAACTAATGACACATTTATATATTGCAATTAAACAACATGTCACAATTAGGTTTTAACTAATAATTTCAAGATTTATTAATAATTTCAAATGGAAGAAGCTAAAAGATTACTTTACTGTAAGGAGAAATATGGGACTCATTTTAACAGTTTGAAAATTAATAACACAAAATGGAAGAAGGAAGATTAAAGATTCTTGGATTTAAGCTATGCTCTTTATATGAATAGAAATCCTCAACTATAAAACAGATGACATTTTATGCATTTGTGTCTTTTCTATGCCCCATGCCCTCAAAGTCAAATGAAATTTAAGGATGTCAAACACAGATATTAATGACTAATTATAGCATCACTTCCAAATCACAGAGGCATTCAAACACAATATGTCACAAATAAATTCTTTTGATACTTCTTTTACTATTTACCTTATATCTTGACAGAAAAATGAAAGTTCCTTGACCTACATGGTAAAAAAATGAATTTCAGTGATAATTGGCTACTCAAATAATCAAAAAGTGATAGTTGGTTACTCAGCCATGCAATTAATCCTTAACTTTCCAACAAAGAAGTAGATTTTGACATTTAAGTAATTTTTTTTAAGGTTTTGTTAGATATGCTATAAGCTAATGCTTTACATGAGAACATATTGGTGAAAGCTTATAGATTTCATATGCGTTTTGAATCTGGAAAGTTAGCCCTTGCAGTTCATCCATACCAAGATTCTACTTCAATATTGATATGAATCCTTAATGTTTCGGTGAGAGTATAATAATAATGCTATAAAAGATAATAAGTTGGTGTGAAATTGGTAATAAAATCTACAGGTTTTGAACTTGGGAAGTACAATTTTGAAGATAATAAGTTGGTGTGAAATTGGACATGAAGAACCTCTCATATACACAGTTTTGAGTTTTCTAACAGTATGTTTTACAAAACTGATAACTCTAATTAATAGTAACTTAAATGACTACCTATTCACAGATGCTTGGTTGGTTTTACTCTAATTACTCTAAACTACTATGGTTGTTACAGATGCTTCAAACCCAAATCACAAATCACAAATGTATATGGTTGTCATAGATGCTTCAAACCCAAATCACAAATGTATATGCTTCAAACCCAAACCCAAATCACAGATGCTTATTAATCAGCAACAAAAACCAACAATATGCTTCAAACCCAAATCACAGAGGCATTCAAACAACAATATGTCACAAATGTATTGGTTTTACTCTAATTGCATTCCAACACAATGGCAATTTCAAACACAGAGGCATTCAAACACAGGGAATACTTCAAATCAGAGATCCAATTTCAATAAAAAAAGAATCAGAGAAGAAAACAATCGAATGGTAGCAAACCCAAATCATAGATGTAATTTCAAGCTTCAAATCAGATACCTGTAGAAGATGGAAGGTTGTATCGTTTAGGGCTTCTACTGTAATGGAAGGTTGTATGCGTTTATGACTTTAACTTCAGTCGACCAACGAGGGTGGAGAACGACAGGCTTCGAGAACTTTTGCAACGTATAGGGCTTCGACTTCAATGGTCGACCGACGAGGGTGGAGCGATCGACAGACTTCGAACTTTTGTAGCGTTTAGGGCTTCAACTTCAATGGCCGACCGATGAGTGGAGAGATCGACGGGATTCGAGGAACCTGTTGTAGCGTTTAGGGTTCGACTGCAATGGTCGAACGACGAGGGTGGAGCGACCGGAGGGTGGAGCGATCGACGGGTGGAGCGACCGGAAAGTGGAGCGATCGATCGATGATTAAAGGGCGAGAAGGGTACGGGTGGAGCGAGCGGAGGGTTTGCAACTTCTGCAATAAAAAAGCTTATTTGAATCGCTTTAGAGAATAAGCAGTTACAAGATGAAAGAAGATCTTATGTATTCGAGAAATCAAACAATCTTAAGTAAAGACGTGTGTTCATACGCAAACGTTTTTTAAAATAACGTCTTATTGCAAAAATCAAACAAGGACTTAGTTAACTATTTTGAATGATTTATATATTTATATATGTGTAATTGTGAGCTGTAATATATGTTTATATATGCAGAAGTTGCCTCCCCAGTCATCCTTCACCACGTACCATCACTTATATATCCAAATCTTTATGTTTCTAATTTTAAATATATATATTACAATGAATGGTGTTAGTTGAATCCATATGTGTATTTTTTAAATTATAATTAACTATGGAATAATATATACTCATAGTTTAAATATCCAAATTAATTTATGACGCTACATTTATATCTGCCACAAAAGAAATATTTAATTAATATTAAACACACAAATGCATGGGTGGCGTATATACGTACATACCTCGTCCTGAAAAAGAAGATCTTCGAACAAACTGGTTTAATTTAATTAAAGGAGGGGATTATATTATCCAGATAACTGGTACGGCGTTTGAGCAATCATTCAGTGGTTAATTAGTACTTGGTGTTAGCAACTTTAATTCTTATAACTTTCATATATATATAAAAAATTTGTTTAAATAAAAGAATAAAATATATTTTAACCCCTAAAGTTTAGGTTTAAAAATGGTTTAACCCATAAACTTTTTAAATGAATATGTTAGTCCCTAAACTTTTTTAATAAATGTTTTAACCCCTAAGTTTGTTAGAATTCATCGTTTTAGCCACTTGACCTTCTATAGCAGATTACAAAGCTTTTAAAAAACATTTTAATCCCTAAGTTTAGCTATGGTGTAA
The DNA here is from genome assembly GCA_038502395.1 of Dittrichia graveolens. NCBI lineage: Eukaryota > Viridiplantae > Streptophyta > Magnoliopsida > Asterales > Asteraceae > Dittrichia > Dittrichia graveolens. The sequence continues at coordinate 78,220,036 of JARJIL010000001.1, read as the reverse complement.
TGGAATTAAGCCCTAAATGAACCGAACCTAATCAAACTCTAACTTGACTTGGCCTTTAAAACTTGAGCGGATGAAGATTGAAGAACCGATTGGTGTTCGACAATCTACAGATTCACAAATCATCATCTTATGGATTGCCAAAGAAACTCAAAAACAAAGATAGAGATAGAGGAAATCGAATATGTGCAATCATCAAACTAGTGCAATTATACAAACTTGTGAGTGTAAACGAGATATTACTGGTGCTATCCATAATTTTTGTTGTTTCAGATGATGAACATGCATGAACTAAAAATTGATAAAAAAAATATGCATTTAAACTGCTAAAGAGGTTAAAAGTAAACAAAATGGTTAAATCGTAAAAAAATATAACTTAAAGGCTTAAACGATAAACAAACAAAACTTTTTGGTTAAATCATTCAAAAATAAACTTTAATTGTAAACCGAAAAGTAAGTGAAACTTTAATGATTAAACCATATTTCACCCTAATAAATAAGACAAAGTTCATTATATTTTTATACAATTTACCCATAATTTTTACATATTAGACACTTAACTTTGAAGAAAATACATGTTTCATTCTCCGAAATAAATAAAAACAATATTTAACTACTTTCAAAAAAAAATGTTTAAATTTAAAAACTTGATTCTACAATTTTGAATTACGTTAACTTTTAATTGCCTGAAGTGACCAAAAAATTTTCATCATAGGTTGTAGCAAAGCACGTATATATGATAGTAATTAATTTATTTATTTTTTGAATTTCATGATATAATACTTTATTTAGAACAAAAAGGTTGTTTTTATAAGTTTCATTCTCTTAACTTGTCTTAATTGTCGCCACCAAGGGACGAAGGGGCATCACAAAAATGGAATCTACGTCATCAACATCATCATCCTTTCCCAGTCATCCACAACCATCATCACCACTTGGAGAAAGAAATGGTATAAAACGGTTGAAAGAGAGAGAAATAGATGATGTAATATAAAAATGATAGCATTATTGATGATATGTAAATATGATATAGGCAAATCCTATTAAAAAGTTGACAAAATGTAACTTCAAATTCAAATTCAAATTAATTGAAAAGGGTTGAATGTAAATTGCGAGAGGTTTTATAAAAATTATATATTGATGTAATTAATTATATATTGTTCATAAATTATGTTTAATAACTTGTGATTTATTTTGTTTAGAGAAAAAATAATTATAATTTTTTCTGATCGTCTTATTTTTTATCTACGTTCTAATATAAATTTTATTGTAACATAACATTTTTTAAAACGAGTACATTTTTAACTCTTTATATCCATCAAGAGCGGTGTGTACATAATTCTTGAACATTTTATTCGTTTTTTATGTTTATTCTCTCTACGTATTATAGTCGATATAATCATTAATTTCTTGAGCTTTCGATAAAATAATTAAAAATATACTATGTTTTTATAATTTTGTCGTATTGTGATAACATTTATATCGATAATATTTATAATGAACTAAGGTATAGTTAAATAGTTGATGCATTCAGAATATAATTAAGAAAATATTATATTGATCTGTCATGGTTTAGTAACCCAATATTATAAAATATATAAAGATTTATCATAACATAATTGATTAACGCATATGAATCAACTTAAAATTATAAAACTTATCATAATATAACTCAATTCAAATAATGAAACGTCAATCAATATAAAAATCCATGAGAAAACTTTTAAAAAATGTGAATTATTATTGTTCGTCAAATTTTACTTATTTAGTTATATCGGTCATTTCTTGCGTATGAATTATAATTCGTCATATTTTTTCCTTTTTATGATAATGAATGTTTTCATTTACTTAATAACAATATTTGTCTTATCTAATAAATAAGTAAATTTGATGTCATGTGTCTTCTTTGTGTTATCTCATTTGCGTCGTGTCCTTCTAATACTCTTTGGTGGTTGTCAAGGACAACAAACAAATAACCCTTTAATTCTAGCACATATAACAGTGTATAATGGTAAAGGGGTCACGAAGACCAGTTCAGTTTATACTTTCTATGCAATCTAAAGATAAAGATGATTTTTGCAACAACAATAAAATAAAATAGGGGGTTTGAGATTTTGTTTAATTAAAACTAAGACTTGACAAATAAATAAATTTGCAATCAAGCAAGATGGTTTAAATCAATGAGAGGTGAATTGGTCAACATTGGTTTCATCACATGAACTATTAGCTAGCTTATCATTAAAGAATATGATGCAATACTTGTGCTTCAATTTGATTTAGCTATAGCAATTTAAAAGCTTAAAACACCTAGATCCTTCTTAGTTAATATGGAGGTTGGAACAGTTCCTAACACACCTTAATCAAAGTCATGAATCAAACAAGCATCTAATTCACAAAAATTGATTAGCATTATAATCTAAGAATCACCAAATCCAAGAGGAATCAAAATCTTACACTACCATGTTGGAGAATATCACTCCATGGTTTGAGAGATGCATAAACATTCATGAAACCACTTGTTACTTGTTGTTTTGAATATCTATTACGTAATCAAGAAAACAACATAAATCACTCAAATACTTGTACTCCTGATATACAAACACAAGAATGATGTAAAGATTAAATTAGGAACAATATTCATAAGTCATAAGCACAAGTTCATAAACCCATCAAAACTTACCTAAAAATCCATGGAGTTACCAATGTCAACCAAAATTGGGGCTTAGCCACACATAGCAAGAACAAAATAGAAGAGATTAACTGTACCAAACATACAAACAAGTGATTAGGATGGATGGAAACTTGAAAATTTCTCCAAAAGAACCAAAAAATCGCCCTTTCGAAGCCCTAGTTCGTGACCCCCTGTTTCCTGCACTAAACTCCTGTCCTTCTGCCCTAGATCCCCTTTAAAATGCTAGTTCCAGCTTAAAAAGCCATATTTGCCCTCACAGACCCGCCACACGGGCCATGTCAGAATCCACGCGGGCCGCGTTTCGGGACTAGAACTTTTCTTTGGCTTTTTGGGCCCAAGCTGTTAAGCCTATCTTTGCATTCTTTTGAGCCTAACTTGTACTTTTCATTTCTTTGATCTAAATGGGTTAGTCCACACGCCTTAAGTCCATATCTCCTAGAGTCCATTGTGCTTCCGGTTTACACCCAATAAATGTCTGCTCCGTCGTGGTCTTTTAAAAAACTGAAATTAAACATGAAGACTCGAGAGTACCCGAAATAGGCCAAAATAAATAAAATATGCAAATATGGGAAATGAAACAAATGCTAAGATAAACTATAAAAGAAGTAAATAAAATGAACCTATCACTCTCCTATTTTCTAATCTTCCCACGTCTCTCTCTCTCTTCTCCTTTCCGCAACCATATATATGAATCACGTCATTTCCTGTATCTTGGCTAACACATGCTGTAACACCGCTTCCGAAAACAGCTACTTTAGTGATAATTCGACTTATAATTACGAGTAGATCAATTAGATCAACTCAAAACATCAGATTTGACAGCGGAAATTTTCTTTTAAAAAGTAACAACGGTTAATTACATCGTTATCATCACAAAATCAACGATGGTGTTACCTAGCACAGGAAACCGACCATAAATATCAGATTACATCATAAATAAAAGTGTTCCAACCCATAAGGGTTTATGTACAATCAAAAGCCACCTGCCTCACCAGGCCTTCTAGTCTTTACCTGAAAAGGGGCAACATAACACCATTAGCTAACAACTTAGCTATTGAGTACATACTTATCATAAGCATCAGTAAAGCAAGTCATGCAACATATATCATACATAAGCAATCATTACTAACTTAACACATAGCGGTGTGCTGACAAGATCAGTAAGAGTCATGTCTTGCAGGATAATCAATCCCGCTCAACAACTCAGACCGGGGGATCAGACACGACCAACCGCGCTGGTGGGGGAGCGTAAAGCAGTCCACCAAACATCGTTCACAGAGCCAAAGGCTCCACAGGTAATCCAGCTACAACCGGATGATTACCACTCACGTTAAAGCACGGCGGTTCTGCAAAACCTAGGATCCGGGATGCCTCCCGAATCACTGTGAAATCCTGAAGTACTCATGGGATCCAGTTACAACCGACTGACCTTAACCATGCTTTAGTTAGTCTGCAGATAGTGCACATACACACATGCATACATATGATCCCACAGGGATCCGTCATCTTACATGCAACATTATTAGTTATTCATTCGTACACCTCATCACGCATTAACTAAGCGGTTCCAGTCTGGAACCGCTGGCATGCACCTAATATACATCTTAATATCATTCAAGACTTACACTCACCTTCTTGAGCATACCTGCAAAAACAAGTTAGACGTACATAATACGATCATGCATAAGTAATCAAGTAGTCATCTAGCATACAAGTCTTACTCTACTGAGTCTCATGAAAGCAGGCAGTCACCTAATTAGCTTACAACGTTCGTTAACTTAATTTTGGTTCAATTGACACGTTCACCTAAAACATCGGCAATCGCGTTAAGCATTTACACGTATTAAGTTCTATCACTAGAATACGTACAAGAACCAATTAAGGCTCATAAACATCTTAAAAGAATCTTACAATACTTAGCACAACATGTGCCTTAGAATTGCTTAGCTTTCAAAATTGAACATTCTTGATTTTCACCCGACGCGTCGCGTCCAAGGGCCGGACGCGTCGCGTCGCGTCCAAGGGCCGGACGCGTCGCGTCGCGCCAACCAAAAGTCAGATCACTTAGGTGAAAGTCGGATGACTCATACGACTTTCGGATGGCTCATGCGACTTTCGGATCAAGTAAGAATCGGATGAAGCAAGAGTTGGATGAACAATTGTCGGATGAAAGTGAATGTCGCACGAAACATGCGGAAACGCGCCGCGTCCCCTTCTTCGACGCGTCGCGTGCAATCCTGCACTTCATCTTCTTCTTGTTCATCACTCATGCGACTTTTACTCAACATTTTCAAAAACCTAGATTTCAAACTTGTTAGTTTTCACTTCTAAAACACCTTAGAACTTCATATATCACCCATATGAACCTTAAAAACACTTCAACACCTTTTAAAAACATCAAACATGAGAAACCCACTTGTCAAGTAAGCTCTCATGTTCAACAACTGAGTTCTTTACTCCAACTTAAACTTCCAGCCACACAACACCCATATATCTAGCATAATACATGTTTCTTCTTTACAACAAACATCATACTAACCTTGTTTTGAGTCTAGAACTTCAAATCTTTCAACTATCTCTTTCAAGAACTCACGAGAGCTTTATCGAGTGTGTGTTTGTGTGTGTGTAGAGTTTATCACTATTGACTTTGCAAGTCAATATACTTCTCATATATATATATATCCAGAGGCAACCGCCTCTGGACAAATATCTTTCTTTTCTTTCTTCTTTTTAATTATCCAATCTAATATATATGTATATATATATATATATATTAATTCAACATGTATATATATATATATATTTAATTCAACATGTACATAAACATACATACATATAATTAACTTTAACACTCAACTAGGATATCCTCCTATTCTATTAATTGCATACGCACACGTACGATTACTAGGCCCAAGTCGAGGATGTTACACATGCAATATATTAGGGTTTTCTTCTTTATATGTACAAAAAGTGCCGGAGAAGATCTGATAGAGAGGACGAGACAACTATATCAAATAAACATGTGGTGAGCGATGGAACCGATATCGCCAAGTTAGGGTTTTATTTTCCTTGATTTCGCCATCACCGCAATGATCCTGGCCAGGTTTTCATTCAAACTTAAATTTTGTTGTTATTTCTTTTGATGTTTAATTTCATATCTAGATTGGACTCTATGAGTCTTTTGCAACCGTATGTTGGCGACAAGTCAATTCATTAGGATCTAGATTCAATGGTCTTTCTGGCGATGATATTTGTATCTAAATTTTATTTTGCGCAAGCTTCAGGTTCGGCATCATGTCATCCTTTGATTTTGTCAATTTCGGGGATTTAGCTCGAGATGATTGATATGTTGTTCTTATTCTTTAGTTTTTTTGTTTAATAAAGAGATCTCTATCTCTCTATATATTCTTCTTAGTGATTAAAATTAAGTTTAATTGAACTACACATATATTACAGGTTATATAAAAGCATAAAGGATAAATAAAAGCATCAAATTATCAAGGGTAAAATTGTTAGTAACCATTTATGTGTTATTAGAAGTTCAAGTTGCTATAAAGGGTAAAATAAAAGCATCAAATTATCAAAAAAAAATTTAAAAATTAAAAAAAAATTGGGGAGGCATATGCTGGTATTTTAAGGTTTTGGGGTTATTGCATCGGTGTTGATGTTTGTTGCTTTTTGGGTTTCTTTCTAATAGTATGGATCGGATTTTATTCTAGATGAGATGTTGTGAGGTTGGTTAAAAAAGTTTAAAATTCTAAAGACCTGCTGGTATTTTGAGGTTTTGATTGTTGCACATGTGCTGATGTTTATTTTGTTCAAATCTGAATCATGTGCTGACGTAATAATTCCTTATTACCAACTGCCAATTCGAAGACACTTTTCTTGTTCAAATCTTAATCATCATATTTTGAGCTCTAGATTTCATCTTTGTGCGTCTATAGTTTTTTCTTGGGTAATTTTGATCTTTATTAAATCATTTAGTTTATGATATATTGGGGCTATTGTTTTAGGGTTAATGAGTTGATGTGTTTGTTTTTCTGCTGGCTCTTTTTCCTCTTCGCATTTTCTGGACTCAATTTTGTGGTTTTTTGTTTTAGGCCTGTTAAATCATTCGGAACGGTTGCAGAATGCGAATAGATCCTGTTTTTGACATCTTTGTTCTAATTACGACGATCGATGTTGTTACTAATTGCAATATATATGCGGATGATGGTTGGACGTTTGGTGATTATGTTATGGATTTCAGGATTTGCTATATTTGTACATCGTTGTCAATCTTCCATTATTACTATACCAACTCTCCAACATTTGTTACATTTGAGTGAGCTTTCATGAAACACTGTAAAATTTAGGGTTAATAATGGAAAACATCTCAAACTTTGAGTTACTTTTTGGTTTAAATCTTATTCTTTGTTTTTAAATGATTTAAACCTTAAATATTAAATAAATTTCTATTTAACCCATAAACTGTCATTTACTTAATTAAAATAGGTAAAAGGTAACCTACAACCTAATGTACCGGTAGCCCTCATCTCATCTCCCCTTAAGTCCTTATTTGAGCAATTGAGCAGCCGACAGATTTGAGCAGGGGAGCAATCGACGGGCGACGAACAGAAATCGACGGACCACGGTCGACGACTGGAGCAGGGTGGCGATTGACGACTAGCCACGACAAACCACGAACCACGGTCGACGACTGGAGTAGGGGAGCGATCGACGATGGCTAGAGAGAACAGGGGAGCGACCGACGACTAAGTGAACCACGAACAACAACTGACGACTGGAACAGGGGAGCGATCGACGACTGGGTGAACCACGAACCACGGTCTGAAGCCCTTTGTAAGTCTCCTTTTGTGCCTTTGTTAGTCTCCTTTTATGCCAAAAACCCTCGATTTGCTTCTCTTCTTTAAACTTGTGTTATTCTAGCAAAACTATTTAACAGGCAATTACATCTCCTAATTTCCAAAATCATGTGAGTTTTTTATTTCCTACTTTTTCCCCTAAACCAATTCAATTTTCTATATAGTTTGATTATATATAATGTCTTTTTATAGAGCTTAAATGGTGATGTGAGACCGACATGACCAGTACCAAGATCAGTATAACATGTTGGTGGAACTTTTCTAGTTCTACTTCGGATGTTGATGATGGTTCTAAAGTTAATTAACCAAAGTCTAGATGTTATTGCTCAAGTTTTTTTGGTGCCTTTTGATGTAATTATGATTGTGCATATATCTTATTCCTGTAAATAACTATACTCTTGAGCTTATTTTTTGGTAATGTGATTCCTAACTTTGGTTATTTGTTTGTTAATGTATTGGATTTTTTCTACATGGGTTATTATATTTAAGGTTTAAACCAATAAGTAAAATAAAGTTTAAGGTTTAAATCACTTAAAAACAAAGATTAAGGTTTAAACCAAAAAGTAAAGCAAAGTTTAAGGTTTTTTTCATTATTAACCTTAAAATTTATGATCTTGTGAAGGAATTAGGTAAATAACAAGGATTACTTGATATTATTTGATGAATAAGAAAAAGGTTTATGTTCTTTTCATGCTAGCAATTACAAATTTCATGTAACAATTATTATTTTCCAAATTCTTATAGACACCCAGCAGTTAAGTGTATTAACAAATTTCATTACTGCCAGAAAATATAATTTTTGCATTTCTTATTATTTATTTATTCTTTTAATCAATCCGTGTGTAGGTCTCTAACCATATATATATATATATATATAGGGAATGGTTCATGTAAAAATGTTTTATTTGCTAAAAGTGCGAGAAGTAATTCTAGTCTCTTATCTATACTTAATCTAATAGCTTATATTAATCTTATTTTTTATTCAAAAGGTTATAACAGTAAAAAATATTTTTTTTCTCTTTTCAATCTATTTCTCTCTCTTGTTTTTCTCTCCTATAATGTTTAAACAAAAAACTTAAAAATAATTAAATACGAAATTAATAATTATACGGTGTTCAACGATGAACATAGCCTAATATTTACGAATTCTTAATCATTAAATTCTTTTTTCTTTCTATTTTCTAAATATTTACGCTTTTCTCTTTTTTTTCCTATCATTTTTTAAGGGTTTAGTTCACCAAAATGTATTTAAGTTGTCATGTTTTGCTATTGTATGTATTGAACTTAAAATATTTCTATTGTGTGTATCAAACTTTTAACTTCTCGCTATTATATGTATTATACTTTCTATTGTATGTACTCAACTTGTAATTTTTTTACCTTTTTATGTAACCAAAATACATATAATAACAACGAGTTAAAAGTTTGATACACACAATCGAAACTTTTAAAGTTAGATACACACGATATCAAAACGTGACAACTTTAATACATTTTAATGAACTAAACCCTTTTTTTTAAATATCATTAGTAAACTTGTAATCTTTTTTTTCAAATTAATCTTTTTCTCTGTTTTGATTTATCTAATTCTTTTCTAAGATCCTTTTTATTGTTTGAATTATTTTTTGGTTGTTCATTAGTAAACTATAGTAAACCATAATCAATTCTAAACTTAAGGATATTTTGATTATAAAACCATTAATATTTATAGTCAACAATGAACATGAAAATTAACAAATTATACTAAAGTTCGATTATGATCAATCTATAAATATAACAAGAAAAAAAACCCAAAAAGACTGAATTCATATGTTGAACAAGAAAAATAAAAAAATGGTATTCACCTATTGAACATGTATAAAAAACCCATATAACAAAACAGAGCTACACAAAATTTTATATTCATTAATAAACAAAAACCCGGTTTCATATTCTAAAGCTTTAGATCATTAATAAACATAAAACTTGAGAAAAAATAGATATAGACTAGATATCACTAAACAATTAAAATAAAAATAGTGTGTTCACTATTAATTAGCCCAAACAAGCCAATAGATCTAACCTTATAAAAAAACAATGCGATATATATATACATGATCTTTTCTGATCTGTGCAATCGACTACATTAAACAATTGACTGGCGGTGGCGGTCTTCAAGAAGAAAAAATGAACAACGAGGGCGGTAGATCTAGCGGCGGCGAGGGAGGCCGCGGTTCATGGATCATTGTTTAACCTTAAAAAAACAGTGTGATTATATATATATACACACACACACACATGATCTTTTGTGATCTGTGCAATCGACCACATAAAACAATTGACTAGTGGTAACGGACTTCAAGAAGAAAAAATAAACGGCGAGGGCGGTAGATCTAGCGGCGGCAAGGGGGCCGCGGTTCATGGATTATTATTGGATTTGGTGCAGCAACGGTGGTGGGAAGCATGAGCGGCGGTGGTAGGGATGAAGAGATTAGGCTTTGGAACTTCTTGTTTGTTGCTAGTTAGAAGTCGGCAGCGGCTTTTACTCACGTGGTGGTGGACCGGCGATAGTGACTGTTGGACTGTGATGGTGGCTCACAACGGTGGTGCTCTATGGTGATTGCCGGTTGTGAAGTAAATGGTAGCCGATGGCGGAGTAAATGACGGGATATGGAGAGGGGGCGACGATATACACGACTATGGTGGCACCCTCTTCGCCGGCCAATATTAGAGAGGGAGGGGGTAGGATTGTCGGCGGCAATATTAGATAGGGTGGGGGAAGGACTTCTAGGTTTTAGTTTTAAAATAAAGATGGGAATGAATGAGGCCATATAAATGTGTTGTTATACGAGACACAGAGATAGATGAGAGAGGAGAGAGAAGAGAGGAGGGAAGTGTGTTTATTTTCTATAATAGCCTTTCTTATCTATATATATATATATATATATATATATATATATATTAAAAAGAACCATTTGTGGGAAATTTTCCTTAAATAATTTTCAATTAACCAATAGAAATCCTTCATTTTTTCAATTTTGACCACATTTGCAATTTTGACTACCTCTTTTAGAAATATCCAACTATGTATTTAAAGTGGGTATTTTAACCCGTTTTTTGAAAACACGCGGGTCGTATGACCTGACTAATTTTTGCAACCCCTATCCATCCCCATTTCTCTTTTCTCTTGAACACCCAATTCGCAAGAAACCCTAATTTCCTCTCAGCGATTTCATTTGATACCTTCGTTCTTTGACTGCCACTCCCGAACGTTTTCGAAGGTAATCTTCTTCAATCATTGTCATTTATCATCCTCGTCTTCATTATCTAATTATTTTATTGATTTAGTTATGTATCCATTTGATCTTTGTCAAAGAACACCGACTTTTACATTCGCCGACTAAGTCTTCTCTGCTGTTTCTCTATTTTATATCAGGTAACGTTCTTCAGTCATTCCCATTTATCATCTTCTTCTTCATTCTCTGATTATTTTCTTGATTTAGTTCCGTGTCTATTCGATTTTACAGGTCCTTTTCTTCATAACATTCATATTACCGTCAAAGGTTACATCATCGGCAATCGATTTTGGGTAATTTTCATTCATATAATTTTTTATATTTACTGTTTCTTCATTGCTGATTCTTTTTCTAATAGTGATTTAGGGTTTAATTTTTATGTTCATTCTCCAATTTTACATTAGGTAATATACATTAGCTAATCTGGTCAGTATTGAAAAAATGAAGAAAATCAGTTTGAAGTTTGAAGTTGCTTATTTCAAGGTTTGATTGTTTCTGTAATCATAAGCTATTTTAATGGAGTTCACAGTCTATATTTTGATGATATTGCTTTGCATTTGCAATAATTTGGTTTAATTTTCTGTTTGGAGTTTCCTTATAGATAAAAAAATTGTGTATAATATAGAGGTTTCATATAAGATATGTTCAGAAGATTTTGTTGTTAATTAGTAATCACGTCTCTCTTATCCTTTAGACTTTGATATTATGCAATAGTAGGTTTCGAACCCCTGTTTAATGTATATATTTGATTAATAGTGGTCATATTTTATTTTGTGTTTAAGTTGTAGTAATCAGATTCTTTTAACCTCTCCATTTGTTCAATTAGGTTATACTGTTGTGGTTGGTCAATAATTAAAGCTTCACGGATTATGTATATTAGCTTATAATACACGGATCACAATTGCTTAATGATTTGGGATGTTAGATGGGTTACTGTTTCAAATATTTTAATTTGCAGTAATTTGGTTTAATTGACTGTTTGGAGTTTCATTATAGATAAAAAATTGTGTCTAATTTGGTTTAATTGTCTGTTTGATTAAATTCGGAAACCATATATTTTTAAAAAAGGAATCCATTTTCTGTATCACCAATATTAAAGGTAATTGTACTAAAATTCTGAATTTTTCAAGATTCTATACCTAATTCACTCCTTATTTTAAGTATCCATAATTAGCTTTATCTTCAAATTTGAAACTGTATGTTATATTTTCCATATATATCATATTCCGTAATTCTATATAAACTCAGTACCTTAAATGACATTTAATAGAATTAAAATTTAATTCTTTCTCCCACCTTCAATTTTATGGATGCTATTAATTTTATCAGTGAACTTGATCTGTCAAAAGATTATTTCACTATTAAGGTTCGAATCATCCATCTATGGAAACAACCACTTTTTTCAAACCCGTCAGAGACGTATTCCATTGAGATGATTCTACTTGACGAACAGGTAAGTAATAAGTTGTTCAAGACTGCAATGAAAACTTATTCTAAGATGCAGATTTTTATATTCCTTTATGATTTTCATATGGCAATTGAACTTATTTTCACATATGTTTATCTTCTTAGGATAGTAGAATACAAGCAAATGTTCAGAAGAGATTTGTAACATCCTGAGATTGAGCCTAGTAGAAACGTAGGCTTGGGATTTGTTATATGTGAATTATAATTTGATTTAGTTTATGTTTAATTGATTATTAATCATTTATATTAAATGTGATATATGTTGATATATGTATGTGTGTGTACGGTTGTGTGTGTGCATGTGCTTAGTCGGTTTAGGCATGCCACCTCATGCTTAGATTGTTAAAATATGTTTATACGTGGGTTTCACCGATGAAATTCTCATTATCAAGTCTGAGAAGTGTGTGTGTGAAATAAGTGTGAAAAACCGAAAGAAAAGAAGCAAGAAGAAGAAGTAATCGGAGTTGAGATTTCTTGATTGTGTGATTCAAGCTTCGAAGGTTGTTGATTAGTTCATGATTCTTGATTAACATGCTATTGATTGTTATGAGCATGCTACGGTTTTTAATCTTACTGGGTTTTAGTATGAACATCATATGATCATGATTATGAAATTATCGGATTTGGTATTCTTGGGATATAAAGGTGTTTTGATACATGCTTGTGTGTTTAAACAAGTTTATATGTGTTTCTATGAACTTGCATATGAATTGTATAAACTGGAAAGTTGATTTATGCAAGTTATGAAGTTGTCGGATTCTTGGTATGTTGAAGGTTGCGGATTTTAATGATGATGATGAAAACCGAGTGGAAAACCGGGTGTTGGATCCGGTAGTTGTGAAATCCGGAACTTAGAATCCGATACTCTTGAAATCCGGATGTGTGAAATCCTAGTGTCGAAATCCGATGGTTTGAATCCGAATGTGGAATCTTAAACATGAAATCCGATTGTGGATGCCAAGATAAATGCATCAAGGGTGGAAATCCTACTGGAGTTGCAGATTCCTTCAAATGCGATGGATGTATCGGATTTCTTTGAAATCCGACAGGGATTGCAGATTCCGATGGTAGTGTCGGATTTCTCATGAAATCTGACAGTTTGGCTTTTGTTTACATTGTTTGATGTTATGTGTTATATGTACATGCATATGTGAATCTTACATGTTTATGTTTGATTAAATGGATATAAATATATATGTTTGATATATATTTATGAGTTAATTACTGATGGTTGGTTGTTGTGTTCTCAAGGACAGACAAGGCTCAGTAAAATTAGATCTCTAAGTGGAAATAGCTGAGAACCAGAGGTGAGTGGATGTTCGCTCACGGGTGATATTAGTTGTACTGGTTTGGTTGCAACTATTGTTGGATAGATTGTATATCTGTTGGTTATTTAACTGTAAATGTTAATTGTTGTTTTCTGTGATATGTATACATGTTGGAAGGGAAGTCAGTTTACGACTGGGCTTATGGGCTGGGTTCATTTGTTATTGGCTAATTAGTATCAGGACCTTGGGATGTATTTGTTGCTACCAGAGGATGATATTGTGTGAGAATAGCAAATGGACTATCGGTAAACCTTTGATTTGGCCTGCATTGGTTGTAGGTTCCTACAGAACCGCCGGTCTTCCCAGGGTGTTTATTTGTGGTTGTTGATATCATGCGGTTCTGGCTGATATATCTGTTGTGTGTTACTCCATTCACTTAGCTTTGTGCTAATCCCCCACCTCTCACTCTTTTTACAGGTTTTGGTAAGTCAGCGACTCGGCTGAGAATGGTTAGCTTGGGGTGTAATCACCTAGGACTCTGATAGATTATTTGTGACGAGCCGTGTTTTGTAATACTGATATTTTGTAAACAGTGGTTTGTAATTAGTTATAATTACTTTGGTGTTTATAAACGCTTCCGCAGTGAAATTAAAAGTGAAAATTTTTGGGTTAAATATACGGTGTTACAGATATATAGTATTAGAATTAGTGTGTGCCTAAATTTGAGAAGATTTGATGAATCATGTGGTTACTAAGGTTAGTTGATGTAGATTAAGCAAAACTACATTGACTTTGGACATTAAAAGTCAAAACATAAAAATTTAAAAGTTCAAAAAATTTCCAGTGGGCTTACGGTCGATGCACGGTATCGACCGTGGATCGACCGTCGTTGGTCTGGACTTTTGGTGATAATCTGCGGTCGAAGTGAGGTCGACCGTGGTTCAACCGGCAGTGGACTTTTTTCAAGATTTCATTTTTGTCCCTTTTTGACATGATATGCATACACTAATTGAATCTTATAATAATAATTTAGACATCATCTATATTTAAAATTGAACCCATCATTTTCATATACCATTTACTACTCAACAAACCTAACATATTTTCTTTTCCAAAAGTCAACCTAATCCTAAGATCCACATGATTCTTTGGTGCAAAGAGAGAGCCCTAAGAAAAAGGAAGAAGAGATAAACTTATACCTTGAATAAAAAATTCGTGAGGAAGGGAAAAGGCAAGAGAAGATGATTCTTCAACCGTGGATCAACCGTGAATCCAACCGTGCCTTCGATTACCGCTTCAACCGTAGTAAAAACCTTGATTTTTGAGGTAATTTTTAAGCTCTTAGTTGTTAATGGCGGCTAGGGTTTGTGTGGGGAAGAGAAAGTGTAAGAAAGAGAGAGTAAAATAGGGTTAAAAATCGTCAGGTACCCTACGGTCGATACACGGTCGACCGTGATATCGACCGCGCCCTTTTTAAGTCTGTTTTGGTGTTTCTGCAGTACCCTGACGGTCGATCCACGGTATCGACCGTGAGTCGACCGTGGTGCATCTGGAATCCATATTTTTACCATTTTAATGCTGTTTAGGTGTTGTTTTTAGGGTAGATGTTCCATCATTCCTAAACCAAGTCGTAATGTATTAAACATTTCAATTTTTAGTGGTTTAGTGAATATGTCGGTAATAATTTCACATGAAGCAACCTTTTCTAAATTTATATTTCCTTTTTGCATATTGTCACGTAGGAAATTATGCCTAATTTGAATATACCATTTTCATATTTGAAGACCAAGAAATTAATTCAATTCATCCATCATTCTCATTTCAATTTCATCATGTATAAGATTTCAATACTCATCACGCAAAGATGATTATCAAATTTTACATTTGGGAAGTCTTTAACAAGCTCATTACTAGTCATTTTTGTATCAATCTCATGTTAGCATGTCCTAGTCTTTTATGTTACAATGTTGAATTATCAATTATAGATGCAAGACATACTTGTGTTAGGATTATCACCAAGTCTACATGTATCATGTCCATTTCTCCTAACATCCTTCGCATATCAAACTTTCATGTTTAGAGAATCTAACATTCAAATCTTATAAGCTACTATCATGCTCAAAATTTGAGAATATGATATGAAGAATGATACCTTTACCAACTACCTTTCTTCTTAGGTTGCTTTCAAACATATCCTCCATCATACTCTTTGTATTAAGTGAAGAGTTCTCTATTACCGGTCATGTGTTTTGAGCAACCACTATCAAGAATCCAATACACGAGACAGAATCTTGTTGCACCCCTACACTTGTGTAATTTTCATTCAAGATTTTGGTACCCAATGTTTCATGGGTCCAGGATGGTTAGCATCAAAAACTCCTACTCTAATCCACCTTTGTATAATCTTAAACCCTTTATGATACCACGTGTTCATAGAGTTAATAGGTTTATGAGAATGTCTTGATTTTTGAATTGTATTTGATTTAGGCTTCTTGAATCCAAGTCCATGCCTTGTAGTTGGAGTATAAAACTTTCTTATTAATTCATTACTTGCAACCTTTGGCATACAAGTGGAAGAACTAGAAACAATGTTGCAATTTTGAACTTTTGGAAAATTCCAGTGAGACGACGGTCGATTCACGGTCGATACCGTGGGTCGACCGTGAGGCTTCTGGATTTTTTCTTCCTCTTTTTCTTTCACAAATTTGATAGGTGTTAAGTGACTAGTTGGCATGTTGTTTGAGTAACTTGAGAACCCAAGACCACCTTTATCTTTTGATGATTTTTGAATCATTAACATCTCATCTAACTTGGTTGAACTATCTTCAAATTTTGACAAGGTGGTTGTGTCAAAATTTGTCTTTAGCTTACTTGCCAAATCTTTCAAGCTTGGAGATATATGAGAAGCAATTTTACTTTCTAGATCTTTTATTTTCAAGTTCAAGTTATCATTTTCATTTCTTAACTTGACATTTTCCTTTTTCAAGCTCTTGTTATCATTTTTTAACTCCTCATTTTTAGCAAGTATTTTAGAGCTAAAGTCACATAATTGATCATATTGATGATCATCATTATCACTATAGTAGCAAGAATCGGAATGTACCTCACTTGTCTCAAAAGCCATGAGACATTTTTCTTCTTTTTTTTCCTCATCTTCATCACTTGAGGATTCTTTGACATGTTTAGCTTTAAGTGCAATGGATTTGCTTTTTTCTTTCTTTAGCTTGGCAATCTCATCATCTTTTTGCATGATTACTTCATACACCTTGAGATTTCCTATTAGTTCATCCATTTGTAGTATGTTCAAGTCCTTTGACTCCTCAATAGCCGTCACCTTTGCTCTCCATTTTGGTGAAAGAGCCCTAAGAAACTTTCTTATAATATTTTTGTTAGAGTAAATAGTCCCAAGTGCCTTGAGACTAGTAACAATAGTATTAAACATTACAAAAGCATCATCAATTTTCATATCATCAAATATTTGAAATTGTTCATATTGTTGCACAAGTAATTCGATTTTGTTATCTAGAACTTGGGCATTTCCTTGATGTGTGATGACAAGAGATTTCCAAATAGCATTTGCACTTTCACACATGAAAACTCTTTCAAATTCTTTTCTAGGTAAAGCATTGTATAGAAAAAGTTTTGCTTGAAAATTTTTTGAAATCATTTTCTTGTCTTCTTGATCCCATTTTTCTTTAGGGGTTGGAACATAAGCATTTTGTTTAGAGTCAAAGGTTTTTGGAACATTATCTCCTTCTTCAATAATCTCCTAAAGGTCAATATCTTTGGCATTTACATAGGTCATGAATCTTTGCTTCCAATAGCAAAAGTCTTCTTCTTCAAGAAGTGGAGGTCTAACCATAGAATTCCCCTCTACATAATTTTGTCCCATTTTATCAACTCAAAAACTTTTGAAAAATATTTTTAGAAGATTTAAACAACTTTTCAAAAATTATCTAGAGCAACTTGCTCTGATACCAATTGTTAGAACCTAGAGGGGGGGTGAATAGGTTATATGCCCACTTTTTAAAGTTTTTAACAATATTTGCAAGTAATTAAAAAGTTTAAGGAAGAAAGATATCACCAATGAAGTAGTTCGGACACAATGATTTATAGTGGCTCAAGCAAGGGTTAACAACCTTGCTCTACATCCACTCCTTGGCCTCACCCACCAAGAGTTGCTCCACTAACTTCTCTCTTTGAAGGTAGAGATAAACCTTTTACAACTTCTCTCTAATTCTAAGGCTAGAAATGATCCTCACTTCTCTCTAATTCTATAGGCTAGAGATGATCCTCACTTCTCTCTAATTCTAACGCTAGAGATGATCCTCACTTCTCTCTAATTCTAAGGCTAGAGATGATCCTCACACAATTACAAATATAAAAGAAGGTAATGTAGTGTTTGAACTTTGAAGGCTTTCACTCTTGCTTCATTCTTGATCTTGAGATGTTGAATTTGTATCAAGAATATGAGCTCACAAGTTTTTGTATATGTTCTGTGTTTTTCAGATTGCAAGAGGTTAATAAAAACACAAGACTTGAGTTACCTTAAATAAGGAAAAAGATGCAAGCTCAAAAAGTGTCCAGACTGTCCACGGTCGATCCACGGTCGACCGTGGCATCGACCGTCGGCCTGCTGGAACTTTTTGAGACTTGTCAATATAGACGTTGGCCTTTTATCAAAACCACACACAACCCATTTTTACCATAAAAATGCACTGAAAATAAGCTTTAGAAAAGTTGGGTTAGTGCCATACTTCTTAAGTTTGAATTTAATCATAAAAATGGTAGTTTAGAAACCAAATGCACAAAGCATGTTGGAAGTTTACCTCTTTAAGAGATTCCTTTTGCTAAATATGGTTTTGGCTTATTTCAATAGAAGATTATGTTTAGTATTTGCCAAAATAGGAATTCATTTGCTTTGACTACCAAGCTTGTGATTTTATAAAAAATTTCTCAATTTTTATAAAAATTATTTTATAAAAACATAAACTCATTTAATTATTTATTTTGTAAGCTCATAAACTTTGAACGTTTATTTGTAGGAATCTTCGACATCGGCTTCTACTTGAACTCGGATCTTGACGATTGGAGCTTGGCCATTTGATGAAGCTTATTTTGTAGATCATAGAAGAGAATATATTTGATTGAATATATATATGTATATGTGCACATATGTTAATGTTAGTACATACAATTATATAAACAAGTTATATATTTTTGTGTCAACAAAAGAGGATATATTTGTAAGCCTATTTTTCCCAACATATACCTTTAGGCAGCCTTCACATAAAAAATTATCATACTAACCGTTTATTTTTATACCATTGTAGATGTTATTGGTGATTTTGTTACCTGTGCTAAAGTGGAGAGTATGTCTAATGATAAAGGAAAACAAAAGCAAAAAATCACCATGGAGATCCAGGATTTAAAGTTTGAAGATCTAATTTATTATAAGATTTGTTATATTACGATAAAATATATAATGTGTTTGTTTCATGTTTTTTCAGCGGTCATAAGCTTTATTTGACTTTATGGGATAGATTTGCTCAAGAGATGTCTGATTATGTTACAAATCAGCCTGAGAAGTGTATTATCGAGGTTTGTTTAAGAAATTAATAAGTTATAAATTTATGCAAGTTCATGGCCCGTTTCTTTTCTTTGTATTTAAATTAAGATATGTTCAATTACGATAATGGTACTTTCACATAGTCCTTATGTTTCAAATTGCTACAAGGTGAGTCGCCTATTCATCAATTATGAAATTGATGAGATCAGTGCTTTCAGAAACAAGTTAGTAACTCATATTATATTCCCATTTCGTCTTTCGACTTAAAATTTTCACATCGATATTTATATAATGTAACTTCGTTTACGCGGTGATGATGTACATTCAAGTCATGTGTCCATAGTTTCATCTATGTCATATTCATTGCATGATGATTTCCTCGTGAATAACGAGTTCAAGAATGTTGCTGATTTAATTGAAGTTCATGAGGTACATTTACTATCTACGTAATAATAAGTTTGCTTTATCTTTGTATACTAAATACATATTAATTTCTACACGTAAAATCGTATATTATTGTTGGTACAATTAAGTTAGTTCGGAAAGATGTCCCTTGGTACTATCTTGGCTGTGTAAAGTGTACGAAGAAGGTGAAAATAACATACGAGATTCGTGATAAACCTGTGGATCCTGTGAAATTGAAGAAATTTCAAACTATGCATGCAACACCAAGACATGTAAAGGCAAACTCATTTCTATCGTCCCAAGGTCTGAATAATTTTACTTTACGCCTTAAATTTATTTTTTGTATGACATGTTGATATGTATTTAGTTTTTTTATTAAATGTCTTGGGTTTATGATTCCTTTAAGAGTACAAGACGAAACTAGGATTGTATTGTTGACTTTGTTTGATCGCAAGGCAAATAAGATCTTGCAAAATTCTGCAAATGATTTATATGAAAAGAATAAAGAGGTATAATTATATGATTTTATACATAATACTGAAATAATAATATAAATTCATATGTTTATTAGTTATTACTTATTCGTTATCTTGTTTTATCTTTGAGCTTGGTGATAATGATCTTTTTCCAGAAGAGTTCAATGAGTTGGTTGAGAAAAAATATGCGTTCAAAGTTGATGTTACTAAATGGAATTTGAACAATAATTCTCATGGTTATGGCATTTTCATACTAACTAATAATGACAAGATCATGACTGAGCTACAGAAGAAAGTTAATGTTCAACACGTAATACTTCTCATTTAAAAAATCCCGGGCGTGCACGGGTCCATAAATCTAATTATTATATAATACCATTTAATATTAAATTATTTATAAAAGTGTCATAATTAATTATAACCATTGATTAAATGATCTAAAGGCTCATAATGCTTTTCATAATTTTCGTAAATAAACTACTTTTCGCATATATATATATATATATATATATATATATATATATATATATATGTCCGTGTGTATTCGATAGAGTAGAAATAAAATTTGCTTTATTCGCACGAAAATAACAATTTCAATGAATACACACGTAAAATTAATGTTATTATTATGTGAATATTTGAGTTTAATGTTATCTTATGTTTTTAGTTATATTTAATTAAATAATAAATACTCAAACAATTTAACAATATATAAATAGAGTCTATTCTATGTTAGGATGTTAATTTTATGTAATGTAATTTGAGTATAATTAGATAGCTATCATTATTATTTAACTAATAAATTAAGTTTACAATCTAAAGATACAAATATATAATTGGCTAATAAAATGTACTTTCACAAATTAAGCACATGATATTACACTAAAAACTTTTTAGATATGAAATATGAGAAAAACATTAATATTACACTAATCTTTTAGACGTGAATTATAATTTTATATTTAAAACAAAGAATACGTATAAAAAGTATTAATATATAACTTTTATTTACGTATCCGAACACCGCACAGATACAATACTAGTTTTCTTTTGTTAACTCGGTAAGTCTCTTTTATTTGTATTTCCTTTCTTAATGAGTTCTAATGGTTAGAAATTGAAAGATAAGGTACTAAAACGAGAATTTAAAATACTTAAGTCCTAGTATATATGAGGGCTAGGTAGCATTTTTTCCTAAGTTAGGGGTTTTTTTTCAAAATTTTGAAACCCTAATCCGTAGGAGGGAGAGGACGAACTCTAACTTGTTCCCTCCCCATTTTG
Source organism: Dittrichia graveolens (assembly GCA_038502395.1). Classification (NCBI taxonomy): domain Eukaryota; kingdom Viridiplantae; phylum Streptophyta; class Magnoliopsida; order Asterales; family Asteraceae; genus Dittrichia; species Dittrichia graveolens. The sequence goes on along the minus strand of JARJIL010000001.1, from coordinate 78,198,744 downwards.
CATTATCTCTCAAAGAAGTAAGCCTGGGGTATGATCTCTTAGAAGTGTATGATCTCTAGAAGGCTTTGGTCTCGATATCATTATAGGGAATTGAAGATTGAAGAATCCATCCATTGTTTTCGAATTCATGATTCTCAAAGGTAAACTCTCAATCTATAACTCTAGTTTGATATTTCAAATTCTTATGATGGTCAATCCCACGTTCAAGCTTTAAAGTTAGGGTTTGATGTTTGTTTTCTTAATCTAATGATACTTTCCGAATGCAAACTATCAGATCGTGCTTTTGTTGCTTGAATCCACCGAATAAGTGGGTAAGATAGGGTATGGATCGATTGGGGTTTAGGTTTTAGGATAGTCAAATTCGAATAGAAATGTAACACTTTCTCCCTATGGAAATGACACATCCATTAGAGTGCTCATGTTCATTGCTGGTCATTCGGACTTAACGCATCATGGTACGCAACGCATTCTTGCACTCGATGTCGCAAGACCATCTCACAACTTGGTCAATGCGACGCGGTCCTCTTTGTTTTGGTATATTGTTTGGCATTTAGAATCCATATCGATATAGTTTCATTGGTTTGTGTTTAGGATGTTCGGTAGGAGTTGCTCAGAGCTTGCTAATTGCTAGACCGAGGTGAGTATAACAGTTCTCAACGTACACCAGGTACATAAAACCTTCCCTATATATATAAAGGCAAAAGTTCATTTGAGAACCGTTTTTATTGTGAGAACCGCGAGAACCAATCTTAACCGTCCAATTCCCCCTCCTTCAATTGGATTGCCCACCCATGAATTCCTTACATGCACCCTGCCACACTTAATCCCCCCACGCTCTTCATCCATGAATTTCATTATCCAAAATCAAACGAGAACTGTTTTTCGTACGAGAACTGCGAGAACCATTTCTGGCCAATCATTTAATTTCCTGTCTTTTTTATTTATTTTATATAGAAAAGAGTAGTATGGATATTTTTATATTACCCCCTATTTTCTAAAACTAATATATCTCTCAAATAGAAAGATGTTAAATTAGGAAAATTATACCAAATTAACGAGAAAATTGTGTTCTTTAATTTGAGACCGGTCTTGCTATATTTTTTCGGAAAAAAATTCGCATTTGCTGGGTTTTTTTTAAATAGCTCTCGACATATGCACATGTGCATATCTACATCTGTGCTAAAAAACCTAGGTGAATCTGTGCATTTGCACATGTGCAAATGTCGAGCTGTGCTGGAAAAAAAACCCAGCAAATACAAAAAAATTAAAAAAATATAGCTAGATTGGTCTCAAATTAAAAAGCATAATTTTCTCGTTAATTTGATATAATTTTCATAATTTAACACATTTCCATTTGAGAGATATATTAGTTTGAAAAAAGTTGGGGTATGTGAAAATGTCCAAATTACCCTTAATTAATTAAGGATAAGTTTGATTAGTTTAAGGTTATCCATTAACAACTATTTAATCTTGACCATCAATCTTTTTGATCAACGGCTATAATTAGTTCTCGTACGAAAAACAGTTCTTGTTTGAACCGCCCTGTATATATATAAAATTCGGAAGGGCTAAACCTGACTAAATTGGTCTCTGATTGGGCTTTTGTGTCCATTATTTTCTTATTTAAGGCCCAAATATGAACACAAGTACACAGCTACTAATATATAACGTCAGTATGTTTTCTTCTTTCTTTAATCAAACCGACGACGACTATTGGCCCCAAGTTCTCAGCTACGAAACGTCCATTATACGACTGAATTATTATAATTATTTATTTGAATTAGAATACGCACATCATTGCCACGAAAATTCCCCCACGCGGCTTCAATCGTATTTTTCTTTTTCTTTTAGCAGAAAACGTGTGGAGACTTTCTATAAGAAAAAACAGAGTCAATTACATCGTTAGTTTTTTTAAAATTATATTATTTTATAAAATCAATTACGTCGTTAGTTCTTTTAAAATTATATTATTTTAAATTTGGTCTTTAAATTAAAAGCTTGTAAACATCATTTTAAAAATTGCACACTATTAGTCATTTGATGATTAAAATAAAGCACTAATAATATACGATTTTTTAAAATAAATAACTAATAATGTGTGATTAAATAACTAACTGTTTGCGATTTTTAAAAATAAAAGGTTAAGTTTCTAACATTTTAGTTAAAAGAACCAAATGTGAAATAACTCTAAAGAACCAACATATAATTCACTCTAAAAAATATATAGAAATTATGATAAAAGAATCTTCTAGAATATATATATGTGTGTAAATTCAAACGAGGAATATTTTTCATACCAGAAGCGCGAGAATCAATCTTAGCCTTTCAATTCACTCTCCTTCAATTGGATTGCCCACTCATGAATTCCTTACATGCACCATGTCACACTCAATCCCCTCACGCTCTTCATCCATGAATTCCATTATCCAAAATGAATGGCCAAAATTGGTTATCGCAGTTCTCGTACGAAAAACAGTTCTCGTTTGAACACTCCCATATATATATATATATATATATATATATATATATATATATATATATATATATATATGATTGGGTTAATGGAAATATTAATTTTAATTTATGTGTTTTTTGGATTATCTGATTTTCGACTTATCAGTTTATTATAACTTAGAGAAAATTATAACCAAGAGCAAAAATATATAATATAATTTTAAAAAGGGCAATAATAATAATAAAATGGCATGAAATATAAAATGTAATAGAGTACTTTCTAAAAAAAACTAAAATCATGAGGAAAAGAAAGCATAAAAAGTGAAAAGTTCAATCTAAAAATGACAATAATGATCTAGCAACATTATGTTTTTATTTGTGTATGTGGTTATTATTCTCCTTACAATTTTAAATAAATTCATATTCCAATTTTTTTATTTACGAACTTATTAGCATGAACTTATGAAGTTATAAGTTTAAACTCGTAAGTTAAAAATGTTCAGAAAAATATGATTTATAGACTTATTAATCTAATATAAATAGAAGACTAATTTGATTAAATTTATTAGAAGATCTAAACTATTCATTTAAAAACTATTTAATCTTGACTATTCATTCATTTAAAATCAAAAATCAATTTTGACTTTTAGAGTTAAAATTATTAGTAAAAATTTCATATATGCCCTTATTAAATCATATAAAATCGTATTTGCTCACCTTAATTTACAAATATCATATTTACCCTTTATAATATTTCAAAATATCATAATTTACCAAAATCTTAGTTTTATTATTCTAAAATATTTTATAATCATTTTTAATTATAATCAATAACGTTTAACTTTATTACTCTTAATTGTAACAATAATGATTGATTACTTATATAAGAAATGCAATCACATCTTTTTATATCATGATACCACGTTTCTGCCGTTAAGTCTGCACTCTCACCCGCGTCAATATTTCCAATTTTGGTTAGAGTGTTGATGACGTACATCGTCATTTTTTAAATTCTTATTTAATTCGCATTTTATTATTATTTAATACGTTTTTATTAACGTTTAATATTTATAATCGTTTAAACCAACCCGTGTATCACACGGGTATTTAGTCTAGTATTCTTATAAACTCCAAAGTCTTGAAAAAATAATTCAATCCAAACACCCAATCAATAGCATAAAAAGGTGTCATCTTTTTATTTCTAGTTACTTCCAAATGATAGAATAAAGGCCCATAATCTTTACTCCATTAGCAAATATATACCACCTTTAAATTTATTTAGTAAATAATAACACGTATCTAATACTATCTGTCGAACATAATCGTCTAAAAGGATTTGCACTGGATTAGAAATTAAATATATTTAATATCCCCACTATTATTTATTCATTATTTTTAACATAAGTATTCGTAACGTCATACCCATTATTACTTTATGACCTCATTATATGATGGGTTAGTATGCCTATAAATTATGCAAGTTATTGTTTGAAAAGACCAAAATATCAACTTCAACCACTTCCAATGGAGGGGTTTTATCAATGTGAAGCCAATTATGTTGCTTTGTCACCTATTAGCTTCCTCGAAAGAGCAGCATTTGTTTATAGGGAAAGCCCGTCGATTATTTATGATGGTTTGACGTATACATGGAAAGAAACACGCGACAGATGTGTAAAACTGGCTTCTGCTCTATCGATTATGGGCGTTAACCCTGGAAAAGTTGTAAGTTTTTCGAGCTTTATATATTACAGTATTTTTGTTTTAATTATGGGTTCAATGTTAGATGATGGATGTATGCTTAGAGATTGTGTATAAAGGGAAGACTTCAAAATCAGAAAACCATTTTGGTTTTAGTAAAAGAAATAAATGTATGAAGATGTGAGGTTGAAAGGGTCAACAAGTTTGTTATAAATTCTTATTAAATGCTAAATTATGCATATGATATAGTTACATTTAACTTTTAAATTAATGTATTGGTAGCCCATCAGTATTAAATGTTGATAAAAGATGTCACTTTCTGAAATTTGATAAAACGATATCACTTTATAAGAGGTTGAGATTTCAAGTCTTATGATATATAATAGAGTAAATTTAGTAGACAGGTGTTTACGGATCTAAATATAACTTAACTCTCAAGTTTGTGAAATAAAAAGTCAATCAAATATTAATAAATCAACTCTCACGTATATGAAACAAAATTCCATGTTCAAATGTCAACTACTTACTAGAAGCATGTATCTTTCCTTATTTGTCGCGTTCACCAAAAGATTAGTACTAAAACTTATGAGTCAACTACATGTTGCATTTCTATTAATATTATACAGGCAAAAGTTCAAACGAGAACTGTTTTTTGTACGAGAACTGCGAGAACCAATCTTAGCCGTCCAATTCCCCTCCTTCAATTGGATTGTCCACCCATGAATTCCTTACATGCACCCTGTCACACTCAATCCTCCTACGCTCTTCATCCATGAATTTCATTATCCAAAATGAACGACCAAGATTGGTTTTCGCAGTTCTTGTACGAAAAACAGTCTCGTTTGAACTCTCCCCATATTATATATCAATATCTTAGAAATCACAAATATTTATTGTGTTGGCAATATATAAAGTATTAATAAGATGGGATTATCAACTTTTCTATATTAATTTTTTAAGACGAGCAATTAAATTAAACAACCCAATATTTACAACACAAAAACTAACCACTCGATTCTTTAAGGTGTAAAAATGATGGCAGCCCCATGTAAAAATTATTTTATACCAGCTATAATATACAAATAGGCAAAAGTTTAAACGAGAACTATTTTTCGTATGAGAACCGCGAGAACTAATCTTAGCCGTCTAATTCCCCCTCCTTCAATTGGATTGACCATTCATGAATTCCTTACATGCACCCTGCCACACCCAATCCCCCACGTTCTTCATCCATGAATTCCAGTATCCAAAATGAATGACCAAGATTGGTTATCGCAGTTCTCGTATGAAAAACTGTTCTCGTTTGAACTCTCCCCATATATAAATAAGAGCTAACAAAAAAATTACCGGCATCAAGAAAATCAAAGCTTCAGTAACCTCACACAATCCTTGGGGTTGATACAACAATAGGATCACAATATTAGCCACCAAATCTGAAATTGTTTACTTGATAGCTTTAATATATCTTGAGAACTAACACTAACTTTCTAGATTAAGAGTGTTACCAAGATCCAAATTCCACCCTATAAAAATAAAGACCAAACTAACCACGTACCAAAGTATCCGAACACTTGAACATCGCATGACTGACTGTTTCCATCCAATTCGCAACAAGGACAGAGCAAATTGTCCAGATCTATGCCTTTATCCGCTAACTTGGAACGAACCGCAATCCTCTCGTGTCTGACTCTCCAAAATTACATCTACATTAATGACCCGTCTTGAGCTTCGGCTATTAATGAACGGGACAGAGCAAGGACACAACTTTTCAGCTATTAACGACCCATCTTGAGCTTCGTCGTCTTTTATTAATCTCCTCATTTGATTAAGTGAGAAATTATATACACACTCAGCTGCCAAGACCAACGACCCTTCTTGTCTTTACAAAGAGCACATTGTTGTAAAATAGACAAGATTGACTCCTTCCTCCTCCGACCTCCCTCTACCCATACTTAACGATCGGCTATCCCATACCCAATAATCGCCAACTCAAGAATCCTTCTCCATCACCTTAGCCCCCTTATTACGATCTTTTCTATATAAACGATGGAATTGCTCTTTTAATGGCCCAGGCACAACCTAATTATCTAACCTAAAGGATGTGGAACAGCCATCTTCCACCACTATTTTGAAGGTAGAAACGAAAGAAATATCTAATTTTTGAATATCTACCCTAGCCTTTACAATACCTAGGGCGGACCCAAAGGTTAGGTAACGGGGTCACGGGACACCATCCAATTTTGTATGCGTAGTGTATTTCGATCTCACGTAGTGTAAATTTCGATTTTTTCCAGATTGTGCTACCATCCATTTCAAATTTTAGGTCCGGTGTTACCATTCATTTCAAATCCTGGGTCCGCCCCTAACAATACCACCCCATAACCTCCCACTTTTAATCCACCTCCTTCCTCATCCAATCCCCCTTGAGACCCATGAATGCTCTTTAACACCGTAACCCACAATTTACCCTTTCACATATGAATGTCTATGTGGCAAGCGACGACAGCTTAGCGGCCAAAGCAGCGGCAAGAAGTGTGGCGGTGGTGGCGATATGAGCTACAATTGCAACGACAGGAGCTACAAATATGATGGTGGCCAGCAAGAGGATAAACGGAGGCAACAAAGAGGCGTAGTGATGCCAAGAAAAAACTATCTATTTTTATTTACAATGCGTCCCTCGGGCTGGATAGAAGGGTACATAAAATATAGAAAGTCGTTACACATGGGGGATGACGGGGAGAACAAGCACAGCGGCAACCAACCATAGTTCGATAGTGGGAGCAGCAGAGAGGCAACGAAAAAAATAGAAAGAAAATATATGACTAGAACTCTAAAGTCCTCATACCATTTATAATAATGAAAATTTCGTAGTTGTTTTGTATCTAGCATGATTTTTTGGATCTAAATATTACTTTTCTCAAAAATATCAAGAAAATCATTAACTAAACAAGTGATAATTAATTGTCTATATGAATTAAATTACAATGAATGGCTTATAATTACGTATAGTTACTATAAAATACTGAGTTTTATAAATATTTTACTCTATAAAAAGTTATAATTGCTCATTAATAGGGGTTTTGAGAAAATCAAACCTCGTTAAAAGGTTATAAGAAGTAAATATTTGTAAGGACTATAAGAACTAAGAAACCGATACAGAACTATAAGAACTAAGAAATTGAGACAAATGCAAATGCATCTACAAATTCATTATATTCATAATTATACATCTTAATTAGAGTGTTACGTGAGTTTTAGAAAGTTTGGGCCGAAGAATGTGAACAACTTCAAAGATATATATATCAATGCATCTTAATCAGAGTGTTTCGTGAGTTTTCAAAAAGTTTAGCCGAAAAACGTAAAAAATTAAAAATAAATAAAAGTGCGTCTGACGAGCGTTGCATGTGATGAATTTTCGCATTTCCATAAATATTGTATCTTTCTTTAGCCCAATTTTTTTTAAAACTCACAAATAGGGTTGAGCACAAAAATTGAAAAACCAAACCTAAATGCCAAATCTGACAAACCGAACAAATAAAATCGGAATCATTTTGAAATCGCGGTGTAGTTTTAAAATATGAAAAATCGATGGGTTTGGGTCGGTTTCAGTTTTAACAAAAACTAAACCGTTAAGAAACCGACCCACTAACTATTTAATAAAATTTATATTTTTATAATGGTATAACTATTTATCGTATTTCCCTAATTTATTAATTGTTTTGAGACTCCTAAGTCCTAACGTAATAGCAACGAAGAGATGGTTTCGGTTTATAAACAAAAACAAAGACCATTAATGACATGATCCCGCCAAAACCAAAAACCGAAAACCGAAACTATTGGATTTAAACACTCTAAACGATAATTAGCGGTTTGAGTTTGGTTTAAGTTTAAAACCGCCTCATGCAAACCCCTACATACCAATATTTAAGTTCTTATATGATCATATATATACACATACATACATATATACATACGAGGGTTTAAATGAAAACTGATTTTGGTGTGGGAACTAATCTTGATTTTTGATTAAAATATATTAATAACTAATAATTCTAATTGCTCATGATATGTTTGTTAATGAGGGGTATTTAGAAAAATCAAGTGTCACTCATTAGCAATGGTTTACCTGGACGTAAATTCATGATTAGATAAATTTATAAATGACCAAAATACCTATTAATGATGTTACATGCAATTCTTAAAGTTAACACATGAAAAACAGTTTTCGTGTGAATTTTTTTCTCTCTCTCTCTCTCTATATATACATATACGTGTGAACCACGGAAATCATTGATGAAAAATAAATAGATGGCTAATAATGGTAGTGGCATAATTGTATAAGGAATCACACATCGCTACTAGGATGGCGATTATCCATCCATGGACGGAGTTAAATGAGTGAATACGGATGTGGAGCAGATATGAATGTTTAGTGGAGCGGATAGGGATGAAGATTATCCATCCATGGACGAATCCATTAACCTCGAATTAAATTTTCCTAAATTAAATTTTTATATAATTAAGTTTATAAATCTACATATTTACTATATTTTTAAGATTTATATATAAATATAATATAGAAGATATATATATATATATATATTTAAAATTATAATATTATATAATTACAAATTATGTTTTTCACTTTCATTGTAGTTATATTAAGTTATATTTTGATTTGTATCTTTTTTATAAAAAAACCATGTATTTATGTTAACAAAAATCATAAATTATATGTAAATCTATGATATTTTCTTTGAGAAGAAAAGTTATTTCGACATCCAATAGATATCTATTTACCTTTCTAATCCAATTAATGGATATGTACGGATGAAATAATTTTAAGTGGATATGAATATAGATGATGAAAAACTAAAAGGATATAGATGTGGATATGACATTATCTCATCCATTGTTATCCCTAATCACTACCACCATTATTGACTTGTTAATAACTCATTGATAATGGGTGTTTTTGAGAAAATCAAACCTCATTAAACAATCCTCATTAATAACGGTTCACACGAATACAATTCATGGTTTGCTAAATATATAAATGATTAAAATACTCACTATTAATGAGTCGCTAATTGTGGATACATATGGTTTTCGTGGTTCTCGCGTTTAGAGCGATTCTCAAATAAACTTCTATATATAGGAAATAGTTCAAACAAGAACATTTTTCGTACGAGAAATGAGAGAACTGTTTCTAATACAATTAATGACTCATTAATATGAGTAATTTGACTATTTGTATATTTATCTGATTAAAAATTGCGTCCGTGTGGATGGGTCCTTAATAAATTGAAGTAATTTTCTCATAATACCCTTCATTAATTAGGTATTAATGAGTATATAATGAGTCATTAAGGAGCTATTAGAATTTTTTGTTATTGATTTATTTTAATCTTGATTCTTGTAGTTTTCACACTAAAATTAATTTTCATTTAAACCATACCTTTTATGTATATATATATATATATATATATGCATTTATGTATGTATAAACTCACTCTTATAAGTTGTAACTTAGTCATATGTGCTCGTAAAGAAATAAGAAAGAGGAAATGAAATTTGGCATTTTCAATATAGAGAACATTCCATTGGAGGGTAAGTGGAAGGATGATTTTTAGATTGAACGATATTTAAAGAATAAATAAGGAGTACTAATATTTAATATTTAGGTAAGACGATCAACATTTTACTTATCTCATATTTTTTTTTATATGTCACATTAGCTTCGTATCAATTTTTTCTTCTATCTCATTCCAACCTATAAACCTTCATTTTCATTCCCCACAGCTATCTTTCACATATTTTTATTTTTTATTACAACTATTATTAAATTTTAAATAATTTAACCTTACATAATAAAAACTAAAAGATAATAAATATTATATAACTTTCAAATAAAAAATATTATATAATTTTCAAATAAAAAATGATAACTAATCGTTGGCGTTGTTCCTTGGAAGCCGTGAAATGTGTACACCTCAAGGTTTTAATGTGTTTCTCGATATCAGACTTCTTGAATATTAGCTTCAAATTATTCCTCGCTAATCGCTTCGTTATCTTCCTCATCAACTTGAATGCCGTTTTCATCGAAGCGAAAAATCGCGTTACATTCATCTTCTAATATCATATTGTATAATATGATGAAAACTTACATATTACATATTTTTTCCGGGTGCCACGATGTTGCCGGGTTTTGTATTATGTGTCAACGTTGTTTTAGCACACAAAAACAACGCTCTAAGTCTTTCATTGCTGCTTCTTGTATGACTTTAAACCTTAAACGTCTTGCACCAATAGGTCATGTGAATGTTTTAACAAAAGTAGCACATTCGAGACATATTCCATTTGCAAGATAATAGCTATGATTGTAGACTACGTCGTTGACCTGAAACGGACACTCTAGTGATTTCCCGTTACAGACATAATGGTGATTGGTTCAGCACATTGAAGTCATTGTTAGACCCACCAACCTCGAAGTATGTATGCCAAGCCAAAATTCCCGTTATGTCACTACCTTTAGCATAATAACCGAACACTCATGGTCACCTCTCTTGAATCCGGCATGCAATTGGGCAATCTGTCCTATCCAAATGCATACAATGTAGACTTCCTCACATGTTAGGAAATCCATGCCTAGATTCACGTGCGGGTATAAACATTGAATATTATCATAAGAAGGTTTATATAAGTATCGCTTACTGTAAACACTGCTGATACTATTCACGTGTAGGTATAAACATTGATACTATTCACGAAGTTTCGTATGCATTCTCGTGCAGTTGAATCCACCATCTTCAAGTACACCATCTTCAAGTACTTATCAAGAGCATCTGCGGATACCCCATATTTAATTTTTCGAATTGCCTAGTTACACTTTTGCGAAAGGGATGAACTTTTTCTACCTCTTGCATCCCAGCCCTGGAAAATGTTCTCTACACTGTAATTACAATTATCCACAAAAAAATCTTAAGAGGTCTATGTACAAATGTGGTCAGTATTCCGTGAAATATAACAGTTTATGTATGCCGACATGTGACGAGATTAATTCTCCCTTCCCACGATGAAGACAATAACGAATTTTTTTGTGTTTTAGAATAGAGTTGATAGAGAATGAAAAGTTTGAGAAAGAGAATAGTTGGTGGTGTAAAAAAAATGAAGACGGTATTTATAGGAGAGAAGAAAAGGAAAAAATAATACTGTTAGGTAACATCGTAAGAGTCAAAAAGGAAAAAAAGCTACGGGTTCCAATCAACGAGATGGCTCAACCTTGAGTCACATAGGAGCAATGTTTTAAAACCCGAGTTGACCCGGCCGGTTCGACCGGTTGACCTGTGACCCGGTGAGGAAATCGGGTCAATCTACACCAGGTTTTTGGTCATTTCTGGCCCGCATTGACCCACCCGGGTTTATGGTTGAACCGGTCGACCCGGGTTGACCCATTTTTATTTTTTTCATTTTAATATTATTTAAAACATGAAAGTTTTGCGATTTTGTCATCCCGATGCCGATATTTTGAAACCGTCACTCGACAACCACTCTAAAAATGAGTTGTGAACCACTCTCTACAATCGACTGCAACTTCTGTCTTCTGTCATCTCCGACATGTGACTGTCCTTCGAACAGATCCCTCTATTGAGTTCACGTAACACTCTTAATAGAATTTTATTTTATGCTTGATAGATTATTTAGTTTCTTAACAAATTAGTAATTGTTTTCAAATTTATATACATACATACATATACACATATGCATATATACTTTAAAAAATTTAAAATTCTAAAAACCGGATTGAGTCGCCGGTAGGACCGGTTGACTCATGACCCGGTAAGGAGCTTGGGTCAACTAAAAACCCAGGTTTTAAAATATTGCATAGGAGGGGATAGCGATCATGACTTCATAGTTCATACTAATCTAGTAACCAAGTCTTCTAGTCTTCCATAGGACCGATGCGCATGGTCTAATAAATAGAATGTGGTGGGCCAATTTCATATCCACAGGACCACTCATACGGTGTGAACTAAAAAGGTGTAGGAAGCGAGTACGGCTTGATTTCTTCAAGTCTTGTAGTACAACTCTTTAAAGACAACCCAAGGGCGTGTAGGTATAGTAGTACATTAACCCAAGGGCGTGTAGGTATAGTAGTACATTATTATTCTTGTTATTTATTATTAATTATTACTTATGATTATGCACTAACAATATTTTAATTATTACTTTTTATAATATTTAACGAACTCATCTATATTATTATATAAATAATTTAACATTCTCTCTTATTCTTAACTAGACTAAATGTCCGTGTGATACACGGGTTGGTCTAAACGATAATAAGTATTTAACATTAATAAAAACGTATTAAATAACAATAAAACGCGAATTAAATAAGAATTTAAAAAATGACGATGTACGGCATCAACACTTTAACCAGAAGTGGAAACATCGATGCGAGTGGGAGTGTAGACTTGACGGCAGAAACGTGGTATCATGATATGAAGAGATGTGATTGTATTTCTTATATAAGTCATCAATTATTATTGTTACAATTAAGGGTAATAAAGTTAAACGTTATTGGTTATAATTAAAAAGAATTTAAAGTGATTATAAAATATTTTAGAATGATAAAACTAAGAATTTAGTTAATTATGATATTTTAAAATATTATAAGGGTAAATATGATATTTGTAAATTAAGGTGACAAATACGATTTTATATGATTTTATATGATTTTATATGAAATTATCTTTAATAATTGAATCTAAAAAGTCAAAATTGATTTTTTGATTTTAAGTGAATGAATGGACAAGATTAAATATTTATTTTAAATGAATGGTTTAGATCGTCTAATAAATTTTATCAAATTAGTCTTTTATTTATATTAGAAGATTTTAAGAGTTCTTAAGATTTAATCAAAACAACATCTTAACCTTTCATTAAATTAATCACATTCACTCCATCTTTTATCATTTCACTTTTTTTTATAATTTACTTTAACTTCTCTCTCCTTATTTCATAAATATAAATCTTTTTTCTTATTTTAAAGTATTTAAGAATTTGTTTTTAGAATTAATAAAATAATTGATGGAAATAAAAGAAAATTTAGTTAAAGATTGAGTGGATACGATTAATCTAAATAGAATGAGAGGTCTGTTGAGTAATATCTCATATCGGACAGAAAGTGACTTTGTAATTTACTTAATAAGGGTCATGAGCTACTACTCTCATAACCAATTGAATTTAAGTTGGAACCCCAGAAACATAAAAGGTCAACATGTTGTTTTGATTGAATTTTAAGAACTCTTAAAGTTAAAGAGGATAGAAAATGTTAAATGGCGTATATAGAAGTATAGATGAACATGTTCTTGAAGAAAACTTTTTATGATATTAAATCTTACATATAACATATCATTACATTCTTGAAAGCGATATGTTACAAAATAAAAACTATTCGCTTCCGAGCATTGCGCGGGTACAATACTAGTATATATAGATTTTTTAACCTCTTGCTCAAAATAAAATAGAAAAAGGTGCGAATAAATGATAGTAAACAGAAGAGATTTCCTATTATAATATAGGACAAACTTTATTCAATTTTACATTAATTCCTATATATATCGAACTTTAAATAATTCTTTTATATATATATAAGAGAACTGCGAGAACCAATCTTAGTCATTTAATTGGTAAGTGGAATTCATAGATAAAGAGTGTGGGGAGATTGTGTGTCGCAAAGTGCATGTAAGGAATTCATGGGTGGGCAATCCAATTAAAGAAGGGGGAATTGGACGGCTAAGATTGGTTATCGCGGTTCTCGTTTGAATTTTTGCCTATATATATATATATATGTTAAAATTTTAATTTGTTGTTATTGTGTAAAGTCAAACATATATTATTTTTTACTATTGTATGTATCAAAATTATATACAATTAAACAAATTAAAAATTTAATACATAAATCGAATATTTTAAAGTTCAATTTACATAATAAGAATTCATATAAAGTTTATCTTTAAGAAGATTATCTAACTTTACACTTTTTTATATTTGAAATGTACCAAACTTTAAAATATGTTATTGTGTCATGTATGTATCCAAATTTTTATTTGTGATATTTATGTATTTTGGTTTACAGAAAAAAATATAAAACTAACATTTATATAAGATTAATACATTGTTAAAAAAATTAATACAGTTAATTAACTTTTTGAAAGTTTGATATTATATATATATATATATATATATATATATATATATATATTTGTGTGTGTGTTGAGGGGGGGGGGTTAAGGTTCAATACATAGCTTTATATGTTTAACCTACAGAATCAATTTCAGTTTTTAAATTTGGATGATTAATTGTTAAGATTATAACTAAATATGTATTTTATGTAACTCAAAACTATGGTTTCTGATGGAATACGCAGATTACATAAATTGAATATGTTTTTGTAATTCCAACCATCAATCATCTAAATCTAAATGTCGAGATTGGTTCATGTAGGTTTTATATATAATGTTGGTATATACAGTGAAAAGTTCATTTGAGAACTGTTTTATTGTGAGAACCAATCTTAGCTGTTCAATTCCCCCTCCTTCAATTGGAATGTCCACTCCTGAATTCCTCACATGCACTTTGCGACACACAATCTCCCCACACTCTTCATCTATGAATTCCACTTACCAATTGAACGGCTGAGATTGGTTCTCCCGATTCTCACACTAATAATAGTTCTCAAACTCTCCCCTATATATATATATATATATATATATATATATATATATATATGGTTCAAACGAGAATTGTTTTTCGTACGAGAACGGTGAGAACCAATCTTAGTCATTCAACTGGTAAGTGGAATTCATGGATGAAGAGCGTGGGGGGGATAGAGTGTGACAAGATGCATATAAGAAATTCATGGGTGGGCAATTGAATTAAAAGATGTGGAATTGGACAGCTGGGATTGGTTCTCGTAGTTCTCGTACAAATATATATATAGGCAAAAGTTTAAACGAGAACTGTTTTTTGTACGAGAACTGCGAGAACCAACTTTGGTCATTCAATTGGTAAGTGAAATTCATGGATGAAGAGTGTGGGGGAATAGAGTGTGGCAAGGTGCATGTAAAAAATTATTGGTGGACGATCCAATTAAAGGAGGGGGAATTGGACTGCTAAGATTGGTTCTCGCAGTTTTCGTACGAAAAACTGTTCTTGTTTAAACTTTTGCGTATATATATATGTGGGAGGGGGAGGGGAATTAATTTAAGAACCATTATTATTACGAATACCGTTATAATCAATTTTAAAGCTTAATTAAAATAAATGAATAGCTAATAATTTGCTGCTATCACGTAAAGTTGTCAGTACACATGGTCTGATAGCGATTAAATAGGAAGTGAGTAGACAACAAAGACGTACGAGTATAAGTTGCGGGTCAATCTCATGAATTTTGTTTCGTTTTGAATTGTGATAATGTGATGCCTACTTTTTAACAATAAGTTAATGAATTTGTGAATTGTGATGTCTAGCTACTTTGTATACCTGTTCAACGTGTTTATCTAGAAGAATATATATTAAGTATTAACTAGTCAAACTCTGTATGTAACTTAAGTTTCTATATATTTTTTGAAATATTATTTTTATTTATTTAATTTAAAATTATAGTTTATTAAAAATTTAGTAGGTTACATGCACTGCGTTACGTATCCAAGGATGGAGTTACGTACGAAATTTTAGCTGATATGTTTATTAACAAAATAAAAAAAAAATCATATTATGCCAATCGATCGGAGTTTTTGAAGTTAGTTTAGTCACCATCATATCATATCATGGCCGGCCAAATATATTATCAAAAGTATTATTTAATATTATGTACACGATAAATATTATTTATAAGGAAAAGATACATTTGAGAACAATATATATTACGATTATCGAGAGAATCAATCTTGATCATTCATTAAAATAAATCAACGATCATTAAAAATGACGCATTAACGAGTGAAATTTTGAAAAAATCAAACTTCACTCTTTAATGACGGTTTATCTAAAATCATTAATAAGTATTAATGATAATTACAAATGATACCCGTAATAAGAACGGTTATTAAATAAATTTCTCACACATCGATAACATATTATATATTTTTAGTTTGTTGAAGTTATCACGTAATATTTTTGTCGCGACATGTTAATATATTATTGAGATATCTAACTCTAATGTGAAACGTAGTATTTTAGCGTGGAGGTGACACAATGACACATCATACATATATAGTTGTATTTGTTTATCTTATCATGTGATTCTAGCTTAGTGTACGTCCATAGTGTTTACATGGTGATTTAAATAAAATATTTTTATATAAACATATAAAATACTTATAAATTATATAATATATCCGATTCTCATCACTTAACTTACCCTGGTTAGTTTTGCTAAGTCAATCATATATTATATATTAAATATCAGAAATCTTTTAAAATAATGAGATTTGTATTTCAGATCTATTGAAATCTCATGGTTGTAAGATTTACTAAATACTAAGGATTCTTCATTGCCAACAAATTTTAGTCACCATGTTAACGTCGCTTCCACCTTCGGTAACGTCATCGCCGATAGAGCCTCCACCTCCGGCCGCCCCCTCGAGCCGACGACGCCTCCATCATCGGCCACCTTGTCATCCGGACCTTTTTCAATATTTCATTCCGGTCCCCTTCTTTTTCTTTCTTTCTTCTTGCGGCCCTCCTATTCTCAACATTTTCATTTCAACCATCCTCTTTCTTTTCTCTCTCTTTTCCTTACACTTCTCTTTTTAATTACAAGTCAATTTATTTTCTCAATAATATTTTTTACTTAAATATAGTCAACTCTAATAGAAGATTTAATTTCTAACTTGTTTTCTTATTTCAATAGATTTAGTTTTTTAGTAACATATGTAATTAGATATGCAAGAGTAATCGTTTACATGTTTTATTATATATTAGTAGGATGTCTTTATTATTGCTATTACTGCAATTATTGCTAAAAACAGATTTTATTAAAACAATGTTTCAAAACAATAATCAGGGATTAATGTTTTTTTAAGATTAAGTAATGTTTCATGTATTTACAAAGTAACGTTTGAAAAACAATAATTAAAGATTTAAAATAGTATTATACTATTATTTTAATGTTTATATATTTTCGTAAAATAATAATATGATACAAATGACGAATATACTTTTTACTTTATGTGTATATTAATGCAAACTTGTAATAATCTTAATCTTATCTTTTTGTTTAAAAAAAGTTTAAATAAATTGAAAGATTTAAACGAATAAATACAAAATTTTAAATAACTCCTATAATTAAATAATTTTTTTAGATTTAACCAAATGAACGGTTAAGATTAAACAATAAAAAAACGTTTAATCTTCTAATATAAATAAAAGACTAATTTGATAAAATTTATTAGACGATTTGAACTATTCATTTAAAAAATATTTAATCTTGACCATTCATTCACTTAAAATCAAAACATCAATGTTGACTTTTTAAAGTCAAAATTATTAAAGATAATTTCAAATATGCTCTTATTAAATTATATAAAATCGTATTTACCCACCTTAATTTACAAATATCATATTTACCCTTTATAATATTTTAAAATATCATATTTATCCAAATTTTTAGTTTTATAATTCTAAAATATTTTAAATTCCTTTTTATTTATAACCAATAACGTTTAAATTTATTAAATAAAAAACTAATTTGATAAAATTTATTAGATGATTTGAACCATTCATTTAAAAAATGTTTAATCTTGACCATTCATTCACTTAAAATCAAAAAATCAATTTTGAGTTTTTAGAGTTAAAATTATTAGAGATAATTTCATATATATTCTTATTAAATCATATAAAATCATATTTACATACCTTAATTTACAAATATCATATTTACCGTTTATAATATTTCAAAATATCATAATCAACCAAATTCTTAGTTTTATCATTATAAAATATTTTATAATCATTTTAAATTTCTTTTTTAATTATAACCACTAACGTTTAACTTTATTACCATTAATTGTAATAATAATGATTGATGACTTATATAAGAAATACAATCACGTCTCTTCGTATCATGATACCACGTTTCTATCGTCAAGTTTGTCCTCTCACTCGCGTCGATGTTTCACCACTGGTTAGAGTGTTGATGTCGTACGTCGTATTTTTTTAATTCTCATTTAATTAGCGCTTTATATATTATTATTTATTACGTTTTTATTAATGTTTGATATTTATTATTATTTAAACCAACACGTGTATAATACGGACATGTAGACTAGTTTTGAATAAATGAATAACTAGAATTGTTTTAATAGAATTGATTAATATTAACTTAAGTCGTTTGTTTTCGTTAGCCTAAAATTTAACTCGATTGACATATTTTTTTCACACAGGTCGCAACTTTAGCCCCAAACACACCAGCCCACTACGAGCTTCATTTCGGGGTTCCAATGGCTGGTGCCATCCTCTCTGCATTAAACACAAGCCTTGATCCACCCACATTAGCAACCACAATCCAACAATTGGAACCCCAAATCATATTCGTTGACTACCAATTCATTCAAACTGTTATTCAAGCATTAAACCTCCTATTGCCGGAAAACGAACCACCACCGCGCCTGGTTCTGATCGGCGAAACCAACTTCACTCCCGTGCCGTCGAACTCCCTTAATTACGATGATCTTCTTTCTTTAGGGAAATCCGATTTCAAAATCTTACATCCAAATGACGAATGTGACCCAATTTCAATCAATTTCACCTCCGGCTCAACCGGGAATCCAAAGGGCGCTGTCTATAGCCATAGATCGGCGTATTTGAACTCCTTAGCGGTTATA
The DNA here is from genome assembly GCA_038502395.1 of Dittrichia graveolens. NCBI lineage: Eukaryota > Viridiplantae > Streptophyta > Magnoliopsida > Asterales > Asteraceae > Dittrichia > Dittrichia graveolens. The sequence goes on along the minus strand of JARJIL010000001.1, from coordinate 78,179,698 downwards.
TTTCGAAACGATATGAGGAAAATGCCGGTTTTCTTATGGACGGTTGATATGTTTCGCTGTAATGGGTGGTGCTTCCCGTGGGCAGTGGCGGCGTTAGGTGGCGTTAATGTCTGCCTTAGACAAGTCACGGCGGCGATAATTTTTTATTCGATTGTGACCCATAAAGTAACACACTTATGTGGCCCGCCTACGATTTTAGACAAGATTGCAAATTCGAATATCAGTGAACGACGGGTGATCGAAAATAGGGTAGATGTGATAGTCGCCGGACCTTTGCCACCTCCGGAAGTTATATCGGAAGTTGAGAAATTGGGGTTTGATTTACACCATGGTTATGGAATGACTGAAGCTCTGGGACCCATGATTGATAAATCTTTGAAAAACGAAACTGAAAATAACGAGAATGTGAAGATAAGATGTCGTGAAGGAACTCATAACATTTTAATGGAAGATGTTGATGTGAAAGATCCTGAAACAATGATTAGTGTGCCATCAGATGGGAAGACAGTTGGGGAAGTTATGTTTAGGGGTAACGTGGTAATGTTAGGGTATCTTAAGAACTTGGAAAGGACAAAAAAGTCATTTCAAGGGGGTTGGTATAGGACCGGGGACCTTGGGGTTCGGAACCCTGACGGGGATATCATGATGAAAGATCGTGCACTGGATAGCATCGTTAACGAGGGAGAGATTGTTAGTACACTAGAGATTGAACGGGTCATAAAGAGTCATCCGTCTATAAAAGAGGTTGCGGTTGTGGGACGACCTGATAATGTTGTTGGTGAAACTCCGTGTGCGTTTGTGACATTGAAAGACGAGTGTCATTTGGGAAGCGATGAGATCGTTAGGTTTTGCAAGGAGAAGTTGTTGCCGCGGAGTATGGTTCCTATGAATGTTTGTTTTGGTACATTGCCAATGAATTCAACAGGTAAAGTTCTTAAAATTGTTCTTAGGGAAAAAGCTAAGGGCATTGTGAATGTTTCTTGTACAAATGGAAAATAAATTGACTTGTTGATACTCACTTGGGCTATTGAAAGATGGTTGTTTGTGTAGGCTGGAATAAGGGATGGATGGCCCATTTAACAGAACTCAGTGAAGCCCAACTCAACTAGTGAAGCTTCTTCTTCTTTTTTTTATTTTTTTTTGGGGATTGTAATGAAATACTTTTGTACATGTTTTGGGTGTTTATTTAAATTTAATAAGCACATATGGTTATTTTTTACTTTTGAGTGTTCGGTAAGAAAAGCAAAACTATTGTGTGAAATAAAGAATTTCTAATATCTAATCTTGTTTTTTGTTTTGTTTCGAATAGTTTATATGTAAACGAGCGGAGTTGGGCCGAGTTTTACACTAATTGATCCAGACTCTTTTAAAAATGCAGAAGCTCGAGCTCGAGCTCGTAATTTAAGGCTCGAACTCGGCTCGCGAAGTGTTTTACGAAGTTCGTGATAGGCTTGCTAAAGCTCGTTTATTTTTTTTTTGTTTTTTTAAAAATAGTTTAAGTTATATAAATAATAAATAAAAAACAATTTGAATTTTAAATTTTTATTTTTTTATTTTTTTCATATATAATGATATAAAAAGAATTTGAATTTTGAAATTTTCATATTTAATGATATAAAAATATATAAGTAATAAATAAAAAGTAAAAATAAATATTATATTAAACCTCGTGAGCCTAAACGAGCCCAGGTTGCAAGGCTTGTGCTCGAGCTCATTTAATAAATTAGCCTTAATTTAGGCTCGAGCTCGTTTAGGCTCGGTTTATTTTGAGTTTTTAACAATCCAAGCTCGAGTAACTCATTAGTAGCTCGACTTATTTACATCCCTACTTATATATGACATAAATGGTTTCAAATAAGCAATCCCAAAGAACCCCTTGATGTATTTCGCAAGCTATTTCGATGTTATTTTCACATCAATAACACACTACTACGGTAGTCGCAAAAGATTGTTGCGACAATTGGAGAGGATGGAGAAGATAATGATAGTTGCGAATGGTACTGGAATAATGTTACAACGAATCTAAAGTAATTAGGTAGTACTATTTATTAAATTTATGTTATATGGAAATTCAAAGTTCATATTATGCTAATATTAAGCATGACTAAAGCATATGATGAGTTATGCTGATTTAAGCATGACTGAAGCATATGATGGATTATGCTGATGTGGCGTTGTTGTGACTTGAAGCATGAAATACTTCACATTGACGGTTCGTTGCTTAGTATGGATAGCTTGATATTTATTTTATTTATTCATACGGATGGCAGATAGAGCATATGGATGTTTCTTTTCTTGCCCTCTTTCTTATATGGTGCAATATTAATAAAGCTTTGTCTTTTAGGAAAATAAAATGGTTAAAGAAAAGTTGATCTTGAACTAAAACGAAATTAGAAAATAGAAAGCTTTAGAAAATGTTTAATAGAAAATCTGAAATTACTAAACGAAAATGTTTAAAGAAAATATTATCTTTTAGTATAAATAAAAGAATAACATGTATAAATTTATTTACATAATCTTAGATTCTTAACCCTTAATTTAAAAAATAAATATTATTACTTTATGTTAACTATTCATTTAATAAAAATTAGAATTCTAAATTTGACTTCATATAACCATGTTACAATCACATGGAAACTCAAAAGACTAATTACAGTTGATTTTTAAAAAATTATCCCAAATTGGTTTCAAATATCATACAGAGAGAGAAAAAGGTTTAACAAAAACTGATTTTCGTATGACAACCGTGAGAACCAATCTTATCACTAAATAAATCAATGACGATTAATGGAATGTCTCGTTAATGCGTTCATTAGTGACTCATTAATAGCTCATTAATGAAACATTAATGAGGGGTATTCCGGAAGAATCAAGACTCACTAATTATTAACGGTTTATCCGGACGTAATTCATAGCTGGGTAAATATATAAATGACCAAAATATCTTATTAATGAATCATTAATAATGTTAATAAGTTCTCACATTTCTTACACAAAAAACAGCTCTCGTATGAATCTCTCTCTCTCTCTATCTCTCTCTCTCTCTCTATATATATATATATATATATATATATTAAGGCTGTCAATTCGGGTCGGGTTCGTGTCATTCGGGTTTAGTTCAATTTCGTGTCGACCCAATTTTGACCCATTTATTTTCGTGTCAAGTTCGGGTCGTGTCAGTTTTTCGTGTCGACCTTTGGGTCGACCCATTTAGGCCAAATGTCATCAACGAGAATTTTTTCGGTTTTCTGGTACGCTTTTTAATACGGTTTTCCGTTTCAACTACGATTTTCTTTATCAATATTTCAAATTCCATGTTTGTTTTCCAGCGTTCGGCATAAATTTCAGAAATGATTTTCATTTATATTCTAACTTTAATAATCAATGTTCGTTTCATTGTATTCGAACTTTAAATTTGGTATTTATTTAAGTTTGATTGAAAATTTGATTTTACTTTTTTATTTGCTTATACAAATGAATATAATAAAAACTATGATGTATTACTATTCTATACAAATAAATAATTCATTGAACAACCGAATAATATAAGATTATTCATCATTAAATAGAATTATAAATCGATCCAAAATATTAAAGTATCACCTATCAGATAATCAAATGTAAAAGTATCAAAATCATATAGTAAAAATAACAAATACTAAAACAATGTACTATTGTTTTAACTGTAAATCTTTTATTGTTTATCTTGAGTTTTTAACGTTAAAGGGTTTTGTACTTTTTTTGGCGGGTTTTATTGTCCTAAAATGTCACTCTCTTATTTGAATTCATAATCTTTCTTTTCAAAATTTAAATTTCAAGTATTAAAGAAATTTTAAAATGTTATAGTTTTACTTATAAACGGGTCATTTTCGGGTTGGCGGGTTGACCCTAACCCGACCCATTTATTTTCATGTCTATTTCGTGTCAACCCGTTTTGGGTTCGTGTCACTTTTTTCGTGTCGGGTTTCGTGTCGACCCAGAAATTGCCAACCTATATATATATGTGTGTGTGTGTGTGTGAGGGTTCCCTTGTAGTTCATCTTGAAGATCTAAGGTCCATAATGATAGGGGTGCTATTTAAAAAAACATTCATTTGAAGTAATGTTTGTAAATAAGAAAATGGCGGTTTGGACATTTATACATTTACCTCACATTCCTAAAACGAAAATATCTACCAAATGCAAAGCTTTTATAATATGAGAACTATACAAAAACTGAGAAATTTATGTTCTTTAATTTGATGTCGATCTTACTATATTTTTTTAAAGAAAAAAAGTTCGTGTTTGCTGAGTTTTTAGCACAACTTCAGATATGTGCACATGTGTACCATATTACCAGATTTTGTTCTAGCATAAGTGGACATAGGTGCATATGTGCACCTAGATGCAAATGTGCATCCCATTTACATATGTGATTCTAAAATTCATCTACAAACCATATGCATATGATTGTGATTTCTTAAAAAAATACATAATTAACCAATAAAATTTCCATGCAAGTTAAACACACATTCCATTTTCTAAAAGTAGAATTTAAAATAAATGCACCTCCCTGCAAGCTGATGTAGAAACCTCACAAACCAAATAAATATCCAATTCATGAAATCTTTCAGCAGAATTTTAGTAAAAGCAAGTAAATATTCGGACATTATATTTAATATCCAGAAGAAATCAATTAAAAAAACAGAGTAAAAATAACAAGAAACAAATTACTAATAATATGGAAAAAAATATAGAAGTGATAGATATAATAATATGAAATTGTTCGTAGATATATATCTTTAGGAGATATATTCAAATATTTAGTATTATCCTTTCTATGTATTTATCCTTTCCATGATCCTTTCCTTATTTATAGGAAAGATTGAATTTGTCTTTTATAAATATATATATATATATATATATATATATATATATATATATATATATATATATCGATAGAATGGAAGAGAGGTGATCAAGATTTTGACACCATTCAACATGGTATCAGAGCCACGATTCTTGGCTCTTTCTCTTCATCTATAATCACGTTGGCCGGCCCTAATCTTCTCTTCTTTTTTTTCTTCTTCTTCTGTTTTCTTCAATTGCCATGGCCGGCGACAACAGTAAACCGGGTTTTCACCCAGCCTTTGGCACACCTAACTACACATGGAACCCTCCACCGTCGTACTCCGGCAACAATTGGTCACCTCCACCGCCGTGTCCTTATCAAACTGCATCTCAAGGTATTCTTGGTCCAGGCCCACGTCCTCAGGCCCAACAGCAAGCCCAACCGCAGCAGGCTTATTCCTTGGCAGCCCATGGAGCCCCTATGACCCCTACTGAGTTGGAAAGCGCCTTTAACACTATGCAACTTCACATGCCGGATACTTCTTGGTACATGGATACGGGTTCAACCTCACATGTTGCAAGCAACGCAGGTAACTTTTCTCACTTATTTTCTTTAAGTAAACCACATTCTATATTAGTAGGAAATGGCAGTAGTATTCCTGTTCGTGGTTTAGGTTCCACCACCCTCTCTCATTGCACCCGCTCTTACCTTTTAAACAATGTCTTTCACGTTCCTAAATTGATCAAAAAGCTTATTTTCGTCCGTAAATTCACTTGTGATAATAATGTTTCAATTGAATTTGACCCATTCGGTTTTTCTGTGAAGGATCTCCAAACGGGGACACTAATCACGAGATGCAACAGTTCCGGTGATCTCTACCCTTTTACCAACGACTCCAACACACTCTCCCTACACACCGTCTCTTCTTCTACTTGGCACAACCGACTCGGGCATCCAGGATCTTCTACTCTTAGTTCACTTAGATATTTTTTTCCTGGTTCTATTCATCATATTGATACTTGTAATGCTTGTTCTCTTGGAAAACATTGTCGTTCAAATTCTAATTCTATTACTTTTAGTCCTTTTGATATTATTCATTCGGATTTATGGACTTCTCCTGTTGCATCTATATCAGGTCACAAATATTATCTTATTCTTCTTGATGATTATACACATTTTCTTTGGACTTTTCCATTAAAATATAAATCCCAAGTCTTTTCAGTTTTCACATCCTTCTATAATTACATTCACACTCAATTTAATCAGAAAATTAAAAGTCTTCAATGTGATAATGGTCGTGAGTTCAATAACAATGAATTTCACAACTTTTGCACTCTAAAGGGCTTACAATTTCGGTTTTCGTGTCCTTATACCTCACCTCAAAACGGCAAAGCAGAAAGAATCATTCGTACAATAAACAATACCATTCGCACCAACCTCATTCACGCATCCATCCTACCCACCTATTGGCACTATGCTCTCCACTTTGCCACCTATATTCTAAACATCCTTCCCCCTTCCACCATTCAAAATTCTACCCCTACTACCGCTCTCTATCATCGCATTCCCTCCTACACTCATCTTCGCACCTTCGGGTGTCTATGTTACCCTAACACAACCTCTACCACCTCTCACAAACTATCCCCATGCTTCATTCCTTGTGTTTTTCTAGGTTACCCTTCTAACCATCGTGGCTACTTGTGTCACGATCTCACCACAAAACAATTCTTAATCTCACGCCATGTCACATTCGTTGAACATATCTTTCCGTTTGCAACTTCTCACACCTCTTCTATCACTACCTATGACTTTCTCAATGACCCTCCCCCCTCTCCATACCTAATACACCACTCTACATCTCAATCCTCATCACCTTCTACTGCTTCTACCAACTCGCCACCCACCACTTCACAACCACCTCCTGCCCCCGTCGCAACCAACCTACCTACATCCCCACCATCACGTCACCCCATGCAAACCCGATCCAAGAGCGGGATACATAAACCCAATGTTCCATTCTCCTTACACACTCAAAATCTATCTCCTATTCCGTCCAATCCCAAACTAGCTCTCCTAGATCCTAATTGAAACTCTGCCATGACTACTGAATTCAATGTTTTACTTAAACAAAATACGTAGGAACTTGTTCCGCGTCCAGTTGATGCTAATATTATTCGGTGCCATTGGATTTTTCGTCATAAATTTAATGCAGATGGCTCTCTTGAACGTTATAAAGCACGGTTGGTTGTTAATGGTAATTCTCAGGAGGTTGGTATTGATTGCGACGAGACTTTTAGTCTGGTTGTTAAACCAACTACTATCCGAACTGTTCTTTCTCTCGCTCTGAGGAGAAATTGGCCTGTTAATCAGTTGGACTTTAAAAATGCTTTTTTACATAAGGATCTTCATGAAATAGTATATATGCATCAACCCCCTGGTTTTACTAACCCTCAGTTTCCAGGTCATGTTTGCAGGTTATGTAAGTCTCTTTATGGACTTAAACAGGCACCACGAGCCTGGGACCAACGGTTTGCTCAACACTTGATCACTCTCGGTTTTATCTGCAGCAAGAGTGACACTTCTCTTTTTATATATCGTCACAATAATGATTTGGCTTATCTACTTCTTTATGTGGACGACATTGTTCTCACCGCATCCTCGTCTGTTTTGCAAGCATCAATTATATCTGCTCTCAAGAAAGAATTTGAGATGACCGACCTTGGCAACCTTTAATACTTTTTGGAAATCTCTGTCACTCGCAATTCTAATGGCATGTTCTTATCATAACAAAAGTATGCAGAATCTATTCTGACTCGGGCTCATATGTCAAATTGCAAACCGGTTGCCACACCCGTGGATACAAATTCTAAGTTAAGCTACGGATGGTCCTCTCTTAAAAGATTCCACAACTTATCGCAGCCTAGCTGGTGCTTTGCAATACTTGACTTTCACTCGCCCGGATATTGCCTACGCGGTTCAACAGATTTGTTTATTCATGCATGCTCCACGGGAACCACATTTCAATGCTTTAAAACGTATTATTCGCTACCTAAAGGGTAATTTACATTTGGGCTTGCAACTTTATCCATCCTCTTCTACTCAACTCGTGGCTTATACAGATGCTGACCGGGGCGGATGCCCCGACACACGCTGATCCACATCCGGTTATTATGTCTTTCTGGGTGATAACCTCATCTCGTGGTCTGCAAAACGTCAGCCAACTCTATCTCGTTCAAGTACGGAGGCCGAATATCGTGGAGTTGCAAATGTTGTTGCTGAATCTTGCTGGTTGCGCAACTTGCTTCTAGAACTTCATCGACAGCTTAAACAGTCAACACTTGTTTATTGTGATAATGTCTCTGCTATTTATCTCTCTGGAAATCCTGTTCAACATCAGCGGACCAAACATATTGAGATGGATACTCACTTTGTTCGTGAGAAGGTCGCTTTAGGATATGTTCGTGTTCTACATGTCCCATCTGCTTACCAATTTGCGGATATCTTCACCAAAGGTCTTCCAAGGCAGCTTTTTGTTGATTTTCGGAACAGTTTGAGCATTCGGCCTTCTCCTGCTCCAACTGAGGGGGGCTGTTCGTAGATATATATCTTTAGGAGATATATTCAAATATTTAGTATTATCCTTTCTATGTATTTATCCCTTCCATGATCCTTTCCTTATTTATAGGAAAGATTGAATTTGTCTTGTATATATATCGATGGAAGGGAAGAGAGGTGATCAAGATTTTGACACCATTTAACAGAAATTATTAATAAATCAAATGTATCCGCGTCTCTCTACCATCTTAGATCCGGTAAATAAACCAAGGGTATGTGCGACTACTTGTCTGGGTTCTTGGACAACTAAAATTCACATGGATTTCCATATAAATCATTGCCTCGTTCCATTTGTGTAAGGTGTAGAAAAACATTGATGGCATTGGAGTTGGCATGCTTGAGAAGAATAGATACTAGACCATAAATTATTTAAAGAGGTGATATCCTTCTACTATGTCCTACTTACAAGATGAAAACAAGTGTCATAATTAATGGAAGATTTGAAGAAAAAGAATTAATAGATTTTACATATCATTTTATGATAAATAAGAAGATGAAGTAGAAATAAATAGTAGAAACATAATCTCTTCAAAGTTTCATATGAGTATGCATCGCGTGCACCACCAACTTTCCTCCTACTGAAATGTTCTCCATTGTCCTGTACCTATAATCCCAAAAGAGAAAATAAACAAGTTTATGGTTCTAACTCCCTAGGGTTAGCTAGAACTTAAATCAAGCACTTTGTGCAACACAGTATAAATATTGTGCAACATAATTACAAAAAAATTAAAAAAATATGCAATACTAATATCAAATAAAAGAATATAATTTTATCTTTAAATGGTGTAATTTTCTTAAAAAAAAGTTTACTATATAAAATATATGATATTTTAAAATCTGGGGGTTGTTAGGTTTTTAATAGGGTTTAGTTTATAAAAATATATCCAATTTGCCATGTTTTGCTATTGTGCGGTATCGAACTTTAAAAATTTCTATTGTGTGTATCACACTTTTAATTTGTTGCTATTGTATGTATTTTGGATACATACAAAAGAAAAAAATGTATAAGTTTGGTACATACAATAGAAAGTATAATACATACAATAGTGACAAACTAAATATTCGATACACACAATAGAAAATTTTAAAGTCCGATACACACAATAACAAAACGTGATAAATTAGATATATTTTAATAAACTAAACCCTTTTTAATACCAGTCCACTACTCACACCCCTTTTACTAAAATGCCCTTTCTAAATACCCTTTGGGACATTTTTTTCTTTTTATTACCAAAATACCATTGAACATTTTAACCATTGATCTTATTAGATCATAGTCCAAAATCCTTTTTAGCATTCTTATTTTTAGTCACTTTTTCGTATATGACTACCACATATATATATATGTATATGTATGTATGTATGTAATTATGTATGCATGTATAAGGTTTAATTTTTCAAAAATGTATCTAAGTTGTCACATTTTGTTTTTTATATACTTAACTTTAAAAACTAGCATTAATATTACTGAACATTTTGAACTTACCATTTAATGTATCGAATCTACTATAGCAAGTCAAGTGCCGACATGGCACCGGTTGCGTATGTGGCGATGACTTGTCTGCTTTGTGCTTTTACTTGTTAAAAAATAATTCAAAAGTAAATTAATTTTATCTTTGGTTATTAATTTATTATTATACTATATTAGTTATCAACGTGATACATCGGTTGGTTTAGAATATTATAAATATTTATTATTAATTAAAATACATTAAATAATTATAAAATACGAAAAAATGAGAATTGAAAAAATGGCAACAAGTGGCGTCAACACCAAACCAATTGTGGAAGTGTCGATACGAGGGGGAGTGAAGACATGATGGTAGAAATGTGGTATCATGATGCGAAGAGACGTGATTGTATTTTTTATACATGATATCCATCAATATTGTTATAATTGAAGACAATAGGGTCAAGTCTTTATTCGTTATAATTAAAAAAATTAAAATGATAATAAAATATTTGAAAATGATAAAATTAAGAATATGGTTAAATATAATATATCGAATGTTATAATGGGTAAATTTGATATTTGTAAATTTTGATACGTAAACACGATATTTTATTATTTAAGAAGCGCATATATGAAATTCTTTCTCATAGTTGTCTAAATTGAATCCAAATTTGACTAAAGAAAAGTCAAAATTAGTAATTTCAAATTTTACCAAAATGAATAGTCAATATTGTACAACTAAAATTTATTTGTTAAATGAATGAACAGGATCGTACCATAAATTTGATCCAAATTAATTTTTTATTTATATTAGAAGATAATATATATTAAATATGAAACATGAAGAACACGCGGCACGATTTCTTCATCAATTTCATCGACTTCCAGGAAACAAGAACCATATGTGATTAACATTACAACAACCACTACCAATATCGCTAAGAACTGTGATTTCTGTTGGCACCACTTCTATCGACTTCAGGCAATGATTTCTTTGGATTTATAGTTCACATGAAAGTAAGAACCATACTTTAATCACACATCTTGTAGGTTTCGCATGCAAAATCAATAGCAACGATTTCTTGTTAAACTACAAATCCGACACTATCACTTCCATCAACTTCTAGCACTGTAACACTGTGGTTTTAAAAATTCACAACTTAAATTTTTTTTAAAACATTGTCGCGGAATATTGTAATACCCATTTCCTTATTTGTATTGTTTTAATTATTTGTGGACTAGATTAAAGATTTCTTGGTTAACGTTTGGTAGGCTTTTAAGAGAATTAAAAGAGGGTTTGGGCTTAAGTAAACTAAAAAAGGTATAAATACAAGATTAGGGCACAATACCCTAGGTTTTATATAGTAGCGGCTAGTGTGGGTATCAAGGTGATTGTGTGTGTTGTGTTCATCATCGCCGAGAGGAGAGGGGACTCAAATCACCACTGTTTTACTTTAAATCGATCTAAGAATCATCAAGTAACAATCCTTGACCCTTAATGATGTAGTTTTGTATGATCCTAGTACGCTTAATCGAATTTTGATACGGTTTTGATCTGGGTTTATGCTGTTTGAAGAGGTATCCATGGCCAAGGGCTGAAATTGAGCTTAGGGACCTAGGTCTGTTAGTTGTTGGAATTGAAATTAATTAATAAGGATTTGTTGAGAACTTGAGATGATGATAGGAAACCATAGGATCAAAAATAGATTAAAATAATGAAGAATTAGTAGGGTTCTAATGTGAAAGCATCGACTGTATTATTACCAATCGCTAAAGTTCTTGGAGATGCAAAAATCTCCAATTGGTTAGTAGCTATGGATCGCAGTATGTGTGTGTATGTGTATACTTTGATTGCAAATTAACAATGTAGGCGATTTGGTTGTAATCACAAATTAGTTGTATATACGGATTGCAAATTAGGCTCAATACTTAGAATCACCAATCAGCCATGTGTGTGTGTGTATATATATATATATATATATATATATATATATATATAGGCAAAAGTTCAAACGAGAACTGTTTTTCATACGAGAATCGCAAGAACCAATCTTAGTCGTCCAATTCCCTCTCCTTCAATTGGATTGCCCATCCATGAATTCCTTACATGCACCATGCCACACTCAATTCCCCCACGCTCTTCATCTATAAATTCCATTATCCAAAATGAACGGCCATGATTGGTTCTTACAGTTCTCGTTTGAACCCTTCCATAATATATATATATATATATATATATATATATATATATATATATATATATAATCGCAAATTCGAGTATGAGTGGGAATTGCAAATTGAAAGTTTGTTCGTTGAGTTCCTTGGTGAATTCCCCAATCCCAAAAAGATCAATGACTGGATCAGTGGCAGTAACGAATTGCAGATTGAAGTTCCTATGGGAATCACAAATTAGCAAGCACGAAAGGAATCACAAATTGAGAGGGATTGTGGTAATTTTCAATTCACAAATCACAATTTAGATTGAATCACAAATTAGTGAATTAATGAGGGCATCGAAATTTTTAATCTTGTTTTAGATTACATCTCATAAACAAGGACCCCGTGATTTATATAGTAGAACCGTGTTTGTAGGTTCTAATTTATAAACAAGTTGGCTACGAAAATACTGTTGTTTTTAATAACTATGTTCACCGTTGATCATGTGAGTTTTCTCTAACTTCTTATTATAGTGTGATAAATGTTCATGTGTAATATTGTACTATTGTATGTCGATGTGACATTTTATGCACACCTGGACGTTAGTTATTGCAACTTTGACAATTTATATGCAGTTGGGCACTTACCCGCCTATGTGGCGTTATTTGTGACGATGATGTGTACTTGTTACATGCATATGTGAATATGGTATTATGTGCAAGTACTATGTTATCTCACTAAGCTTTATGCTTACCCGTGTGTATTTAATGTTTTCAGAATCGTCTAGAGCAGACAAGGGAAAAGGCTCCGACATGACAGCTATTTTTCCGCAAATCCTATACTCTGGTATTTTTATTTTAAATAATTAACTTTTTTTGTACCATAAGTCTTGCGTGTTAAGCCGTTAAACATTTGAGAAACGATTTTGAATTTTTTACTATATTAAGTTTTAATGAATCAGTTAGTTTATTATTATCATTTTATTATGGTACAAAGCGTTAAAAATATTTAATCACCTCATTAAATGCAAAACATTAAAACTGTTAAGCTACCATCGTTAATAAAGAAACAACCAGGTTACCACGAAGTCAAACCATTTATTACAATCATTCCAAAGTATTAAACCACAAGTTGAAATTTAAATATAAACAACTAAAACCGTCTCTACCTAGTAGCACCTATGCTGACGGGGCAACACGCACCTAAGCTATCTGCAAGAGTACAAGACACATTTCAAAGAAATAAGTGTCAGCTTACGCCTTGTGAGTCAGTGGTTGACACAACAAAATCACACTTTAAAATATTCGTAAATCAGATTCATGTTCATAATAAATACCAACTCGTAACTTGACCCACTCGCATAACATTGTAATATTCCCGCATGGTCAAGTGTCATCATCACATACATCATTTTACATCATAAACATTGTAAAACATCGTTATCATCGTAAAGCATCATTTACATCTTGTTACATCTTTTTATTACTAACCATCGTCAATCTACATCGCTTTCATTGTTCTTAAGTGGGATTTACAGTCATTCATCATTTACCATTGCTACCCCAAGTTAACACATGCGTGCCTGGAAACCACTAGAGCTCCAGGGTCTGTTCGCACTGGCATTGGTTTGCTAAGCGTGCCTAGGAAGTCTAGTACCAAGCAGGGCGCGACCCTCACTTGTACTCAAACTCCTGTGGTCCCTCCGCTTTTGCTATTGCGACATAAGTCATTCAAGTGGAAGTATAACCGGTGTCCCTATTGTCAGGCCCTCCTTCCACCCTCGTGGTGTTATGCACATTATCATCTTTGGTCAAACAGATCTACATTGTACAAGCACTTAAGGCACCCATACACCATGTGTTCCTCAAGGTTGTCTAGAAAACCTGAAAACTAACCATCTTCGTGATAGCAAGTCCTAAGAGGCACAATCTACCTACTAGGCATCATTAAAGCATCTTCGGAGTAAGTCTACCCTCACCCTATGTCATCGTATAATCATAATTGTATGTGTCATAACTAATACTTCACATCATAATCATCATATAATAAAGCCACATTACATTTCTAGTTAATTTACTGAACACATCGTAATAAATTATTATAAGGAACCCTCAAAGAAATAACCAAGCTCGCGAAACACCCCATAATTATCACCGAATCACAAATCTGTGAAATCGCAAATCACACAAATCCAAAACTTCTCTGAATCGAAAACTACTAATCGCAAATCAATAATCGCAAACTACTCCAATTTGCGATTTGACCAATCGCAAATTTTCCCAATCATAAACCACACCTAATTGAAATTCAACGTCAATCGAAAACTATGATTCAAATCTCAAATCCAGGGTTCGTAAATCCCAACGCGAATTACCATTCAAAAACGTTAGATCGCAAACCACAATTGAAAACTACTCGGGCCTCAAGTTAATCAATTGTACATCGTAAAACACTTCCATCGAAACCTTAATCACAAACTAGTCTAATCGTAATTCTCATGGACGTAAACCAAGGCTTTGATCGAAAACCTTGGAATCGAAAACCACAAGAAGGGGACTCAAGCCTAACGGTGAATCAACCCAATCGCACATCATGATTTACGATTCATATGAATGGATCGGAAATCACCACAAACTCAGTTCTATCATCTTGATTCATCCAACAGCTTAAAAATTTAGTTTTAATCCGTGTTTCTTATACCAAAATCATCATAAAGACATAACTAACACATCCTAAGCATCAATTTCATCTTTTATCAACATGGGATAATCCAATTTTATCAAAATCACTTTGGTCCGATCGACTCATCACAATTGATGGTTACACATCTTAAAACCTCATAATTCATCGATCAAACTAGAAATTAACACACTAGAAGGATTAGATACTTACCTGGAATCAATTAGCAACGTAAATCTTCAAGGAGTTCTTCACAATGCTTAATCTCCCTCTCGATTTCTCTCTCGGTAGTCGTACACACACTAACCACACACACATTTTTGCTATTGCATAGTTTGTTAGCCCCCACTAATCAAGTCTAACCTTTTAATTAACCTTCAATTCACTTAATTAGAAGTCCTAGAGTTTAACTATTTTTACAGTCACCACAAAAATTTTCAATTCTTGCAAAATATAACAAAAGCAAAGATAACATGCGACATTTATAAATATTTACTCCCAAACGTCTCTTATTAAATATCTCATTGCTACATCTCATAATACATTTTCTTACAATATAATTATTCGAATTTCGGGTCATTACAAGCACCACCACCATCAATTAGGATTGCGATATACTATAAGTTCGTCAATCTAGGGTTTTGATTTATTACAGGTTAGGGTTTATTTTTGATAATTTTATTTGGTTGATCGATGTCTAAGATGCGATTATGGTTTCTTTTTGCTCATATTAATTATTTGGTTCATTGATGCACATCTTATGGTTCTTATTCTAAGCGTTCTTGCAAATCGATTTATGGTTTCTTGGTAAGAAATCAAACCGGGCTAAATCGAGTTTTTGATCCGATCGATTAGGGCATTAAGTTCGTTTCAGAACTCTATGGATGTCATATACTTTGATGTTTGATTATTGTTAGGTAATTTTATATTGTTTCTATTGCTCTAACAATTTAAACACATTTTCCATTTAGGGATAGATGATTAGGGTTAGGTTATTGTAGAAAGGAAAATAAAAGTGTGATTAAAGAGGAGGGAATCCTGAGATAGTAAAAAAAAAGTCTTTTTGAAAATTAATTAATTGAAAACTGATAGTTAAAGTTAAAATAGTCTTTTAATCATTAATGCATATTTTAAGTCACATTATAACTTTTCACGCAAACCATTCACCAACATGCACCTAAATTGATTATTAAAGTTATATAGACATTGGTATCTCCAAAAATCTCACCCCAAATTCTAACAAATACAAAGAACACTTGAATCAAGGTAAATATCACATAAAAATGATACATTGGGACTAAAAAATGCATCTCATAAAAGATTGATGCACAAGAAGTATTCATGAATCACAAACTCCACGCACCATATATAATTATCACCATCACCCTCTCAATCCAAGTCTGACAACATCATGTTGAACACGACCGATGAACAGGGTGGCAGAGACTACACACGAACAATAACTAATTTAGGGTTTTTCTGGAAGGAGCGGTGGTGGATTAAAACATACATGTGTTAGACGAAACAGGCACATCTGTGGGTTCACAAGCAGTGGCAATGTTGCCTTCGATGTTGGCGTTGGCGATGATGGCTTCATGGGTAGCGATGACGGTGGGTTAAAGGGCGCAGCAAGTGGAACATATAGATTCATGTATACAAGATCTAAGTCAGATTTAGAAAGATTGCGTATGCGGTGATGGTGGGTTGAGGGTTAGTGGTGGTGGATGAGATCGGCTGTGGCTAGAGGTGAGAGTGGCGAAGGTGTCCGAGAGGAAGTTGGTGGTAGACGGTAGAATATAGGCAATGGTGGTTTAGGTTTAAGTTTAGAATTGAAAAGGTTACAACGCAAGGGAAGGGGGAGGATCGTAAATCTAGGGGGTTAAGAGATTAAAACTTATAATACCTATATTACCTCTAAACTAATTATGTCATGTGTCATCTCCACAATCCCTCTCACCTATTTTACCTTAATTCCCCACTCACTTGATCCTAACCTATCTTACCTTAATTCTCCTCTCACTTGATCCTAATCTAAGATTATTATACTCTAACTTACGGAGATCTAGGATTGGTCCTATGATATCATGTGACTGTGTGCGTGTGTGACTATAATACATTCTAGTACTTATTTTTCTATATATTAAACGATAACATGTAAAAATTCAATAGCCTATTCATAATATCATCTCTTAATTTTAACACTTGACTTGTTATATTAAAAAGAGGGGTATTGAACATCTCATTACGAAAAAAGTTAGAAAATTTCTATTTCCCCCTACACATAAAATAATGACATTCGAATAGACTAAATCTCTTTCTTAATTCCTCTATTGGTTTTGACATTTGTCTTAATCTAATGAGTAAAAAGATGAGTAAATATATTGTAAAAAGATATAAAACCTCTGAAAATGTTATTTTTTCGTACTAAATCTTCCTCGTCATACATTCATTCTTTTTCTATCACCTCTTTTTAATTTTAATACTTGTAACCCACACAACTTGACCACGAGTTTGACAAGAAAAGTTAACTCCAAACTCTCAATGAAAGGTTTTATATCGTCTTAACCATTTTTTATTTATTAGATTAAGAAAAGTGTTAAAATTAAACTGGAAAATAAAAAAAGGAATTTGGAAATTACATATATCAGCAAGAGGAGGAGAGATTAACACTGTATTCTCAAGTTTTATTTTGAAGAGAAAAGAAGAGAATTGAATGGGAAGAAAAAATTATTTGTGTTTCAGAGTTATTTTAAGAAAAGAAAGAAAAAGATTTGGAAAGAAAGAAAATGAAAGTATTTAAAGCTTGTTACAAGTGATAAAATTACCCTTATTCATAATAAATAATTTTAAAAATTAAAAGTATTACTGTAAAATGACAAAATTTTATTTCCTTCATCTCAAACTCAGTAACATAAACTTATTTTTTCTCTCTCTAATTTTAATTCTTTTCTTTCAAACTTGAAACACGAAAAAATTTATTATCCTTTCTTTTATATTATTTTCTCCTGTTAATATTTTGGTTAGGGGTGTTCACGGGGCTGGGCGGGACGGGTAGTGGATTTTTTGTAAACCGCAACTGCGGAGCGGGTAGCTAGTTTTAGAAACCAAAACCGAACCGCAAACAGCGGGTACTCGTTGTGCGGGTACCCGAAGGAAGACGGGTATCCGCAGTTCGGGTCACGGGTACCCTAAAATTGAACTGTTTTTCATTTTTGTTGTTTTCAACAAGTTTAGATTCATAATAAAACAATAAACAATGGTAGAAACAAGTCAACAATAATGAATAAATCACTAGCAGAAATCAAACAGATCTTCGATGAGAGCCTCGTGGAAACAAAAATCGATATGATTAAAGTTGACACTGTTGATCGATTTCAATGTCTCCATGTTGAACTCTTGATATCGAAGCTCAAAAAAAAGAATTGGGGGAGGCGGTAGGGGCTACTAGAGGTAGGTTAGGTAGTTTTGAGGAATTTAAGTTTTCTAATAGTTTTGTTATTTCATATATATACACACACACATATATATATATATATATGTTAAAAGCATACGGGGCGGGGCGGGTACCCGCGGATATAGAATTTTAAAACTGAACCCGCCCCGTGTTTAGCGGGTATCCTAATTTTCAGTTTTTTCGGGTTACGAGTTTCTCGGATATCGGTTTTTTCGGTTTCGGTTCATACAAGGCAGGTCGGTTCTTCGATTTTTCGGTTTTTTTAAACACCCCTAATTTTGGTGAAGTTAGCAAGCAATGGACGATTACAAAACCATCACGTGGTGGCCTAAATTTTTTATAAATTTCTTTCGTATGATTATATGGTCCAAAATTCAGTTCAATTATTTTACACTATAATAATAATAATAAAATAATAATACCCCACTGTAATTTTGTTTGATTTCATGTCTGCTGATTCCTTCCCAACTACCCACCTCTCTCACCAAACTTCCACACAATCATTCATTCATGTACGTCCTCATTCACGACTCCCTGTGATCTTTCCTTGCATTAATCATCACAACTTCTATCTTCCTACTGAAATCTTGAGTCGATAGAAGCTGAAAAGCTACTTCTGCAGGTTTTGTTTTAAAGCAAATGTGTAACTTACATTATGATTCTTCATTAGAAATTCAAGATTATTCTGGCGTTTCAATGTTGTGAATCAAAAACTCCAGGAAATATTAACCTTTTCTGCTATATTTTATTATAATTTTGCAGATACTGAATTGGGTATTGTTATTTTAAGCTATAAGGGTTAAAGTTAGGGCAAATATGGTGGTTGCTGGTGCATTGAGTTGTAAAATCGGTGGTGTAATAAGTGATCAAAAGGAAATTAGAAGGCATTTTGGTACCCCGTTACCTATACAAAAGCTTGGTGTAAATCGAATTGGGATCCAAAGCAGGAGATCGAGATTCAATAATGTAGTTAGGAGTTGTGGGTTGATTAGTGATCAAGAGGCTTTAAATTATGATTTGGGTGCTTCTAGTTTGGAGGAAACCTTAGCTGAAACAAGAGATAGGCTCATAAACGGTTCAATCGATGATCAAATGTAAGAATTTACAGTCATTGATTATCTATTTAGTGGCTATTTGATGTTATATAAAAGGTGTACTCTTGATTATCTGTTTGTTAGTGGATTGGTAGGGACCTCGAATGATGTTACACGGTCTCCAAGCGTGCAAACTGAGCTTGTATTGCTTGCATTGCCAGCTATTGCAGGGCAAGCTATTGAACCTTTGGCACAACTTATGGAAACAGCATATATTGGTAAACTAGGTAAGTTTTATTTGGTGATCAACAATTTATGATATTGCTTCTTTCAAGTTTTGTTACTATCAATGTGCTGTTACTAGTTTATTTTGTGTGTTCATAGATGATCTAGGAGTATTTAGATGGTACATTTGCTTGAATACCTTCTAGGTTTCAATCTACCAAGTTTGATTTCAGTAACTTATAATGGTATATTATAAGGAATTACATTTTTAATGAATTTTGTCAATAATAACATTCCTCGATTGATGTTTTGCTTGATTTGTTCTAAATTGTATACTTGGTTTCTACTGAAGGTGCTTTGGAGTTGGCATCAGCTGGTGTGTCCATATCAATTTTCAATATTGTATCAAAGGTGTTCAATATTCCCCTGCTTAGCGTTGCAACTTCATTTGTGGCTGAAGACATAGCAAAACATGCACAGGGTGAATCCGATTCAGGTATATAATTTAAAACTATATGTATATTATGGGAAAATAGAAAAAAAAGAGTCACTGTACTTTTATGGTTTTATAGGTTATGTCTCCAGCTAAAAGGTTTGGCACAAACATATTAATTACATCATTTTCATACATTTCATGTGTGATGTTTTCAATTTATTGGCTACTTAAACTTCCTCAATCTTGATTTCAACTGTTAATTTGGTTGACAATCAGACCTCGCAGATGTAACTCATGGTTTGATAGAATATTTTTTGTTGAAGCATGAAAATTGTGTGGCAAATTAGGTGCGTTTGTTAATGATTCAAAACCGGTATTTGTTAATACATGTTGAAACGGGTTAGGTTGACCTCACAACATATTTTCCCAATTTCATTGGATTTTTTTGAAGTTCAAAAATATGATTTAAAAACTATAGTAGAAAGATGTCTATATAATATTCTTTTAATAAAGAGATTTAAGAGGTGATAAGCTTTAAATACATTTCGATACACTTTCAACCAGTTTGACCCATTTAAATGGTTTCACCTTCTAGCCAGGATCTTAAAATTTATCCATGAGGTTAGAACTAAATATAACCGAAAGCAACCATTTTCAAGTAAATTTATCAAAATTTCACTTCTACTTCTATTATCCAATCTTATAAATGACTGATGAATACATACAAAACATAATGAAAGAAACCTATAATTTTGCAGAAGAAAGAAGGCAATTGTCCTCGGTATCTACCGCGTTAGTTTTATCTGTCGGAATTGGTATAATTGAGGCGACGGCGTTGTATTTTGGTGCTGGAACGTTTCTCAATTTAATGGGCATATCATCAGTAAGTTATAAGCATTGTATAATGAAGTCATATTTGTTACACAATTGATATGTTTATTCATCAAGAGTTTATAAAAGTGACCGATTTTAGATCAATCACTTGTCCAGTCTTCACCGATGCGTATTCCTGCACAACGGTTTCTTCAACTAAGATCACTTGGTGCACCTGCTGTTGTACTTTCGTTGGCTATTCAAGGAGTTTTCCGTGGATTTAAGGATACAAAAACACCTGTTTTCTGCCTTGGTAAGCATTTGTTTAATGGGTAACTTCCTACCGTATTTGATTATAGTTTTATTACATAGTCCTTGAAATTGAAATCGACTGAAATTTCGTTCTTTTTGCGTGGTAAGTTTACCTTATAAAAATGGCTTACTCATGCATAGGAAAAAATGTGCAGGACTAGGAAATTTGGCAGCCGTATTCTTTTTTCCCATTCTTATGTATGTTTTCAGATTGGGAGTCACTGGTGCTGCCATTTCCACCATTGCATCACAGTATGTACTTCTATAACATTCACTAAAAGTTATTTAAAAAAAGACGATCTTTTTTGGCTCATCGCAAATTGCAGTTGATTGTGATGTCTATGTCAATGGTTCAGATATATTGTGACATTTGCAATGATATGGTACCTTAATAAGAAGACTGTGCTGAAAATACCCAAAATGAAGGACTTACACTTCGGAGGTTATCTAAAATCTGGTACGGTTTTCTTTAATCTTTGACTATTTACAGTTAAGACGCATATGTATTGAAGATATTTTATTTAATTTATGTTATTTTCAGGCGGTTTTCTGCTTGGGAGAACTCTAGCTGCTGTTGCTACGGTAACATTGAGTACATCAATGGCTGCACGACAAGGGCCAATCTCCATGGCTGCACATCAAATATGCTTGCAAGTATGGTTATCTTCGTCTCTCCTTGCGGATGCCCAAGCTTCTGCTGGTCAGGTAATTACACACATGCGCGCGTGTATATAATATGAATATAATCAGAATCATAATAACGCCCAAGCCCAAAATAGCAGGCAAGTATAAGAAACTTGTAATTTTGCAGGCTCTGATTGCAGGTTCTTTCTCGGAACGCAACTACAGCAGAGTTAAGGAGATCACATTTTACGCTTTAAAGGTTCTGAACTTTTTTTGCCTCTTATGATCTTGTTAGAGATTGAATCATTCCACTATTTTGACAATTTCTGTTTATTATCTTATGTTGCAGACGGGATTAATAACCGGGGTTAGTTTGGCCATCATATTGGGTTTGTCGTTTGGTACCTTAGCGACATTGTTCACCAATGATGCACAAGTTCTAGCCATTGTTAGATCAGGTGTACTGGTATGTACTATATACTCGTACGTTTTAATTTACTTATCAATAGTCAATTGGTGCGTTATTACTATTACTAATTTAGATGCCCGTAACAGGTAGCCGTAATTATTTATGTGCAAGTATTATTTATATTCACTTAGCTAAATATATGATTTTTTTGTATGAACGAAAGAAGAGCCCCAAATCTGAGTCTTTCTTAAAAAATTTATATTAATTTCAATCAGTATAGATAAAGAAAGGGATAAAGATACTAAATAGCAAGAACGTTTCCCCAAGGTCCATTAAGGCACGTCAACTCTTTTTTTTACACATATGCCCATTAAAGTCACAAAAAATGTGTCATTATGCCCATTTTTAACATGTAACTCTTTCAGCAGGTTACGACAACACGGAATACAAAAACGTCTCTTTTTTTAAAAATAACATATGTGTGTGATATAGGTTTGTTTTAAAAAATAGTAATCCGATTTAGTAGGTATTATTTAATTATTTTTAAAATTTAATATTGAAATTGTGAAATTTTAGATTTGAATACAAATCTAGATTATAAAGGTTGATTACGAATGTGAATGAAAGGTTTATATGATAATACAAATTTAGTTATGTGTTTGATATGAGTTTCTTGTATTAAACATTAGTCAAATTTAGTTCGTCTCACTTATCCAAACATTTAAAATCGTACTTGTAAGGAGTTTGAAAAAAACAATCGTACATAAATTTTTTAAAATTGGGTTCTTATTAGTTTGACATCTAAAAGTCAAAACTGATTCCATCAATTTTAAGTAAAAAATTGTTTAGATTGTATAATTAAAATTACTTTGTTAAATGAAAGACTATGATCGTACAATAAATATCATCAAAATTAATCTTTTATTTATATTAGAAGATTTTTTTTATCCCTTACCGTCAACATTATAAACTCTAATAATTTTACGAAAAGGAAACAATATGAAGGTAACCTAAATTGTATCTTTAGTGCATAAAATCCGCCTAATTTTTAAATCATTTTCTTCAACATGTTGTGTTACTACGAAAATTACATATTTTGTAGAGTTAATTACACGGTTGGTCCTTTAAGATATGCCTAAATCACACTCTCAGACCTTTATTTGAAAATCTGGCAAAGTCCGTCCTTAATTTTCAAAAGTTGAAGACGGACGGTCCTTTGTCCGATAAAATATGTTAAAATTTTTAAAATGACCATTTTACCCTTTACCTTACTCATTTTGGGTTTAATTTTAAATCATTAAAAATCATTTTATTATTAAAAATAAAAATAAATTATATATTTTTTTGTTCTAGACATATTAGTTGTTGATACCCTCACCCTCACTCATAACCCTCTCTCCCTCTAATTTTCCGGCCACCACCACCTGTCACCGCCACACGACCGCCACCACCGTGGTTGCCAAGTGCCAACCACGCCACCATTATTGATGCTCATTGCTCCCTTAGTCTCTGCCATCATTTTCTTCTCTTTTTTTTCCTAAAACAAATTGTGAGTGTGAGTGTGTGTATATATGTGTTTAGATCTGGTGTGTGTGAGAGATGTTTTCGATCTAGGTGTTTGTGTTTGTGTTTAGGTTTTAAAATCAGATTTTGTACGCTAAAAGTTGAGTATACGGCAGTGGTATGAGGCGGTGTTTGGGGTTTCTTCATCCAAGCTTCGGTGGTAGTGGTGGCAGTGTTTAGGGTTTTTTCATCCAAGCTTTGGCGACGGTGGTAACGTGTTTAAGGTTTCTTCATCTGAGCTCCGGCGACGGCGGTGTTTGGGGTTTCTTCATCCGAGCTCCGGTGACGGTGGTGGCGGGGTTTTGTGATTGGTGTTTGTCGGTCCTAGCCATATTTATCACAACCACATCACGAATCAAAACAATAAACTTAGATCTGGACTCAATAAACAGGATGTGGCCGGAAATCATACATTGATACACAAATGAATAAAAGTAGATTTTCATGGAATAGGTGGGTATGCATTTGTTACTGTTTTGGTGGGTATATGGCAGTGGTGTGGTGGTGGTGGTGAAGAGATGATGGCGGCGATGGTTAAAAGGGGGTGGTTGTAATGGTGGTAAGTGAGATTGGTGAAAAGAAATTAAATCTTTCAAAAAGTAAAAGAGATAAAACCAAAATAAAAAATTAATATATATTAAAGGACCATTCATGTAATATTAAAAAGGGTAACATTGTCATTTCGGTAAGTCTAACGACAGGTCTGTTAAAGTTAACGGCTAAAGGACTGTCCGTGTTCAACTTTTGAAAATTAAGGATCGACTTTGCAAGATTTTCAAATAAAAGACTGTGAGTGTGATTTAGGCATATCTTAAAGGATCAACCGTGTAATTAACTATATTTTGTATTTAAATTTGACAAGCATATTGTTTATTAGAATATTAAACCAACTCCAAGGTAGCCTAATGGTTGGCGTCCTTGATTCTCACAAAGTCATCAGTTCTACCTCACTAGGGGAAGTCCTTGAGTAGGCTAGGCGGTAGTCTCAGAAATGGGTCTTTAAACCAAATTCGGTAAAACCCAACCCATAAATGACCCATTTTGTACTTTAGGTTTAGGGTCCAAATGATGTGCCACATCTAACCTCCACTTTGTTAAAGTATAAGCTAGTCATGGTAGTTATGGTGGTTAATCGGCTGGTAGTTTTACAATTAATATGTCGGTTATTTATGAAGCAGTTATTTAACTATTGTATTATGAATAACTGTGTCAGTTTGTAATAAGGGGTGTGTCCCTTCATGTGCATATATATAGGTTCAGTACAATATGTACAGATTGATGTTCGAAGTAATAAGATATGAAGGTCCTATGTATTAAGAAGTCCACTGAAAAATTCTCTTACACATTTGTATTTATACAGTTTGTCAGCATGAGTCAACCAATTACTGCTCTTGCTTATATTTATGATGGCCTTCATTATGGAGTTTCGGATTTCTCCTTTGCAGCGTGCTCGATGGTAATAGACCTTTTATATTTCTTAAATAGTAAATACTGATAAAAAAAATTACTATGACTAACAAATGATATGTAGATGTTGGTGGGAGCATTGTCATCTGTGTTTCTACTTTATGCTCCTGCGGTTTTCGGTCTCGCGGGTGTTTGGGCAGGCTTGACGTTGTTCATGGGAATGCGTGCTCTTGCAGGTTATGTAAGGTAAGCCCAAAAATGAGGTTTCACGCTCTTTTAATCACATATCCAAATTTTCTTGTAAGACTGAAAATTATTAATTTGTAACCAAGTTTCAATATTGTCTTACTAAATTCATCCATAAAAAATAAAAAGCCGCTTTCAAATTCAAAATCGTTCCATTGTGGTGAATTTTTTTTTTGAAAAAGTGATCCGATCGAACAGTTTTTGAAACATGGTTACAATTTAGTGACTTTGTATCAAATTTAATCTGAAGTAACAAGTAACTTGTGAGAGAGGTGGGAGTACGCTCAACAACAGCCTCTTGAAAGTTGAAAATTTACGCAGTGAATGTTTACGGCTCTTTTCAGCAAGCAAACAACAGAGAACAAAAATTAACATATGATAAATTTTATGTAGCATCTGTTCATTCAGTTTTATTTGAAAATTCAATAAGACAGACTTCCTGTTCTTGTATTGCAGGTTAGCACAGAAAAATGGTCCATGGTGGTTCTTGCAAGATATATCCAAAACCAAGGTTAGTTGAAATGACATAGACTGCCTAAATTTAGTAAAAAGATGTTGAAATTTCTAATAATCTGGATGAGAAGATCATTTCAAGTGTAAACCTTTATGCCTAATTTGTGCGACGAATGATAATTTACTGAAAACTTTACTTTTTCCATCATTCGTCATTTTATTTCTCATCTTTGTTTGGTCATTAACTTTACTTTTTTTTGCAGATTGCTGTTTCACAGAAGACTTGATAAAGGTATAACTCCACTACCAAAACGAACCTGCAGTTTTATGCCAAAATCATATTGGGATTCCGTCAACAACTATTTGGCTGAATTGTCGCTTGGTCGTTAGATCTGATGCCAAAAGTCCCAAAGAGGTTATGAAATTAGAACGGCCGGCCATTTTTGTTGACATGGTGTGGCATCATTAGCTATCCTTCAAAGACAGCTAATAAAGGCCGACCTAAGTCTGAAATTTTTCTTCATGATATTTATAGGTATGTACAGTTTGATGATGTTTATAGATATTGAAAACTTAATTATCTTTGTGACTTGTTAATTTCTTGACATTGATAAATGGTATTATCTTGTTATACGTCGATGATGTTATTATTGTTTGTTAACTTTTACTACGTAATGACCTTGGCTGAAGAAATGTGTTAGAAGATTTATTATTATGTTTAAACTTTGCGTCTAGTCTTAATATTTTAGAAGCATAGGGACTAGTTATGTACATATGACCATGATATTTAAACCATGAGTTTACTATTCATATGAACATATGGTTCTTATACTATTGCTTGATTATCATATTGTGATTGAATTCCTTCAACTTGCTGCTGTTGTGACTGTTTATCACATTAATCATCAATTAAGGTTCTTTTAGATCAAAATTGAAGATTAATTCAGGATTTGGGGCTGTTTTTGAGACGGTTAGGATTGAAATTCGAAAGAATAGAAGATTGGAGTTTAAATTGATTTAGGTTGTTCTTTCGTTTTCCTTTTTCCCTTGCTTACGCAGTACCGAGACCTAGAGTCTCCAATTAATTAGAGTTGTAAAAGTCGAGTTACAAGTGACCTACTCAAAGCTTGAATCATCAAAAACAAGTGTGGATCCAACCTTGATTCTAACTTTGAGCTTGTCTTGTAAGAGCATTCGCAATCTTGGAGTCAGGACCTCATTATTGAGCTTCAAAATCACTATCACGTCTAGCTTGTTAAAACCATTGTGAGAACCTCGTTGTCCGGTCATTATTTGGTTGCTCGAGTGTACGAGCCAAGGTGCTTGTTAATGAGTTTTTTTTCTCTTTTCAAACATACACCAAACGGCTATATTTCGAAAATAACGGCAATATTTTGAAAACCATATATATAAAACTTTGCATATATTATAAACACCGGTCGAAGTTTAAGCGAAAACTGTTTTTCGTACGAGAACTACAAGATATGCTTGTAATATCATTCATGGCTCATTAATAGTAGTACTTTGTTCGTTTATATATTTACCCAACCGTAAATTGGTCAGAGTGGACCATCATTAATGAGCGAGACTTGATTTTTCCAAAATGGCTTTCATTAATATGTCGTTAATGAGTCATTAATAAGCACTCAATTATTAGTTATTGACCACTTACAACTATCACCCACAGTTCTTACACAAAAAACAATTATCGTTTGAACGATCTTCTATACACATGATATATATACACACACACACACACACACTAGTGGGGTACCCGCGCAATGCGACGGTGGCGAATAAAGAGGAGGTTGTGATGATTGATTTATTGAAAACAGGAATTTAGGTGATCTTATAAATCAAAAGTTAATATTAAAAATATATTATTAGACTTAATTCAATTATAAGTATGGTGATATCATGAATCAAAAGTTAATATTATAAATATATGGTTAGAAATAATTCAGTTATAAGTATTGGTTTAAATTCATTAATTGTCGGTTATGTTTTCAATATTTATTTGTTTAAATTTATTAATTGTGGACTTAAAGGAGGGGTAAAAGAGGGGTATTTTAGTAAATTTACTCTTCTTAAAATTAAGAGTTTTTTAGGTGGTAAATGCATTATATAGGAGTAATATATAGGGGAGAGTTCAAACGAGAACTATTTTTCGTACGAGAACCAATCTTGGCCGTTCATTTTGGATAATGGAATTCATGGATGAAGAGCGTGGGGGGATTGAGTGTGGCAGGGTGCATGTAAGGAATTCATGGGTGGGCAATCCAATTGAAGAAGGGGGAATTTGATGGCTAAGATTGGTTCTCGCGGTTCTCGTACGAAAAATAGTTTTCGTTTGAACTTTTGCCTATATATATAGTAAAAAGTTCATTTGAGAACCGTTTTTATTGCCAGAACCGCGAGGACCAACTTTAGCCGTCCAATTCCCTCTCCTTCAATCGGATTGCCCATCCATTAATTCCTTATATGCACCCTGCCACACTCAATCCTTTCACGCTCTTCATCCATAAATTCCATTATCTAAAATGAACGGCTAAGATTGCCTAAACAGTTCTCGTGATTCTCGCAATAAAAACGGTTCTCAAATGAACCTTCCCCTATATATATATATATATATATATATATATATATATATATATATATATATGTACATGGAAACGTTTAAACATGAATTGCGAGAACTGTTTGTAACATCATTAATGAGGGTATTTTGGTCATTTATATACTTACCCAACCGTGAATTGCATGCGGGTGAACCGTCATTAATTTCCGAGGATTAGTTTTCCCAAAAAACCCCTTGCGTCACTAATGAGCCATTAATGACTCATTAATGAGCATATTATGAAGGCATTAATGAGCCCTTATAATTATTAGCTATTGATTTATTTGATCAAAGGCTAAGATGGATTATTGCAAGAAAAATAGTTCTCGTTTGAAGATGAATGTTCTTGATTGAAATTTTTTATGGTTCCCAGATTTAGATTCAATGGATTTGTAATTAGATTTGGATGATATAAATGTTCTTGATTCTTTCTTGTGATTCCATTATGTTTATTCTTTATTTATTTTTGTTACTATTCTTCAAATCATTTAGTTCTTGATTCCTATTTTTTTGAAGATGATATGGATGTTAAGAGATGAAGAAGGTTGAATATTCATAGAAAATAATGATTATGGAAACTTAAAAACTTGGATATAATAAATAAAAAAATAAAAAAAATACATGTCATCAAGGTAGCAACCGGCTAACGGTTGAGATGGTAAATGAGTACATAAAATGGTAATGTTTTAAACTTGGATACATTAAATAGTAAGTTTTACAGTTTAGTATACACAATAGTAAAATATGACAACTAGGATACATTTTCATGAACTAAACCCAAAATAATATATTGTTTATATGTATGTAATTTGTATAAATAAAATATATAATTACATAATAATAATAAATAGTTTATTTGTAGTTATAATTACAAATTATTTAGTATATCTATACTTATCTTGTAAACACTTACACATTTTATATAAAACTCATAATTTTAAATAAGTTAAAATTACTTTAATACCCTCTATCAAACAAATGAAGTTAGACAAAATAATGGAATGTACGGTGCAAGTTAAATCTGCGTAACTCATGAAAATTGGAAAACTAAATAAATGGATTGCATGTTGAGATTGAACACACGGCTAAAGTAAGGTAAACTATTCCCTTCTTAAAACTATTCATATAAAAAAAGAGAAATTGATATTTCCTTCTATTTTTTTCTACTTGTAATTCTACTGATTTGATCAAGAAAAGTGTCAAAATTAAAAAATAATAATAAAAAAAGAATTAATATAATACATATATTAAACATTGAGTAGGTAGAAGGATGAAGTAAAAATAAAAAATAGAAATATATATTATTTCTCATAAAAAGTATGATCAACTGAATATATTTACGAAGGATTACAACATATTACAAGTTAATTTACCATATATTCACATTAAATAATTATTGTAATTGATTTTACAAATTAATTAATAGTGATATAGTAGATATTTTTAAATTGAATTCCGTAAATGGATTTCACTCTAACATATTTTTAGATAATTTTAATGTCTTTCTAGAATTTTATAATACATTTACCACTTTATACGAAAGTCTTGATATCTTAAGTTTTAGTACATAAATATATGTATAATGTATAAATCTTAAGATTATCCCGTAACAATCTTTGTTTTTATAACATTTCCTCCTTTACATATACAAATGTTCCTTGTGTTTATGCACCATGTATTCGAGATTCTGAACTGAATCAGATTATCCCGTAACAAACTTATTTCTTCTATACACATTATGAACCGGATTAAATAACTTGTAAAATTAGTTATGATCACTTAATATGATCAAACCTAATAATAGTGTGGACACACGTTCTCGGAAAATATAAATATATTTATTTATTGTTTATACTCTTGAACAACATGTTGCAAAGTATAAACTATTCACTGCCGCCGCGTTACGCGGATAATATGCTAGATCTTCTAAACATGTATATCATTAGTCATACCATAAAAAATTACTTGAAGCGATGAATTTAGTTAGTTACCCACATGCATTGCAAAACATAATTATTATGTTTGTTTCATTGTAACTTTACAACTTGTTCAGAAAACACTTGTACATTGGTCACAAAGTACTGCTGCACAGGGTTGTACTCTCAGCTTAAGATATGCTGCCAAGAGCTTTAGCCTTCTCCCTTAGCAAAAACTTTTGCACCTTCCCGGTCGAGGTTCTCGGCAAGTCCTCGAAAACGATAGTTTTGGGCGCCATATAATGCGGCATACGCTCTCGACAATAGTTGATGATTTCTTGACCATCGACATTATAACCATCTTTCAGTTTCACAAACGCACATGGCGTTTGACCCCAGTGGTTGTCGGGTCGTGCAACCACAGCGACCTCGAGAACTGCTGGGTGACTGTAAATTACAGTCTCAACCTCGACAGTGCTTATATTCTCACCTCCTGATATTATAATGTCCTTCGACCGATCCTTGACTTCGATGTAACCGTCCTGATGCTTCACCGCTAAATCGCCACTATGAAACCAACCGCCTGAAAATGCCTCTTCGGTTGCTTCCTGATCTTTAAAATACCCATTCATAACCGTATTCCCGCGAAACATAACCTCCCCCATCGATTTCCCATCACATTCGACGCTCTCCATTGTGATGGGATCTTTCACATCGACCGATTCTAACCCGAGATGTCTCATTCCTTGTCGGGTTTTAAGCTTTAACCGTTCTTCATTTGGCAACGAATCCCATTCGGGTTTCCAATAACACATAGTCCCTGGACCGTAGGTTTCTGTTAGGCCGTACAAATGAGACACACCAAACCCTAGCTCCTCCATCTTGGAAAGAATCAACGGAGGCGGCGGTGCACCACCGGTCATGATCTCGACCTTGTGCGGGAGCGGTTTCCTGTCTGTCATCGGAGAATTCACAATCATGTTTAAAACAGTGGGAGCACCACCCATATGTGTAACCTTATGGAGAGCTATGTTATCAAATATGTCTTTAGGGTCACACCGCCGTATACATATATTTTTACCGCCGACAGCCGCAAGCCCCCAAGCGATGCACCACCCGTTGCAATGAAACATAGGCACAGACCAGAGGTATGTCGACGCTGCCGCCATTCCGTGCATGAAAATGGTGGCGATAGAGTTGAGATACGCTCCGCGGTGGCTATAAACCACCCCTTTTGGCCTCGATGTCGTGCCGGAAGTATAATTTAAACTAATCGGGTCCCACTCGTCGGTTGGCCGGACAACAGAGAACCCGGTAACTCCACCATCAATTAGGCTTTCATAGTCATAGGCGGTAGTAGGTAGATCAGATGGTGGCGGCACAGCTTCGTCGTAGATGGTAACTAGTATTGGGGTTTTTAGGTGTTTGATTTTGAGAAGATCGACTGCGGTTAAAGCATTGTGGAGATATGCATGATCTACGAAGAGGAGTTTAGTTTCCGAGTGGCTTAGAAGGGTCGCTAGCATGTTGGGATCGTGACGGGTGTTGAGAGTGCAAAGGACGGCGCCTGCCATCGGAACTGCAAAATGGAGTTCTTGCATCGCCGGAACATTTGGTGCTAAGCTCGCTACCTGCGTAATTAACGTATTCTTGTTAAAAATCTATCGGGATAAATATTAAACATTAATTTACGTGCCGTTTGTTTTTTTTAAAATTTATATAATAGTAACAAGTTTCACGTTTATTTCATTGAAGTAACTTATTTTTTCTTACTTTTTAAAAACCATTCAAATTTCAAAACTATGTCATTTCTATGTAATTCATTTATTCCAGAAAATTACCGGGTAATCCTTATATAAACTTGCTTTTTTTAATTTAAACTGAAATCGTTTTGAAACTAACTGTTTGGTCGTAGAATTTATAAAAATCGATGAGTTCGCTTTGGCTTCTGTTTTAATCAAAAACCAAATCATTAAGAAACCGGACCCACCAAATATTTAATATTATATATTTTTACAATGGTATAACTATTTAATATATATTAATAATTTTTACTAGTTTATTAATTATTTTGATACTCCCAACATATGGTCATATGAGTTGGGCGATGTTTTAAGATTTCTCTAGATTCGGTTGAGAGTTTGTTTATTAAGTTTATAGAAAAATATATGTTACTTATTAAATTAAAATGATGGATTACAATATGTTTTTAGTCATAACAAATATAAACCTAAAAATAAAATTAGATCAAATAAATTGGTCCGTTAGGTCTAGAAGAGGCGGGTTCGGTTTATAAATTGAAACCATTAATAACACAAAACTGTCAAAATCAAAATCGATAGAAATCAAAACCATTGCTTTTGAAAATTTTAAAACCGAAATTAACGGTTTGGATTTGGTTTAAGCATAAAACTGCCCCAAGCTCACCTCTACCTCCGGCAATCACCTACTAAATTTTGCCCTACCTAGCAGACACCCTAAACTTGTTTTTGTATTTAAGTCGATTTTAAAAAACACTTAGAATAATAAATTTAATATAAAAAACATGTACTCTACTCCTTTAACTTCAAAAGTAGTAAAAATGATCATTTATGATCTATTTTATTGCGAGTTTGGTTCTTTCTAACGATAAATATTACTTAAGTCAGTTAAATCAAGGGCATTTTAGCCTTTTTACCCTTTTTTAAAATTTTTTATTAGTTAAAATATTATCTAATAATTTTATAAAGAAAAAGATATATATCTCTCTTATAATTCTTACTCTCTCCCTATCTATAAACTCTCTCTATCTCTAGAATCACTACTACCCCCCACCCCCACCCTCTTAGCACCACCACATCTCACCCCACCACCCCTCCAGCTTCACACACTCTTTCAGTTCTCTTTCTCTCCCTCCCTCTCTCCTCTCTACCCATTCTACCCTAGAACCATCACCACTCTCCTTGTAGCACCGCTACTACCACCAGATTTGAGCACCGCTACCGGATTGAGTAGATCTATTAATGCCCTCTCCACATGAAGAACACGACAACCACTTAAATATGTCACTAGCATTGATGAATGTTCACCATGGTCAAACTCTTTGGCTGTGATCTTCATCTCTGTCTTCCCATTGTTTTTGCTTTTGGGTAAGAGATGAAGCGTGATAAGTCATTAGATAAATCAAAAGAAAATAAAAGAACACAATAATGCTCTTAATTTCAAGATTCTAGTGAATGTTCATGATAGAAAATCCTTAATAACTATAACCATTAACATAGAATCACCATCAATTTCAATTCCCACAAAAATTCAAAACCCTAACTTTTGGATTAAGAATACAAAGACAAATATGGCGTTAAAACTAGTTTTTTTGTTGAAATTCTTGAATATCATGGTATATATGACATACCTTAGAGGTGTGCACATCTGAGGGTGTTCAATATTCGGATCATACCCGTTTAAACGAGAACCGAACCGTTTAAAAACAGAAAAAATAAACCAAATTCGAATACGGTTTTTTAGATCGGTTTATAAACTGAAACCAATTATAGTAATCGGTCTTTGGTTTGGTTATAGTTTTGAAAATTAGTAAATTAAAAAAACATAATAACATATACATAATTTTTTTTATTACTATCCTATATTCATCTATCTCTATATATTTATGTATACCATGCAAGAATCTAAAATAACCTTGTACGCATACTCAATAATCTTTGTGGTTAAAACAACAATCATATCATCAAAATAACCATGTTAGCTTTTTTTCAAGAAACATGGAAACTTAAAAGCAAGTTTACATAAATCATTTAATTATTAATAATTTATTGGGTGAGAGTGAGATCAAGAAGACAATCGATCACATAAATGAAAAATATAATATATCGGTTTTCATTCTTGGTAAGTTGTATGTATAATATTGTAAGTAGCAAATTATTAATGTATAAATTAAAACATTTGTTTGTGTAAAATGATAAAATGAACTATTACAAGGTTTTTTAAAAACAAATGGCTAATAATCTCCATTGATGTGGTATTCAATTTAGAATTTAAACTTCTTTAAAACGCCTATGCCTTTTGAATTAGAAATATGTTCTTTGGTTTATTGTACCAAACATATTAATAAATCAAGTCAAACATGTCATTAAATTTTATTCGGTTAATTAACGATTTCATGATGTTTAGGATTACCAACAACAATTATCAACTTATTGAAAGAAAAAAAAAGTTTATGGTTAGAATAAAAAGTTTATGGTAATAATAAGAATAAGAAATTCTTAAGTGAAAGGTTTGAAAATGTTGATGGTATTTACCCTGTGGAGCAAATAACTCCCAAAGAAAATGTCTATAAAAAAGAAAAAGGAGAATTCAAGAAAGACTAAGGGGGTGTTTGGTTCAAGTATTGTTTTTTATGAGATTGAGATTTATAATAGGATTTGCATTTGGTGAGATTTAAAATCCCAAGCTGTGTTTGGTTGAGATTTATTCGCAGTGAAGGAACGAAAACACCACCTCCACTACCACCACCAACCACCAACTCCACTGCCACCACCAACCACCAACGACAACAGCGACCACCAACCTACCACCTCCACTGCCACCACCGACCACCACCTCCACTGCGAAGGAACGGAAGCGAAGGTGAAGGAACGGAAGTGAAGGGACGACGGCTACGACGACCTAGGGTTTCTTCACTGTGACGGCGACGACGACCTAGGGTTTCGGTCGTCGGTGAACGGAAGCGAAGGGAACAACGACGGCGACAACAACGACGACGACGGTGACAGAAGCGACGACCTAGGGTTTCTGTCGTCGGTGAACGGAAGCAAAGGGAACAACGAAGGGACGACGACGACGGAAGGGTCACTGTATTGTCGACGACGGAAGCGAAGGGAACAGCGAAGGGACGACGGAAGCGAAGCGAACAGCGATGGAAGGGTCGCCGGAGGAAATCCCATAGACGAGGGATTTTAAAATACCAAGGGGGTAGCATTTCAACATTCCTTTATTTAAAGCATTTGGTGGGATTTTAGAGAAATCCCGTCATTTAGAATCCTTACTCTTTTTTCCACAAAAACACAAGATTTCTTAGGATTTAAAATCCCAATCCCAAGAAATCCCATGAAATACCACGAACCAAACACCCCCTTAGTTTCATGCGGTTCCATCCGGTTTTCCACTGGATCTCACTATTTTTGACCGGTTCTTACCAATTTTGGGTATGTTTGACGTAGCTAGCTGAAAGCTGAAGCTGGGGCTGGAGCTTTTAGGAGCTAGAGCTGAAGCTTTTATTTAAAGCTGAAAGCTGGAGTTTTATTTGTACAAAAGTGTTTGACAAAGTAGCTGTAGTTATAGCTTAAAAATGTAAAAAGACAGAAAATGACACAAAAATAAACATTTAAATATGAAACAAAATTAATCAAATGTTATTTATATAATTTGCGTTTTAAAAGCTCTCAACAGCTCCTAAAAGCTACTTGAAGTAGCTTTTAATTTTGGAGTTTTTTTTAAAAAAAATAAAAGTTCGAGCTCTTGCAACCAAACATAGCTAGTGAAGCTTATTTTCTAAAAACTAAAAGCTCCAGCTCTTAGAAACTCTGAAAAGCTCCCGCCAAACATACCCTTTGACAAGTTCGAGTTTTGAAGGTTTAACCGCAAATTAAAAACCGCCTTAAGGTCCTGTTTCTAGTAGGACTGGTTGAGGGCCGTTTTTAGGGGCGAGCTATCTGGGCAACCGTCCATGATCCATAGCTAGATACACCCACAATTGGTATATATATATATATATATATATATATATATAACCACGTTTATTGAGTCCATATCTACAGACATATAGAAAAAAGGTCCACTTTCTTAGTCTTAGCAGCTAAAGTACAGACCTAGAAATTAAAATAACGATTGGCCTGGAAACCGAGGACGCATAGCAATGTCGTACGGGAAAAAAGCGAAATCATGCCGCCACAAACTATTTGGCTACAGATCAAAAGTCGTTGGTGATTGGTTTTACTTTCACCCTTTCGTTCTTGGCAAACGATGAAACATCAAAACAAACCACAATTGTAAATCACTCAATCCAGAATTCTTTGGTCATTCCTAAACACAATAGGCAATTTCTTATGAAATGATCCAATTGTCCGCAAATTACATCCTCAGGGTTGGTGCTTTTAGTAGGCTGTAGGCATTTTCAAATTTTGTATTGGTCGGCGACATGCAATTGCGTACTATTTTTGTCTTTTAGTGAGAAGATTTCTCTAACCTTTTGAGTAGAGTAGAAAACAGAGTTTTGATAGATGGTAATAAGTTACTTGAAATTAGTGTTCTACGTATGAGATTAGATTTTATCATTTGAGTAAAACACAAGAGTTTTAGTAATTAATTTGTATTTTATCTTTATTTCTTAATTTTATTTTTTGTTGCTTGTTTTGAAAATTAATTTGTATTTGAATAATTGATTTCCGGAATCAAAGCTTCAAAGTTTAGTTGTTCAAACTTTAACAAAACAGGTATAAACTTTATTTTATCTTTGATTTCTTATTTGGGTTATTGATTATTAGTTAATTAATTTGTTTTAATTACTTGAAATCACTTACTTTAGTTACTTATTAATTGGTTACTTTAAATCACTTACTTAAATTTTAATTACTTGATAGCAACTTTAATCGCTTGATATCAACTATCAAGTTTGTTGGTGTTACTTATTTGAAATCTTGGAATACTTGAAAATTAGCCGAATATTATTGATAATCAGTTAATTAGTTTAATAGTTATTTTGTTTTTATTAGATAAAGTGGTTACTTGAATCACTTGATATCAAGTTAATTTGTGTGTTTTATTACATAGTAGAATCACTTGATATCAAATTAATTGGTTTGGTTACTTAAATACCTAAATCACTTAATAACTAATTAATAAATCAAGTTTTCCAAAATGTATTTATCCTTTAATAAAAAAAGAAATAAAAGAGAAAATTTTGAAAGGTTAAAACGATCTCAAAGAAAGTGAGAAAGTGAATGAATAGATTATAATTTGAAAACCTATATTTTAGTTTTGTTTTATATTTGAATATTTTAAGAGTCCCGTGTTTTAGTTTCGCTCTGAACACCGAAAATAATTAAGACGGTCTTGAGTCAAACCGGCCGGTCAGGTCCGGTTTAGCAACCGTTGTGAAAACGTGGAGATAGCTTTAAACAAACAGAAAGTCCAAAGTCTACAACATGCTATGTTTTCTTTGTGGAAAATACTAATGTTGTTTAACAAAATTGCCATTTAGACTTTACTTTTTATAGGCATTTACATGAAATTAATATGAGTGGTTTAATTTTAGACTTTTACTTGTTTTCTATTATTAATGAATTGTTTATTCTTACTAGCAATGCTCTAAAGTAGGCCTGATAATTCGGGTCGTGTTCGTGTTAAATGCTTTGTGTCGTGTTCGGGTCAATCATTTTCGTGTCGATCCATTTTCGACCCAGTTTAGTTTCGTGTCGTGTTCGGTTCGTGTCACTTAATTCGTGTTCGGTTCTGGTCGTGTTTTCGTGTCGACCCGTTTTTTGGAGAAAAAAATAAAATATGTTTTCGGTCAAATAACTTGATTTTCATGTCGGGTTTCATATCGAAAATCAAAATTATAAAACCAATATAATATCTAAAAACACAAACACAAATAAAATTCACAACATAAGTTTGGGAATTCAAACATACGACTAAAAATCCTCAAAAACATGAAAGTTAAAGGGAGTTGCAGCCTTGTAGGCAATTACCTTTTAGAAAGGTTGAACCGAGAGCAAGGTTGTAAAACTCGCTAGGCGGTACTCGAGCGGCCGACTGGGGTGTAGGGAGTAATCGGCCTAGGTGGGAAGTACTCGGGGAGTATTCGGATTCAAACTTTTATATATAAATTTCAAAATTATAAGGTATGACACATTCATGGGACTATAAAATTACAAAATAAATACTCAAATAAGCTGTTAACTCATGACACGAGAAAACTGGTTATGTATTAATGACTTTAATTATGGGAACCAAGGAGACTAAGTATTTATAAAAAAATTTAGGACCTAATTATCCTAAGTTTGACCGAATTGGGGTCGAGTTTTGCATTACTCGGATTCACCTCAACTCGGCAAGGACACCAACCTTGTCACGAGTACTCGGGGAGTACTCGGCCTAGAAAGGAGTTTTACAACACTGACCGAGAGACGACCGAGTCTCTGGAGGCACGACGATGGAAATGGGCTGTCGGCGTCGCAAGAGAGGCTAGGGTTCCATTTCAATTTCGCGACTCACGAGTTCCTCTTTTCTTCTCCAAAATTTTCTTACTTCTATTCTTGTAATTTTGTTATATATTAATTTATCAAAATTTAAATGAAAATAAAAGTCTTTGTAGGTAAAAACTAAAAATTGTAAAATACAAAAACTTAAAAGTGCCGCAATTTAGTTATTAATTTATTGTATATAATTTAAAATTAATAATATATTTAAGTTAAATGTTTTTTGGGTTTTTATATTATTATAAAAAATCGTGCTAAACAGGTTATCTTCGGGTTATCGTGTTCGTGTCGACCAGTTTCAGTCATTTTCGGATCGACCCATTTTTGACCAAATTCAGTTTCAAGTCGTGTTCGTGTCGACTTAATTCGTGTTCGATTCAGGTTGGGTTTCGAATCGTATCAGGATTTATCAGCCCTACTCTATTGTAAACATACAGAAGCAACAACATGGGTATTCATAATTAAGTCAAAAACCATGTATTTTTCTAACTATAGATAGTTTATTACTGTTATGTATAACTTCATCCAAAAACTTTTGTTGTGTAGGAACATCCAACCAGGTTTTGCCACATAACATTATTTTAGATGAGGCGATTATATTGCATCTAAAATGAGGTGTGTGTTAGATTTTGACTTTTGATTATCAATAAAGATGGCTGATTTTTTAATTAAAAAAACACAAGTTTAAAATGAGAGCTGATATATTCGTCTATTTCATCTTCATATTTATGAATCTGATACATGTTATCTTGTGACGAGTAGAAGGATCAAGTAAGAGAAAAAAGTATGATGATATATCATTTTTTTTAAATATTAGGTGCTTATGATGTCGTATTCCAAATGACTAGTTTCCGATCGTTGTTCAGAAAAAGAGAAGAAAGAAATTATAAAAATTAGAAATAAAAATTGTAAAGAGGAAAACTTACAACATCACCGCGAGAAATCTGGAATTGAGTAAGAGCAGAGGCCAGCTTCACGCACCTTCTATGTGTTTCTTCCCATGTATACTTGATCGATCCGTAAATCACCGACGTCCGATCTCTGTAAACATCCGCCGATCGTTCCAAGAAGCTCATCGGTGACAGCGGAGTGTAGTTTGCAGAGCACCGTACAATTCCTTCCACCGATCGCCATTTTTCCAGCTGCAAATCATCGGTGGATTCAGGCAACGGAGACAGCCAAGAGTATTGACGCGACGGTTGATGATGAGTTCGATTTGTTTGATACTGATTTGATTTAGCCGTCGGAGGACGCCGGTACCAGGGGCGGCAGATTTTTGACTTATTGAGGATTTTGTTCATGGAGATGACGAGGAGAGAGAGGATATATATATGATTGTGGAGTGAGAATAGCTTGAGGTTGCAAACTGCAAAGTAGAGATTTTAAACTTATCTTTTTATAGGTGAAGATATTCACTTTTATTCGAAGAATAAGAGAGAGAGAAATCATATGTATGGAATTGAGTGGTAATCATTATTACAAGAGAGAAACCCATTTTACATGTGAAAAATGATTGTCGAATAATTAAACATGACACATCATATTTGTTCGTAAATACGAGAGTAAGCATCATATTTTAAGTTAAGAATGAGTTTCTTAATTTATAAGTTTCACTCTCATATTTGTGAGCCCATGACTAGAACCTTTCCTAACTCAAATTAACTTAAATGTTACACCAGCTTTTATTTCTTTTTCTTCTTAACTTAAATTAACCAAAAACTCAAGTAGCACTCATCTCAAATCAACCCAAATAACTTAAATATTTTCTTTCTCATAACTCTTTCTATAAAACAAAAAAAAAACAAAAAGGAAAAGAATCCTCGGGTTAGTCGGTTGCACGAAGCCAAAATGGGAAAAAGAGAGGGGAACCCGAAATGGGGGTAGGGCTGTTCCCGAAGCCAACCCGAGCCTTTTGGGTCTGGCTATACGCATCGTCTGAGAGAACATGATATGTCATGTTTGACCACAACATGAGAGGATCATAGCCCAAAATGATATATACTTTTGTTATTTCTTTCTACTTTATCTTTCTACTTATTATAAGAGGATATGTAGAATTCACCAATTCTTCTTCTCTATTTTCTCTAGTAATTTTGACATATGCATTGATTTTGTGAATAAAATAACAAGTAAAAAGAAACAGTTAAGTGATATATAACCTCTATTTGCATATATAAACGATAGAAGGTAGAAGTAAAAGTAAGAGGGTGTTTGGGATTGCGATTTGAAAATAGATTATGTGTTTTTAATAATCAGAATAAGATAATCAGCTGTAATAGAAAGTGCTAATGAATAATAGTGTTTGGATTTGATTATATTGCTTCATATCGCAATAATCAGATAATCAGTTTTTTAAGTGCTTAGCAAAGTAGATTAATTGATTTTTAAAGGGTAAAATCACAATAATCAGTTTGAAAAAGCAACTCAAAAGTAGATTTTCAAAACTGCGTTTTGTAGTCTTCAAAACACAAGTAATTGATTTTTAAAAAACACAACCCCAAACACTTTAAATTAATTATATGTGATTTCAAATCACAATAATCAAATAATCAGTTTTTAAACGTAATCCCAAACATCATAATACCTACCTAACTTAGAGAGAGATAATAGTAACATTGAATGAGATAATAATAACATTGAATATAGCATTGATGTGTTTTATAAGTTGTCAACTTTGTCAAGTTCACTTCACCTTTATCTGACAATTTGGCTGTGTATTCACTAAAATAATCCATGTAGTTATGATATTGTTACAAAGTCGACCCTTAGAGTAGCTAGTTTTAAAGTTGGGGGTAATGGTGTTTTGAATTAAAACTTGTTATTTAATAAGGATAAAATTGTTATTTTTTTGTCTAAACAAAGTTAACAAATGGAATTCATTAGAATGGATCAAAATCATAAAAAAATGGATCATAAATGATTATTCTTATTATTTTTGAAGTTAAAGGAATAAAATATGATTGTTAAAGAACCATTAACCAACTCGAAAATGAATGATAGTGATTGTTAAAATGGATCATAAATTTTGTATTACATCTTTATATACACCATTCATTGTTTTTGAAGTCAATATACCATTATTATCAATTATAAGTACTTTCGATTATAGCAACATATAATTGACCATGAGAAAAAATCGGG
Organism: Dittrichia graveolens; assembly: GCA_038502395.1. Taxonomy (NCBI): domain Eukaryota; kingdom Viridiplantae; phylum Streptophyta; class Magnoliopsida; order Asterales; family Asteraceae; genus Dittrichia; species Dittrichia graveolens. Next base: position 78,138,056 of record JARJIL010000001.1, on the reverse strand, counting down.
CTTCTATGAAAAATCAGAAATATTATAGAATTTACAGGTTATTGTCATGATGAAGATCGATAACATATGTGAGAATATAATTCAGCAAAAAGAAAAAAATAATGTACGCTTAGATTATTTTAGATGTGTATCTATAATGAAGTATAATAATTTTGAAAAGATTACTAAAAGGATATTGTCATTATACGTAAACTGAAAGAAAAATTTATCCAATTGAAATTATAAATCTAATAAAGTAAGTCTTACTTATTTGTAGTTGATTGATAAAAGTATTTGTATAATTTTTTATTATGAATAATCATAAAAGCATTACACAAGCACTCACATGTAAAATGTAATATCTTTGTAATAAATATAATGTTATATTTATATTAATATAATATAAATTGAATACTTATCTCTGGTAACAAATAATCGTCATATAAGATGTGATATCTATGTATAAATACACACATTTGTGGAGCTAACATTTAAAAGAATATAATTTAAATTTAATATTAAAATTATGAAGATATAGATAAATATGGACAAAATTTAAAGTTAGCAAAGTTTGTTTAATAATGTACATGTTGATGAACATTATTGATGATTTGTATTTTCAAACAAATCATTATAAAATTCAAATGTATGTCATAGTTTGCATTAGTTTAACCTCTAAAAACAAAATTGATTCCTCAATATTAAATAAATGGATAGTCAGGATTATATAATTAAAATTGATTTGTTAAACGAAGGTTTAATATCGTCTAATAGATTTTATCTCAATTAGTGTTTTATTTATATTATAAGATTTAGAGTCGAATAAAATAATATATATCTTTTACTTTTTTCCCTCTTCTCACAGCCATAGATTCAGGTAAAACGTGAACTTAAAAAGTGCTCATGCAAAGATTGCTTTTCCCATGCCCATTACCGTTCTATCTTCTAGATTGATAAAAAAAAATACGCTAGGCCTCACACATGTAATCAATGTGGGCACTTGGTAGCAAGGTCAACCTGTTACCAATCGTGGTTAGATTAACCACGCACCGAGAAAAATTATAAATTATTAGGTGCTTATTAGGAATAGCAAAAGGGCGGGGATTGGTCCACCGCTGTTGTTCCTATTTAATAAAAGATGCGAAGATTTAAACAGTGATCTCCTTCGGGTAACCAGGAAAACGGAGGAGAAACGGATATCCCCGTTTAATATAAACATGTGATTAAATAGGTAATTTTTATTGTGGATCTACCTGTTAAAGTAAAAGTGTGATTTTTCACTATGGGGATTTTCAACGTTAAGATTTTACCATGATTTTTAGAAAACAATAATACTAAATTATATAACATTATCAAATACAAACATAATTAAAGTCTTAAAGAATCTAATTGCATCTAAAATATCAAAACCAAACAATCTAAATAAAGACAACGATTAAAATTAGGTAGTGTGAAAGTGTATAAAAATTTATATATTTTATATTTAAAATTAATTTATGCATATTAATATATATATATATATATATGTGTGTGTGTGTGTGTGTATAATTAATATTAATATTAAATTTTAATGAGGTATCGGGTAATCGGGGTGGGGAACATCAAACCCGTTCCCATTTAAAAAAATCGGGTTTTCCTCATCTATGTTTAAAATAATCGGGTTTTCCCCATCCCCGATTATTATCCCCGTCCCTGCCCCATTTATGTCGATTTTTAGTGTTTCCTGTCAATTTTGTTTGTTTTCCATCCCTAGTACCTATGATGCATTGATGCCTTTAAAAATAGTTGTGATAAATCGTATTCTAAATGTCTAATTTTCGATCGTTAACAGAAATCCAAACACCAACTAAAAATCTTAAAAAATTAATCATCAAACAGATTTATTGAAGATATAATGAGTATGTTTTTTAGAAATAAATAGAAATTAAAAATAGGAAAAAGTGAGGTGCGCAGGTAGAAGCATGATAAGTTTTTCTACCCTTACAAACACTTGAATGAGTAAGGCACTGTGTATGGCTCATCCCGAGCCATTCGGATTCCAACATGGTTTCATATGGTAAGCATCCTACACCCATATGCCTCCCTTCATGTTTGATTTGGGTTGAGTGATCGAGCTCACCAACCCGGTCTCTTCCTCTTCTTTTCTCTCTGTATCTTTCTCATTTCTCTATATTTAGGTCGCTAACATGAAAGGAAAGTCATACAGATAATCTAAAAGATGAAATAACTAAAATACACTTATTTAAAGTGTTATGAAAACATATATCATAATTATTTTTAAAAACATTAAAGAAACGAATTGTTATTTAGAAAATATATATGTTAGAATCAAAGTTTTGTATTTATCATTTGAAATCTATATTACTTATGTACATGCAATTTACTTTTCACCATTTTTCATAAACAACTTAAATACTTGTCTATGTTTGGGTTTTCCATGCGAGTGTCCCTCATAACCTACCGGTTCCACATTCAATTTGGATTTTGATGACTAGCAAATCGCATGCTCATTATTAAAAATGTATGTGCTAGAAATTAAAATAATATATAAACTAGGTTAAAAATCCTTGTATTAAATAGATTATTTTCAAAAAATTGGATAAACCATGAAATTTCCAGCAAAAAATAGCAAGAAAAAAACTACTACGATGAATATTTCTATGATGAAATATCAGGAAAAAAGGAAACAATATATTTTGTTTGGGGCTAACCCTCCCTTAGAGGTGTACCCTGGTGCCGGTCCAACCGGTCTTCATAGGACCGTCAAAACCGGACAGGTTTTGACCCTGTCCAGGATCACTAGTGTCAGTCGGGATGTGGTTCTGGTCCAAATTGGTCCAGGCCCTAGGACTGCCACAAACCAGTCCAAAAGTCGGTCTAAACTGAACCGGTCCAAATGTCCAAATCGGTCCAAAAAATAGATCCGGTGCGGACTGGATCAACCAGTCCCAACAGTTATTTTTTGAAATTTGGGGTACAATGGCTAGTTTCCCGGTCCAGACCGGTCCGAATGGCTAGTTTTTTTTGTAATTCTTCTATTATTATTTGTATTTGTACCGCAATCTCTTGTCAAGTTATTTTTTCTAAATAATATGTATTTTAATTTCGAAGAATATGTTAGTTATTTTTAACAAAATATGCAATTTTATTTCATACAAGTGCACTTTCATTAAAATTTTCAACAAGAGGAGTATATCTTTTCAACAATTATATATGTTTATAACTTGTAATTTATTTGCCAAAAATTTTTAACGAATAGCGAACCGAAAAAGGGGAAATATCTAAACCAAAACTTAAATTACAAAACCGAAAATGTCTAAACCAAACCAAAACATATCCGAACGAAAACTAGACACGTGTGAACCGAAGTCAGACTGGTCCGACGAGGACTGGTCTAAAAAAAGACCTGACCGCCCAAAACCCAAATTGTCTTACGCGAGGACCAATCCGCCGAGGACCGGACCCACCCCGGACCGGACCGGCTAGAAAGGGTCCAGGACCGAATTTTTGCACCTCTACCCACCCTTCAGAACTTTGGGCTAAGTCTATTTATGCGGCCCGGCCCAAAGTTTTGAGCCTTACCCTAGACTCTCCCATATAAATAGGGGAGTCCCCACCTCATTCAAAGGTCTCTATCTCAACCTCCTCACTCTCATTCTCTCACTTGGAATTTCTCTCCTCCTCACCACCAAGAACTTGCCAAACTCTTAACCGGTCCCTCTAGCGCTTATGCCTACCAACCTATGCATGATCACTGACATAACCCTACCCTAACATGACTCGCAACTATTCAGGATGGTCATTTATAGCGATTAATTTCTAGCTAGGAATTAGTCTTTAAATTGCATTCAAATTATTCCAATAATCCATTTAAACCAATTTCATCAATTTCAACACCATGCATCCATGTAATGATCAAACCAATCTTTTAAGCTCACAAATCCGCCATAAACAAGAAAAATTAAAAACATGCCACCATGAAACCATCTTTCTACTTACAAAATCCTACTAATGTCACATTTGATAATTATAAGTCAAAACACATGTATAATCAAGAGATCATATCAACTTACAATGCATTCCTCAATAATTAAATAAGAAAATGTTACAAAGAAAAAAACTATTTATCTATTGCACGATTACAAATTACCGATTTAACTAAGTGATTCCTAAAATATTTTTCTAAGTACGAAATATATTGCCTTCGGACATGAATGTTTTATACATAAGCAGCCTTTCCAAAGCCACCATGTCATCCTCTAAAACCGAAGTGACAGGTAAAAGAACACAAGGATATAACTTGCATTGTTGCTTAATTTCCATATTGCAATTTCAGTAAGTCAAAAACATCCAGCATCACTGTTAAGAATCATTACTAATAAAAAGATTGAAGAAAGGTGAAATCTTAAAACTTATTACTATAATTAGTTTTATAGCCCTATTGGGAGGTGAATAGATAATGGAAATTAATATCACACACATATTTATTTACAATTTTCAGTTATAGCATTTGGAAGGATGGAAAGCATGTTAATTTAGTAACAACAATTTGCGAATGAATCAAGGTTAACATAAAATTAGAACATTTGGAAAAGGAAAAAGTTTGTTTGTTTAGATGGTACAGTTTTGTATAAACCTCACAAAAAACAGGCATTTATAGATAACTCAAACAACAACATGCTCCATTATTCGGCAAAAATTCAAATTCCCAATCTAAAAAAACCCTAAACCACTGTGCACACACATACGCAATCAAAACTTTCAATGTACTTCATAAACATGCTATGTATATTAGCAAATCCAATCAATTCAAACACTTATTAAATGAACACTAAAACAATAAAATACACATAAGTCACATAATAGGAAGCAAAAATAGATCAAGCATTGAGCTCTCATATATCAAAATTAAAAGGGAAAAAGAAAAAAGGATTAAAAGATAATAGTTTAGTGATTAGGAAAAGAAGGCGGTCATCGGCAATTAGGTTAACCCAATTAATCATTCAACCACTGTCCATGTGTATATGCAATTAGAAAAAGAGGACAATCGTACCTTGAGAGGAAAGTAAAAATGAAGATAATTTAAGCAATGGGAAAATTTTTAGAAAAACCTAGAGATAAAGAGCTAAAGAAGTCGAGTATGTACTCAAAATGTGGTGGTTCTTGAAATCTATAGGTGAGAGTGAGGCCGAAGGATAAATAATTAGAGTTCGTCGGCCGGCGAGAGAATGAGGTTGTGGGAGAGAAAACTGAAAACTTTAATGGAAGATTTACTGTAAGTATTGATTTGGAAGAGGATGATTGAAAATAGATAAGGAAGGATAGATGGGCGGGAAAACTAAATATCGAAGGTCTAGGAAAATGCCATGTGAAAAAAAGAGGTTTTAGAATGGTGACATATGACACGGAGTTAGTCTATTATTATAAAAGAAAGATGATTTTGTAGTTTAATCATCTAATTATTTTTTTTCAAATTATTGTATGTATGGACATTTTACGTAATATTTGAATATGCGTTTATTTATAATAGTATTGTACTCTGATATCGCTTTTATTTACTATATATTTAACGCGATATCTGTTAGAATTAAGCCATTTATTATGCAAAAAAAGGACAAAAGTTGTTTTTTACTTTTGTTTATTACTTTCCAGGCTTACAAGATAAAAGGCGAAAATGTTAAAGCTTAAACGAGAAAAATCAAGTTTTATGGAAAAAGAGAGGGTGGCGACACAACATGTTTGTTAGATCGCGATGTGATAAGTATAAGATGGCATAATTTAAAAGTTTAAAACTAATAGATAACGCGAGAGAAGTTTTTTTCGTGACGGGAAGCATGTCATGGACGTGACGACCATGCTTATCCAAATCTATATAAATCAAATTCCTGTCGGTTTTGGAGACTTGTACCTCACTTTTTATCACATTAGAACTCTAAGAACGTACCGGAGGCTGTTCAAGGAAGATTGGAAGCTGGAACTTGAAGATCAAGGCTAAAAGTGTGAAGATCAAGTGCATTCATCATTGGTTCGACTCTGGTTTTCATCTTTATTCTGATTATTATGTAACATCCGAGAAACCGGCCTAGTTGAAATCTGTAAAAGTATTTACGTGATTATTTGTTTATATTAATAAATAATCGAACTCGAGTTATATGTGATAAAATGAATATTTTATCTTGCATGTGTTTATGATTTAGATGAATTCGTTTTTGAACGAGGGTCACAGAAAATACCTCGTTGAATGTTAATTAATTGCGATTGACCACTTATTTGATTAACTGTAAGTTAGTAAGCAGTGTAGTGTTTGTCTTGCAAATATCTGAAAACTTATGCCGCCTCATATTTAGATATACTTCACTGTGAAGTATTTTTCATGATTGTATGTGTGTTTGTATACGTGAGTTTTGAAGAAAGAAACCAGAGAAGTTTTAGTAGCAAACTTGATTTCTTGAATCTTTGATTGAGTGAAAGATATTGCAAAACAAAGGTTGGTTTATGCTCTTAATATGATTCTTGTTAGTTTTGAATTGTTTTGTTGGGTTTTGATGCTTAAGACTTGAGGAACACCATTAATGGAGATATGAAGAACAATATGAAACTTGAGAAGTGGGTTTTGAAGATTTTGATGTTTTTAATTGGTTTTGGTGTGTTTTTGATGATTGTTTATATGTTATATGAAGTTGGTGTATAGTTTGGAAGTGTTCTTAAAGATTTGTAGATTTCAAGTTCTGGGTTTATGTATTTGTTCGATTGGAACAAGAACAAGGAAGTAATGAAGAAGATGAAGTCGATTGGGGGAGTGGTCCGACTTTGGCCTTGGTCCGACTTGGTTAATACTGATTGCTTTATTCGACCTTTGGTGTGCAACTTGGAGATAGTCCGACTTGTACTTATGCATTTTGGAGGTTGGTCCGACTTTCTTCTGCTCTGACCTTTGGGTCTAACTTTTGGAGGTGGTGCGACTTTGATGTTGTAACATCTTGATTTTGGGCCTAGTGGTTACGTAGGCCAAGGTATGTTTAAATGTGATTATTATTTGATTAAATGTGTACTTACTTATTGATTATGGAAATTGCTTAAGTTAATTATTGGTAATTAGTTAAGCAAATTGGAAGTTTATATATATTTAATTATATATGTGAAAGGATATTAAATGAAAGAATATATGTATGTACGTACGTATGCATGCATGTAGAGATATTTATATGAATTTGTGAGTCATCACAATGTATGACACCACCTGCTTAGATATAAGTGAATGCTCAAGTGGGTTTTAAGAAGAAATAAACATCAGTTACTTTGAAAGTGTGTTGCGTGTGTTTTGAGAGAGAAAGAACAAGGAGAACACAACTTGAAAAGTGAAAGTGAGAAATTAGTGTTGGATAATTCAAAGTAAAGGTATGAATATGTTCTTAGCTCGATTCTGATCATATTGGTATGTTTTTCTAATGTTATACATATATATATGATGAATCACCATGAAAGAGTTCTTGAGGAAACCTTGTTTGGTGGGTTTTGTTGGATTTAAGGGTTTTGATGTTTTAAACATGTTCTTGATGCTTCTTGGTATGCTAAATGATGTTTTAAATACGGTATTTTTAAACAAGATGCGGTAATTTTTAAATGAGATTTATTGATTCCTTTAATCAAGATGTAGTACTTATAAACGTACTTTATGTTTTTTAGACAAAACAAAGTGATATTAAACTGGACGAGGTGATTTTGTTGACAAGATGCAGTATTTCTCATTTAGAAAGACACTACATCTACTCTAAAAACACTACATATAATCTAAAAACACTGTATCAAATATGAAAAACATTGCATCTCATATTCACTCCTTGCTTTATATTTTTTTTATTATTGATACAATATATATTTAATATAATCCACCATCTCTACCCCTACACACCTATCTTGAAAAAAATCAATAGCAATAACAACTAACATGTTTTAAAAATAATAAAATATGTAAATTTACATAGTCACCACATCCAAAATTATGTTAAATATATATCCACCATAAATTGAATTAATTCTATCATTCATTTAATTATATTAACACCACCGTCAATAATTCCATGTGAATTAATTCCACGGCCACAAAGCACCGTTTGCAGCGTTCATAGGGTGATGCGCTCGCAAATGATCCTTTCACTACTGAAGATCTAATGTGAAGGGCGGAAAAATATGAACGTTGCGAACACATTTAAAATGGACGGTGGAATTTATTTTTTGCAGCGCCAGTAGAATTGTTGACGGTGAGCTTTTCATTTACACTCGATGGTGGAGTACTCTATCTTTAATTATCCTAAATATAAACACACTTCACATACTATTTCTAAAATCTATGTGCATGAGTTTTTTAATTTATATAATAATATGTGTTTTGCTTTCAATGGTATAAATGGATGGATTTTATTATATCTTTTTCCTACATCTAAAATAATACAATATACATTTGGTCTACGGTACAACTATAGTTTAATTGAAGATGGTATGTCTTGATGCAACAAAGTGGATGTAAATGAAATGTTGTGTTTTCTAATAAGATGCATTAGTTTTTTTATATGAAAAACTATTGAATTCTTCAACCAATATGCACTAGTTTTAAGAGAGTATGTTTTTTGAGATGAGAGATACAGTGATTTTAAGTTGGTTGTAGTAATTTTGTGAACAAAACTAGTATTGTACATCTCTTCTAGAAAATTAGTACATCTAGATTAAAATCGTTGCATCTTGTGTAGAAAACATAAGTTCCTTTAAAACTACTACATCTTGAATTGGTTGAAAAATTCAATTGCTTTTCATTTAAGTCCCCCTCCACTCTTTGCACCAATTCCTCAACCACCCATGCATCTAGGTTTCCAATTGCCGAAGCCATATGAACCAATGCACGTCACCCAATGGTTAGGAACTATCATGGTACAAAGTACTATATCTCAAACACTGGTCCGGATCAAAACTCAAACCACAAGGGTCACATAAAGCACATGCCATAAAGGCCAAGCAACTCAAGCATTTAAGCTTACCAATAACCACATAACCACATAAGTGTCACATAACTCATAGCCCTATAAATGCTCCACAAACAATATCATTTGGCATCTCAATGCCCATAACACACCATAGGTGTAAACATAATTTCATTAACTTAAAAATCATATGTGTTATTACGAGATTATAGCTCACTCCTATATGGAGTATCATGTCTGAAGAAATTATCAAGTATAAGCCCAACATTAACATAGACCTTCTCTGAAGTGGAGCATTGGTCTCATTTGTTTCCATAAAACAAGTTCACCAACACATAAAGATTAAACAAGTTCCACATTCTCTAGTTCAATAAGTTTCATAAAATATTTTGCCAAACATATAAAACACATTTATGATGACTTATAAACTTTAACAAAAGTTGGGTATCCGCAGGGTGTACTCACCTGAGGGTGTGATCCCTAACCAAAAACAAGATTTCTTAAGAGTATTCTAACATCCTGCAGTTGGGCCTAGTAGAAACGTAGGCTTGGGTATGTTACACGTGAACCATTGTGTGATTATGTTTAATTGATTATTAGTTAAGTAATTAGCATAATTATTAATCATTTAATTAATATATATGTGGGTTATATTTATATATATATATATATATATGATTATATGTGTGTACGGTTGCTTGTGTGTGTGTATGCATGCAATTGATTTAAGGGTGACACCTCCTCTTTGCATATATATATATATACATGTGGGTTGGTGCATAATCCTTTCTTCACTTTGAAGTATTTGTGTGTGTGAACATTGTGTGTAAACCGAGAGCAAAAGAAGAAGAGGAAAAGCAATCGGATTATTGGTTTCTTGGTTTTGTGAATTCAAGTTAACAAGGTTTGTTGATTCTTATTTGATTCTTGTTAATATGCTTTGGTTAGTATTAACATCCTAGGATTTTGAGTAGGTTTTGATATGAACATCATATGAAATTGCTATATGAGTTGGCGGATTTGGTGTTCTTGGGTGTTAAGGTGTTTTGATGCATGATTTTATGTTTAATCATGTTTATATGTGTTTTGATAAACTTGTATGAACTGGAAATGAAAATTATACAAGTTATGAAGTTGTCGGATTCTTGAATAATGAAGATGGCAGATTTTGATGATGATGATGATGATGAAAACCGTGTGTGAGAAATCCGGGTGTTGAATCTGGTACTTTAGAAATTCGAAACTTGTGAAATGCGGAACTTATGGTGAAATCCGATTGTTTGAATCCGATGGTGGATTCCAAGTATGAAATCCTAATGTATGTAATCCGATGATCAAATCCGACAGTTGAAGATTGAAGGGTGAAATCCGATGGTAGTGTCAGATTTCATTGAAAACCGACAAGTGTTGCGGATTGACTTCAAATCCAACAGATGTATCGGATTTCTTAGAATCCGATGGTTTTAGCGGATTTTGCATAAATCCGATAGTAGTATCGGATTTCCTTGAAATCCGATAGTTTTGGCTGTTGCTTGCATTGTTTAATGCTATGTGTTATATGTGTATACATATGTGAATCTTACATGTTTATGTTTGATTAAATGGATATAAATATATGATTGATATATATTTATGAATTGGATATTGATGTTTGGTTGTTATGTTTTCAGGCACAGACAAGACTCAGTAACATTAACATTAGATCACTGACTGGAAAAGCTGAGAACCAGATGTGAGTGGATGTTTACTCACGAGTGATATTAGGTGTACTGGTTTGGTTGCAACTATTGTTGGTTTGATACATAGATTGTATATCTAATGATTGATTAACAGTTGAATGTTAATTGTTGCATCTCTGATATGTATACATGATGGAAGGGAAGTCAGTTTTCGAATGGGCTTATGGGCTGGGTTCATTTGCTATTAGATAAGCAGTATTAGGATCTTGGGATGCATTTGTTGCTACTAGAGGATAATACTGTGTGAGAATAAAAAAATGGACTATCGGTAAACCTTTGCTTTGGCCGGCATTGGTTGTAGGTTCCTGCAGAACCACCGGTCTTCCCAGGGTGTTTATTTGTGGTTGTTGATATCATGCGGTTCAGGCTGATATATCTGTTGTGATTGTACTCCATTCACTTAGCTTTGTGCTAATCCCCCACCTCTCACTCTTTTTACAGGTTTTGGTAAGTCAGCGGCTCGGCTAAGAGTGGTTAGCTTGGGGAGTAATCACCTAGGACTCTGATAGATTATTTGTGACGAGCCGTGTTTTGTAATACTGATATTTAAACAGGATGGTTTATGTACAGTTGTAAATACTTTTTTTATTTAATTCTCTTCGGCAGTGATTGTTTTAAATGAAAATTTTTCGGTTGAAAATACGGTGTTACAAGTTTGGTATCAGAGCCTTGGATTGGCAGTGTAGGCACAGTGGAAGTGTTACATTCCCAAATCTTGGCTCGTGGTAGGTCGATTACTCCTTAGGTGTGGGATTGTGGTGAATTGGAGTGTGGTGGAGTTAGTATGTTATGTACTAACGGATTTATCTATAAATCGTGAGGTGATGTGATTGTTACAGATAACAATGGTTGGACGTGATTACTCAACCGGTGCCCCTACTGTCCCATCTTCTGCCGAGGTCCCTACTACAACAATTGAAGTTCCAACCAATGCTGGTACATTTGGTACAACAGGTGATGAGAGGGATGAGTATATTTTTCAGCTTGAGGGTCAACTTCAAGATTTGAGAAAGGAACCGGAGAAACAAAGACAAGTTCTTGCATCACAACCACCGATTATTTCCATAACTTCAACTACAGTTGAGATACCACCTATTTTCCCAGCAGTTACTACTTTGGTAGAGGTTCCTCCGATGTCTATGCCAATACCACCATTATCACAACCGATATCTCAACCCTTCTACTATCCGTTGTTTCCTCAAGGACCCTATCCTCAAGGATCTATACCACAGGGGTCTATGCCGCAAGGATCTTATTCGTATCCATATATGGGATTTCCACCCAGCATGGATGCTTGCAACTGTGAGGAGGAAATGCGAGTTTGCTTTGCGACTAGGATGTTAAAGGGCAAAGCGATGATCTGGTGGGATTCCATTACCACTCATTTATCGAGAGCACAGATGGATTCAATCACGTGGAATCAATTTCGGGATAAACTGTGCGAACAATACTGTAATGCCTTTGAACTGAATAAGATAAGGCAGGAGTTCATGGAATTGAAGATGACGCGGAAGATGATGGTGGATGAACTGGTCGAGTAGTTTAATGCGAAGCTGAGGTTTGTGACTCAGTGGGTGCCTGATGAACCTTCCCAGGTTCAGCATTTTATTAGAGCATTGCTGCCAGAGTATAGGAGCACTACCCGTTTAGCTGGATCTCTGTCCCAGGCTTTCACCTTGGCAATATCTGCTGAGGGGGACATCCAGGCTAAAGACAAGCAGAACAAGGATGAGGCGGCTTTGCAGAAGCCGAGGTATGATCAGGATGGGGGTAGCCAGCAGAAAAAGAAGTGGTAGGGTAACCAGTCCCAGGGCAACCAAAGCAGGAAAGCGCCTATAAGGGATTCGGGGGTGAAATCACAGTGGTGTACGAGGTACAGGGCTACTCACACTGGGCATTGTACTGCTCAGATTATGCGATGTGTGAGATGCGGAACCCATGGGAATGAATCGAAAGATTGTCGGTACCCTCGAAATGTCTGTTGGAACTACCAAAAGGAGGGGCATAGGGCAGGTGATTGCCCTACAAGGAGAAGACCAGGGGCAGGGTCAGGGACTGGGGCAGGGGCGGTTGGGGGTTCGTCAGCGGCAGGAGGGCAGAAGAGGAAGAATCCTCCGACTCCGGAGGGTAGGATGTTCCGAATGACAGTAGACGATGCTACTACCACTGATGATGTTATCACCGGTATGTTTCTTATAAACTCCCTACCTGCTCGTGTGTTATTTGATTCTGGAGCGAATCGCTCCTTTATTTCTGTAGCTTTTTGTGGTAAGTTGAATTTGCCTACTACTGTTATTTCGGTACCGATTGAGATAGAAGTACCAGATGGTAAGATAATGCCCGTTACGACTTCAGTGACGGGTGTTGAGATTGACATAGATGGTAAGTGCTTTCCTGTATCATTCCTATTGATGCCATTAGCGGGTTTTGATGTGGTTCTGGGGATGGATTGGTTGAGTAAGCACATGGCGAGTATTAAATGTCATAGGAAGCTGATTTATTTTCCGTTGTCTGATGGGTCGCATGTGGTGGCTCGTGGGGAAAGAAACAAGTCTACATTTCCTATTATATCTATGTTAAAGGCCAAGAAATCCTTGAGTAAAGGATGCGAATGTTTTCTAGCATATGCTATTGATGCTAGAAAGGAGAAATGGGCAATTACTGATGTGCATGTCGTATTAGAATATTCTAAAGTGTTTCCGGATGAGTTACCTGGGCTACCTCCCGTTTGAGAGGTAGAGTATAAAATTGATTTGATACCAGGTTCTAATCCAGTGGCAAGGTCTCCTTACCGGTTGGCTCCTTCTGAGATAAGGGAGATGATGACACAGATTTAGGATTTGTTGGATCGGAGATTTATTCGTCCGAGTTCTTCACCGTGGGGTGCACCAGTCTTGTTTGTGAAAAAGAAAGATGGTACTCTACGTATGTGTATTGACTACAGAGAATTGAATAAGAGGACGGTAAAGAATAAATACCCTCTGCCCAGGATTGATGATTTATTTGATCAGTTGCAGGGTGCTTCGTATTTCTCTAAGATCGATTTACGATCGGGTTATCACCAGGTACGAGTTTCTGACAAAGATGTTGCCAAGACTGCCTTCCATACCCGGTATGGCCATTATGAATTTTTAGTCATGCCGTTCGGTTTGACTAACGCACCTGCAGTGTTTATGGATTTGATGAACCGGGTTTGTTGACCCTTTCTAAATAAATCTGTGATAGTATTTATTGACGACATTCTGGTTTATTCTAAATCCGAAGCTGATCACGAGATTCATTTGAGACAGGTTCTTGAGACATTGAAGCGGGAGCAATTGTATGCCAAGTACTCAAACTGTGAATTCTGGATGCGAGAAGTTCACTTTCTGGGGCATGTCATTTGCAGTGATGGAGTCAAGGTTGATCCGGCAAAGAAAGAAGCAGTGATGAATTGGGAGGCTCCGAAGTCACTCTCTGAGATTAAAAGCTTCTTGGGATTGGCTGGTTATTACAGAAGATTCATAAAAGATTTTTCTAAGATTGCGAATCCCATGACTAAGTTGACTCGCAAGGAGGTTCTATTTAAATGGAGTGATGAACAGGAGAGAGCTTTTCAGATGTTGAAACGACTCTTGTGCCAGGCTCCTATTCTTGCTTTACCGGTTGGGTCAGATGACTTCATAGTTTACTGTGATGCGTCATTGGCAGGGTTGGGTTGTGTGTTGATGCAACGGGATAGAGTTATTGCGTATGCTTCTCGTCAGTTGAAACCTAATGAGAAGAACTATCCAACCCATGATTTAGAACTGGCAGCTGCGGTTTTTTCGTTAAAGCTATGGAGATATTATCTTTATGGTACAAAATGCGTCATTTGTACGGATCACAAAAACCTGCAGTATGTATTTTCGCAGAAAGAACTCAATATGCGACAGAGGCGATGGCTGGAACTTGTTAAAGACTATGATTGAGAGATTCGCTATCATCCAGGGAAAGCCAACGTGGTAGCCGATGCTTTGAGTCGAAAGAGAGTTAGTGAACATATCAAATTTATGTGAATTGAAATAGTTCTGACTTAATTGATCGATTAAAGGCAGCTCAGTTGGAAGCATTGAAGGATGAAAACTTGAAGTCAGAGATTATGTTAAAGAAAAAGAATGATCTGACCGATGATTCTAGGGGATTGAAGATTTATCAAACTCGTGTTTGGGTGCCTTTACTTGGAGGTCTTCGGAATTTGATTATGACTGAGGATCACAAATCTAGACTATCTGTTCATCCAGGTAGCACAAAAATGTATAACAATCTGAAGGTGCTATATTGGTGGCCGACAATGAAGACGGATGTTGCACAATTTGTGGAGTCTTGCCATATTTGTGCACAGGTTACTAGAAACCCTATGGATCACTAAAACAGTTGCAAACTCCAGAGTGGAAGTGGGAGCACATAACGATGGATTTTGTAACTAAACTTCCACGTACGCAGAGGAATAATGATATCATTTGGGTGATCATGGATAGATTGACCAAGAGTGCTCACTTCTTGGCTACCAGTGAGACGGCATCACTCAGTAAGTTGGCTTAGTTGTATATTGATGAAGTTGTTTCCCGACATGGTATACCGCTTTCGATCGTATCAGATAGAGATTCCAGGTTTGTGTCGAATTTCTGGAACAGTTTACAGCGAGAGTTGGGTACACGTGTTAATCTGAGTACAACTTACCATCCTCGGACAGATGGGAAATCTGAGCGAACTATTCAGACACTTGAGGATATGCTGAGGGCATGTGTGCTAGAATATGGAGGTTCTTGGGATTCCTATCCGCCGTTGATTGAATTCGCGTACAACAATTCTTATCATTCGAGTATCGGTATGCCACCTTATGAGATACTATATGGTCGTCGCTGCCGTACTCCTACGTGTTGGTTAGAGGCGGGTGAGAAACAGTATGGAGGGCCGGATATTGTGTAGATCACCGCAGATAAAGTAGCTATTACGCGAGAAAAGTTGAAAGCTGCGAGGGATCGACAGAAAATGTATGATGATCCACGTCGTAGGTCTGTTGTGTTTGCTGAAGGTGAATTGGTTTATCTGAAGGTTTCTCCGTGGAAGGGGTTTATCCGTTTTGGAAAGCGAGGAAAGTTGGCTCCTCGTTATATTGGGCCGTTTCGTGTTCAACGGGTGGTTAATGATTAGACTGTTACTCTCAATCTTCCAGCAGAATTGTCAGGTATTCACAATACCTTTTAATGTTTGTTACTTGTGGAAATGTAGAGTTGAGGATGAAAGTCAGATTCTACCTCTACATGATCTTAAAGTTGATTCAAGCAAGAAGTTAGTGGAAGAGCCAATTGAACTACTAGATCGGAAAGTGACGAAACTGCGTAAGAAACAGATTCCAATTGTTTTAGTTAAGTGGAGACACAGTTTGGGTTCAGACTTGACGTGGGAAACTGAGGCCAATATGAGAGCTCGTTACCCTCATCTGTTTAATAGTGAATAGATTCCGACGACGGAATCCAGTTTAAGGAGGGAGGATTTGTAACATCCTGCAGTTGGGCCTAGTAGAAACGTAGGCTTGGGTATGTTACACGTGAACCATTGTGTGATTATGTTTAATTTATTATTAGTTAAGTAATTAGCATAATTATTACTCATTTAATTAATATATATGTGGGTTATATATATATGATTATATGTGCGTATGGTTGCTTGTGTGTGTGTATGCATGCAATTGATTTAAGGGTGACACCTCCTGCTTGCATATATATATATATATATATATATATATATATATATATATATATATATATACGCGTGGGTTTGTGCATAATCCTTTCTTCACTTTGAAGTATTTGTGTGTGTGAACATTGTGTGTAAACCGAGAGCAAAAGAAGAAGAGGAAAAGCAATCGGATTATTGGTTTCTTGGTTTTGTGAGTTCAAGTTAACAAGGTTTGTTGATTCTTATTTGATTCTTGTTAATATGCTTTGGTTAGTATTAACATGCTACGGTTTTGAGTGGGTTTTGATATGAACATCATATGAAATTGCTATATGAGTTGGCGGATTTGGTGTTCTTGGGTGTTAAGGTGTTTTGATGCATGATTTTATGTTTAATCATGTTTATATGTGTTTTGATAAACTTGTATATAAATTGTATGAACTGGAAATGAGAATTATACAAGTTATGAAGTTTTCGGATTCTTGAATAATGAAGATGGTGGATTTTGATGATGATGATGATGATGAAAACCGAGTGTGAGAAATCCGGGTGTTGAATCCGGTACTTTAGAAATCCGAAACTTGTGAAATGCGGAACTTATGGTGACATCTGATTGTTTGAATCCGATGGTGGATTCCAAGTATGAAATCCTAATGCATGTAATCCGATGATCAAATCCGACAGTTGAAGATTGAAGGGTGAAATCCGATGGTAGTGTCGGATTTCATTGAAAACAGACAAGGGTTGCGGATTGACTTCAAATCCGACAGATGTATCGGAATTCCTAGAATCCGATGGTTTTAGCGGATTTTGCATAAATCCCAAAATCCGATAGTAGTATCGGATTTCCTTGAAATCCGATAGTTTTGGCTGTTGCTTGCATTGTTTAATGCTATGTGTTATATGTGCATACATATGTGAATCTTAAATGTTTATGTTTGATTAAATGGATATAAATATATGATTGGTATATATTTATGAATTGGATATTGATGTTTGGTTGTTATGTTCTCAGGTACGGACAAAGCTCAGTAACATTAGATCTTTGAGTGGAAAAGCTGAGAACCAGAGGTGAGTGGATGTTTACTCACGGGTGATATTAGTTATACTAGTTTGGTTGCAACTATTGTTGGTTTGATACATAGATTGTATATCTAATGATTGATTAACTGTTGAATGTTAATTGTTGCATCTCTGATATGTATACATGATGGAAGGGAAGTCAGTTTTCGAATGGGCTTATGGGCTGGGTTCATTTGCTATTGGCTAAGCAGTATTAGGACCTTGGGATGCATTTGTTGCTACTAGAGGATAATACTGTGTGAGAATAGCAAATGGACTATCGGTAAACCTTTTCTTTGGCCGGCATTGGTTGTAGGTTCCTGCAGAACCGCCGGTCTTCCTAGGGTGTTTATTTGTGGTTGTTGATATCATGCGGGTCAGGCTGATATATCTGTTGTGATTGTACTCCATTCACTTAACTTTGTGCTAATCTCCCACCTCTCACTCTTTTTACTGGTTTTGGTAAGTCAGCGGCTCGGCTGAGAGTGGTTAGCTTGGGGAGTAATCACCTAAGACTCTGATAGATTATTTGTGATGAGCCGTGTTTTGTAATACCGATATTTAAACAGGATGGTTTATGTACAGTTGTAAATACTTTTGTTATTTAATTCGCTTTCGTAGTGATTGTTTTAAATGAAAATTTTTGGGTAGAAAATACGGTGTTACAAGTATAATCTCAATTCTAGACTGTGACACTCTTTCAGGTCTTAAGAGACTCCATATTAACCTTTTATAACCAATAGAATCAAACCCCAAACAAATACAAGGCCAAAAAGGATTAAAACAGTGTTTTTGGAGGTTTCAGGGTGTCTCGTGCCGGGAGAAAATCCCTTGAAAACTCACCCTTCGCAGAACAGCGGCCTCGCGCCGTGAGCCTTCGTAAACAGTAACATCTTGCTGTTTTCTTGTGTTTAATCGGCCAAAACTCAAAACCTTTCAACAAAAACTCAAATGCAGCACCCAAGTAACTCATTTAACTTCAAAATACACCTCAAAACAGCCATATAACTACAATCCACCATAACTTGGGTAATTAAACCCTAATTCAAAGATTTTGACCCATTTGCTAAATTAATGACATGTTCAACACAAATCAACCATATACATCATATATTGTTAGAATCAATCATAAATCATAGTTAAGACTTACTTGATCGCCAATCCCTAACTTGTGTTATTGATATTGTGTTTATAATATATAAATCTTGTGTGATATTGGATTAGTTTTAGCTGGAAAATATATATTTAATTGAGAAAATACGCGTTAATCGTTTGTTTTCAGTTTTTGCAGGCTAAAAAGTTGAAATAATAAATTAATTGAAAAATAAGCCCAAGAAAGTCAAGAAAAATAAGCCTAAGAAATCAAGGAAATAAAAGAAGCCTAAGAAAAGAAAGAAAGAAAAGAAAGCCCAGCCCAAGAGAAGGCCCAAAAGAATCAAGAGAGTTAGAAGCCGGGTGAAAAAGGGATCGCGGCGCGATGAAAAGTTTAAGATAAGTTGAGAGTGCTCGCTACGTAGGATCGCGGCGCGACGAGTTGAGATTACGTCAGATTTGAATTTTAAAAGAATCAGGATTGCGAGTAAAGATCAGATCGCCACGCGACATTTACCTATCGCGGCGCGACGCCCCTGTTTTCGGTTTCCTATATAAACACAACTCCAGAACGAAATTCGGGTTAACCACCCCACCTTTTGCACCTAAACTCTGCTAAAATACGTCCAGAGGCTGTTCCAGGAGCTGTGGAGCTTAACTTTGAAGATTTGGAGCTAAATTGGAGGATTTCGGCTTGGATACTTTGCTATTTTACGGTTTTATCAATTCTTCTCTGTTTCTTATGATTTCAATTATGTTCCAGAGAGTTGATATGATTGTTATAGGCTAGATTTCTTCTGTTTTCCTCCCTAGAGGAGATGAAACCCTTTAAAGTTGATTAATTTGTATGTTTAGGATATTAATTCATACTATATTCATCTTTCAAGTTTAATCGATGATCCTTACATGTTTTAGTTTCTGTTTTTGTGAGTTTATAAGTTATGTAAATTGGAAGACCAATCCATTTATATGACTTTAATCATTGCTAATTAGGACCAATAATTAATTTTGCCTAGTGATTGATCAAATCCTAGGCTTAGACAATCAAGATAGAAACTTTAATGTGTTTGAATTGATATATGATGACCTTCATGTGTTAATTATATGATTTGGTAACTTAATAAATCATTAAAGCTTAAATCTTGTTAGATACGAACTTAATTGTGTAGTTAATTGATTTAATGACCATAAAATTAGTTAATTGCATGATTAAAAAGGTTGGATAATTGGATCAAGAATCTAACTATTGTAGGAATCGGTATAGTGTTAATTAAATGTCCATTGCACGATTTAATTAATTAAATCAACTTGAAAAGGGTGGAATCAAGTCTAGAGAGGGAAAGCTTTTTAATTGATAAGTTTTAATCTACAAGCTCTTGCTATTGCCATATTTGGTGTGTTTTTGCAATTCATTAGTATTAGGAGTGGTTAGAGTAATAAAGTTTGCAACTTGAATCACAAATTCCCCTAATTTAGTTTGGGTTTAGTATCTAAAAGTATATCGAAGTTGTCACTTTTTGCTATTGTATATACCCAACTTTGAAAACTACCATTTGATATACTAAACTTTTGAAATCTACCATTTAATATATTGCAACCTACAATAGTAAGTTACAAAAGTTACAACCGGTCAACTGGATTTAAAATAATTAAAAAATAAATTAAAAACTATTTTAATTAAAATAATAATAATAATATCACCCAACTTCCAGCCACGAGTTTGAATCTGATCAATACCAACTGAAAGTGAGTTTGAATCTGTGCGATTTAGGCTTCAACACCTTCAACCCCATCGATTTTGAATCTGATCAAGGTGAGTTTGAATCTGTGCGATTTAGGCTTCAAGGGCTTCAACACCTTCAACCCATCGATTTAGGCAACTACAAATCAGGGCAATACCAACAATAGCTTCAACACCTTCATCCCCATCGATTTAGGCAACTACAAATCTGGGCATTGATTCAAGATTTAGGGTTACTGAATGTGTGCGATTTAGGGTTACCTAATGATTCAAGATTTACAGTTACTGAATGTGTGCGATTAAGGGTTTCCCAACAATTCAAGATTTAGGGTTACCCAACGATTCATCGAGTTGTCTTGGATTAAAAGGTATGTTTTTAAGATCTATTGTAGAACTATTTGCACCTTCTCTGTATATGAATCTATTGTTCACCTTCTCTGTATATGAATATATTCGATTTAGATCTGTTTGCAGATCTATCTTGTGTTGGATTCATCTAGTTGTCTTAGTTCATAAATTCGATTTCACCTTCTCTGTATATGAATCTATTCGATTTAGATCTGTTGTAGATCTGTTTGCAGATCTGTCTTGTGTTCACAATGTGAATCGAAGATTCATTTGGGTTCCATAGATATTTGGTATTCACAGATGTCTGTTTGATCTTATGTTCACATATGTTTATCAAAGATTCATTTGGGTTCCATAGATATTTGATATTCACATATGTGTATTATGTTTGAACTTATGTTTTGTGTATTGCAGATGAAGGTGATGAAGATTCATTTGGTTTATGAATATGTGTTTTTCATCTTGAATTTGATATAAAAAGTAATTCAAAAATCCAAAAGTTACCTGCAACTTGCTGTGTAGGTTTAGAATACATTAAATGGTAGCTTTCAAAAGTTCGGTATATTAAATGGTAGTTTTCAAAGTTGGGTATACACAATAGCAAAAAGTGACAACTTCGATACACTTTCAGATACTAAATCCATTTAGTTTAATTGCTTTTATTTAGTATTTAATTGTCTTTTAATTGGTTTAATTAGTTTAATTAGTTAATTCTAGATTAATTTGGTAAATTCAGTTTAGCTCCCGTTTCCCAAGTGTTTGACACCCGATTTACTAACTATATTACTAAACGATTAGGTCCACTTGCCTATTCGTGCTGTTTTTGGTAAATAATTCAGTAAAATATAAATGTAAAACTAGTACGTAAAACGCACATCAGTTATCCTTCTCTTTGCTCAAATCAAGCTTGGATGATAGAATAGATGTAGAAGAGCACATTCCAAAGGTTCAATAGCCACAATCAACACGATTTTTCCTTTGATTTCTTCTTTCCTTTACAAACTCTACTCTAGCTCTCTCTTTCCTTCTCTTCTCGATTCTTCTTCCAGCCTCAAATGGGTCTTTGACCCCATCTTGAGTCAAATACATACACACACCATAAGTTATTTGACACTTTAAATTTGGAGTTTCACCCAATATACATCTATAACACTTTTAAATTATAACATTTACATTACTAATAATAGAGGCTTTAGTCAATTGTACCCAGTGCATTCTTAATTATATTATAAGGCCAGATGTTCTTAAATAATAATAGTTACTCTTGTTAATAATAATTTTCCAAATTTTCCAGAATATGCTATAATTTCTTTTTCAAACATATAAAACATATTATTAACCAATGTTGATGACATTCTGAAATTTAGAATATTACATAGTCTAAAACCATTGCATCTCAATGGTTGAAGGTTACTTTGTTTTTATTGTTGTTCGTCTCTTACAAGTAAAAAAGATTTAAGAATTTTGATAATAATATATCAATAAGTATAACATTTTTTAATAGATGCATTGATTTATATTATATTAATATTTAATATTTGAAAGAGTTATTATGCTAGTTTTTAGAAACATATTTATTAAGCTTAAAAATTAATTTAAAATATGAAGGTCAATAATTGCATCAGCATTTCTTTTCTTTATTTCAAAAAACAAAAAACACGCCTACATATTTAATCGCCTACTAGCTTTGACTTTTGTTCACAAAATCGTTCCCAACAAAATAACTGTGCGCATTAGATCCTTTACAATATAACGCTTGTTTTCTTAAATATTTTAATCTTTTAATTTTGAACGGTACAAATATTGATGCATCTCGTCCAAATAATTACAACACATTAAGAAATTATCAAAAGTTAAATAAATTATGTAAATTATTATTGAAAAGTTGAAACTATTAAATTAAGTAACTATTAGGTATAGTTAATGACAGTTTTATATACTATTTTATTCGTTTAACGAACTAACAAAGAAATAAATAAATTATCGACGTGGTTGTAAACTCTTAGAATGTTTAATATTTATCTTATTTATACTACTATATAAACTATTTGACATTCTCTCTCCTCTTAAATTTTAAGAATTTTTAAAATTCAATCAAAACAAAATATTGACTTTTCATTATATCTAAATTAATCACATTCACTCAATCATTAACCACTTTATTCTCTCTCTTAATTTATTTTAAGTTTTTATTTATTTAAAATATATTCTTTTACACCAAGTCATTCTCTCACACAAACACAATTATCCACTCATATTAACATAATTTCTAAAATATTATTAACTTCTCTCTCCTATATTCATAAATATAAATATTTTTTTCTTATTTTAATGTCTTTTAGAATTATTTTTAAATTTAATAAAATAGTTGATGCAAATAAAGAAAATTTGAAAAAAAACAAACATGTTGTTGTAGAAATTTTTTCGTGACATTGAATCACACGAATAACATATCATTACATTCTTGGAAGTGAAATGTTGTAAAACAGAAACTATTTACTGTCGCAGCATTGCGCATGTACGATGCTAGTCATATTTTTTAATATAAGTATTTAATGAATATAATTATGCATATAAAATGACTATGAGTCTCCTGAGAACTTTTTAATAAAACTAATTAATTAGGTATTTTGTTAAATCAAATAAATGAAATTACTTGGCTAATTTAAAATGTTTCTGTAAAGGCCCAAAAATATTTTATTTTTTTGCAATAGAAAGTCAACACTGGATCAATTCACTTAAATATCCATTACAACCCGAATAAATATTAAACATAGTTTTCAATTCGAATAACAAGGATTGTCAATTACAAATAGAATTTTGTTTTGAAATAGTTTATAAGTGTTGCGAAAGCTGGTTGAGGATGAGCTATCAAACACGAGCTAGAGCCCCGCCATGGTCACCACCTAAAAAGATAGTTAAACAACAGCTATAAGCACAAGGCTTAGCGAGCACATTACTTACAACAAAACCAATCATCACATAATCAACTCCAATAATTCATGATACCGTAGTAGACGGTTTCATCATTCCCGTCACCGAAATGAACGGTCTCATCATTCCCATCACCGAAGTGAATAGTCTCATCATTCAACAAGCACATCGTATCACATAACATATGACTTATGTCATAGCTACATACATCATCAATTTAGATTGTATGTAAGAGTACTCACCTATTCGCAATCCAGTCACACAGTTCTTAGTTCAGAAATTCACTTGTGATTACTTGTTGGTCGGCCGTCAGCTACAATAAGTCTAATTGAATTAATACCTGGTACTAATCCCCTGTTCGTTTATACAGATATTTAAGGTCTTAAGTCGGACCTCCCTAACACCCTTATATCTCATCACATAAAATTATTCAAATTCGGACCAAGTGTAAGTCCCTAAAGTCGGATCGTATAAAATTCTTATGAAAGTCAGGCCATTTAGAAGCGTAAGTCGGATGAGCATTTAACTTCAAAAGTCGGAACATATGAAAAACCCAAAGTCGGACCGTATCACCGCCTTAAAAGTTAGACCACATTACTAGCTTTCAAAGTCGGATCACTTGACTTACGTAAAAGTCGGATGAGCAATAAGTCGGATCAAGTCATTTAGGTGTAAGTCGGATCACACACAAAAGTATAAAAGTCGGATGAAGTGCACCAAAGTCGGACCAAGTCCAAAGGTCGGATCACATGAACCGAAGGTCAGACCACTTCATAAGAAAGTAGGACCACTTAATTCTAAAAATTTGGACCATACATTTAAACTGAAAGTCGAATCATGCATATAAACTGAAAGTCGAACCCGATATCATCTTGGTGAGACTCAAACCTGCAACTCTCAAACTCCATTTTTAAAAATCCAACTTTTCCAAAACTCAACCAAAACATTTCATTTTTGTTGCAAAATATTTCTCCATCCATTTAAACAATTCCTTTTTTTTGATAAGTTTACATTTCATCAAGTATCAAAGGGGATTAGCTTCAATTTTCTCATGGTTTTCTCATTCATGCTTAAACCCCAAAAACGTAGATGTTGAACTATTCATTCATCATTTAGACATAGTAAATTTGATACCTATAACAACACAATGAAGTAGAAAACATTACCTGATGATTCTCTTGCAATTCCTTATGCCCAAGAGTGATTCTCGACCCTTTTTTTCCTCTGTTCTTCGAAAGGTTTTACACACACAACATACAGTGGTTTTCTTTGAAAGAATGAAACAGTAACTAGGTGTTGGAGGCTATGCCCTATTTATCTATTTATATAGTTTCTTGCAAGGCTTGGCCCATGACAAGCTCAAGCCCACTATCATCATTGATTAAGCCTAAAAGTTCTTCCAAATTTTATTCATTAATTCCTTAGATTTCCATAACTTTTCTTTAATACATAATAGGCCCAAAAAGGCTTCTTAGCCCGCCATTTATTTGCAACCCAAAATAATCACAATAACAACAATCTTAGTCAATAAAAATATTCTTTTATAAATTTCAGAATTTCGGATATTATAACTCTCCCCACTTAGACACGATTTCGTCCTCGAAATCTTCACTCGAATAATGCGGGGTAGTTCCTTTTCATCTCTTCTTCCGCTTCCCAACTCCACTTTCAGCCCTTATGGTGCTCCCATTGTACCTTCACCATTCCTACCTGTTTGTTGCGTAGTTGCTTAATTTTTCTTTCGATGATTGTAACCGGCCTCTCGATGTAGTTCAGTCTCTCATCTATGGTGATCCTCCAATGGCACAAATTCCGAGTCATCGGCTAAGCACTTCCTCAAGTATGATACATGAAAGGTGTTGTGTATATCGATAAGCTACCTTGTTGACTCGAGCTATAACTTTGAACGGTCCAATGAACCTCGGGTTCAGTTTTCCTTGCTTTCTGAACCGTATCACTCCCTTTTATGGAGATACCTTAAGCAATGCATAGTCACCCACTTGGAATTCCAGTAACGATCTTCGTTTATCCGCATAGATTTTCTGTCGGCCTTGATCCGCTTTAAGGTATTCGCGAACCTGTTGGACGTATTCCGAGGTCTTCTAAACTATTTCCGTGCTACCAAGATCTTTTTGTCCAACCTCACCCCAGCAGATCGGGGTCCTACACTTCCTCCCATACAACATCTTGTACGGTGGCATACAGATACTTGCATGATAACTGTTGTTGTACGAAAACTGCTATGGGTAGATACAAATTCCAGCTTCCCCCAAAGTCAATCACACAAGCTCACAACATATCCT
Source organism: Dittrichia graveolens (assembly GCA_038502395.1). Taxonomy (NCBI): domain Eukaryota; kingdom Viridiplantae; phylum Streptophyta; class Magnoliopsida; order Asterales; family Asteraceae; genus Dittrichia; species Dittrichia graveolens. The sequence continues at coordinate 78,112,180 of JARJIL010000001.1, read as the reverse complement.
CCAGGGTTTGGATCGTTCGTTCACTTTGCCTATCGGTTTGGGGGTGATACCATGTACTTAGGTTAACTCCGGTTCCCAAATCCTCGTGAAATTTGCTCCAAAACCTACATGTGAACCATACATCCCGGTCAGAATTAATAGACACCGGCACTCCTGCCTTGAGACTACTTCCTTCACATATATATCGGCCAATTTCTTGGATGAATTGGTTTCTCGGATTGGTATGAAGTGAGCGCTTTTAGTTAACCAATCAACCACTACCCAAATTGCGTCATAGTTCCTTGGTGTTTTCGGTAGTTTCGTTATCAAGTCCAAGTTATGTGTTCCCATTTCTATACGGGTATCTCTAGTGGTTGCAATTCCATGTAACCATATCCATTACAACCAATACTACTCGTGAGTTAACGTCCACTCACCTCGGTCTCAATCTTTGAACTTAGTTGTCTAATATCACCGAGTCTTCACGTTTCCTAAGAACACAAAAACACCAAAATCAGTCTTTGATTCATAAATATATATATATATACACACACACACACATATTTATATCAATCAAAACAATAAACATCATCTTAGAATCACATAAGATCAACCCGTATAGCAGGCAATCAATCAACAAACAAAAGTTCCAAAACTGAAAATCCCCTGGACGCGTCGCGTCCAAGGCCCCGACATGTCGTGTCGCAAACACTATCTAAGTCGGACCAGAGCAACAACATTAACCAAAAATTCGGACCACATCTGTAACACCGTATTTTCACCCATAAAATTTTTACTTTTTAAATACCCTGTGGAAGCGAATTAAATACCAAAAGTATTTACAACAGTACATAAACCAGGTTTTACAAAACCTTTCCGTTTAAAATACAGTATTACAAAACTACGGCTCACAATTCCAATCAGAGTGCCTGTCAATTATTCCCCAGGCAACACCCCCTCACAACTAAATCGCAGAACTCACCAGCCACCTGTAAAAGTAGTGAGAGGTGGGGGATTAGCACAAAGCTAAGTGAATGGAAGTAAACCGCCACAGATATACTAGCAAATAACCGCATGATATCAACAACAGTAAACACATAATCACCCTTTGCCTCACGAGAAGACCGGCAGTTCTGCAGGAACCTACAACCAATGCCGGCCAAGCAAAGGTTTACCGATAGTCTATTTGCTATTCTCACACGGTATTATCTTAAGTTGCAACGAATGCATCAAAAGACCACAATATTGATTAGCCGATAGCAAACAAACCCAGCCCAATATGCCCAGCCGATAGCTGACTTCACAATAGGCGCAACAATCAATTAACATATCACAGCTAATCAATTAATAGACAAGAGTCTATCTATGCATCAATCCGATAACAGTTGCAACCCAAGCCAGTTACAACTAATAACACCCGTGAGTAAACATCCACTCACCTTGAGTTCTCGAACTCCCACTCAGTGGTCTAATATTACTGAGCCTTGTCTATTCCTGAGAACACCACAACTGAAATCCGTATCCAGTTTATAAATATATATCAAAACATATATTTATATACAATCCAACTTATGCACACAAGTTAAAAACACCCATTATGTAAACACATAACCCTGTAATCCAAAAGATTTAACAAATAAAAGCTTATGGACAATTCCAGACGCGTCGCGCTGCGACCGCTCTATGCGTCGCGCCGCGATGCCTCTTCGAGCCCCCACTTCGAAATGCAGCACACTTCGAACGGTACTTCGAATTCGGAACTAACGCGTCGCGCCGCGACCCTGAACCCGTCGCGCCGCGACAAGCCTTCGAGCGGCCAACCTTCGAATTCGAAGTCCTCTTTCTTCGAACAAAACCTTCCGAACGCGAAACACCCGGTCGCGCCGCGACCCATAGGCGTCGCGCCGTGACGTCGCGATTTCCAGATCCTTCTTCATCTTTTTCATCGTAAAAACCCATAAACTCTATAACCAAATTATGCAGCTTATACATAAATTCTGGAAATCAATTTCTAACACTTCTAAACATATATAAACATCATTTAGCATACCAAGAAGCATCAAGAACATGTTTAAAACATCAAAACCCTTAAATCCAACAAAACCCACCAAACAAGGTTTCCTCAAGAACTCTTTCATGGTGATTCATCATATATATATGTATAACATTAGAAAAACATACCAATATGATCAGAATCGAGCTAAGAACATATTCATACCTTTACTTTGAATTATCCAACACTAATTTCTCACTTTCACTTTTCAAGTTGTGTTCTCCTTGTTCTTTCTCTCTCAAAACACACGCAACACACTTTCAAAGTAACTGATGTTTATTTCTTCTTAAAACCCACTTGAGCATTCACTTATATCTAAGCAGGTGGTGTCATACATTGTGATGACTCACAAATTCATATAAATATCTCTACATGCATGCATACGTACGTACATACATATATTCTTTCATTTAATATCCTTTCACATATATAATTAAATATATATAAACTTCCAATTTGCTTAACTAATTACCAATAATTAACTTAAGCAATTTCCATAATCAATAAGTAAGTACACATTTAATCAAATAATAATCACATTTAAACATACCTTGGCCTACGTAACCACTAGGCCCAAAATCAAGATGTTACAACATCAAAGTCGCACCACCTCCAAAAGTTAGACCCAAAGGTCAGAGCAGAAGAAAGTCGGACCAACCTCCAAAATGCATAAGTACAAGTCGGACTATCTCCAAGTTGCACACCAAAGGTCGAATAAAGCAATCAGTATTAACCAAGTCGGACCAAGGCCAAAGTCGGACCACTCCCCCAATCGACTTCATCTTCTTCATTACTTCCTTGTTCTTGTTCCAATCGAACAAATACATAAACCCAGAACTTGAAATCTACAAATCTTTAAGAACACTTCCAAACTATACACCAACTTCATATAACATATAAACAATCATCAAAAACACACCAAAACCAATTAAAAACATCAAAATCTTCAAAACCCACTTCTCAAGTTTCATATTGTTCTTCATATCTCCATTAATGGTGTTCCTCAAGTCTCAAGCATCAAAACCCAACAAAACAATTCAAAACTAACAAGAATCATATTAAGAGCATAAACCAACCTTTGTTTTGCAATATCTTTCACTCAATCAAAGATTCAAGAAATCAAGTTTGCTACTAAAACTTCTCTCGTTTCTTTCTTCAAAACTCACGTATACAAACACACATACAATCATGAAAAATACTTCACAGTGAAGTATATCTAAATATGAGGCGGCATAAGTTTTCAGATATTTGCAAGACAAACACTACACTGCTTACTAACTTACAGTTAATCAAATAAGTGGTCAATCGCAATTAATTAACATTCAACGAGGTATTTTCTGTGACCCTCGTTCAAAAACGAATTCATCTAAATCATAAACACATGCAAGATAAAATATTCATTTTATCACATATAACTCGAGTTCGATTATTTATTAATATAAACAAATAATCACGTAAATACTTTTACAGATTTCAACTAGGCCGGTTTCTCGGATGTTACATAATAATCAGAATAAAGATGAAAACCAGAGTCGAACCAATGATGAATGCACTTGATCTTCACACTTTTAGCCTTGATCTTCAAGTTCCAGCTTCCAATCTTCCTTGAACAGCCTCCGGTACGTTCTTAGAGTTCTAATGTGATAAAAAGTGAGGTACAAGTCTCCAAAACCGACAGGAATTTGATTTATATAGATTTGGATAAGCATGGTCGTCACGTCCATGACATGCTTCCCGTCACGAAAAAAACTTCTCTCGCGTTATCTATTAGTTTTAAACTTTTAAATTATGCCATCTTATACTTATCACATCGCGATCTAACAAACATGTTGCGTCGCCACCCTCTCTTTTTCCATAAAACTTGATTTTTCTCGTTTAAGCTTTAACATTTTCACCTTTTATCTCGTAAGCCTGGAAAGTAATAAACAAAAGTAAAAAACAACTTTTGTCCTTTTTTTGCATAATAAATGGCTTAATTCTAACAGATATCGCGTTAAATATATAGTAAATAAAAGCGATATCAGAGTACAATACTATTATAAATAAACGCATATTCAAATATTACGTAAAATGTCCATACATACAATAATTTGAAAAAAAATAATTAGATGATTAAACTACAAAATCATCTTTCTTTTATAATAATAGACTAACTCCGTGTCATATGTCACCATTCTAAAACCTCTTTTTTTCACATGGCATTTTCCTAGACCTTCGATATTTAGTTTTCCCGCCCATCTATCCTTCCTTATCTATTTTCAATCATCCTCTTCCAAATCAATACTTACAGTAAATCTTCCATTAACGTTTTCAGTTTTCTCTCCCACAACCTCATTCTCTCGCCGGCCGACGAACTCTAATTATTTATCCTTCGGCCTCACTCTCACCTATAGATTTCAAGAACCACCACATTTTGAGTACATACTCGACTTCTTTAGCTCTTTATCTCTAGGTTTTTCTAAAAATTTTCCCATTGCTTAAATTATCTTCATTTTTACTTTCCTCTCAAGGTACGATTGTCCTCTTTTTCTAATTGCATATACACATGGACAGTGGTTGAATGATTAATTGGGTTAACCTAATTGCCGATGACCGCCTTCTTTTCCTAATCACTAAACTATTATCTGTTAATCCTTTTTTCTTTTTCCCTTTTAATTTTGATATATGAGAGCTCAATGCTTGATCTATTTTTGCTTCCTATTATGTGACTTATGTGTATTTTATTGTTTTAGTGTTCATTTAATAAGTGTTTGAATTGATTGGATTTGCTAATATACATAGCATGTTTATGAAGTACATTGAAAGTTTTGATTGCGTATGTGTGTGCACAGTGGTTTAGGGTTTTTTTAGATTGGGAATTTGAATTTTTGCCGAATAATGGAGCATGTTGTTGTTTGAGTTATCTATAAATGCCTGTTTTTTGTGAGGTTTATATAAAACTGTACCATCTAAACAAACAAACTTTTTCCTTTTCCAAATGTTCTAATTTTATGTTAACCTTGATTCATTCGCAAATTGTTGTTACTAAATTAACATGCTTTCCATCCTTCCAAATGCTATAACCAAGTTCTATGAGATAGAACTGAAAATTGTAAATAAATATGTGTGTGATATTAATTTCCATTATCTATTCACCTCCCAATAGGGCTATAAAACTAATTATAGTAATAAGTTTTAAGATTTCACCTTTCTTCAATCTTTTTATTAGTAATGATTCTTAACAGTGATGCTGGATGTTTTTGACTTACTGAAATTGCAATATGGAAATTAAGCAACAATGCAAGTTATATCCTTGTGTTCTTTTACCTGTCACTTCGGTTTTAGAGGATGACATGGTGGCTTTGGAAAGGCTGCTTATGTATAAAACATTCATGTCCGAAGGCAATATATTTCGTACTTAGAAAAATATTTTAGGAATCACTTAGTTAAATCGGTAATTTGTAATCGTGCAATAGATAAATAGTTTTTTTCTTTGTAACATTTTCTTATTTAATTATTGAGGAATGCATTGTAAGTTGATATGATCTCTTGATTATACATGTGTTTTGACTTATAATTATCAAATGTGACATTAGTAGGATTTTGTAAGTAGAAAGATGGTTTCATGGTGGCATGTTTTTAATTTTTCTTGTTTATGGCGGATTTGTGAGCTTAAAAGATTGGTTTGATCATTACATGGATGCATGGTGTTGAAATTGATGAAATTGGTTTAAATGGATTATTGGAATAATTTGAATGCAATTTAAAGACTAATTCCTAGCTAGAAATTAATCGCTATAAATGACCATCCTGAATAGTTGCGAGTCATGTTAGGGTAGGGTTATGTCAGTGATCATGCATAGGTTAGTAGGCATAAGCGCTAGAGGGACCGGTTAAGAGTTTGGCAAGTTCTTGGTGGTGAGGAGGAGAGAAATTCCAAGTGAGAGAATGAGAGTGAGGAGGTTGAGATAGAGACCTTTGAATGAGGTGGGGACTCCCCTATTTATATGGGAGAGTCTAGGGTAAGGCTCAAAACTTTGGGCCGGGCCGCATAAATAGACTTAGCCCAAAGTTCTGAAGGGTGGGTAGAGGTGCAAAAATTCGGTCCTGGACCCTTTCTAGCCGGTCCGGTCCGGGGTGGGTCCGGTCCTCGGCGGATTGGTCCTCGCGTAAGACAATTTGGGTTTTGGGCGGTCAGGTCTTTTTTTAGACCAGTCCTCGTCGGACCAGTCTGACTTCGGTTCACACGTGTCTAGTTTTCGTTCGGATATGTTTTGGTTTGGTTTAGACATTTTCGGTTTTGTAATTTAAGTTTTGGTTTAGATATTTCCCCTTTTTCGGTTCGCTATTCGTTAAAAATTTTTGGCAAATAAATTACAAGTTATAAACATATATAATTGTTGAAAAGATATACTCCTCTTGTTGAAAATTTTAATGAAAGTGCACTTGTATGAAATAAAATTGCATATTTTGTTAAAAATAACTAACATATTCTTCGAAATTAAAATACATATTATTTAGAAAAAATAACTTGACAAGAGATTGCGGTACAAATACAAATAATAATAGAAGAATTACAAAAAAAACTAGCCATTCGGACCGGTCTGGACCGGGAAACTAGCCATTGTACCCCAAATTTCAAAAAATAACTGTTGGGACTGGTTGATCCAGTCCGCACCGGATCTATTTTTTGGACCGATTTGGACATTTGGACCGGTTCAGTTTAGACCGACTTTTGGACTGGTTTGTGGCAGTCCTAGGGCCTGGACCAATTTGGACCAGAACCACATCCCGACTGACACTAGTGATCCTGGACAGGGTCAAAACCTGTCCGGTTTTGACGGTCCTATGAAGACCGGTTGGACCGGCACCAGGGTACACCTCTAAGGGAGGGTTAGCCCCAAACAAAATATATTGTTTCCTTTTTTCCTGATATTTCATCATAGAAATATTCATCGTAGTAGTTTTTTTCTTGCTATTTTTTGCTGGAAATTTCATGGTTTATCCAATTTTTTGAAAATAATCTATTTAATACAAGGATTTTTAACCTAGTTTATATATTATTTTAATTTCTAGCACATACATTTTTAATAATGAGCATGCGATTTGCTAGTCATCAAAATCCAAATTGAATGTGGAACCGGTAGGTTATGAGGGACACTCGCATGGAAAACCCAAACATAGACAAGTATTTAAGTTGTTTATGAAAAATGGTGAAAAGTAAATTGCATGTACATAAGTAATATAGATTTCAAATGATAAATACAAAACTTTGATTCTAACATATATATTTTCTAAATAACAATTCGTTTCTTTAATGTTTTTAAAAATAATTATGATATATGTTTTCATAACACTTTAAATAAGTGTATTTTAGTTATTTCATCTTTTAGATTATCTGTATGACTTTCCTTTCATGTTAGCGACCTAAATATAGAGAAATGAGAAAGATACAGAGAGAAAAGAAGAGGAAGAGACCGGGTTGGTGAGCTCGATCACTCAACCCAAATCAAACATGAAGGGAGGCATATGGGTGTAGGATGCTTACCATATGAAACCATGTTGGAATCCGAATGGCTCGGGATGAGCCATACACAGTGCCTTACTCATTCAAGTGTTTGTAAGGGTAGAAAAACTTATCATGCTTCTACCTGCGCACCTCACTTTTTCCTATTTTTAATTTCTATTTATTTCTAAAAAACATACTCATTATATCTTCAATAAATCTGTTTGATGATTAATTTTTTAAGATTTTTAGTTGGTGTTTGGATTTCTGTTAACGATCGAAAATTAGACATTTAGAATACGATTTATCACAACTATTTTTAAAGGCATCAATGCATCATAGGTACTAGGGATGGAAAACAAACAAAATTGACAGGAAACACTAAAAATCGACATAAATGGGGCAGGGACGGGGATAATAATCGGGGATGGGGAAAACCCGATTATTTTAAACATAGATGAGGAAAACCCGATTTTTTTAAATGGGAACGGGTTTGATGTTCCCCACCCCGATTACCCGATACCTCATTAAAATTTAATATTAATATTAATTATACACACACACACACACATATATATATATATATATATATATTAATATGCATAAATTAATTTTAAATATAAAATATATAAATTTTTATACACTTTCACACTACCTAATTTTAATCGTTGTCTTTATTTAGATTGTTTGGTTTTGATATTTTAGATGCAATTAGATTCTTTAAGACTTTAATTATGTTTGTATTTGATAATGTTATATAATTTAGTATTATTGTTTTCTAAAAATCATGGTAAAATCTTAACGTTGAAAATCCCCATAGTGAAAAATCACACTTTTACTTTAACAGGTAGATCCACAATAAAAATTACCTATTTAATCACATGTTTATATTAAACGGGGATATCCGTTTCTCCTCCGTTTTCCTGGTTACCCGAAGGAGATCACTGTTTAAATCTTCGCATCTTTTATTAAATAGGAACAACAGCGGTGGACCAATCCCCGCCCTTTTGCTATTCCTAATAAGCACCTAATAATTTATAATTTTTCTCGGTGCGTGGTTAATCTAACCACGATTGGTAACAGGTTGACCTTGCTACCAAGTGCCCACATTGATTACATGTGTGAGGCCTAGCGTATTTTTTTTATCAATCTAGAAGATAGAACAGTAATGGGCATGGGAAAAGCAATCTTTGCATGAGCACTTTTTAATCTATGGTTGTGAGAAGAGGGAAAAAAGTAAAAGATATATATTATTTTATTCGACTCTAAATCTTATAATATAAATAAAAGACTAATTGAGATAAAATCTATTAGACGATATTAAACCTTCGTTTAACAAATCAATTTTAATTATATAATCCTGACTATCCATTTATTTAATATTGAGGAATCAATTTTGTTTTTAGAGGTTAAACTAATGCAAACTATGACATACATTTGAATTTTATAATGATTTGTTTGAAAATACAAATCATCAATAATGTTCATCAACATGTACATTATTAAACAAACTTTGCTAACTTTAAATTTTGTCCATATTTATCTATATCTTCATAATTTTAATATTAAATTTAAATTATATTCTTTTAAATGTTAGCTCCACAATTGTGTGTATTTATACATAGATATCACATCTTATATGACGATTATTTGTTACCAGAGATAAGTATTCAATTTATATTATATTAATATAAATATAACATTATATTTATTACAAAGATATTACATTTTACATGTGAGTGCTTGTGTAATGCTTTTATGATTATTCATAATAAAAAATTATACAAATACTTTTATCAATCAACTACAAATAAGTAAGACTTACTTTATTAGATTTATAATTTCAATTGGATAAATTTTTCTTTCAGTTTACGTATAATGACAATATCCTTTTAGTAATCTTTTCAAAATTATTATACTTCATTATAGATACACATCTAAAATAATCTAAGCGTACATTATTTTTTTCTTTTTGCTGAATTATATTCTCACATATGTTATCGATCTTCATCATGACAATAACCTGTAAATTCTATAATATTTCTGATTTTTCATAGAAGCCCGATTTTTTCTCATGGTCAATTATATGTTGCTATAATCGAAAGTACTTATAATTGATAATAATGGTATATTGACTTCAAAAACAATGAATGGTGTATATAAAGATGTAATACAAAATTTATGATCCATTTTAACAATCACTATCATTCATTTTCGAGTTAGTTAATGGTTCTTTAACAATCATATTTTATTCCTTTAACTTCAAAAATAATAAGAATAATCATTTATGATCCATTTTTTTATGATTTTGATCCATTCTAATGAATTCCATTTGTTAACTTTGTTTAGACAAAAAAATAACAATTTTATCCTTATTAAATAACAAGTTTTAATTCAAAACACCATTACCCCCAACTTTAAAACTAGCTACTCTAAGGGTCGACTTTGTAACAATATCATAACTACATGGATTATTTTAGTGAATACACAGCCAAATTGTCAGATAAAGGTGAAGTGAACTTGACAAAGTTGACAACTTATAAAACACATCAATGCTATATTCAATGTTATTATTATCTCATTCAATGTTACTATTATCTCTCTCTAAGTTAGGTAGGTATTATGTTGTTTGGGATTACGTTTAAAAACTGATTATTTGATTATTGTGATTTGAAATCACATATAATTAGTTTAAAGTGTTTGGGGTTGTGTTTTTTAAAAATCAATTACTTGTGTTTTGAAGACTACAAAACGCAGTTTTGAAAATCTACTTTTGAGTTGCTTTTTCAAACTGATTATTGTGATTTTCCCCTTTAAAAATCAATTAATCTACTTTGCTAAGCACTTAAAAAACTGATTATCTGATTATTGCGATATGAAGCAATATAATCAAATTCAAACACTATTATTCATTAGCACTTTCTATTACAGCTGATTATCTGATTCTGATTATTAAAAACACATAATCTATTTTCAAATCGCAATCCCAAACACCCCCTTACTTTTACTTCTACCTTCTATCGTTTATATATGCAAATAGAGGTTATATATCACTTAACTGTTTCTTTTTACTTGTTATTTTATTCACAAAATCAATGTATATGTCAAAATTACTAGAGAAATAGAGAAGAATTGGTGAATTCTACATATCCTCTTATAATAAGTAGAAAGATAAAGTAGAAAGAAATAACAAAAGTATATATCATTTTGGGCTATGATCCTCTCATGTTGTGGTCAAACATGACATATCATGTTCTCTCAGACGATGCGTATAGCCAGACCCAAAAGGCTCGGGTTAGCTTCGGGAACAGCCCTACCCCCATTTCGGGTTCCCCTCTCTTTTTCCCATTTTGGCTTCGTGCAACCGACTAACCTGAGGATTCTTTTCCTTTTTGTTTTTATTTGTTTTATAGAAAGAGTTATGAGAAAGAAAATATTTGAGTTATTTGGGTTGATTTGAGATGAGTGCTACTTGAGTTTTTGGTTAATTTAAGTTAAGAAGAAAAAGAAATAAAAGCTGGTGTAACATTTGAGTTAATTTGAGTTAGGAAAGGTTCTAGTCATGGGCTCACAAATATGAGAGTGAAACTTATAAATTAAGAAACTCATTCTTAACTTAAAATATGATGCTTACTCTCGTATTTACGAACAAATATGATGTGTCATGTTTAATTATTCGACAATCATTTTTCACATGTAAAATGGGTTTCTCTCTTGTAATAATGATTACCACTCAATTCCATACATATGATTTCTCTCTCTCTTATTCTTCGAATAAAAGTGAATATCTTCACCTATAAAAAGATAAGTTTAAAATCTCTACTTTGCAGTTTGCAACCTCAAGCTATTCTCACTCCACAATCATATATATATCCTCTCTCTCCTCGTCATCTCCATGAACAAAATCCTCAATAAGTCAAAAATCTGCCGCCCCTGGTACCGGCGTCCTCCGACGGCTAAATCAAATCAGTATCAAACAAATCGAACTCATCATCAACCGTCGCGTCAATACTCTTGGCTGTCTCCGTTGCCTGAATCCACCGATGATTTGCAGCTGGAAAAATGGCGATCGGTGGAAGGAATTGTACGGTGCTCTGCAAACTACACTCCGCTGTCACCGATGAGCTTCTTGGAACGATCGGCGGATGTTTACAGAGATCGGACGTCGGTGATTTACGGATCGATCAAGTATACATGGGAAGAAACACATAGAAGGTGCGTGAAGCTGGCCTCTGCTCTTACTCAATTCCAGATTTCTCGCGGTGATGTTGTAAGTTTTCCTCTTTACAATTTTTATTTCTAATTTTTATAATTTCTTTCTTCTCTTTTTCTGAACAACGATCGGAAACTAGTCATTTGGAATACGACATCATAAGCACCTAATATTTAAAAAAAATGATATATCATCATACTTTTTTCTCTTACTTGATCCTTCTACTCGTCACAAGATAACATGTATCAGATTCATAAATATGAAGATGAAATAGACGAATATATCAGCTCTCATTTTAAACTTGTGTTTTTTTAATTAAAAAATCAGCCATCTTTATTGATAATCAAAAGTCAAAATCTAACACACACCTCATTTTAGATGCAATATAATCGCCTCATCTAAAATAATGTTATGTGGCAAAACCTGGTTGGATGTTCCTACACAACAAAAGTTTTTGGATGAAGTTATACATAACAGTAATAAACTATCTATAGTTAGAAAAATACATGGTTTTTGACTTAATTATGAATACCCATGTTGTTGCTTCTGTATGTTTACAATAGAGATGGGGTGTTTTTTTTTATAAGTGACAAGTTATTAATATATATAAAGTAACTTATGGTATAGACTATAGACCATATAACACTTTTTTAGGAAAAATTATAGAGAAAGGTAATCTAAATATAAAAAATTACTAATAAAGGTAACGTCCAAATTTCTTTGACTAAGAAAGGATTACAAATTTCAACTTGTAACAAAAAAATGGTATAATGCGAGAAATTTATACCTTTTTTTGTTTCAAATTGGAATTTATAATCCTTTTTTTTGTTAGGTCTAAGAGGTCATTATACCATTTTTGTTACAAATTGAAATTTATAATCTTTTCTCGACCAAAAAAACTGAACGTTACCTTTATTGACAATTTTTGATATTTAGATTATCTTTCTTCCAATTTTCTCTTTTTTTATGTTCTTTTTAAGTTTAGGTGTTTCGTTCAAATATATGCAACTCGGAAATAAGTTTTTTTTAATAAAGAACTTTTTTATCACGTGCCCAAAAAACTGAACTTCCCTTAACCAAAATTCGAACTTTGAGAACTTGGCAAACAATTGTTCTTTCTTCAAAGTTTCCAGAACCTGTCTCAAATGCTTTTCATGTTCCAATTCAGTCTTCGAATAAATTAGAATATCATCGATGAAGACTATCACAAAATCATCCAAGAATGGTCGACAGACCCTGATCATCAAATCCATAAAAATCGCAGGTGCATTGGTTAAGACGAACGGCATAACCAAGAACTCATAGTGCCCATAGCACGTACGAAAGGCTGTCTTCGATACATCCTCTTCAGATACTCGTACCTGATGATAACCTGATCTTAAATCAATCTTAGAAAAGAACGAAGCTCCCTGCAGTTGATCAAACAAATCATCAATTCTTGGCAACGGATACTTGTTCTTTATCATTCTCTTATTCAGTTCATGGTAGTCAATACACATACGCAACATACCGTCTTTCTTCTTCACAAATAATACCGGTGCTCCCCACGGGGACGAACTCGGACGAATAAACCCTTTATCTAGAAGATCTTGAATCTGCGTCATCATCTCCCGGATTTCTGAAGGTGCCAACCTGTATGGAGCCTTCGCTACTGGTCGAGAACCAGGGATTAAGTCTATCTTGAACTCTACCTCTCGAACTGGAGGCAACCCTGGAAATTCTTCTTGAAACACTTCCGGGTATTCCGTTACCACCCGAATATCACTCATTGCATGCTTTTCTTTCTTCCATTCAATGACGTATGCCAAGTATGATTCACACCGGAAAATCACAAGCCATTTTTTTTAAATGCACTGCGGAAGCTTAAGTAAACAAACTCATTTACATACAAACCAATATTAACAAATTTACAATCACTGATCACAAGCAAAAGTATTATCTGTCTTGGTGTTACAAAATAAACAGGCTCTTTTCTTTTTAAAATCAAATATCAGAGTTAGGTCAACATCTCCTTTAGCAAACCTCACAAACACGAACCTGCAAAACAACAACAGATGGGAATTAGCACAAATCTAAGTGAGTAGAGGCTAAACACCAAAAGCAAACATCCACAGTCAATATCAAAGCATGTAATCACATATCCAAGAAGACTGACAGTTCGGCATAGAACCTACAACCAATGCCAGCCAAAGCAAAGGTTTACCGATAGCTCTCTACTGAATTGGCACAGTAAACTCCACCTCTGAAGCAACATATGTAACAGAAGGGCTACTACTATTCAACCAATCAGTAAACGAGCCCAGCCCAAGTCTACATATAGCTGACTTCCCAACGCAACTCAAAATCATACTAAGAGCGCGTATCGACCAAATAGTCATTCAGCAGATATCAACAATCAATATCACAATCAACAGTTCAATCAATCCAATCTCAATCACATCATGCATCACATCCATAACATTAACCGAAATCTTTACCATCCGCGATTAACGTCCACTCACCTCAAAATCAGCACGAGCTCACAGATCTAATATTACTGAGTCTTTTGATTGCCTGAAAACACAGCAACAATCAAATCAGTCTCGAATATAAATATATTCACTCACATATATTTATACTTCAATTCATGTAACAAGTCCATAAAACATAAACACTTGAAACACAATCAACATATAAATCAAATAAAGTTCATAATTCTAAAATACGCCGGACGCGTCGCGTCCAAGTCTCCGACGCGTCGACCATAGAATCGGATTTCACAAAACATCGGATTTCTAGGTCGGATTTCAATTCTCAGATTTAGTGTCGGAATTCAGTTGTCGGATTCTCAAGAACCGGATTTTGGATATCGTATTTCACAATCGGATTTCAATTTCGGATTTCAAAGAATCCGATAATAATCAAGAACGCGTCGCGTCCAAGTGTTTGACGCGTCGCGTCGCGACGAACTCTGCATCATCTTCTTCAATTTTCCAGCCGACTCAAGCTTTCAAACTCCATTGTAACCTCTGGTTTTCGATCCAAAACACTTCCAAAGATGTATAAACATAATATAACATGTATACAACTATCATGAACATCCTAAAACTCATCAAATCATAATTTTATACAAAACCCATTTACTAGTTTGAGCTTTGAGCTCCATCAATGGTGAAATACTATATATTCATGTTTTTCAACAGATAAACACATCAACATAGATCATAACATGCTATAAACATTTCCTTACCTTCTTTTGAATTAAAAAGTACAAGATCTTGACTTTACAATTTCAAGTAGGCTTGTTTTGAAGGTTTCCTTCTCAAGGGGTTTTCTCTCAAATACACACACTACACCTTTGCACTCTTTGATAAAATGACAAAATAGTTTCCTTTAACTCCAACTATACATGTATACATGTGTTAACACAAACAAAGCATGAGGTGTTTTCTATTTTAACCATGCATACTTAACATACCATACATACATGTTACATACTTTCATATAATTCTTTTTCTAAGTAAGAATCCACCGGTAAACATAAATATATATAATTAATCAATTAGCCTTAACAAAAAACATAATCAATTAAAACGAAATCAATCACATACCGCTAACCCGCTAATATCTTAGCCCAGTTTTGCGGGTGTTACACTACAACGGTGGTGTTGATCTTGTTCGAGTGTGTTCAGATCTTCATTTGTAGATTTCACTATGCAATTTTGATTAGGTTCATCTTCATTTTTTGTAACCATGGCGACGGTGATGGCAATTAGGTGATGACGGTGGTGGTAGTGTAGTGGTAATGACCTACGATGGTTATTTACCATTAAATCAACACACAAAGGTCATCATGTGTCAATCACACACATTAAAGTTCCAATCTTTTTATGCCTAAGCCTAGGGTTTGTTCTTCCACTAGTCAAGATTAATTAATGGTCCTAATTAATCAAGATTCAAGCCTACAAATGGATTGGTCTTCCAATTTGTAAAAACTCGGATTAAAAGCATTAGAAAACAGAAACTAGAACACATGTGGATCTTTGATAAAACTTGTAAGACAAATACATAGTAAATTGGATCCTTTAAACATAAATTAATCAACCATCCAAGAAATCATCTCCTCTAGGGAGGAACACTGAGAAGTCTAGCCTAAAATCAACATACTAACATTCTGGAAATCATAAAATAACATTTAGAAAAGAGTAGAATGATAGAACCGTATGAATCAAAGTTAAACAAGCCACAATCTTCAATCTCCAAGCTTAAATACTCCAAATCCGTGCTCCACAGCTTTTGGGATGTTTTTGTACTTAGAATGTCGTATTATGGTGGAATATGAGGGGTGGTTAACCCTTTTTCAGATCTGTAAGTTCGTTTAAATAGAACTCTGAAAACAGGGGTGTCGCGCCGCGACGAAGTATTTTAACCCGATCCCAACTCTTTTAAAATTCAAAGCTGGCGTCATCCTATCGCGTCGCGCCGCGACGGACAATTGGGTCGTGCCGCTACACCACGTGGCAAGAAAGTGGACCTTATCCGGACACTTCGTCGCGCCGCTACGGATGATGTCGTCACGCCGCGATGACCTCTTTTGGCGCCGGTGGACTCTTTTCCTTTGTTTGGGCTTTGGGCCTTGGGCTTCCTTTTTTCTTTCTTTCTTTTCTTTTATTTGGCCCATCTATTTTTCTTTAATTTAGGCCTCAATTATTTTCTTGCTTTCTTTGAGTATATTTCTTCAATAATTTTGTTATTTCGCCTTTTTAGCCTGCAAAAGATAAAAGAAACGGTAAACGTATCTTTTTTACAATTTAATGCATAATTTCAGCTAAAACCAACCCGATATCGCATAATATTTATATATATTTAGCGCGATATGAGATGGTTAATGAAGAGAGGGAGAGGGAGAAGGAGAGAGAAATGAGGGATATAAAATGAGATAGAAGCAAGGGGGATGGAGAGAGAGAGAGAATGAATGGGGGAGTGTATTTTATTAAAATTAGAGAAGAAAAACATGAAAATGTAATAAATATTCATGAAAAATGATTAAAAATTAAGAAAATAAATTAAATAACGGGATGAGGGCTTATAGGTCATTTCAATTTAACTAGGGACCAAAGGTGCAACGGATCCGAGTCCCGGGGGGGGGGGGGGGGGGAACCAAACCCGTAAAAAAACAAACCGTAGATGGGCTTGGATCAGATTTGGGGGTGGAGATGGAGTCGGCTACTACGAGGAAAGGTTAATATCTTTCTATGGAGACTTGTCAATAATGTCATCCCATTAAAACACAATTTGTCCTGATGAGGTGTGATTTTGGACTAAAGTCTATGTTCTTTTTCTAATGCTGAAGTAAAGAACATGTGTCAATGTTTCTTCGGATGTTCATACATCCAAAGTTTATGGCATAAAACCTAGGCGTGGTGGGGAGTGAGTTCGAGCAAACTAGACTCCATCAAGTCTTTCGAATCATTTGATGGCTTTCTAGCATATGTTTATCGGTTCAAAGTGGTCTTCAAAGCAGAATGCTCGGTGGTTCTATGGCTTATTTGAAAGAGAAGAAATAAGCCTCATTTATGACAATATAAGGACCCCCGAAGGATCAAAGAGGAGGATTTATTTTCACAAGTGCAAAGGGTATCGACTTTATGATTAGCAACAAAAAGCCTTCTTTATTATTGAATTGGGTAGATGGTCTACTGCTTGGTATGTACATTTGTCTCAATCTTTAATACTTTTCGTTTTATGTTTTCTTCCATAAAATCTGTTTGCCTTGAAAAAAAGGATGAGCAAAGCTTTGGTATGTAAAAGTGAGCTTTGAGTTCGTATCTAATAGCATATATGTTGGGGTGTTTTTTTTTATAAGTGACAAGTTATTAATATATATATAAAGTAACTTATGGTATAGACTATAGACCATATAACACTTTTTTAGGAAAAATTATAGAGAAAGGTAATCTAAATATAAAAAATTACTAATAAAGGTAACGTCCAAATTTCTTTGACTAAGAAAGGATTACAAATTTCAACTTGTAACAAAAAAATGGTATAATGTGAGAAATTTATACCTTTTTTTGTTTCAAATTGGAATTTATAATCCTTTTTTTTGTTAGGTCTAAGAGGCCATTATACCATTTTTGTTACAAATTGAAATTTATAATCTTTTCTCGACCAAAAAAACTGAACGTTACCTTTATTGACAATTTTTGATATTTAGATTATCTTTCTTGCCAATTTTCTCTTTTTTTATGTTCTTTTTAAGTTTAGGTGTTTCGTTCAAATATATGCAACTCGGAAATAAGTTTTTTTTAATAAAGAACTTTTTTATCACGTGCCCAAAAAACTGAACTTCCCTTAACCAAAATTCGAACTTTGAGAACTTGGCAAACAATTGTTCTTTCTTCAAAGTTTCCAGAACCTGTCTCAAATGCTTTTCATGTTCCAATTCAGTCTTCGAATAAATCAGAATATCATCGATGAAGACTATCACAAAATCATCCAAGAATGGTCGACAGACCCTGATCATCAAATCCATAAAAATCGCAGGTGCATTGGTTAAGACGAACGGCATAACCAAGAACTCATAGTGCCCGTAGCACGTACGAAAGGCTGTCTTCGATACATCCTCTTCAGAATAAGCTCTTATGTCTGCGAAAAAATAAACAACCATATTAGAAACTTCCGCTGGCGCGCAGACATTTCTTTGAAAAAACAAACAAGCTTATCAGAAATGTCTGCACGTCCGCAAATGTTTTTTTAAAATAAAGCCTTATTTTAAAAAACAAACAAAGCCTAAATCGATGAATCAGATGATAGATCACAATTCTATATGATTGAAATTTTCCCTTTTTATATGTGTGTTTGTTTGTTTAAGTGTTAGTTTCTATACTTTATTTACATTGGCATAAACTAACTAGCTAACCTCCAATTCAAAAATAAATAATATCAAAAACTAATTCTTAAATATGTATAATGTGTTAGAACGAATCCTAAAAACATGACAACATATCATGGTGTGTGTATTGATGGAATGATGGATGCTAAAAGGCCTATAGCTATACAAGCTCTAACGCTTCGTTCTTGAGTTTTTTAAAGACGGGAAGTTAAGGAAAAGAAAAAGAAAAATGAAAGTAACGAAAAGCATGAGAAGAATTGACTTGTATTCTTGAGTTTGAAAGAAATGAAAAGAAATTGAGGGGAGTCATTTTCTTCCTTATCATCCCACTTTTGAAAAGAAGCATTTTGAATCAAATAACATCTTCTCCACTCTTCATTTCCTTCCCCTCCCCTCCTTAATTAAAGAACACATTAACTTGACTGTTTTATTTCCTTTCCCTCACTTTCCTTAAAAAAAACAAGGATCTTAGAAGATGTTCTCTAGGCAATTTTTTAGCCGTCTTTATATTATTATTATTTAATTTAATAAAATACAAATAAACATACGCAAACCTTTCTGTCGTCTCATTTTTAATTGAATGATTTTATTTGGACACTTTGTAAATCTAAATCGACTATATGTAATATGATGTATCCGACATGTATTAAAAACTGTAATTGATTTGTGTAACATGTTTAGTACATGAAAGTAAAAGGGTTCAAATAGTAGCACCCTTTTTAATTCAACGTATGCATCTTTTTCAGTAACGGCATGCACAGTTTGTAGTTATATAAAGAAAAAGATTGAATAATATAATGGGATACAAGTTAAAACTGAATTGATTTAACGTCCATTTTCCACGTATAAACAATGAATTCAATTTTCAAGAAGACAACTTTTTACTAGTCGTTTCGATAATATTATTGCAGGGGCTTACTCTTCTCATATTCCTTCGTACCGAAAGACCCGAGTATTGAAATGGAATTTAAGATGATTTGCATTTTAATTCTTGAGCAAGAAACTTAACTTTCGACTCAGGCACCCCGATATGATGAGATTACTCTTATGAAGGTTGATCCTTAGACGTGAAACATCATAAAAACAATGCAAGATTTTAGTTAAATTATTGTAACAAGGATAGATTACGATAATTGCCAGCCAAGCTTAAGCCTGAGAAAAGCCGTTTGACGCAAGCTTCCATGGTCATAACCTGTAAAGCCTCGCCAACAATAAAAAATTAGAACGGAGAGAGTGGATACGGGATATCCTTGCCTAAGACCCCATTACGTAAAGAATTTATTTAAAGGTGAACCCTTAAAAAAGGCTAGAGACGGTAGCGGATTGAAGGCAACCCCGTAGTCACTTACACCATAATTACCCAAAACCTATTTAGCCCAAAACAATGAACAAAAAATTTCAATCGGTTGAATCAAAAGCTTTATCAAAATCAACTTTGAAATGCATAATTTTCTTTTTAAGCCATCCGTATGACATACAATTTGGGTTACCCAACTTCAATGATTCATCAAGGCTACATCACCTTATCATCCCTTCCCATTTCCAACTCAAAAGTTAGTATAATCTAATTCAATTTTAACCCATTTTTTATTTTACTATATATATATATTATACTATATTATAAATCATTTAAGTATTTTGCTTAGACACTTAAATTTTAAGTGTTTTGAAATTTAATATAAATATTGTTCACGAAGGAGAGAGAAAATATGATATGGCAAAAAAATGATGATATAATTGATGACATGTAAATGTGACATGAACAAATAGAAAACTTTAATTGGTAGAAAAAGTAGGAAACGGTTTGTGAGGGGATTCTATGAAATATACGAGTGAGTTTTATAAAATTGTATATTAATTTAATTAATTGTTGGTTGTTTTAAATTATGTTTAATAACTTGTGATATATTTTGTTTTGAAAAAAAATAATTATATATTTGTGACCGTCTCATTTTTATTCGTTTTTTATATTCATTCCCTCTACGTAATATAGTCTATATTTCACCGATTTCTTGGTTTTTCAATAAAAGAAATAAAAATACACTATTTTTTAAAATTTTGTCGTATTACGATAAAATTTATATGTTATAATCACTTAATGGGTCTTTTGAAACCGTTGGTTAGTGGCATAAAGTTGTTTACAAAACTATTACTACCACTTTAGTGCTCTATATAATTGATTGTTATTGTGAGTGAGTAAATAACCGTACAAATGTAAAACCCGTAATTTTATAAAATTATTAAAATATATATATGTGCAATATTAAATGTGAAATTAGTAAATTATGTGTAAGTTATGTTATTTACATGTTATATGTTAAGTATACATGTACCTACACCTTAATTTGATAGTAGAATGAAAGAGGGATGAAAGATGGAGGGCCAAGATTGTAAATATGTATATAAATATCAATTGACTTCAATAATTGAAGTCAAAAAGAAGAAAGAAAGAAGAAAATCTAGAGAAGGAGACGTGAGAGCATAAAGAGAAAGAGTCTAGAGAGTGAAAGCTTGGGGGAAGAAGAAATCAAAGGGAAAACTTGTGATTCAAGTGTATAACTTCAAGTTTTGGGTGTTTGGACTTCATCTCTTCATCTTTGGCTGAATTTGGAGCAAAGAAAGTAGACCATTCAAGTGGGTTTTGTAAATCAAGTAAGTCTAGTCTTTGATTTGTGTTTGATTTTATGTTTGGAGTGTTGTTTGTGATGACCTTTGACTTTTGATGTTGAAAATTTTAGTAAATGGGTCAAAGTTTGGGTAATTGTCAAAGTTAGGGTTTTGTATGATCAAATGGGTTTAAGATGTTGATAATTGAGTTTGATAATGGTTTTATATGTTATGATGGTGAATTGATAGTTGAAATTGTGTTGATTTGGTGAAATAGGTCAAGAACTTGAAAATGGAAGAGACAAGGTTATTTAATGATTAAATTGTGGCTAAATGTGTTTGGAAATGTTTATATTTGAGTTTTGAGGTGGTTTTGTATTAATTTTTAAGTTCATATTTGAAGGGATGTGTTTTGGTTTTGGAATTATGGTAAAAATCGGAGCTGCAGCAAAGAAAATAAGCCCAGAATCACTGTTCACGGGGGCGTCGCGGCGCGATCCCCCATGTGTCGCGGTGCGACAGACATTTTTGGCAAGGGTCCATTTTCCAGAGATTTTTCCACGGCGCGAGGACCCCTGAAACCTCCAAAAAGTTATTTTTGACCCCATTTGACCTTGTAATTGATTGGGGATTGTTTCTAATGGTTTTAGGGAGTTCATAGGGAGTCCGAAAGACCCGAAATGAGTGTTTAAGTCGTGTTTTGAGTCCATACTTGCGTGTAACTTCATTGTATGGTTAACTTAACAAAGTTAACCTTGTGTTATGATCATAGGACCCTTGTACGAGTGATTGTGGTCTTGAATTGGAGAAGAAGTGATCCTCATCACTTCAGTCAGGTGAGTTGTGCCCTGCGGATACCCAAAATGCTTTTAATGTGCAAGTCATCAAATGTTTTCTTATGAACCATGTTTATGTATGGCATCAATGTGAACTGTTATGGATATTATCATGTTTATGATAATGATTTATGCAATTGATTATGTGATACACCTGTTTTGAAGCATGCTATGCTTTGTTCTTAATAATGGCAAGTTGTGACCTTGTGTGTATAACTTGCTTGTGATTATGTGACCCTTTGGGGTATGTGCTTTGGTCCGGACTGCTGTTGTTATATGAACTCTGTACCATAGGGTTCCTAGTCATTGAGACGTGCACAGGTTCCTATGGCTTCGGCAATTGGGGAACCGCGATGTATGGGTGGCTGAGGGATCGGTGCAGAGCGTGGAGGGGTATGTCAGTAGCCATCATGACCGTGTGGGTTCACTGGGCTGACGAGCCAGCGAACCTGGGTAACACGAGTGGATTTGGTGAACAGGGCTTACACTACAGAGAACCGTTGTATGGTGGACTGCTTTGTGCTTCCCCCACCTTGACGGGAGATGTGGACACACCCCCACGAGGACTTGTTGACCATGGTTGGCCCCTATGGAATATACAAGTATAAGTGGACTTGTCCCCCACATCTTGTGTGAACTGTTTACTGATGTCATAACTGTTTTATGTACTATGATGACTTGTTTAACTCGTTTTGGCACACTCACTAGCTTCTACTAATAAAAGTTGTGTTTATGTTTTGTATCCGCAGATAAGCAATAGTATGTTGCCGGCGAGGCGGGTAGATACTTTTGGGAGCTCTTGTTGCCTGATGGATATATTTGGAATACATGATTATTCTCATTTTGTTTATCAGTAATTAATGGTCGTGTATTCGGGTCAACAAGTAACAACATCTTTTGTATATTTGATAAAGCTTCCGCACTTTGATGTAAACTAATACTCGTACAATGTTATTTTGTTGAAATACAAAAAGTTTAAATTTGCACTAAAATTCAGGGTGTTACAACAGAAACTATAATCAAACATAATTATTATGTAGTGAAACAACCTTCATGTTAGTGAAATCTGTAACTACTCTTACAACATCTTCTCCGAAATTGCCAAATGTTAATACCGGAAGAATGTTAAGTGGATAACTTCAATATGTCATTCGGAAAAGTAGCAGTCTTGACAAACCAGATTGGCGGGATTTTTTCGGAAGACTCAGTGATTATCGATGACCTTCAGATAGGTTTCACGTTTCTGAAGACATCCATGAATACCAAAAAATTGGATTATTCTTCTCCTTGTGGGATAACATTGATAAGGAATCAATTAGGGGCTCGGAGTATAGCGATCTCATCGGATCGGATGGGAGCCACTTCGCCATGCAAGACAGCGACAATGAGGTAAGAGATTCAGCTGCAAAAAATTCGGTTCCACCTTCGCCGGAGAAATTTTCCGGCCTGGGAAGGTCAAGCGATTCAGTTGGACAATTGGAAGGTAGGGAGCCGGCAGTGGGCATCGAAACCTTTCTTGAAACCCTCGGGAAAACATCCACATTAATACCAGGGATTGGGAAGTCCCCCAGGCATTTGGCGCAGACAGTAATTCTGAGTGTGGCCCAATCTCTAATAGGCCAAGTGTTATTAGCCCAATGAAACTGGTGGGCTGTACAAGTCCTACATCTCACAAAATGGTGGGCCGCCCAAGTCCTTATGTAAGCCCAATTCAAGATACGGAGGAGATTATCTTAGAAACAGGGGATGATTCCATGCTTCAGAAGATTGGCAAAAAGCGACGCAAAAAGACTTCTTCGCGTTCCAAACCCCCTTTTCCTATGAAATTGATGGCTATGTTCAATCATATCAGAAGATCTGCGACCTCCCTATCTAAATCATTGTCTTCCCTAGGCTCGTCCTCGAAGCACTCGAAGGAATTATCGATCGATCTTAACAAATCGGTCGCTTTATCGGCAGATAATAGTCATGATGCTTCGCCAGTTGCTGTTCAAGATGGTGCAGACAGCGACGGGATTTCTTGCGAAATCAGAAACACCATGGAAATTGGCACTATGGTAGGTTTTCAAATGGATGGATGCGAAGATGATCTTCTCAGAGTCATCTCGAAATCAGGTGATGGTCATGGTTCAAAATGAAAATCATCTCTATTAATAGTAGGGGAATAGCCTCGGATCTCAAACAAGAATGGATCAGAGGTCTTTGTGGGGGCAATAAAATCAACTTCCTTGGTATTCAAGAATCATTTTCTAAAGATCCAAATACATCTTTAATCATTTCAATTTGGGGGAAGACAAATTTCAGTTACGATTTTGTGAATGTTGTTGGAAAATCTGGAGGTCTTATTTCTATTTGGGATTCTGCTTGCTTCTCAAAAATTGGCGATTCTAAGGGAACAAATTTTCTTGCTATCTGGGGTTCTTGGATTGGGATAAATGGTTTGTGTGGTTTCATTAACTTGTATGCTCCACAGGAAATCAGGGATAAAAAGTATCTCTGGGCTCAGATATCTGCAATTATAAAACATCAACCACAAATTAGATGGATTGTTTTTGGGGACTTTAATGAAGTTAGAAATGCGGAAGAAAGACTGGAACTGTCTTTCGTCGTATGGATCAAGAATTTTCAATGAATTTATCCACGATGCTGGCTTGATTGAAATTAAAAGTGGTGGGAGGAGATTCACCCGTATTAGTAAAGATGGGAGAAAACTCAGCAAACTTGATAGGTTCCTGGTTTCTCCTAATTTTCTATCAATTTGGCACAATCCCAGTGCAGTGGTTTTTCCTCGGCTACATTCCGATCATTGTCTTATGTTCTTTCAAGGTGTTGATTCTGATTTTGGGCCTTTTTATTTCAAGCTTTTTAACTCCTGGCTACTCGATCCCAAGATGGTTGAGATTGTATCTCAATATTGGGCCCTTCCTACATCCAATTCGAGATTGTCCCCGATGTTATCCTTCCTTGGAAAGCTTAAGGTCATCAAAAATAAAATCAAAGAATGGAGAGCCTCGGATGATTCTAACAGAAAAGTGTCGCTTAAATTCTTAAAATCGAAATTGGATTTCTTGGAGGTTAGAGTTGAGTCCAATTGAATCTCTTCCTCTAAAAAAACAGAAAGGCAGGGCTATATCATTCAAATTATGGAGCTTGAACAGGCTAAAATTCTTGACACTAAACAGAAGGCTAGATTGAGATGGGCAGTAGATGGAGATGAGAATTCTAGATTTTTCCATGGTCTTCTCAACTCCAATCGCAGAAACAACTTTATTCATGGAATCTCCATAAATGGTTGCTGGATTTCGGACCCTTCAGAGATCAAGTCGGAGACATTGAAATTTTATTCCAATAAATTTCGTAGCATGGTATCCTCCCGGCCTTCCTTTGTAAGTAGTAACTTTCTCTCATTATCTTCCTTTCAAAGTTCTATGATAGAACTTCCATTCTCAATGGAGGAAATAAAGGAAGCTGTGTGGTGTTGTGGTTCGGAGAAAGCCCCTGGGCCTGACGGTTTCACTTTTGGTTTCTTTAAGAAATTCTGGGATATCATTAAAGGTGACCTTTTTTCGGCAGTAAAACAGTTCGAATCCTCTGGCAGATTCGACAAGGGATGCAACTCATAATTTATTGCTCTTATTTCGAAAGTTGTCTTTCCTATTTCCTTGAATGATTTCAGGCCCATTAGTCTTCTTAACTCCTTGTATAAAATTGTGGCCAAAGTTTTGGCTAACCGCCTTAAAAAGGTGATTAGTTGTGTTATTGGGCCAGAACAAACAGCATTTTTAGAAGGCAGAAACATTCTTGATGGTCCGCTTATTATAAATGAGGTCATTTCTTGGGCTAAGAAATCTAATAGAAAGACTTTTTTGTTCAAAGTCGATTTTAATAAAGCCTTTGACTCAATCAGATGGGATTTTCTGGAAGAAATTATGTGTCAAATGAACTTTGGTAAAACTTGGTGCTCTTGGATTAAAGGTTGTCTATCTTCTTCTATGGTCTCTGTTTTGATCAATGGATCACCTACCAAGGAATTTCACATGGGGAGGGGTGTAAGACAAGGTGATCCTCTTGCTCCCTTTCTTTTTATCATTGCTGCAAAAGCTCTAAATATTGCGCTGAAAGAGGCTGTCAGAATTGGAGTTTATCAAGGGGTCACTCTTCCTAATAACGGGCCGATTATTTCTCATATGCAATATGCGGATGATGTCATTTTTCTAGGTGATTGGTCTTATTCGAATATCAGTAATTTGATTCGAATTTTGCGATGCTTCCATTTATCTTCTGGTCTTAAAATTAATATGGACAAATGTTCATTGATGGGTATTGGGGTCTCAGCTGATGAAATTAAAGATTTGGCGAGTTGGATCCACTGTAAGTCTGGCTCTTTTCCTTTTAATTACTTAGGAATTTCGGTAGGCGGATCTATGAATAGATGTGATTTATGGGAGCCTATTGTAAACAAATTCAGAAGCAAGTTATCTTCTTGGAAAGCTAGATCCCTTTCCTTTGGGGCAGATTGACATTAGTAAAATCTGTATTAGGGAGCATCGGATCTTACTTCTTTTCATTATACAACGCTCCGGTGAAGGTTTTAAATAAACTTGAAAGCATAAGACTTAATTTTTTCTGGGGTAGCAAGATTGGCGAAAGGAAAATATCATGGACCAAATGGGATTTGGTATTATCGGAAAAAAGGAAAGGTGGCCTTGGTGTTGGAAGTCTAAAGGCAGTGAACTTAGCCTTATTAGCTAAATGGATTTGGAGATTCAAGAAAGAGGATGGTTCATTGTGGAAACAAGTTATTCAATCTTTTCATGGGATTCATGGTGGGCCGGAGAAAACTATCCCCGTTGGCTCTATGACGGGAGCTTGGAGGAATATCCTTAAAATTCATAAATCATTTGATAGAGTAAACATTCCACTTTCCTGCTGGTTCGAATGCTGGCCTAACTCGGAAGACCAATCGATAACTTGGAGATGGGCTTTGGAGTCTTCGGGTTGCTTTTCAGTTGCCTCTCTTAGCAGGGCCTATGATTGTTTCAGTCTGCCTACGAACTGTAATGTTCCCTTCGAATGAAACAAATGGGTTCCTTCCAAAATCAACGTTCTGGAGTCTTCGGGTTGCTTTTCAGTTGCCTCTCTTAGCAGGGCCTATGATTGTTTCAGTCTGCCTACGAACTGTAATGTTCCCTTCGAATGAAACAAATGGGTTCCTTCCAAAATCAACGTTCTGGTTTAGAGGTCTTTCCATAGTAGGCTTCCAACTAAAAGTAATTTGCAAAAGAGGGGTATGTTGTTGGTCTCTTCTCTTTGTCCATTTTGCAATTCGGAAGAAGAAACTGAGGAGCATATCTTCATTAGATGCCCGTTCGCTGTCAATGTTCTTTGAGAAATATCATCATGGTGGGGTCTTGATTTTGCTACTTTTCAAGCTTCGGATCATCCCTCTTCTTGGTCCTCTGCACCGAAACTAAATGGAGACAATAGGAAAGCTTTCTTGAGTGTTGTCTACTCTTTTCTTTGGGTCATGTGGAAGAATAGAAACGACTTAATTTTCAATTCTTCTTCTCTAGCTCCGGTGGAGTCGGTCTTCTCTCAAGTTCAGGTTCTATCATTCTTTTGGATCAAACAAAGATCGGGTGATAGTTTTTTAAATATAAGTGGAATGATTGGTGAAATTTTCCTTTCTGTTGTTTCTGAGTTTCATTGTATCTTGTTTCTTTTTGTTCTAGCGCCTTGCTAGTTCCTTTTATATATATATCAGCCGTTCAAAAAAAAAACTTGAAATTTTATTTAAAGATTTTAATTGTCCACGTTTCCCTATTTTTTAACTAATAAGTTCAAACATAAAATTAAGGTTATTATTACATGGATAATTGAATTCAATGTTATATTGTGTTTTCAATTATTTAATTAAATAATAAATTATACTTATGCAACTTACGTATGTATAAACATAATCTATTCTATGTTAGTATCTTAATTTTATGTGATCTAATTTATGTATACTTAGATTGATGTCATTATTATTTAATTTTTAACAAGTTTACTTTACAATTCCAAAGATTCAAACATATAATTGGCTAATAAAATGTCTTTTAAGTCATTGATATTATAATATCAACAATAATATTATAGTTGTGCCTTTATAATGTCGGGACAGAGCTCCATCACGAGAAACACATTAATATTATACTAAAAACTTTTAGATGTGTAATCTAATTTTATATCTTTTAAAAAAGAGTACGTGTAAAATTATCAAATATAAAAGTTTTATTTACGTACCTAAGCAACGGACATGTATAACACTAGTTACTAAATTACCCTCATATAAACTATATCGAGTAACAATTAAATATACTTAATAATATTCTTATATTCCATTTTAATAACTAAACTTTACATATTAAGAAACAAAAAATATAGTCCTGAAATTTTAATATTCAATCACATGTGATTTGTAAAAACATCACATATGAATTACGAAAATATCACACCGCTCAAATTTTTAAAATTTCTTATCGAGTTTTATTTAACTAAGAAAATCGAGGAAAGAAAAAAATTCATTTATCTTTCTTTCCTCTCATTGTTAAACTCAAAAACAGACTGCAATAAAGGTTTCCTCACACTCGGTTTTCATCATCATCATCATCAAAATCCGCCATCTTCATTATTCAAGAATCCAAAAACTTCATAACTTGTATAATTCTCATTTCCAGTTCATACAATTTATATACAAGTTTATCAAAACACATATAAACATGATTAAACATAAAATCATGCATCAAAACACCTTAACACCCAAGAACACCAAATCCGCCAACTCATATAGCAATTTCATATGATGTTCATATCAAAACCCACTCAAAACCGTAGCATGTTAATACTAACCAAAGCATATTAACAAGAATCAAATAAGAATCAACAAACCTTGTTAACTTGAACTCACAAAACCAAGAAACCAATAATCCGATTGCTTTTCCTCTTCTTCTTTTGCTCTCGGTTTACACACAATGTTCACACACACAAATACTTCAAAGTGAAGAAAGGATTATGCACAAACCCACGCGTATATATACATATATATATATATATATATATGCAAGCAGGAGGTGTCACCCTTAAATCAATTGCATGCATACACACACACAAGCAACCATACGCACATATAATCATATATATATAACCCACATATATATTAATTAAATGAGTAATAATTATGCTAATTACTTAACTAATAATAAATTAAACATAATCACACAATGGTTCACGTGTAACATACCCAAGCCTACGTTTCTACTAGGCCCAACTGCAGGATGTTACAAATCCTCCCTCCTTAAACTGGATTCCGTCGTCGGAATCTATTCACTATTAAACAGATGAGGGTAACGAGCTCTCATATTGGCCTCAGTTTCCCACGTCAAGTCTGAACCCAAACTGTGTCTCCACTTAACTAAAACAATTGGAATCTGTTTCTTACGCAGTTTCGTCACTTTCCGATCTAGTAGTTCAATTGGCTCTTCCACTAACTTCTTGCTTGAATCAACTTTAAGATCATGTAGAGGTAGAATCTGACTTTCATCCTCAACTCTACATTTCCACAAGTAACAAACATTAAAAGGTATTGTGAATACCTGACAATTCTGCTGGAAGATTGAGAGTAACAGTCTAATCATTAACCACCCGTTGAACACGAAACGGCCCAATATAACGAGGAGCCAACTTTCCTCGCTTTCCAAAACGGATAAACCCCTTCCACGGAGAAACCTTCAGATAAACCAATTCACCTTCAGCAAACACAACAGACCTACGATGTGGATCATCATACATTTTCTGTCGATCCCTCGCAGCTTTCAACTTTTCTCGCGTAATAGCTACTTTATCTGCGGTGATCTACATAATATCCGGCCCTCCATACTGTTTCTCACCCGCCTCTAACCAACACGTAGGAGTACGGCAGCGACGACCATATAGTATCTCATAAGGTGGCATACCGATACTCGAATGATAAGAATTGTTGTACGCGAATTCAATCAACGGCGGATAGGAATCCCAAGAACCTCCATATTCTAGCACACATGCCCTCAGCATATCCTCAAGTGTCTGAATAGTTCGCTCAGATTTCCCATCTGTCCGAGGATGGTAAGTTGTACTCAGATTAACACGTGTACCCAACTCTCGCTGTAAACTGTTCCAGAAATTCGACACAAACCTGGAATCTCTATCTGATACGATCGAAAGCGGTATACCATGTCGGGAAACAACTTCATCAATATACAACTAAGCCAACTTACTGAGTGATGCCGTCTCACTAGTAGCCAAGAAGTGAGCACTCTTGGTCAATCTATCCACGATCACCCAAATGATATCATTATTCCTCTGCGTACGTGGAAGTTTAGTTACAAAATCCATCGTTATGTGCTCCCACTTCCACTCTGGAATTTGCAACTGTTTCAGTGATCCATAGGGTTTCTAGTAACCTGTGTACAAATATGGCAAGACTCCACAAATTGTGCAACATCCGTCTTCATTGTCGGCCACCAATATAGCACCTTCAGATTGTTATACATCTTTGTGCTACCTGGATGAACAGATAGTCTAGATTTGTGATCCTCAGTCATAATCAAATTCCGAAGACCTCCAAGTAAAGGCACCCAAACACGAGTTTGATAAATCTTCAATCCCCTAGAATCATCGGTCAGATCATTCTTTTTCTTTAACATAATCTCTGACTTCAAGTTTTCATCCTTCAATGCTTCCAACTGAGCTGCCTTTAATCGATCAATTAAG
This sequence comes from Dittrichia graveolens, assembly GCA_038502395.1. Taxonomy (NCBI): domain Eukaryota; kingdom Viridiplantae; phylum Streptophyta; class Magnoliopsida; order Asterales; family Asteraceae; genus Dittrichia; species Dittrichia graveolens. The sequence goes on along the minus strand of JARJIL010000001.1, from coordinate 78,081,343 downwards.
TCAGAACTATTTCAATTCACATAAATTTGATATGTTCACTAACTCTCTTTCGACTCAAAGCATCGGCTACCACGTTGGCTTTCCCTGGATGATAGCGAATCTCTCAATCATAGTCTTTAACAAGTTCCAGCCATCGCCTCTATCGCATATTGAGTTCTTTCTGCGAAAATACATACTGCAGGTTTTTGTGATCCGTACAAATGACGCATTTTGTACCATAAAGATAATATCTCCATAGCTTTAACGAAAAAACCGCAGCTGCCAGTTCTAAATCATGGGTTGGATAGTTCTTCTCATTAGGTTTCAACTGACGAGAAGCATACGCAATAACTCTATCCCGTTGCATCAACACACAACCCAACCCTGCAATGACGCATCACAGTAAACTATGAAGTCATCTGACCCAACCGGTAAAGCAAGAATAGGAGCCTGGCACAAGAGTCGTTTCAACATCTGAAAAGCTCTCTCCTGTTCATCACTCCATTTAAATAGAACCTCCTTGCGAGTCAACTTAGTCATGGGATTCGCAATCTTAGAAAAATCTTTTATGAATCTTCTGTAATAACCAGCCAATCCCAAGAAGCTTTTAATCTCAGAGAGTGACTTCGGAGCCTCCCAATTCATCACTGCTTCTTTCTTTGCCGGATCAACCTTGACTCCATCACTGCAAATGACATGCCCCAGAAAGTGAACTTCTCGCATCCAGAATTCACAGTTTGAGTACTTGGCATACAATTGCTCCCGCTTCAATGTCTCAAGAACCTGTCTCAAATGAATCTCGTGATCAGCTTCGGATTTAGAATAAACCAGAATGTCGTCAATAAATACTATCACAGATTTATTTAGAAAGGGTCGACAAACCCGGTTCATCAAATCCATAAACACTGCAGGTGCGTTAGTCAAACCGAACGGCATGACTAAAAATTCATAATGGCCATACCGGGTATGGAAGGCAGTCTTGGCAACATCTTTGTCAGAAACTCGTACCTGGTGATAACCCGATCGTAAATCGATCTTAGAGAAATACGAAGCACCCTGCAACTGATCAAATAAATCATCAATCCTGGGCAGAGGGTATTTATTCTTTACCGTCCTCTTATTCAATTCTCTGTAGTCAATACACATACGTAGAGTACCATCTTTCTTTTTCACAAACAAGACTGGTGCACCCCACGGTGAAGAACTCGGACGAATAAATCTCCGATCCAACAAATCCTAAATCTGTGTCATCATCTCCCTTATCTCAGAAGGAGCCAACCGGTAAGGAGACCTTGCCACTGGATTAGAACCTGGTATCAAATCAATTTTATACTTTACCTCTCAAACGGGAGGTAGCCCAGGTAACTCATCCGGAAACACTTCAGAATATTCTAATACAACATGCACATCAGTAATTGCCCATTTCTCCTTTCTAGCATCAATAGCATATGCTAGAAAACATTTGCATCCTTTACTCAAGGATTTCTTGGCCTTTAACATAGATATAATAGGAAATGTAGACTTGTTTCTTTCCCCACGAGCCACCACATGCGACCCATCAGACAACGGAAAATAAATCAGCTTCCTATGACATTTAATACTCGCCATGTGCTTACTCAACCAATCCATCCCCAGAACCACATCAAAACCCGCTAATGGCATCAATAGGAATGATACAGGAAAGCACTTACCATCTATGTCAATCTCAACACCCGTCACTGAAGTCGTAATGGGCATTATCTTACCATCTGGTACTTCTATCTCAATCGGTACCGAAATAACAGTAGTAGGCAAATTCAACTTACCACAAAAAGCTACAGAAATAAAGGAGCGATTCGCTCCAGAATCAAATAACACACGAGCAGGTAGGGAGTTTATAAGAAACATACCAGTGATAACATCATCGGTGGTAGTAGCATCGTCTACTGTCATTCGGAACGTCCTACCCTCCGGAGTCGGAGGATTCTTCCCCAACCGCCCCTGCCCCTGGTCTTCTCCTTGTAGGGCAATCACCTGCCCTATGCCCCTCCTTTTGGTAGTTCCAACAGACATTTCGAGGGTAACGACAATCTTTCGATTCATTCCCATGGGTTCCGCATCTCACACATCGCATAATCTGAGCAGTACAATGCCCGGTGTGAGTAGCCCTGCACCTCGTACACCACTGTGATTTCACCCCCGAATCCCCTATAGGCGCTTTCCTGCTTTGGTTGCCCTAGGACTGGTTACCCTGCCACTTCTTTTTCTGCTGGCTACCCCCATCCTGATCATACCTCGGCTTCTGCAAAGCCGCCTCATCCTTGTTCTGCTTGTCTTTAGCCTGGATGTCCCCCTCAGCAGATATTGCCAAGGTGAAAGCCTGGGACAGAGATCCAGCTAAACGGGTAGTGCTCCTATACTCTGGCAGCAATGCTCTAATAAAATGCTGAACCTGGGAAGGTTCATCAGGCACCCACTAAGTCACAAACCTCAGCTTCGCATTAAACTACTCGACCAGTTCATCCACCATCATCTTCCGCGTCATCTTCAATTCCATGAACTCCTGCCTTATCTTATTCAGTTCAAAGGCATTACAGTATTGTTCGCACTGTTTATCCCAAAATTGATTCCACGTGATTGAATCCATCTGTGCTCTCGATAAATGAGTGGTAATGGAATCCCACTAGATCATCGCTTTGCCCTTTAACATCCTATTCGCAAAGCAAACTCGCATTTCCTCCTCACAATTGCAAGCATCCATGCTGGGTGGAAATCCCATATATGGATACGAATAAGATCCTTGCGGCATAGACCCCTGTGGTATAGATCCTTGAGGATAGGGTCCTTGAGGAAACAACGGATAGTAGAAGGGTTGAGATATCGGTTGTGATAATGGTGGTATTGGCATAGACATCGGAGGAACCTCTACCAAAGTAGTAACTGCTGGGAAAATAGGTGGTATCTCAACTGTAGTTGAAGTTATGGAAATAATCGGTGGTTGTGATGCAGGAACTTGTCTTTGTTGCTCCAGTTCCTTTCTCAAATCTTGAAGTTGACCCTCAAGCTGAAAAATATACTCATCCCTCTCATCACCTGTTGTACCAGATGTACCAGCATTGGTTGGAACTTCAATTGTTGTAGTAGGGACCTCGGCAGAAGATGGGACAGTAGGGGCACCGGTTGAGTAATCACGTCCAACCATTGTTATCTGTAACAATCACATCACCTCACAATTTATAGATAAATCCGTTAGTACATAACATACTAACTCCACCACACTCCAATTCACCATAATCCCACACCCAAGGAGTAATCGACCTACCACGAGCCAAGATTTGGGAATGTAACACTTCCACTGTGCCTACACTGCCAATCCAAGGCTCTGATACCAAACTTGTAACACCGTATTTTCAACCGAAAAATTTTCATTTAAAACAATCACTGCCGAAGAGAATTAAATAAAAAAAGTATTTACAACTGTACATAAACCATCCTGTTTAAATATCAGTATTACAAAACACGGCTCGTCACAAATAATCTATCAGAGTCCTAGGTGATTACTCCCCAAGCTAACCACTCTTAGCCGAGCCGCTGACTTACCAAAACCTGTAAAAAGAGTGAGAGGTGGGGGATTAGCACAAAGCTAAGTGAATGGAGTACAATCACAACAGATATATCAGCCTGAACCGCATGATATCAACAACCACAAATAAACACCCTGGGAAGACCGGTGGTTCTGCAGGAACCTACAACCAATGCCGGCCAAAGCAAAGGTTTACCGATAGTCCATTTTTTTATTCTCACACAGTATTATCCTCTAGTAGCAACAAATGCATCCCAAGATCCTAATACTGCTTATCCAATAGCAAATGAACCCAGCCCATAAGCCCATTCGAAAACTGACTTCCCTTCCATCATGTATACATATCAGAGATGCAACAATTAACATTCAACTGTTAATCAATCATTAGATATACAATCTATGTATCAAACCAACAATAGTTGCAACCAAACCAGTACAACTAATATCACTCGTGAGTAAACATCCACTCACATCTGGTTCTCAGCTTTTCCAGTCAGTGATCTAATGTTACTGAGCCTTGTCTGTGCCTGAAAACATAACAACCAAACATCAATATCCAATTCATAAATATATATCAATCATATATTTATATCCATTTAATCAAACATAAACATGTAAGATTCACATATGTATACACATATAACACATAGCATTAAACAATGCAAGCAACAGCCAAAACTATCGGATTTCAAGGAAATCCGATACTACTATCGGATTTATGCAAAATCCGCTAAAACCATCGGATTCTAAGAAATCCGATACATCTGTTGGATTTGAAGTCAATCCGCAACACTTGTCGGTTTTCAATGAAATCTGACACTACCATCGGATTTCACCCTTCAATCTTCAACTGTCGGATTTGATCATCGGATTACATACATTAGGATTTCATACTTGGAATCCACCATCGGATTCAAACAATCGGATTTCACCATAAGTTCCGCATTTCACAAGTTTCGAATTTCTAAAGTACCAGATTCAACACCCGGATTTCTCACACACGGTTTTCATCATCATCATCATCATCAAAATCTGCCATCTTCATTATTCAAGAATCCGACAACTTCATAACTTGTATAATTCTCATTTCCAGTTCATACAAGTTTATCAAAACACATATAAACATGATTAAACATAAAATCATGCATCAAAACACCTAAACACCCAAGAACACCAAATCCGCCAACTCATATAGCAATTTCATATGATGTTCATATCAAAACCTACTCAAAATCCTAGGATGTTAATACTAACCAAAGCATATTAACAAGAATCAAATAAGAATCAACAAACCTTGTTAACTTGAATTCACAAAACCAAGAAACCAATAATCCGATTGCTTTTCCTCTTCTTCTTTTGCTCTCGGTTTACACACAATGTTCACACACACAAATATTTCAAAGTGAAGAAAGGATTATGCACCAACCCACATGTATATATATATATGCAAAGAGGAGGTGTCACCCTTAAATCAATTGCATGCATACACACACACAAGCAACCGTACACACATATAATCATATATATATATATATAAATATAACCCACATATATATTAATTAAATGATTAATAATTATGCTAATTACTTAACTAATAATCAATTAAACATAATCACACAATGGTTCACGTGTAACATACCCAAGCCTACGTTTCTACTAGGCCCAACTGCAGGATGTTAGAATACTCTTAAGAAATCTTGTTTTTGGTTAGGGATCACACCCTCAGGTGAGTACACCCTGCGGATACCCAACTTTTGTTAAAGTTTATAAGTCATCATAAATGTGTTTTATATGTTTGGCAAAATATTTTATGAAACTTATTGAACTAGAGAATGTGGAACTTGTGTAATCTTTATGTGTTGGTGAACTTGTTTTATGGAAACAAATGAGACCAATGCTCCACTTCAGAGAAGGTCTATGTTAATGTTGGGCTTATACTTGATAATTTCTTCAGACATGATACTCCATATAGGAGTGAGCTATAATCTCGTAATAACACATATGATTTTTAAGTTAATGAAATTATGTTTACACCTATGGTGTGTTATGGGCATTGAGATGCCAAATGATATTGTTTGTGGAGCATTTATAGGGCTATGAGTTATGTGACACTTATGTGGTTATGTGGTTATTGGTAAGCTTAAATGCTTGAGTTGCTTGGCCTTTATGGCATGTGCTTTATGTGACCCTTGTGGTTTGAGTTTTGATCCGGACCAGTGTTTGAGATATAGTACTTTGTACCATGATAGTTCCTAACCATTGGGTGACGTGCATTGGTTCATATGGCTTCGGCAATTGGAAACCTAGATGCATGGGTGGTTGAGGAATTGGTGCAAAGAGTGGAGGGGGACTTAAATGAAAAGCAATTGAATTTTTCAACCAATTCAAGATGTAGTAGTTTTAAAGGAACTTATGTTTTCTACACAAGATGCAACGATTTTAATCTAGATGTACTAATTTTCTAGAAGAGATGTACAATACTAGTTTTGTTCACAAAATTACTACAACCAACTTAAAATCACTGTATCTCTCATCTCAAAAAACATACTCTCTTAAAACTAGTGCATATTGGTTGAAGAATTCAATAGTTTTTCATATAAAAAAACTAATGCATCTTATTAGAAAACACAACATTTCATTTACATCCACTTTGTTGCATCAAGACATACCATCTTCAATTAAACTATAGTTGTACCGTAGACCAAATGTATATTGTATTATTTTAGATGTAGGAAAAAGATATAATAAAATCCATCCATTTATACCATTGAAAGCAAAACACATATTATTATATAAATTAAAAAACTCATGCACATAGATTTTAGAAATAGTATGTGAAGTGTGTTTATATTTAGGATAATTAAAGATAGAGTACTCCACCATCGAGTGTAAATGAAAAGCTCACCGTCAACAATTCTACTGGCGCTACAAAAAATAAATTCCACCGTCCATTTTAAATGCGTTCAAAACGTTCATATTTTTCCGCCCTTCACATTAGATCTTCAGGAGTGAAAGGATCATTTGCGAGCGCATCACCCTATGAACGCTGCAAACGGTGCTTTGTGGCCGTGGAATTAATTCACATGGAATTATTGACGGTGGTGTTAATATAATTAAATGAATGATAGAATTAATTCAATTTATGGTGGATATATATTTAACATAATTTTGGATGTGGTGACTATGTAAATTTACATATTTTATTATATTTAAAACATGTTAGTTGTTATTGCTATTGATTTTTTTCAAGATAGGTGTGTAGGGGTAGAGATGGTGGATTATATTAAATATATATTGTATCAATAATAAAAAAATATAAAGCAAGGAGTGAATATGAGATGCAATGTTTTTCATATTTGATACAGTGTTTTTAGATTATATGTAGTGTTTTTAGAGTAGATGTAGTGTCTTTCTAAATGAGAAATACTGCATCTTGTCTATAAAATCACCTCGTCCAGTTTAATATCACTTTGTTTTGTCTAAAAAACATAAAGTACGTTTATAAGTACTACATCTTGATTAAAGGAATCAATAAATCTCATTTAAAAATTACTGCATCTTGTTTAAAAATACCGTATTTAAAACATCATTTAGCATACCAAGAAGCATCAAGAACATGTTTAAAACATCAAAACCCTTAAATCCAACAAAACCCACCAAACAAGGTTTCCTCAAGAACTCTTTCATGGTGATTCATCATATATATATGTATAACATTAGAAAAACATACCAATATGATCAGAATCGAGCTAAGAACATATTCATACCTTTACTTTGAATTATCCAACACTAATTTCTCACTTTCACTTTTCAAGTTGTGTTCTCCTTGTTCTTTCTCTCTCAAAACACACGCAACACACTTTCAAAGTAACTGATGTTTATTTCTTCTTAAAACCCACTTGAGCATTCACTTATATCTAAGCAGGTGGTGTCATACATTGTGATGACTCACAAATTCATATAAATATCTCTACATGCATGCATACGTACGTACATACATATATTCTTTCATTTAATATCCTTTCACATATATAATTAAATATATATAAACTTCCAATTTGCTTAACTAATTACCAATAATTAACTTAAGCAATTTCCATAATCAATAAGTAAGTACACATTTAATCAAATAATAATCACATTTAAACATACCTTGGCCTACGTAACCACTAGGCCCAAAATCAAGATGTTACAACATCAAAGTCGCACCACCTCCAAAAGTTAGACCCAAAGGTCAGAGCAGAAGAAAGTCGGACCAACCTCCAAAATGCATAAGTACAAGTCGGACTATCTCCAAGTTGCACACCAAAGGTCGAATAAAGCAATCAGTATTAACCAAGTCGGACCAAGGCCAAAGTCGGACCACTCCCCCAATCGACTTCATCTTCTTCATTACTTCCTTGTTCTTGTTCCAATCGAACAAATACATAAACCCAGAACTTGAAATCTACAAATCTTTAAGAACACTTCCAAACTATACACCAACTTCATATAACATATAAACAATCATCAAAAACACACCAAAACCAATTAAAAACATCAAAATCTTCAAAACCCACTTCTCAAGTTTCATATTGTTCTTCATATCTCCATTAATGGTGTTCCTCAAGTCTCAAGCATCAAAACCCAACAAAACAATTCAAAACTAACAAGAATCATATTAAGAGCATAAACCAACCTTTGTTTTGCAATATCTTTCACTCAATCAAAGATTCAAGAAATCAAGTTTGCTACTAAAACTTCTCTGGTTTCTTTCTTCAAAACTCACGTATACAAACACACATACAATCATGAAAAATACTTCACAGTGAATTATATCTAAATATGAGGCGGCATAAGTTTTCAGATATTTGCAAGACAAACACTACACTGCTTACTAACTTACAGTTAATCAAATAAGTGGTCAATCGCAATTAATTAACATTCAACGAGGTATTTTCTGTGACCCTCGTTCAAAAACGAATTCATCTAAATCATAAACACATGCAAGATAAAATATTCATTTTATCACATATAACTCGAGTTCGATTATTTATTAATATAAACAAATAATCACATAAATACTTTTACAGATTTCAACTAGGCCGGTTTCTCGGATGTTACATAATAATCAGAATAAAGATGAAAACCAGAGTCGAACCAATGATGAATGCACTTGATCTTCACACTTTTAGCCTTGATCTTCAAGTTCCAGCTTCCAATCTTCCTTGAACAGCCTCCGGTACGTTCTTAGAGTTCTAATGTGATAAAAAGTGAGGTACAAGTCTCCAAAACCGACAGGAATTTGATTTATATAGATTTGGATAAGCATGGTCGTCACGTCCATGACATGCTTCCCGTCACGAAAAAAACTTCTCTCGCGTTATCTATTAGTTTTAAACTTTTAAATTATGCCATCTTATACTTATCACATCGCGATCTAACAAACATGTTGCGTCGCCACCCTCTCTTTTTCCATAAAACTTGATTTTTCTTGTTTAAGCTTTAACATTTTCGCCTTTTATCTCGTAAGCCTGGAAAGTAATAAACAAAAGTAAAAAACAACTTTTGTCCTTTTTTTGCATAATAAATGGCTTAATTCTAACAGATATCGCGTTAAATATATAGTAAATAAAAGCGATATCAGAGTACAATACTATTATAAATAAACGATATTCAAATATTACGTAAAATGTCCATACATACAATAATTTGAAAAAAAATAATTAGAAGATTAAACTACAAAATCATCTTTCTTTTATAATAATAGACTAACTCCGTGTCATATGTCACCATTCTAAAACCTCTTTTTTTCACATGGCATTTTCCTAGACCTTCGATATTTAGTTTTCCCGCCCATCTATCCTTCCTTATCTATTTTCAATCATCCTCTTCCAAATCAATACTTACAGTAAATCTTCCATTAACGTTTTCAGTTTTCTCTCCCACAACCTCATTCTCTCGCCGGCCGACGAACTCTAATTATTTATCCTTCGGCCTCACTCTCACCTATAGATTTCAAGAACCACCACATTTTGAGTACATACTCGACTTCTTTAGCTCTTTATCTCTAGGTTTTTCTAAAAATTTTCCCATTGCTTAAATTATCTTCATTTTTACTTTCCTCTCAAGGTACGATTGTCCTCTTTTTCTAATTGCATATACACATGGACAGTGGTTGAATGATTAATTGGGTTAACCTAATTGCCGATGACCGCCTTCTTTTCCTAATCACTAAACTATTATCTGTTAATCCTTTTTTCTTTTTCCCTTTTAATTTTGATATATGAGAGCTCAATGCTTGATCTATTTTTGCTTCCTATTATGTGACTTATGTGTATTTTATTGTTTTAGTGTTCATTTAATAAGTGTTTGAATTGATTGGATTTGCTAATATACATAGCATGTTTATGAAGTACATTGAAAGTTTTGATTGCGTATGTGTGTGCACAGTGGTTTAGGGTTTTTTTAGATTGGGAATTTGAATTTTTGGCGAATAATGGAGCATGTTGTTGTTTGAGTTATCTATAAATGCCTGTTTTTTGTGAGGTTTATACAAAACTGTACCATCTAAACAAACAAACTTTTTCCTTTTCCAAATGTTCTAATTTTATGTTAACCTTGATTCATTCGCAAATTGTTGTTACTAAATTAACATGCTTTCCATCCTTCCAAATGCTATAACCAAGTTCTATGAGATAGAACTGAAAATTGTAAATAAATATGTGTGTTATATTAATTTCCATTATCTATTCACCTCCCAATAGGGCTATAAAACTAATTATAGTAATAAGTTTTAAGATTTCACCTTTCTTCAATCTTTTTATTAGTAATGATTCTTAACAGTGATGCTGGATGTTTTTGACTTACTGAAATTGCAATATGGAAATTAAGCAACAATGCAAGTTATATCCTTGTGTTCTTTTACCTGTCACTTCGGTTTTAGAGGATGACATGGTGGCTTTGGAAAGGCTGCTTATGTATAAAACATTCATGTCCGAAGGCAATATATTTCGTACTTAGAAAAATATTTTAGGAATCACTTAGTTAAATCGGTAATTTGTAATCGTGCAATAGATAAATAGTTTTTTTCTTTGTAACATTTTCTTATTTAATTATTGAGGAATGCATTGTAAGTTGATATGATCTCTTGATTATACATGTGTTTTGACTTATAATTATCAAATGTGACATTAGTAGGATTTTGTAAGTAGAAAGATGGTTTCATGGTGGCATGTTTTTAATTTTTCTTGTTTATGGCGGATTTGTGAGCTTAAAAGATTGGTTTGATCATTACATGGATGCATGGTGTTGAAATTGATGAAATTGGTTTAAATGGATTATTGGAATAATTTGAATGCAATTTAAAGACTAATTCCTAGCTAGAAATTAATCGCTATAAATGACCATCCTGAATAGTTGCGAGTCATGTTAGGGTAGGGTTATGTCAGTGATCATGCATAGGTTAGTAGGCATAAGCGCTAGAGGGACCGGTTAAGAGTTTGGCAAGTTCTTGGTGGTGAGGAGGAGAGAAATTCCAAGTGAGAGAATGAGAGTGAGGAGGTTGAGATAGAGACCTTTGAATGAGGTGGGGACTCCCCTATTTATATGGGAGAGTCTAGGGTAAGGCTCAAAACTTTGGGCCGGGCCACATAAATAGACTTAGCCCAAAGTTCTGAAGGGTGGGTAGAGGTGCAAAAATTCGGTCCTGGACCCTTTCTACCCGGTCCGGTCCGGGGTGGGTCCGGTCCTCGGCGGATTGGTCTTCGCGTAAGACAATTTGGGTTTTGGGCGGTCAGGTCTTTTTTTAGACCAGTCCTCGTCGGACCAGTCTGACTTCGGTTCACACGTGTCTAGTTTTCGTTCGGATATGTTTTGGTTTGGTTTAGACATTTTCGGTTTTGTAATTTAAGTTTTGGTTTAGATATTTCCCCTTTTTTGGTTCGCTATTCGTTAAAAATTTTTGGCAAATAAATTACAAGTTATAAACATATATAATTGTTGAAAAGATATACTCCTCTTGTTGAAAATTTTAATGAAAGTGCACTTGTATGAAATAAAATTGCATATTTTGTTAAAAATAACTAACATATTCTTCGAAATTAAAATGCATATTATTTAGAAAAAATAACTTGACAAGAGATTGCGGTACAAATACAAATAATAATAGAAGAATTACAAAAAAAACTAGCCGTTCGGACCGGTCTGGACCGGGAAACTAGCCATTGTACCCCAAGTTTCAAAAAATAACTGTTGGGACTGGTCGATCCAGTCCGCACCGGATCTATTTTTTGGACCGATTTGGACATTTGGACCAGTTCAGTTTAGACCGACTTTTGGACTGGTTTGTGGCAGTCCTAGGGCGTGGACCAATTTGGACCAGAACCACATCCCGACTGACACTAGTGATCTTGGACAGGGTCAAAACCTGTCCGGTTTTGACGGTCCTATGAAGACCGGTTGGACCGGCACCAGGGTACACCTCTAAGGGAGGGTTAGCCCCAAACAAAATATATTGTTTCCTTTTTTCCTGATATTTCATCATAGAAATATTCATCGTAGTAGTTTTTTTCTTGCTATTTTTTTGCTGGAAATTTCATGGTTTATCCAATTTTTTGAAAATAATCTATTTAATACAAGGATTTTTAACCTAGTTTATATATTATTTTAATTTCTAGCACATACATTTTTAATAATGAGCATGCGATTTGCTAGTCATCAAAATCCAAATTGAATGTGGAACCGGTAGGTTATGAGGGACACTCGCATGGAAAACCCAAACATAGACAAGTATTTAAGTTGTTTATGAAAAATGGTGAAAAGTAAATTGCATGTAAATAAGTAATATAGATTTCAAATGATAAATACAAAACTTTGATTCTAACATATATATTTTCTAAATAACAATTCGTTTCTTTAATGTTTTTAAAAATAATTATGATATATGTTTTCATAACACTTTAAATAAGTGTATTTTAGTTATTTCATCTTTTAGATTATCTGTATGACTTTCCTTTCATGTTAGCGACCTAAATATAGAGAAATGAGAAAGATACAGAGAGAAAAGAAGAGGAAGAGACCGGGTTGGTGAGCTCGATTACTCAACCCAAATCAAACACGAAGGGAGGCATATGGGTGTAGGATGCTTACCATATGAAACCATGTTGGAATCCGAATGGCTCGGGATGAGCCATACACAGTGCCTTACTCATTCAAGTGTTTGTAAGCGCACCTCACTTTTTCCTATTTTTAATTTCTATTTATTTCTAAAAAACATACTCATTATATCTTCAATAAATCTGTTTGATGATTAATTTTTTAAGATTTTTAGTTGGTGTTTGGATTTCTGTTAACGATCGAAAATTAGACATTTAGAATACGATTTATCACAACTATTTTTTAGAGGCATCAATGCATCATAGGTACTAGGGATGGAAAACAAACAAAATTGACGGGAAACATTAAAAATCGACATAAATGGGGCAGGGACGGAGATAATAATCGGGGATGGGGAAAACCCGATTATTTTAAACATAGATGAGGAAAACCCGATTTTTTTAAATGGGAACGGGTTTGATGTTCCCCACCCCGATTACCCGATACCTCATTAAAATTTAATATTAATATTAATTATACACACACACACATATATATATATATATATATATATTAATATGCATAAATTAATTTTAAATATAAAATATATAAATTTTTATACACTTTCACACTACCTAATTTTAATCGTTGTCTTTATTTAGATTGTTTGGTTTTGATATTTTAGATGCAATTAGATTCTTTAAGACTTTAATTATGTTTGTATTTGATAATGTTATATAATTTAGTATTATTGTTTTCTAAAAATCATGGTAAAATCTTAACGTTGAAAATCCCCATAGTGAAAAATCACACTTTTACTTTAACAGGTAGATCCACAATAAAAATTAACTATTTAATCACATGTTTATATTAAACGGGGATATCCGTTTCTCCTCCGTTTTCCTGGTTACCCGAAGGAGATCACTGTTTAAATCTTCGCATCTTTTATTAAATAGGAACAACAGCGGTGGACCAATCCCTGCCCTATTGCTATTCCTAATAAGCACCTAATAATTTATAATTTTTCTCGGTGCGTGGTTAATCTAACCACGATTGGTAACAGGTTGACCTTGCTACCAAGTGCCCACATTGATTACATGTGTGAGGCCTAGCGTATTTTTTTTTATCAATCTAGAAGATAGAACGGTAATGGGCATGGGAAAAGCAATCTTTGCATGAGCACTTTTTAAGTTCACGTTTTACCTGAATCTATGGCTGTGAGAAGAGGGAAAAAAGTAAAAGATATATATTATTTTATTCGACTCTACATCTTATAATATAAATAAAAGACTAATTGAGATAAAATCTATTAGACGATATTAAACCTTCGTTTAACAAATCAATTTTAATTATATAATCCTGACTATCCATTTATTTAATATTGAGGAATCAATTTTGTTTTTAGAGGTTAAACTAATGCAAACTATGACATACATTTGAATTTTATAATGATTTGTTTGAAAATACAAATCATCAATAATGTTCATCAACATGTACATTATTAAACAAACTTTGCTAACTTTAAATTTTGTCCATATTTATCTATATCTTCATAATTTTAATATTAAATTTAAATTATATTCTTTTAAATGTTAGCTCCACAATTGTGTGTATTTATACATAGATATCACATCTTATATGACGATTATTTGTTACCAGAGATAAGTATTCAATTTATATTATATTAATATAAATATAACATTATATTTATTACAAAGATATTACATTTTACATGTGAGTGCTTGTGTAATGCTTTTATGATTATTCATAATAAAAAATTATACAAATACTTTTATCAATCAACTACAAATAAGTAAGACTTACTTTATTAGATTTATAATTTCAATTGGATAAATTTTTCTTTCAGTTTACGTATAATGACAATATCCTTTTAGTAATCTTTTCAAAATTATTATACTTCATTATAGATACACATCTAAAATAATCTAAGCGTACATTATTTTTTTCTTTTTGCTGAATTATATTCTCACATATGTTATCGATCTTCATCATGACAATAACCTGTAAATTCTATAATATTTCTGATTTTTCATAGAAGCCCGATTTTTTCTCATGGTCAATTATATGTTGCTATAATCGAAAGTACTTATAATTGATAATAATGGTATATTGACTTCAAAAACAATGAATGGTGTATATAAAGATGTAATACAAAATTTATGATCCATTTTAACAATCACTATCATTCATTTTCGAGTTGGTTAATGGTTCTTTAACAATCATATTTTATTCCTTTAACTTCAAAAATAATAAGAATAATCATTTATAATCCATTTTTTATGATTTTGATCCATTCTAATGAATTTCATTTGTTAACTTTGTTTAGACAAAAAAATAACAATTTTATCCTTATTAAATAACAAGTTTTAATTCAAAACACCATTACCCCCAACTTTAAAACTAGCTACTCTAAGGGTCGACTTTGTAACAATATCATAACTACATGGATTATTTTAGTGAATACACAGCCAAATTGTCAGATAAAGGTGAAGTGAACTTGACAAAGTTAACTTATAAAACACATCAATGCTATATTCAATGTTATTATTATCTCATTCAATGTTACTATTATCTCTCTCTAAGTTAGGTAGGTATTATGGTGTTTGGGATTGTGTTTAAAAACTGATTATTTGATTATTATGATTTGAAATGACATATAATTAGTTTAAAGTGTTTGGGGTTGTGTTTTTTAAAAATCAATTACTTGTGTTTTGAAGACTACAAAACGCAGTTTTGAAAATCTACTTTTGAGTTGCTTTTTCAAACTGATTATTGTGATTTTACCCTTTAAAAATCAATTAATCTACTTTGCTAAGCACTTAAAAAACTGATTATCTGATTATTGCGATATGAAGCAATATAATCAAATCCAAACACTATTATTCATTAGCACTTTCTATTACAGCTGATTATCTGATTCTGATTATTAAAAACACATAATCTATTTTCAAATCGCAATCCCAAACACACCCTTACTTTTACTTCTACCTTCTATCGTTTATATATGCAAATAGAGGTTATATATCACTTAACTGTTTCTTTTTACTTGTTATTTTATTCACAAAACCAATGCATATGTCAAAATTACTAGAGAAAATAGAGAAGAAGAATTGGTGAATTCTACATATCCTCTTATAATAAGTAGAAAGAAATAACAAAAGTATATATCATTTTGGGCTATGATCCTCTCATGTTGTGGTCAAACATGACATATTTGACTGCAATTTCAAAAAATATTTGACTGCAATTTCAAAAAATAAATTTATACCAAATGAAAGATATAAATCAAAGTTTGCTGAGAGATGATATAAATCAAGAAATAAATTTCTAAGATATGAATGAAAGTTTGCTAAAACTCAACACATTTGATGATGGAAGATATAAATTTCAAGAGGTAAATTACTAAGAAATGAAAGATATAGATTAAGTTTGATAATGGAAGAAATAAAATGCAGCCGCAATACTTGACTATTATCTCATTTTCACTATCAAAACTCCGAAGGCCTCTCCGTTCGCATGTTCGCAACATAACTATCGTTCGCATTCGATCCTCACACACACACATACACACACACACACACACACACACACATATATATATATATATTGAAAAAATCTTTTAAGAATCGTTTTTATTGCGAGAACCAATTTTAGCCGTCCAATTCCCACTCCTTCAATTGGATTGTCCACCCATGAATTCCTTACACGCACCTTGCCACATTCAATCCTCCCACGCTCTTCATTCATGAATTCCATTATCCAAAATGAACGGCTAAGATTGGTTCTCGCGGTTCTCGCAATAAAAACAGTTCTCAAATGAACCTCCCCTAACATCGTATCAGTGCAATGCCGTGACAACAAATAGTTTTTGTTTTTACAATGTCATTTTCAAGAATGTAATGATATGTTATTCGCGTGATTCATTGTCACGAAAAAGTTTTCTACAACAAAATGTCCTATTTCTTTTAATTGCATTAACTATTTTATTATTTTCAAAAATAAGAAAACAGATTTACATTTATGTAATAAATAAAGAAAAGTTGGTGAGATTTTAGAAATTATGTTGATGTGTGTAGATAATTGTGTTTGTGCGAGAGAGTTGTTAGTACTCTGAGTACAAGATTTCCGGGATCAAGAAACTAGCAAACAAATATGCTCGACGTGAAAGAGTATATTTTAAATGAAAAAAAGTTAAAGTAAATTAAAGAGAAAATGAGATTGTTAAAGATTAAGTGGATGTGATTAATTTAGATAAAATGAAAGGTCAAGATTTTATTTTGATTGAACTTTAAGAAATCTTAAAATTAAGAAGGAGAAAAAATGTTAAATGAATTATATAGTAGTATAGAATAAGTATAGATATTTGTTAAAAATAAAATGTCGATACGTTATTTAATCAAAATTTTAAATACTATGTTGTGATCAATCAAGCCATACTAAATTGAATATATTATGGGCGTTCCAATATTATTATTATTTATGCATATTTTAAAGTGGAGAAGTAAAAACGAGTACTTTAAGTTATGCATATTTAACATTATTAATAATTACTATTACACTAATTAATTTTTTAACTCAAGAAATGCTGCCGAGAGCTTTTGCCTTCTCCTTGAGAAGAAACTTTTGTACTTTCCCGGTTGAGGTTATCGGCAAGTCTTCGAAAACAATGGTTCTTGGTGTCATATAATGCGGCATACGATCTCGACAATACTTGATAATATCCTCAGCATCCACATCATAATCATCCTTCATTTTCACAAAAGCACACGGCGTTTGACCCCAGTGGTTGTCCGGTCGCGCCACCACTGCCACATCAAGAACACCTGGGTGACTGTATATCACATTCTCCACCTCAATCGAGCTTATGTTTTCACCTCCCGATATGATTATATCTTTCGATCGATCTTTGATCTCAATATATCCGTCTGGATGTTTAACCGCTATATCACCACTCCTAAACCACCCTCCCGAAAATGCTTCTTCAGTTGCTTTCTTATCCTTTAAATATCCACTCATGACCGTATTACCGCGAAACATAACCTCCCCCATTGCTTTTCCGTCGCATTCCACGCTCTCCATCGTCACAGGATCTTTGACGTCGACTCCTTCCAGCCCGAAATGTCGCACTCCTTGTCGGGCTTTGAGCTTTAACCTTTCCTCAACTGGCAATGAGTCCCATTCAGGCTTCCATAAACAAATGGTCCCCGGACCGTACGTTTCTGTAAGACCATACAAGTGAGTCACATTAAACCCTAGCTCTTCCATCTTGGAAAAGATTAACGGAGGTGGTGGTGCCCCGGCAGTTACAACCTTAACTTTGTGCGGAAGCGGTCTCCGGTCGGTCACCGGAGAATTCGCAATCATGTTCAAGACTGTCGGAGCACCACCCATGTGTGTCACCTTGTGACGAGCAATGTTTTCATATATATCTTTAGGATTAACTCGTCGGAGGCACACATTAGTGCCTCCGACGGCCGCTAGGCCCCAAGCAACACACCAACCATTGCTATGAAACATAGGCACGCACCATAGGTACCTCGGCGTTGCGCCCATTCCGTGCATGAACACGGTGGATATGGAGTAGAGATACGCGCCACGATGGCTAAAAACTACCCCCTTTGGTCTCGAAGTCGTGCCAGAGGTATAATTTAAACTAATTGGATCCCATTCGTCAGTGGGTCGAACTACAGAGAATTCGGCAACTCCGCCGTCTACTAGGCTCTCATATTCATGCTCATAGGCATTTGCCGGTAGATCGGATGGCGGGGGCACGACATCATCGGAGATAGCAATAAGGAGAGGAGGTTTTTGGTGTTTGGTTTTGATAAGGTCTAGTGCGGCCAAAGCATTGTCAAGAAATTGGTTATCTACAAAGAGAATTTTAGCTTCAGAGTGACTTAGAAGTGTGGCAAGCATGTTGCAATCGTGACGAGTGTTAAGAGTGCATAGGACAGCTCCGGCCATCGGAACAGCAAATTGGAGTTCTTGCATCGCCGGAACATTTGGTGCTAAGGTTGCAACCTGCATCATATATATATAAAAGAAATATTTAACATGATTTGTTAACTACTTCAACTTTATTCAACGGTAATCAAGTTTTGCCATGATCAACGGTGTACTCCAAACGTACTTTTATTTAGAACGTTAACAAAAGCTTTTTTTTACGTCAAACACACACCCATCTAATCTAGGTTTTATGTTCTTAACACGACTTGAACTAGAGAGAGACATCTTTGTTAGGTCCCTATGTTGTGTTCAAAATACATTATAGTGAAGTTTGTGTTTACAAATAACAATAGTCTAAGTTTAGGATAGTTATTATAAATACACAAAGGGTATAAATACTTTGTAAGTGTGCTCAATCTAATTCAATAAGCATTTCAATATTTATAAACCATGTGCAATCTTAGTTTTTTCTCACGATAGCTAAGTTCATATATTATTATCATTAATGTGGATGTGGATTTGCTTCATATTTAATTGATACTTAATACAATTTGATACTATAAACTTAGTCACACTTTAATACCGTTATGCCAAAATCTATTTGATAAAACTTTAACAAAGTCTGTTAAACTTCAATTCAAAGAGCTGATGTATAAGCAATTTACTCAACTCTTTAATTATATTGTTATGTTATAATTTAAGTGCAACTTATTTTAAAGGTTACATACATCAACATATTTAACCGGTTTATTAATTAATAAAAAAATTAATTGATATACTGCGTACGTTCCAATAGTAATCCCTTATTTTTTTACTTTTTCAAATTTTTTTGTTTTAGTAGATTTATCGAGTCGTTTGTCTTTTCGAAAGGTTCTGAGTTTGAATTTGAATGTTATGTTTGAATATTAAGAGGTAGTTCTAACGTCTGAATGTTTATTTATATTTTGTTATTTGTTTTTTAAAACTAAACGTTTGTAATTACCAATTTTATGATATTTTATATTCAACTTTTATATTTTTAACGAAATTTAAACTTACTATTTATAAAATAAAATATACTAATTAATAAAAATATCAAAGCATAATAATATAGTGAATTAAAATTAAAATATTTAACAAAGAGATGTGTGACGGCATATGGTGGCCGGCGGCGACTAAGAAGAGGAGAAGGCCATGTAATTAAGTAGAGGAGTGGAGGAATAGATGTCGGGATGAAACGGCGAAGGAATTATTCAGATCGTTACAGGAGAATGAATAATGAATTATATTAAGGGATAATAAGAGGTATTTTTATCTGTGATTTATTAAGATGTATTAAAATATTTTACAGAAAAACAAACGACACAAAATTATTTTTGATATTAAAAGTTGTAATATATTAATAACGTAAGTGTAAACTTATTATAAAAACCCTACTCAATATTTAAAAGTGATTTAAAAACCTA
The DNA here is from genome assembly GCA_038502395.1 of Dittrichia graveolens. Lineage (NCBI taxonomy): Eukaryota > Viridiplantae > Streptophyta > Magnoliopsida > Asterales > Asteraceae > Dittrichia > Dittrichia graveolens. The sequence continues at coordinate 78,061,315 of JARJIL010000001.1, read as the reverse complement.
CCACTAATTATAAGTTCTCGTGTTTGTTTTAGTTTATCAAGAGTTTTTTTTTATAAGCTTATTTTTTTCGATTTATCTTTTATGACTCTGGCTTATTTTATTCTTGTAACTCATAATAAGTTTAAAAGTCAAAAAATAAGTTGAAAAAAACTATCTTATAAAAAATAAGCTCGAAAAATAAGCTAAAACAAACACCCCCTCTGTTAGAGATGCAAATAAATTAGCTCCCAAATGCATGCCATGAACAAACATAGAATTGAAGCTAGAAAACTTACAACATCACCACGAGAAATCCCCAACTGAGTTAGAGCAGAGGCCAGCTTGACGCACCTTCTATGTGTTTCTTCCCATGTATACTTGATCGACCCATAAATCACCGACGTCCGATCTCTGTAAACGTCAGCCGATCGTTCCAAGAAGCTAATCGGTGACAACGGAGCGTAGTTTGCCGAGCACCGTACAATTCCTTCCACCGATTGCCATGATTCCTGATGCGAATCATCCGTAAGATCAGACAAAGGAGACACCTGAGAGTACCAACGTGACCGATGATGATCATGAAGATGAGTTTGAAACTGGTTTGAGGCGGTGGTTGGAGAACGCCGGCACCGGAAAAGTAAGGTCTTTGACCTACTAAAAATCTTGTTCATTGTGATCGGAGTATTCGGAGGGAGTGCATGTGAGCTTGGGTTTAAAATTGATCTTCTTATAGACGAAGTTGGAAACTCAAGATTTGCACGATCCTGCGTATTTAATTGATGGAAATCCCTCATGGTTAAAAAAATAATATTATTACACGAAAAGTTGATAGCTTTTATGCGTTCTTGATATATATATGCCATGAGCTTACAAAATAAATCCTTGTGGTGCCGCAAGATTCCTTTTTTTTTCTTATTTTTTTTGGCAATTCTAGTAGTAGGTTCTTACGTACGTAGCATCTAAAAGAATAGGATAAGTTATTTAGAATAATGTGAAAACAAATCTACGATGCATTCTGCAAGATAATATAACAGTGCATCCGTTAGATTCACTATACATCTAGTATATTTATTAGTTTTTTTTATATTTTTTTAAAACATATTGTGTTTGATTATGTTATTCTAAACTAAAAATAATGATAATTTTGTCAATTTTCTTGATGATTTGTTAGTAATTTTCTCAAGAAATATGTTCTCTTTGAAACCTTATCCTAAATTTACATTTACATTTTTTTTAAAATTAATTTGCTTAGTTTTTGATATATCATAAATTGACCAACTAGATTAAAGAATCTATGTAAATTTTATAAAAATGAAAAGTGTTTTAATATATATTTTCTACTAACAGACATGATGTAAATATTTGTGTACAATTAAACATGATCAGTGACCAATGGAAGGTAATATTCAGTAATATTATTTTAATAATATATATAATTAATATATTTAAGAGTTTAACAAATGTTCTTCTCGTTACTAAGTGACAAATGTTAAAGAACATTCGGTTGTTAAATTTAATAATAATGTGGATATAACTAAGGGAAAATTATCCCTACTCTACGTCGGGTTCTGCAGGTGCTTCAAGGTCATTTCACTCCTTATTTTATCTTTTAACACTACATAAATCTAAGAGGTACGTAGTAGACTAGCAAATGATCACAATCCCTACTGTAGCAATTGACGAGCTAAGAACGAGGATGACGGGTTCGTCATCGTGATTATGTCGAGCTACTACAAGTGGTCTTAATCAATATGACATCCTTCTCGTCGTCTTCCCATCATGGTCATGACAGGCTTTTTCCTGCTTTGTTTACAAAGGTTTATGTAATTTAGTGGGTTCAATGATGTTAGTGATTAATAGTCGATCATTGTTGTGGAGGTTTTGTATGGAGAGATGATTAGTGCACTACTCTAATCTGACACACACATAACAATATACGCATGTTTTAATCATAATACCCTCAGACATGTAAATGAGAAAAATAAATAATGAGTTTGTAAAGGTATAAAAGTCGTAATTGTTGTGTATGGAAAAATAATATTGTATACAAATTACACCCTTAGTGATAGGTTAATTAGTGATGTTGAGTAAGTAGATGGTTAAAATTTAATGCATTATCATGATCATAACACCGGCTACCTGTAACCGTTTCTGAAACAACCCACTGGCTAACTTTTGATTGAAGTCTTCATGATTTAATCCCTTAACATCCCTATAAAAGAACAAGTAGACTATCTAATAGACCACCAAACTAGACCTTAGTTTTTCGAGAGGCCCATATCGTTTGACAATCAAAATTTGCCAAAATCATTAAGAATAGAACGATTGATATGCTCAATTCATGGTTGATTCACCCAATGAACAAGTACAACCAGGTTCGAGCAAATCGAAGAAGTTAATTAATTTTTATCACATTTTAGCTTAATATGCTAAAGTTTTAATTTTACTAAGTGGAATAATTAATTAAAATTGACATAGATCAATGGATGATACCGATAAAAAGGATCACTATCCAGAAGAAATAAAGGTCTAACGAGGTTTGATAACAGTACAAGAATAGTACTGTACATGAACTTTGATATATTGTCTTTTATATATATTTCTAAAATTCTTTTCTTTGTCACATTTGACATTTGGTTATTGTGTTTGTTCCTTAAATATGCTTGATATTTAAATTTAGTATGATAAGATAAATAATGAAAATGAACATATATACACTGATTCACTAGCACTACTACACAAAACTAAATGGGAAACGGTTATTTTCTTTATGGAGACTGGTTTTAAAACTAGTATTTTTAAGGGGGGACTCTAAAACCGGTCTCTATAACAATTACATCAAGACTGGCTCTAAAAACTGGTTTCTTTTACAAACACTTGGAGATTGGTTATTAATTAAGTTAAACATCACACTCTTTTATGACATTACCGTATGGAAATTTTTTTTTACTTAGATTAGATGAACCCAAGACTAGATTTGTTTATCCATTTAGATGGGTTTTGGTTTTGGTTTTAGCTTACATTCAATCCTAGATTCACATGTTTATAGTTTTAACTTTTGATTGGTTATTCTATGAATCATAATTTGCAGTATCAAAGGGAACTGATATTGCATGTGAGTCATATATATGTAGTGTTTACTTATTAGATCACATAACAATTATTAGAGATAATGGTTAGGAACAAGTGGTTGATAATTTGTAGTATAAATCGGTGTTAATCTATCAAACAGAAATTAGTAGGTTAAGGGTTATATATACATGACTTGCACCTATTAGAATGTATTGTAATTAGAATGTGGTTAGTTAAATGGGACTATAATGGAAGTTATTGACTTATGCATTGGCAATCCTGGAGATGAGTTGAACTATTCTTTGAAATCATAATTGGCACAATGGATCTAAATAATAAATCTAGGTCTTTGGGGGAATGTGAATATAAGAAAATCGCATATTCATTATTGTCCTGAAATGGCTTTCCTTATCGCTATATATTTATTGATCTATCTTTTTTATTATTATAAAAAGTTACAGCAATGAGAGTTAGACCGTGTGTACCGGTCAGCCCAAATTAAGGTGATCGGGTCATTCGGGTGAGGCCGGGAACACTGGAACTACCCCCCTCCCTCTTTGCTACCCGATAGGTAGCCTTTCGGCTCCCCACACCCAACCAATTAATTTTTTGTTATAAATATTTAATTATTTGGGTAAGAGAGAAAATGTGTTAGTTTGAGTTAGGCTATACTAGGTTTTGGGTAAGTGAGAAAGAGAGGAGGAAAAAGTAATATAACACTAAAGTGATATTTGAGTAAGAGAGAGAAAATTGTGTGTCATACCAATGATCTTAAGGCTTAAACCAAAAATATATTATTTCTTCAATTATTATATAGGTTAACTAGTAGTAATTTTTTTATTAGAATATATATTAACATTCCTAGACTATAGTGTTACACCATGAGTTCTATAACTTGGTTTCTAAACATCAAGTTTTTGATACTATTGCAAAGGAAGAGTGTTTTAATTTGAGTATCTAAATTACTATTAGTTGATTGATTTTTCTTAGAGATTTATTTTCACGAAATATATTTGTTTTATATTTATTAATTCTATTTTATTTTGCTTTAGTTTATTCTACTTTATTTTCTCCTTTCGATTCTATTATGGGGTTTTCTTTCTTTGTTTTGAATAGCCAAGATACCATCAAGACCCGATGCGTATGGAAAACAAAGTAAATGACCATGGATTCGGTATGTAGTGTGATATAGCCTACCGATCTTTACATGGGTAGATCACTCACATCACGTACTTATCCTACTACCATTCTCACTTTATTGCAAGTTTGAGATAAGGTGTTCTAATGTCCGGTATATTAGGGTAGAGTCAAACTAGTGGCTCGGACTAAAACAATCACTTTAATTTAGGTATTGTTTATTTTATTTTATTTTATGTTAGTTGTTCTAAAATTTTCTTGAGCCCTCATAAGTTGGTGCATTCATCCGAACCTGAAAGGGGACATAGTGGACCACAGTGGTGGACGAAGGTGATTTACATTTAGAAAGAGATATGAGTAACATGCTACTATGCTAGAGAAAGGAGAGAAAACATGATTTGAGATTGTATAAAGAGATTGGGTTATTTTTTTTAAAGGGTTAAAGTTATTGTGCACCTAGAATATTTCTTCAATGTTTCAATATGATACATAAAAATATTTTTTATAGACTTGCCCATTAAAATTACAAATAAAGTGTTTAATGTAGTGATTCTTGCAATTTTTACCTAGTTGTAAAAGCCCTAATGTAATACTTCCCTTATTTCATCCAAAACATATTCAAAGGGGGGAAGTATTGAGTAGGAGTTGTTGAACGAGTGAAGATGTTATCATCATCCTACAATCGAACCCTAATCCAAATTAGAAGATTCCAAATGAATGTTAGCGTGGGAAGAGACATAGATATCAAACATCATGGACTAGAAACAACCCTTGACGAAGATTTCTAATGTTCCCTAATTCTTTGGTAAGTTTTCATAACAAATTACATACTGAAGTTGTGAAGACCTAATTTCATCTTTTAAATGCACTACATGTTGCATGGTGTTGGTAAGAAATGCAATTTCTTCTTCTTTGTCGACCTGCACACCCAAATGAGTGGTACAAGAAGAAACTCCATGATCTTTGCCTGTTGTTCAATGACAATTACAACCAAAGTTATTGTGATTTCACCGACTACAAGCAACTTATGGAGGAGAAGGAATATGGGATTTCCAAGTACAAGGCCAAGATGGACTATTCAAGTAAAAAATGGAGGAAAAATCATAAATTGGAAAAAGAATTACATAAATACAAGACTAATTCCATCTTATACAAGAGATGTTTGTTAGGCTACCATCTACTCATCTATTAAGAAATTTGGAGTTGGAAAAATAACTTGGTTTATTCCTTATTTAAAGAAAGAAACATGATGCTTGCTTGAGATGCATTTACTACCTTAGTTAGGCTAGCTTTTTGTTGGTCTCAAATAGGTTACATAAAAATGATATCAAATAAGAGATTTGGCTTTCAAGCCCTCGACACATGGGAATTGACTAACTGTTGTTTCTCTTAAGGCTCTTAGTCTTGGAGGCTACTCTTGTACATATAATTTGACCGTTAATATAATTCCTCTTTGCCTTTTAAAAAAGGAAATAACTTAGCTACATCATCATGTAGCTAAGTTAGCTACATGATACACACACAAACACTTGGTGGACCCTACTTATGCACTATGCATCATGGTGACCCCACCAAGTATTTATGTATACATCATGTAACTAACTGGCTACATGATGGTGTAGCTGAGTTATTCTCTTTACAAAAACCCGTAAAAGTTATGTCCCAAAGTTCAAATTTATAATTTTGATAAAAGCACATGATCCAAAAATATATTTTACTTACTTCCATTATATATTTTACTACTTTAATTTAGTTAATAATATATATTTAATAAACAAAGGATTTTATGAAACTAAAGATTTATATATTATGTTTTTTAGAGAGCTTTGACAAAACATGCATCAAAGAAGCAATTTAACTATTTTGTAAATAATTTTTTTGATATATCTATATGTGCATAATTAGAGTATGAAAACAAGTATTAAAAAAAACTAAAATTCTACAATTTTTTAAAATAGGCATTTAATATATAATTTATGGTATAGTATTATTTGAGTTACCCGTTTAATTTAAGATTTCTAATATATCAAAATGAATAAATAAGGAGTTATTCTATATCATTCTATTTAATCAAGATATGTGTTAAAATGAAGAAAAAATATAAAAAAAATTAATGAATTTCACATATTATAATTTAATAGGTAGAACCATTAAGTAAAAAATTTAATATAAAAAAGTAGAATTTTTATTAAATAAACGAGAAGGGAATATTACTTATTTGTTTTCTACCTTTTTGTCGTTGTAAGAAAGTTTTTAAACAAATTGAAGCCTATTTTATAATTTTATTGCATCACACTTTGATGTTTAATTGACCAATGAGGTTCCAACTAATTTTATTTTAAATTAACGCGCAATTACTTTGTTTTCTTACATTATTATATAGTACATTTTTCCTACTTAATCTTCGTAGTAAACCCAACAACCTTTATTGCAGTCTGTTTTTGAGTTTAACAATTAGAGGAAAGAAAGATAAATGAATTTTTTTCTTTCCTCGATTTTCTTAGTTAAATAAAACTCGAGAAGAAATTTTAAAAATTTGAGCGGTGTGATATTTTCGTAATTTATATGTGATGTTTTTACAAATCACATGTGATTGAATATTAAAATTTCAGGACTATATTTTTTGTTTCTTAATATGTAAAGTTTAGTTATTAAAATGGAATATAAGAATATTATTAAGTATATTTAATTGTTACTCGATATAGTTTATATGAGGGTAATTTAGTAACTAGTGTTATACATGTCCGTTGCTTAGGTACGTAAATAAAACTTTTATATTTGATAATTTTACACGTACTCTTTTTTAAAAGATATAAAATTAGATTACACATCTAAAAGTTTTTAGTATAATATTAATGTGTTTCTCGTGATGGAGCTCTGTCCCGACATTATAAAGGCACAAGTATAATATTATTGTTGATATTATAATATCAATGACTTAAAAGACATTTTATTAGCCAATTATATGTTTGAATCTTTGGAATTGTAAAGTAAACTTGTTAAAAATTAAATAATAATGACATCAATCTAAGTATACACAAATTAGATCACATAAAATTAAGATACTAACATAGAATAGATTATGTTTATACATACGTAAATTGCATAAGTATAATTTATTATTTAATTAAATAATTGAAAACACAATATAACATTGAATTCAATTATCCATGTAATAATAACCTTAATTTTATGTTTGAACTTATTAGTTAAAAAATAGGGAAACGTGGACAATTAAAATCTTTAAATAAAATTTCAAGTTTTTTTTGAACGGCTGATATATATATAAAAGGAACTAGCAAGGCGCTAGAACAAAAAGAAACAAGATACAATGAAACTCAGAAACAACAGAAAGGAAAATTACACCAATCATTCCACTTATATTTAAAAAACTATCACCCGATCTTTGTTTGATCCAAAAGAATGATAGAACCTGAACTTGAGAGAAGACCGACTCCACCGGAGCTAGAGAAGAAGAATTGAAAATTAAGTCGTTTCTATTCTTCCACATGACCCAAAGAAAAGAGTAGACAACACTCAAGAAGGCTTTCCTATTGTCTCCATTTAGTTTCAGTGCAGAGGACCAAGAAAAGGGATGATCCGAAGCTTGAAAAGTAGCAAAATCAAGACCCCACCATGATGATATTTCTCAAAGAACATTGACAGCGAACGGGCATCTAATGAAGATATGCTCCTCAGTTTCTTCTTCCGAATTGCAAAATGGACAAAGAGAAGAGACCAACAACATACCCCTCTTTTGCAAATTACTTTTAGTTGGAAGCCTACTATGGAAAGACCTCTAAACCAGAACGTTGATTTTGGAAGGAACCCATTTGTTTCATTCGAAGGGAACATTACAGTTCGTAGGCAGACTGAAACAATCATAGGCCCTGCTAAGAGAGGCAACTGAAAAGCAACCCGAAGACTCCAAAGCCCATCTCCAAGTTATCGATTGGTCTTCCGAGTTAGGCCAGCATTCGAACCAGCAGGAAAGTGGAATGTTTACTCTATCAAATGATTTATGAATTTTAAGGATATTCCTCCAAGCTCCCGTTATAGAGCCAACGGGGATAGTTTTCTCCGGCCCACCATGAATCCCATGAAAAGATTGAATAACTTGTTTCCACAATGAACCATCCTCTTTCTTGAATCTCCAAATCCATTTAGCTAATAAGGCTAAGTTCACTGCCTTTAGACTTCCAACACCAAGGCCACCTTTCCTTTTTTTCCGATAATACCAAATCCCATTTGGTCCATGATATTTTCCTTTCGCCAATCTTGCTACCCCAGAAAAAATTAAGTCTTATGCTTTCAAGTTTATTTAAAACCTTCACCGGAGCGTTGTATAATGAAAAGAAGTAAGATCCGATGCTCCCTAATACAGATTTTACTAATGTCAATCTGCCCCAAAGGAAAGGAATCTAGCTTTCCAAGAAGATAACTTACTTCTGAATTTGTTTACAATAGGCTCCCATAAATCACATCTATTCATAGATCCGCCTACCGAAATTCCTAAGTAATTAAAAGGAAAAGAGCCAGACTTACAGTGGATCCAACTCGCCAAATCTTTAATTTCATCAACTGAGACCCCAATACCCATCAATGAACATTTGTCCATATTAATTTTAAGACCAGAAGATAAATGGAAGCATCGCAAAATTCGAATCAAATTACTGATATTCGAATAAGACCAATCACCTAGAAAAATGACATCATCCGCATATTGCATATGAGAAATAATCGGCCCGTTATTAGGAAGAGTGACCCCTTGATAAACTCCAATTCTGACAGCCTCTTTCAGCGCAATATTTAGAGCTTCTGCAGCAATGATAAAAAGAAAGGGAGCAAGAGGATCACCTTGTCTTACACCCCTCCCCATGTGAAATTCCTTGGTAGGTGATCCATTGATCAAAACAGAGACCATAGAAGAAGATAGACAACCTTTAATCCAAGAGCACCAAGTTTTACCAAAGTTCATTTGACACATAATTTCTTCCAGAAAATCCCATCTGATTGAGTCAAAGGCTTTATTAAAATCGACTTTGAACAAAAAAGTCTTTCTATTAGATTTCTTAGCCCAAGAAATGACCTCATTTATAATAAGCGGACCATCAAGAATGTTTCTGCCTTCTAAAAATGCTGTTTGTTCTGGCCCAATAACACAACTAATCACCTTTTTAAGGCGGTTAGCCAAAACTTTGGCCACAATTTTATACAAGGAGTTAAGAAGACTAATGGGCCTGAAATCATTCAAGGAAATAGGAAAGGCAACTTTCGGAATAAGAGCAATAAATTATGAGTTGCATCCCTTGTCGAATCTGCCAGAGGATTCGAACTGTTTTACTGCCGAAAAAAGGTCACCTTTAATGATATCCCAGAATTTCTTAAAGAAACCAAAAGTGAAACCGTCAGGCCCAGGGGCTTTCTCCGAACCACAACACCACACAGCTTCCTTTATTTCCTCCATTGAGAATGGAAGTTCTATCATAGAACTTTGAAAGGAAGATAATGAGAGAAAGTTACTACTTACAAAGGAAGGCCGGGAGGATACCATGCTACGAAATTTACTGGAATAAAATTTCAATGTCTCCGACTTGATCTCTGAAGGGTCCGAAATCCAGCAACCATTTATGGAGATTCCATGAATAAAGTTGTTTCTGCGATTGGAGTTGAGAAGACCATGGAAAAATCTAGAATTCTCATCTCCATCTACTGCCCATCTCAATCTAGCCTTCTGTTTAGTGTCAAGAATTTTAGCCTGTTCAAGCTCCATAATTTGAATGATATAGCCCTGCCTTTCTGTTTTTTTAGAGGAAGAGAGTCAATTGGACTCAACTCTAACCTCCAAGAAATCCAATTTCGATTTTAAGAATTTAAGCGACACTTTTCTGTTAGAATCATCCGAGGCTCTCCATTCTTTGATTTTATTTTTGATGACCTTAAGCTTTCCAAGGAAGGATAACATCGGGGACAATCTCGAATTGGATGTAGGAAGGGCCCAATATTGAGATACAATCTCAACCATCTTGGGATCGAGTAGCCAGGAGTTAAAAAGCTTGAAATAAGAAGGCCCAAAATCAGAATCAACACCTTGAAAGAACATAGGACAATGATCGGAATGTAGCCGAGGAAAAACCACTGCACTGGGATTGTGCCAAATTGATAGAAAATTAGGAGAAACCAGGAACCTATCAAGTTTGCTGAGTTTTCTCCCATCTTTACTAATACGGGTGAATCTCCTCCCACCACTTTTAATTTCAATCAAGCCAACATCGTGGATAAATTCATTGAAAATTCTTGATCCATACGACGAAAGACGGTTCCCAGTCTTTCTTCCGCATTTCTAACTTCATTAAAGTCCCCAAAAACAATCCATCTAATTTGTGGTTGATGTTTTATAATTGCAGATATCTGAGCCCAGAGATACTTTTTATCCCTGATTTCCTGTGGAGCATACAAGTTAATGAAACCACACAAACCATTTATCCCAATCCAAGAACCCCAGATAGCAAGAAAATTTGTTCCCCTAGAATCGCCAATTTTTGAGAAGCAAGCAGAATCCCAAATAGAAATAAGACCTCCAGATTTTCCAACAACATTCACAAAATCGTAACTGAAATTTGTCTTCCCCCAAATTGAAATGATTAAAGATGTATTTGGATCTTTAGAAAATGATTCTTGAATACCAAGGAAGTTGATTTTATTGCCCCCACAAAGACCTCTGATCCATTCTTGTTTGAGATCCGAGGCTATTCCCCTACTATTAATAGAGATGATTTTCATTTTGAACCATGACCATCACCTGATTTCGAGATGACTCTGAGAAGATCATCTTCGCATCCATCCATTTGAAAACCTACCATAGTGCCAATTTCCATGGTGTTTCTGATTTCGCAAGAAATCCCGTCGCTGTCTGCACCATCTTGAACAGCAACTGGCGAAGCATCATGACTACTATCTGCCGATAAAGCGACCGATTTGTTAAGATCGATCGATAATTCCTTCGAGTGCTTCGAGGACGAGCCTAGGGAAGACAATGATTTAGATAGGGAGGTCGCAGATCTTCTGATATGATTGAACATAGCCATCAATTTCATAGGAAAAGGGGGTTTGGAACGCGAAGAAGTCTTTTTGCGTTGCTTTTTGCCAATCTTCTGAAGCATGGAATCATCCCCTGTTTCTAAGATAATCTCCTCCGTATCTTGAATTGGACTTACATAAGGACTTGGGCGGCCCACCAATTTGTGAGATGTAGGACTTGTACAGCCCACCAGTTCCATTGGGCTAATAACACTTGGCCTATTAGAGATTGGGCCACACTCAGAATTACTGTCTGCGCCAAATGCCTGGGGGACTTCCCAATCCCTGGTATTAATGTGGATGTTTTTCCCGAGGGTTTCAAGAAAGGTTTCGATGCCCACTGCCGGCTCCCTACCTTCCAATTGTCCAACTGAATCGCTTGACCTTCCCAGGCCGGAAAATTTCTCCGGCGAAGGTGGAACCGAATTTTTTGCAGCTGAATCTCTTACCTCATTGTCGCTGTCTTGCATGGCGAAGTGGCTCCCATCCGATCCGATGAGATCGCTATACTCCGAGCCCCTAATTGATTCCTTATCAATGTTATCCCACAAGGAGAAGAATAATCCAATTTTTTGGTATTCATGGATGTCTTCAGAAACATGAAACCTATCTGAAGGTCATCGATAATCACTGAGTCTTCCGAAAAAATCCCGCCAATCTGGTTTGTCAAGACTGCTACTTTTCCGAATGACATATTGAAGTTATCCACTGAACATTCTTCCGGTATTAACACCGCACCCCAACGTTTGGCAATTTCGGAGAAGATGTTGTAAGAGTAGTTACAGATTTCACTAACATAAAGGTTGTTTCACTACATAATAATTATGTTTGATTATAGTTTCTGTTGTAACACCCTGAATTTTAGTGCAAATTTAAACTTTTTGTATTTCAACAAAATAACATTGTACGAGTATTAGTTTACATCAAAGTGCGGAAGCTTTATCAAATATACAAAAGATGTTGTTACTTGTTGACCCGAATACACAACCATTAATTACTGATAAACAAAATGAGAATAATCATGTATTCCAAATATATCCATCAGGCAACAAGAGCTCCCAAAAGTATCTACCCGCCTCGCCGGCAGCATACTATTGCTTATCTGCGGATACAAAACATAAACACAACTTTTATTAGTAGAAGCTAGTGAGTGTGCCAAAACGAGTTAAACAAGTCATCATAGTACATAAAACAGTTATGACATCAGTAAACAGTTCACACAAGATGTGGGGGACAAGTCCACTTATACTTGTATATTCCATAGGGGCCAACCATGGTCAACAAGTCCTCGTGGGGGTGTGTCCACATCTCCCGTCAAGGTGGGGGAAGCACAAAGCAGTCCACCATACAACGGTTCTCTGTAGTGTAAGCCCTGTTCACCAAATCCACTCGTGTTACCCAGGTTCGCTGGCTCGTCAGCCCAGTGAACCCAAACGGTCATGATGGCTACTGACATACCCCTCCACGCTCTGCACCGATCCCTCAGCCACCCATACATCGCGGTTACCCAATTGCCGAAGCCATAGGAACCTGTGCACGTCTCAATGACTAGGAACCCTATGGTACAGAGTTCATATAACAACAGCAGTCCGGACCAAAGCACATACCCCAAAGGGTCACATAATCACAAGCAAGTTATACACACAAGGTCACAACTTGCCATTATTAAGAACAAAGCATAGCATGCTTCAAAACAGGTGTATCACATAATCAATTGCATAAATCATTATCATAAACATGATAATATCCATAACAGTTCACATTGATGCCATACATAAACATGGTTCATAAGAAAACATTTGATGACTTGCACATTAAAAGCATTTTGGGTATCCGCAGGGCACAACTCACCTGACTGAAGTGATGAGGATCACTTCTTCTCCAATTCAAGACCACAATCACTCGTACAAGGGTCCTATGATCATAACACAAGGTTAACTTTGTTAAGTTAACCATACAATGAAGTTACACACAAGTATGGACTCAAAACACGACTTAAACACTCATTTCGGGTCTTTCGGACTCCCTATGAACTCCCTAAAACCATTAGAAACAATCCCCAATCAATTACAAGGTCAAATGGGGTCAAAAATAACTTTTTGGAGGTTTCAGGGGTCCTCGCGCCGTGGAAAAATCTCTGGAAAATGGACCCTTGCCAAAAATGTCTGTCGCACCGCGACGCATGGGGGATCGCGCCGCGACGCCCCCGTGAACAGTGATTCTGGGCTTATTTTCTTTGCTGCAGCTCCGATTTTTACCATAATTCCAAAACCAAAACACATCCCTTCAAATATGAACTTAAAAATTAATACAAAACCACCTCAAAACTCAAATATAAACATTTCTAAACACATTTAGCCACAATGTAATCATTAAATAACCTTGTCTCTTCCATTTTCAAGTTCTTGACCTATTTCGCCAAATCAACACAATTTCAACTATCAATTCACCATCATAACATATAAAACCATTATCAAACTCAATTATCAACATCTTAAACCCATTTGATCATACAAAACCCTAACTTTGACAATTACCCAAACTTTGACCCATTTACTAAAATTTTCAACATCAAAAGTCAAAGGTCATCACAAACAACACTCCAAACATAAAATCAAACACAAATCAAAGACTAGACTTACTTGATTTACAAAACCCACTTGAATGGTCTACTTTCTTTGCTCCAAATTCAGCCAAAGATGAAGAGATGAAGTCCAAACACCCAAAACTTGAAGTTATACACTTGAATCACAAGTTTTCCCTTTGATTTCTTCTTCCCCCAAGCTTTCACTCTCTAGACTCTTTCTCTTTATGCTCTCACGTCTCCTTCTCTAGATTTTCTTCTTTCTTTCTTCTTTTTGACTTCAATTATTGAAGTCAATTGATATTTATATACATATTTACAATCTTGGCCCTCCATCTTTCATCCCTCTTTCATTCTACTATCAAATTAAGGTGTAGGTACATGTATACTTAACATATAACATGTAAATAACATAACTTACACATAATTTACTAATTTCACATTTAATATTGCACATATATATATTTTAATAATTTCATAAAATTACGGGTTTTACATTTGTACCGTTATTTACTCACTCACAATAACAATAAATTATATAGAGCACTAAAGTGGTAGTAATAGTTTTGTAAACAACTTTATACCACTAACCAACGGTTTCAAAAGACCCATTAAGTGATTATAACATATAAATTTTATCGTAATACGACAAAATTTTAAAAAATAGTGTATTTTTATTTCTTTTATTGAAAAACCAAGAAATCGGTGAAATATAGACTATATTACGTAGAGGGAATGAATATAAAAAACGAATAAAAATGAGACGGTCACAAATATATAATTATTTTTTTTCAAAACAAAATATATCACAAGTTATTAAACATAATTTAAAACAACCAACAATTAATTAAATTAATATACAATTTTATAAAACTCACTCGTATATTTCATAGAATCCCCTCACAAACCGTTTCCTACTTTTTCTACCAATTAAAGTTTTCTATTTGTTCATGTCACATTTACATGTCATCAATTATATCATCATTTTTTTGCCATATCATATTTTCTCTCTCCTTCGTGAACAATATTTATATTAAATTTCAAAACACTTAAAATTTAAGTGTCTAAGCAAAATACTTAAATGATTTATAATATAGTATAATATATATATATAGTAAAATAAAAAATGGGTTAAAATTGAATTAGATTATACTAACTTTTGAGTTGGAAAGGGGAAGGGATGATAAGGTGATGTAGCCTTGATGAATCATTGAAGTTGGGTAACCCAAATTGTATGTCATACGGATAGCTTAAAAAGAAAATTATGCATTTCAAAGTTGATTTTGATAAAGCTTTTGATTCGACCGATTGAAATTTTTTGTTCATTGTTTTGGGCTAAATAGGTTTTGGGTAATTATGGTGTAAGTGACTACGGGGTTGCCTTCAATCCGCTACCGTCTCTAGCCTTTTTTAAGGGTTCACCTTTAAATAAATTCTTTACGGAATGGGGTCTTAGGCAAGGATATCCCGTATCCACTCTCTCCGTTCTAATTTTTTATTGTTGGCGAGGCTTTACAGGTTATGACCATGGAAGCTTGCGTCAAACGGCTTTTCTCAGGCTTAAGCTTGGCTGGCAATTATCGTAATCTATCCTTGTTACAATAATTTAACTAAAATCTTGCATTGTTTTTATGATGTTTCACGTCTAAGGATCAACCTTCATAAGAGTAATCTCATCATATCGGGGTGCCTGAGTCGAAAGTTAAGTTTCTTGCTCAAGAATTAAAATGCAAATCATCTTAAATTCCATTTCAATACTCGGGTCTTTCGGTACGAAGGAATATGAGAAGAGTAAGCCCCTGCAATAATATTATCGAAACGACTAGTAAAAAGTTGTCTTCTTGAAAATTGAATTCATTGTTTATACGTGGAAAATGGACGTTAAATCAATTCAGTTTTAACTTGTATCCCATTATATTATTCAATCTTTTTCTTTATATAACTACAAACTGTGCATGCCGTTACTGAAAAAGATGCATACGTTGAATTAAAAAGGGTGCTACTATTTGAACCCTTTTACTTTCATGTACTAAACATGTTACACAAATCAATTACAGTTTTTAATACATGTCGGATACATCATATTACATATAGTCGATTTAGATTTACAAAGTGTCCAAATAAAATCATTCAATTAAAAATGAGACGACAGAAAGGTTTGCGTATGTTTATTTGTATTTTATTAAATTAAATAATAATAATATAAAGACGGCTAAAAAATTGCCTAGAGAACATCTTCTAAGATCCTTGTTTTTTTTAAGGAAAGTGAGGGAAAGGAAATAAAACAGGCAAGTTAATGTGTTCTTTAATTAAGGAGGGGAGGGGAAGGAAATGAAGAGTGGAGAAGATGTTATTTGATTCAAAATGCTTTTTTTTAAAAGTGGGATGATAAGGAAGAAAATGACTCCCCTCAATTTCTTTTCATTTCTTTCAAACTCAAGAATACAAGTCAATTCTTCTCATGCTTTTCGTTACTTTCATTTTTCTTTTTCTTTTCCTTAACTTCCCGTCTTTAAAAAACTCAAGAACGGAGCGTTAGAGCTTGTATAGCTATAGGCCTTTTAGCATCCATCATTCCATCAATACACACACCATGATATGTTGTCATGTTTTTAGGATTCGTTCTAACACATTATACATATTTAAGAATTAGTTTTTGATATTATTTATTTTTGAATTGGAGGTTAGCTAGTTAGTTTATGCCAATGTAAATAAAGTATAGAAACTAACACTTAAACAAACAAACACACATATAAAAAGGGAAAATTTCAATCATATAGAATTGTGATCTGTCATCTGATTCATCGATTTAGGCTTTGTTTGTTTTTTAAAATAAGGTTTTATTTTAAAAAAACATTTGCGGACGTGCAGACATTTCTGATAAGCTTGTTTGTTTTTTCAAAGAAATGTCTGCGCGCCAGCGGAAGTTTCTAATATGGTTGTTTATTTTTTCGCAGACATAAGAGCTTATTCTGTCTTATTTTTGCTTATTTTAAGAAGCTAAAAAATATATCTTTTTTTTGCAGACCTTCTTAACTTAAAACCTTCTAAACCACTTCTTCTTCTTCTGAATACATGAAATAAGACATAAGACATTTATGTATTTGAAAACAAACAACACCTTAGATTATAACCATTTAGTATTATTAATCTTTGCAACTAAATAAATGACTTACTATCACACCTCGATACCTATTACCTTTCACTAGTTTTCTTTAGCAAAATTATATAATTATTTATAAAAAAAGTTTAAGAATAAACTTTTAAGCAAAATTTTAACGATGAGATTAAATTTCTTCTAATATGGTTAATAATAATAATAATATTATTGATTAGAAAAAGTCCATTGTACACTTACGTAAGATTGAACCCAACACGTAAACTAAAAAAAGAGAAGTAAATAGAAAACACATAGAATGTCAATAAAAAAGTTCTTTATTAAAAAAAACTTATTTCCGAGTTGCATATATTTGAACGAAACACCTAAACTTAAAAAGAACATAAAAAAAGAGAAAATTGGCAAGAAAGGTAATCTAAATATCAAAAATTGTCAATAAAGGTAACGTTCAGTTTTTTTGGTTGAGAAAAGATTATAAATTTCAATTTGTAACAAAAATGGTATAATGACCTCTTAGACCTAACAAAAAAAAGGATTATAAATTCCAATTTGAAACAAAAAAAGGTATAAATTTCTCGCATTATACCATTTTTTTGTTACAAGTTGAAATTTGTAATCCTTTCTTAGTCAAAGAAATTTGAACGTTACCTTTATTAGTAATTTTTTATATTTAGATTACCTTTCTCTATAATTTTTCCTAAAAAAGTGTTATATGGTCTATAGTCTATACCATAAGTTACTTTATATATATTAATAACTTGTCACTTATAAAAAAAACACCCCAACATATATGCTATTAGATACGAACTCAAAGCTCACTTTTACATACCAAAGCTTTGCTCATCCTTTTTTTCAAGGCAAACAGATTTTATGGAAGAAAACATAAAACGAAAAGTATTAAAGATTGAGACAAATGTACATACCAAGCAGTAGACCATCTACCCAATTCAATAATAAAGAAGGCTTTTTGTTGCTAATCATAAAGTCGATACCCTTTGCACTTGTGAAAATAAATCCTCCTCTTTGATCCTTCGGGGGTCCTTATATTGTCATAAATGAGGCTTATTTCTTCTCTTCCAAATAAGCCATAGAACCACCGAGCATTCTGCTTTGAAGACCACTTTGAACCGATAAACATATGCTAGAAAGCCATCAAATGATTCCAAAGACTTGATGGAGTCTAGTTTGCTCGAACTCACTCCCCACCACGCCTAGGTTTTATGCCATAAACTTTGGATGTATGAACATCTGAAGAAACATTGACACATGTTCTTTACTTCAGCATTAGAAAAAGAACATAGACTTTAGTCCAAAATCACACCTCATCAGGACAAATTGTGTTTTAATGGGATGACATTATTGACAAGTCTCCATAGAAAGATATTAACCTTTCCTCGTAGTAGCCGACTCCATCTCCACCCCCAAATCTGATCCAAGCCCATCTACGGTTTGTTTTTTTACGGGTTTGGTCCCCCCCCCCAGACTCGGATCCGTTGCACCTTTGGTCCCTAGTTAAATTGAAATGACCTATAAGCCCTCATCCCGTTATTTAATTTATTTTCTTAATTTTTAATCATTTTTCATGAATATTTATTACATTTTCATGTTTTTCTTCTCTAATTTTAATAAATTACACTCCCCCATTCATTCTCTCTCTCTCTCCATCCCCCTTGCTTCTATCTCATTTTATATCCCTCATTTCTCTCTCCTTCTCCCTCTCCCTCTCTTCATTAACCATCTGATATCGCGCTAAATATATATAAATATTATGCGATATCGGGTTGGTTTTAGCTGAAATTATGCATTAAATTGTAAAAAAGATACGTTTACCGTTTCTTTTATGTTTTGCAGGCTAAAAAGGCGAAATAACAAAATTATTGAAGAAATATACTCAAAGAAAGCAAGAAAATAATTGAGGCCTAAATTAAAGAAAAATAGATGGGCGAAATAAAAGAAAAGAAAGAAAGAAAAAAGGAAGCCCAAGGCCCAAAGCCCAAACAAAAGAAAAGAGTCCACCGGCGCCAAAAGAGGTCATTGCGGCGTGACGACATCATCCGTAGCGGCGCGACGAAGTGTCCGGATAAGGTCCACTTTCTTGCCACGTGGTGTAGCGGCGCGACCCAATTGTCCGTCGCGGCGCGACGCGATAGGATGACGCCAGCTTTGAATTTTAAAAGAGTTGGGATCGGGTTAAAATACTTCGTCGCGGCGCGACACCCCTGTTTTCAGAGTTCTATTTAAACGAACTTACAGATCTGAAAAAGGGTTAACCACCCCTCATATTCCACCATAATACGACATTCTAAGTACAAAAATATCCCAAAAGCTGTGGAGCACGGATTTGGAGTATTTAAGCTTGGAGATTGAAGATTGTGGCTTGTTTAACTTTGATTCATACGGTTCTATCATTCTACTCTTTTCTAAATGTTATTTTATGATTTCCAGAATGTTAGTATGTTGATTTTAGGCTAGACTTCTCGGTGTTCCTCCCTAGAGGAGATGATTTCTTGGATGGTTGATTAATTTATGTTTAAAGGATCCAATTTACTATGTATTTGTCTTACAAGTTTTATCAAAGATCCACATGTGTTCTAGTTTCTGTTTTCTAATGCTTTTAATCCGAGTTTTTACAAATTGGAAGACCAATCCATTTGTAGGCTTGAATCTTGATTAATTAGGACCATTAATTAATCTTGACTAGTGGAAGAACAAACCCTAGGCTTAGGCATAAAAAGATTGGAACTTTAATGTGTGTGATTGACACATGATGACCTTTGTGTGTTGATTTAATGGTAAATAACCATCGTAGGTCATTACCACTACACTACCACCACCGTCATCACCTAATTGCCATCACCGTCACCATGGTTACAAAAAATGAAGATGAACCTAATCAAAATTGCATAGTGAAATCTACAAATGAAGATCTGAACACACTCGAACAAGATCAACACCACCGTTGTAGTGTAACACCCGCAAAACTGGGCTAAGATATTAGCGGGTTAGCGGTATGTGATTGATTTCGTTTTAATTGATTATGTTTTTTGTTAAGGCTAATTGATTAATTATATATATTTATGTTTACCAGTGGATTCTTACTTAGAAAAAGAATTATATGAAAGTATGTAACATGTATGTATGGTATGTTAAGTATGCATGGTTAAAATAGAAAACACCTCATGCTTTGTTTGTGTTAACACATGTATACGTGTATAGTTGGAGTTAAAGGAAACTATTTGGTCATTTTATCAAAGAGTGCAAAGGTGTAGTGTGTGTATTTGAGAGAAAACCCCTTGAGAAGGAAACCTTCAAAACAAGCCTACTTGAAATTGTGAAGTCAAGATCTTGTACTTTTTAATTCAAAAGAAGGTGAGGAAATGTTTATAGCATGTTATGATCTATGTTGATGTGTTTATCTGTTGAAAAACATGAATATATAGTATTTCACCATTGATGGAGCTCAAAGCTCAAACTAGTAAATGGGTTTTGTATAAAATTATGATTTGATGAGTTTTAGGATGTTCATGATAGTTGTATACATGTTATATTATGTTTATACATCTTTGGAAGTGTTTTGGATCGAAAACCAGAGGTTACAATGGAGTTTGAAAGCTTGAGTCGGCTGGAAAATTGAAGAAGATGATACAAAGTTCGTCGCGACGCGACGCATCAAACACTTGGACGCGACGCGTTCTTGATTATTATCGGATTCTTTGAAATCCGAAATTGAAATCCGATTGTGAAATACGATATCCAAAATCCGGTTCTTGAGAATCCGACAACTGAATTCCGACACTAAATCCGAGAATTGAAATTCGACCTAGAAATCCGATGTTTTGTGAAATCCGATTCTATGGTCGACGCGTCGGAGACTTGGACGCGACGCGTCCGGCGTATTTTAGAATTATGAACTTTATTTGATTTATATGTTGATTGTGTTTCAAGTGTTTATGTTTTATGGACTTGTTACATGAATTGAAGTATAAATATATGTGAGTGAATATATTTATATTCGAGACTGATTTGATTGTTGCTGTGTTTTCAGGCAATCAAAAGACTCAGTAATATTAGATCTGTGAGCTCGTGCTGATTTTGAGGTGAGTGGACGTTAATCGCGGATGGTAAAGATTTCGGTTAATGTTATGGATGTGATGCATGATGTGATTGAGATTGGATTGATTGATTGATTGAACTGTTGATTGTGATATTGATTGTTGATATCTGCTGAATGACTATTTGGTCGATACGCGCTCTTAGTATGATTTTGAGTTGCTTTGGGAAGTCAGCTATATGTAGACTTGGGCTGGGCTCGTTTACTGATTGGTTGAATAGTAGTAGCCCTTCTGTTACATATGTTGCTTCAGAGGTGGAGTTTACTGTGCCAATTCAGTAGAGAGCTATCGGTAAACCTTTGCTTTGGCTGGCATTGGTTGTAGGTTCTATGCCGAACTGCAAGCTTTCTTGGATATGTGATTACATGCTTTGATATTGACTGTGGATGTTTGCTTTTGGTGTTTAGCCTCTACTCACTTAGATTTGTGCTAATTCCCATCTGTTGTTGTTTTGCAGGTTCGTGTTTGTGAGGTTTGCTAAAGGAGATGTTGACCTGACTCTGATATTTGATTTTAAAAAGAAAAGAGCCTGTTTATTTTGTAACACCAAGACAGATAATACTTTTGCTTGTGATCAGTGATTGTAAATTTGTTAATATTGGTTTGTATGTAAATGAGTTTGTTTACTTAAGCTTCCGCAGTGCATTTAAAAAAAATGGCTTGTGATTTTCCGGTGTGAATCATACTTGGCATACGTCATTGAATGGAAGAAAGAAAAGCATGCAATGAGTGATATTCGGGTGGTAACGGAATACCCGGAAGTGTTTCAAGAAGAATTTCCAGGGTTGCCTCCAGTTCGAGAGGTAGAGTTCAAGATAGACTTAATCCCTGGTTCTCCACCAGTAGCGAAGGCTCCATACAGGTTGGCACCTTCAGAAATCCGGGAGATGATGACGCAGATTCAAGATCTTCTAGATAAAGGGTTTATTCGTCCGAGTTCGTCCCCGTGGGGAGCACCGGTATTATTTGTGAAGAAGAAAGATGGTATGTTGCGTATGTGTATTGACTACCATGAACTGAATATGAGAATGATAAAGAACAAGTATCCGTTGCCAAGAATTGATGATTTTTTTGATCAACTGCAGGGAGCTTCGTTCTTTTCTAAGATTGATTTAAGATCAGGTTATCATCAGGTACGAGTATCTGAAGAGGATGTATCGAAGACAGCCTTTCGTACGCGCTACGGGCACTATGAGTTCTTGGTTATGCCGTTCGTCTTAACCAATGCACCTGCGATTTTTATGGATTTGATGAACAGGGTCTGTCGACCATTCTTGGATGATTTTGTGATAGTCTTCATCGATGATATTCTGATTTATTCGAAGACTGAATTGGAACATGAAAAGCATTTGAGACAGGTTCTGGAAACTTTGAAGAAAGAACAATTGTTTGCCAAGTTCTCAAAGTTCGAATTTTGGTTAAGGGAAGTTCAGTTTTTGGGGCACGTGATATGTAATGAGAGAGTGAAAGTGGATCCTTCGAAAGTGGAAGCTGTGATGAACTGGAATGCTCCAAAGACACCATCTGAGATCAAGAGTTTTCTGGGTTTGGCCGGGTACTACCACGGGTTTATTAAAGATTTCTCCAAGATTGCGGGCCCGTTGACTAAGTTAACTCGAAAAGACGTGAAGTTTGTTTGGGGTAATGAACAAGATAAAGCTTTCCAGACTTTAAAACAGTTGTTATGTCGGGCTCCCATTCTTGCATTGTTTGTTGGATTGGGATGTGTACTTATGTAGAGGGATCGGGTGATTGCGTATGCTTCAAGGCATTTGAAACATCATGAAAAGAATTACCCGACTCACAATTTGGAACTGGTAGCTATCGTATTTGCCCTTAAATTGTGGAGACACTATTTGTATGGCACCAAGTGCGTGATTTGTACTGATCATAAGAGTCTTCAGTATGTGTTTACACAGAAAGAGCTGAACATGAGACAGAAACGATGGGTGGAGTTGATAAAAGATTATGATTGCGAGATCATATACCACCGTGGGAAAGCGAATGTGGTAGTAGATGCCCTGAGCCGCAAGGGAGGAGGAAGTTCTATCCAATTTATGCGTATAGAGATTGTATCTGATTTAGTGGATAGACTGAAGTCTGCTCAGTTGGAAGCCCTCAAGGAAGAAAACTTGAAGAATGAATTTATGAGGAAGCGTAAGGATGAACTTACTGATGATGCGCGTGGATTGAAGATGTATAAGACTCGTGTTTGGGTGCCTATGCTTGGAGATTGAGGAAGTTGATTTTAACCGAAGCACACAAGTCAAGATTATCTGTACACCCAAGAGGCACTAAAATGTATAACGACCTGAAAGTGCTTTACTGGTGGCCTACTATGAAGGCAGATGTGGCACACTTTGTAGAATCGTGCCATATTTGTGCACAAGTGAAGGCAGAACATCCGAAGCCTTACGGATCTTTGAAACAGTTGGAGATTCCTGAGTGGAAGTGGGAGCATATAACGATGGATTTTGTGACTAAACTTCAGCGAACTCAGAAGAATCACGATATGATCTGGGTGATTGTGGATCGACTGACGAAGAGTGCTCATTTTGTGGCTACATGTGAGACGGCTACTCTGAGTAAGTTGACTCAATTGTATATTGATGAAATTGTTGCGAGACATGGTATACCGTTGTCGATAGTATCTGACAGAGACTCCAGGTTTGTTTCTAACTTCTAGAGGAGTCTACAGAGAGAGTTGGGGACGAGAATTAATTTGAGTACTGCTTATCATCCCCAGACTGACGGTTAGACTAAACGAACCATACAGACACTCGAAGATATGCTACGTGCCTGTGTAATTGAGTATGGTGGATCTTGGGATTCGCACCTGCCATTGATAGAGTTTGCGTATAATAATTCTTACCACTCCTGTATTGGAATGCCTTCGTACGAAATGTTATACGGCCGTCGTTGCCGTACTCCAACGTGTTGGTTAGAAGCTGGTGAGAAACAGTTTGTAGGGCCTGAGATCGTTCAGATAACTGCTGACAAGGTTGCTATAGCTAGAGAAAAGTTAAAGGCAGCCAGAGATAGACAGAAAATGTATGCGGATCCACGCGTCGTCCATTAACGTTTGATGTTGGGGAATTGGTGTATCTAAAGGTCTCTCCGTAGAAGGGCGTGATTCGTTTTGGTAAACGCGAGAAGTTGGATCCCCATTATATTGGTCCTTTCCGTATCCGTCAGATAGTTAATGATCAGACAGTTACACTGGATCTTCCAGCAGAGCTTGCAGGTATTCATGATACATTCAATGTATGTTATATGAGGAAATGTAAAGTTTAAGATGAAAGCCAAATTCTCCCGGTGCACGAATTGAAAGTGGATTCGAAGAAAAGATTAATAGAGGAACCTGTCAAACTATTGGATCGTAAAGTGACCAAGCTCCGAAAGAAGCAGATACCGATGGTGTTGGTCAAATGGAAGCACAGTTTAGGTTCTGTGACTTGGGAGACAGAGGCAGAGATGAGAGACAGATACCCTCACCTGTTTGAAAGAGAAGGGATTCCGAGGACGGAATCCTCTTAAGGAGGGGAGATTTGTAACACCCGCAAACCTGGGCTAGGAGATTAGCGGGTTAGCGGTATGTGATTGATTTCGTTTTAATTGATTATGTGTTTTGTTAAGGCTAATTGATTAATTAAAAATATTTATGTTTACCGGTGGATTCTTACTTAGAAAAAGAATTACATGAAAGTATGTAACATGTATGTATGGTATGTTAAGTATGCATGGTTAAAATAGAAAACACCTCATGCTTTGTTTGTGTTAACACATGTATACGTGTATAGTTGGAGTTAAAGGAAACTATTTGGTCATTTTATCAAAGAGTGCAAAGGTGTAGTGTGTGTATTTGAGAGAAAACCCCTTGAGAAGGAAATCTTCAAAACAAGCCTACTTGAAATTGTGAAGTCAAGATCTTGTACTTTTTAATTCAAAAGAAGGTGAGGAAATGTTTATAGCATGTTATGATCTATGTTGATGTGTTTATCTGTTGAAAAACATGAATATATAGTATTTCACCATTGATGGAGCTCAAAGCTCAAACTAGTAAATGGGTTTTGTATAAAATTATGATTTGATGAGTTTTAGGATGTTCATGATAGTTGTATACATGTTATATTATGTTTATACATGTTTGGAAGTGTTTTGAATCAAAAACCAGAGGTTACAATGGAGTTTGAAAGATTGAGTCGGCTGGAAAATTGAAGAAGATGATGCAGAGTTCGTCGCGACGCGACGCGTCAAACACTTGGACGCGACGCGTTCTTGATTATTATCGGATTCTTTGAAATCCGAAGTTTCAATC
Organism: Dittrichia graveolens; assembly: GCA_038502395.1. Taxonomy (NCBI): domain Eukaryota; kingdom Viridiplantae; phylum Streptophyta; class Magnoliopsida; order Asterales; family Asteraceae; genus Dittrichia; species Dittrichia graveolens. Next base: position 78,035,915 of record JARJIL010000001.1, on the reverse strand, counting down.
CGATTGTGAATTCCGATATCCAAAATCCGATTCTTGAGAATCCGACAACTGAATTCCGACACTAAATCCGAGAGTTGAAATCCGACCTGGAAATCCGATGTTTTGTGAAATCCGATTGAGAAATCCGATTCTATGGTCGACGCATCAGAGACTTGGACGCGACCCGTCTGGCGTATTTCAGAATTATGAACTTTAGTTGATTTATATTTTGATTGTGTTTCAAGTGTTTATGTTTTATGGACTTGTTACATGAATTGAAGTATAAATATATGTGAGTAAATATATTTATATCGAGACTGATTTGATTATTGCTATGTTTTCAGGCAATCAAAAGACTCAGTAATATTAGATCTCTGAGCTCGTGTTGATTTTGAGGTGAGTGGACGTTAATCGCGGATGGTAAAGATTTCGGTTAATGTTATGGATGTGATGCATGATGTGATTGAGATTGAATTGATTGATTGAACTGTTGATTGCGATATTGATTGTTGATATCTGATGCATGACTATTTGGTCGATACGGGCTCTTAGTATGATTTTGAGTTGCGTTGGGAAGTCAGCTATACGTAGACTTGTGCTGGGCTCGTTTACTAATTGGTTGAACAGTAGTAACCCTTCTGTTGCATATGTTGCTTCAGAGGTGGAGTTTACTGTGTCAATTCAGTAGAGAGCTATCGGTACACCTTTTCTTCGGCCGGCATTGGTTGTAGGTTCTGCGCCGAACCGCTGGTCTTCTCGGATATGTGATTACATGCTTTGATATTGACTGTGGATGTTTGCTTTTGGTGTTTAGCCTCTACTCACTTAGCTTTGTGCTAATTCCCATCAGTTGTTGTTTTGCAGGTTCGTGTTTGTGAGGTTTGCTGAAGGAGAAGTTGACCTGACTCTGATATTTGATTTTAAAAAGAAACGAGCCTGTTTATTTTGTAACACCAAGACAAATAATACTTTTGCTTGTGATCAGTAATTGTAAATTTATTAATATTGGTTTGTATGTAAATAAGTTTTTTTACTTAAGCTTCCGCATTGCATTTAAAAAAAATGGTTTGTGATTTTCCGGTGTTACATGTAGGTCTGTGTGAATACCACCACAAGTCCACCACCAATTCTAAAAAAAGTAGGACCACCACTTATTCTAATCTAACTATAAGGACCCAATTTTTTATATAGATATTTTATCAAACTAAAAAAGGATAACATTTTCATAATAAAGTAGCTTTTTAAATGTTATATACAATAATATCATTAGTTAAAGTATATGTATATAATGTAATATTTTTTTCGATATTAGAATTCTTGAACCAATATGAAGGCTTTTACTAAGGACGAGTTAAATGACATTGTTAATCTCTCGCACATGATATGTGATATTAACCACGTATGTTTACTTATTCGATTTACTTGCTACAGTCATGCCTAGTGTTTTTTTAATGTCTTTTGTAGTGGTTTTTTAGTAGTTTATACTAGAATCATCCGGACATATATTTTATGTTTTTGTCATAATTAATAATTATAAGTGGGCAACGTAATGTTAATTGAAATTATATTTTCCAGAGTTCGTAAAGCTAATGGCAAGAAAGATTGAGGATAATGAGTAGGAACCGAAAGAGTGATAGAGTATCTGGGAAGTAGCTTCTTTTAATGTTATGCAAACACGAAGATGATAGCGTTGAAGTTCTGGATCAACCCGTCAACACCAAGTAAACGCACAAAATATTACTTAGTTCTTATTCTTATTAATTGTAAATTGAGTAAATATCTTAGGCCATGAATTGTATTTGCTGTTATGCGACATTAATTTGTTGATGTATAAAATACCTTTGTTTGACAATATAATTCATGTCATGTCTCACTTTTAATTTTTGGTGTGTAAAATTATGTTGAGGTTTTGATGTTATATTATAATAGAAAAGGGTATTTTGTGTAATTTATTGTATTGTATTATGAATAGAAAATTATATTGGTCCCGGGATGCAAAAATAATAAAAAAATATATGTATAAAAGTCGGTTTATATAACCACGATTCATATCATTTATTATTTAAAAAATTATATAATAGAATCAGTTACAAAAAATAGACCATTAAAAACCGGTCTAGATGACTCAAAAAAGAGTCTTGAAACAAGAAAAAGGTAGCGACATATTAGGTCTTTATGGTTCTTAAACCGGTCTTGAAAGTGGAAAGAAGGGTATCAAGCATGTAAAAACCGGTCTATATGTAGTTTTAAAGAGCGGTTTTAAACCGGTCTTTATTTGCTCCCGTATGGTCACGCATGTGGAAACCGATCTATATATAGTTTTAAAGACCGGTTTTAAACCGGTCTTTAATTGCTTCCGCACGTACCGGTCTATATATAGTTTTAAAGACCGGTTTAAAACCGGTCTTTATTTGCTTCCGACCATATGAAAACCGGTCTAAATAATGATTCCTCTAGTACTCCATCTGTCCCTATTATTTTTAATTCTCATTGTTTTTTCATGTTTTATGGTTATTTAATATATTTTTATAATAATATTTGATACATATCAATTTTTTAAAGCAAAAAAAATATCTAAATTTCAATTTCTCCACACTACCCAAATCACCACGTACTAGGCACTAGGCACGATCGAGAACATCAAACATATGTGATTGTGTGAGCCCCAGAATCGATTTTGCATATACACTCTAAATCGCTGCTTACAGCTCAAGACTCAAGTGCTCAATCCTCAAGCATCTAGCACTGGAAATCGATTTCATCTCGAAATCTCAAGCTCTCGATTGCACATTGTTATCTTGAAATCTCAAATCAGTATCTTAGTAAAGAGATGCGGTGGTGAAGATCGACGGCCACCATACTTACGACTTCGGTGACAGATAACGATCAGCAATATGAGGTTTAATCAGTATCGGTTTGGCGGCGTTAGTGTAATAGTTCCTCTAGGAATTATAAATTTTTTATCTTCCATAGTTGATGTTTTTGGATTCAGATGTGTTAAGAGTTGTTGTTTGATGCACATGTTGCTTCCATCTTGCTATGAGTTATGATTTGGTGATGCTGTGAAGTTTTTTTTTTTGTAGCTTATTTTATATAGTAATCTAATTATCATCAGACATAGCTGCTACTATTTTGAAATTTTGATTTGAATCTCTAGAACTTCATAGTCATATAGGTTGATGAATTCATATTACATCTACTTGTTAGAAGAGAAGCTTTAAGCATCTGGGATCTCCAATAATAATAACAAAGTACATATTGCATGACAGTTGATATTTAGCCTTGTGTGTGTTCAGACATTCAAAAAAAAAAAAAAGTTTTAGCGTTAGCCTCGTCATATTTTAACAGAACCCTTTCATCACTCGAGCTTGTTCGCACACATATCTTTTTTCTTTGATCGAAATCATAAATATCAAAACCATGTTGGAATTATTATATATCCTTTTCTTTTCTCCAGAATTCTAAAATACACCAGAGGCAGAGGCTTTGTGAACCACGATTCGTTTAAAAGGTTCAGAATGAATTTCACTCTATGCTCAAATCCTTCAGAGATCACATCCCCTTGTTTAGAAAAACCACAAAGCATAAGCATAAATAAACCATTGTCCACATCTTCAATCAGGGCTGGTCAGTTTGTCAACAAAGACGGTATCCAATTGTCTAATCATGATGCTAGAAAGGCGGTGCTTTCAAGTCAATATGTATCAGGTCAAGTGGATGGAACACGTGTTATGGGAAAGCCATTGTCGAAGCCAAAACAGAAGTTGGAATTTATCAGGACACTGTTGATTGACAATTATGACAGCTACACATACAATATATACCAAGAGTTGTCTGTTGTCAATGGAAGTAAGCTCTCTTCATTTATCTATGCTTATTCTATCTTAATTTTTAAACTGTAATATTTTTCATGTTTTATAGTACCTCCTGTTGTGGTGCGTAATGATGAATGGACGTGGGAGCAGCATTCCCTGGTGGATCAATGACTGGTGCACCCAAATTGAGATCAATGGAACTCCTTGATTCTCTTGAAAGCTGCTCCAGATGCATCTACTCTGGGTGCATTGGTTTTTTTTCTTACAATCAAACATTCGATCTTAACATTGTAATACGAACTGTGGTTCTTCACCAAGGTGAAGCTACAATTGGTGCAGGTGGTGCCATTGTGTCTCTCTCTAGTCCTGAAGAAGAGTACAAAGAAATGGTTCTGAAAGAAGAGCTCCAGTCAATTCTGTGATGGAATTCGAACATAAATCCTTGGAACACTAGGTGAACGTACTTTACACAGTCAAAATTTTACTTGGGTCCTATGTTTGAAGAATGGTCAATTACTACAAGAAAAAACACTTTTTACGGCGACACTTATTTGCGGTCACAAATTTCACCTCAAAAGGACCACTAAAAGACAAAATTCCAGTACACATGTCGCCGCTAATACTCTAATGATTTAATTTTGATATTTTTTATTTCCACGAAAATAATGAGGGGACATTTTCCCACATAAAATAATTCACGTCGCCGTAAAAAGGTACTTGTCGCCGCAAAATAATTTTCCTTTTTTTAATTCTAGTTCATTATATGTCGCCGCAAATTGTTGAATGTCGCCGCACAAAGTTTTACGATTTATTAGGTTGCAGGTCCTTATTTTTTCTCATTTTCTCCTCTTTTCTTTTCTGTTTGTCGATCGATCGCAGCGCCGCCCCCACGCAAATCTCGCCGTCGCTGTCGCCCCACGAGCCGGAGTCGTCGCCGTAGACCCCACGCGCAGTCGGTCCACGCCTCCTCTCTTCTCCTCCTGCTCCGACCTCCTCCACCGCTGCTGCCGCCGCTCCACCACCGGTAAGATGCTTATTTCCGTTTCTTTTTCTGTTTTTGGTTAATGTTTGTTGTTAATATATGGTTTTTGATTTGGAGGTTGTTTGTTCTTTCCTCCACCGCCGGTCACCTCCCTGCTTCGAATCTTTTCTCCACCGCCGGTCACCTCCCTGCAGCCGGTCACCTCCCTACCGCCGGTAACATTCAAGGTTTTCTTTTTAATTTCAATATTTTATGTGTTAGATTATAATTTTAATTTTTATTAGCTTCAATTTTATTTATGTTAGATTATAATTTTAGTTAATTTGTTTATTTAATTATGTTAGATTATAAATTTAGTTAATTTAAAGTTAGATTATATTAGTTTTTATTAGTTTTAATATTAATTTGTTTAGTTGATAATGTTAGATTATTATTTAGGGTTTAGTATCTAAAAGTGTATCGAAGTTGTCACTTTTTGCTATTGTATGTATCCAACTTTTAAAACTACCATTTAGTATACCAAAGTCTCAAAAACTACCATTTAGTGTATTATGAAACCTATTCTCGGTAGCAGGTAATTTTTTATTTTTCTATTTTTTCTATAATTCCATGTCATTAAATCATTGTCACATGTGTATTTATCTTCAAAAAATCATATACCCAAATTTAAAGGTTTGAAGATCTGGGTTCAAACAAGAAGAAATCAATCCCAAAATCCTAATAGATGAACAATCAAACAAAATAAACTCTAAATTGAATTTAAATCCTAACAGTTGATGAATTCGACAAACATATACAAGAACAGAATTGGAAGCAAAATCTTTAATAGAAACAAATGCATTAGAAATGGATGAATCAAAAATAAATCTGAGTTCAACCTTCATCTTCAAGAACATGAATCACACGAAAAATCGAAGACTAAATCATATGGATATGAACATGTGATTTTTTGAAGATATCTCATGAACCCAATTACTCTTGAATTGCAGAACCCAAATCGATTGGAAACATATGATTTTTTTGAAGATATCTCATGAACCCAGTTACTCTTGAATTGTAGAACCCAAAAACAAATCTAAAAAAGCCCTAAATCGAAACCCTTATTGCATATGAACCCTAAATCGTAACTTAGGGTTTTCAAATTTAGGTAACCTGGTTCATCTCACTGGATTCGTTGTAGTTCCATGGAATCGGTGAGCATCAGATGAACAATCGATGGCGGTGGTGGTGCCCTTGGTGGTGGCAGTGTCATAATGTTGGAGAAGATGAGCACTCAAGAACCATCTCACTGGAGAAGATGAAATGAAAACTCACGATAAATTCAAGAGCCATGCCACCGGAGATGATGAAATCAAGAAGGTGAAACAGTCCATGGTGGTGGCAGTGCCATTATTGGCCGGAGATATGGGAGGATTCAATCGATGGCGGTGGTGTGCCCTGATCGTAGATCGATTTCTTGGAATCGATTTTTTTGAATCAGGGTGTTTGTTGTTGTTGTTGTTGTTGTTGTTGTTGTTGTTGTTATTATTATTATTATAATATCTAGAAAATGCCACATGTAGAGCCACATCAGCATCCAAATCACCGCCACGTCAGCAAAACCGGATCCACGTCACCCATAACCTGCTATCACAGGTAACGATACATAAAATGGTAGTTTTTTAGACTTTGATGTATTGAATGGTAGTTTTTAAACATGGATATACACAATAGCAAAAAGTAACAACTTCGATACACTTTTAGATACTAAACCCTATTATTTAGTGTTAATAATGTTAGTTTATTGTTGATTTGTGTTAATGTTTAGTTATTGTTAGTACACTAATAATGTTGAATGTTAGATCAATGTTATAAAACTTGATTATGTATATAATTATGTGTTAAATAGTATATTTGATGATTTTAGATTATTATTTTGTGTAAATAATGTTAGATTATTGTTAGTTAGTGTTAATCTTGAATTAGTGTTGATCTTTAATGTTAGTGTTTTTATTTAATTGATGATGTTAGATTATTATTTGGTGTTAATAATGTTAGATTATTGTTAGCTAGTGTTAATCTTTAATTATTGTTAGTATACTAATATGTTAGAAATTAAATCAATGTTAGAAATTAATGTTAGTTTTAATTTATATGATAATTATTCCTAGTAATTTTGTTAAAATAATTGTTCATTTAATGTTAGTAATGGATTGTTAGTAATTATACTAATTGTTCATTTGCGTGTGTGAGCTTAGAATTCCCGCTCGAAATTAATTTCGGGTTGTTCCCATGTAGGGACGACTTTTTGAATACTTTATCTCATTTAGGATGTGAATGCTTGTTACATGGTTGGGTGTTTACGAAAGATTTGGTTGTCATTTACTCTATGCTTCCTGGGTATATATTATTTATATACTTGGGAGCTAAGGGTAAATGCTGCCGAATTTTTCTTAAATGACTGATCATGTAATATGTATTCACATATGAGATAAGGTATTCAAAAAGTGGGTTAGGACAGCCACCCTGCTACAAACAACTCGCATTCCTTAAGAAAAAAAATTAATACGTGATTTGTATTCTTAATAATTATGGTATGCTTTGAACGCAGTTATGACGATGGATAAGAGTTGGACTATTTTAGCAAATCGTAATACTCGTGAATTTTTTAGTGGTCTTGACACATTCCTCAATAGGTGTGAGGACTACTTAAATAGCTATGGTAGATGTCGTTGCCCATGTGAGAATTGTGATAACCACGTATTTCTCCCGCTTAGTGGACTCAGGGTTCACATACATCAATATGGGTTTAGCGAGGCCTACACAACGTGGAGGTTTCACGGGGAGCCATTAGTTCCTCGAGCAGCACATGGCAATATTGGTCAAACGAGTAATGAGTTGCATGATTACCTCAACGATGTTCGTCAGGAGAATATTGTCAACGAACACAACACATATAACGATGAGCCAACCGAAGGCCCTAGTGATACAAACGACGAACTTGGTGAATTATACAAGTTAGCCGCCACAGAGCTATACCCTGGTTGTGACTGGATGTCTGCGCTTGACTTTTTTGCAAAGTTGAGTCACATGAAGGTCATGAATAAATGGACCGATACTTCATTTGACCAATTGTTACAATTGCTTAGGGTTGCATTTCCGACAGCTAATATCCCATCATCACACTATGAAGCTAGGAAGATAATGAGAACGGTTGGGTTAGGATACGTACCTATCCATGCTTGTCTTAACGACTGCTGTTTATTTTGGGATGAATACAAAGATTTACAAAGTTGTCCGATCTGTTTTGAGAGTAGATGGAAAGACAAAAATAGTAAGCGCAAGAAAGTACCTAACAAGTTGTTGTGTTACTTTCCTTTGACGCCTAGGCTAAAACGAATTTATAGCTCAAGACACACTGCAAAGGCTATGACTTGGCATGCTACTGGTCAGTGTAGGGAAGATGGTAAGATGCGCCACTTGGTGGATGGTACAACATGGAAACATTTTGATGCCCATTATCCTGATTTTGCGACAGAACCTAGAAATGTCAGATTAGGGTTGGCTGCCGATGGGTTTAATCCGTTTGGCAACATGAGTACCTCTTACAGCATGTGGCTGGTCATATTGACAACGTACAATACGCCTCCATGGTTATGTATGAAAGAGTCTTCATTCATGTTGACTTTGTTAATTCTTGGCCCTAAATCACCTTCCAAGGATATTGATGTTTTTTTGAGGCCATTGGTTGATGAGTTGAATAGTCTATGGTCTAACGGGGTTCGAACGAAAGATGCCGCTACAGAAAATTTCTTCACAATGCGTGCGATGCTTTTATGGACCATCAATGATTTTCCTGCTCGTATTAGTTTGTCAGGTTGGAATGGTCAAGGCTACTTAGCTTGCCCTACATGTAATGTGGACACTCCATCCATTCATGTTCAAGGTAAAACCGCTTATGTTAGTCATAGAAGATTCTTAGCCCCAAAGCATCATTGGAGAAAGAACAAGTCATTCTATGGTAAAGACGAGACTAGACCTCCTCCAAGAAAATTAACCAAGAGTATTATATTAAGTCAACTTAATAAGTTGACGCCCCGTATTCCGGGGAAACATGTTCTTTATGGGGGCAAGAAGAGAAAACGTGATACAACGGTTGACTTGAATTGGAGTAAACGTTCTATTTTCTTCGAGCTTGAATATTGGTCTTCCCTTCAACTAAAACACAATTTGGATGTCATGCATATTGAAAAAAACATGTGTGAGAATTTGTTGAATACATTGTTAATGAATGAGAAATCTAAAGACACTGTTCAGGCGAGGAAAGACTTAGAAAAAATGAACATTCGACCTGAATTGTGGGTCACAACTAACGGTCGCAATAAGGTCTTAAAGTCTCATCCTAAGTATTCCTTTTCAAGTGACAACATAAAACTTTTTTGTAAATTCATTAAGGGAGTTAAACTACCGGATGGATTTGGCTCAAATATTAAAAAGAAAGTATCTGACAATGATAGCAACATAACCGGCCTAAAGTCTCAGGACCATCACATAGTGATACAACGGTTGTTGCCACTTGGAGTGAGAGCCTACTTAGACCCAGCTATTTCAACACCAATAATTGAGATCTGCTTTTTCTTCAAGCAAATTTGTGCTCGAAACTTGATGACGCAAGACATGAAAAAAGCTGAAAAGCAGTTGATCAATATTTTGTGTAATTTCGAGCAAATATTCCCACCAGCATTTTTTGACATAATGATACATTTGGTTATGCATTTACCCGAAGAGGCTATTCAAGGTGGGCCTGTTTACATGAGGTGGATGTATCCATTTGAAAGATACATGAAAAAGTTAAAAAATTATGTTAGAAATAAAGCTAGACCGGAAGGTTCTATAGCTGAGGGATATGTTGCAGATGAAGCCTTGACTTTCTGCTCAAGGTATCTTGAGGGTGTAGCAACGAGATTTAATCGACCATACAGAAATGAGGATGCTCCGATTCCAACACGTGAGTTTTGTGTGTTCCAATCAGTATATACACCAATTAGTAAAGGTGTAGATATAAAGCTAGATCACATAATTCAGACTAAAGTAGAATGGTTTGTACTCAACAACAGTCCCGAGATCGACAACTACAAGACGTAAGTGTTTTTTTGTTTGTATTTTCGCAAGTTCTATTTTTAATAATTATACTAATACCAAGAACATTTATAGTGAATTTGCTGCTGACATGCTGCTCGGGAGTAATTTACAAACAAAGTTTCCTCGTTGGTTTAAGAGCAAGGTAAGCTCATTGTATATTACCTTGAATAATTAATGAGTATTACACAATCATGTTTGATTTTTTGTTTTCATAGATCAATTGTGTACAAGCAGCAAACAAATTTCAATGCAGTGAAGAGTTATTTGCTTTGGCAAATGGACCAAATAATGCTACCACTTACACCGCTTGCATAGTCAACAGTGTGAGGTTTGTGGTTCATAGTCGAGATTTAGGTCGTACAACTCAAAACAGTGATGTTTTAACAACCGGGCCAGATGGAACAAAGTATTATGGTCTGCTGGAAGAAATTCTGGAGCTGTCATATATTAGTGGTTACAGGGTTGTGCTGTTTCGATGTAAATGGTTTAAAACCGATAATCAACAACGTTGTGTCACTAAGAATAACATAACGAGTATTTCTACTCAAACTGAATGGTTTGTGGAAGACCAATACATTCTTGCAACACAGGCAAATCAAGTCTTTTACCTTGATGACCCGTCTAAAGGCCGTCAAAGAGGTGAATCAAGCCAACATTATTGGAAGGTCGTTCAAGAGGTGAATCATAGGAAGATATGGGACCGGGATATCATTGCTGAGGATGACGAAGATATTATACATGACAGCATTTCATCTGATCTATCATTGTGTGCTGATTTGGATCATTTGACTTATACAAATTTGAGTATAGGTCAATCCATAGAAGTTGAACATGTTCCTTTGCCCGAACATATAAATATTGATGATGATAATGATGATTATGATAATGAAGAATCCGATTCTGAACAAGAATGTGAACCACAAATTTGTAGTAGTGATGAATCACATTGATCTGAAATTGTATTTTGTAAAAAGACAAATTTGTAGTAGTGATGATTATGATATTGAGTTGTTTGATTTATATAATTGTTATTTGTAAACTAACATTAATGCTCATTTCAGGTGTTTGTTCGTATATTTATATTTTTTTACAGATGGCAGTTGTGGCACGTGGTCATGGCGGAGATTGTGGTGGTGATCCTCCGGATGGTAATTGGCAACCACCTTCTGGTGGTTGTGGCGGTGATGGACTTAAACTACTCTTGTCCATTGAGTTGTTGTAGTTTAATTTAATTATTTGTATATTTAATTTGTTTGCTTGAAATTGTAGGCAAGAAAGGGCACGGAGAAGCCCGAAATGTGGAATTGAGGAAGTTATGGAAAAAGAATGGGAAGCGACCCTTGCCCATTGAGTTTGATGATATTAAACTGAATGACACATGGAGACCGGTTGGCGATAATGGCGAGTACTTCACCAGCTACACTGGGACTTTGGTCAGGGATGTCCCATTTCAATTTTCAAGATGGGATAAAGTTCCAGATGAAATGAAGCAGCCTAAACCCTATACTGCCGTCTATTGATGTTTCACTAAGTTTTTTTATATTTTGTAAATTTGTAAAAACTATACAATAAACTAACTTTTCCTTATAATTTACATACGTATTTTGACATGAAGCCCGACTATGAGGGGCCAAACAATTCGTCGAAGGTGGCAGGGATCAATAAATTGTGTTCTGAGCGGTACAGAGATAAAAAATATAAGTTTAAAGCTCAATGGTTTGACAAGAGAGGGGGGTCGTCGAATATACTGACCAATTGCGTCAAATGCCTCCGCCTAACATGGAGCTGGATGAGTGGTCTATGTGTATAGACTACTATTGTGGAGAGAAAACCATTAGGCGGTCACAAGTGAATACGCAAACCAGATCTCAGCAAGTACACCAAAGCTTGCATGGTAGGAAAGCATACGCTCAGTATCGATACGAGAACGTAAGTCGCTTTATCTCTAAATCCTAGTTTTGTCATAATTGCTATAAATGAGTTATATTCACTTCTAACGAGTCATAATTGCTATTTATGTGTTATAGTCACTTCTAAGGGGTCATAATTGCTATTTATGGGTTAAACTCGCTTCTAACGGGTCATAATTGCTATTTATGGGTTATACTCGCTTCTAACCAGTCATAATTGCTATTTATGGTTATACTCGCTTCTAACGGGCCATAATTGCTATTTATGGGTTATATTCGCTTCTAACGGGTCATAATTACTATTTATGGGTTATATTCACCTCTAACGGGTCATAATTGCAATAAATGAGTTATACTCACTTCTAACGGGTCAAAATTGCTATAAATGAGTTATATTCACTTCTAACGGGTCATAATTGCTATTTATGGGTTATATTCGCTTCTAACGGGTCATAATTGCTATTTATGGGTTATATTCACTTCTAACAGGTCATAATTGCTATATATGTGTTATATTCACTTCTAACGGATCATAATTGCTATTTATGGGTTATACTCGCTTCTAACGGGCCATAATTGCTATAAATGAGTTATACTCACTTCTAACGGGTCATAATTGCTATAAATGAGTTATATTCACTTCTAACGGGTCATAATTGCTATTTATGGGTTATACTCGCTTCTAACGGGTCATAATTGCTATATATGAGTTATACTCACTTCTAACGGGTCGTAATTGCTATAAATGAGTTATATTCACTTCTAACGGGTCATAATTGTTATTTATGGGTTATACTCGTTTCTAACGGGTCATAATTGCTATAAATGAGTTATACTCACTTCTAACGGGTCGTAATTGCTATAAATGAGTTATATTCACTTCTAACGGGTCATAATTGCTATTTATTGGTTATATTCGCTTCTAACGGGTCATAATTGTTATTTATGGGTTATATTCACCTCTAACGAGTCATAATTGCTATAAATGAGTTATACTCACTTCTAAGAGGTCGTAATTTCTATAAGTGAGTTATATTCACTTCTAACGGGTCATAATTGCTATTTATTGGTTATATTCGCTTCTAACGGGTCATAATTACTATTTATGGGTTATATTCACTTCTAACAAGGCAATATTGCTATAAATGAGTTATATTCATTTCTAACGGGCAAGTTTGTTGCTATGAATATGTCATATTCACTTCTAACGTTTCTGTTTTATCGGCATTAAGTATATAGTCTTTTTATTTGTTTATAGCGTGACCGAGAAACGTCTTAAAACCCCCTAGCCTGATCGACCAATATGCTCTAATGCATTCACGCAATGGCGTCTTTACTCACGAGACTCTTGCTGAAAACCATGTAAGTAATTATTTATGTTTTATATACTTCATATATATATTATCTATTTATATGATAACAATCATTCTTGTCTTATAATTACACAGCGCCGTATGGTCTTTTTGAGGGACGGTCAAGTTGGGAGCCAGAATCCGTTGAGCGAAGAAGAAATCCTGCGGTCGGTGTTGGATGAACGCCGTGGACATGTTCGTGGAGTAGGTAGAACGTTAAGTTCTTCATCTTCATCAACGCAAAGATCGAGCGCACAATCACGTGCCACCGGACGATTGTATACACAGGATAGGGTAGATGAAATGTTTGAGTCTCAACGTTCCCAGATTTGGCACGTGTTCAAGAGAGTAATACACAGGCAATCTATCAAGCCTTAGTACACGCAGGTATTAGTGTCAATATTCCATCTTCCACTCAAAATCAGAATCAGCACAACACCAATATACCTCGTGATGAAGAGTCTAACAATGAAGACAGTAGTGATAATTAGTTTGTTAACAAACATGTCATTTGTTTTAAAACATTTATGTTGACATTCAAACTATCGTTTGTTTTGTATCAAATAGCTATTTGACCTCTTTCATATGGTGTATTGTTTTATTTTAGTTGCTTATCGTTTGAGAATGTTTGTGAATATAGCAGGTTTATGATTATTAACCCGGAAATACCGGGTGGAAACACGAATTACAGCAAGCTGCTGTAAAAAAATAGGACTTTTTGCGGCAACATGTCGCCGCAAAAGATCTTTAGCGACGACACTGAGAAATTCCATTTTAATTATTATTTAAAAATAATATCGTATATGTCGCCGCAAAAGGGTAACTTGTCGCCGCAAAAAGAACTAAATATATAATGAATTTTAAAAAAATTAAGTAATAGCTGTCGCCGCAAATAGGTCAAATGTCGCCGCAAAAAGTATTAAATATATTATTCTTTATTTATAAATAATATAATATATGTCTGCGCAAAAACAAAAATTGTCGCCGCAAATAGTGGACACGTGGCAAATTGGTGGTCCGTTGTGTGTCGCCGCTAATAGTTACTAATGTCGTCGCAAATAGGTTTTTGGCGCAAGTTTTTTACGGCGACGCATTTGCGGCGACATGTCGCCGCAATAGGGTTTATGAGGCGACATTCCGACCTTTTGCGACGACAAATGTCGCCGCTAAAGGTCTTTTTTCTTGTAGTTAATAGAATATCTGCAGTCATTTCTCGTACCGATCATCGATCTCTAAAATTATAGTTATAGTGAAACGATCTCGAAAATTATAGTTATAGTAAATTGATTCATACAGTAGGTTTCATTCCACTTGAGAATTAGAATTGTGATTGGATATGGGACTTGTATATTATGTTCTAGTTTTTGGCTGACTGGCTGTTGTTGCTTTTACATGGCCAAGTGCCAAGTTGAAACTTTGGCACACCTGAAATTTTAAAGGGTTCCATAAACCTTCCTCCATGTTCATTCTACTTATTTGAAGGATTTGTATTTGACCTGATTGGTATCTAAACAAGTCTTCAAATTGAATGGTTGTGACGAAGATTCGATATTTACATGGTTTACATGCGCTTGCTTGCTTGCTTGATTGCTTGCTTGCGTGTGTATTATTTTAACTTCCTCTTCTCAGGTAAAACAGATTTCTTGATGGATTAAGCTTTGTTGATGGAAAAAATGGATGAAAGTTATATAAACGAGAGTTAACCTTAATCCTAATTCTTATAGGATTATTCTAATATAAACACTACTAGGTAAGTTACGTGTGTAAATGTGTAATACATGGGCGAGGGCCGAGGAGAGATAAATGATGTAAGATAGTAACTAACGTATTTAAAGAATAGTGCTTATATTAGAGAGAAAATTCGTGTACTATATGGGGAGGAGAAATATTTGATACAAAATAGAACCGAACGTTGATTTATAGTAAAGAGGGAATCAAATTTTTTGTAGTACTTCTTTGTATGCAACATTGATAGTTTTTTTTGTAGTACTTCTTTGAACGTCAATTATAAGTACTTTCAATTCTTTCTTACCGGTGACACGAAATATAAGGAAAATTATAAATATTATTGAATTTGTGCTTATTGCCATGGTGAAAAGATGAAGATAACACACGTGAAAGTAGAATGCAACAAGAAGGTAAAGTAACTTTACAAAGATGTGTATATATAATCAAGTATAACTATTTTGATAAGGGTTACTAAAGGGATGTTGGTGTAAGCCAAAAGGGAAATTATGCAATTGTAGTTGCATATTTAATAAAATAAGACCTTAGTTTGTAGTTCATAAATGAAATGTATTGGTATGATTTCTACTCATGAATAATTATAATAGATGAATTACAAAAGCAACCGCATGTAAAATGTAATATCTATGTAACAAATATAATACTATATTTATATTAATATAATATAAATTGAATACTAATAAAGAATATGCTATGGATAAGTTTTACTAAATAATCAGCTCAATGGGTCTTCCAATGGACCAAGACCTGTTAGCTTAGAGAATGATATAAATAGTTGATTAATATAACACCCTAAAGTTTAAAAGTTTTCATGATTAAGTGTTGTTAAAGATTAGAGGTATTTATAAAATCAGAGAGGGCTAAAGTTGTTATTTTGAAAGATGATATAAGTCCAGTGACTGAAGTTAATTCTTGGAAAGTACTATTTTATATATATATATATATATATATATATATATATATGTGTGTGTGTGTGTGTGTGTGTGAGAGAGAGAGAGAGTTGTAGTTTGACTTAGGAAGTCAAACCTTCAAGTTACACCAGCCATACTCACGACAGTCACTTTTCTAGCATTTCTGGATCAGTAACAGCAAGATTAGAGTGCTATAACAGCATCCAAGTAATCCATAATAGCAAGATATGTGTTCTTGATTGAGTTTTGTGTGTTTTGGGTCAAGAAGGTGATATCAAACGTGAAATCATTGATTGTTGTCGGTAGTGGTGTTTTTAGTTGTTGTTTAGTAGTTTCAGATATTGTAGCATGCTTTTCAAGTACCGGGAAACATTTGTATTGAGATTGAAATCAAGAACAGTAGTTGTGTTCTTCAAAGAAAGTTGCAGGTCGTCGTGTACACGGCCCGTATACATGTCTTTTAAGACGGTGATAGGCCATGTAGATGAACATGGTCATGTAAGTGTAAGGTACACAGCCCGTGTAGAGGTTAAAGGCGGTGACAGGCCATGTAAGGTTACATGGTCGTATAGAACAAGAGGTACACGGCCCGTGTAATGGTACATGGCCCGTGTTGGGTGTTGTGTCTGCATAAGCCATGTGGCCAAGAGAGGTCGTGTAGTGTACAAGGTACACGGCCCGTGTAGGCCCATTTTCAGCACAGTTTGACCGGTTTATGATGTTTAGCAGGGGCCTGACAACACACGTTACTTGTTTAGCATAATACCCGGTTATCATGTGAGTATACTATTCCTTTAGTATGATATCTTTGTTATGTGAGATAGTTTTGGTACATATATATTGTACATCATTAGTGTATAGCTATGCAGGTGGTATAGCTATGCACAAGATTAATATCAGCCTATCAAGGTACATAATTATGTACCAGATACCAAAACAGTATCAGTTTATGTAGGTTTTCAGGTGTTACAGCTTGGATGCGAGACATCCCGGGGAGACTTTACTTCTTCGTTAGGTTTATTTATGTTCAGCTAGTATGCTCACTAAGCGTTAGCTTATGTTTCAGTGTTTTATGTTGCAAGTGACACAGGTTCCGGCAAAGGTAAGGCCCCAGCACGGTGTTCTACTAGATAGCTCCTGGTGTTCGAGAAGTAAACTTTTGGATACTACTTTTGTAAATGTTAGCATGTGTATGTTTAGAATGGTATTTTGTAAAACTCAGACATTTTTAGGTGCTAACTCGTAAGATAATGGTTTTAAATTAAAACTGGAAAAGTGGTGTTACCATTGAGGGGGAAAAGAAGGCATCGAGAATTAATTTCAGATCGGAGTATTCGGCTCTTTGAGCTTGGGCAAGAAGACACCGTACAGGGGAGATTTATCTTATTGATCTCGTTCTGATTTTACGTGTTCTTCATCTCTTTTGTTCTTGTAATCTTATCAATTTCAGTACCTAATATACATATGATTTCCTATTCCTATTCCTTGTCCATATTCTATTTTATCTATTTGCCGAATCGATTCCTATCAAATACTTATTTTGTGTAACAAATAATAGTCATATAAAACATGATATCTACGTAATTGTGAAATTAACATTTATAAGAATATAATTTAATGTTAGTATCAAAATTATGAAGATATAGATATGGATAGAATTAAAGTTAGCAACGTTTGATTAAGAATATACGTGTTGATGAACATTATGGATGTCATGTGTTTTCAAGCAAAGAAATTAAAATTCAAATGTAAGCTATGAATTAGTACTTTGAACTCTAAAATTTAAAATTGATTCCTTTATTTTAAATAAATGAATGGTTAAAATAGTATAAATAAAATTGATTTGTTAATTGATTTGTTAAGATTGTCTAATAGATTTTTTCTCATAGAAGATAAATATAACTCTATGAAATTATAAACCTATTTCGTCAAAATTTAAAAAAAAATCTCTATATAGTTTTCGGCCATTGATTAAGCATATTTGTTGTGATATACCAACCACGTAAAATCCTTGTATCATAAAAGACAAATTGAATGATCTTTGTACGCACGAGTGAATTTAAAAAAAATAGTGCAAATGTAATGTGTAATAAAGCATAAATGAATATATAAAACATAGTAACAACACATAATCATACCCATAGAAAGAGGAATTAATAAAACAATATATTTATTGAATGCTCGAATATTGAAATTAAGACGGGTTTCATATTTTATTTATACTAGATTCATAGTTTTATTTATTGGATCATCATGAGTGTCACAAACAAGACCTTTTAAGCCCTTTTTGCGTGTAACATGAGAAACCGCAACATAAAACTGTCCATATGAAAAAACTAGACATCTAAAAAAACAATCCAACTTGGTATAGTGATTGACCTTGACTTTCATTAACTATAATCCTCAAAAATGATTTATTTTTTAGTCCCACATCTAATGTAAATCACAAACAAAACAAACAAAAACTCATATTTAAATAAATAGACGATAGAAGATGTTCCTTATCACAAACTAAAACCGACTAAATTGTATCTAGCAATTCAAAAGCAATGCGTAGATGTTATATATATAGAGAGAGTAAAAAAATTATGTTTATGATTCCTAATTGTAGATGCTACATAAAAATTGATTAAATCAAACTTAACATACAAAATTAATGGTATAAAGAATCAAAGCATCAAAAAAATTAAGATTTAAATAAGATCAAATAAATCAAATCATTATCAAGTAGAGTATACATGAAAGTATAAAGAAAAATTAAGTTATAATTAACCATAATTTCTAATTGTTATTGTGGTTTAACAATAGAGAAACTTTTAATCTATGCAGTCGATAACAGTGGGATAGCACTGTGATAGCGATTAGCGGACCTAGGCAAAATAGCGGTGGAAATAGCGGAGGCGCTAATAAGGGCTATTTCCGGTATTTGAGCGCTATTTTAAAGGAAATCAACTGCTATTCTAGGTTTGCACTTTTTTAGCTCTTTTTTTTGGCAGATTATACTTGTTTGGGCAACCCTTTGAGCCCATCTGCTTTATGTCGAAGACTCCAAGCCCTATATAATATTAACCTAGTTGTCGCATTCTTTCCCTTCTTTTTTGACAACACCCGAAGCAGTCCAGCCTTCGTCTTCCTTCAACATCAACAACTCTAGCCTTCATCCTCCTTCGACATCAACAACTCACACTCCGTAATCGACAAATCAACACTCCAGAGTTGATTCCCATACAACTACTTACTATATTAGTGTAATAAGTTTTATACAATGCTTTTAATTAATGTTTTACTATATATATATATATATATTCGTAATATTAAAAACCGCTATCCCACCGCGATAACCGCTATCCCAAATGAGGGACTTTGACCGCTATTTGATATTCCGTCGAGATAACTTCATAGCTTTTTTTATAACGGAATGAATTAAATTGAAGTACAAATACTCGATAATCTAATCATAAATATAATTCTACTATAATATGTTAAGTCTAACAATTCTAGTATAATATGTTAAGCCTAACAACCTTTGCAAACTAAGAACACCCTAATAAAACAAAATTACTTTAAGTCTGTAAGGCAACACAGTCATGTCAATCTGTGCTTCCAATTTCTTCCAAACGGTGTACAATGTGAGTGTGAGAGTTTATGATAAAAGATTAAAATAGTACCTACATATTTAAAAACTTTTGATTCTTTGATTCATTTTAAGAATCATATCATTAGATGATAGATCATGAACAAAATCTTTCAACAAATTAAATTAAGATAGATCTTGTATTTATGTACAAATATAATAAAGTCTTTAATAAAATTAACCTTTAGAACTATTTTAACATATACAATATATATATATATATATATATATATATATATATATATATATATATATATATATAAGAAATAACCTCATTCATATCCTTGTTATTAAGAAGCCAAGATGATGACACAAGGTAAAGCCTTAGAACCCAAATAATAGAATAATCCATTATAATCCCTTATCTATGCAATAATCCAAGGATGGCTTTTGTGTACCTTGAATTTGTTATGAAGAAATCAAATTATTAACCCATGGATGTTTTTTGTTTATTTTTTAAATTTTCGTGCTTATGATATGCCATTTTAAAACCATGCTCATATCTCTCTTATTATGAAGTAACACATTAATCACAACCGAAAGAGATAGGCAGGGGTAAAAATATAGAATGGAATTATTTACAAATTACAATAAAGAAGAGTTGAAGATTATGCTTAGCAAACACCCATAGAGAATATAGAGTTGAAGACAAATGCTAAAATGACCCATTTATAGTTGCTTATACAAACCAATGAACAATTGCTAAGTTGCATACTCGATTATAAAAAAACATAACAGACCTTTTAAGTATAACTTAAAATACAAAATTGGGGAAATTATTCATGCTTACAATTTAAAAACGATGATTAGTAAAGGGGATTATATGCTCATGCATGTAACATCATCTTTAACACAACAAACTTCTTTACTCCCTAAAAATCCATAAATTATCAAATGGTTAAAAATCGATATTGCTAGATTACAAATCATCGTCGGTTGGAACCGCTCCATTCCTTTGGCTCCATGCCACTTTACAATTTAAAAAAATCAAAATTAAATGAGTAAGATTTAAAACAAAATTAGAATGGAGGTTGACTTTTTGGGATTAAAGAATGAAGGTGACTTGAGGAGAGAACAATTAGCAATAGAGAAGCCGATTATCCATAACTTGGTTGTGGAAGGAGAATCCGAAGGGGAAGAGTAGTGGATTAGGTATTTTAGCATTGGAGAATCACATGAAGAAACCGATTACCTTAAATGGCTGAATGTGTATTTAGGTATAACGAAATCGGGTAAAGCAAAATCAGATCACCTTATTCTTTGAACCACCCACTTTTGTAAAGAATTTTCCATGCATGGGAAATCGTAAATAGGATTAGATGGAAAAGGCAAAATTAGATACTAATTTTGCATCAAAAGTCAAAATTGAGAAAAATTAAGGATTTCTATTGATTGAATTGGAGATAATTAAGGAAAAGAGAATTTGAATTTTTTTTCTTTTAATTAAGAGTAGGATAGACTTTTTTTCTAATAAATTTTTTTAAAATTATTGTTATTTAAGTATGCGTTAGATTACGTAAAATTACATCAAAACGTAGATAAAAAAAAAGAAAATCGTAAATATATAACTATTTTTAAACCAATCATTATACATTAAAAGTTATAAAAACCTATAAACATATAGAATTAAATACATTTATTAAATATATATATACATAATTTATACAAAACACTCCATATATATTTTCTTATAGTCCATCATAATTCATACAAACACCCCGTGAGCAAAATTCGTAAAATTAGGTGTTAAATTGCATAAAAAATCAAAATTGGAGTGAAATTTGAAGTTTTGATGGGTTGAATTAGAGATAATTAAGGAAAGCTGAATTTGAATTTTTTTTTTTTTTGCTTCAACATAAAGTAGAATAGTTAATTCTATAGACTTTATTGAAATAAAAACATGCTTAAAATATAATTAAAATAAATATGAACTAACAAACATTATATTGGATAAGAAAACACATTAAAACTAAGGACAAATTGCAATAAAATACAATGAACTTTATCTTATTTACCATTATATACAATCAACTTTATTTTTTTTTAAAATAATACAACCAACTTTCATAATCCTCACATTTCATGCAATTTGTTGTATACTATGAAAATTATGACAAAGTTCCTTATATACAATAGTAACTAAACAATAGACACATGAAAAAGTTGTTCGCATACAATGAGAGGATTATGAAAGTTAATTGTATTATTTTAAAAATTTTAAAGTTAGTTGTATACAATAGTAACTAAGACAAAGTTTATTGTATTTTAATGCAATTTGCCCTAAAACTAATTTTATTAAAATATAAGTTATTTTTGTCGAGATTTAGAATATAGGTTCTTATACGTGATGTATTCAACCAAACCGAAGCGAAGATTGCTAAGAATTTCTTTCAAACTTAATTGAAGAACAATTGTTGTAGATATATCATGGGGATGGAGGAATATCGTTTTCATCAAATTCTCATATTGCATGATTTTCAACTCGTAAAATCAAATTATGCAATATGATGATTGTGTATATCATATTTTTTGGAGACCATGATTGTGATGGGTTTTGCGATATTCTCCGACGCCCCTTGAGTACACCAAATGCTTATTCAACATCTTTTCTCGTAGCCTCTTGTGCTCACTTGAAGCTTTCCCGTTTCTTAGCCTATGGGTGTACAAACATTTTAAGGAATAAAGTACACTTAGGATATATCTCCGAAAGATAATACACATACTTGTATGAAACTTTCTTAACCTCAAAAGGACATGAATAAGTGTCAAATCTATAGATGATACAAGACTACTACTTCTACCATTATCATTAGGTATTTGTGACCAGCTTTAAGGCATTTTTTCATGTCCAATCTATATCTTTTATAATTTAGTAAGGGTCCAATCATATGTGACATGCATGATTGAGCTTCAATTCTTGAAGCCAAGTTAATTAGCCTAGGTGGGTGGATGATGTGTCAACATATTAGGAGTTTGGGTTTGAAGTATATTCTCACCCAATTATGAGCTTCATTAACTATTATTAATTATTAGCGTATTAAGTATTTTTTTTCGGTTATGTGTTAGTGTATTAAGTATTTTTTTCCGTTATGTCTTTATAGAATTATGCTATTAAATTAGTGTATTAAGTTTTTTTTTCGGTTATGTCTAGAGTTATGTTATTCAATTAGTGTATTAAGTATTTTTTCGGTTATGTCTTTGTAGAGTTATACAATTCTATTAGTGTATTAAGTTTTTTTCAGTTATGTGTTAGTGTATTAAGTATTCTTTTCGGTAATGTCTTAGTAGAGTTATGCTATTCAATTAATTTATCAAGTATTTTGTTAGTTATGACTTACCATGTATTATGCTATTCTTTTCGGTTATGTCTTAGTAGAGTTATTCTATTCAATTAGTGTATTAAGTATTTTTTTTTAGAAAAAAGTCTAGAGTTATGCTATTCAATTAGTGAATTAAGTATTTTTTTTCTGTTATCATAACATGTATTATGCAATTAGTGCATTAAATATTATTTTCGGTTATGCCTTTAAATTTATTATGAGAAGTAAATGAGAGTAGTACTACATTTGAGCTCCGAACTAAATAGTACTAAATTTGAGCTCCAACCAAAAGTTTATAAATTTCAAAGCTTCCTTCTCTCTTTGCTTTAGTTTACACATATTGCACCATTTACACATTTGTTAATTTGTTCTAAGATAATGGCCTTCAAATATCATTTGTTAAGTGTGATAAACCCCGATGCCGACGGGTGGAAAATTCAGGTCCGTGTTGTTTGGTTGTTGGAGCAGCATGTCTATATGAGACCTTCGGAAGCATATTGTATCAAAATGGTGTTGATGGAGGAGGAGGTATTTCTTTTTTTTAAGATTACATTAACATATTGGTTTACCCTATATATCATTTTTTGTTTATCTTATATACGATTTTTTATTTGTTTTGTTTAATTAAAGGGAACAAGGATTTCCGCCACCGTAAAAAAAAGTTTGATTGTTAAATTCAAAGACTTGATTGCTGAGGGATGTGTCTATGCTATTACTAATTTCAGTCTTGCGGATAACAATGGTCGTGTTAAGATGACTACACATTCTTATCGTGTTAACTTTCTACCAAATTCACGTACGAAAGAAATCAGTACGGGGTTTCCACTTGAAGTTAGTGTCTTCTCATTCACTAACTTTGAAAGTATTATTAAGAAGAAAGTTGGGGAAGATCACACAATAGGTATTTTCCTTTTGTTTTTTGTGGTTAACCATATGCTTTTAATATGGCAAGATATTTACGTCTGTTCCGCTTGGTTGGATAAATCTTTGCTTAATTTTTTATGTATGTAGTATTGTTCATTAACATTAGATGGATTTCGTTGTATTACATTATTTTGGTAATTTTTTACTGTGTTGGTTTGTAGATATTGTCGGTGTGTTAGGTGGATACACGGATGTCATTGATACATCCAATGATGGACGATCTACCCGGAGAGTTTGTTTCTAATTATTAAGTGAGAAGGATGTGTAATGTGTATTCCTTTTAATTCCAACTAACCTTTTTCTTTTTGAATTTATTAAATGTATTTTTCTCTAATTATTTATTGTTCTTTTCATTTGTAAACTTATGTGCATCCCATAAAATGAAAACCAAAAAAGGAAACAACATCTTCGATGCACCTTTGGGTTGAGCATGCTGATCATTTTATGGAATGCGTTTCGAAATATGATGTAGACAAGCACATAATAGTTGTTTTGCAATTGGTGAAATCCCGTCCTTGGCTAGGTAGTTATTTAACTTTTTGGACATATTTGTTGTTACGTATGTAGTAATCGTTTGTCAAGTTCTATTTCACTTCTACTTATAATATTATAGGCAAACCTGGAGTATCAAACTGCTATTTTGGGACAAAAGTTATATTCAATTCTGAAGATCCTGTCATGTTGAGTTTTAAAGAGCGGTATATGTCCATATCTAGATACACTTGCAAAAATTAATTCATTGTGTGTATAATTATATAAGATGAGTTTCTAAGTGTATGTGTTTTTTGCTTGATGTGATAATGTCTTAGCTAATCCTAAAGTCCTAATCACACCTGAGAAGTATGCAAACATTGAATGTTTAAATATTGATTATACATTAAGTGAGTTTACACCATGTTGTAAACATGTTTTGGTTAACAATTAGTGTGACCTCACTATTAGCGAGGTAGTTTGTTTTACTTTAATGAAGTTCACTATTTGTGGTAAATCTTTTATTATATATCTATAAAAATTGACCTTTATGCTTTACAGGTGAAGAAAGTTATAATTGTTGGAAAGATTTTATGTGTGCAAAAAGATCAACTCTGGTATTATGTTGCATGTAGCAAGTATTTGCGGAGTGTTCCTAATGATACTCTAGACCAATATACCATTGAAGATAGCAAGGAATGGAAGTGTGAAAAGTGTGGTGAGACATGTTTTGGCTTTGAGTATAGGTAAGGATTCTAAATTTTAAATAAACATGATTTTATTGGTATTGTACACATACCGATTGCAAGATTATTACGTAATATTTATCGTAGGTATAAGCTCCAAATCCGTGTTAAAGACATATCGGGTTATATGTGTCTTTGCCTCTTTCATTGTGAAGCTTCTAAACTTATTGGAAAAAGTGCTTACGACCTTTTCAAGTCGATCCCATCAAATGTAGAAACTGGTGTGTTCCCTAACGAGTTGAATATAATGGTAGGAAAGTTATATGTGTTTATGTTGAGCATTGCGATGTACAACATTGCCAATAACTATTATGTTTTCACAGTTGGTAATATAAGTGACCAACCTGAGTTACTTGCAAACTTTCCTACGGAGGTTGAATTATTAAAGGTATTCTATGTCTTTAACCACGGTTATTTCACAATGAAAAGAACATAAATAGTAAAAGGAATTTCAAAGCTTAAACTATATATTTCCTAATTTTAATGTAGAATGACGATACAAGCAACAAACTTATGATTGATAGTGATGATTGTGAAATTGTGACTCCTAATAGTGGCTCAAAAACAAATGTGGTGAGATCATTCGGAAAACGTCAAAATATTGAAGACAAAAATGGGGACATAGAAGGATATTCTGCTGCGAAGAAGAAACTTGTGTTTGTGAGAAAAGAAAAAGTTTAAAGGGTTTGAGCTAGCTACCATTTAGATTAATGTATTTTGATTTTGAATTTTATCAAATAAATAGCTTAATTATTTATGGTATTATTATGATAATTAGGTCATTTGGAAATAATATAAATTGTGAGGGGCATGCTCGTGCCCTTCAACTTGCAACACTGGTTCGAACAAAACTCACCAGTTTCCAACCAGATTTAAACCCAAACATTTAAATTCATTTGCAGTACTAAAAAACATCCCCATGACATCAAACAACTCTATATTACATCATAATAACACTCCATGATCATAACTCATCAATTAAACTCAACTAGCTCAATTAATAGCCTCAAAACACAAATAAGTAATCACTTACAATCTTGAATTTGATTCCTCAATCAGCATGTATTAGTTCCCCATTGTAAATCATCCATGTCAGTTCCAAGCTTCTCATCCAAAAATTTAGGAAATACATGTATGTGTGTGTCTTTGAATGTTTCAAGAAGAAGCAAAAGAAGAAGAAGACTAAAAAGAGGTTGCCGCCTCTTTTTAAGGTGGTAGCTTCTTTGGCGGGTACTCCGCTCACCTTTTCAACTTACAATTCATTCATACAATACTCATAAATCTCAACGGAGATATATTTGAACTCCTTATCTCAAACCATTTAATTATTTATAACTTCTACTCGTTTTCCTCCATTTTTATTTAACAACTCATTTAAATAATGTTTATAAGATTTGGGGTATTACAAATAATTAAAAAATCAAACTAAATAGGGAAGATTAACCCACTGCTATAAATGCATTTAATTCCTACCAAAACAATCATAGTTTTCATACTAAAATTATATAACATCTATTATAAATTCCTACAAAAAATTACTTGAAATGACAAAAAGGAAACAATGATTGCTCCAACGATTTATGTTTGATAACATCTGCAAGTAAAAATATCACACATTATTGCTACAAGTGATCCAATGATTATTGCTACAAGTGAAGAATTCATAGAGGTAAGGAGTAAAAGAAAGATATTACAAAGGGCAAAATGTATGAAAATACAATTAATTTTGTTTTAATTATCATTATGTATAACTAATTTCAAATTTTTAAAAATAATACAGCTAACTTTTAAAAAAATTTCATTGTATGTAAACAACTTTTTCCTGTGTCTAGTCTTTAGCTACCATTATATACGATAAACGTTTTCATAATTTTCATAGTATACAACAACTTGCATACAATGAGAGGATTATAAAAGTTGATTGTATTATTTTTAAAGAAATAAAGTTGGTTGTATATAATGATAATTAAGACAAAGTTTATTATATTTTAATGCAATTTACCCATATATATGCATGAAATATTTGCTATCGGTGGCAACACTACTTTATCATCAATTAATCACAAATCACCAACTAATCTATCAAGAATTGAAACATATGTATGTTTGTTTATATATATTTTCACCATTTGACTAGAGTCTACATACCCACACCAAAATAGGATGCAAAATTTATAAAGAAAATGAAAGAGTATTAACATGGGTTAGAAATATAAAAGTTATTTGTATATCATATTATAGATACTAGTTTATAGACCCGTGTACACACGAGTATTAAAAAAGTAAATTTGAGATATATCAAAATCAAGTAATTTTTTTTAGAAGTATACATACACAAAAACTTTCAAATATGTACCTAAGAAACCAAACGTTTCCTTGTTGTCTTGCAATAAAGCAAAGAGACCAGATTTCAAAAGATTTCAACTCAATAATCAAACGATAATCTTAAAGCTATAATAGAATAAAGAGATATGGTTGTTTTTATTTTCTTTTTCGTTGGTTCATCTTCATCTCTAATTTTTAAATTATCATGCATGATAAAAAGAGTATTTTTCATAACTTTAAAATGTCTTTGGTGGAAATTAACTGAGATGTTTGAATCATTTTCATTCTAGAAATATACGTAATAGCACAAACATTCTTGACAGAGATGATATTTGTCTCGATAACATGTATATCATATTGAAATAATTGAAGAAATATTTGATAATTGAATGACTCTAATCTATTTATATTTATAGAAAAATTATAAAAAGTTGACATAAATAAATTGTTTAAAGTACATACAAAACAAAACTTGTATTTTGTAGTACTTTTTTATGTATTCCAGCACCTTTTTATATACTCCAGTAGGAACATAGTGCTTAAAGAAGGAACTACTGCAAATTTATAGAACACCTACAATGGAATAATGCAGTAATATCCATAGAACTAAGGCATAAAAATTTGTTGCTTAGACAAATTTTCAATCTAAAATATAGTTTTGCATTATTTTAAGGCATGCTAAAATCAAAAGTTGTGCTCTTGTGTTAGACAACATTGTTTTTTTTTTGTGCAACATAAATTAGAACCATAATAATAGTGAAATGAAGCAAAACAATAGAGATGTCAACTTTGACTCATGTAGTAATGAATAACTCGCATTAGGTTGCATGTAATCTCAAACTTTACAAAACAAAATATTAGCTAAAAGAAGAGATCAAATGGGTCAAAAAGATTATCTTTCAAATATTTAGTAAATTCAACTATTGAAGTCAATCAGATAATAATTTCAAACTGAAAACTAACTCAAATTTTTAAACACATCTATTGCTCATATAATTTTTTCACCCTCATAAGAGAGAATGCTACTAGATCAAATGGGCCAAAAAGGTTGTCTTTCAAATATTTAGTAAATTCCAATGTTGAAGTAAATAAGATAATAATTCCGAACTAAAAACTGACTCAAATTTCTAAACACATCTATTGCCCATATAATTTTTTTCACCATCATAAGAGAGGATGCTACCAAATCTCTTTGCTAAAGACTTTGCTAGTTTATAGACTTATACACGCACGTGTATTAGTCTATCAGATAAGTAAACTTGAAATGCATTAAAATCAAATAGAAAAATGTAAGTAGTATACATATACAAAAACTTTCAAATACGTACATAAAAAACAAATTAAATTTTTTTAAGTATTTCATACATAAGTACACTTGAAAAATAACACAATTGAATATAAAACACGTTTCAAGTATGTAGATATGACCAAGCTATTAAGACTGATACATAAAAAAACGTAGACATACAAATTGTTTAAAATATATTAAAAACAATAAAAACACATCAGAAGCTTAAGCATGCTCAAATCACATATCATGATATCTCAGAGATCAGTCAATGGGCGATCTAGAAATAAGAAAAAGAAATGAATCTACTTAAGACACACAAATTCTTAAATCAAGCAAAAGCAACAACATTCTAATAAACAACCATTCTACTTGGTCAATCTAATCATTGGGAAAGAATAAAATGCTAGTCATATAAACTATGAGATATAAATAACAACTAAAAGTTTTTTATATTTAGAGAAAATGGAAATCCAAGTTCGCATAACTATAGTGACGATTTAAGCACAAATGTTTAAGAGAAAGAAAATATACATATAGATGTGTACACACGAGCATTATATGACTAAACTTGAAACACAACATAATCCAATAGAGAATCGTTTTATAATTTAATGAATCATATTAGTTGATAAAAAGGCTTGTCTTCATGCTTAAATCTGTTACTAATGATCATGTGTTTTACCTTTTGAACGGGCTCAATTGTATTTCCACTTCTAAAGCCGAATTTTCGTACACCTTTCAAGTAAAAGAAAAATAAAATAATAACTCACGTGTTAAATATTCAAAAAATCAAGAATGATTTCCTATCTTGTGTATAAAAAATTAACACTTTTATTTTAGTGTTACTTTTGGCTAACTATCTACAATAATAAAATAGTTTCAGGACCATCAAGAATAGTTATTTTTACATCTCTGAATTTAGATTATTTAATATATAATATATCATGTTTTAATGATAACATTTTATTTTAAGCCATATATATTTTATAAAAGGTTTCATACTTCTTTCTAATAAGATTGAAAATGTTTTAAAATCAATAATTAAACACTTTGAATAGCATACTCAAGTAAAGCACTCAGCTCATTACCATAATCCCCAAAAACCCACTCAGATAAACAAAAATTACATACTCACTACTATTAACGGATAACAAAAACTAAGAATATACTAATTTTAAAAAAGTGTCATATTACAATACAATTTATACCAAAACGTAGATAAAAATGAGATGATCACAAATATATAATTATTTTTTCTCTAAACAAAATATATCACAAGTTATTAAACATAATTTATACACAACCTATAATTAATTACATTAATATACAATCCCCTCACATGTTTCATAAAGCACCCTTATAAATTTCATCCAACCCCTCCCAATTAAAATTGAATTCAATTTACGTGTGTGTGTGTGTGTTTAATAGCATGTTTCCAAAATTGTTTTGTAAAATTGAAGGATTTTAAAATTGGAGGTTTTAATTGGTTGATAAAGCTTGATTTAATAGTTAAAAAAGAAAAAAAAAAGATAAACCTTTTTATAATAGTTATAGATTTTGACTCTAGCAACTGTATTCTTACAATTTCTTCACATTTTTGTATGAAATAAGGGGAAAATATCATATCTAAACTTTTTTTTTGATGTATAAATCACGTACTCTATACAAGTACCAGTAAGTAGTGTTTAATTTATGTCAAGTATGAAGTATACTACATGTTTTTAAAATTGACTATAAAAGTAGTGATTTATGCATGATACCGACTGGTACAAAATCTCTAAGAAGTAAGACAATATTATCACATAGTAGTACTTTGAGTGTTCAAAAGTATAATTAATTTGATTCACATACCTCAAGAAAGTAACATGTGGGTGTAGCAATTGTGACATCCATAGGCAACTCAAGAGATCTTTTTAATTAATGGGAACATTTACTTTAAGGACTAATATTATTTAACTATATAACAAGAATAACAACCTTTTTCATAACTTCTGAAAGGAAAAAATGTATATTTTCTATATCTATTTAATATACAAATTACAAAAGTCATCAAGTAAAGCTTTGAAGTTAAAACATGCCACAAAGAGGTAACTTATAATATTTAAGTATGTC
Organism: Dittrichia graveolens; assembly: GCA_038502395.1. Taxonomy (NCBI): domain Eukaryota; kingdom Viridiplantae; phylum Streptophyta; class Magnoliopsida; order Asterales; family Asteraceae; genus Dittrichia; species Dittrichia graveolens. The sequence goes on along the minus strand of JARJIL010000001.1, from coordinate 78,005,276 downwards.
ACTAACAAGAACAATTGTGAAACTAAAAAAAATAGAAAGCACAGTCTAATACACAAACATATACAATATTACTCACAAGATATTAATCATAAAAGAATATTAACATATCGACTACGCAACGGTAGACACACAGACATATAGTCGATCAACATTGACGAGATCATTTTATATCCAAGAAAAAGTATGAACTTTATCCATTTTTACTTTTGTTTGGAAGAGGATCACCGTTTAGTGTTAGAAAATATTAGTACCAAGTTGTGTTCATTTTACCATTTTAGAATAGTTTTACTCCTAGTCGTATTTCCTAGAAGTATAGGGTATATTGTGCAAATACCTCATAGGTATATAAACAATGTAATTAACCCTAATTAATTGAAGCATTTCATTTTCTAAATCAAAGTGCGTGTTCTTAGTTTTTCTCTCAAGCGTTCATACTAAGTTTATCATCATCATTGTGAATTTGCTTCGATACTATCGATACTTGATACAATTGAGAACCGACAATTGGTATCATAGCCGAGAGTGGATCAAAAGGTTAGTTTGCAATAAAAAGGATCGATTAAAAGAAAAAGATCAAAGGTTTTTTTTCATAGCTGCTGCCATGATTTTCTTCACCTACCTGCCTACTTGGTTTGGTTGAATTAGTTCACCTGCTTTCTATGCTGCTTTAATTAATTATCATGCTTGTCTACTTGCTTAAATTAAATCTCCTTGCTAGCCTGCTTAATTTTTTTATCTCGACGAACCCTAATTTTGTTTTGGTTTCAAGTGTTCAATTCAAATTGATCATCATTTAGGGTTGTTTGATGCAAATTGAGGATTGAATCATGGTTTGATATCATTTTCGAGTATATTGGGGCTAAAAATAAGAAGAAACATAAATTGAAAACCTCCTCAATTGAAAAGTGCAATTGAAAACCTCATCGGTGCAATTGAAAACATTATCAATTAAAAACTTGTTCAACTGAAAACCTTGAAGCTTCAACCATAGTTCCTTCCCAATTGAAAAACTCATGGCTACACAATTTCAATTGAAAACCTTTCCATCCTAAACTCCAAACCCACAATTGAAAACTTTTCCATCCTAAACTTCAATTGAAAACCCACAATTGAAAACTTTTTCATCATAAACTTCAATTGAAAACTTTTTCATCATAAACTTCAATTGAAAACTCATCAATTGAAAACTTTTCAACTCAAAACTTCATTTGAAAACCCATCAAGTGAAAACTTCAAGTTTCTAAATTTCCACCTTTACCTTTCACTCAAAGATCTATCATCAAGTATCGATCATGTTTGATATTACCATAGAATTCAGGCTTAGTGCCAAAGAAAAAGAAGTTAATGAATTACAGATAAAGTTAGTAGAACTTAGTAAAAGTCTCTATCTTCATGTAGCTTTTGGGCAACAACAGAAACAGAAAGTACATGAATTCAAAAAAGAAAATGCCAAACTTGTATTGGAAATTTCTAACTTAAGTGAAAATCTCCATATTTCAGACAATAAGAATCATGATTTTGAGATTGAAGAAGATGCCAAGATAAGGAATCTTAACCAACAATTGTTAGATAATCAGAGCAAGTCACATTCAGAAAACATGAATTTTGAGACTGGAAGAAATCAGTTTGTGCTTAAAATCAAAAATTGGAACAGGACTTACAAAATTGTGTTAAAGAAAAAGTCACGATTTCTTCTGATTCTGAAAAAGTTCAAAAGTGTAAGTCTTCCAAAGGTAAAGAAATCAAGATGGTTCCTATAACAGTTCATACAGGTGAATCATCAAAAAAATGTCGTGCATCCAAAAACCACTCATTCTAAGGATAATCATACTACATTCAAGTCTTACATAGAGAAATTCATAGAAAGGGTCAATCTTCGGAGAAAGATTTGGAATGAAAGTAAAGATAATTCTGAAGGAATGAAACAACGTTGTCTTCCTCAAAAACCATTACAGCTATGTTTCTCGTGTTACTCATCATGCTTACAAGAATTGTGTTGCTCGCTGTGATATGAACAAGGCTCATAACTTCATGAATCATAAGGTTACTCGCCCATTTGCGTGTCTTTGTCAAACAAGACCATTCTCGAATGCTAACACGAATGCACGTCTTCCCATCTTGCCAAAGCTTAAATATCCATTTGTGATTTGTTCCGTCAAACATCTCTTAAGACTTTCTAAAGTGAAAATTTGAATAAAACCACATCACTTTTCATGACTTGTCTATCATAAAAAGATATGTGTTCGAAAGATTAAGGGGGAGAAAGGTATTGAAAATGTTTCAAGTCATTGTTAAAAATCAAGAGCTACATTCGAGGGGAAGTATATTTTTATTTGATGAAAAATAACTAGTATACTGAAATTGAAGATTCCCTCAACATTCATTTTCTATTTATGCTGAAGATTAACTGCTCTAGTGAAAAACAATATTTTGTTTATTATGCTTTATTTGTACAATGAACATAAAGGGGGAGAATGTTAGTATCAAGCTGTGTTCATTTTACCATTTTAGAATAGTTATGCTTCTAGTCGTATTTCCTAGAAGTATAGGGTATATTGTGCAAATACCTTATAGGTAAATAAATAATGTAATTAACCCTAATTCATTGAAGCATTTCATATTCTAAATCAAAGTGTGTGTTCTTAGTTTTTCTCTCAAACGTTCATACTAAGTTTATCATCATCATTGTGGATTTACTTCGATACTATCGATACCTAATACAATTGAGAACCTACAGAAAACAATATACCAATATCTTTACTTGGTAAACATGTTACCATTAGTTCAATAAAATATCATTAATTCCTGCAATAATGGAAAGCTAACTACATATATGCATTGAAATATGGATATTAGTGTGAACCGCTTCACCAAAGGGACTGACAATTGGCTATTGCACCATATATTTTGGTTTTTATGATTTTGAGTTACAGTGCGGCAAGATTGTGTGTAAATTATTAGCAGTTAGCCAGTTATTTTGGTATCAAATCATGTAAAACTTGTTTATATTTGTGAAATGAAAAACTTTGCATTTCAAAAGAAAAGATATGCATTATAAATTATTAGCAGTTAGCCAGTTATAAAAAGCAAACAACTAGTAGCAAGTTTCACCACCAAAATTCCAGGAAAAAAATACTACCGATTGTTTTTAATAAAGGTCTCTACAGCTAAAGCTAAAAAAACTACAATATGCCCATTGTTATTTTTAACACCGTATAGCTAGCCACTAAGGGGGTGTTTGAGATAGCGTATCAAGGTTGTTTAGGTTATTTAAGGAGCTTATTAGAACATAAAAATGTATCGCGTCTTAAAAACTTAAGGTTATTGGTTAAAGCTTTCAAAATAGTTTTATGAAGAAAAATTGAGCTGATTAATCTAAATTTACTTAATTATCCTCCTTATTTTTCTATTTTCCTTTTGATATAATCTAAACAATTAAATATGTAAGCACACTTTTTTGGTTGGTAAATAACTTTTACTTACATATATATTTAGCTCATGGAGAGTAAATGGAGGGAGGTTACACTCGAGGCCTCGATGAGGAGAAACAATGTGGTGGAGGCGGTTAGGGTAAGCTAGCCATTACTTTTTTTAACAACTAGACACAAACACCCCCTAACTTAATTCTAAATATAAATCATTTTTGTTCATAATAAGATTTGAACCCACAATATTGTGTGACACCTAAACACTAGATACCACTACATTGGTTAAGTGGTTAGAGTGAAAAGTTGGTGTGGTCTTTGTTGAGTGGCCGAAGAAATTCTTATAATCCCTCTTTATTTACCGCAGTCGCATAGCGCTGGTACCCCGCTAGTATATATATAGAGGAGGATTCATTTGAGAACCATTATTATTATGTGAACTGCGATAACCAATGTTAGCCGTTCAATTGATAAGTGAAATTCATGGATGAAGAGCGTGGGGGATTGAGTGTGGCAAGGTACATATAAGGAATTCATAGGTGGACAATTCAATTGAAGGAGGGGAATTGGACGACTAAGATTGGTTCTCGCGGTTCTCGCAATAAAAATGGTTCTCAAATGAACCTTTCACTATATATATAGATATATATATATATATATATATAAGTTTAAACATGAATTGTGAGAACTGTTTGTAACATCATTAATGTAGGTATTTTAGTCATTTATATACTTACCCAACCATTAATTGCGTCCGGATAAACCGTCATTAATGACCAAAGATTGATTTTTCCAAAAGACCCCTCATTAATGCATCACTAATGAGCCATTAGTGACACATTAATGAGCATATTAAGAAGTCATTAATGAGCCCTTATAATTATTAGCTATTGATTTATTTTGATCAAAGGATAAGATTGGTTCTTACAAGAAAAATAGTTTTCATTTGAACTGTCCTTTATATATATAGGCAAAAGTTCAAACGTAAACTGTTTTTCATACGAGAACTGCGAGAACTATTTTTAACGGCATTAATGACTCATTAATAGGGGTTTTTAACGGCATTAATGACTCATTTGCGAGGCTTGATTTTCCCGAATAACTCTCATTAATGTGTCATTAATGATCCATTAATGTGTCATTAATGATCCATTAATGAAGCATTAATTACCTATTGATTAAGTTTAATCAAGGATTAAGATCGGTTCTCGCAGTTCTCGTACGAAGAACATTTCTCGTTTGAACCCTCTCCTACACACACACACACACATATATATATATATATATAGGATCAACATAAAACCACTCTTATTCATAGAACTAAATATGGCCATTAGATTAACTTAATCAATGGTAGAGATTAATTAAAAAGTGGCAAATATGTAATATTATACATAATTATCAAATTACAAGTCAATAAAAGGACATAAATTAAAAAAAATATTAATTTATCTCCCTTTTTTAGTAATTTCATTCGAGCTCTCTCTCCGTTCTCTCCCATGAAGTAAATAAACATTACCCATCAAAGTTTAAATTTATCATAACTAATTAAGTTTTAAGAATTTAAGCAAAAAAATTATACCAATCTACTAGTTTTTTAATCCACTTTAAATCAAGACCACTCTTAATTCCCATATTTCTGAAATTTTTATTTTTAAAAATGTAAATATTTTCATCACAACTTGAAAATGCAAATAAAATTATACCATTGATTTTCATGATATATGTACATGCAGGTATATGAAAATGCAAATGTATGTACATGCAAATGCAAATATATGTACATGCACCTGAAAATGCAAATATACTATTGATTTTCATCACAGCTAAAATTACAAATATTTTCATCACTGTTGAAAATGCAAATATATGTACATATAGTTGAAAATGCAAAAAAAATTATACTATTAATTTTCATCACAGCTGAAAATACAAATATATGTATATGCAGGTATATGAAAATGCAAATATATAAACATGCATTTTTGAAAAAATCATCCAAAATATATCAAGACTAGTTTTAGATTAAAGAGGATTAAATGTTCAAATTTGATTATCATCTTCATCTACAATTGTATGTTTAGTTTTGAATTTTGCATTTTCAGCTGTGATGAAAATAAAAGTAAAATTTTTGCATTTTCAGTTGTGATGAAAATGTTTGCATTTTGAAAATAAATTTTTTAGAAATATGAGATCTTAATAGTGGTCTTAAATTAAAGAGCAAGAAAAACTGAAGCTAATGGTATAATTTTTTTACTAAAAAATCTTAAACATGACATAGTTATGATCATTAGAAATATTAATGGGTTTTTTTAAAAAAGCTAATGATAGCTGAGGAGGCGTGAGGTGATGATTTTTTTTCAATTTTTTTTGTCTTTTTAAATGATTGGCTGAGATTGCTTTTTTGAATTCTATATTTAAGGGTGATTTTATATATAACCTAACCCTATATATATATATATATATATATATATATATATATATATATATATATGGGAAGGTTCTGTAGAGAACTTAAGCAATATCGTCAAATGTATCTATGAATTTATTAGATTCATGATCATGCAATTTTATAGTGTTTTATGAGTTTACGGAGCATTTGGGTACGACGAGAAATTCATGAAAGCATAAAAATGTTTCAAAATGCAACATGCGCTAGATGCATTTTTATATATCTTCCCTTTTCTTCATAACGCAAGTCCACTTCAACTAACTTCAGTTTCTACACCGAGTTTATCAACAAAATCAATTTTATCAACCATATCCCCAATCTTAACAACCGTTTCCCTAACCTCCAACAATGGTGTATTATCAACCATGTCCCCAACCTCAACACCTAGCGACGCTGGCCGATGCCTCGAGTGTTGGGTCAATATCTTGGAGGATGAAAACGTCGGCAACTCTTAAAACGCTTCGTCAAATTCGGACACCTCTGGTCATTAAGAAGAAAGGAAAAAAAATCCTAAACATTTCATCGACACCTCCTATCATTAAGCAGAAAAGAAGAAAGCAAAAAAATCCTAAACATTTCGTCAAATTCAGACACCTCCGGTCATTAAGTAGAAAGGAAAAAAATCCTAAAATTTTCGTCAAACTCGGACACCTCCATGCGTTTTCTTCATTTTAAACATAGCTCGTTGAGCGGCTTGAATCATTAACTCGTTACAACTCCGAGTTGACCGAGGAGAAAAAGTTTACTCTTTAGTGATATGAGAAGCCGAACAAACGAAAATGATGCTAGCGGAAATTCGCTTATGAACGTCAGCGGAAGGGACCGGGAGCCGACGAGGAGGTCTAGAAATTACTCTACTTAAAACATAAAATTCATGAAAAATATAACTTTTCGGGGCAGAATAGGTTTATTTATTTTTAATTGTTTTAGTTTTAATTTTTAACAATTGTAACCGTAGTAGTGTAAGTTTTATTTATTTTTAGTATTGTAATAATTTATTTTTGATGTGACTTTTATAGCTTGTATTTTTAAAAAAATATTAATCTTGTTTTAATTTGTAAATATTAGGGTTTAGTTCTCAAAAATGTATCCAAGTTGTCAACTTTTGTTATTGTGTGTACTTAACTTTCAAACTTACCATTTAATGTACTCAAGTTACAAAACTTACTGTTTAATGTACTCTACCTGTTATAGCACGTTACCTAGTGATGTGGCACAGGTTACGCGGCTGACGTGGAGCTAACATGGTGAGTGACATGTATTTTCTTTTCTAAAATTAACTCAAACAAGAAAATAATAATAATAATAATAATAATAATAATAATAATAATAATAATAATAATAATAATTCCAGATTTGTGTTCATACCAACATTTCCCGAGTTTGTTTATACGTTTATACTCAAGACAAGATACGCGATTCATGTGGGAAATCGATTAGCGGTGGTTTAGGGCTTCGATCGGCGGTGGTTTATGTAACACCGCCTTTGCTATTTAAAAAATCAGTATAAATTTGAGTTTTCAAACTGCATGGGTACGTTTGTAATTTGAACTTTTACCTGTTTGTTAACTTAACTGAATTTCAAAAACTATGCAGCGGAATTTTAAATAACAAACAAACAACCCAAGCAGTTATTACTGTTTAAAAACACATGTTTGGCGTATATACAAATATACAATACCAAAAATTGCCAAACATGCCTACCGGTGTTACGTAATCTAAACCGACCATAATACTATTATACCAAAAGCAGTGTTCCTTCAAAGAGGCTTCTATAACATCCATGAGTGTCCCCAACTCACCAAGCCGTCTATTCCTTATCTGTAAAAGGTTAAACATCAACAACATTAGCTATATAAATATAGCTAGTGAATACTAACAATCATGCATAACAATTAGGCAAGTCTTTAGCAATATAACAAGTTATATAGCAGAATAAGCAATCAATGCTATCCTAACATATAGCGGAGTGTTGACATGTCCAGTGAGTGTATTATATTGCCGGGTTGCAAAACCAGCTCAAACCACCACCACCAGGGGAATCAGACACTACCATCCGTGCGGGTTTCATCACCTAAGTGAATCACCATGCTCGTTAAGGAGTCAAAGCTCATTAGGCTTAGCCATTTAAGGTACTCACCTCAATTGCTGAAAGGAACGGTACTCGAGTACCGTTAGTCCAGAACATTATGCCCGTAGGCTCAGGACCCAGCCGAAGCCGACCTTAATTGCATACAAGTCCGGACATACAGATAGTTTCATCAATCACCCTTTGTAGGGACAAGTGCATGCATGCTTTATTCATATAACATATTATTCATCAAGTGTGCACATGTACTTAAATACATGTCTTGCACATCAATTATCAAGGCATATCATGGATTCTTTATCATACTGGCATACATATGGCTTTCATAATACAAGTTGTGGCATATCGTAATCATATAACTGTTCTTGCATTCAAAACTTCCTAAATTGAAGTCATAAGAGTCCGTACTCACCTTGGTGCTCAAAACCACTCAATTATGGATTTGGTCTTCCTTGGATGTTTAATTACCTAGTACACATATAAGCCCACTTAGAATACCACAAATCATATACACATGCTAGTTCTAATGTTTAATTTCCTAAATATGTCTAAACTAGTAAAAATGGTTAAACTAACCCAAATATCCCAAAATTGGTCAAAAGTGATACAACCATAGCCCAGATAACCTGAACATTGAAAAACAAGTTTCTGTTTGCTGCACAACAGGTCGCGCCGCGACGCAGCTTCAGAGCTGCGAGAAAGGCCCTGCACAGCTGTTGTTTTCCATCAAAACCCAACTCTAACTTGTCCTTAATTATTTCCAGCTTTTGTTTTAGTTATGGGACATCAAAATGAGTTCATAAACATATACATAACCTACTATAACATCAAATTCATGATTAATCCATGAATTCACCATATTTGACCCATTTGGTCAATTCCATGAAATACAACCAAGTTGGCATCTTTAATCCACAAAATCAGTTCCTAACAACCTATAAATGATCCTAGAACAGATTTCAATTCAAAAACTCAAGCTTTGTTAGCTAATTTTGTTTTGCCCCATTTTAACCTAAAACTAGAAATGAAGAACAAAGGTGAAGAGAGCTTACAAGCAAGAAGATGATGATGAATAGAAGAACAAGAACAGATTTCTAACTTGATTGTGCTTTAATTCCAACTCTTGAAAGATCTTGGATTTATTTCTCCTTCAAGAACAAAGCATAAGAGATGAAAGGTGAGTGTGTGTGTGTGTGTATGTTTGTCTGAGATATACATGAGGACCGACCTTGTGGGTTTTGATTATCCACAAGGGGTATTTTGTTCCCCTTTTCAACATACAACACAACACCCGAATAACCGTTTCAACTAACGAGGATATTTTTGGAAACCTCGTTTGAAACCAGTTATTATTTCATAATTCTTTTCTATTTTTAATACTATTTTTAAATTCATATTTATCTGGCCAATAACTAATTTTCCATTAATTCTTACAAATATATTTATATTTAATTCATTTAATTAAATCGACATACCAATTGGAGCATGCGAATAGGCCATATTTGAGGATGTTACAGTTTAGGACTTTAATCGGCAGCGGTTTAGGTCCGGATCTAAGCGTTAAGCTTCGATCAGCGACATTTTAGAGCTTTGATCGGCAGTAGTTTAAGCTTCAATCGGCGACAGTTTAGGCTTCCATCGGCAGCAATTCTTGGTTCTTAATCGATTTAGATTTATAAGTTTCCAGATCTAAGCAATCGATATGGCTTGCGGTGGTTTAGGGTTTCGCTTTATCTGCACTAGTAGGGTATCGATAAATCGGAGGTTTAGGGCTTTGATTTATCCGGCGATCGATATGGGTTTGCGGTTCCAAGTATGTAATTGTTGGATATGAGTTATTGTTGTTGGTACTATGTGCCCAAGACCCAACTTAAGACGATATTGCTGATAATAAATAAACATATAGGGTCACACATAAAGAGCAAATAGACGCTAATTATATGTTTTGAATACGATTCAAAATATAATCAACCCTAACATATATTTATTGGACACATTATTATTTAAGTGAAATAATACAGATGTATTCCCTTAATGTGTTGCAAGTATTTATATCATGTTTTTATAGGATAAAACATATGTTTATATTCATACATAAATACTTAATAAAGAATAGGGCCCTCCTTTTCTCTAGTATGTTGCTTGTATGTATGTCAATTAAAGTATGGTCATTCACATCAATATATGGAGGACCCCCTCTCAATTTATTCTTGATGACATGATATATATGGAGGCCCCTCTTTTTCATTGTTGAACTACGGCCAAAAAGACAAATGGAATTGATGTCCATTTGTGATATTTTAGAAAAAAGACATACATACATGTATTAATATATATATATATATATATATATATATATGAAGTAATTTAGAGGGAGGTTGAAGAAAAGTGGGAGTTATTTTATAAAAGATAATCTCTTTTGTTTATAGGTTGGTGTTGGATGATTGTTTAAGTAGAGACTTGAACAAACATTATCCAACTTGTTCTCCTTCTCATGCAATACAACTACAAGATATTATTGTTGGTGGTTTTCAAAGAGTTGAAAAGAACCACAACAATTAGTAGACTTGAACACAAGTTACTAAGAAGAAAAGTGTTTTCTTGCTTCTACTTGGTGTTGTCTACATATAGGGTTGAAAGGGCTAGCACTCGGTTGGTGTTCGATGTTGCTTGCGTGTGGATACCTTGGAGGGAAGCTACACTTGGTTCCCACCAATACCGGTTCACGCTACAAAGGTTGTATTTCTTAAACCCCCTATCGTTGTTTTAGTTTTCTTAAGTCATGCATATGGATCTTGTGGGGAGTTTTAAAGAGTTTAAAATTGTTATACACGTGTTCACACTTCCGTTGCAATTAAATATATATTTTAAAAACGGTACAAACCCCAACACTTGTTGCCTATACTATTCGATTTCCAGATCTGAGTTCTTGTCAGATCTAAGTCCTTGTTGGTTATACTCATCGATTTTCATAGTTGTGCTTGTTAAGGTCTAGATTTTGTATCTATCTCTGGTGTGGGTTAATAATCAATTCAGTTTTAGGGTTCTTGTTCTTCTTGGTTCAAATCTGATTTGGTAGGTTAGTAATCGATTTAGTTTGTTGTTCTTCTTGATGTTTCAGATGTGGGTTAATTTCATTTCTTCTTCTTCTTGATGCTTTGAATTCCAGTTTATTGCAATTTCAGCTTCTTGTAAGCTTCTGATATTTGGTTTGAATGTTTGTGTTAATTACTGATCTTGTATATCATCTTCAACATGTTCTTCATCTTTTTCTTCAAGTTACAAAGAATGGATGATGTGGCTATGAATTACTTACGTGGTATTAAAAAAAGAAAAAAAAATTAAACAATTACCGGTTACCTGATGAATAGGTAACCGGATACACAAAATGGTAATTTTTAGAAGTGCAGTACATTAAATGATAACTTTAAAAGTTCGATATACACAATAGTAAAAGGTGACAAGTTGGATACATATTTATGAACTAAACCCTAAATATTATGTGTCTTATCGAGAAATAAAAAAATAATGACAATGATGTATTTTATGATTACGGCTTGTTAGCGATGAGTTAGTGATACTGATTTAACATTTAGTGATAAATGTGAACGCTCTAACAAACTCAAGTTTCAAAATTATACAATTAAGGGTTTACTATCCAAAAGTATATCGAAGTTGTCACTATTTGCTATTGTGTATACCCATCTTTCAAAACTACCGTTTAATGTACTCAACTTTCTAAAACTAACCTTTTAAGTATTGGGAAACCTAGTGAACAAGTTGCAGGTAAGTATTTTAATTATGATTTATTTTTAAATTTCACATCACTAAATTATTATTATTATTATTATTATTATTATTGTTCATGCTAAAAGTAAAGAAAGAATCAGAACGATGAAGAAGAAAATCATGTTTGAAGATTGAAACCCATCTATGAACATGAACCATACTAATTATCAGTATCTGCAAAAAAATTGAATACACAATAAATCGCATATGAAAAACCCTAAATTGGATCTAAAATCCCATATGAAAAACCCTAAATCGCATATGAAAAACCCATTTGATGAAAAACCCTAAATCGCATATGAACCCTAAATCGAAGAAAAGGGGTTTTGTTTTGAAGGATTAACACAGATGAAGATCAAAAAGTACCTTCAAAGAACTCAAATCTGGAAAACAAATGGAACCCTAAAAGATGAAAAATCAAACAAGAACCTTGAAAACTCATATCTGGGCAACAAATTGATCAACAACTCAAGAACTTAGATCTTAAACACTAGCAATGGATGAATCAACAAACCTGTTTGAACGAAAAACTCCATAGCAGCGGATGAATCAAACCTATTCAGAGTCGAATGAAAAACTCAGATCTCAAACGAAAACTCAGATCTCGAACGAAAAACTCAAATCTCGGAAACCCTTGATGAGCCCAGATCGGGCGAAGAACATCAGATCTCGAATGAAAAACTCAGATCTCGAACGAAAACTCAGATCTCGAATCTCGAAAACCCTTGATGAGCCCAGATCGGGCGAAGAACATGACTCGACAGCTTGAAACAAGAAATTGTAGAAACCCTCGATGAACCTAGATCGAAAATCCCCAATGAAGATGAGATTATGCAGCTGATTGAGGCACATGGATGAATTGCTGATTTCAAATTCTCCTGATGATGAATTGTGAAACCAAAATTGGAAGCAGATGATGAATTGCTTATTATTATTAAATTAAATAAATATTAGTTTCATTTTGAATTAGTTTTTTATTGAAAATTACATGTCATCTTCCACATCACTCAAACCGGTTTCACGTCAGCAAATAACCTGCTATAGCAGGTATGATATATAAATTGGTAGTTTTAGAAAGTTTAGTACATTAAATGGTAGTTTTGAAAGGTGAGTATACACAATAGCAAAAAGTGACAACTTCGATACACTTTTTGATAGTAAACCCTACAATTAACTCTTTTAATTAGTCTCATGAGTCTAAAATAATATATTGTTTATGAGTTGTATTCAATAAAGTTCATTTAAAAAACATAGTCCTGAAATTTTAATATCCAGTGATTAGTATACAATCATATGTGATTTGTAAAAGCATCACATGTGAATTACGAAAATGCTACTCCGCCTAAATTTTTAAAATTTAATCTAGATCATTGATGACATTGATCCAAATGCTAAAATTAATCGCTTAAAACTATGAATTAATTATGAACTATATTGAACATTCTTCTATTGTTTATATGTATGTAATTTGTATAAATAAAATATATAATTACATGATAATAAATTAGTTATTTATAGTTATAATTACAAATTTATTTAGTATAACTATATTTATCTTATAAAACATTTATGCATTTTATATAAAACTCGTAAATTTTAAATAAGTTAAAATTACTTTAATACCCTCACATCAAACAAATGAAGTTAGACAAAATAACGGAATGTACGGTGCAAGTTAAATCTGCGTAACTCATGAAAATTGGAAAACTAAATAAATGGATTGCATGTTGAGATTGAACACACGGCTATAGTAAAGTAAGGTCAACTATTCCCATCTTAAAACTATTTAGGGGTGTTCAAACCGAAAGACCGACAAACCGAATTGTCCCGCAGGAACCGAAATCGAAAAAATCGATACCCGTAAAACCCGTAACCGGAAAAACCCGAAAACTAGGGTACCCGTTGAACACGGGGCGGGTTCGGTTTATAAAATTCAATATCCACAGACACCCGTCCCGCCCCGCATGTTCTTATATATATATATATATATGTGTGTGTGTGTGTGTGTGTGTGTTAATATGAAATAACAAGAGCTATTAGAAAACTTAAATTCCTCAAATTTATCTAACTTACTCTAGTAGCCCCTACCGTCTTCCCGAATTCTTTTTTTTAGCTTCGACATTGAGAGTTTGGATGCTTGCAACGATCGAGAGTACAAGATGGAGACATCGAAATTGATCATGAGTACCAACTTCAATACTATAGGTTTTTTGATTCTACGATGCTCTAATCGAAGATCTGTTTGATTTATGTTGGTGATTTATTCATTATTGTTAACTTGTTTCTACCGTTGTTTATTGTTATATTATGAATATAAACTTGTCGAAAACAACAAAAATGAAAAACAACTCAATTTTAGGGTGACTGTGACCCGAACTGTGGATACCCGTCTCTCTTCAGGTACCCACTGTTTGCGGTTCGGTTTTGGTTCCTAAAACTAGAAACCTGCCCCGCAAGTAACGGTTTACAAAAATTCCATTAACCATGATGCAAACAAACCGACGCAAATCCGACGCAAAATTTGTAACATCCGAAATTTTGTAAAAAAATTATAAAACTAACTAAAATGCAAGTTTAAATAAAAATTAGTAAGATTATATGATTGGCTATATTTTATTAGAGTTAGTTGGAGGTGATATGTATATATACATAAGGTTTTGGTGTATAAATGTAAGGAGGACCAAAGCTTAGGGACTAAGCATGTAAATATGTATATAAATAGGTGTATTGACTCCAATTTTTGGAGTCAACCTCTCATTTCTCCGGAAACAATCGATAGAGAGGGAGTAGAAGGTTCTAGAGAGAGAAAGAGATAGAAGAAAGAAAGAATTAAAGGGCACAAGTGTGAATCTTGTGTTTGATTCAAAGGTTTTTAGAGTTTCGGGTTCTATTCTCCTCATCTTGGCTTTGATTTGAGTATAGCAAGTTAGGTTCTTAGCTTGGCTTTGATTTCAAGTAAGTTCAAACTTAAATTGTGTTTGATTTCAAGCATTGGTAGTTGTTTATGGTGGATTATAGTTGAAATTGTGATTTGTTTGGTTAATGGGTCAATTCTTTGATTTAGGGTTTAATTACCCAAGTTTTGTTAGATTGAAGTTATATGGGGATATTGAGGTTGTTTTGAAGTATCTTGAACTACCTTTTTATGTTGTATATGAGTTTGACATGAAAGACTTTGATTTTGGGTCGAAATATGCAGCAAAACAGACCTCAGTTACTGTTTACGGTAAGCTCGCGGCGCGAGCATATGGTGTCGCCGTGCGAAGCCGCTGGGCTGCGAAGGTTTTGAGTCCATAGAATTTCTCGCGGCGCGAGATTTAGTGCCTCGCGGCGTGAGGTCCCCTGAAACTTCCAAAAAATTCATGTTTTGACCCCATTTGACTATGTACTTGTTTGGGGTTGATTCTAAGGTTTTATAAGGAATAAATGGAGTCTTTTTAGACCCGAAAAGGTGTCTAAGGCTAGAATTGAGTCTAGAAACCTTGTTTTTGGTTAACTTATGATAGTAAACCTTGTGTTTTATGATCATAGGTTTATGATCATGTGGTTTAGCTTTTGTTTGGATGGTGTTGTGATCCTCATCACACCCTCAGGTGAGTACACCCTGCGGAAACCCAACTCTTGTTAAAGCTACAAGTCATCTTGGTTATGTTTTCGATTGTTTGGCAATTGTTGATGAAATTTGATGGATTAAAGGATGTGGATTATGAAATTGTTTTATAACATGATTTATATGATTTGAAAAGGTTATGAAGCTTTTGAACTTCTGAATGTGGAAACTATGCATTTGTTATATAAATGCGGGTTATATGATTTGCAAATGTTTATGAGGCTTTTGGAACTTAAAGAATATGGAAACCATGCATTGTTTTATAATATGGTTTATATGAATTACAAATGCTTTATGAAACTCTTAAGTTTCAAAGAATGTGAAAATTGTGAATTTAATTTAAGATGTGTTTTAAATGGTGGTTTTCAAAATAAGATCATTGCTCCATGTTGGAGATGGTCTATGTTTGAATTGTGATTTAATTAATGGTTTTGAAACATGATACTCCATGATAGAGTGAACTTTGGTTTTGAAATAACAAACATGGTTTTGAGAAATGAAAGATATGTTTATACTAATGGTGTTTTTAGGCATTAAGATGCCAAATATGATTTTGATTGTTGAGCATTTATGCTCAAGTGATATGAATCGTGTTACTTGCTCGTTTTATGATAAGCTTGAATGCATGGATTACTTGGCCTTTATGGCATGAGATATTTGGCCTTGTTGGCATGTGATTATATGACCCTTTGGGGTAAGTGATTATGTGACCCTTCAGGGTATGTGCTTATGTGACCCTTCGGGGTATGTGCTTATGTGACCCTTCGGGGTATGTGTGATTTGGTCCGAACCACTATGTGATATGAACTCTGTACCATATGTTTCCTAGTCATTGAGACGTACACAGAGGTTCATGTGGCTTCGGCAATTGAGGAACCGCAAGGTACGGGTGGCTGAGGAATCGGTGCAGAGAGTGGAGGGGTATGTCAATAGCCATCATGACCGTGTGGGTTCACTGGGCTGACGAGCCACCGAACCCGTGGCAACACGAGTGGATTTGGTGAACGGGGCATGCACTCCAGATAACCGTTGTATGGTGGACTGCTTCGTGCATCCCCCTTGACGGGGTGATGTGGTTATCCCCCATGTGGGCACGTGTTGACCGTAGCTAGCTACCACGTGGATACATTGTGGCCCAATGGACAGACCCGCATCCTTATGTGCTATTATGTGTAATTTTAAAAGGATATCGATTGCCAAACTTGTGTTTTCAAAAGTGAAAAAAGATGACTTGGTTTTGATAAACCAAATTTTTTGGTTGCACTCACT
Organism: Dittrichia graveolens; assembly: GCA_038502395.1. NCBI lineage: Eukaryota > Viridiplantae > Streptophyta > Magnoliopsida > Asterales > Asteraceae > Dittrichia > Dittrichia graveolens. The sequence continues at coordinate 77,988,642 of JARJIL010000001.1, read as the reverse complement.
AGCTATGTTTATATCTAACCCGGTGTGTTAAAATGTTTTGTATCCGCAGGATGTCTAGAGGCTTTGGTGAGACGGGTAGATGCCTTGGGCATAGCTTTGGTGTATTTTCCGGTAATCTTGGATTTCCTACTCTTCTAGTTATAGCTAACCCGGTGTGTTAAAATGTTTTGTATCCGCAGGATGTCTAGAGGCTTTGGTGAGGCAGGTAGATGCCTTGGGCATAGCTTTGGTGTATTTTCCGGTAATCTTGGATTTCCTACTCTTCTAGTTATGGTCGTGAGATTGACTGCGGTAACACCAAGGATTTTGGAATTATAATATCGATAAGGTTTATTGTTGAAAGATTTCATATCTTGTTAAGATATTCAATAAAGATTAAAATGCTTCCGCAAATGTGCATAATATGTTTTAAAATGAGTTTTGAAAAATTTAAATTTGGTCTGAAAATCAGGGTGTTACAAAATTTACCCCTCGCAAAGCCGTCGCAAATTTCTTTTCCAACGAAGCTTTTTGGGAATGCCTTTATCAATCGTAAATCCGTCGCAACAGCCCTTTTGCGTCCATTTTGTGATAGATTTGTCCGTCGCAAAAGGTCCATAATGTAGTTTCATGAACACCCCTAAAACTATTCATATAAAAAAAAGAGAAATTGATACATAGTTTTACCTTTTGTTCCTATTTATATTTCTACTCACTTGATCAAAACAAATGTCAAAATCAAGAAATGATACGAAGGGAGAGAATTGGTGTATTATATTTGTCAAGTATTAAATAAGTGTGAGAATGAAGTACAAAAAAAAATAGAAAGATATATTATTTCTCATAAAAAATGATAAATGAATATATTTTACGAAGGCTTACAACATATTACAAATTAATTTACCATATATTCATATTAAATAATTATTGTAATTGATTTTACAAATTAATTAATAGTGATATAGTAGATATTTTTAAATTGAATTCCGTAAATGGATTCCACTCAACATATTTGTAGATAATTTTAACGTCTTTGTAGAATTTTATAATACATTTACCATTCTATTTGAAAATCTTGATATCTTAAGTTTTAGTACATAAATATATGTATAATGTATAAATCTTAAGATTATCCCGTTACAATCTTTCTTTTTATAACATTTCCTCTTTTACATATACACATGTTCCTTGTGTTTATGCACCAGGTATTCGAGATTCTGGACTGAATTAAATTATCCCCTAACAAACTTAATTTCTTCTATACATATTATGAACCGGATTAAATAACTTGTAAAATGAGTAATGTTCACTTAATATGATCAAACCTAATAATAGTGTAGACACACAGTTCTCGAAAAATATAAATATATTTGTTTATTGTGATTAGATATCATTGGCAGCAGAACATCTTCTCTTCCGTTTTCTCTATCGTTAGTCATCATAAGAACTTATTTCCGAAGTAAAATAAGATATAAGAACTTATTTCCGAAGTAAAATAAGATAAAGGAAAATGCAAAACCCATATTTTTCAAATGTTGAATGAATTGTATGTTGATTTATACTTCTATATAAATTATTTAACTTTCTCTTTTCTTCTTCAATTTAAGAGTTCTTAAATTTCAATCAAGACTACATCTTGATCATTCATTTTATCTAAACTAATATCAATCATCAAATCTTTAATCATTTCATTCTTTGTTATAATTTATTTAACTTTTCAATCATTTAAAATATATCGTTATACTAACACTTTTCATACCAATACAATTATCTACTCATATTCACACAATCTTCAAGACCTTATTATTTTTCACTTTCCTTATTTCATAGTTTTTTTTTGTCTTTTTTAATGTTTTTTAAACTAACTACCATCAAATAGTTTTTGGTTTACAATATGTCGCTTTCAAGAATGTAATGATATGTTATTCGCGTAATTCAATGTCACGAAAAAGTTTTCTATAGCAATATGTTCGGGTTTTTTTTCAAATTTTCTTTTATTTACATCTAACTATTTTATTAATTTTAAAAATAAATTTTAAAAGATAATAAAATAAGAAAAAAATTTATATTGATGAAATAAAAAAAGAGTTAATAAGATTTTAAAAATTATGTTGATATAGTTGAATAATTGTTTTAGTATGAGAGAATATATTTTGAATAAAAAGTTTAAATTAGGAGAGAATAAAATAGTTAAAGATCGAGTGGATTAGATTAATTTAGATTAAATGAAGGGTCAAGATTTTATATTGATTGAATTTTAAGAAGTCTTAAAATTTAAGAGGAGAGAGAATGTTAAATGGTTTATATAGTAGTATAGATAAAGAAAATGATGGAAAAAAGAAATGAAAAGAAATGAAAAACGGACATGTTAAATGGTTTATATAGTAGTATATTAAATGGTTTACAAAGCATAAACTATTCACTGCGGCCGCGTTGCGCGAATAATATGATAGTTCTCCTAAACATGTATATCATTAGTCTTACCATAAAAAAATTACTTGAAGCGATGAATTTAGTTAGTTACCCACATGCATTGCAAAACATAATTATCATGTTTGTTTCATTGTAACTTTACAACTTGTTCAGAAAACACTTGTACATTGGTGACAAAGTACTGCTGCACAGAGTTGTGCTCTCAGCTTAAGATATGCTGCCAAGAGCTTTAGCCTTCTCCCTTAGCAAAAACTTTTGCACCTTCCCGGTTGAGGTTCTCGGCAAGTCATCGAAAACGATAGTTTTGGGCGCCATATAATGCGGCATACGCTCTCGACAATAGTTGATGATTTCTTGACCATCGAAATTATAACCATCTTTCAGTTTCACAAACGCACATGGCGTTTGACCCCAGTGGTTGTCGGGTCGTGCAACCACAGCGACCTCGAGAACTGTTGGGTGACTGTAAATTACAGTCTCAACCTCGACAGTGCTTATATTCTCACCTCCTGATATTATAATGTCCTTTGACCGATCCTTGACTTCGATGTAACCATCCTGATGCTTCACTGCTAAATCGCCACTATGAAACCAACCGCCGGAAAATGCCTCTTTGGTTGCTTCCTGATCTTTAAAATACCCATTCATAACCGTATTCCCGCGAAACATAACCTCCCCAATCGATTTCCCATCGCATTCGACGCTCTCCATTGTGATGGGATCTTTCACATCGACCGATTCTAACCCAAGATGTCTCATTCCTTGTCGGGTTTTAAGCTTTAACCGTTCTTCATTTGGCAACGAATCCCATTCGGGTTTCCAATAACACATAGTACCTGGACCGTAGGTTTCTGTGAGACCGTACAAATGAGACACACCAAACCCTAGCTCCTCCATCCTGGAAAGAATCAACGGAGGCGGTGGCGCACCACCGGTCATGATCTCGACCTTGTGTGGGAGCGGTTTCTGGTCAGTCATCGGAGAATTCACAATCATGTTTAAAACAGTGGGAGCACCACCCATATGTGTAACCTTATGGAGAGGTATGTTATCAAATATGTCTTTAGGGTCACACCGCCGTATACATATATTTTTACCGCCGACAGCCGCCAGCGCCCAAGCAATGCACCACCCGTTACAATGAAACATAGGCACAGACCAGAGGTATGTCGGCGCCGCTAGCATTCCGTGCATGAAAATGGTGGCGATGGAGTTGAGATACGCGCCGCGATGGCTATAAACCACCCCTTTTGGCCTCGATGTCGTGCCGGAAGTATAATTTAAACTAATCGGGTCCCACTCGTCGGTTGGCCAGACAACAGAGAACCCGGTAACTCCACCGTCAATTAGGCTTTCATAGTCATAGGTGGTGGTAGGTAGATCAGATGGTGGCGGCACGGCTTCATCGGAGATGGTAACTAGTATTGGGGTTTTTAGGTGTTGGATTTTGAGAAGATCGACTGCGGCTAAAGCATTGTGGAGATATTCATGATCTACGAAGAGGAGTTTAGTTTCCGAGTGGCTTAGAAGGGTCGCTAGCATGTTGGGATCGTGACGGGTGTTGAGAGTGCAAAGGACGGCGCCTGCCATCGGAACTGCAAAATGGAGTTCTTGCATCGCCGGAACATTTGGTGCTAAGCTCGCTACCTGCGTAATTAGTGTATTCTTGTTAAAAATCTATTCGGGACAAATATTAAACATTAATTTACGTGCTGTTTGTTTAAAAAAAATTATATAATAGTAATAAGTTTTACGTTTATTTGATTGATTTTTTACGGCTGAGATTAAAAGTGAATGTGATTCAATAGTCTAGATGAAAAGTTAATGGTTAATTATTACACTCACCGTCAACCATATATATATATATAATTTCAAAAGTATTTCATTTCTACGTAATTCATTTATTCCAAAAAAATTACCAGGTAATCCTTATATAAACTTGCTTTTTTTAATTTAAACTGAATTTTTTTTGAAACGGACAGAAATCGATGGGTTCGGTTTGGTTTTAATTTTAATCAAAAACTAAACCAATAAGAAACTGAACCCACCAAATATATAATACATTTTATATTTTTACAATGGTATAGCTATTTAATGTATTTTAATAATTTATTACTGGTTTACTAATTATTTTGAGACTCCCGACATAGTGGTCATATGTACTGAGTAATGTTGTAAGGCTTTTCTAGATTTGGTTGAGAGTTTGTTTCTTAAGTTTATAGAAAATATATGTCACTTATTAAATTAAAATGATGGATTAAAATATCTTTTTGGTCGTAACAAATTTAAATCCAAAAATAAAATTAGATCAAGTAAATTGGTCCATTAGGTCAAGAAGAGATGGGTTTGGTTTATAAACCAAAACCATTAATAACACGAAACCGCCAAAACCAAAACCGATAGAAATTAAAAATATTGCTTTTGAAAATTCTAAAACCGAAATTACTGGTTTAGGTTTGATTTAAGCATAAAACCGCCCCAAGCTCATCTTTACCTCCAACAATCACCTACTAAATTCTGCCCTACCTAGAAGCTGTTGGAATTTGCCCACCGACACATGTAGGCCGGTATCACTGCCGATGAAGCGCGGGCCTAGGGTCACACGTCAAGTTTCAATCTCGACAGCCTGCTATTAGAGGAAAGGGTCAAAATGGTCAAATTCAATCTGACCTAAGCTTCACGACTGTGAAGGATGCTCCACGAATCATGAAACAGCTCGTGTACACGTGTCCTATCATGGCTGCATGGTTCGTGAAACCCTAGGGCTTCATGACCATACACGACTCGTGAAGAAGGTCGTGAAGTGTAGTGCTCTCACGATTCCTGCTCTGCGTGGCACGACTCTTGGAGGATTAATGGCCGATCGTGGCGCATTTATCCTTCACGGTCCGTGAAAGCCCGTGAGGAAGTCGTGAAGGCAGAAGTTCAAGTGACATTTGTGTTTTCTTGGACCAGCTTGTTGGTCCAATTACAAGCCATCACATGTCTGACCCTTGGCAGTTCTGGAGCCTTTGGCTCTCTTTAAAAGCCCGCTTCTAAAACTAGTAGCTACTTTTGGCAATTTGTACAACATACACTATATTGAGAGTTCTATACTTGTGAGTTAGTGAACCATATCAATTGTTTGTTGTTGTGCATTTGAGTTACAAGTGTTGTTCTAGTAAGATATCATCAAGTGTTGGTCTTATCTTGGCTTGCTAATACAAAGAAGTTGAAGTTAAGCTTGGAGTGGAGTTTCATTAGGACTTGAAGCCTTTTGTTTCAAGTCTTCATCACAAGTTCGTGATTCCTTTGAATTCCAGTAGAAACTCCAAAGGTATATCTCTTATCCTTTTTGTTTTCTTGGTTGCATGTTTAGTTTTACAAGATTCCACCACCTTTGGGACTTCATGGGATGTGTTTTGTGTATTTTTCTATTGCTTCCGTTACGTGTTTGATCCCCATGGAATCCCAACAGAAGCCACCCTAAACTCGTTTTTTGTATTTAAATTGATTTTATAAAAACACTTTAATAATAAATGTATTATAAAAAACATGTACTTTACTCCTTTAACTTCAAAAGTAGTAAACATGATCATTTATGATCCATTTTATTTTGAGTTTGATCCTTTCTAAGGGTGAACATTACTTAGGTCAGTTAAATCAAGAGCATTTTGGTCATTTTATCCTTTTTAAAAAATTTGATTAGTTAAAATATTGTTTAATATTTTTTATATAGAAAAAGATATATATCTCTCTCTTATAATTCTTACTCTCTCCCAATATGTAAACTCTCTCTCCCTCTAGAACCACCGCTACGGCCCTCCACCCCACCCTCTTAGCACTACCACATCTCACCGCCACCACTCCTCTGGCTTCACACACTCTTTCTGCTCTCTCTAACAAACACTCTCCTCTCTTCCCATTCTACCCTAGAACCATCACTACTCTCCCTGTAGCACTGCTACTACAACCAGACCTGTGCAGCGCTACCGGATCGAGTAGATCTATCGATGCCCTCTCCACACGAAGAACACGACAACCGCTTAAATAGATCACTAGCATTGACGAATGTTCACCATGGTCACCTCTTTGGCTATGATCTTCATCTGTATCTTCCCATTGTTCTTGCTTTTGGGTAAGAGATGAAGCATGATAAGACACCGGATAAATCAAAAGAAAATAAAAGAACACTATACTGCTCATAAATTTCAAGATTTTAGTGAATGTTCATGATAGAAAATCCTTAATAACTACAACCATTAACATAGAATCACCATCAATTTCAATTCCCACAAAATTTTGAAACCCTAACTTTTGGATTAAGAATACAAAGACAAATATGGCATTAAAACTAGTTTTTTTATAAATTCTTGAATATCATGGTATATCCGACATACCTTGGAGGTATGCACATCTAGGGGTGTTCAATATTCGGGTCATACCCGTTTAAACCGAGAACCGAACTGTTTAAAAAACCGAAAAAATAAACTGAATTCGAATACGGTTTTCGGTACGGTTCATAAACCGAAACCGATTATGGTAATCGGTCTTTGTTTTGGTTATGGTTTTGGAACTTAGTAAACCGAAAAAACAGAATTACATATACATAATTTTTTATATTTTTATTACTATCTATATTCATCTATGTTGATATTTATGTATACCATGCAAGAATTCTGAAATAACCTTGTTCGCATACTCAGTAATCTTTGTGGTTAAAACCACAATCATATCATCAAAATAATCATGTCAGCTTTTTTTCAAGAAACATGGAAACCTAAAAGCAAGTTTGCATAACCATTTAATTAGGGTAAATTACATGAAAATACAATAAACTTTGTCTTAATTACCATTGTATACAACCAACCTTATTTTTTTTAAAAACAATACAATCAACTTTTATAATCCTCCCATTGTATGCAAGTTATTGTATACAATGGAAATTATAGAAAAGTTTATTGTATACAATTGTAGCTAAAGACTAGACACAGAAAAAAGTTGTTTGCATACAATGAAATTTTTTTGAAAGTTAGTTGTATTATTTTTAAGAATTTAAAGCTAGTTGTATACAATGACAATTAAGACAAAGTTAATTGTATTTTCATGCATTTTGCCCATTTAATTATTAATAGTTTATTGGATGAGAGTGAGATCAAGAAGACAACCGACCACATAAATAAAAAATATAACATATCGGTTCTCATTCTTGATAAGTTATATGTATAATATTGTGAATAGCAAATTATTAATGAACAAATTAAAACATTTGATTGTGTAAAATGATAAAATGAATTATTACAAGTTTTTTTAAAAATAAATGGCAAATAATCTCCATTGATGTGGTATTCAATTTAGATTTAAAACTTCTTTAAAAACGCCTATGTTTTTTAAATTTGAAATATGTTTGGCTTATTGTACCAAACATGTTAAAAAATCAAGTCAAATATGTCATTAAATTCTATTCAGTTAAAATCGAAAACCGAATTGAATTCAGAAACGGTTTTCGGTTCAGTATTGATATTATTTAAACTATGCACATCTTTTTATTGGAAATTGAAGTTTGGAAGAGCTTGATACATTTCCCTTTTATTCACCATGGACTCGTGGAGGAAAAGTAAGAGTGAAAAGGCGACGATTAACTCTTCAGTGTGTGTGTGTTTTTCAATATGTTGCTGTTGGCGTGAGATTGTGGTTGTGGCCGGAGGTAGAGGTGTTCAAAGAAACCAAAAAAATATACCTATCCCGCATGAACTGAAACAAAAAAACCGATATCCGTAAACTCGTAACACGAAAAACTTGAAAAGTAGGGTAAGGGTTTGGATTTTAAAATTTGATATCTGCAAGTACTCCCCCCTCTCCCCCCCACAATCTCCCAATTATTTCTTGAGCTTCGACATCTAGAGTTTGCAAGCTTGCAGTATTAAGGATTTGAACATGAAAGATAATGAAATCGATCAACAATGCCGACTTCAAGTCTATCGTTTTTTTTGTTTCTACGAGACTCTGATCGAGATCTGTTACCAATGATTTTTTTTGTTGACTTGTTTCTACTATTGTTTATTGTTTTACTATAAATCTGAACTTGTTGAAAACAACAAAAATGAATAACAACTTAATATTTTAGGATACCCGTAACCCGAACCGTTGATACCCGTCTCCCTTCAGATACCTGCTACATGCGGTTCAGTTTTGATTCCTAAAACTAGATACCCGCCCCACCTCATGAACACCCCTAGCCGGAGGTAATAGAGATTCTAGTGACAAGAGATTATAGTCGTGGTGGTGACTTGGAAATGATGGTGTTAGTTTAAGTTGAATATGACAAATAAAGGACCATTAATTAACATGGCTATAAAAGAAATAAAACTTAATTAAATTAAATATAATAAATATATAGTTAATTAATTAATTTAAACTACAAATAGAATCTCTTAGAAAGAATCAAACTCATAACAAAATGAATCATAAAAGAACGCCTTACTACTTTTGAAGTTAAAGGATTAAAGTGACATAAATAATAGTTAAAGAATTATTTAGACAATTAACTCAAAAATGAGTGATAGTGATTTGAATATAAGGACATTGTTTTACCGTATCTCTGGAGTCAAATAAAATAAAATATATTTTTATTACCGTTTAGTTTTCTAGAATGGTAAAGAAAAACAAAAAAAATAAAAAATTCACAATTCCTCACACCAGGTCACCGATGTGGGGGATTGGTGGCAAGGTCAACCTACCGTGGTAATATTGACCACGCACTATGTGATGCTTCTCTCGGTATGGCCCAACTTCAAATAAAAGTTGTCAAAACTCAGAAGCAATGTTTTGAAAACCAGACCAAATCCTAAAATGCCTAATAATAGTCCAACTGTCGCATGACCGAAAATAAAACCGGAAGATCAAAAATATATAATTTTAGATAACAAAAGTATATAATGTTTTTCTTCGAGTTTTCAAATCAAATTTTAGCTAAAGTAAAAACATGTGAAGCAATAACTACATCCTACAACAAAGAATAAGAGTTGTTTATCTGGTTGATTAATGATTTCATGATGTTTAGTATTACCAACAACCAATATCAATTTATGAAAAAAAAAAAGTTTATGGATAGAATAAAACGATAAATAAGAATGATATGATATTCTTAAGTGAAAGGTTTGAAAATGTTGATGGGGTTTGCATCCCACATTGCCTATGGAGCAAATAACTCCCAAAGAAAATGTCTATAAAAAAGAAAAAGGAGAATTCAAGAATGGCTCTATTGTTTTTGACTGGTTCGAGTTTAGAAGGTTTAATCGCAACATAAAAACTGGTTTCTGCTTGGATTGGTCGAACTAGAACCGTCTCCAGGACGGGCTATCTGGGCAACCGTCCATGACTAGATAGACCCACAATTAGTATAGTTCCTTTTATATATATATTGTGAAAAGTTCATTTGAGAACCGTTTTTATTGCGAGAACTGCGAGAACCAATCTTAGCCGTCCAATTTCCCCTCCTTCAATTGGATTACCTACCCATGAATTCCTTACATGCACCCTGCCACACTTAATCCCTCCACGCTCTTCATCCATGAATTCCATTATCCAAAATAAACGGCTAAGATTGGTTCTCGCGGTTCTCAGCAATAAAAACGGTTCTTAAATGAACCCTCCCATAGTCCCATATATATACACACACACACCATGTTTATTGAGTCTAATCCAGATGCAGTTATCTCATCTAAAAAACATATCCTAATAAAACTAGTGCATATTGGTTGAAGAATTCAATGGTTTTTCATATAAAAAACTAGGGCAAATTGTATGAAAATACATTGAACTTTGTCTTAGTTACCATTGTATACAACCAACTTTAAAATTTTAAAAATAATACAATTAACTTTCATAATCGTCTCATTGTATGCAAACAACTTTTTCATGTGTATGTTGTTTAGTTACCATTGTATACAATGAACTTTGTCATAACTTCCAGAGTATGCAACAAATTGCATACAATGTGAGGATTATGAAAGTTTATTGTATTTTAATACAATTTGTCCAAAAAACTAATACATCTTATTAGAAAACACTGCATCTCATCTACATCACTTTTGTTGCATCAAGATATACCATCTTCAATTGAACTATAGTTGTACCATAGACCAATTCTATTGTATTATTCTAGATGTAGGAAAAAGATATAATAAATCCATCCATTTATACCATTGAATGCAAAACACATATTATTATATAAAAAACTCATGCACATGGATTTTAGAAATAGTATGTGAAGCGTGTTTATATTAGGATAATTAAAGAAAGAGTACTCCACCATGGAGTGTAAATGAAAAGCTCACCATCAACAATTCCACTCATGCTGCAAAAAAAATAAAAAATTCCACTGTCCATTTTTAATGCTTTCGCAACGTTTGTATTCTTCCGCCCTTCACATTAGATCTTCACTAGTGAAAGAATCATTTGCGAACGTATCACCCTACGAACGCTGCAAACGGTGCTTTGTGGCCGTAGAATTAATTCGCATGGAATTATTGACAGCGGTGTTGATATATGTAATACCCGAACTTTCGAAAATGAATAAAAGAATGTTTTATTGAGAAATGATTATTAATTGTAGCTATTTGGGTAATAGATTTAATTATGGACTAGTTTGATTTAATTATTTGGGCTTGGATAAATAGTAGTTAATTAGGCTAGGGCAAATAATCCATGTGGATTAGGCACTATTGGGCTTAATGACTTAGTTGGGCTTAAGCCTTTTTCAAGGAAAGTATATAAAGGGGTTAGGGCATAGCCCCCAACACCTTACTACTATTTCATTCATTCAAACAAAGAAACCAGTGTGTGTTGTGTGTATAAACACTCTCTCGAGGAGTAGAGGAAGAAGACATCAAGAATCACTTGTTGACTCAAAGAATTGTTAAGAGAATCATTAGGTAATATTTCCTATCTCATTATCATATTGTAGGTATTAATTTTATCTTGTTTAAATGATTATAGAACAAGTTAGAATATGGGTTTTTGAGGTTCTGGGTTTATGAAAGAATCAGGGAATAGAATTTGAGGTGTGAGCCCTTAACACTTGATGAAATGTATTTAAATCTTGAAGCAAGTTTTCAAATGAATGGAGAAATGTTTTGTAACAAAAATAAAATGATTTGGTTAAGTTTTGAGAAAGCTTGATTTTGGACATGGAGTCTGGGTTTTCAAAATGATGAACTGTCAGAGAAGACAAGCACTCATGCGACCTTCACATGAGCACCATGCGACTTTCACCTAGGTGCCATGCGACTTTCAAATGTATAAATATATGTTCATACGACTTTTAGTATGTGTATGGCTTCATGCGACTTTCAGGTATATATAGGCTCATGCGACTTACGGTATGTATATCTAGACTCATGCGACTTACACACCAACAACCCATGCAACTTGTATAGCAATACCTCCATGCGACTTACGTATGGGTATGGTTCATGTGACTTAAGGTGTGTCCATGTATATACATTTAGTGAGCCATGCAACTTATACACATACATATAGATTGTTCATGCGACTTATAAATGAGTAACAACTAGTCCGACCTTGGGAACCTTTGTAGTGGTCCGACTTTTAGTTGAGAACGTGAGGTCCGACCTTCGGTCGAGATATATGATCTGATATTGAGTATTGAAACCTGATACGACTATGTGCACTCTAGGTCGTACTTTGGACTTGTGATCGAGCAATTCGTTAATAGCTGATAACCGAGAACTAAGACTGCAGACAGGTGAGTACTCTTACCTACTATCTAAACCTAATGATGTACGTGAACTGACGTGTTATGTGTATATGATTTGATGAACCCATGAATTGATGAATTGATGATGTGATATGCTATGCTTAATGAATTGGACCATTCACTTCGGTGACGGGAATGATTGGACCATTCACTTCGGTGACGGGAATGATTGGACCGTTCACTTCGGTGACGGGAATGAATTGGACCGTTCACTTCGGTGACGGGAATGATTGGACCGTTCACTTCGATGACGGGGATGGTCCTCGACCGTTCACTTCGGTGACGGGAATGAGTGGACCGTTCACTTCGGTGACGGGAATGACTGGACCGTTTACTTCGGTGACGGGAATGACTGGACCGTTCACTTCGGTGACGGGAATGACTGGACTGTTCACTTCGGTGACGGGAAAGATGGGACCGACTACTACGGTAGCGGGAATGTGAGACCGACTACTACGGTAGCGGGAATGAAAGATGTAATATGATTATGGAAATAAATGATTTGATGTCATATGGTTGATTGTAAGTAAAAGTACTCGCTAAGCTTCGTGATTACAGTTGTTGTTTAACCTTCTTTTCAGGTGATGGCCACGGCGGGGCTCCAACACGCAGTTGATAGCTCATCTCCCACAAGCTTCCGCAATGTTTTCAACTATTTCATATTTAATGACGTATTCCAAAAACTATTACAATTAAATTTAAGCTTCTATGACTTATCACCCAGGGTTGTAATTAAAGTTATACAATGTTTTAATTATGGTAGACTATTAATCGTCTGCTTTGGTATTTGTTTATTTGCAAAAAAAAATTAGGATGTTACAATATAATTAAATGAATGATGGAATCAATTTAATTTATGGTGGCTATATATTTAACGTAATTTTGGATGGTGTAACTATGCAAATTTACTTATTTTATTATTTTTAAAATGTGTTAGTTGTTATGGCTATTGATTTTTTTCAAGATAGATGTGTGGGGGTGGAGATGGTGGATTATATTAAAGATATATTGTATCAATAATAATAATAAATAATATATATAGTAAGGAGCGAAGATGGGATGTAATATTTTTCAGATTTGATACAGTGTTTTTAGATTATATGTAGTGTTTTTGAGTAGATGTGGTGTTTTTCTAAATGAGAAACATTGCATCTTGTCTATAAAATCACCGCATCCAGCTTAATATCACTGTATTTTGTCTAAAAAACATAAAGTATGTTTATAAGTACTACATCTTGTTTTAACGAATCCATAAATATCATTTAAAAATCACTGCATCTTGTTTAAAAACATCGTATCCGGCTTTAAATCACTGCATCTAAAGCCTAACACATTTGACTACAATTTCAAGAAATAAATTTATACCAAATGAAAGATATAAATCAAAGTTTGATGAGAGATATCAAGAAATAAATTTCTAAGATATGAATGAAAGTTTGCTAAAACACAACACATTTGATGATGGAAAAAATAAATTTCAATAGGTAAATTACTAACAAATGAAAGATATAAATTAAGTTTGATAATGGAAGAAATAAAATGCACCGCAATACTTGACTATTATCTCATTTCCACCATCAAAACTCCAAAGGCCTCTCCGTTCGCATGTTCGCAACATAACTATCGTTTGCATTCAATCCTCACACTCACACACATGTATTATATATATATATATATATATATATATATATATAAGTAGGTACTAGCATCGTACCCGTATAATGTTGCGAAAGCAAATAGTTTTCGTCTTACAACATGTCGCTTTAAAAAATGTAATGATATGTTATCCGCGTAATTCAATGTCACGAAAAAGTTTTCTACGTACAGCAACATGTCTGTTTTTCAATATTTCTTTTATTTGTATCAACTATTTTATTATTTTTAAAATTAAATTTTAAAAGATATTAAAATAAGAAAAAATATTTATATTTATGAAATAAAGAAAGAAAAGTTCATGAGATTTTAGAAATTATGTTGATGTGTGTAAATAATTGTGTTTGTGTGTAATTATGGAAGAGTATATTTTAAATGCAAAAAAGTTAAAGTAAATTAGAAAAGCAAATGCAATTGTTAAAAATTAAGTGGATGATATTAATTTTGATAGAATGTAATGTCAAGATTTTATCTTGATTAAATTTTAAGAACTTTTAAAATTAAGAAGAAGAGAAAGTGTTAAATGAATTATATAGTAGTATAGAATAGATATAGATATAGGTTAAAAATAAGATGTGGATACAGTATTTAATAAAAATCTCAAATTTTAGGGAGAATTTCTTCTATATCCTTACAAAACTTATAAATTACTTCTATATCCTTTCAAACTTTTAAATTACTTATATATCCTTCCAAACTTTTATAAATTACTTCTATATCCTTTCAAACTTTTAAATTACTTATATATCCTTTCAAATTTTTATAAATTACTTCTATAACTTTTCAAACTTTTAAATTACTTATATATATTCTTCCAAACTTTTATAAATTACTTATATATCCTTTTAAACTTTTAAATTACTTATATATCCTTTCAAACTTTTAAAACTCTCATATATATTCAAATACCTATTTAATATTTATTAATTCATTTAAATATCAAGGGAGAATTTCTCCTATGTATTATATGATAAGTAGATGATGATAAAGAACTTGAAGATTTATTCCTAAATTAATGTAGTGGATTAAAAGTTTGAATTTGATAATAATCCAAACACAAATTAAATTTATTTTAAATGAAAATGGAATTAAAAAAAACTTAGTTGGAAAATTAAATTGATTTATAATAACGTAACTAATATTTATAATAATATTATAATATTAAAATTTAAATAATATTTTTTACTAACTATCTTATCTCCTATTAAAATTAAATTTTAAAAATTGAGTTTTCAACTTTGACTACTAAAAGTCAAAATTAGACTTTAAATTTTAATAAAATGAATGGATATGATTTAATTTTGATTAAATGAAGGGTCAAGATATTCTAATTAAACTGATAAAGGTTAGTCTTTTATTTATATTAGAAGATGGTAATATAGTAATTTTATAAATAATTGAATTTGATGATGATGATTATTGAAAGGATATATAAGTAATTTAAAAGTTTAAAAGGATATATAAGTAATTTATAAAAGTTTGAAAGAACATATATAAGTAATTTAAAAGTTTAAAAAGTTATAGAAGTAATTTATAAAAATTTGGAAGGATATATAAGTAATTTAAAAGTTTGAAAGGATATAGAAGTAATTTATAAAAGTTTGGAAGGATATATAAGTAATTTAAAAGTTTGAAAGGATATAGAAGTAATTTATAAATTTTGTAAGGATGTAGAAGAAATTCTCCCTATAGTATAGACATTTATAAAAAAAGAAAAGAAATACAGCGGGCCGGTATGGTTGTGATCAATCAAACCAACTAAATTGAATGTATTATGGGCGTTCCAATATTATTATTATAATAATTATTATTTATGCATATTTTAAAGTGGAGAAATAAAAACTAATACTTTAAGTTATGCATATTTAACATTATTAATAATTACTATTACAATAATTAATTTTTTAACTCAAGAAATGTTGCGGAGAGCTTTTGCCTTCTCTTTTAGAAGAAACTTTTGCACTTTCCCGGTTAATGTTATCGGCAACGAAAACCATGGTTCTTGGTGTCATATAATGCAGCATACAATCTCGACAATACTTGATAATATCTCCAGCATCCACGTCATAACCATCCTTCATTTTCACAAAAGCACAAGGCGTTTGACCCCGGTGGTTGTCCGGTTGCGCCACCACTGCCACATCAAGAACACCCGGGTGATTGTATATCACATTCTCTACCTCGATCGAGCTTATGTTTTCACCTCCTGATATGATTATATCTTTCGATCGATTTTTGATGTCAATATATGTGTCTGGATGTTTAACCGCGAGATCACCACTCCGAAACCATCCTCCCGAAAATGTTTCTTCGGTTGCTTTCTTAACCTTTAAATATCCACTCATGACCGTATTCCCACGAAACATAACCTCCCCCATTGCTTTTCCATCGCATTCCACGCTCTCCATCGTCAAAGGATCTTTGATGTCGACTCCTTCCGGCCCGAAATGCCGCACTCCTTGCCGGGCTTTGAGCTTTAATTTTTCCTCAACCGGCAAGGAGTCCCATTCAGGCTTCCATAAACAAATGGTCCCCGGACCATACGTTTCCGTAAAACCGTACAAGTGAGTCACATTAAACCCTAGCTCTTCCATCTTGGAAAAGATTAACAGAGGCGGTAGGGCCCAGCTGTTACAACCTCAACTTAGTGCGGAAGCGGTCTCCGGTCGGTCACCGGAGAATTCGCAATCATGTTCAAGTCTGTCGGAGCACCACCCATGTGTGTCACCTTGTGACAAGCAATGTTTTCATATATATCTTTAGGATTAACTAGTCAGAGGCACACATTAGTGCCTCCTAAGGCCGCTATGCTTAGTACCCATGTGTGTCACCTTGTGACAAGCAATGTTTTCATATATATCTTTAGGATTAACTAGTCTGAGGCACACATTAGTGCCTCCTACGGCCGCTAGGCCCTAAGCAACGCACCAACCGTTGCTATAAAACATAGGCACACACCACAGGTACCTCGGCATTGCCCCTATTCCGTGCATGAAAACGGTGGATATGGAGTAGAGATACGCGTCGCGGTGGCTAAAAACTACCCTTTTGGTCTTGAAGTCGTGCTAGAGGTATAATTTAAACTAATCAGATCCCATTCGTCAGTGGGTCGAACTACGGAGAATTCGGCAACTCCGTCATCTACTAGGCTCTCATATTCATGCTTGTAGGCGTTTGCCGGTAGATTGGATGGCGGGGGCACGACATCGTCAGAGATAGCAATAAGGAGAGGAGGTTTTTGGTGTTTGGTTTTGATAAGGTCTAGTGAGGCCAAAGCATTGTTGAGAAATTTATTATCTACGAAGAGAATTTTAGCTTCGGAGTGACTTAGAAGTGTGGCAAGCATGTTGCAATCGTGACGAGTGTTAATAGTGTAGAGGACAGCTCCGGCCATCGGAACAACAAATTGGAGTTCTTGCATTGCCGGAACATTTGGTGCTAAGGTTGCAACCTGTATCTCATATATATATATGTATATGTATATGTATATGTATATGTATATGTGGGAGGGTTCAAACGAGAACTGTTTTGTACGAGAACTGCGAGAACCAATCTTGTAATTAAGTAATATAGTGAATTAAAATCAAAATATTTAACAAAGAGATGTGTCAGTATGGTGGCCAACAGCGACTAATAAGAGGAGAAGGCCATGTAATTAAGTAAAGAAGTGGAGGAACAGGAGAATGCATCATAAAGTCTGTTAAAAGGTAATAAGAGGCATTTTTATGTGTGATTCATTACGTAGTTTTAAGAGATTTTAAGATCCTGATGAAAAGAAGAAATAAACAACCCAAAATTATTTTTGATATTAAAAGTTGTAATATATTAATAACGTAAGTGTAAACTTATTATAAAACCCTACTCAATATTTAAAAACCTACCACTAATTATAAGTTCTCTTAGGGGGTGTTTGTACGTTTTAGACTTTAGCGGTTTTTTTCCATGCTTATTTTTCATAAGTTGTTTTTTTGGCTTATTTTTCATGACTCTAGCATATTTTATTCATGTAACTCATAATAAGTTCAAAAGTCAAAAAACAAACCGGAAAAAACTAAAAAATTAAACTTACAACAGCCCCTAGATAAGCTAAAACAAACACCCCCTTAGTTAGAGATGCAAATAAATTAGCTCCCAAATGCATGCCATGAACAAACAAAGAATTGAAGCTAGAAAACTTACAACATCACCACGAGAAATCCCCAACTGAGTTAGAGCAGAGGCCAGCTTGACGCACCTTCTATGTGTTTCTTCCCATGTATACTTGATCGACCCATAAATCACCGACGTCCGATCTCTGTAAACGTCAGCCGATCGTTCCAAGAAACTAATCGGTGACAACGGAGCGTAGTTTGCCGAGCACCGTACAATTCCTTCCACCGATTGCCATGATTCCTGATGCGAATCATTCGTAAGATCAGACAAAGGAGACACCTGAGAGTACCAACGTGACCGGTGATGATCATGAAGATGAGTTTGAAACTGGTTTGAGGCGGTGGTTGGAGAACGCCGGCACCGGAAAAGTAAGGTCTTTGACCTACTAAAAATCTTGTTCATTGTGATCGGAGTACTCGGAGGGAGTGCATGTGAGCTTGGGTTTAAAATTGATCTTCTTATAGACGAAGTTGGAAACTCAAGATTTGCACGATCCTGCGTATTTAAGTGATGGAAATCCCTCATGGTTAAAAAAATAATATTATTACATAAAAAGTTGATAGCTTTTATGCGTTCTTGATATATATATATATGCCATGAGCTTACAAAATAAATCCTTGTGGTGCCGCAAGATTCCTTTTTTTTTTCTTTTTTTTTTTTGGCAATTCTAGTAGTAGGTTCTTACGTACGTAGCATCTAAAAGAATAGGATAAGTTATTTAGTATTAATTGAGAGAGAGTCTAGAATAAAGATTCACTGTAAATCTAGTATATGTATTAGTTTTTTTATATTTTTTTAAAACGTATTGTGTGTATGTTATTCTAAACTAAAAATAAAGATAATTTTGTCAATTTTCTTGATTTGTTAGTGATTTTCGCAAGAAATGTATTCTCTTTGAAACAATATCCTAAATTTACATTTATATTTTTTTTAATTTAATTTGCTTGGTTTTTGATATATCATAAATTGACCAATAGATTAAAGAATCCATGTAAATTCTATAAAAATGAAAAGTATTTTAATATATATTTTCTACTAACAGACATGATGTAAATATTTGTGTACAATTAAACATGAGTGACCAATGGAAGGTAATATTCAGTAATATTATTTTAATAATATATGTTCGAGATTTCCCACAATTAATTAATATATTTAAGAGTTTAACAAATGTTCTTCTCCTTACTAAGTGACAAATGTTAAAGAACAATCGGTTGTTAAAATTTTAATAATAATAATAGTGAATTATTGAAATGGTCCCTGTGGTTTGTCAAAAGTTACTGCTTTGATCTTTTAAGATCAAAAATTACTCTACATGTCCCTATGGTTGCATTTTTGTTACTTGTTTGGTCCTTTTGACTAACGGACGTTAAATTTAGAAATTAGTTTGTCTTTTACTAAAGGGTATTTTGGTCTTTACACCTAATAACATCTCTTAATATATAAATATTAATTAAAATATTATATCTCTCTCTCTCTTATCCTCATTAAACTCCATCTCTCTCTGTCTCCCTCCCACCAAACCACCTCTCTCTACCACCACCGCTACCATCAGCCATCACCACCCAACCACCAATCCACCAATCCACCATAAACCATCACCACCCACCACCTCTCTAACCATCACCACCCAACCACCATATACCCTTCCACCAACAACATCAAGAACAAAGGGATCAAAATTAAAATCAAAAAGGAAAATCAAAACCACCATCGCCGCCACCATCACACCAATTACCACCCCCGCCTTGTTCATTACAACTCAACACTGCCACTTCGCCTGTTACCACCGCCGCTTCGCCTATTACCTTCACCGACCTTGAACCCTCCATCTTCCCTATCACATATATGGCTTTGCTTCCATCAATTAGTGATGGTTTAATGGTTGTGATGTTTCCATAGATTATTGATGGTTCAACAACGTTGATGCTTTCATCAATTGAGATTTGTGTCAGTGATGAAGAAAAGCAGTGACCGATGATAACATGTGATAAAGAATGGAGTTTAAGTTCATTTCCTGTGAATGTGAGATACCCACAAATATAATCAAGAACAATCAAGGGTATTTAATTTAAATATGTCGATAAAAGAGCCAAAAGATACACATTATAATGCAAAATTTAGAACAAATAAGCATGTTATCATCAAGAAAACAAAGTTTACTTTAATTGCTTGAGACACCCAAAATTAATCAAGAACAGTTAAGGGTACACATTCCTAATATGCGAGCCAAAGAGCTCCATGATACACATTTTCAATGCAAGAAGCTAAAAAATTAGAACAAGCCACAATGTGATAATTAAGAAAAATGGAGTTTATTTTCATTTCTTCATATACCTACAAATAATCAAGAACAATACAGAGTATATATCCTAATCTGCAAGTGAAAGAGCCTAAAGATACAAACTTAAATTAATGCAAGAAACCCCAAAATTAGATCAAAACAACCGGACATCATTAATAAAATGGAGTTTGTTTACATTTCTCGAGATACCCACAAATAATCAAGAAAAGAAATGGAATATAATCTTAATATGCTAGTTAAATAGCCCAAAGATACAACCTTTAATGCAAGAAACAACAAATTACAACAAACTAACATGTGATCATCATGAAAATGGAGTTTATTTTCAAGTAAAGAGATTATAATAATTATGAAATGGTGATATGCGAGTGAAAAAGCCCAAAGAAATGGGGAAGAAGAAGAAGAAAAAGTGGTGGGAACTGATAGAGAGATGGGGAAGAAGAAGAAGTAGGTAGCTTTGAGGGGATATAAAGTAGGAAATAAAATGTTGATTTTACAAAAATAGCCTGCTAAAAGACAACAAACAGAACTCATTTAACGTCTGTTAGTCAAAAGAACTAAGCAAGCAACAAAAATGCAACCATAGGGACATATAGAGTAATTTTTGATTTTAAAGGACCAAACCAGTAACTTTTGACAAATCACAGGGACCATTTCAGTAATTCACTCTAATAATAATGTGGATATAACCTAAGGAAAATTATCTAAGAGGTCATTTCACTCCTTATTTTATCTTTTAACACTAGTAGACTAGAAAAATGACAATCCCTACCGTAGCAATTGACTAGCTAAAAATGAGGATGACAACTCGACATCGTGATTATGTCGAGCTACTACAAGTGGTCTTAATTAGTATGATCGACTTACTTCTTCGTCGTCTTCCCATCATGGTCATGACAAGATTTTTCCTACTTTGTTTTCAAAGGTTTATTTAATTTAGTAGGTTCAACGATGGTAGTAATGAACAGTCGATCATTACTGTGGAGGTTTTGTATTAAGAGATGATTACTGCACTACTGATGTGCGTGTAGCGTACCAGTTTTAAATTTATAAAATCCGAGTTATTTAGCACGACTACAACACAAATAGGCAAGAGATCCTAATCGTATCGTAGTATAGTAAATAAGTACAGGTGTCGAACATAAGGGGAACGAGTATGATTTTGAATATAACTCTACTAATTAAATATTAAACTAATAAAAGCAGCTAAAAGGGGGAATTAGAATCTTAACAATAAATATTCAAACTTTATTATCTAAAATCACTCCTAACACTAGCAAACACTCAAAAGCAAACCAAAGAGAGCAAAAGCAAAGATTTTTATGGATTAAACTTATCAAATTAAAGTTTTCCCTCTCTAGATTCGATTTCTACTTTTTTAAAACATTTAATTTCCAATTAATCGTGCAATTAACATTTGTTTCATCTCATACCGATTTCTATAATGGATAGTCTCTTGGTCCAAAGTCTAACCCTAAAATCATGTATTTATTCAATTCTATGGACAAGAAATCGTTTAAGTGCATAATTAGACATATTTAATTTCGTGTCAAACAAGACTCCACCTTTAACAATTGTTTTGGTTATTAAATTGTTAAATTGACAAATAAAGGTCATTACATGCCAATCATACACATTAAAGTTCCATTCTTGATTATCTAAGCCTAGGATATGATCAATCACTAGTCAAGATTAATTATTGATCCTAATTAATTATGATAAAATCTATAAAAATAGATTGGTCCTCTAATTTTTATAAACTCAGAATATAAATAGTAAAAAAAACAGATCTTTAACACATATGGATCAATGGTGAGCTTATAAGACAAATTATGAGATGAAAACATGTTCTAATAAATGGAAATCAAACATCTTTACAAAGTATCATCTCCTCTAGGGAGGAAAACAAGAAAACTAGCCAATAACAGACATATCAAGCTTCTGGAAGTAATAAATAAACATTAGATACAAGAGAGGAATGATAAAACCGTAATAAGCAAGCTTTCTAGCCACTTTAATCTTCAAATCAAGCTCAAATCCTTCAAATTAAGCTCCACGGCTCTTGGAATGACTTTTGGACGTGTTTTGGAAGTATTTGGGTAGTATAAGTTGGGTGGTTCTTCCCAAAATCGATCTGGATGTTCGTTTATATAGAAAACTGAAAACAGAGGTGTCGCGCCGCGACGGGTAAGTGTCGCGTCGTGACGGGTGAGTTTGACGCGATCCAAAACTATTTTAAAAATTGAATTCTGACGTGATCTGACGCGTCGCGCCGCGACCCAAGCAACTGTCGCGCCGCGATGACACGTGGCGTGCTTTTGGACCTTATCTTGAACAGCTCCGTCGCACCGCGATTCTTGAAGGTGTCGCGCCGCGACATCGCTTTTTTAGACTTTGACCATAAAAGTGATTTTGTAGCCCTCTGAGTCTAGTTTCCGTGGCCTTTTGAATCACCTCAATCCGAGTTCGTATGAGTGAGATATGATCAGAACAGTGGAGGTGTGTCGGCGCGGACAACTTTTCTTATTTTCTTCAGTTTTTCTGGTTTTTGCTCAAAACTTTCCGTCATCCGCCTTTTTAATCTGTAATTTACTAAATGAAGATCAACTCTAGCCTTTCAAATTAGAGTGAAGTGAGGTTTATCTTAGCCTTGTTTGCAAGAGTGAAGTGTAATTTTTGGAAGCTAAAGAGAGAAGTTGTAAAAGGTTTATCTCTACCTTCAAAGGGAGAAGTTAGTGGAGCAACTCTTGGTGGGTGAGGCCAAGGAGTGGATGTAGAGCAAGGTTGTTGACCCTTGCTTGAACCACTATAAATCATTGTGTTCCTAGCTACTTCATTGGTGATATATTTCTTTCTTGAATTCTTTATTTACTTGCAAATATTGTTAAAAACTTTAAAAAGTTGGCATATAACTTATTCACCCCCCTCTAGGTTCTAACAGTGTACAAATAATTACATCCTTAGTGATAGGTTAATTACTGATGTTGAGTAAGTTGATCGTTAAAATTTAATGCATTATCATGATCATAACACCGGCTAAGGGTATCGAAACAACTCTCTGACTAACTTTCACATGTTTATAGTTTTAACCTTTGATTGGTTATTCTATGAATCATAATTTGCAGTATCAATTAGGGAACTGATATTGCATGTGAGTCATATATATGTAGTGTTTACTTATTAGATCACATAACAATTATTAGATATAATGGTTAGGAACAAGTGGTTGATAATTTGAAGTATAAATTGGTGTTAACCTATCAAACAGATTTTACTTATTAGAATGTATTGTAATTAGAATGTGGTTAGTTAAATGGGTCTATAATGGAAGTTATTGACTTAAGTTGATTTGGCAATCATGGAGATGAGTTGAACTATTCTTTGAAATCATAATTCACACAATGGATCTAAATAATAAATCTGTCTTTGGGGAATTTGAATACAAGAAAATCGCATATTCATTATATATTGTCTTGAAATGGTTTTCCTTATCGCTATATATTATTGATCTATCTTTTTATTATTATAAAAAATAATATTACAGCAACGAGAGTTACACTGTGTGTACCGGTCAGTCCAAATGTGATCGATTCATTCGGGTGAGGCCGGGAACACTGGTACTACCCCCCCTCCCTCTTTGCTACCCGACAGGTAGCCTTTCGGCTCCCCATACCCAACCAATTAATTTTTTGTTATGAATATTTAATTATTTGGGTAAGATAGAAAATTGGTTAGTTTGAGTTAAGATATACTAGGTTTTGGGTAAGTGAGAAAAAGTAATATAATGCTAAAGTGATATTTGGATAAGAGAGAGAAAATTACATGTCATACCAATGGTCTTAAGGCTTAAACCAAAAATATATTATTTCTTTGACTATTATATAGGTTAACTAGTAGTAATTTTTTTATTAGAATATATATTAGCATTCACTGAATAAACATCCATAATTCATTAAGTTACAATCATCCTCATTGTCTGTAATTAAAATTGTTACTGTTGAAAACTATGTTAAAGGGTTGCGGAAGCTTGGGAATTGAGCTATCATCGCTGCGCTGGAGCCCCGCCATGGTCGTTACCTGAAAAGATATAAAACAACAACTGTAAGCCAAAGGCTTAGCGAGTATACTACTTACAACCGAAATAGTTCGCATACTACTCAACTCATACCCACTACCGTAGTAAGTGGTCTCATCATACCCGTCGCTAGGACGGTCTCGTCTCACCCGTTGTCGTCACAACGGTCTAACATACCCGGCACCGGAGTGCTGGTCTCAAACCCGACACCGAAGTGTGCGGTCTAACATACCCGCCACCGGAGTAAATGGTCTAAACGTACCCGTCACCGGAGTGAACGGTCTAAACATACCCGACACCGAAGTGTATGGTCTAAACATACCCGACACCAAAGTGTACGGTCTAAGCACAATCATCTATAACTCGTATATTCATACATATCTGTTATTCACATACATACATAGCATCTGGAATCTATTCAAGTTATAAGTGAGAATACTCACCTATCAGCTGTTCCTGTCACTCTGTTCTTACTGTACGACTTAACTGTTTGCTCTTTAACTGACTGCTGCTACCTGGTTTATGTCTAACCATGGTTAATACTTGGATAAACTGTTACTTACTGAATGTCGCATGACTAATATGAAAGTCGCATGGACTACTACTCAACCATGCAAAAGTCGCATACTATGCACATTGGAGTCGCATGGCACACACACTGGGACTTGAAAGTCGCATGAACTGACATTAAGCCATATGAAAGTCGCATGACACAGAATGTTAAGAACTGAAAGTCGCATGGCATGTTCTCAAAGTCGCATGAACTAGCATTTCTCACATGAAAGACGCATAGAACAAATCTGGAAGTCGCATGAACCTATATTCTACTCATGAAAGTCGCATGGACTTATACTCTATACACAAAAGTCGCATGAACTCACATACAACACATGAAAGTCGCATGAAACACTATTCACTGCATGAAAGTCGCATGAACTGAGGCTAAAAGTCGCATGGCACAATACTCATACACTGAAAGTCGCATGAACTAATATTTGTTATATGAAAGTCGCATGGAACAACATACAAAGTGCCAAAGTCGCATGAACATACAAACTAAGTCTGAAAGTCGCATGGCACATACAAAGGCCATATGAAAGTCGCATGAGTTGTTACATGATACTGAAAGTCACATGGCACATACAAAGGCCATCTGAAGGTCGCATGAACTCAAATACAACTCAACTGAAAGTCACATGGCACCTACACACAGGCCATGCGACTGTTGCATGATGGAACTTCATCCCTGAAGGTTCAACGTCTGAAAACCCAAACTCCATAACCATTTTTCAAGCTTTCTAAAAACTCAACCAATTAAACTGAAACTTATTGCAAAACATTTCTCCATTCATATAAAACTCTCCTTTAAACTTAAAACCATATTATATCAATTTCAAGGTGTTCTTGGTTAAACTTTCACTTGGGTTTTTCTTAAACCTTCAACAACCCAAAAACCCATATCTTGAAACATTCAATCATCACTCAAACATGGCAAGAAATGATGTCTATATGATTCTAAAGAATAGAGAAACATTACCTGATGATTTCTCTCCTCAAAGTCTCAAGTCTCCATAAGATGAAGCAACTCCTTCTTCCTCTCGTAGCTCTCAACAGGGTTCTCCACACACACACACAACTAGAATGGATGGAACAGTGATTGATAGAGAATGTGTGGGAGGCTGTGCCCTGATCCTTATTTATAATCACTTTCAACCTCTTGTGGGCCTAAGCCCAACTTAAAATTCCAAGTCCAAGTACAACCAAAATTCTTATTGGGTTACTACATATGTAAGCCCAATCTTTCTTAATAAGTTTCCATCCACAACATACACATGTATATGTAAGACTTAAGTCCATTACTTAAATAATTTCCAACCATTATGTGCATAACTCACCAATAATATTCATTAAAAATATTCTTGTACATTTTAAAATGTGGGTATTACACCACGACTCCATGAAAATCCTATTCGGTTATTACCAAAACAAAATTTTTGTTATTTAGAGAATATGAGTTTGATTTTGATTGACTAGGTGCAAATAACGATTAAGAAAAATAAGGAAGAACCGAAGAACATAATTACATAAGGTAAGAATTCAGAAACAGAGAAACATAAGCAAAAAAACTTACAGGCTTATAGGTTACGGCTTGAGGAGTCAACTATTCTGATTCATAATCGTCAATCGCTAGGAGTTTAAACTTAGGGTTTTGATTTGCAACTGTCAATTGGTCAATCACCAATCGTGAGTGGCAGACACGTTTCCGGGCGTCGATAGATTCTGAACTCGATGAAGGATTTTCCGAGAGTTAAGTTTCGATTCTTGTGGTCTTGGCAAGAGACCACTATTGTTGGGAATGGACTAAATCGTAAGTCGCAGATCTTCAATACTCGACTTGACTTCACCCTCTTCAATGCTTCAAAAAGATCAAGTTTCAAGAATGCAATTTTCAAGAATTAGGCGGTGTAGCGGTGATCATCTTCTCGTTCCCTTCCGCCTCTTTGGTTTTCTTCCGTGTCTGCTGTTCCTAAATCCCTTTTGGACTTCTAATGGCTGCTGCCTTCAATCTTACTGGGCTTGCACATATATATACATATAGACTTTTTTTTGACAGTGGGCCCCTAGAATTGATTGGCCCAGGACGGTGGCCCAGGTTTCCCTACCTTTGGGCGGGGCCTATTGGGATGCATTTACTACCATAGTTAGACTAGCTTTTTGTTGGTCTCAAATAGGTTACATAAAAATGCTATCAAATAAGAGATTTGGCTTTCAAGCCCTCAACACATGGGAATTGACTAACTTTTGTTTCTTTTAAGGCTCTCAGTCTTAGAGGCTACTCTTGTACATATATTTTGAAGTTAATATAATTCCTCTTTGCCTTTTAAAAAAGGGAATAACTTAGCTACATTATCATGTGTTAGGATCACAACCAGGAACTGACCAACGATATTGTCCACTTTGGGTTGTTCCTCACGGCTTTAAAACGTGTCATTTGGTAGGAGTAAGATTCCCCCTCCTTATAAGGAGGAAGAATCCCCCTTGCCTCACCGATGTAGGATGCTTCTACATTGCTACAGGAGCGGTGGGTTTAAGAGTCGTGGATTTGACCGACTCCCCACATTGGTGCGACCCACGACTCTGATACCAATTGTTAGGATCGCAACCAGGGAATCGACTAACGATATTGTCCGCTTTGGGTTGCCCCTCACGGCTTTAAAACGCGTCATTTGGTAGGAGTAAAATTCCCTCTCCTTATAAGGAGGATGAATCCCTTGCCTCACCGATGTGGTATGCTCTTGCATTGCTACACGAGCAGTTGGTTTAAGAGTCGCGAATTTGATTAGCTCGAGGGAACGATGATCCCCATAAACCCAACATCATGTAGCTAAGTTAGCTACATGATGCACACACAAACACTTAATGGACCCTACATGTAGCTAAGTTAGCTAACTGTCTACATGATTGTGTAACTAAGTTATTCCCTTTAAAAAAACTCTTAAAAGTTATGTCTCAAAGGTCAAATTTATAATTTTGATAAAAGCACATGATCCAAAAATATATTTTAATTAGTTCCATTATATATTTTACTACTTTAATTTATTTAAAAATATATATTAATAAACAAAGGATTTTATGAAACTAAAGATTTATATATTATGTTTTTAGAGAGCTTTGACAAAACATGCATCAAAGAGGCAATTTAACTATTTTGTAAATAACTTTTTTGATACATCTATTTGTGGATAATTAGATTATGAAAACAAGTATAAAAAAAATTCTACAATTTTTCTAAAATATGCATTTAATATTAATTTATGGTATAGTATTATTTGAGTTACCCGTTTAATTTATAGATTTCTAACATACCAAATTAATAAATAAGGAGATGTTCTATATCATTCTATTTAATCAAGACATGTGTTAAAATTAAAAGAAAAAAAAAACTAGTGAATTTCTCATGTTATAATTTAATAGGTACGTAGAACGATTAAGTAAAAGATTCAATATAAAAAAAGTAGAATTTTTATTAAATAAACGAGAAGGGAATATTACTTATTTGTTTTCTACCTTTTTGTCGTTGTAAGAAAGTTTTTAAACAATTTGAAGCCTATTTTATAATTTTATTGCATCACACTTTGATGTTTAATTGACCAATGACGTGTCCAACTAATTTTATTTTAAATCAACGCGCAATTACTTTTTTTTATATTATTATATAGTACCTTTTCCCTACTTAATCCTTTTATTAAACCCAATATTAAACCCAGCAACATTTAAAGCAGTCTGTTTTTGATTTTATTAAACCCAATATTAAATCCAGCAACATTTAAAGCAGTCTGTTTTTGAGTTTATCAAGGAGAGGAAATAAAGAGAAATAATTTTTTTCCTCGATTTTTTTAGTTAAATGAAACAAGAAAACCTAACTTTTGTTTGTTTTCTTTTAAATTCTTTTGTTTCCTTTCTAGAAAAAATTCGTGATCAGGACGTTAGTCTTTACCTTTTATTTTAAGATATAGAAACCTTTGCAAATATAGGCTTGGGCTTGGAAGTAGGGTTCTCAATAGGGCAGATTGGATTGGATTGGATTTTTTAAAAATCTGAACTTACCCGTATACCTAGTAAGATAAGGGTTGGGATGGGGTATGGTAGGGTAGGGTAGGTAAGGGTAGGGATGGGGTATGGTAGGGTAGAGTAGGGTTAGGGTGGGGGTTAGGGTGGGTAGGTAGGGTTAGGGTGGGGGTTATGGTGGGGGTTATGGTGGGTAGGTAGGGTGGGGGTAGGGTAGGGATGGGGTGGGGTATAGTAGGGTAGGGTTAGGGTAGGTAGGTGGGGTGGGGTAGGGTAGGAGTGGCGTAGGGGTGGTGGGAATGCGGTAGGGTAGGTTGGGGATAGGGAGCGGGTAAGGAGGGTAGGGTAGGGGTGGGTAGGGATGGGATGTGGGTAAATAGGGTAGGTTATGGTAGGGGTAGGGTAATGTAGGGGGTGGATAGGGTAAGATAGAAGGTGAGGGTAGGGTAGAGGCAGGGTGAAGGCCCCTAGGGTGAGGATGGGGTAGGGTATGGTGAGGGTTAGGGTGGGTAGGTAGGGTAGGGTGGGGTGGGTTGGTTGGGTGGGTGTGGGTAGGTTGGGTGGGTGGAGTAGGGTAGGGGTAAGGGTAGTAGGTGTGGGGGTAATATGGTAATTTGAAGATTCACTTGTTTATAGGATTTGAAAATACTAGGGGGGTGGGAGGATTTATAAAATCTCATGTGTAAAGCATTTGGTAGGATTTCCAGGAAATCATATCATTTGAAATATTTTACTTTTTTCCAAACAAACACAGGATTTCCCAGGATTTAAAATCCTAATCCTAGAAAATTTCAGAAAATACCACGAAACAAACAGGAACTTAGGTTATTAGGTTTTATTTTGGGTATGTATTGTTTAGTAGATATAGTGTTTTATACATTGTTTTATCATAGAGTTCACTAGTAAACAATATTTAAAAATTTATTATTACATATAAGTTGATATTTTTATAGTTTATTCATCATCGAACAAATTTAATATTGGTGTATGTGTTCATATAAGAATAAGAAAAATAAGTTTAATTTTTGAATTTTATTGTACTATTTATTATTAAACAATTTTGTGTGTGTCCTAATATTAAAAACAACCTCTGTTAACTAGTAAATTGAAGTACCTATAGAAAAATAATGAATAAACGTTAAGTTTAGTATTGAACATAGTGAAGGGAAATGTAGGGGAAAAACAAAAAAAAAAACTTTGTATCACTAAGTTTACTAAAAAAACAGTGTTTATTAATGAACAATGCGGAATAAACACAGTAATGATGAAAACTCCTAAATATTTTGGGTTTGTTTACCGATAAACTCCGTAAAATTAATAATTTACTATTAATTATTTTTTTAATTTATTTTGTTTATTCAAAATTCAGGTGAGAGAAAAATAAGAGAGAGAAAAGTTTTGTTTACTATTACACCATTTTTAATTTTAAAAACCAAAAAGCCATAATTAATATAGACAATTAGACAAATACCAATAAGTGACTAGGATTACTTCTCGCAAATAAAACAATTTTCGCTTAAACACTCTCATATACATATATATATATATGTATGTATGTATGTATATATATATATGTATGTATGTATTAAACTCTTGCAAATCTTATTGTTTATTATTTAAATAAATAAGAACTTAATAAATTAAAACTCACAAATTTCTAGAATGTTACACTAACAAAGCATGGATTGAAACCTGAATAAAGAACCTAGGGTCGACATCCATTCCCACATTTGCAAACCCAAAATGAGTCCAAGAGGTATATTAAAATAGGAAAACCTAAAACCCAATAGGCCCAGTTGAAACCAAATCATGGCTTCATGTTTGTGTAAATATTTGCTTATGTAAAATACATACGTGTGATTAACACATATGCGATTCAAACACACATTCACACATTTGCGATTCAAACACAGATTGAAAACTAAAAAGCATCAAATTCACATACAGAAATATAAATATGAAAATTCAAAAAAAGATCTGTTCGTAAATAAATATAGAGAGATTATACATCTTTAATGTGGTAGTGACACTCGCGTTGACAACGAAAGGTGACGGTGGCAATCAAAGCATTGGTGGGTGACAGTGGTAGAATGAGAGGGGGAGGGTGACAGTGGTAAAATGAAAGGGGGAAGGTGACGATGGTGGAGTTGCTTTGATAAATGAGAATCCATACCCTGTTTCCCACATCGGGAATGCACCTCTGTCGATATTCAATTTATCTTGCAATTTCTTCTTTATTAATTTAGATACTCGTCATCGTCCTGCCGATTCCACCAACGCGTTCAATAGGGGCTTAGCGAGTGTTTGAAATTTTCTAGGAATGGTCAAGGCTATTATGCATTATGGATTTTATTATAAAAATAATATTAAAATTATTATCTTCTTAAATCTTAAAAAATAATTTTTGTCCACACTGAATTACAAATATTATATTTACGCTTTATTACATTTTAAAATATTCATTTAACCAAATTATTAGTTTTATTATTTTAAAATATTTTATAATCATTTTAAATTCTTTTTAATTATAACCAATAAATACTTAACTGAATTGCCGCTTATTGTAATAATAATGAATGATGACTTCTACAAGAAATACAATCATGTCTTTATTATGATACTACGTTTCCACCATCACATTTATCCTTCTCACATCGCCTCTTCCACAACTGATTTGGGTATTAACACCATCTTTCCCTATTGTATTTATCTCATTGTTTTTTCATATTTTATAATTATTTAATATTTTTATCAGTTTTTTTAAGCAATTTTTTTTTTCTAAATTTCAATTTCTCCACACTACCCAAGTCACCTCTAGGCACTAGGCAGTACGATCGAGAACATTAAACATATGTGATTGTGTGTGTGAGCCCCAGAATTACACTCCAAATTGCTGCTTACCGCTCAAGACTCAAGTGCTCAATCCTCAATCATCAAGCTCTGGAAATCGATTTCATCTCGAAATCTCAAGCTCTCGATTGCACATTGTTATCTTGAAATCTCAAATCAGTATCTTAGTAAAAGAGATGCGGTGGTGAAGATCGACGGCCACCATACTTACGACTTCGGTGAGAGATAGCGATTAGCAGTATGAGGTTTAAGAGCTGTAAAAAAAGGGGAGAAAATTAGTAGAATTTCTTACTCTCTTCCGAACTGAGATATTTTACCCAACAATGGAAGGGCTTAAATGTGAAAAAAAACACGACCCATTACTATTAAGCTCTTAAATTTATAGAAAAAAAGCAGCCACACACAGAAGCAAAGTCGGCTACTCTCTCGCTTTCTACCAAATCTTTTATCTCAGGTTTGCCAACCGCCATTGATTTTCCTTTTCTTTTTGTTAATCTGGATTAATCTAAGGTGCTTTTACCATTTTCGTCGGAATTCATTAAGCTCTATGATTCTAAGATCTACTAAGATTTTGAGATCTCTTCATAAATCTATGCTCCATGTCTATACGTTTTTACGTGCACACAAATCGAGTATCCCTGTGTTATGGTATGCTTGTAAATGAGCTAATGATGGTTCATTGTTTGAGCTTTCATTTTCTACCTTTAGTTTATGATGAGTTAAACAGCATGGATTTGGTGGCGTTAGTGTAATAGTTCAGTTAGGAATTATAAAGTTTTTATCTTCCATAGTTGATGTTTTTGGATTCAGATGTGTTAAGAGTTGTTGTTTGATGCACATGTTGCTTCCATCTTGCTGAGTTATGATTTGGTGATGCTGTGAAGTTTTTTTGGTAGCTTATTTTATATAGAAATCTAATTATCATCAGACATAGCTGCTACTATTTTGAAATTGTGATTTGAATCTCTAGAACTTCATAGTCATATAGGTTGATGAATTCATATTACATCTACTTGTTAGAAGAGAAGCTGTAAACATCTGGGATCTCCAATAATAAAACCGGGGACAAAGTACATATTGCATGACAGTTAGTTGATATTTAGCCTTGTGTGTGTTCAGACGTTCAAAAAAAAAAAAAAAGGTTTTAGCGTTAGCCTCGTCATAGTTTAACAGAACCCTTTCATCAAAATCATGTTGGAATTATCATATATCCTTTTCTTTTCTCCAGAATTCTAAAATACACCAGAGGCAGAGGCTTTGTGAACCACGATTCGTTTAAAAGGTTCAGAATGAATTTCACTCTATGCTCAAATCCTTCAGAGATCACATCCCCTTGTTTAGAAAAACCACAAAGCATAAGCATAAATAAACCATTGTCCACATCTTCAATCAGGGCTGGTCAGTTGGCCAACAAAGACAGTATCCAATTGTCTAATCATGATGCTAGAAAGGCGGTGCTTTCAAGTCAATATGTATCAGGTCAAGTGGATGGAACACATGTTATGGGAAAGCCATTGTCGAAGCCAAAACAGAAGTTGGAATTTATCAGGACACTGTTGATTGACAATTATGACAGCTACACATACAATATATATCAAGAGTTGTCTGTTGTCAATGGAAGTAAGCTCTCTTCATTTATCTATGCTTATTCTATCTTAATTATTAAACCGGAATATTTTTCATGTTTTATAGTACCTCCTGTTGTGGTGCGTAATGATGAATGGACGTGGGAGGAGGCATGTTATTACATTTACGAAGAGAGAGCCTTTGATAACATCGTCATATCACCAGGTCCGGGGTCACCAGCATGCCCTACTGATATAGGTAAGACGTTGTGCTTGGCATATAAGTACTTAAATCATAATGTTTCAGAATGTAGTTCCAGTCCAAAATTATAATATCTCATGATTACTTTTCTCAAGGATTATTGTTGATAGGCTTTGTAATAATATCAATGAAATAAGGGATAATCTAATACAAGGGCGAAAAAAAGAGAAAAAAAAATCTGACCTTTGATTTTTTGGAGTTGACAGGGATTTGTCTCAAGTTGCTGCTAGAGTGTGGAGATATTCCAATCTTGGGTGTTTGTCTTGGACATCAGGTGTTGTTTTATGTTGGTTATCATACTCTTCCTTTCAGTATCTTTCAAGTAATTTGTCTGCTAACAACATGCATTAGTCAACTGTTGATCTTGATTATGATACACGTTTACCAAAAACTTGAAATTCATGTGTATTCTCTTAAGATTGTTCTCTAGGTTCAGATGTACATACTCCACCTTTTTGGTTGATATTGGTATTTTCAAGCCATCATACTAGGAAACTGAAGTCTTCTGATAGGAATTTCTGTGTGAGTCCCATTTTATTTAATAATATTGTAGAGTGTTTTTGCTATGTGATATGTGGCATCAGTTTTAGTATTTGTCTTTCCAAGAGTGACCCTGGCCTCCCCCTTTTTTGTTTCAACTATTTGAACAAATGTCTCCATTCTATCTTGATTCAGATCTGTATAACTCTGACTACAATATTTTCACCTTGTTTATTTTAGTAACTTTTTTATGTAAAAGCATAAGAGTTCAAGAGGTGGAAATTTCAATCCCTCCATTTGTAACGATTCGATTTGGGTTATGTTTTATCTCTAATGGGTGAAACAAGTTAAATAAACAATAAAGCTTAAATAGAAACAGGTCAAACATCATTACATCGCCCAAATTGACGTTTAATTGCAGAAAACCTCCTAAAGTATTTTATTCTAAAAATTATATTATTATTGAAATAGCATGATCTTTGTAATCATATATGACACACTAATCGCTTATAGCAAAAAGGAAAATCTATTCTGGCCCAAATCCATTTTGACCTTGTTATCCAACCAGCCCGATTTATTTTGCCACCTCAAACTGCCTATATTGTTTTTCTTGGGTTTTCTTGTGTTCTCATCATATTAGATGCTATTACAGGCCTTAGGATATGTGCATGGTGCAGAGGTTGTTCACGCCTTTGAACCTGTTCACGGGCGTTTGAGGTATAGAAACTGTAATATTTTGGCTTTTTACCATTATGGCTCATACAAATAAACATCATTATCGTATTGTGCTTTAGTTAGTTTAATCGTTTTCTCTATTGTATTATATCATAACACTCTACCTTGGTAGGCAGTTAGGTTTTTATGATCACTATTGGTTTATTCTCATACCTTTCTTCTTTAGTGAAATTCAGCATAATGGATGCAGCCTGTTCCATGGTATTCCATCCGGAAGAAATTCTGGTTTTAAGGTCAGTTTTATGTATGTATGCGATTCAACGTGCACAATTTTCTTTATTGGGAGTTTCAGGACTCACGAAAGCTCTTATGCATTTGCATGATCTATGATAAAACTTAAGCCCGCTTATATTAAAATATTAAAGCAATGGTTAGCTCATGGAGCTTTTTGATGACCATAATTTCTGAACTGATGCAGGTCGTTCGATATCATTCCCTTGTGATTGATGCAAAATCACTTCCAAAGGAACTCATACCCTTAGCATGGACCTGTTCCACTGACACAATTCCATCTCTGGTTGACCAAAAGTCAACCCCTGATGCTTATGAAAGTCAACTTGACCAGGAAATGCCTCTTAATTCATTTTCTAAAGTTCTCATGGGTATCATGCACTCCACAAGACCTCATTACGGTTTGCAGGTGGGCCTTGATCTTTGTTTGCATTACCATTCTCTCTCACTTGTGAGCCAAGTCATATTTACCCCTTGAACTGCAGTTTCATCCTGAGAGCATTGCCACCTGTCATGGGAGTCGGATATTCAAAAATTTCAGAGATATTACTGAAGATTTTTGGGGCTCGAAAGACTCTTCCATCATTAATGAAAGAAAATTACAGGATAATGGTAAACTACTTATATAAATAAACCATTTCCATTTATTGGTTTGGTACTTAAGTTGCTCATAGTAAATAAACTTTAATTAGCATGCATGCAGATGGGAAATGGAAGCTGGCAGTTCAAAGAAAACGCTAGAAGTGCGTATCTGTCTATTCTTGATACAGAATATGTCAACAAGTATAAGATGGTAAAATCGTCAAAATTGAGAAATGGTATCAAGTTTTTGAAGTTACAATGGAGGAAACTTGAAAATTTATCTTGTCAAGTTGGTGGTCCAAAAAACATATTTCTTAACGTTTTTGGAGACAGGAAGGCTGAAGACACGTTTTGGCTTGACAGCTCCTCTACCGAAAAGGTCTATTTCTTGCTTTAAATTCGTTTAGCCATTTGTCATTGCATTGTTATATGGCTAGAACAACACTTACTTTATCCTATCAGTTTAGCTTGCACTACACAATGTGCGTGTTTTAAGGAATTAGTGTTATGAGTTATGACACCATTCATTAATTTTTACTATATTTATGCTTATTATGCAGAGAAGAGCAAGATTTTCATTTATGGGTGGAAAAGGTGGACCTCTTTGGAAGCAGATAACTTTTAGATTGTCAGATGCAAGGTTTGAATGGATTTGCTATCAGTTGATTGGAATATTACAACATTCTTTGAACTTTCAGTAATGTATTCGAGTTATTTTACTGTATGGTTTTTCTCTCTTTTTTTTCTAGTGAGGTTACATGTACAAGTGGAGGTCATATTTCAATTGAAGATGCTCAAGGATCAACTGCAACCACTTTTCTGGAAGATGGCTTCTTCCATTATATGAATAAGGCATGAAGCAAAAATCTGGACTCCCTCTTTCATGTGACACTCACACACTGAATTTTTTATAATTGTTGCTGACTTGTCATACCTGTTATCAGGAACTTCAATCTATTCATTACGATGAAAAAGATTTTGAAGGATTACCATTTGAGTTTTATGGTGGATACATTGGCTATCTTGGGTATGTAAAACTGGCTGTTCAAACTAGAGGTGGTAGTTTTGACCAATTTACTTGTGACCGGGTCGATTTGGGTTATGATTTTGCTTCTAGTGGGTCATACAAGTAAAATTAAGATAACAAAACTATGCTAATATGGAATTGGGTTGATTGACTTGAAGATCACCCAACTTGTAACTTTTGTGCATAAAACTTTGGGCGAATAATGGTTTAACCAACAAAGTTTTTGTTCAATTTAGGTTTAACCATCAAAGTTTTTTCCTAAACGATTTACCATAAAGTTTTAAATTTGATATGACTTAAACCTCAAAGTTTTTTTCAAATGGTTAACACCTTGAAGTTTTGTTAAAAAAACTTATTAATCACTTAAGTTTTGAATGGTTTTCGGTTTTACCCTCTCTACATGATTATTCATTTTAGTTTTATTAAAAAGTTAACAAAACGTAGAGGGTTAAACCATTTTTTAACAAAAATTTAAGGGTTAAATCGTTTGGAAAAAAACATTAAGGTTTAAACCAAAGTGAAGGTATAATTTTGAGAATTAAATCATAACAAATTCAAACTTTATGGTAAAACTATTGAAAAAAAAAACTTTGATGATTAAACCGAAACTGAACCAAAACTTTGATGGTTAAGTCATTATTGACCCTAAAACTTTTAAATAATGTTTATTAACTATTTTACCTTATTGTTGTAATAATCTATTATTGTAATCACACACTTCTTTTCTTAATTGAAAATTTAGGATTTCTTTGTACAAAGTGTTTCACGATTCAGGTTAACCTGACACAGCCCATACAAAAACTATCCATTGTGTCACGTCTAGCTGGAACAATCAATGAGTCTTGGCTTCTTCATGTCATGTTTTACAAAGTTAAATAAGTTCAAGTTTTCACATGCAGGTATGGCCTTAAAGTTGAATGTGGTGTACCATATAATCGTCACGTGTCTGGAACACCAGATGCATGCTTTTTCTTTGCAGACAATCTTATAGTCTTAGATCATTCCACTGATGACATATACATTCTCTCGATAAATGACCAAACCACAGAAACGACAACGTGGTTAAATGATGTTGAGCAAAAGCTATTCAGTTTAAAAACTTCTGCTCACAAATCTTTCTTATCTCAAACATCTGTCCAGCCCAAAAGTAACTCGCTGAAAACGGGCTTCCTTTCTGACAAAAGTAGAGAGCAGTACATGGAAGATGTGGAGAAATGTCAGAAATTCATTAAAGATGGAGAAAGCTACGAGTTATGCCTGACAACTCAGATGAGAAAGAAAATAGGAGAAGTTGATCCTTTGAGGCTATATCTCCACCTAAGAGATAAAAATCCCGCTCCATATGCCGCTTGGCTTAATTTTTCAACAGAAAATTTGACTATCTGCTGTTCTTCCCCTGAGAGATTTTTAAGGTTAGATAGAGATGGTATTCTGGAAGCAAAACCTATTAAAGGTACTATTGCTCGTGGCTCCACACCCAGTGAAGATGAGATGCTTAGATCCCAACTACAACACAGGTATTGCATTGTCAGTTAGCTTTTTTTTTTCTTTATTATTGGGATTGTCGATGCTTAAATGATAGGGGTGGGAAACTTGGCGGGATTGGGCAACTGGTCAAAAGGGTTTCGGGTTAGGTTGGGTTAGTTTGGAAACAATTTTTTTGTGTCTTTTTAAAAAACTTTCTATAATAGCTTGTGTTAATATAATTACAAAAACTATTATGTTACAAGAATTATTTAACTTTTCGAAAAAAAACAAGAAATATTTAGGATGTTGTATGCATAAAAAATTTACACTTTAGACAACTTTAAACCTTTGATCTGATGATTTATTTTACCATTTGACCTATCAGAGATAAAACATAACCCAAATCAACTTAGTCATAAGTAAACGTGTCAAAACTGTTACCTTAATAAAGTTACCCTTAATTAATGACGGAAGATCCAGAAATGGTAACTTAAGTGCTTAACCACTCTTTATTAAACCTTATTTGAGGAAGAAACTTAAGTCAAGAGTTTTCATTTAGGTTTGTAAACTTAAACTCTTGTTTATTCACCAAATCCCTTTCTGGGTACGTCAGGGGTGCAGTGGATGGGCGTTGACGCCTGACGGTATTACCCAAATAATAAACACCAGTATTGATGAATAGGAATACAGGAAAGGCGATGTGGATCTCTTGAGAAGATTGAAATTTTAAGTTAGAGACTAAAACTATAAATCTGTAATATAGGTTGTCTATAAGTGGCAATTTCAGCCCATTTGATTATGAATCAGTAGATTTAGGTAGTCTCTAATGGGGTAATAAAAAAACAAGAAAAATTAGCTACCAAAGGAAGCTACTCAAATGGTCGAAAGGCACCAAACATACTACATACAACCTACTAAATCACTTTATTCAGAAACTTAGATTACAATTTCAATAATGATATATGCTTGAAACCGCATTTGACGGAGATTTAATGATTTTTTAAATATAGCCTGCATTGTGCTTCAGGTCAGCTTGGCCCTGCGTTTTCAGCCTGTATCAAAATTTTATCCAATCCTGTTACCCACCTGTCCAACACTCCAACCTACCCATTTTCTACTTTTAGCTATGCCTTATGCCTGGAATCAGAACATAGATTTGAGATGAAAACAAAAATTTTTAGACAGGTTATATTAATAGGATGCACCAAGCAAAAAGCAGAACAAAAAACTCAGGATTAAGGGTGTGGTTTATCTATTTATTGTATGTTAAATGACACGTTCTTGGTGGTTTAGTTGTAAATGTGTATACATACGCATCATATCATCGATTCTATGAATGCACCCACACATCTCCATACCCGTATCCTTGCAACTTCTTGATGGCCACCTGTCTATGATTCTCATTCTGTCATTTGTTTTTCAACAGTGAAAAAGATCAAGCAGAAAATCTGATGATTGTTGATCTTTTAAGGAACGACCTGGGTCGTGTTTGTGAACCTGGGTCTGTACACGTCCCCTGTCTCATGGACGTTGAAACATACGCAACTGTTCACACCATGGTAAGCACAATCCGAGGAAAGAAGAAGTCAAATCTAAGTGCAATCGATTGTGTTAGAGCAGCATTCCCTGGTGGATCAATGACTGGTGCACCCAAATTGCGATCAATGGAACTCCTTGATTCTCTTGAAAGTTGCTCCAGAGGCATCTACTCTGGGTGCATTGGATTTTTTTCTTACAACCAAACATTCGATCTTAACATTGTAATACGAACTGTGGTTCTTCACCAAGGTGAAGCTACAATTGGTGCAGGTGGTGCCATTGTGGCTCTCTCTAGTCCCGAAGAAGAGTACAAAGAAATGGTTCTGAAAGCAAGAGCTCCAGTCAATTCTGTGATGGAATTTGAACATAAATCCTTGGAACACTAGGTAAACTTT
This sequence comes from Dittrichia graveolens, assembly GCA_038502395.1. NCBI lineage: Eukaryota > Viridiplantae > Streptophyta > Magnoliopsida > Asterales > Asteraceae > Dittrichia > Dittrichia graveolens. Next base: position 77,948,583 of record JARJIL010000001.1, on the reverse strand, counting down.
ACACAGTCAAAATTTTACTTGGTCCTATGTTTGAAGAATGGTCAACAGAATATCTGCAGTCATTTCTCATACCGATCTTCGATCTCTAAAGTTATAGCTATAGTGAAACAATCTCAAAAATTATAGTTATAGTAAATTGATTCATACAGTAGGTTTCATTCCACTTCAGAATTAGAATTGTGATTAGATATGGGACCTGTATGTTATTTTCTAGTTTGTGGCTGCTGTTGCTTTTAGACAGGTGGCCAACTGCCAACTTGAAACTTTGGCACACCTGAAATTCAAAGGGTTCCATAAACCTTCCTCCATGTTCATTCTACTTATTTGAAGGATTTGTATTTGAGCTGATTGGTATCTAAACAAGTCTTGAAATTGAATGGTTGTACGAAGATTCGATATTTACATGCGATTGCTTGCTTGCGTGTGTATTATTTTAGCCTCCTCTTCTCAGGTGAACAGATTTCTTGATGGATTAAGCTTTGTTGATGGGAAAAATGGATGAAAGTTATATAAACGAAAGTTATATAAACGAGAGTTAACCTTAATCCTAATTTTTATAGGATTGCTCTAATATAAACACTACTAGGTAAGTCACCTGCGTAATACATGGGCGTGGAGAAATAACTTATGTAAGATAGTAACCAACGTATTTAGAGAATAGTGCTTATATTATAGAGAAAATTTGTTTAATATACGCCCGGGTTGGGGGTGGGGGGGAATATTTGATGAAAATAGTAATGAATATTAACTATGAATAGTAATGGTACTTTTTTGTATGCAACATTCATGATTTTTTAAGTTGGTATACCATTATTGTTAATTATAAGTACTTTCAATTCTTTCTTACTTGTGACACAAGATATAGCAACATATAATTAGTCATGATCATCTAAAGAAAATTATAAATATTATTGAATTTGTGCTTATTTATTGTCATGGTGATAAGACGAAGATAACACATATGAAAGTAGAATGCAACAAAAAGGTAAAGTACCTTTACAAAGATGTGTATATATAATGAATTATAACTATTTTGAAAAGGATTACTAAAGGGATGTCGTTATTGTAAGCCAAAAGGGAAATTATGCAACTGTAGTTGCATATTTAATAAAATAAGTCCTTAGTTTGTAGTTCATATATGAAAAGTATTGGTATAATTGTTACTCATGAATAATTATCATAGAAGCATTACAAAAGCAACTGCATGTAAAATATAATATCTATGTAAATTTAATACTATATATATATTAATATAATATAAATTGAATACCGATAAAGAATATGCTATGGATAAGTTTTACTAAATAATCAGCTCAATGGGTTTCCCAATGGACCAAGGCCTGTTAGCTTAGAGAATGATATATAATTATATACAGCTGATTGAGGGGGAAATAAGGCATCAAGAGTTATTTTCAGATTGGAGTATTCGGCTCTTTGAGCTTGGGCAGGAAGACAACGTAGTCGGGTCTTCTCTGATTAGGCAGGGGAGATTCATCTTATTGATCTCCCTCTGATTTTACGTATTCTTCATCTTTTTTGTTCTTATAATCTCATCAATTTCAGTACCTAATATACATATTGATTTCCTATTCCTATTCCTATTCCTGTCCATGTTCTATTTTATCTATTTGTTGAATCGATTCCTATCAAATACTTATTTTGTGTAACAAATAATAGTCTTATAAAATGTGATATCTACGTAATTGTGAAATTAACATTTATAAGAATATAATTTAATGTTAGTATTAAAATTATGAAGATATAGATATGGATAGAATTAAAGCTAGCATCGTTTGATTAAGAATATATGTGTCGATGAACATTATCGATGACATGTGTTTTCAAGCAAAGAAATATAAAATTCAAATGTAAGCCATGAATTAGTTTGAACTCTAAAATTTAAAATTGATTCCTCAATTTTAAATAAATGGATGATTAAGATTGTATAATTAAAATTGATTTGTTAATTGATTTGCTAAGATTGTCTAATAGATTTTTTTTCTCAATTAGTCTTTTATTTATATTACAAGATAAATATAACTCTATGAAATTATAAACCTATTTCGTCAAAATTTTAAAAAAATCTCTTTATAGTTTTCAGCCATTGATTATGCATATTTGTTGTGATATACCAACCACGTAAAATCCTTGTATCATAAAAGACAAATTGAATGATCTTTGTACGCACGTGTGAATTTAAAAAAATTGTGCAAATGTAATGTGTGATAAAGCATAAATGAATATATAAAACATAGTAACAACACGTAATCATACCCATACAAAGATGAACTAATAAAATAATATATTTATTAAATGCTTGAATATTGAAATTAAGACGGGTTTCATATTTAATTTATACTAGATTTATAGTTTTATTTGTCGGGTTACCATCAACGTCAAAAAGAAGACCTTTAAGCTCTTTTTGCCTGTGATAAGAGAAACCACGACATAAAACTTTTCATATGAAAAAACTAGACATCTAAAAAACAATCCAACTTGACATAGTAATTGACCTTGACTTTCATTAACTATAATCCTCGAAAATGATTTTTTTTAGTCCCACATCTAATGTAAATCACAAACAAAACAAACAAAAACTCATATCTAAATAAATAGATGATAGAAGATGTTCCTTATCACAAACTAAAACTGATAAAATTGTATCTAGCAATTCAAAAGCAATGCACAGATGTCATATATATATATATGTGTGTGTATATATAGTAAAAAAATTATGTTTATGTATCCTAATTGTAGATGCTACATAAAAATTGATTACTTTAGTGGTATTTGAGATATAATAATTATTTAAGATTCAAACTTTGAAATTTCAGTTCAAATAAATCAAACATAACATACAAAATTAACGCTATAAAGTATCAAAGCACCAAAAAAATTAAGATTTAAATAAGATCAAATAAATCAAATCATTATCAAGTAGAGTATACATGAAAGTATAAAGAAAAATTAAGTTATAATTAACCATAATTTCTAATTGTTATTTTGGTTTAACATAGAGAAACTTTTAAATTTTAATAATTGAATGAATTAAATTGAAGTACAAATACTCGACAATCTGATCATAAATATAATTCTACTATAATATGCTAAGTCTAACAACTCATATATAATATACTAAGCCTAACAATCAGTACAAACTAAGAACACTCTAATAAAACAAAATTACTAGTCTGTAATGTAACACATTCATGTCAATCCGTGCTTCCAATTTCTTTCAAAAGGTGTACAATGTAAGTGTGAGAGTTTATTGATAAAAGATTAAAATAGTAACCTACATATTTAAAAACTTTTGATTCTTTGATTCATTTTAAGAATCATATCATTAGATAATAGATCATGAACGAAATCCTTCAACTATTTAAATTAAAATAGATGTTGTATTTATGTACAAATATAACAAAGTCTTTAATAAAATTAACCTTTGGAACTATTTTAACATATACAATACACATATGTAAGAAATAACCTCATCCATATCCTTGTTATTAAGAAGACGGCCAAGATGACGACACAAGGTAAAGCCTTAGAACCCAAATCAAAAAATAATCCATTATAAACCCTTATCTATGCAATAATCCAAGGATGGCTTTTGTGTACCTTAAATTTGTTATGAAGAAATCAAATTATTAACCTATGGATGTTTTTTGTTTATTTTTTAAATTTTCGTGCTTATGATATGCCATTTTAAAACCATGCTCAAATCTCTCTTATTATGAAGTAACACATTAATCACAACCGAAAAGATAGGCAGGAATAAAAATATTGAATGGAATTATTTACAAATTACAATAAAGAAGAGTTTGAAGATTATGCTTACCAAACACCTATGGAGAATATAGAGTTGAAGATAAATGCTAAAATGACCCGTTTATAGTTGTTTATACAAATCAATGAACAATTGCTAAGTTGCATACTCAATTATGAAAAAACATAAGAGACCTTTTAAATATAACTTAAATACAAAAATCAGGAAATTATTCATGCTTACAATTTAAAAATGACGATTAGTAGAGGAGATTATATGCTCATATGTAACGTCAACTTTAACACAACAAACTTCTTTATTCCCTAAAAATTCATAAATTATAAAATGGTCAAAAATCAATATTGCTAGCTTACAAATCATCGTCGGTTGGAACCGCTCCACTCCTTAGGCTCCATGTCACTTTACAATTTAAAAAAATCAAAATTAAAAGAGTAAGATTTAAAACAAAATTAGAATGGAGGTTGCTAGAGGAGAGAACAATTAGCAATAGAGAAGCCGATTACCCATAACTTGGTTGTGGAAGGAGAACCGAAGGGGAAGAGTAGTGGATTAGGTATTTTAGCATTGGAGAATCAGATGAAGAAATCGATTAATTTAAATGGCTGAATGTGTAAAATGAGACCATGAAGGTGTGGTATAACGAAATCGGGTAAAGCAAAATCGGATCACCTTATTCTTTTAACCACCCGCTTTTTTAAAGAATTTTCCATGGGAAATTGTAAATAGGATTAGGTGGAAAAGGAAAAATTAGATGCTAATTTTGCATCAAAAGTCAAAATTGAGAAAAATTAAGGATTTCTATTGGTTGAATTGGAGATAATTAAGGAAAAGGGATTTTGAATTTTTTTCTTTTAGTTAAGAGTAGGATAGACTTTTTTTCTAATAAAAAATTTAAAAATTATTATTATTTAAAAATGTGTTAGATTACGGTAAAATTACATCAAAACGTAGATATAAATGAGACAGTCGTAAATATATAATTACTTTTAAACCAATCATTATACATTGAAAGTTATGAAAAACTATAAACATATAGAATTAAATACATTTTTAACTATAAATACATAATTTATACAAAACACTCATTATATATTTTCTTATAGCCCATCATAATTCATAAAAACACGCCGGGAGCAAAATTCGTAAAATTAGGTGTTAAATTGCATAAAAAGTCAAAATTGAAGTGAAATTAGAAGTGTTAGACGGGTTGAAATAGAGATAATTAAGGAAAGTTGAATTTGAATTTTTTTTACTTCAATATAGAGTAGAATAGTTAATTCTATAGACTTTATTGAAATAAAAAAATGCTTAAAATATAATTAAAATAAATATGAACTAACAAACATTATATTGGATAAGAAAACACATTAAAACTAAATTTATTAAAATATAAGTTATTTGAGATTTAGAATATAGGTTCTTGTACGTGATGTATTCCACCAAACCGAAGCGAAGATTGCTAAGAATTTCTTTCGAACATAATTGAAGAACAATTGTTGTAGATATATCATTGTTAGGAGATGGTGGAATATCGTTTTCATCAAATTCTCATATTGCATGATTTTCATCTCGTAAAATCATATTATGTAATATGATGCATATGTATATCATATTTTTTTGGAGACCATGATTGTGATGGGTTTTGCGATATTCTCCAATGCCCCTTGGGTCACCAAATGCTCATTCAACATCTTTTCTCGTAGCCTCTTGTGCTCGCTTGAAGCTTTACCGTTTCTCAGCCTATGGGTGTATAGACATTCTAACGAATAAAGTACAGTTAGAATATATCTCTGAAAGATAATACACATACTTGTATGAAACTTTGTTAACCTCAAAAGGACATGAATGAGTGTCAAATCTATAGATGATACAAAACTACTACTTCTACCATTGTCATTAGGTATTTGTGACTAGGTCCCATGTGATAACAAGCTATAAGGCATTTTTTCATGTCCAATGTTTATAGTCAATGCACTCTATCTCTCCGTACTTTTTTTCTTTTTCCACACCCAACTTTCCATGCCCAATTTTTCCACAAGACAATGGTGTGCACCTATGTGATATCCGTATCCGGGTGTTGCGAAATAGATATCTCAAATTTAAAATCAAAACCTTAGATTATGTTCTTATATTTTTTTCTTAAGTTTTAGTTATGCTAGTTAGGTGATTATTTAAATAAGTTAACTACTCCGTAAATAATCTTGTCTTTATTTCTGTTTTAGGACACCTCCATTTATTTCCTAAACAATCTTATCTTATATTTATTTTTTTTTAAACTAATTTGAATTCGAAGTTACAAATGTATCTAGACATCTACATTTGTAACAAATAAAAACACAAAAAGAGTTTATCTCATAATATGGTAAAAAATGTTAACCAAAAAGACCTTATTGATTCTAATTCACTATCATTAACCAAACGTAATATTAATATATTTCCCATAAAGATGTTACTAAATAGACATCACAACTTTGAAATTTAAGTCATCAATAATTTTCTTATATTTTCTTCTAAATTTAGTTAGGTGGTTATTAATGTAATTTAACCACTCTCTAAATAATATTGCTTTTATGTATTTGATTTATCTAATCACTTTCTATCTGTTAGTCCACCATTTTTACTAGTTGGAGTATCATAGGAGGGACTATAACAATTTCGGATAAACCCAAAATAATAGCAAGATGAACCAAAAAGTCTTACCAGAGGAACTTAACATAATTTATGTCATGATAGAATGGATGAATTGTGTAATTTGTTGTCTTTCTCACAAGATATTTAAGGTTATGCCATAATTTTATATCTATGACATTTTAAATTAATAAAACAAATCATATTAAAAAAGACAAGACTGAAATAATAGAATAAATAATATGTAAAAAAAGATTAAAATAATAAAATAATAATATTGACAAGATTGAAATAATTAAAAGATTAATATTAAAAAAATTATTAGAAAGTGGTTAAATGTGTCTTAAAACAGCAATAAAAAATGATTAGTTATGATATGGTGTCTTTTTAGCAATGTTTTAAGACCCGAGTTTTTAGTTGACTCGGTCTTCTCAGCGGGTCACGGGTCAACTGGCTCAACTGGCGGATCAACCCTTTTCCAGATTTTTTTAAATATATATGCATATGTGTGTGTATGTATGTATGTATGTATGTATGTATGTATGTATACAAACTTGGAAAGAATCACTAATTTGTCAATAAATTAAATAATCTATCAAGCATTTAAGAAGTTAATGATATTGAAAATTCTGTCGAGAGGGTTTATTGAAAATAAAAAGGGTTTAGTATCTAAAAGTGTATCGAAGTTGTCACTTTTGTGTATATCCAACTTTTAAAACTACCATTTAATGTATTGAACTTTCTATAACTACCAAATGATGTATTCAACCTGCGATAGAAGGTTAAAGGGTGCCATGTCACCGGTTTTGATGATGTGTTAGGTGATATGGCATGTGACCTGGATTTTCAAATTTAATAGAAATTCAAATAAGATGAATATTTATTTTTAATAATAATAATAATAATAATAATAATAATAATAATAATAATAATCATAATCATAATCATAATAATAATGAAGACATCTGGAACATATCTTTGATGCTTTGGTTTTGATACTTCCGTCGACCACCACCACATTTGACCGCTCCACCTTCCGGCAACCACCACTACCGATAGCTTTGTTCCTCGATTAAAGGCCGAGCACCGCTCCACCACCTTCTGGCAACCACCACCACCGCTCCACCACGTTTTCGAGCTCCGGTTAAAGGTCGACCACCACCATTAAAGGCGAGTATGCTTATGTTAATCGATTTAGGGTCATCGATCGATATTGATGTTGTGGTTCTTGTTCAGAAATAAGTTTAGGGTTTCTTTACGTCTGTTTCGTGTTTATTTACAAGATTCAAATGATTTGGGGTTTCTTAATGCTTCGGGTTATTCCGATTTGGGGTTTCTGTTTATATGTCATTTGGGGTTCAGTTCATATGCGATTTGGGGTTTCTATTCATATGCGATTTAGGTTTTTTCTAATCGATTTCAGATTCTTCTACGATTAGGATTTTTCTTCTTGTTATTGGTATCAGAGTTGCTTCATTTTATTGGGTGTTTGTTCTTAATGCTTCTTGTTCTTGTTATTGCTTTCAGATGAGATTTCATATGGATCTGTTCGATTTTAGTTTTTTTACTTTTAGGGTTTTTGTTTTCTTGATTTAGATCTGAGTTCTTCATGATGTTCTTCATGGCGTTCTTCATGATGTTCTTGGTGTTCTTCATGATGTTCTTTCTGGTGTTCTTCATTAAATTAAAAATGACATGGCATATGAGATGAAATTTTAGGAGATAAAAATAAATTAAAAATGATAAATAAAACTGGCAACCAAAACAAGAGGTAACTTGATACTTAAAATGGTAGTTTTTGAAAGTATGATACACTAAATGGTAGCTTTAAAAGTTGAGTATACACAATAGCAAAAAGTCACAACTTCAATACACTTTTTGATACTAAACCCAAATAAAAATTCTATTGAGAGGGTTTCGTAAACTCAATGGAGGTTCTACTCAAAGGACAGTCCCATGTCGGATATGAACTGTTTTCTTACGCCAGTCAAAGATGACAGATGACAAGAGCTGCCGTCGACTGTTGAGAGGGGTTCACAACTTGTTTTTAGGGTTTCCCTTGAGTGAGGGTTTCAAAGTGTTGACTATCAAAGTGATTAAATCGCTGAACTTTTATGTTTTAATAAAATATTAAAATAAAAAAATAAAAACGTTTCAAAGTGCGTCAAATCAATCTAGGTCAACCGGTTCAACCATAAAGCCGGACGGGTCAATGCGGGCTAGAAATGACCTAATATCATTGACCTTGTCTTCTCACCGGGTTGCGGACCAACCGGTCGGACTGTCGTGGTCGACCTGGGTTTTAAAACATTGGTAATGAGACATCGAAAGAACAAGATCAAAGTACCAATTGATCGGTCAAAGTTAACACTGTATGAGCTCTTGTACAAATGGACTTCACAGCCTTCGTATGTTCCATAACAATATCGTAAGAAAATGTAATTATACAGTTGTTTAGTTAGACATTTTGTTAGACAGTAGTAGTTAGTTTCCTTCACTTCTCTATATATACAACTATATTGTACAGTTTACAACACAAGCAATGAAACTATCATGATCATTATGTAAGTTTATAGGGTTTCAATTCAAAACCAATTGGTTATGAATAGAGTAGCCCAATACTTTATTAAGCATATTACAAAGTTACTTTAAGTCCGATGAGAGACATTACTCAACACTCCCCCTCACATATGACATTCTCTTTTTTTATTCTGCGCCTAACACATGGATATTTATGGGTTACGTGGAGTCTTGTTTGTGTGGCATTTGACCAACCATGAGTGAACCTTGCTTTGATACCGTGTAAATTTGTGGGGTTCAAACTCAAAACCAATTGGCTATGAGCAGAGTATCCCAAGACTTTATTAAACACATTACAAAGTTACTTTTCGTCCCATATGTGACATTACTAAACACATTACAAAAAATTCATTCCGTAAATTTATCTCTCAAATTCTAAAAACGTGTTACATACAATTCATTTAACAGATACAAAACTCAATATTATGTAGACAAAAACTCACCTTTAAACCCGAATGACCGGAAAATGGAAGTGATCGGAAAAGGAATAAATTGACTAGTATGTTTGAGGAGGTCACCGCAATAGAGACTACGGTGAGAAAAAGGTGATTTATCTTCAATTGTTACTCAAAACATGTTGAATCACGTGAAAGAGGTAAGCCACAACATCGTGCAAATAAAAAAGGGTGAACGTGAGAAGCAAACAACAGATGGGAAGGGTTTAATCTCGGTGACGTCGTTGTAGAAGGCAAAAATTCAATGTTGTTTTCACATACTACGAGGGAATTCACTACAAGAAAATAGGGTATTAGTAGCAACGGTCGTCGCCGCTAAAGGAAATAGGCACTAAAGCGTCGCCGCTATTGCCTCGCTGCTAAAACGTCGCCGTTATTGCCTACCTGTCGCATCTATTAGGTTTCGTCGCAATTGCCCTTTGTCGTCGCTAAAGGTGTCGTCACTATTGCCTTTTTAATTATTATTTTTATTTATTTTTCTTTTTCCTCGTCGCCTCTAAAGACCCTTGTCGCTGCTAAAGGTGTCGCCGCTATTAGTTTTTAATTTTTAACTATTTTATTTATATTAAACCTATCTTTACTACTCTATAAAGCATTTAACTCTTTTTTTAACACAATTTTTTAAGTTAAGTAGTACAAGTAATATAGCATGCTTTACAATAACTTCCAACAACAATGTTAACACTTTTAAAATAGTATAACGCAAATAGCATTATTTACAATATGTTCCAGCAATGATCTTAAACACTTTAAAACTATCCAAAAATTTTATTACATAAAACTATCAGAATTTAAATACATAATTAATACTGTAAAACTGTCAAAAATTAATTACAAAAAATTGTCCTCAACATAAAACTGACCAAAATACTTTCCTATATATACCTTATAACTGTCTACAAAGAAGTGTTGCGTGATGAGTGAAGTACATATGTATTTAGCTTGATCTAAATAATTGTCACATTTACTTACTATTTTCAAAAAGTTTTATATTCTACCATGTAATGATCGTAAAAGATGGTATGAATTCGTTCATACAAAAATAGAATGTTGTCATTTAAACGTAAGTGTTGCGTTAACTTGATATTTGTACGAAGATCACAACCACCATATTGTAACACCGTGCTTTCAAGAACCAAAATTTTCTTTTTAAAAGCTTATTTATCATTTTCATTTAAAATCACGCAGCGGAATTAAAACAAGTGACTAATATTTTACATTTAAAAATTGCAACATACTAGGTTTGGTGTTACGATTACTGAACCGGCCGACCATTATCTGCTACAACATAAGCGTAATATTAGAGTTAAACAAAAATACAGTGTTCCTCCTAAAACATGCAACTGCCCGCAGGCACCAGAGCTCACAGCCTAAGGAACACCTACACATGTGGAGAGTAGTATCTGTTAACTATAATAGCTAGGGAGTACACGATAGCATACAATCAATATAAACATACCACATATCATCAATCATGCTCAAATAGTTCAATCCTAGCATCTCGCGATGAGCTGGCGTAGTCAGAAGGAGACATATCTCGCAGGGTAGCGAACCCGGCTCAATGCACCAAACTAGGGTACCAGACACATCAACCGCACCGGTTGGGGAGCTGTGAAGCGTCCACCGTTGCGTTTTAGAATCAACCGATTCTTCTGAGTATAACCCTGAGCTATACCCACAGGGGACAGCTTTGTCCCTTTGGTAGAACAACTTTGTTCTAAATGTAGGACATCTTTGTCCAAGACAAACCTTGTCCAATAGATCCGTACCGATCACAAACAAATAATTTGATCCAATCGGATCATCAATCAAAGCATAATCATATCCACATAACATACACCTAAACAGATGCATATTATTTATATCAATCAAATATCTAGCATCATCATGCCATTTATTCTTTACTTCATTACGCGCACGCAATAATATATATAATACTGTGTCAACATGTTAAGTTTAGCATCGTCATGCTTTACAAACTACACTTAATCAAGTGCGTATAATATCATGATAATCATTTATCATACATACTACAAGGTATACAACCTTTCATCAACATATTCAAACACTTAATCAAGTGTATACAAATCATGGTATTCAATTCTCAATTCATTGTTAATATATGTTATAGATATATTAATCGTTATGTTTTCAGGCACTCACCTGTCGAGCTAGAATACTAAACGCTACTTTACAGAAGCTTCGGGATCAACTGAAGTACCTAAACAAACCGCCCGTATATCAGTACAACCCGAAACAGCAATCTGTATATTGGAACAGGGTTCTTTGCGGCCACAAGCAAACTGCTTGCGCCCGCAAGAAGGTTCTTGCGGCCGCAAGGCAATCCCTTGAGCCCGTAAGCCATACCCCTTGTGGCCGCAAGGGTGGTCCTTGCGCCCGCAAGCAAGTCTTCACAGACAGTGCGATTTCCAGCCTCTGTTTTGGCCATTTCAACCCCAAAACTCAACCAAACGATTCCAATCAAATTTCCAGTGTTCACATATGAAAAAGGTACTTAAACCAAGCTAGAATCAACTCTTAATTCTTACTTTAACATCCAATTTAAGGATTTAGATCAAAATCACCATTTTTGACCCATTTGAGCTTTTTATCCAAATTCAACCAAGAACACCATTTTAATTCAAGAATCTGATTTCTTATCACTTAGAAATGATGTAGAAATACATTTGAATCATCTGTTGAGATCAAATTTCAATTTTGACCCATTTGACCTAAATGGTCAAAACTCAAGAACAAGAAGAAAGGAAGCTTACAAGGATGAAGATGGTAAAGATGAAGAACACGAACAGATTATAGCTTGGATTCAACCACAAAGATTGGAGCTTGCTTGATTTCTTCAATGATTTTCTCCTTCAAAAGTTCAAGAACAAAGAAGTTCTTGAGTTGTCTGTGTGTGTATGTACGTACGAGTGTATGTGTGTCTATATGTTGATAAGGCTAGACCGACTTGTGGATTAATATTATCCACAAGTGGGTATTTTGTCCCCCTTTTTAACTTACAACTTAACGCACGAGTACCCGTTTTAACTAACGGGGATATTTTTGGAAACCACGTTCTAAACCATTATTTTTATCTATTTATAATAATATTTTAATATTATCATTTCTTTATTATTTTCTTCTATTTTCCCAAATAATCAATTATATATATATATATATATTCCTTTATTCAATATTTAATTAGAATTTTAGACGTACTAGATTCGAACACGACTAAGCCCAATCTGAGGTTGTTACACATATTCTCCGAAATCATCACAGATAACATGTTGAATTGACATGTCGACAAATGAAACTATTTCACCCCGCCGCATAGCGCGGGTAAAATACTAGTGTGTATATATATACATATAACAATATTGTTGTGCGTAACCAAAAAATAGAAAATTCGCATTTGCTATAAATCCGCAGACTACTACGTACTAATTAATTAGTTATAAATCCCAATATGACACCTACTAAATCCAGATATATATGGATTCCTATAAAATATGTTGTTTGTTAAGACATACAAACACGCCTACTAATTAATAAACATACAAACTACTAGTCATCGTCGTTACCATTCTCATCCTCATTGTTCCATGCGCTGTCCTTTTGGGTTGTGATTGATAGAACTATCGCAAGAAGTTGTTCTCTAAACTCTGGTTTATTAAGAATTTCTTGAAGGTGATGGCTACAAAATATATATACACTTATAATAAGTAAAAATGACTCTTTCTTCCCAATATGGCACATATTAACGTATTAACATGTAAAAATAACTCATTCATCCCAATATGACACATATAAACGTATTAACAAGTAAAAATGACTCTTCATACTCATATGACATATATAAACTCATTTACAAGAAAAAATGACCCTTTCATACCCAACATGATCCATTCATACAAAATATTACCCATTCATACTCATATGAAATATATAAACACATTAACAAGTAAAAATAACCTATTTATACCTAATACGACCAATTCATACCCAATACGACCCATTCACACCCAATATGACATATTCATACAAAATATGACTCATTCATGTCAAATATGACCCATTCATACTCATATGGCATATATAAACACATTAACAAGTAAAAATAACCCATTCATACCCAATATGACACATTTATATCAAATATGACCCATTCATACTCATATGACATATATAAACGCATTAACAAGTAAAAAATGACCGATTCATACCCAATATGACCCATTCATATCAAATATGACCCATTCATACTCATATGGCATATATGTAACATCCTAATTTTGGGCCTAGTAGTTTCATAGGCATTGGTAAGTTTACACTTGATATTTATTTGATTAAATGTTTAATTTAATTATTGATTATGAATTTACTTAAATTAGTTGATGATATTAATTAAGTAAAGCTACATATATATGTACACATGTTTACGTATGCATGAAGAAGTGAGAATTAATATGGGACTAACACCTCTTGCTTGCCTAGTAGCTTGTGTGTTTTAGGATAAGGTTTGACTTTCAAAATCACATCCTCATTTTGTTTACCGGAGAAAAGTGTGTTGTGTGTGAAAGTTGAGAGAAAAAGAAGAACAAAAACTTGGAAGTTGGATTCTTGAAGTTGATATTTCATAGTTAAGGTTGGTATGATTCTTTGTTTGTTTTGAATCATAAAAGTAATGGCATGCCACCCTATGAGATGTTATATGGGCGTCGCTGTCGTACTTTTACGTGTTGGTTGGAGGCAGGTGAGAAACAGTATGCAAGGCCTGACATTGTTCAAATTATGACTGAAAAAGTGGCTATTGTATGAAAAAAGTTAAAAGCGGCTAGAGACAGACAAAAGATGTATGCTGGTCCACGTTGTAGATCCGTTACATTTGTTGAGGGTGAACTAGTTTATTTGAAAGTTTCACCTTGAAAGGGGGTTATCTGTTTTGGGAAGCGTGGGAAACTAGCTCCTCGTTAGATTGGTCCGTTTCGCGTCCAATGGGTAGTAAATGATCAGACGGTTACACTTGATCTTCCTGAGGTATTCATAATACATTTAACATATGCTATTTGCATAAATGTAAAGTGGAGGATGAAAGCCAAATTCTTCCTTTACATGATCTTAAAGTGGATTCGAGTAAGAAATTAGTGGAAGAACCCATTGAATTGTTGGATCAGAAAGTGACTAAACTACACAAGAAACAGATTCCGATGGTATTGGTTAAGTGGAGACACAGTTTGGGTCCGGATTTAACGTGGGAAACTGAGGCGGATATAGATACTCGTTACCCTCGTTTGTTTGAATGTGAATAATTCCGAGGACGGAATCCTTTTAAGGAGGGAGGATGTTAGTCCCAAATTGAGTATGCAACAACAAATGTTTGTAGAAGGGAGGGGTTGAATACAAACTTTAGCTTTTTAAAAATTTAAAGACATACCATTATACTTTTATATAATTCTTAGTGATTATGAATCAAGAATTACATGTACTAGAAGCGGAAATTATAAGTACAATAAAAGGTGGCAATCTATTTGTCTAACATATAGACAAGCTAACTCTAAAACAACTAATGTATAAAGAGTGTTCAACACATGAACAAGTTTGGTTCTACACAATGCTTAAACTCTACGAATTTTTCTTGACTAATGAGATTGCATTGTGTTGTGTAGAAGCTTCACACTTTGCATGTCCACCATACATGTATATTTATAGAAGTCTTGGCGTATCCGGTTGTATGAAGGAAGGAGACAAGGAGTATGTGGAAACATAATATTTTAATTATAAAGGTAGTGGGTGAAAAGTAAAGTTACTTTAATCAACTGTTTGATAAAAGTAATTGTACTTTTTTGAAAAAGTGCAACCCACTCACAATATAAAATATTAAAACCCATATCTTCTGTAGTGTAGAACTTTATTTCCCTTTCCATGCTTGTACTTTAAACAACAATCATGCTTCTGTTTGATTTGACTTGACCAAGTATGTGATTGCCAGCCATACTTAGTTGTTGAAACAAATATTCGAGATCTTCGTCTGTTTGAGGTATCTTTCTCCTTTTCCGGAGGATACGATCAAACCTTTTTGTCTCATACTTGATCCAAAAAGTGCTTTTTACTTTTACAAACAAAGATCTAAGGCATAATAGAACAATACATGTTCTGCCTATTACATATGACTTTTACAATCTAAAAGATAGAGCAGATTTGACATTTTACTCGACTCAGCTAACAGAAAGTACTAGGAACTTTAACTTTCACTACCCAGATGACAAGATATATCAGTTGATCAATTTTTGCTAGGACTCAGTTGATACATATTGTTCAGTTGATCACATGGATGCTCAGTTGATCAATAGTTATCTTGGGAGGACATAAGCTCATGTATTGATATGATCAGTTGATCAAGAATGCTTGATCATTTAAATACATCAGTTTATGTAGATAGATGACTTGTGTTAGAAAAGACTTACTTAGCTGATGCTCTGGGCGTCAACTTATCCATTGTTCATTAGCTGATGGTGTTATTGAGCAAAGTCCTTGCTCAGCTGATGGTGTAGGCACTCAGCTGATGGTCTTCTTCACTTGTTTTCTTCATCTGATGCTCCTTAGCTGATATCCCTTGGCTGATACTTTGAGTAGGATCTGATACTCAGCTGATGGTTCCATACTTAGCATATTTTTCAGAATCTGATTCAAACAACACAGGATTTGTAACATCCTGATTTTGGGCCTAATAGTTTCGTAGGCATTGGTAAGTTTACACTTGATATTTATTTGATTAAGTGTTTAATTTAATTATTGATTATGAATTTACTTAAATTAGTTGATGATATTAATTAAGTAAAGTTATATATATATATATATATGATATATATATATATATGTACACATGTTTACGCATGCATGAAGATGTGAGAATTAATACGGGAATGACACCTCTTGCTTGCCTAGTAGCTTGTGTGTTTTAGGACAAGGTTTGACTTTCAAAATCACATCCTCTTTTGTTTACCGGAGAAAAGTGTGTTGCGTGTGAAAGTTGAGAGAAAAAGAAGAACAAAAACTTGGAAGTTGGATTCTTGAAGTTGATATTTAATAGTTAAGGTTGGTATGATTCTTTGTTTGTTTTGAATCATGAATCATGTTTAACATGCTAGATTTACTGTTTATAAATTGTTGGGTTTTCATGAGAATAGACAATAAAAATGTTAAAGATATGAACAATTACTTTATATATTGTTTGATTTCTTCACAGCTATCGAGCATGAACCATTCTAAGTTTTTCTTGTCCCTTACATGAAGATGTTTGATTTGCGATGCGCTAGTCGTTCGACATTTAGACTCAAACACCCACATCTTTGTTTTTTCTATAACGACATCCTCGTTTTTTTGATTGAATTGGGTTTGGACATCTCGTCTTATTTCTGACATAGTATTTTAATTTTTTCATATATATACCTTTCGAACAGATACATCTATCTCATATATACGGGGCCTTCGCTAATCGCTTCATCAGATAAATGCAAAACTAAATGAACCATAGTGTCAAAAAATGCCGGAGGATAGATCATTTCTAATTTGCATAAGGTTGTAGTAATGGCAGCCTTTGCTTTCTTCATATCCTCCACCAAAAGTGTTTTCGAGTAAAGTTGCTTAAAAAAACATACAAAGGTCTACTATTGGTGTAGATTTATCTTTTGTAAAAAAAAACCCTAACTCCAATCGGTATCAAATGTTGCATAAAAATGTGACAATCATGAGATTTTAGCCCAACAATGTTTGTGTCTTTATCTGTCACTTTCTTGCTGAAGTTAGATCTAAACCCATCTGGTAGTTTAATGTTTTTTATAAATTGACAAAAGGGTTTTCAGTCAACTTCTGTGAATGAGTATTTTGTAAGAGGTTTAAAGAACTTGTTACCCCCTTTTTGGAACCATAACTGTTTCCCAATTTTTGGATTTTCCAAGTCACTCGTGCGTTTGATGTATCTTTGGATTTATCATTCATTAGAAGAGTACCCAACAAATTGTCGCATATATTTTTCTCGATATGTGTAACATCTACGTTGTGCTTCAGTTGTAAAGAAGAGAAATACCAAGTTCGAAGAAAATGCTCTATTTGGACCGGTTCAACTCAAACGCCTCCCACTTTCTCTTAACAGCTCCAAAGTTAGGATGTTTTCCATGTATGAGAATAGGTAGAGGATCTAGTTGAACTTTTATTTCTTCATACTAAATTGTTTCGGACCGGCTCTTGTCTCGGGTTGACCGTTAAATTCCAAACTCATTCTCCATGGATCGTTTGGTTCTAAGAATCGGCGATGACCAACGTATGCAATTTTATTACACGACACGAAAGAATTTCTTCATTGCAAGTTGGACATGCTTTGTACCCTTGTTCGCTCCAACCCGATAGACTACTACAAGTTGGAAAGTCGTTTATTGTCCATAAAAGCACCGCTTTCATTTTGAAGAATGTGTTTGTCACCGCGTCTTTAGTATGTACACCTGAGTTCCACAAATGTTTAAGCTCTTCCACCAACGGCCTAAGGAAAACATCCATGTCTTTCTTGGGTGATTTAGGGCTGGGAATCAACAAGGACAACATGAACGAGGATTCTTTCATACATAGCGATGGTGGCAGATTGTATGTTGTGACTATAACAAGCCATGTGCTGTGAGCAGAACTCATGTTACCAAATAGATTAAAACCGTCGGCTGCAAGCCTAGGCGAACATTTCGGGGTTCCCTTGAGAAGTTAGGGTACTTTATATCAAATTCCTTCCATGAATATCCATCAACGGGATGACGCATGACACTCTGTTCTCTGTACTATGCAAAATCATATTTTTCGCCGTATGCCTTGAACAGTACAAACTTTGTAGTCTAGGGTCAAAGGAAAGTATCGTCACACCTTATGAGCTACCTTTTTACTCTGTGTGTTTTTATCGACCTAACCACTCTCATTACAAATAGGACAATGCTACAACTACTCATGTTCTTTTCAGAAGAGAAAGTAATCATTTTTGCACTCATGTATTGAATCATAACACAAACCAATCTTTTTTAGTTTTTTTTGGCAATATAATGTGAAAAGGGAATCATGTTTCCTTTCGGAAAAGCAGATTGCAACAGCTCTAAAAGATGGTCACACGAACTATCAATCAATTTGTTCTTCACCTTGATATGCATCAGCTTTGCTAAAAAGTTGAGCGAAGATAACTAAGTACAACCATGATATAATTTCGCATTGACTTCCCCTAGTAGCTTAAGAAATCCATCATCGACAACGTTGTCATGTGTATCTAAGTTCCCTTCGTCATGGTTGGTATCGTTTTCCCTTAACTCCCCCGTTATGTCGCCGATAACCCCATCCATCTTATTTCTTAGATTTATGTCATCTAAAACCGGAGGAGTTCAAGTTTCACCATGATAAACACATGTATTATAACCTCGACAGAAACCAAATCTATGTATATGAACTTTCATTATTGAAATTGTTTGAAATTCATTGTTTGCGCATATTCGACACGGGCATCTTTCATTAGACCTCTGCTATCGACATGTGCCCGATCTCTCGAGGAAATCAGCAAGTCCTTGTTGGAACTTTTCATCGTTATGGCATTCAATAATAGTCCATGTTTTATCAATAGGCATGATGCAACTAAAACATATTATAGAGTTAATTTAGGGTTTACCAAAAGGGTAGAGTATATTCAAGGGTAGGCTTCTAAACCCACTTTTTGAATGCCTTACCTCATATATGTA
The DNA here is from genome assembly GCA_038502395.1 of Dittrichia graveolens. NCBI lineage: Eukaryota > Viridiplantae > Streptophyta > Magnoliopsida > Asterales > Asteraceae > Dittrichia > Dittrichia graveolens. Next base: position 77,929,372 of record JARJIL010000001.1, on the reverse strand, counting down.
TGATTATTACACAATTTGTTTAAGACAAATTCGAGAATATTTTCTCTTAGCTCCTAAGTATATATATGTATATATATAGAAATATATATACCCGAAAAGCAAAGAGAAAATGATAGCCGAATCTTTTCCAAACAAACAATCATGTGATACGCATTCACACTCTAAAAGAGATAAAATATTCAAAAAGTAATCCAAAAACGGGGACAACACGAAACTAATATCTAAATCAATTTTGGGTGGGTATTCTAAGTTCATGATATATATATATATAGACATTTATATACACACACGTAAACACGTATATATATATATATATATATATATGAACGCGTTAAGTGTGTTTATATAAATGTATGTGTATATACACACAAACACACACTCAAACACATTCTATTAATGTGTTTGTGTGTGTGTGTATATATATGTGTGTGTGTGTGTATATATATATATATAATAGAATGTTTGAGTGTGTGCATGTGTCTATATACACACTTAAATGTAATTATTTAAATAATATAAATCCTTGATTTATTACCAAATGAACAAGTAAATATCAAGTTTAAACACTATTTAAATTTTTATAAATATCACAATTCATAAATAATCAAATTAATAACTAAATATCACAAATCATCAAGAATCCAAATTTATACAAGTAAAAACATCACATGTCATCAAAACATCACATTTCATTAAGTTATGAAGTTTGACCTGTATAAACATTAATACAACAGAATTCATCAAGAATCAAATTAACAACTACTTTGATTTTATAATTAAACATCTAAACTAACAACTAAAGAGTGTTTCATTCAATCTAATTAGCAAAATGAAGAACCGTAAAGAGTGTTTCATTCAATCTAACACAATTAACATAATAAAAGAACAACAATTAATAACTTAATTAGCAAAATCAAGAACCGTAAAAAGTGTTTCATTCAATCTAACACAATTAACATAATAAAAGAACAACAATTAAGTTAATTAGAAAAACAAAAACCCTACAGAGTGTTTCATTCAATCTAACACAATAGAAGTAAGTTATATCTAGAAAAAAATTATATAAATTGTATGACTTTTATAAAATTATCTTTCCAAAATAAATATATTTTATAAAGCATTTTTTTTCATCTTCATAGAAATAAGCAAAGTTTAGTTTTCTAATTTTAGAGTTATTATACAAATTATTGTAAAATTGAGGGTTAGTTTGAAAGTATAAATTTATTTGAGGTTCTTTGTGAAAAACTAAAAAATAAAAGAAAAGTAAGCAAAAAAATAGGTTTGCATGAGTCTAATGAAAGACCAGCTAAAACGCCAAGGCACTAACCACTGCAACTAGCCATAACCTTGTTTTGTAAATATAGTTTTGAGTATTTATTCATCTTAATTTTATTTTCCTGACAATTGTATGGTATTATACTTTGCTTGATTGGATATGTGCTTTCTATGTTCATTTATGTTTTACAACTTTAAAAATAATAATATAAACATTTGTTAGATAAAACTTACAATTATGAACTATAAAACTAATATTTTTAGGTTATCAACACATTCAATTTTTAATAGTTTTTGTTAGGATTCGGGATACCCCAAACAAGCGTTAGAATATGTGGATAAAAATAAAGACAAGAAAACACGACACAAAGATATAACGTGGTTCGGTTGTCGGGGTCACGATCTACGTCCACGGGCAGGAACGGAGACTTCTTTATTATTAACGGAGAATGTTTGTTAGATGTATACATATGACTGAATCTAGGATCACCATTTATAACCAAAACCAACACACATAATGCTACCCTAATCCTCAAATAGGAAACAATTATAACCTTAATTAAAAGATTAATTAACAAAATTAGCCATATGATCGCCGCATAGCATCTCAAATTGACAAGGCCTGCTCCATGTTGTGGAGACCTGCTCCACGCCGAGTAGCAGCGTAGGATCCACGACGTGGGCCTGTGGTGCACGCCAAGCAACATGATTTTCCAAGGTTTTGCACTTTTGAACCATTTTCAAGTCATATATAACAATCTCCCCTTTGACTTGAACTCCCTTCGACCGGTCAACGGAGATTGGCAAAGAACCGTCTCCATTCTTGCCAACCTCCCTAAAGGGACTACCTCCTTTCTTGAGCCACGAAGCCCGACACCGTGTCACACGATTTCCCTGGAGACCATCTCCAACCGTGTCGTCTCGACTTCGCCAGGTCATTTTTCTTCTTCAAGGACGGTACCACAATACTGCCTTCAAGAACATAAATACCACATAGCAGCCTGTCCCGCATTATCATTCGAGCATCCTTAGAAACCTTCGGTCCATTCTCTTTGCCAGAATATTCGTATCCATTCTTTGCCAAAGTTCCAAGAGAGATCAGGTTCCTCCGAAGATACGAGACATACCAACAGTGCAACCGTCTTACTACTCCATCATGCATCTTTACCTGCACTATACCACCACCTTTGACATTCCGAATCCCATTGTCCCCAGCTTCACTTTTCCATTCCACCTTTTGAAAGTAAAAAACAGATCTCGTGAATACGCCATGTGATGAGATGCTCCCGTGTCTAAGATCCAGTTATCAGCAGGATTGTCAGTGCATATGGTCAATACATCACCTATGTCACCATCTCCATGAACCAAGCTTGCATCTCCCTTCCATTGTGGACAGTTTCTCTTGATGTGACCAACCTCTTTACAGTAATAACACTTCATCTTTCCCGTGGATTTTGATTTAGAACATGATCCACCCACACCACCTTCTCTGTCATATGTCCATCCTCTGCCCGCATATAGATTAGAACCGAACTCCCCCTCATTAACAAAAACTTTACGCTTGAGTTCCTTCGATAATAAGGCATCCTTCATCTCTGCATAGAAATTGTTGACCTACCATACAACATGGTATCAACAAAATTCTCGGTATGAACTCGGCAGTGAACACAACAAAATCAAGGCAAGATCTTCATCTACAATCTTCACATCTACCGCCTTCAGATCAAGGATTATACGATTGAAATTGTCCGGATGATCTTGTACTTGGTTGCGTTCTGACATCCGGAGGGTATACAACCTTGCTTCTCATAAAGTCTATTCGTGAGAGCATTTTTCTAATACTTCTCACACAGCTTTAACCACAGACCAGCAGCCGTTGTTTGATCCACTACCTCCCTCAACACCTCGTCCGTTGAACACAGTAAAATCGCAGAATGTGCTTTTGTTAGAACATCTCGCTTTACCTCCTCCTTCATATCTTTTGGCAACTTGTCTTCACCTTCTAACGCCGCTGCGCAACCCTGTTGAACCAGAAGAGCCCTCATCTTTACCTTCCACAGCGTGAAGTCGTTGGAGCCATTGAACTTCTCCAAATCAAACTTCAAAGATGATATCTTCAATCGGCAGATACGTGAGCCAAGTGAGAACCTTGGCTCTGATACCACTTGTTAGGATTCGGGATACCCCAAACAAGCGTTAGAATATGCGGATAACAATAAAGACAAGAAAACACGACATAAAGATATAACGTAGTTCGGTCGTCGGGGTCACGGCCTATGTCTACGGGCAGGAACGGAGACCTGCTCCACGCCGAGTAACAGCGTAGGCTCCACGACATGGGCCTATGGTCCATGCCAAGCAACATGATTTTCCAAGGTTTTGCACTTTTGAACCATTTTTAAGTCATATCTAATAGTTTTGATAGGATCATCACTCTCGTCTAACAAACTAAAAACTTAAGAGAGATTTTAGCATGGTTTTAAAATGACAAGGTACAAAAAAGTGAATTCAAGGTACAAAAAAGTAATTCATGGGTTATAATTTGAATCCTCTATAGTAAATTCAAGGTACAAAAAAGTAATTCATGAGTCATTGTATAGATAAGAGATTATTAATGATTTTATATAGGGTTCTAAGGTTTTACCTTTATCATTGGCCGTTTTCTTGATAACAAGGATATAAATGAGGTTATTTCTTGCGGATACATATCCGGATATGCTTATATAGTTTCAAAGGTTAATTGTATTTAAGACTTCTTTTATAGGGAGAAATTCTTATATATACTTTCTTAATTAATTACATATAAATTCTTATAAAACTTAAAATTACATAAATATCCTTGTGAAACCTCTAAACTCTCATATATATCCAAATATTTAATTAAATCATTTATAAATTTAAAAACATTATCTCTAGTATAATTTTAAATGTAAATTATCTAGGATACCCTTGTTTAAACAATTTAGTTGTAATCCATGTCTAGACCTACTATGGAACATAACCGGCGAGCAGATGATTCATTCTTCTACCTATGATTCTCCTTCTGCGGTTGTGGTTGTTTGATTCTATTGCATTTCTACAAGCATCAACATGTGTGGGTTAAATTTGGGATAACAACTACAACTCTCTACCATAGGTATGCTAGTTCCTGTTGTAAATAGTCTCATCTTGCATGCATGCAATACATATTAAGATGGTAGTTCGTGCAATAATTATAAAGCAAACTTTGGAGAAGAAGGATAGGAGAAAAAGGATCTCTACAATATATATGCATCATCAAATATATTTCTCCGTTATTGTAAATCGTCTGCAATTGACTTCGATTTTATGTCTAACCCTAGTTAATTCAACCTAACCTATATTATATTTGATGCTCATGTGGGTAGGTTGTGCCCGATTTTGCTTAAAGAGAATGATGGCTTCAAATAACGGATAAGCCGGCATCAACAGAAGAACAAAGTTAGGTTTCAAAATTTTGCATCTTTTTTGGATCGAAGAATTTGTGTATACGTCGATGATTCAAACATTAATTCCAATCGCATAAAATCCTCGGCTCCAAACATCGGAATTGGGTTTACATTGTTGGGAGGATCACGAAGATAGGGCTACAATCTAATTAGACTAGGTAATAAAGAAAAGGAAATGAGTTCCAACAAAAGCAAAAAAGAATAAATAGGGATGGCAAAATCCCCCCGAACCCGACGGGAAAACCTGAAAGCCGATGATGTTCGGGTCGGGGCTAGCAAAATTTGGGGCGGCTTTCCCGTATAATTTCGGGGATTTACTCAGGTTTGGGTACTCGCAAGATATCAATGCCCCGCCCCATTTTATTTTCTAAATATATCTTTTGTGTATAAAAATATATACCGTTTAAAAATTTTATTTCTTAGGCTTTTGTTCTTTCTCATTTCACTAACATAATTTTGTGGTACACTTAATTAACATAACTTTGGAGAGGCCAAGAATATTTCAGTAACATGTAGACATGTAGTTCTTTATTTTTTATTTCATAAGGGTGTTTCGTTTAAAACAATCAAACATGTAGTTTATTATATTTCGAAGATTTTTTAAGCGTTTGTTTCTGACAACAGTCGTCATTTCATCCTTTTCTTGCCTTTTTAGTTGGGCCAGGTTGAGGTTTTATCACCTGTTTTGGGGTCGGGTCGGGCGTGACAAACGCCTCGACGGGGTGCCTTTAAATAATCCCCCGATAGAAAATGGGGATGGATTTTCATTTTGGGTTTGGGTACGGGGTGACCAAAACCCGTCCCTTTGTAATTCCTAAGAAAAAAGCTTCCCGGGGGTATATGTCAAACAAGGGAAATAAACAAAAATTGGATGAGTGGTAATTTGGACAAGGTAATCGAGTGAGAAATTGGTTCTGTGGCAAGAATGTAGATGTAACCACTAAGACCATGAGTATAGCCTCCTCCCAATTCAAATGTCACATCAGTTTTTCTTACTTTTTCCCTTCCCAACTTAAATCAACCTAAAACCCAAGGAGCACTTATCCCAAATCAACCCAATCTTTTTCCCATTTTTTCATTTATTTAATTAGACATTTATATATTAAACAAAATAATAATAATAATAATACATTTTATTCATCTCAACCGTATAATTCTCTAATTCTTTTTTTCTTCACTAACTTTGCCTTCAAAATAGGACCCGCAAAGTGATCATGGGAGGTAATATAAAACTCGAAGCCTTTATCAAATTGTTGTTGTTTTGGTAGTTGGTCTCTTTTTGTTTAACCAACAACGCTCTTTCCTCGACTTCAAGTTTTTTCATTCTATATGTCATATTTTGATCTGCTCACCGGTTGTAAGTAAATATTTGGTCCACTAACGAACCATATCTTTTGATCGATGGTACGCTGTTATTTTTTGTACTCGTCGATGGCCTCTTTCCCTTGTTCCTCCCAATGGGCCGTTGAGGATCCTCTATTTGGATCTCGTCGTCTTCGTCATCATCATTGAGGTTAAAGCTAATGTTTGCATCAGATGTAGGTGGGTTTTGGCTCGAAGATGCTTTACTACATTTGGTAGGCCGGGAAGAATGAGAGGTCACCCATTTTGGACATCTTTTAGGACGCTCCACCCGTTTTCAAGGTGAAAGCAGTCTCGTTGTTATCATCAGGGTGATGGGCCAAACTTATAATATTGGCTTCGCTTTGACCGCTATATCTTGTATTTATTAGGTTGTTGTTTTTTATTTAGGTCCTTGACCTTGTAGGTCACTTGATGGACATTTCTATATGTTCCACGTTGTTACGATCGGGACACCTAAAACAAGCGTTAGAAATATAATGCGGATAACGAAACAAGACATGTCACATGACACCAGATATAACGTGGTTCGGTCGTCGGAATCATGACCTACGTCAACGGGCAGGAACTAGAGACTTCAATATTAACTTGAGTGTTTGATGATGTTACATATGATTGACCAAGACTAGATATTTATAACCAAACAAGAAAACCCTAATGTTGCCCTAATCTCAATTAGGAAATAATAATTAGCATAAATAAATGATTCCACAGCCACCACACAAGAGAAAATCGACCCAGGACTAATCAGCCGACGACGTGGTACAGGTGCTCAGGCCGTGGGCCTTCGAGAGGTCACACGCCGAACTCCCTTAGTGCACGCCGAGCAGCATCATTTTTCCGGTTTTCTCATTTTCCAAATATCTTCCAAGCCTTCAAGTCATATCCTAACAATTTCCCCCTTGACTTGAACTTTCTTCGACCAGTCAACCAGAGATTACCAAAGAACCATCTCTCTTTCCTGCCAACCTCCCCGAAGGGACTACCTCCTTCCACGAGCCACGAAGTCCGACACCCCATCATATGATTTTTTCGGCCTCTAGTGTCGTCTCGACTTTGTCGGGGGTCAATTTTCCACTCCAAGGACGGTACCACAGAACTGACTTCCAGAACGTATATACCACGTAGCAGCCTACCCCGCATTATCACTCGAGTATCCCGAGAAACTTTCGGTCCATCCCGTTTACGAGAATACTCATACCCATTCCTGGCCATGAGGTATAATTACTAATGCACAAGGTACAAATGGCTAAAGCTTTAAATATTTGGTGTTATAAATATTATGAATTTAGGGTTATATGTGTATAATTGATGAACTTTGAGGGCTACTGGTGTTAAGCTTTGAAACTATAAGGGGCTAAATGTAAAATTGGATATAAATATCCTTTATTGACTCAAATTGAGTCAAAATCTAAGCCACAAGGGCTGGAACCATCGAGAAGATGGAGAAGGAGAGAGAGAGAGGGATGAGTTTTCAAGGATGAAGAGGAAATCAAGGAGTAATCTTGAAGCTTGTGGTGTTTTTAGTCCCTAATGTGTGTTTTAACACTAAAATCATGATCAAGATTTGGGTTTTTGGGCAAGGAAGAGCAAGAACAAATGGGTTCTTGATCAAGTAAGTCTTAACGATCTTTTATGTTTGATTTGAGCTATACATAGTGTAATTGGTGATTAATTGTTGAAATTTGTGATTATTGTTAGTTAATGGGTCAAATCTTTGATTTGGGGTTTAATTACCCAAATTATGATGGATTGAAGTCATATGGTGATATTGAGGTTGTTTTGTGGTATCTTAAACTTCATTTTATGTTTCATATGGTTTTTGATGGAAAGATTTTGATGTGGATCGAATTTGCTGCAAAGAAAAACAGCCACGACTATTGTTCACGGGGTCTCGCGACGCGAGGTCGGCAATTTTGCAAGGGTGTTTTCCAGGGATTTTCTCCCGGCGCAAGACACCCATAAACCTCCAAAAATCATTGTTTTGACCCCATTTGACTATGTACTTTTTTGGGGATCGATTCTAAGGTTTTATAATGGATATATGAAGTCTTTTTAGACCCGAAAGAGTGTCTAAGACTAGAATTGAGTTTAGAAATCTTGTTTTTGGTTAACTGTAAGTTAACCTTATGTTTTGTGATCATAGGTTTATGATCAAGTGTTTGAGGCTTGGTTGGATGGGGTTGTGATCCTCATCACACCCTCAGGTGAGTACACCCTGCGGATACCCAACTTTTGTTAAAGTTTTCAAGCCATCAAGATTGTGTTTTGAATGTTTGGCAAATGATTGATGAAACTTGATAACTCAAAGGATGTGGAACTATGGATTTATTTTATAATGTTTTCTATGATTGGCAAATGTTTTATGAAGCTTTTGAATTTAAAGAATGTGGAAATTGTGAACTCAGTATATGATGCGTTTTAAAAATGGTTTCAAAATAAGACCATTGCTCCGGTTTGGAGATGGTCTATGCTAATGTTGTGCTTTACTTGATGTTTTTGAAACATGATACTCCATGTAGGAGTGAACTTTGATTTTGCGATAACAAACATGGTTTTGAGTTAATGAAAAACATATTTACATCTATGATGTATTGTGGGCATAGAGATGTCATATGTGATATTGTTTATTGAGCAATATTTATGCTCAAGTGATATGAATTATGACAATTGCGTGTTTTCTTATAAGCTTGATTGCTTGGATTACTTAGCCTTTATGGCATGTGATATGTGACCCATTGTGGTATGTGATTTCGTCCGGACCACTATGTGATATGTACTCTGTACCAACAGGGTTCCTAGCCATTGAGACATGTACTGGTTCATGTGGCTTCGGCAATTGAGGAACCTCGATACACGGGTGGTTGAGGAATCAGTGCAGAGAGTGGAGGGTATGTCAGTACCCATTATGACCGTGTGGGTTCACTGGGCTGACGAGCCACCGAACCTAAGCAACACGAGTGGACTTGAGGAACATGGCTTACACTCCAGATAACCGTTGTATGGTGGGTGCATCCCCACCTTGATGGGGAGATGTGGTTATCCACCTTAATGGTATGTACGTATATATATATATATAGGAAAAGTTCAAACGAGAACAGTTTTTCGTACGAGAACCAATTGATATCGCGTTTATTAGAAATATATTTCGGGCGATATCTATTTAATTTTAGCCGAAAATTGTGTGCTTAATTGTAAAAAGATACGTTTATAGTTTATTTGTTATTTTGCAGGCTAAAAAGGGGAAAAAGAAATTATTTGAAGAAATTAAGGATTAAAGAGATAAATGAGATAGGATATATTTTATATATTTATATAGTATATATATCTAATTAATAGATATTATATATTATATATTATATAACTAAATCAGTTTATTTAAAAAGGAGATAAGGATTGGTTTTGATGGATAACTAGCTTAACACCCCGTGTATAAACACGGGGGGTTTGTTAAGTAAATTTTTAATGTTTATGTTGATAAATAGTACTAACATATATAGTAAAACAATTATAAAACATGCATAGAGATATAAAATCTTTTAAAATATTAATAAATATATAAGTTTTCACAAATTTATACATAACATCATCATCAAAATTTTGTTGAACCTTTTTATAATCAATCCTTTCCTAATACTTGTTAGGGATCTCATAAAAAAAATCCGTTAAAATATATATATATATATATATATATATATATATATATATATAAGAGGATATTATGATGACACATAATATAGTTTGGAGATAATTTTTATTAATAAATTCAATGAATTATCATTAACCTATTTAGTAATTATGGATTTCAAATTTTAAGTTTTTTAATTAGACATGTTATCATAAATTTATTTCGTAATTATCTATTTCAAATTTTAATTTTTCTAGTTATTAAAATTATTTAATTCTAAAAATAGGATATGATTAAATTAAAAAATTCTAAAAATAGGATATGATTAAATTAAAAAATTCTAAAAATAGGATGATGACATCATAATCCTATTCTTTTAATATATAGAGAAGATATATATATATATATATATATATATATATATATGGAGAGAGAGGGAGAGAGAGAAAGGTTCATGCGAAAAGCATTTTATTTGCGAAAAATGCGAGAAACATTTACAGCCATCCGATCATTTAATCAAAAGCTAGGATTAGATGTGGCTTTTTAGTAATTAAGTTGTATTTTTATGGATTATTAAATAAAATAAAAAGGATAAAATAGACATTTAACCTAAAATATTATTTACTATATTTAATTAGTTATTTATTCCCCTTTGTTTGACTTCCAATCACAGATTTGGAAATCAAACATTCATCTCTTCGTCTCTCTCCCCACGGTGCCTCATAGCCGCCAATCGATCGGAAATGCCAAGAGGGTTCGCCGGAGAAGGTGAGTTCCTCGACCGTATCCACCATCGCCTATAAACCACCCAACCACCACCGTCGATTGTATCCACCATCTCCCCCGCTGAAGAAGGGTCTGTTTGACCATCCAACCACCACCGCCGACCCGTATCCACCGCATATGAACAAATCCATAGCCGGTTGTGTCATCTCCGATCGATATCCATAGCCTATGAACAGATCCATAGCCGGTTGTGTCATCTCTGGCCCGTATCCACCGCCTATGAACAGATCTAGGGTTTTCTCGTTTTCCCTTTTTGTTTAGCTACATGTAATCCCATTGATACACTGTTCATGAAACATGAACAGATCCATAGCCGGTTGTGTCATCTCCGATCTCCGATTCGTCACCACAAACACCATCGTTGTTCCGATCACCTACAGTTGATCCCCCACCATCGTTACATCATAGGCCACCACCACCGCCCCTTTACTTCAACCGTCACCGCCGCTGCCCCCTTTACTTCAACCGCCGCTGCCGTCGCTGGTCGGAACTCGATTTGTGACCGGTAGAACTCGATTTGTGACGGGTAGAACTCGATTTGTGCCGCCATGGAGATCTGGTATCTTTTGTTTTATTTTTGTGACCTGTAGATCTCGATTTCGTGTTCATCACCAGTTAACTCGATTTCGTGTTCATCTCACCTCCAGTAATGTTCGCCCCGTGGATTTGGTTTTATAGAAATTACAGTCATATGTTAGTTTGTTTTTAGTTTTTTCTTGAACTTTTTTTCTTGAATCTGTATATTCAAGTAGATAGATATGAATATTGTGAATAAATTTTTTAGTTCTTATAAGATTGAATCTGTATATTTATTTTTGTGTTTGTGTTATTATTTTAATTCAATGTTTAGTATTGAACACCCTTAATAGTCTTAGGTTTATTTAATTCTTATGGGTTTGATTCCGTAATTTTTAGGGGATTGAATAGTTATTTATGTAATTCTTACAGGATTGAATCTATAATTCTTATCACTTGTGTGTTCAACCGTTTTTCATGTGTTTAGTGTTTTTGTTTATTATTGAACATACTTATTTATTATTAAACATTTATGAGTTGATTGTTTATTAGCTATCTGAAGGGTTTTGTTTATTATCGAACACTCATTCATTCTAATTTTGATTATTGTTTATTATAGTTTACTAATGAACACTCCTCTCTTTTTTATAAAGAACATAGAGGATCTTAAAAGTAGAAATAATCAAAACAGAAAATAATATAATTAGTTTGAAAAAAAATATTGAAATAATATTAAATAAGAGTTTACTAGTGAACAAAGTAATGAGCATAATTTTTAATAATTAAAAACTCGTAAATTTTTTTTGTTCATCGTTGAATACCGTAAATTTAAAATATTTTACTATTAAATTCTTTGTAATTTATTTTGTTTAAAATTTGAAGAAGAGAGAAAATAAAAGAGAGAAATAGATTGGAGAGAGAAATAATATTTGTTTACTAATGTGCTCTTTTGAATTAAAATAAATGAAAAATAAGATTAATCTAAGCCATTGGATCAAATACAAATAAAAGGTCAGGATTGCTTCTCGTACTTTTCGTAAATAAGACACTTTTCGTATGAACCCTCCCCTATATATATATATATATTCAAAATAAAGATAAAGAAACATATAGTATTTATATATATATATATATATATATATATTGAGAAGAGGAAGAGGGCTGGAAAAAAAACAAGAAAAAAGGATATATATACTACTATATAAAGCATTTAACATTCTCTCTTCTCTTAAATTTTAAGACTTCTTAAAATTCAATCAATATAAAATTTTGACTCTTCATTTAATCTAAATTAATCTCATTTACTCAATTTTTAACTATTTTATTCTCTCCTAATTTACTTTAATTTTATTCAAAATATATTCTCTCATACTAACACAATTATTCACTCACATCAACATAATTTTTAAAATCTTATTAACTCTTCTCTTTATTTCATCAATATAAATCTTTTTTCTTATTTTATTGTCTTTTAGAATTTATTTCTAAAATTAATAAAATAGTTAAATGTAAATAAAAGAAAATTTGAAAAAAAAACCCGAACATGTTGCTGTAGAGAACTTTTTCGTGACATTGACTCGCGCGAATAACATATCATTACATTTTTTAAAGCGAAATATTGTAAACCAAAAACTATTTACCGCCGCAACATTGCGTGGGTATGATGCTAGTATATATATATATATATATATATATATATATATATATATATTAGTTCGACGACAGTTTTAGAAAAGAAAAGAAGAAAACAAGTCCAAAAACATTCCAAGGACTATGGAGATGACTTGGAGGATTAGAGCTTATATTTTGAAGATTTCGGCTTGGGATTGTCACGGTTCTATCATTCTTATTTATGTATCTTGTGTGTTTTTAATGTTTATTAATTTTCAGAAGTATTTTATGATGTTTATTGGCTAGTTTTTCATGTATTCTTCCCTAGAGGAGATGGATTCTTTGAAAGTTAACTACTTTTTGTGTTAAAGATGCTTAATTTCATATATTTATCAGTTTTAGTCCTACTAAAGATACACATGTATTTTAGATCTTGTTTTTGCATGTTTATATTCTGAGTTTGCATAAGTAGGAGGACCAATCCGCTTGTGTGGATTTTATCATGACTATTTAGGACCAATAAGTAGTTTTGACTAGTGATTGACCAAATCCTAGGCTTAAACATGAAAAGATGAGAACTTTAATGTGTGTGCAATTGCATATGATAACCTTTATATGTTAATTGAATCGTTTGTTGATTTAGACAATCATTAAGGGTGGAATCTTGATTGATACGAACTAAAATGACTAATCTTGCTTGACTCCTTGACCATAGGGTTAGTTAATTGCATGATTATGGGTTAGATATTCGGAACAGGATTCTAATCAATATAGGAATCGGTATATGAGATTTAGTTGTCTGTTCACTTAATTGATTGACTTGACGAGAATTTCATTGAATCTAGGGAGGGAGTCTTTATTTCATAAGCTTAATCTAATAAAGTTTGTTGCTTTCTACTTTCCTTTGGTTTGTTTTTTGTTCTTGCTATTATTATTTAGCGAGTTGGATAATAAAGTTTGAATCTTTATTGATAAGATTCTAAATTTCCCCTATTTAGTGCTTTAAATTAGTTTAATATTTAATTAGTAGAGTTATGTTAAAATCATACTCGTTCCCCTTGTGTTCGACACCCGTACTTATTTACTACACTACGATACGATTAGGTTCTCTTGCCTATTTGTGTTGTAGTCGTGCTAAATAATTCGGATTTATAAATTTAAAACTGGTACGCTACACGCACATCACCAATCTTAGCCGTCTAATTCCTCCTCCTTCAATTGGATTACCCATCTATGAATTCCTTACATGCACCTTGCCACACTCAATCCCCCACGCTCCTCATCCATGAATTTTATTATCCAAAATGAACGGCTAAAATTGGTTCTTGCCGTTCTCGTACGAAAAACATTTATCATTTGAACCATCCCCTATATAAAATCGGGACGTTACATAAATGGCCAAGATTGGTTCACGCGGTTCTCGTACGAAAAATAGTTCTCTTTTGAACCCTCCCCTATATATATATATGTGTGTGTGTGTGTGTCTATATATATATATATATATGTGTGTGTGTGTGTGTGTGTGTGTGTGTGTATATAGGGGAGGGTTCAAACGAGAACTGTTTTACGTATGAGAACCGTGACAACCAATCTTGGCCATTTATTTAACATCTCAATTATATATATAACACATGCAACAAGTCAATCACGTACATCATCAGGTTTAGATAATAAGTAAGAATACCCACCTGTCAGCAAATTTCTTGTCACACAGTCCCAAGTTCGTAACTTTACTTGTGGTTACCCTTTAATTGGCCGTCACCTGGTCCAAGTCCAATAGGGTTAATACCGGGTACCGGTCCCTTGCTTGTTTATACAATTTACATGAGTCGGACCGTACAAATCTCATAAGTCGGATGGGTTATACATACATGAGTCGCATGGGTTAATATACATATACATTAAGTCGCATGAGCTACACATGTATGCATAAGTCGCATGAACAATACATATATGTATAAGTCGCATGGTTCATTTAATGTATTTATATATTAAGTCGCATGGGCCAAGAGTCGGATCACCCTCTCAACTGAAAGTCAGGCCAGGCACGAGGCCCCAAAAGTCAAATGGTATATCATAAGTCGGATAGGGTTTTTCAGATGTAAGTCGGATCACATGCAAAAAGTACAAAAGTCGGATGATCATAACAACATGAAAGTCGGATGGTTCAAAATTCCCAAAAGTCGGATGAGTCCTAGACTGAAAATTCAGATCATTCAAAGCCCAAAAAGTCGTACCAAGTATCTCCTTGGTCGGACCAGAACCTGCAACTCCCAGACTCCATTACGAAAAATCCAATTGTTTCAAAACTTAACCAAATCGTCTCATTTTATTGTAAAACATTTCTCCATCCATCTAAACAATTCCTTTTTGATAGTTTTACATTTTATCAAGTATTAGAGAGTATAACCTCAATCTTTTCTTGTTTATTTCTCGTATGTACCAAAACCCAAAAACCCAAATACAAACTGCTCATTTATTATTGAGTAAAATTGATACCTATAATACCATAATAAGATATGAAACATTACCTAATGATCCTCTTATCAATTCTGAATCCAAAGATGATCCTTGCCCCTTCTCTTCTCTACTTTTTCGTTAGTCTTGCACACACAACACACACACTAATTCTTTGGATGAATGGAACAGTGGGGTTGTGCCCTAACCCCCTTATATACTATTTTTTAAAAGGCCTTGGCCCATCATAACCACTTAAGCGCACCAAGTAATTACCCCGAATTAATTATTTACTTTTGCCCATTACTTAGCTAGTTACTCAATCACAATGATCAACTAGTCCACCATTAAATGGCAAATTTATTTCAACACCATAACAATAGAAATCGATATTCATGAAATATTCTTTTATTAAATTCAGGAATTCGGGTATTACAATTTAAGTGGTAAGTGGAATTCATGGATGAAGAGCATGGGGGATTGAGTGTGCCAAGGTGCGTGTAAGGAATTCAAGGGTGGGCAATCCAATTGAAAGAGTGAGAATTGAACGACTAAGATTGGTTTTCGCAGTTCTCGTACGAAAAACAGTTCTCGTTTGAACTTTTCCTTATATATATATATATAAAATTAAGAAAGTTTACATGAAATTTTCCCTTTTCATATTTATACATAAATATAGCCTCTATTTCAATTTAAACACTTGAAGAATTTTTTTCATAATCTGTCATCTAAAGATATAATTCCTAATATGAATCAAAGATAAAAGTCTTTTAAATCCGCATGTTATTATTATAATCTTTATCAATAAACTCTCATACCCACATTGTACACCTTTTGGGAGAAAATAGAAGCAAAACCTTGACATGACTATGTCGCATTATACACTTAAAGTACTTTTGCTTTTGGACTAAGGTGTTCTTAGTTTGCACAGTTTGTTCGGTTTAATATTTATACCGGAATTGTTAGGCTTAGCATATTTATATTTATACTTAATATTTGTGGAATATTGTATTCGGTTATTAAACCATTTCTTTATTTATTATGTTGTATTATATATGATTTATTTACACATTAGATGTTTAACATTTTGTAAAACTTTCTCATATATGATTAGATCATTCAACTAGTTAATGTTTTTCTTGAGAAGTATATAAAGGATCAAAAAAGAGTTGAAAATTTGACTTTATGTTCGTGCAACATATAACTTTATTACATATATATTAATTAATAGAAAACCATATATATATCTTAATTAGACCGATAATACTTAATTAAGGACATTAAAAATGGACGGGTGTTCTTCACAAACGACTATTTGACGGATAATGGCTTCATGGTAAAGATGGGTGATACATATTAAGATGGTTTGAAACTGATATGTCATGCAGTAGTAGTATGATACATATCAAGGGATAAACGGGGAGCAAGATGGACCAAAAGTGGTGTTCTTTTGCTCATAGCCAGTCCGGGGCTTTCACTCATATCAACAGCTTCATTTGATGGCCTTTTTAGCGCAAATTGTTGTATCAAACTAGCTAATGTAAAACCCAAAGCCTGGAGCGCAAACGAACCTGGGCACATTCTTCTACCACTACCAAACGGAAGCAATTCGAAATGTTTTCCTTTGAGATTAATATTCTTTTGACTTGTCAAGAATCTTTCTAGTTGAAATTCATCCGGATCTGACCACACGTTAGGATCACGATGCATTTTCCATAAATTTACCAACAAACGCGTGCCCTTGGGGATGTTGTAGCCACCCACGATACAATCCTCCATGGACTCATGAGGCATCGACAAAGGTCCTGCCGGATATAAACGCAATGTTTCTTTGATGACGGCTTCGAGGTAGACTCAGTTCTTTACATCGGAATCCTGAACCAACCTCTCCCTTCCAACATGCTTATCAATTTCGTCTTGCACGATTACTAATGCTTTTGGGTTGTTGAGCAACAAAGATAACGCCCATGTTAAAGTCACAACTGTCGTGTTCAAGCCCGCAATTAAAATCGACTGCCACATGATATTTTCACAAAATGATCCTTGGATTAGGTTCTAAGAACTCAAATACTTGTAAACTAATAATTACTCCTTATAAAAATTTGGCCTATTTAATCCCTAATCAAAATATTCTATAGCTAACAAAGTAATTATGCTCAAGGATAAGTTTACCATGCATGTGGCTTTGACAAGTGTATCATTATCAAAACTAGAGAAATCCTCAAGGGAGGCACCTTCAAGAATGGATATTAGCGTATCCAGAAAGCCATGGTCGTTTTCTTCATGATGCTTCTGTGACTCTTTCTCTCTTTGTGCTCTTTTAACCATCCTTCAAATATGTCATTAATCTCTGTAGCCGTCACCTTCATTGCTTTCTCATATCCTCCTACATCCAAATGCTTCAGATAAGGAATGAAATCAGTCACCACAAATGCACCCAATAACTTAAAGGATTTCTTCACCACCTCTTGAAATCTAACCCCTTCTCCATCGTTGAGTGAAAACCTCTTTCCCAAGACAATAGTAACTAAAAAATTTAGCATGAAGTTCCCAAACCACTGTTTCATTTCCACCTCGACCATATTTGATTTTTCACCATCCTTGTTGTTTACCCAAGCCAGGTATAGGTCTTTCATGGAAGCCTGAAGTTCTGAAATCCGAACATGTCCAAGCATCTCAACTTTTCGTGGAGAGAGAACCTCGGATATGACTATCTT
Organism: Dittrichia graveolens; assembly: GCA_038502395.1. Taxonomy (NCBI): domain Eukaryota; kingdom Viridiplantae; phylum Streptophyta; class Magnoliopsida; order Asterales; family Asteraceae; genus Dittrichia; species Dittrichia graveolens. The sequence continues at coordinate 77,911,553 of JARJIL010000001.1, read as the reverse complement.
GCGAACTTGACGCCAGTATTCCCCACACGGACCGAAGCCAAACGTGGCATAGTTATAACCTATGACCTCTACTGCCTTTGATTTCGGATGACTTGCAAAGATATTATCATTAGTGGTAAAACATTCCTTAGCAATCTTGCTGTTACTCACCACTAAAGCTTGGTGAACACCGAGCTTGATGGTGAAAATAGGGCCATATTTTTCAGACATGTGACTTAAGACCTTGTGAGGTAGTTGAGATTCACCTAGAAGGTGTAGATGTCCGATAATAGGCCATGCCCCCTCTGCTTGAGGTGGTTCATTGAGTTTACCTCTATTTTCCTTCTTTGTGTACAAGACTTGCAGCAGGATTGCAATTACAATAGCGATGAAGATGGCTGCTACTGTTGTTGAAAAAGAGTGATGGAACTCCATTGCATTTCGTATGTATAGCAATCGCTTCTAAAATGTCTTTTCTAAGTGTTAGCAGAAGATCGATGTTGCTAAGGATGTATTCCTATTTCATTACACTTAGTATATAGATGGCTTTATTGACACTTAGGGATATGGGCAAGATAAAAATTAGGGTTCATATGTAAATTAGCATCCTGCTAACACGTGTAAATTAGCATAGGATATATATCGTCTATATAAATAAATAAAATTTATGGTCGAATGTAAAATAAAATATAGCACTTTAAATCGTGGATGTAAATTGTGGTAAACGTTGGGTTACTATATGTTAGAATCACGGCTTTTCATTCTATCCCTTCTATAGTAGGGGCATGGTATAGAGGGCTAGGTACTATATTATATATGTATTGTTAATTAATGCAAACAAAAGACTTTTAGGTAGTCAAGTATTGCACAATTTAACAAAGGGATCGATACATGTAAGATTTCAATTGTTTCAAATATCAATACAAATAAACCAACGCTTCTAGAATTAAAGATTAGAATCAAACCTTTGTGTCTTTAATGAAACTCAAATATGTCATTATTAAAAATTTTGATACTTAAAACTTGGATCTTTGAGCAGAAAGCAATGTCTTAAAACTCGAGTTTTTAGTTGAGCTGGTCTTCTCACCAGGTCCCACCAAGTAACGGGTCAACCCGGTTTTTAGAATTTTTAATTTTTTAAAATACATATGCATATGTGTGTGTATGTGTATGTATGTGTGTGTATATATATATATATGTATGTATATAAACTTGGATAGAATTACTAATCTATCAAGAAACTAAATAATCAATTAAGCATTTATAAAGTTAACCAAATTGAAAATTTTGTCAAGAGGGTTTAATTACTAATATGAAAATTCTATTGAGAGGGTTACGTTAATTCTATGGAGGTTTATGCTCGAAGGACAGGTGCATGTTAGAGATAAATTGTCGTCTCACACCGGTTGAAGATGACAGCGGACTGCCGAGAGGGGTTCACAACTCGTTTTTAGGGTTTTTGTCGTTTTTAGTCATTCCTTATCCCTATATACACTCGTTTTTTTGGGACCTAGAACTTGCACCCTCATCAAGAAACTAACTTTTTTCGTGAAAGTTCTCCCACTTATTGAATTGTTTAAACAATTATATGCTGACGAGATCAGACAAATTGGATGATGATGCCGAAAGTAAAGATTAAGAGAACGATGACATTTTGATGAGTAACCAAGTGAAATAATTAGGAGAAGTTTAGAGAAAGAAGGGACTAGAGAGAATAGAGCAAAAAACGGCTACAATATCTAACAGTACTCTTTGTTCTCCATCCTCGTACGTTTTGTTAGCCTGACCCTGCTCTCTCTGCACCCTTTGAGAGTGGACTGGTGTTTCCTCTAACCCAGCACGTACAATCACCAAAGCTACAGGAGGATCACTCCATATGCTCCTAATCGATCATGGTGGACACAAGACATCAAACATTGACTTAGTTCTATTAACTGTAACAAGGAGATAGATCGGAAATAATAGTCACTTTCTATAAATGAATGATATCACAAAGATAACAAGTTTTTGTTAACACCAAAGATTTTATGTAGAACAACGATGTACGTACATGTAAATATATGTACAAGTAGTCATCTATGATATTGTAGATACAGCATCTCTATATATGTTTCTAGTTGTTATTATATAGTTAGACCATAACTATTTATTTTAAGGTTGATAAACAAAGGAAGTGTTGTCCTAACTCACATACCACGTAAATAAGAGGTATTTACGGTAGGAGGGGTTTTACATTCTCTTACAAAATCATTCTACTCATAGGATTAAGACAAGTGTTAATATCAATGGAGTAGGTGAGTAAAGAGAATTCGTAAATTACACATGTCAATATATGGTGAGTAGAAAGAATTAGTAGGAATAAATATAATTTTTCTTATGATATTTACATTACTTCAATTTTTAATGATCAAAGTGACCTTTGATTGAAGTTGTACCTAAGTTAGATGTTGTTAGCGGTATAAATGATTTTCACATAAATAAAATAATTTATTACAAAGTACAAAATTGTAGTGATAAAAATGTTACAAGGCAATTACTTGGAAGAAAAACGATTTAATAAAAAGAGTAAAAAAGTAGGGCGAAGAAAAGAGCAAAAAGTGTAAGTAACCAACCTCAAAAACAAATATCTTATGCTTCGTTTAGTAGGATAATTTTTTTTTGTTTTTTTTATGAAAAATGATGGGGTTTTTATTTTCTGAAAAAATGGAAAACGGGTTTAGATGAAGAGCTAGAGTTTTTCTTTTTCAGGAAAAAATGGAAAACATGTTCGGTTGAAGTGTTTTCTTGAAAAAGTATGGGAGTTTGAAAAAATTGAGAAGTTTGAAAAAATTGAGAAGTTTGGAAAAATGTGAAAAAGTGAAGGAGTTTTTTGTTTTGTTGAAAAAATATGTAACTGAGCATGTTTTCTAATTTTCGGTTTTCTTATAAAAAATTTCTGAAAAATTATAGGATTTTCTGGAAGTGAACGCAGCATTACCATCTCCTACCAAGTCATCTTTGTTTTATTATTGTTCTTCTAATTATTTATACAATACAAGTACTAAAAAAAGTAAAAATAAATTTTCTAGGCATGAATAGTAGAAAATGGCAATTTTATGTATCAAAACGACACGCCGTTAATGACAATTGTAACAATCGCAAACCTGGGCTAGTAGTTTAGCGACACGCCGTTAATAACAATTGTAACAATCGCAAACCTGGGCTAGTAGTTTAGCGAGTTGACGGTGCATGTTATGTGTGCATTTAATATTTAAGTATATGATTACGTTATTCTAATGAAATTAGTGATGTTTTATGTTAATAAAGTTAATTAATTACTTGGAAGTAAATAACTAAATGAATAATGTATGTATGTAAGTATGTGTAGATATGTATGTATGTAAGCATGTTAGAAATTGTGACACCTCATGCTTTAATGAAATCTAATAAGGCGTTGTATGTGTGTATGTGTATATTGATAGTCACCTCTACATTTCTTGAAATATTAAAAGTGTTTGTGTGTGCTATTACCTTGTGGAGAAGAGAGCTTGCAAACTTGAAGTTTTGAACTTGAGGATTTGTTGTTGTTAATTCAAAACAAAGGTTGGTACTTATTTCTTATAAATTCAAAGCATGATTCTGAATGATTTGTTATACATGTTGCTGATTTTCATGATAGAGAGTTTAAGAGCACCATTGTTGTTTATGAAGCTTTTGGAAGCTTACTTGATTAGTGGGTTTTGCAAGTTTTTAGGTTTTAATTGTGTTTGATATGTCTATGATGTTTGTACATGTGGTATATAAAGTTTATACATGTTTAGTAGTGATTTTAGTAGATTTCAGATGTTGGGTATGGTTTATATTTTGTAAAAGTCGGCTAGAATATGAATAAGGTGAAGAAGATATTGCAGGTTTTTAAGCGACGTGACGCGTCCAAGTTTGGGATGCGACGCGTTCCCGGTTAAGTCGTGCGACTTATGATTGATCTGACTTTGATTATCCGACCTTTGGTCCGACCTTCGTATGGTGATCCAACTTTCGGATTGTGGTCCGACTTTCGCATGTATGATCCGACCTTTGCATTACGCGACGCGACGCGACGCGTCGGTTTCTTGGACGCGACGCATCCGTGGGTTTTCAGAATTTATTGTTGTTTGTTATTCTTTGATGTGGTATGCTATATGTATAATCATATGTGAATCTAGCATATTGTTTATGAACAATAGAGATATAAATATATGTGGATATATATATATATATGAATCAGAGATTGATTTCGGTGTTGTTATGTTTTCAAGAAGCACAAAAGCTCAGTAATATTAGATATCTGATTGTCGCGTTTGAGAGTAAAAGGTGAGTGGATGTTAACTCACGGATGGTAAAGGTTATGATTGATATGATGCATGCGTTTGTGATTGAAAGAATGTTGAGTCTCATGATTGTTGATTGTTGATTGTTGATTGATTATATGATTGTATGATTATTTGGCCAATACGCACTCTTTGGATGATATTGAGTTGCGTTTGAGAAGTCAACTACTCGTAGAATTGGGTTGGGTTCATCTGCTGATTGGTTGAACAGTTGTAGTCCTATTGATGCATGCATTATGTCAGAGGGGAATTTGACTGTGCCAATTTAGCGGAGGGCTATCGGTAAACCTTTGTTTTGGCCGGCATTGGTTGTAGGTTTTGCGCCGAACCGTCGGTCTTCTTGGTTATGTGATTACATGTTTTTATATCGATTGTTGATGTTTGCTTTCGTGTTTAGTTTCCTCTCACTTAGCTTTGTGCTAATTCCCCACTATTGAACTGTTTTGCAGGTTTTTGAGTTTTGTGGTGTCTGTTAAAAGAAAGTTTGACCTCCCACTCTGATATTGGTTTTATTTTGAAATGAGCCCTAATATGTTTTGTAACACAACAAATGTTTTGATGGTTATATTCATAAATAGTTGACCTCCCACTCTGAATTCATACGTAAATTCTTGTTTGATGTTTCCACAGCGTATTTAAAAAAATGGCTTAAATTTTACGGTGTTACAACAATTGTATATATGTAGAATTTATCTTCATCTTTATATATTATGTATTATATTCATGAAAAATGTCTCTAGTTCTTAATTTTTATATTTTTTACAAATTAAGTATTTCACATTTTTACCTTATACATTATATATCAGATTATTATTTTTTTACATTTTTCATAAAATTCTTATATTAACTTTAAAATAAAAAATATGATAACAAGAAACTTGATAAATAATTATAACCCATTTTACTTACATATAGTTTTCAAGTATTCAACTTTTGTCACCTTAACATTTCCTGAACCAAAGGACCTTTACCCAACGTATGAAAGTCTGGAGAAGATGTCATGCCAGCCTTAAGGATATGGGTTTTAGTCCCACGTCGGTTATATACTAAACTGGTTCAGAGAACGGGTTGGTAAAAGTCTAAAAACGGTCTTCAAGATGGGTCTGATCCAGTTGAACCGGTAACTTGGAATTGTTACCAAACTTGGTTTTATTATTTCTTTGTTCAATAAATTAAACGAAAATCCTAAATTTTAGTTACAATTTGACATTTATATTATTTTTTGTTTTTAATTTCTAGGAATTAGAATGTTTAAACTATACATCATTGTGATTTGGATAGTTCAAACATCATAATAACCATTGTCACGATGATTAGAACCTTCGTTTGCTTTTTTGAATAAAAATAATAAAACCAGGTTTGGTACCGCGGTTCCGGTCTATATCAACTTGTTCTCCAAATTGATTCTCAGTTCAAGCATGTGGGTTAACTTAGTTTTTAAAACAAGAATGTGCAATTAGGCGGGTTAACTCAGCTTTTAAAACAAAAACTTTGTTCCCCCGTGAAAAACAAAGACTTGAAGTGTAGAAGTGTTAACGTGACAAACCTGGATATTTAAAGACTACGTATCAAAAAATTTGAGTCACATAATTATTATTCAAGTTGATTATCATGTTCTTTTATTTTATAAATAATATAAAAATTCAGGACATATATTAAAAAGTTATAAGCAGTATTATATCTAATATAAAGTACTTACCATGAGAAAATATAATGGTTAGAAAAACTAGTGGAGTCGTTTTCTAATAATATAAGAGCCATTTTTCTCTTTACCACCTCTTAAAAAAGCAAATTGAATGGCTTTCGGTTAACTAGATCGCAAACCCGTCTGAAGTTTAGAGATGCGAGTTTTCGGGCTGCGGTTCCTGGCAGTTGTTATAGTCGTGGACGACAAAAATGGGTCAACGGATCCTTGTAGCAGCCCATATCCATGTAATGAGATGGTATTTATATTTGTAATGCGTCATTTGTTTAAATTAAAATCATTTCTTGTTTTGTTTTTTTATATTACATCAAACATAATTGTTTAGTATTATTAATTCTTACAATCAAAATTTTTGTTAGTATAAAGAAAATATAGAAACTAACATATGAACACGAATATTTAAAATAAAACGTGAGAAACTTAAAAATGTAGGATGTTCAAATTCAAATCAATTTAAATTTTACTTTTCATATTACTACTAACGTATTTTTCTTTTATTATCTTAAATATATTTTATTTGAAAAATACTTTTTTAAAAGAAGTATCATTACAACAATTTTATGTCGAAATGTAGATAAAATCATATGGTTACAACCATATATTCATATTTAGATCAGATGTTATATCTATAACTATTATAAAAAGGCTTAACTTTTTTTTTCTTTTTTTAACTATTAAATCAAACTCTAATAACCAATCACAACCTCCAATTTCAAAATCCTATAATTTTACTAAACAATTTTAAAAAGATTAAACAAGTATGAATTCAATTTTAAACCAATTGGGAAGCTTGATGAAAATTGTGAGAGGCTTTTAAGAAAATGTGAGGGGGTTTTATAAAAATTATATATTAATATAATTAATTATAAGTTGTTTATAAACTATATTTAGTACCTTGTGATATATTTTGTTTAGAGAAAAAATAATTATATATTTATGACCGTCTCATTTTTATCTACATTTTGGTATAAATTTTATTGTAATATGACACTTTTTTTAAAAATAGTATATTCTTAATTTTTTGTTATCCATTCATTGTAGCGTGTAGATAGTTTTTTGTTTAGCTGAGTGAGTTTTTTTGGGATTATGGTGATGAGCTGAGTGGTCAACTTGAGTATGTTATTCAAAGTGTTTAGTTATTGATTTTAAAGCATTTTCAATCTTATTAGAAAGATGTATGAAACCTTTTATAAAATATGGTTTAAAATAATTGGGATTATGGTGATGAGCTGAGTGGTCAACTTGAGTATGCTATTCAAAGTGTTTAATTATTGATTTTAAAGCATTTTCAATCTTATTAGAAAGATGTATGAAACCTTTTATAAAATATGGTTTAAAATAAAATGTATCATTAAAAGATGATATATTATATATTTAAAAATCTAAATCCAGAGATGTAAAAATAGATGTTCTTGATGGTCCTGAAACTATTTTATTAGTGTAGTTAGTTAGTCAAAGGAAACACTAAAGTATAAGTGTTAATTTTTTATACACAAGATAGGAAACAGTTCTTGACTTTTTAATATTTAACATGTGAGTCGTTATTTTTTTCTTTTACCGGCAAGGTGTATAAAAATTTTGCTTTAGAGGAAATGCAATTGAGCGTATTCAAAAGGTAAGGTGGTCATTAGTAGCAGATTTATGCATTGAGATGTAACGCCCCATATTTCAAAACACGAATAAAGCTCTAAATAAAAGTCTTTTAAAGATAAACCAGTTAAAAACAAACGAGCGGAAGCATAAAAGCAGTTTTGGAACCCTCGGGTTCATACAAAAGCGTAATATTTACATATTTACATTAAAAGATGTTTTCTCGAAGTACAACCAGGTGTTAAGTTTCAAAATACTATTTTTCACATACAACAACAACCGTCAAATTGGGGCCTTGTCTTTGGAGTTTTCACGCCCTGCAAGACAACAGTAAGCAGTATCTGATAAGCTACAAGAGCTTAGTGAGAAATCTAAACTGTAAATCATATAAGCATGTGCATACACATATACGAATGTTGTAACATTTCTTATGGATATAGTACTGCACCATCTTAGCATCCGCCAAGAAGACTAAAATGTTGTGGTAGCTACAACTGCACGAAGCAGTGTACCACCCTCTCCGTGATCCTCTGATCACTAATATAACACATTCCAATGTAACACACATATCACATATATGAATCAGAGTCTAGAAAACTCACCTAAAGTCGGAATACGTCAAACAGTAATTCTTACAGTTATATACAATTATGATATCAATACACACTCAAACTCATCACTTAACAAACTGAACAGGGGCAAGGCACGCCCGTACCCCCAGAGGTACGCCCATGCCTCTTAGCCCAGGCCAGAAACAGAGCCCAATCAAGCATGGGCGTACCGGGCCAAAAGCACACCCGTACCCTACATAGGTACGCTTGTGCCTCGGTACGCATGGACCTCATGAACAGAGGCGGTCACGGCCACTAGGCACGCCCGTACCTTTCTACTTACAGATCCAGTTCGCCGACTGTCTGTTGTTTATACGACCAAAACCTCAAAAACACTTGCTAACAATTCATAAAAACACTACTGGGATATTTTCCTACACCCCAAACAACATCTAAACTAAAAACAACAACCATAACAAGCTTTAATTCATGATTCACCATTGAATCATCTAAAACCCACTAAAACTTCAAAGGAGTGGTTAAGAATTCTTACCTTAACCTTGTGATCAACTAAAATTAGATGAATCACTTGTTTCTAGCTATCTTTGATCAAAAACTTTAGAGAGAAAAGGTTGTTCTTATGTGTACGTAATCTTTGGTTGAAGAAAATGCAAGGTTTGACTCCTTGAGAGTCAAATCTGCCCATATATATATAAATCTTTGAAACTTGGCACAAAAGGTCCCTCTACTTTTCTAGTTTCAAATTAACAATTTTAACCCCTCAAGTTTCAAAACATCTCCTAATCTCAATTAGGCAATATCAAAACACATCACTTGATAAAATTACTAATTAAGGGAATTTCTGAACCTTGGGTGTTACATGAGATGAGCTTCTTTATTAACTAATTCTCTATTGGATTATATCGTGTTTCAGGTTTAGTCATGTAATGCTCGTGTGTACAAAATCTGTATGTATATTTTCTTTCTCTTAAACCCGTACGCTTAAACCATCTACAATAAAGTTTTTGTGTATGTATACTTCTAACGTTTTTTTATTTGATTTTGATATATATCAAGTTTACTTCGGTAATGCCCGTGCGTATACAGGTCTATAAACTAGTATTAAACAGTATAAAAAAACAAAAGCTATATAAAATTTAATTGTTTGAATATAATAATAAATTGTAAAACCTTAATCGACTATCAACGCGGAAGAAAAGAAAAAGGGAAAAGAATATGGCAAAAGTTAATAAAGAAAAATAAAACACGAAATAAAGAAAAAAAAGACTAAGAATTAAAAAAATAATCAAAACGAGTCGAACCCTTGACATACAAAAGTAGCAAAAGTTGCTAGCCCGAAAATCTGTTATTTGTTAAAAAGTTGCTTGCTCGACTATTTATTGTGTATATTTTTTTTCCTGCAAATTGTATAGATATATAATGCTTTTTCAAACGACGATGTGGGATTTGCCGGATGTGGTACATAGCTACATACGGTACAGACGTAATTACTATATTTTCACAAATTCATTATTAAAAAGGTAATTATAGAATTATATTATCTTTAATTTTTAATTTTTAATCTTTAATATATATTAAAAAAAATTAAGATGTCATTCTTTCTTTTTTAGAGCTTCTTCCATTCTCCTTATTTAAAAATAATTTTCGCATAAGCATTGGATTAACGTCATAAATATGTTAGGAATTTAACTAAAAAGTTGTGAGCAGTTGAACCTTACAAAAAGGGAATGAAGCGATTATTATGTGAGAATCAATGCACTTTAATTATATGACCAAATAAGTTTAAGAAAAAGAGATAAATAGTTTTTATATAATATTCCATGATAATCATTGTTGTTGGTGTTTGTTTTCTCATGTATGTATGTGATCCAACATAGTATATTTGTATGAATCAAATACAACACTTGTATCTTTATTATAACAAGTGCTTATGTTATATATTCTCATATCATTGTGTTCAATAAATTCTATAGTTCTAAAATTTGAATTATTTAATCACAAGTAATTCTGTATATAATCACATATGATTTGTAAAAGTATCAAATGTGAATTACGAAAATATTACACCGCCCAAAATTTTAAAATGCAATATAGACCATTGATGTCATTGATCCAAAAACTAAAATTAGTCCCTTAGAATTATGAATTAAGTATAGACTATATTAAACATTCTTCAATCTTATATTGTATTCTTTTATAAATTTCTAACTTAGAATATTAGCTATACTTTGATATAAGTTTCATTGTAATAAGATATTGATTAAAAACATTTTCGTAATGGTAATATTAAGAAATAGATTTCGATGAATAACTACCATATGATGTTAAAAAATAGTATGAAAATATAGATATAAATGAGTTGGTTACAAATAAATATTTTCAAAATATGACATTATATGTTAAAAATTACTAGAGGAAAACAAATAATACTTAAAATTCATTTTTTTAATTGTTTTGAAAAAGTGAACATAAAACTTGCCAAAATAGGTTAAATCAAGTTAGATAGAGTATCAACACTTTTACTAAACTATATCCAGAAAATGGTTACTAAAGTTATTATTCAACCTCAAGGAATAATTGGAAGAAAAAAAAAAGATTAATGAGGATGAAAACATAGAAAAGGAATGATACCATGCTTGGTCAATTCTGCCAAGTATTCTGTCTGCAACATCCATCACCAACAAGAAACACAAATTCTTCTGCTTTATAATAATAATAATAATAATAATAATAATAATACAAATATAATACTATATACATATGAGACCCAATTTGGACTACAAATTCAAATCAAAGTATATAAAATTAATGAAATTAACCTTCTCTTCACCTCTCAGTAATCATCATCATCTTCTTCTTCTTCTTTGATATTATAATGTCACTGCTCACTTTTCAGACTTTTGTCAATCCAAAACTGAAACTCCATAACCACCATGAAATGCCGCCATTGAAGAAGCTCCCTTCAATATGCTCCATAAGAAATTCCCAGAAGCCTGAATGCCAATTTCCGCCATTTTTACCAGGAAACCAGGTCTCCCTTTATCAGCGTCACAATTAACAATCATAATGAATCTTGTTTTTGTTATAATATAACTTGTAACATGTAAATAATATATGAAATGGTGAATTCTCAGAGTGTTGCAGCAGTGGTTTTTGGGGAAGCCTCACAGCAATGGAGATTGTATCCCTTGACAAAGAGAAGATCGGAAGGTGCGATTCCAGTAGCAGGAAGTTATAGGCTTATTGATGCAGTTATAAGCAATTGCATCAATAGTAATATAACAAAGATATATGCTTTAACACAGTTTAATTCGACTTCTTTAAACTCACATCTCTTGAGGGCATACTCGCGTGGATTACTAGCGAACCATGAATTTCTTGAAGTCATTGCAGCTTATCAGAGCCCAGAAGACGATAACTGGTTCCAGGTTCTACATTAAACTTACATTTTAGCAATAAACTATATACATACATACATACATACATACAGTAGTAAAAAGATTCGGGTTGAAACGGACCTCTTTTTGGATACAGGCCTTATTGCCCGTGTTTCTTGTTCTTTTTCTGTATAAATAATTTTTATGATTATGAAAACATTATTGTTACAATATTAATCTAAATCTCATAAGGGATAATATAAACAGAGCCACCCAGATATTCAACTTTTGCCATTGAGGTTGCCCATATTTAATACTATCATTAACCAAATGTTAACTTCTCATTTGTATTAAAGCAAAGAATTATATTATTATTAGAGTTAATTACATTTTTGGTCTATGTGGTTTTTACGGTTTTAATCCCTAACTTTTCATTTTTACAGTTTTGGTCCCTAAACGACCAGACCTTTTACAAATTTGGTCATTCAAGATTGGCTAGGGACCAAATTTGCAAGAGGTTTGATTGTTTAGAGACCAAAACCGTAAAAACTAACAAACCACATGAACCAAAAATGTAACTAACTCTTATTATTATTATTATAAATAATAGTCTTGAGGTGATGTCAACTTTTTCATTAAGCTTGCCTATGTATTAAGACTATTAATTAAAAAAACCACTCTACGTATCTTGTGTCATGGTATCAATTTCAACCAAAAACATGTCAAGTTACAAAAATACCCTTAAGTTTTTTTGGAAAGACAACAATTTAAGCCTATAATTTGTCCGGGGCAAATTGCACGAAAATATAACAAACTATGCTAATATTGTCATTGTATGCAACCAACTTTATTTTGTACCTAAAAATACACACAACTTACATTTTGGTTCATTGTATGCAAGTTACCTATGACAATAGGTAACTTACCATTGCTGTGAGAACTTTCGTACCTAAAAATACAAAAAAAAAACTTTCAAATTTGGTTCATTGTATACAATCGGTAACCGGTAACTGGTAATCATGTTACCAATTGTATACAATGAATAAAGTTTGTAAGTTGTATGTAGTTTTATATACAAAATAAAGTTAATTACATACAATGACAATATTGGCAAAGTTTTTTGTATTTTCGCGTATTTTGCTCAATTTGTCCGACAACTGCAAAGATACTTTTGTCTTTTAAAAAACTAATTTATTTTAGTAATTTGACAAAAATATGATTGAATATATGATAGTTTTAATACATGTATGGCCTTCATCAAAATAACTGAATACTTAGATGGCCTCCACATACATTATCCCATCTCTTAAAAAAAGCATTTTCAAATATTGTATCCACTAAAAATAAATTTAACAAATTTCAACCTATCTAACTTATTTTTTTGTTTTGACCCGTTTGAGACAAAATACGACACACATCAAGGAATTGCTACATCTACTACTACATAAAGAAACAGATAGATTCAAATTATTCTTGGAAAATATTAAAATAACAATTAAGTTAATCTTTTCTAAGTTCATGAATTTGGTTTTTCGATAAGTAGGGAACTGCAGATGCTATGAGAAGATGTTTATGGGTATTGGAACAGCATCCAGCAGTTGAATTTTTGGTCCTTCCAGGACACCATCTTTACAAGATGGATTATCAGAAACTTATACAAGCACACAGGAACAATAAAGCAGATATAACAGTTGCAGTCTTGGATAGCATGAGAGATTACGACACGGATTTTGGTAGTTTCAACGTAGATTTAGGAAATCGAGTTAACGGGTTCAGAGAAGAATCAGGAATTATGCCATTATCAGTTAAGTGGAATGCATTCAAATAGTTTATGCATGTTATTGTTATGCTATAATACATTCAAAAATGATTATGCTGATCTTGTTTTCAGGTTCATAACTCATTGTTTAATGATGGCTTTGATGAGAAGTTATCTAGTATGGGGATTTATGTCATGAACAGACATGTTATGATAACCCTTTTAAAAGAAACTTTTCCTAAAGCAAAGGATTTGAAAAATGAAGTAATACCAGGTGCAATATCATTAGGGTTGAAGGTCAGTCATTTTTCTTTTTTTTTTAAGTTTATCATTACTGATAGACAAGTTGAGTTAATAGGTTTAAGGAAATCTTGTGTTTGGTTTTACGATAGGTTCATGCGTACCAGTTTGATGGTTACTGGGAGGATATGAGAAACATCGAAGCATATTACAAGGCGAATATGGAAAGCACTAAGAAAACAAACATGAAATATAAGTCGGTAACTCTAGAAACTTGAAAAGAGTGGTCAACCTGGGTTTGTATTATCTCTAACGGGTCAACGAGATAAAATCAGAAAAAATTAACTTTAAAGGAGACGGGTCAAAGAGGTTGCTGAAAGTGCATTTTATATGTAAACCTCCTACATGATATTATTGAAAAAAGAAAGCGGGTAATTTATAAAATCGGAAAAAAATTCAACAAAAAGTGTTCCTAGTCAATCCAACCTCACGACCTATATGTAAATTTACCCGTTTTGACACATTACTCGATTCACTCATTTTGTCACCCTCTACTTCAAACTTAAAACATATACTAATTATAGACTTAACATCTTGGTAGCAGCTTTCATGATAGAGATTTCCCGGTATACACTCTACCACGATATTTACCTCCATCTCTAGTAACTGATGCTATCATCACAGACAGCGTCATTGGTGATGGTTGCATTCTAAATGTATGTATCTTTCATTTAACTTACAGAGAATTTATATATTGGTGCATTTTTTTCATCTTATTTATGCAATCTTGTTATGATTCTTTACAAGTAGAGATGCAGCATTAGAAGTTCAGTTATTGGTCCAAGAACAAAGGTTGGAGATGGTGCTGTAATAGAAGATTCAGTAATTATGGGATCTGATATCTATCAGGTAAATGCAGTAATAAACTTTTCGCATGATGGCAGTACAATAATAAATTTTTAATTTTTATAACACTAGAAAAAGAATTTCCAATGTAAGCAGATGCATACAATAGACCATATGATCAACTCTACTGTATCAATGAAATGAGATTTTCTTTGGAAAACATGAAATCAGAAGTTTCGTTTCTCATGCCAGCAGAGCATAAGTTGCAGGGACACGAAGCATGTGAATATCCCAATTGGTGTTGGTGAAGGTTCTTACATAAAGAAAGCTATAATAGACAAGAATGTTAAGATTGGCAAAAATGTTAAGGTATGGCTCACCAAGATACAAATGCTCTATAAAACCAGGCTATCTGAAAATTTATATTGGGGCAAGTTGAACGTAAAAAGAACGTATCAACATACTTTAAGTCAATTTTTATTTTAGGGAGCGTACTTATTTTAAAAATACTTTAAAAGGTCTATGTTATAAGTCCATAATCAATGGTTGCGTGGTTAAGACTAGATGACTAGGTCCCGTAATTGATTATAAAATTATAGCATAGCCCTCGAACAATTACTTGCAAGTTGCAAGTATGTTCTTTACGTGCAATTTGCCCATTGTATTTCATCCTATGTTCTTTTAACACACAAAATCATGTATGATTGGCTGTCATGTAGATCATAAACAGGGACAATGTACTAGAAGGGAACAAGGAAACTGATGGATACATCATCACAGCAGGCATAGTTGTTATTCTGAGAGGTGCAGTGTTCCCAGATGGAAGTATTTTATGACATTAACTAAAAGAAATCATTCAGAGTTGACATATTTATGGTCCTTGACCTCAACAACCAGAATGGTTCCATGTTTTTGAAGTTATACTGGACTGCTGCAAGGAACCTCAAGTTAAACCACTTATGATGATGCATAAACTGCAAGAACTTTGTAGGGTTAAAGGAGATTCATAAACAGAGCTCAGGGATTTCTATAGCAATTGCTGATGAATGTTGTAAATTGTACAAATATAAAAATTTATCCATCCAATCCAATCCAATCCAAGTGTTTAATAAAAGAGAAAGCAGACAAATGTGATTTATTAATACTGTGATATAACTATACAACACAAATTGACTCAGATATTTAACTAAACATGGTAGAGGAAATACAGCCCAGAACTTTAATAACTTAGAATATGACAAGATTATGCTATTCATGGTGGATTCAGATGTTAGAGAGAAGTCTGGCAGATGCATTTAAAGCAAAAAAATTAAAAATCAAGATAGCTGGTTAGAGCAAATCAAAACCTAATCAGGATCATGGGTCCAATGTTGTGTTGAGAGTGTGCTATTATGCTGTGATGATCCCCTACCCAGTACTCCAAAAACAACAATTAAAAAAGAAAATTGTTTTTAAATCTTCAAACAAAGGAAAAATTACCATTATAACAGCTTTAATCCTTAATTTAAAAAGAAAAAACTCACATTAACACCCAATTTCGGAATATGAGTATTCGAAATTAGGAGGTTTTGGAAATGGCAGCGATGGAATTTGAAATGGGTTTTCAGCGGTGGTATTTAAGCGATGGCAATGGGCGACGGCGGTTGTATGTTTCGAAATCAGGGTGCTACAGCGGCAATTAGCAGTGGTTTGTTTGAAATTGATGGCGGAGTGAGTGTTCGTTTGATGGCAAGGAGGTGTTTTTCTTTTACGGAAAAATAAAATTTAATTAAAGAGTAGAAATTTATATAAATTTATATTCATATTAATTTGAATTCTGATTAGTAAATATTAAAATTATAATCTAACCAAAAATAAATTAAATTAATATGTATAAACTAAAATAAATTATATTACTAACCATCTATCGTCCTTCACCTCATTGTCACCATACCGACATACCCTACCCTATCACCCATCCTACCCCTAACACCCAGCCCACCATCCTATCTTTGCTCCTAAACCCCTACCCACACATTACGATCTCATCCCACCCTACTCTACCCAGGGCTAGCAAATCCTGACACGACCCGAAACCCAAACCAAACCGAACACGATCTAGGTCGGTACGAACACGACACGAAACTGAATTGGGTCAGAAATGACACAAAACTGGTCAAGACGAACAAGATAACCTGAAGATAACCTGTTTAACACGATTTTTTTAATAATAATAAAAAACCCAAAAAACGTTAAACTTAAAATTTTTAAAAATTTGAAATTATAAATAAATAATTAATTACAATATAAAAGTGGCGGCACTTTTACATTTTTTAATTTTTTACCTCCAAAGTTGGTGGTTTGTTGTCATTTAAAATTTTTTATTTTGATAAATTAATAAATATTAATTAAAAAACAAGTTAATATGTAACAAGATTACAATTAATAAGAACAGAAATATGAAAACAAGATAGAAGAAAAGAGGAACTCGTAACCCTAGCCTCCAGCCCTCCCTTACGACACTGACAACCAACCTCCATCGTTGTCGAACGTTGTTTGGTCGTCCTTCGCCCGTCGTCTGCAACATTACAAGAATATGCAACATTTTTCTGAAAAATAATTCGATATGAAACCCAACATGAAAATCAAGTTATTGAACTAAAAACATGGTTTTAATTTTTATCCAAAAAGTGGGTCGACACGAAAACACGAGCCGAACCGAACACGAATTAAGTGACACGAACCGAACACGACACAAAACTAAACTAGGTCGAAAATGGGTCGACAGTGAAATGGTTGGCACGAACCATTTCACACGAACACAACCCGAATTGTCAGGCCTATTCTACCTTACCCCAACACACCTTACTATACCCAATCCCACTTACTCACCCTATCTCACCTCTACCCCAAGCTACCTCACCCACCCACCTTATGCTCTACCTCATCGTACCCTATTATACTCCACCTTTACTCATAGTACCCCTATCATTACCCTACCATGCTTCACCTTTACCCACTCTACCCCACCCCACACCACCCTTATCTTATGTCCTACCTCACACTCCCCTAGTCTACTCTACCTTATTCACCATAAGCCTACATTACCCTAACCTACCCTACCCCCATCATACTCCACCTTTACTCACCATTATCTACCCCACCTCACCTTAACCCTAGTAATAGATAAGGTGGGGTACTAGTAGAGAGTGGGGTAAGAAATGATGGAGGTAAGGTAGGTAGGAGGGGTAAGGTGGGAAAGGGTGAGGTAGGGTATGGTGTAGGTGTAAGGAAACGGATCACCACCTTGTAAGGATCAAACTTGAAACCTTAACAAGAACCCGTTAGAAGATACGGATAACAGAAACAATATAAACACGACACCAAGATATAACTTGGTTCGGTCAGAGTCACGACCTACGTCCACGGGCAGGAACCAGAGACTTCTTTATTATGACTAAAGTGTTTATAAGATGTCATGCCAAAGGTGCATATGAACCACAAAGGTTAAATGACAAGAAACCGTTGCTTGATATTTATAATTAAACAAGTAACCCTAATTTTAATTAGAAAAACCTTAATTTACCAAAATTAGTAACCACGGCCGCTGCACACAAAAAAAATATTTTTGGGTTGAAGTCACGTGCTCCATGCCGTGGAGCAAGGGCCCACAACGTGGAGCCTCTGAGAAACCCCCAAAATCTTGTTTTCGATGTCTCCATGACAAGAACACCTTATTTTTCAGTTTCAAATATCCTTCAAACTACTTCAAGTCATATCCTAATAGTAGGTAGATAGGGGTGGGGTGGGTGTTAGGGTAGGCTAGGTAATGGTGTTAGATTTATGTACAAAGTCATCGACACAATAATGCCACGTCTATTGTCATAAGACCCTCAAGGGTCACATCTATGAGTATCTGTAATTCAAGTAGTAATGCAACCCTAGTTGCATAGTAATATTTATAATAGTTATTATAAATTAGTTAGTACATTTTATGTTTCATTAACTAATAAGTTAATTAATAAGGATATATATTTATTAGTGAATAAATATATATTAATAATTAAAGTTGTTCAAAAAATAGTTTAAATTGTTTGAATTTTTCGGATAATATTTGGAAATGCCGATTATATATATATATATATATATATATATATATATATATAATTTTAAAAAATTTAAATATATGAATAAGTATATTTAAATTAGGATTTAATAATAATTATTATTATTATTATTATTATAAAATGATTGGTTTTTAAACTTGGTTAGATGATATACCTTATCCTTTATTTGAGGGTTTAGTTTCCTAATCTAATTAGGATTCTTCCTAGTATAAATAAAAGTTTAGTTTCCGAAATTGTATCGAAGTTGTCACTTTTTGCTATTCAATATAACCAACTTTCAAAACTATCATTTAGTATATCAAACTTTATAAAACTACCATTTTATATACTCAACCTAGTATAGTATGTAAGATGTTGACGTGGCATCAAATTTGTTGACATGACAGTGACTTGGATGCTGATGTGTTGTTCCCTTATTTATAAAAATAAATCAAAATAAAAAACCATTTAAATATAATAATAATAATAATAGTAATAATAATAATAATAATAATATGGGGCTTATAAACATCTTCATCTTGGGACTTGAAAAACAATAAATCTAGGACACTAAATCGGATTAAATATATGTATAACATCTTCATCTTTCAAGAACTTGTCACCTTCATCTTCATTTTTCAAGAACTTATCATCTTCATCTTCAAGAACACTAAATCTGAGTTCTTATTACGGGGATACAAATCATCTTCATCTTCAAGAGTCTATCATCTTCATCTTCAATAACCTATCATCACCAAATCAGAGTTCTTATTATAGGGATACCATGGTCGGCGAAACCTTAAAGGGTTAGATCTGAGTTCTTCACAATTCTGGTAAGGTTCGATCTGAGTGTTTGGTTCGGTTCTGATAAGGTAAGTTCGATCTGATCAATCTTTATCTCTGGTTTGATCTGAGTGTTTCACTAGATCTGAGTACTTCACAGATCTGCTCGAGTGTTTATCTTCAACGATTCCGATAAGGTAAGTTCAAATCGATCTTCATCTCTTGTTCGATTTTGCTTATTGGTTCGATTTGGGGTTTCTAAATCTATATGATTCCAGATCTTCTTCATTTCTTTGTTCTTATGATTCCAGATCTTTATGTTGTGTTTTGATTTTTCTTCTGTAAGTTTGATTTGGTTTTTCGATTTTCCAGATCTGTATGGCTTGATTTTGCTTCCTACTTCGTTTTTAGGTTTCGATTCGGTTTTGGTTCATAGATTTCGTTTTTAGGTTTCAACTATTTGAGTTCACAGATCTGTTCATGCTTGGTTTGTGGGTCGCCTTCATGGTGTTTTTTATCATCTTCATCTTCATGTTAAATTGGCTTGGAATTAAATGAAAATATATAGATTATAAGAGGTAAATGTGATGTGGCAAAAATTACCGACATGGCTATACATGTGGCATTTGAGGGACATTAAAATAAATAAAAAATGACAGAATTATTTCAATACACTAAATGATAGTTTTAGGAAGTTTGATACACTAAATGGTAGTTTTGAAAGTTGGGAATATACAATAGCAAAAAGTGACAACTTCGTTACACTTTCGGAAACTAAACCCTATAAATAAAGGGCTAAGGGTTACATTTAAAGGTTAAGCTTTTATCCAATCAAAAACCTCTCTCCCTCCCTCTCTCTCTATTTGTCGTTGGCCAAAGAAAATGAAACCAAGAGGTTTCGGTTTGATGTTCGACGCACACATGTATTCAATTCCTGGTTTGGGTTTTGTTTGGGAGTTTACTTATCCGGCAGAAAGGAGCTTGTTGGTGTTTTCATGGGTGGGTCAATTTCAAGCTACCAAGGTAATTCTAGAACTTTCTTGGAGTTCAAATTTATGTAATTAAAGTTCTTGAGGTTTAAATTAGATCCTGTATATGGGTTTTAAAGTTTCGGTCATTATTATTTTTGAAACCGTTTCCGCTAGTATTAAAGTTCCGATTTTATCTTTTTATCAAATAAAGATTGTGTTTTTGTTAGACCTCATGTGAGCCACTTTGTGTTCACATGAAATTTTGATGGTTAAAACCCAACAACGGGTCAGGTAGAAATGAGGTTGGTAAGGTGGAGAAGGTAGGGTGGTGGACGGGGTAGGTGACAACAATTATGTTTTAAGTTCCTTTGGAATTTTGTAGAATTCCATCCATTCGGGAAAAAAATTTCTAATTTCTTGATTTAACAAAATAATTTGAATGGTCAAATTCCATTTCACCAATTTCATGAAACAAACATCTCATATGATTTAGGAAACTGTCAATTCCAATTTCATATAATTTCTTCCAATTCCTGTGAACCAAACTCCCATATTAAACTCCAAAATAGCACGTTAACATGTTAACTCGAAAACTAGAACACTCGTTTAAGGAAAGGAAACAGAAAAAAAGGGTTATGGTTCTGGGGAGGAACTTTTGGCTAATTTCACCTTAATCCTATTCTTCTGGTGGAAGGAAATGATCCCCTTAGCTTTCATTTCAATGTTTCATATCCTTTTATTCTAGCATGTATGTTTTAGCTTATTATTGGCTTAATTTTTCTTCTTATTTTAAGTCATAATAAACCCATAAGTTATAAAATAAACTTATTAAAAAATAAGTAAAAAAATAATCCCATAATAAAATAAGCCAAACACCTCTTAAGTATTGACATTTATTAAAATTGACAAACTCTTCCCAATCATTTAACATAAGGGATTCTAGTTTCATCTAATCACAAAAAATTTATGAAAATTTTGAAACAAGAAATTGTTCTACTCTTCTTTGTTCTCTTTCTAATCACCCATGACCCATTACCACCAACCACAACCGCCTCTGAATTATTGGCTACCATTTCACAAAACCACACGTCCACTACACACCACCATCACCATCGTTGCCACGGCCCCACCATCACCACCAACACACCTGTCATCGCCACAACCACCAATGTTGTCTTTCACCACCACCATCGTTGCCGCCGCCCACCGCCTCTACATTACCCACCATCACAACCATACCACCTGTCATCCTCGACTACCACCACCCTCGTCACCACCATTAGAAAATAAAACTATATTATAACATGCACTTTATATATAAAACTATATGTATGTTCCGATTTGAGATGTGCTCGCATTTTTTTATTTGTGTATGTATTTGTTGTTTTTAAGCAAAATCGACGTGTATTCTTCATCAATTAGCCTGATGTGAATGTCATAGAGTTTTAAATAAAATCAAGTTTTTGTCTTAGACTTCTCTCATCTCTTACTTCCTTAGATTTGTTTTCAGGGTTTTGATTTAAGGATTTGTGTTTTTCAAATGTGTGTGTGTTTAAGTGTCCTTGTACGTCAATCAATTTTGGTTTTTGCGATTTTTTGGTTGAGGATGGTGGGCAGAGTTGGACGGAGTTAATGACGGTGTTTGGAGTTGACGACGGAAGCAAAGTTGGTGGTAATTGTTGAACTGGCTGTGGATTGTGAAGATTGAGAAACTAAGAATTAAGAATATTAATGAAATAATCCTAACTAAATATTGATTAGTCAGTAAATATATTAGGCAAATTGTACGAAAATACAACAAACTATGTCAATATTGTCATTGTATGCAACCAACTTTATTTTGTACCTGAAAATACAAACAACTTACAAATTTGATTTATTGTATGCAAGTTACCTATGACAATAGATAACTTATCGGTAACCTAGCCAAATATAAAAGAACTTTGGTACCTAAAAATGCAAACAACTTTCAAATTTTGTTCATTTTATACAATCAGTAAGCGGTAACCTAGTAATTAGGTCACAGATTGCATACAATGAATCAAAATTGTAATTTGTTTGTATTTTTAGGTAAAAAAATTGGTTGTATATAATGACAATATTGACATAGTTTATTGTATTTTTGCGCATTTTGCCCAATAAATAAATTATAATGTATTAAAGTTAAAAGAAAATAAATTAATTAATTGAAAAAGGTAGTTTAGTTAAAGGGACTTAAGAATCAATAGTGAAAAAATGAGTTTGAGATGGATCAAACTTGTAAAAGCAAGAACTAGTGTAACATCATCGATTTGGGCCTAGTTGTAAGTTGTACGTACGCGTATATGATTAATTTAATAGACGAATGATTATGTAAGTACTTGTGTGTACTTGTTGAATTAAATGAAAATATGTATTTTGTGTATTGTGTGTGCTATGTGTTAATTGTATGTATGTGTATTATATATATATATATATATATATATATATATATATATATATATATATCCATGTGTAAGATAGATGAATAAAAGAAAAAAAGAAGAAAGAAAAAGGATAAAGAAGAAAAGTTAGATATTTTATCCAGGCGTTTTGCCTCTGGATAAGATATATATGTATATGTGTTGTGTTATTTGACTCACAAAAGTCAAATATAGTGAAAGTTGCAAAGCAAACACACAGACACATACTACTCTCTCTGCTCGTAAGTTCTTTGAAGAAGAAATCCTTGAAGTTTGGAGATTTAGAGTTCTAAACCTAAAACAAGGTTAGTATGGTGTTTGTATTATAGATTATACATGTATTATGTTAGAAATATGGGTGTTTAGAGGCTGGAAGTTGTGTTGGAGTTGAAAAACTCCATGGATGAACATGAGAGCTTACTTTATAAGTGGGTTTCTCATGTTTGATGTTTTTAAATGGTGTAAAAGTGTTTATAAGGTTCATATAGATGATATATGAAGCTTAGAAGTGTTTAAAGAGTGAAAAAGTCGTGTTTAGAAATCTGGGTTTTTGAATAAATAAAGTGAAAGTCGCATGCAAGCTGATGAAGAAGATGGTGAAAATCTGGAAAATCCATCGTCGCGGCGCGACAAGTGTTGGTCGCGGCGCGACGCCGTATGAACTTGAACAATGCGACCTTTTTGATCCGACCTTCGCATGAATGGTCCGATAGTCGGATGACCCGTCCGACTTATGGTCCGACAGTCGGATGGTTCAAATGGTCCCTTGGTCCGACTTTCGCATGAACCTTTTCTCATGATCCGACTTTTCACTCGTCGCGGCGCGACGGGGCCTTTTCAGCAAGGATTTGTTTTGCTAAAATGTTCTTGTTGATTAGGTTTTGTAGTATTCCAAGTAAGTTTAATAAATGATTTAAGACTATTAAGAAGGCTTTGTAAGTGTTCTAATGATAGAACTTAACGTGCGCAAACGCTTAACGCGATTGCCGAATGTTTTAGGTGAACGTGTCAGCTGAATCAGCATTAACTGAACGAACGTTGTAAGCTAGTTAGGTGAGTGCCTACTTTCATGAGACTCAGTAGAGTAAGTCTTGCAAGCTAAGATGAATGTGTGAACGTGTGAATGTGTATATATGTATGACTAACCTGTTTGTGCAGGTACGCTTAAGAAGATGAGTGTAAGTTTCTGAATGATGCGATTGCTTATGAGATGTATAATAGGTGCATGCCAGCGGGTCCAGATTGGAACCGCTTAGTTAATGCTTGATGATGTGCATGAATGATGAATTGTATGATGATGCATGTGAAAGTATGAGTGAATGAATGACGGATCCCTATGGGATCCTATGAACGATATATGACTATATGATGATGATGATGGATCCCTGTGGGATCGAATGTACGTATATGTGTATGTGAACTGTCTGCAGACTATGTGACACATGGTTAAGGTCAGCCGGTTAGCTGGATCCTAACAGGACTTCGGTCATTTCTGGATTTAATGGTGATTCGGGGTACATCCCGGATCAAGGTTCTGCAGAACCACCGTGCCTTAACGTGAGTGGTGATCAGCTGGTTGTAGCTGGATTACCTGTGGAGTCTTTGACTCTGTGAACGATGCTTGGTGGACTGTCTTGTGCTCCCCCACCAGCGCGGATTGGTCGTGTCTGATCCCCCGGTCTGGGTTGTTGAGCAGGACTAGCTCTCCTGCAAAACATGACTCTTACTGATCTTGTCAGCACACCGCTATGTGTTAAGCTAGCAATGTGTGCTTATGTACGATACGATATGTATGATATGATATGTATGATGTGTTTGACGCATGACTTACTATATTGATGCTTATGCTAAGTATGTACTCACTAACTAGTGTAGCTAATGGTACTATGATTTCCTTTTTCAGGTAAAGACTAGATGGCCTGCGAGGCGGGTGACTCTTGGGAAATGAATTGCCCCTTGTGGGTGGAACACTTGTACTTATATGTTGTAATGTAATATGATACTATGGTCGGTTCCTGTATGTCAGGTAACACCAATGAATGTTTTGGAAACAAAGATGATATGATTAACCGTTGTTAATGTTAAAAGAAAATTTTCCGCTGCTAAAATCTATTTTGTCATTAAAACAACTGAATTCAGAAGCAGTGTTACAATTAGGTATCAGAGCCTAAGTTTGAGTAAATTGAGTACTTCTAAGAGTATTCGATCTCAAGCTCGGGCCCGACCATAAAGAAGTGTTCCTATGGGGGGGATTGAGTGAGAGTGTTATATATATGCTAGTAGTATGTGATGACTTGTTTGTAAGTTGAGTAAGTGAGATTGAGTATTAATTGCTCTTTCTCTGTCATATAGAAGTCTAGAAAAGATGTCTGCCGAACGTGGCAATACTGAACAAGCGTTGAAAGAATTAGAGGATGAGGCTTCTCATATGCCTCATCAGGCTGAGGATCAAAGATCTCAGCAAAATGTTGGTGGTGGCAGACCTGAGCCAGATCAACCTGCTATTATTAGGCGATTGGAGGAGGAGCTTCGTGTGACGAAGGAGCTCTTGTTGCAAGCTACACTGAACAAGCCCCGAAAGACTTGTTCATACAAGAAGTTTCTAACTTGCAATCCTCCGACGTTTCAGGGGAGTGATAACCCCACCGTTACTATCCAATGGCTCCGGGAGATGGAGCAAGTGTTTGAGTCCTGTGAATGCGAACCGGAGTATTGCGTGAAATACACAATACGTATGTTAAAGGGCCGTGCCATCTTCTGGTGGGATACGGTAAAAGCTTCTGTTCGGAAGGAAGTACTGAGTGCTCTCACTTGGGAGCAGTTCTCTGAGAAGGTGCTGAAGAAGTATTGCACCGAGTATCACCTGGAAAGAATGGAGAGAGATTTTAATGATCTCAAGAAAGGGGAGACGCCTATTGAAGAACACATAACCGCGTTCACTGATAAGATACGATTTGTTCCCCATCTGATCCCAAACGAGACCACCAAGATAAGGCGGTTTGTGGCAACTCTGCCACTGGAATTTCGCCCACACGTGAGGGCTGCTGTTGAACTGGATCGGGCGTTTGATATAGCCCGACAATTGGAAGGTGACCGAATATACTGCAAGGGCGAATTTGCCGGTACAGAGTCAAAGAGGAAGTTTCAGTCGTATGATAAATCGGGTCCTTCCAAAGGACAATCCACTGCAGGCGGGAAGACTGATTCCTCTAAGAAGCCGAGGCCTGATTCTCCTTGGTGTTCTCAGTGTCGCGCTTACCATTCTGGTGAGTGTTCTAGTGCTACCCAACGGTGTTCTCAGTGTCGCGCTTATATATAATGAACTTCTCCATAATTTCCATAATATACAAAAACTTGCATACAATGGGAGTACTATAAAAAAAATTAAAGTTAGTTATATACAATAAACTAAGACAAAATTTATCATATTTTCATACAATTTACCCTTTCTTTAAAATAAAACATAAATTGGTGTTGTTTAATATACCTTCTATTCACTTATATACAAACGTCATATCAATTTATTAACTTTCTCATGATTATATCAAAGGATGTGGATAGAATGATCATACCCAACATGAAAAGTTAGTGCAAAACACCACCACACACTTTTTGATAAAATTGTAAAATTTTAATTTCAATGATGCCAAGTGTCTGAAACTGTTGAAGAAGAGTCTAGGGACCAAATTTGTCAATTTTCTTTTTCTTAAAAAATTGTTGATATTTGAAATCAAAGGTGTCAATCACATGTCCATGGAAGCCAAAACCTGACCGTTGCTGGCTTGCTGCCCAAAGACCTAAAAAAGTCGTATAATATATTCCTGATGATATTCATATGTTGTTTATTATCTACAATCCAACGGAAATATTTTACTAGCCGTTGATTTCAAATATAATACCCCCCCCTTCAGACACACTTTCCTCATTATTCTGTCTCTCTCTCTCTTTTTCTCTCTCTTCATTTGTTCTTCATCTTCTTCCCAGTTAATGCACCCAAGAGTGTGTAGATTTCAAGGGTGTCTTTAAATTAAATGCTCTTAATCTTCTACATTCTGGGGTTCTTTGATTTGTGGGTTTCTTGACAGATTTCTTGATTTTGCTACATCTTTAGCATTTGGGTTTCGATTAATTTCTTCAGTTTTTTATTCTTTTAAATCAATGGAGATTTCAGTCGATAACAACAAACCCACAAATCTGCAAGGTAAAATCTACAACATTTATTGAAGTTAGATCAAGATTATCTTGCAGCTTACTAGCTTAAAACGTGAAGGAACAGAAAAACCCTAAATTTAAATCTTGTTTATGAATCGGGTCTTGGTATTGGTTTCTGATTATGCTAAGTTAAAGTATAAAATAGTTTTATTATTAGTAGACTGAAAGAATAGATTAATGTTCGATCAACAATTTTGAAATTTGAAAACCCTAAATTCGAATCTAAGGATGATTTGAAATATGAATTGGGGTTTTTTTTCTATGCTGATGTGGTTTTTGTTTGTATCTGCAAAGTCAAAAGCTAGATCGAGATTTTCTTGCAGCTTACAAGTCTTAATTTGAAAAAACCCTAAATCTTGAATTTAGTGAATAAAAATGTAGTTTAAGTATCGGTTTCTTTCTTTTTGATTTATTCTGACTTTTATGTGCTTTTATTTATGAAGTTAAAGGAGAGAAGATAGCTAATAGGAAATTTGGTGTTGAGATCAGCCAGAACAGAAGAGCTTTAGGTGCCATTAATCAGAAAGGAGGAGCTCAGATTTACCCTTGTGTTGTCAACAAGAGAGCTTTATCACAGTAATTTTTTCAAAATCTTATTTTTTCATACCATAATTCCCATTCTATTAATATATTTAGCTGATTTTTTTACTATTATTTGATCTTTAGAGCAAATGGAAACAATGAGAACAGTGTTGTGAATCAAGTTCATAGACCAATCACAAGGTAACCCCCATTTATAAATTTTGCACCTTTTTACTGGAATATTGTAGGGCTTTTGGTATATTCAGAATACTGATTTACCTGTTTCTAATGAAGGAAACTTGCTGCTCAAATTGCCAGCAAGAAACAGTGTTTTCCTGAGGTACCACTTTCACCACATAACCATAAGAACTTTCTTTAAATTTACATTATATTTTTATTAATAATTTAAAACGGGTTCATCAAAATCAGGATGTTTTGAAGCCAAAACAAACCGAGTCTTTCAAGGTTTGGGAAGATGTGGAGGATCAACCTGTGCCCATGTCATTGGAAACTACTGAACCTCAAAAGGATCATATGGTATCAATCTTTCTTTGTGTTTATGTGCATTATTCTTATTTCTTTTAAACTATTTAGCTGGATTTCATTAATCTTGTAGCAGGAGGTTGAAATGGAAGACATATTTGAAGAACCTGTTATGGATATTGACATTTCAGACACCAAAAATCCCCTTGCTGTTGTTGAATATGTTGAAGATCTCTATGCTCATTATAGAAAGATGGAGGTAAAAATGGTAACTTTTTTACATTTTTGTATATAATTATTAGTAGGACCCACAATGATGATTGTAATTTGTGTTCATGGGATAGCAGAGTTATGGCATGGTTTCACCAAACTATATGTTAACACAACAATCTGATATCAATGAGAGGATGAGAGCTATACTAATTGACTGGCTCATTGAGGTAACTATTGGCTCTTTAAAGTTTCAAAATTTGAAATTTCAACCATTTCCCTTTAGAGGTTTTTATTTTTTTATTTTTTTACTTTAGTAATTACTAAATAAAGATATGGTTCCTAAATCAAATCAGGTGCACCACAAGTTTGACCTTCAACATGAGACACTGTTCTTGACAGTTAACCTCATAGATAGGTTTTTGGCTAAGCAAAATGTGGGTAGAAAGAAGCTGCAACTGGTTGGTTTGGTTGCCATGCTTTTGGCTTGTAAATATGAGGAAGTTTCAGTCCCTGTTGTTGATGATTTGATTTTCATCTCTGACAAAGCTTACTCAAGAAGTGAAATTCTTGAAATGGTACTATATAACTTGACTTTAATTTTCTTCGTTTTGGTCTTATTATATTATAATCTTGTAAAACATCTGGGGTGGGTGATCCTAAATATACAGTTTTTATGTTTTTTACATTTGTGCAAAGCTTTTTCAAATGATTCTACTAGAAGTCAAGTTTTTTTTCCTGTTTTTCGATCTTGTTTATGCATCTGGTGTTGAATTCTTGAAACTCTACAATCATGAAAGATAATTGACAAGGTTTCATCTTGTGTAAGCATCTGGGGAATGGGAATTCTTGAAACTCTACATATCATGAAAGATAATTGACAAGGCTTCATCTTGTGTAAGCATCTGGGGAATGGGAATGATACTAAATATGTTGGTATTTATGTTCATTTAAGAAAGCATTCTAGTAAATAATAGTACAAAGTTAATGGTGTTTCATTAGTATTAACCTTGTTTAAGCAGTTGGGGAGAAATTCTTGAAACAGCAGTAAAAAATTTAGGATTCTTATGGGAATTATGCCAAGTGTAATGTATGCTTTGGTGTTATTAAGTAACCATATGGTGCAAAATATATGTTGTTTTATTTGTCTTGAAGTAAACGATATCTTAAAATGGTAGTTAAAATTAATGAAACATCATTAATTTTATGCTTTTGGGGAGAAACTCTTGAAACAGTAATAAAAAGTTTGACCAATTTTGATTTTGTAAGCATCTGGAGTATGGGAATGATACTAATTATACCGTATTTTTTATAGGAGAAGCTAATGTTAAACACATTAGAGTTCAACATGTCAGTTCCAACGCCATATGTGTTCTTGAAAAGATATCTCAAGGCGGCCCAATCAGAGTCAAAGCTCGAGCAAGTTGCGTTTTTCTTGATGGAGCTTTGCCTTGTGGAATATGAGATGATCAAATTCGTGCCTTCTTTCTTGGCTGCAGTTGCGGTCTACACTGCCCAATGTAGTCTTTATGGGCTGAAACAGTGGTCCAAGACTTGTGAATGGCATACTAACTACTCAGAACATCAGCTTCTGTAAGCATTAATCAATCTTACTTTATATGTTACAACATATTTTTGAATTGAGACCTATATGTCACAACATATTCTGTAAGCATTAATGCTACCGCTGATTCTGCAATTGGTCTCGTAATTTAAATACATATTGTGGGTCATATATTGATTAAATTATTATAGAACCAGTTTTGTAATATTATCTACTTTACTTGACTCGTATATAAATAACCATATTTAAGAATCATGGCGAACCTGTATAGCATATTGACTTTATCTTTTGGTTAATTTTGCTGAAGGGAATGTTCAAGGATGATTGTGGGATACCACCAAAAGGCAGCAACAGGGAGATTAACTGGGGTTTACAGGAAGTACAACACTTCAAAGTTTGGCTATGCAGCAAAGTGTGAGCCTGCCAAGTTTATTGTAGAAGAGACCCAAACCCAACCATGAAGTAGTTATATTATACTAACATAATGCAACTTGTGAAAACTTCAGGGTGGTTTTAACAACTGAGATATTCTGTAGGGGGTGGGTTAGAAAAATAATTTAGCAACGTTCCCTTGTTGCCCTTGAGCTATATTGGGGTGGGGGGTGGTGGTTTTATGGTGGTTCAAATTGTGTGAACAACCAAAATAGCCAAATGTTCATGTTGAACATATTCTACCAATTGAACTTGTGATTTATTTACCATTTTACAATAATCAATAACCTTACATTAATGTTATAACTGTTTTTGCAATATTCTAGTACTTATTTTCCATTTTACTATCTTATTCTTATTTCAAAGTAAAGAAAACCATCAAAGGAAGTGTGTATAGATGTAGGTTTTAATTTAGCTGAGAGCGTTTGTAATTTAAATTTACTAGAGGGAACAAAACTAACAAGCAAAACAAATCAATTTGTCCGTTGCAAAATATTTAAGGACTCTAATTAATTGGGGATGAGCTCGGTTTCAAATCCGAACTCAAAAAAACTAAACCTGAAAATACTCCAATATAAGAAATGAGGACCGAACCATTTACTTCTAGGTTAAGATCTTCTTATGTTGTAGTCAAACGTGAGAGTGAGTCCTACAAACAGACCTATTATTAAGAGACTCACTCTCATATTTATGTTTTACAATGGGTTATGTTTGATCACAACATGAGAGGATGTGAACCCTTTATTTCAGCTTCGGTTCTTGGTTCTAGAATCAGTTTCGGTTCCGTTGGTTCCGGGTAAAAGCCCGGACCCGGCGGAACCAGAATCGACTCGAAAGTGTGTAAATCGGTCTGGTTCGGGATCAGATTGCTTCGGGCCAATCGGGTTTATTGCTCATCCCTACAATTAATCAATTGCTTGGAAGTGGGCAATTCCGTTTAGATACCCAATCTCCATTTTTTGCTCATCCCTACATTTTTTCCACTGACACGCTGTAAACAAACTGAATGAACAAAAAATGTGTTTGTTCATATTATTTTGTCAAACTTTAGTTGAATAAATATAAGAGCTTGAACGAATAAACAAACAAATTTTTGTGTTCATGTTTATTCATTTGGAAGATTGATTTGTTTTTGTCATTTATGTTAGTCTAAATACTAAATGAACAAACATATATAAGCATGAACGAATAAACAAACAAAATTTTATGTTCTTATTCATTTATTTGGAAGATTGGTTTGCTTTTGTTCGTTTATTGTAGTACCCCAGATTTTTTTAATACAAATAATTCATTAATTACATCAATAGTGGCACCATACTAAGGTTCATTAAATAGTCTTAAAAGTAATGTGTAAAATTCCTTAAGCGTATGAGTTGTCTTCAAGTGGCTAGAGCCTTACTCTTACCTTTCCCGAAAAGAGTAAAAATAACAACAATAAGCTTAACGATTAGCCAGCACACTATTTACACACCACAAAATGCTCACTTCATTCACTTATAATTCATGATCACATATATTCATAACATTCTCGCTACCGAAGTAGTCGGTCGTATCATACATGTCTAGAGGGACAATCATAACATACCCAGTAACGGCTCTAGCGTTCGCAATACCGTAGTAATCGGTCCCATCACATCGTACACGTATCATGAACAACACTTTCATGGAATATACTAACACATTAACATTCAAGATCATCCTCATCATAGAGGATCGGTAAGAGTACTCACCTAATTACAGCTTTAGTAAAAGCAGTGGCAATTCAATAAATATCCGAAATTATGTGTTTGCTGGTAATCACCTACATATAAGGTTTTTATAGCCTTAGTTATCTACTAGGGTCACGAACTCTATCTACACTCAACACTTGGTGACTAGTGCTATTTTAATTTTGCGATCCACACATATTCAAAGTCACTCTTCGATTCAGTTTTAATTCACTTTACGATTTACATTCATAGCGTGCAGTTCATGATTGTCTCCAAAGTATTATATTTCATGATTCCACCTTCCACATTCTGATTTGGGATTCAAACATTAGTTTACGATTATGAATCTCGCAAGGTTTAAGGTTTTTGATTCGGTAGTACTTCTTGGTTTTGATGTCCGACGACGAGGAGCTAGGGAATTCCCATAAGGGAACTCAACCTTGGTTTTCGATTATTAACCCCAAAGTGGGTTTTCGATTCTCATCTGTATATGAACTTTACAATTCATTAGTGCACATGCAGTTTTCGATTGCATATAGGCTATAACAAGTTTCCGATTGTACTCACTTGTACCAAGTTTTTGATTGAGTCTACACTTACATTTTCCGATTGGGTTAATCTTGTACTAACTTTTCGATGCGATTGGTTCACGGTTGTGTCCCAATTTTCGATTTTGTCCAAACTCCCCTCGTGCAAATGCATTTTACAATCCGAAGGGGAATCCCCGTAGTGACTCAACCCAAGTTTTCAATTCACACAAGTTTTAGTTTTCAATTCAACAGGGATGAACATCAAGCTGATGACCATACTCTAGTTCAATTCAAATCGTGTTATTTTCATTTAGTTCTTGCAACAATGTGTTTCTAATCATCATTTAATCAAGTCCTCAATCACTAATTGTACTTTAACCGATATTTAATGAGTGAAGATCCCATTCTCGTTCTCGGCCTCGTAGCATCATACGAACACACAACCAACCCTCTTTTAGTATTTCCAAAATGTAAATATTTTGTTTTTGTTTTATTTTTTAAGTATGTAAGCACTAAGTGTGCAAATTTGATCTAAGTTATCATTTTCATGTATTCAATATCCTTTTGATATGTTCAAATTTATGATTTGATGTGCTCAAACTGAATGTTGGTATCTCGAACATTGTTTGTGATGTGTTCATTTAAAGTTGATAAGTTCAATTTACTATATGTGTTCCAATAAGTTTGATACGTTCAAATTAATCTTGGTCAGTTCAAGATTTAATTACATAATTCGACTAAGTCATTTCAACTGACTATTGGTTTTGTCATCATCAAAAGGGGAGTTTGTTAGTCAAATGTCCTCATATGTTTAGATTTAATGAGACAAAATATAGCTTGAAAGATAAAGGCTTAATTGTGTTAAACTGAATTATGTCCGGTCTGTAAGACTGACTAGTCAGCTCCATGGCAGAAATAGATTTTCTAAGTATGTTTTAGAGAACTTGAATTACTTCCTAAGTTGAGTTTAGGTTAAAGTACCCACTTTGATGATTTTTATGCTAAGTAACTCAGCTTAACAGCGAAGTCAGTCTGACAAGAGTTTAAATGTATTTTAAATTCTTCACATCCTGTCCACCGCTTCCTGGTGACTATGGCTTCTAGTAGGGCAGAAGAATGAGGATGCGGGACAGGCACCCTGCTCACTGCTTCTTCGTGATAATGGCTTCTTGCAGGGCAAGGGATGGCCCTGTACCATTATGGAATAGATAGGTTAGTTTAAATTGGCATATTAGGATAAGACTTAGCTTCTTAGTTTAAATGTTTATCCGTAGAACAACTATATAAGTTAACCTCTTAATACTTTCAGAGGTTACCACCTCCTAAATGCTTTGTGAGTTAATTATACATTTTGTTCTTGACGGATAAGTTTAGAGTTGTTTAGGGATATCATTGTTTTATGTTCATCG
The DNA here is from genome assembly GCA_038502395.1 of Dittrichia graveolens. Taxonomy (NCBI): domain Eukaryota; kingdom Viridiplantae; phylum Streptophyta; class Magnoliopsida; order Asterales; family Asteraceae; genus Dittrichia; species Dittrichia graveolens. The sequence goes on along the minus strand of JARJIL010000001.1, from coordinate 77,877,785 downwards.
GTTGAAACAACAAAACAAGTCCTAACAATTAGTTTGTTAGATTGAGAGAGTTAAATTGTAATCAATGAGTTGAATTTAGATTTCATTACTGCCGTGTATTGAATTAATTAATAAAAGCATTCGATTTGGTTTTGATTTGTTCATATAGTTGAATTGTGTATTCAACCCCCCTTCTACAATTCGGTATCAGTTTGTTGATTACATTAGGGACCAATACTATTTTTTATCGGAATCTATTTTTATTTTATTTTTTGTTAAGCCCCAAGTGTATTTTGGTTCATATACTTGTATACATGTTATAGTTTTGGAATGAAATGCATACATGCATACATTTATATTGTGTATATATGAATATAGATGTCAAACTTGGTTTTGATCATCCTAATACATATATACAGAGATTGTGTTTGGTGGCTTGAGTGTTTCATTTAACAATCTTTACCAAAATACAAATCTACATGGTTTTTGGCACACCATGTTTTATATTGTTTTCATGGTTGTATGAGTAGCTTTTCATTGGTAACAAATTCCTTAGTCCTTTATTTTGTATTGTTAGGTTGTGGTTGTTTATTCATTCATTTGGTGACTTTAGTCATTTGGTTTGTAATAATTATTAATTCGGTTTGTAATTAATATTGCATCTTGCATGTTGTTGCTTTTCTTTTGTACTTGTATTAGAATTTAGGATTTTATGGTGGCTTACTTGCGATTTCCTTTTCCCTATGTACTTGTATCGTTGAAGACCAGAGGCAGCTATCAAGAGTCATGGTGATGACGTTATGGCGATCATGAATCCGGAGAGGCCTAGTGAAGGTGGTGGATTCATCGGGAGCACACACTTTTGGTCTTTAGGCTTTATCCCTAGTTGACCTAGTTTTTCCCATATTAGTTCAAGGGGAAAACGAATAGGATTTTGACATGGTTACCAACCATTTTTCTTTATGCGTGTGATGTGATTTGGCTATGCATGGTTGTTTAAGATCTTCCTGTGCTAGATAATTTTTCTTAATATTAATAAAATCACTAGAGTTTGTTGAAATTGGTTTACAACTCTCGCATACTTACACATTAACTAATGGGATAATATAAACTTAATATTATATTTAAAATTGAAAATTAAATTTGTCACTCTTTTTGTTAATCAAATACAAAAGTACTAGTTTATAGACTCGTGTACACACGGGTATTAAATAAGTAAACTTGAGATATATTAAAATCAAATAAAAAAATATTAGAAGTATACATATCACAACAACTTTCAAATACGTACATAAGAAACCAAACACTTTCTTGTTGTCTTCAAATAAAACAAATAAACCAGGTTTCAAAGGATTTCAACTCAATAATCAAATGATGATCTTAAAGTTAGAATAGAATAAAGAGATATGTTTGTTTTCATTTTCTTTTCTATTGGTTCATCTACATCTCTAATTTTTAAATTATCATGCATGATGAAAAATGCATTTTATATAACTTTAAAATGTCTTTGATAAAACTTAACTGAAATGTTTAAACCATTTTCATTCTAGAAATATACATAATAGCACAAACATTCTTGCCAGATATGATCTTTGTCTCGATAGAATGTGTATCAAATTGAAATAGTTGATAATTGAATTGAATTCAATTCAATTTAGGGGGATCCGTGTTTAATAACATCTTTATAAAATTATTTTGTAAAATTGAAGGATTTTGAAATTAGAGGTTTTGATTGGTTGATAGAGGTTGATTTAATAGGTAAAAGTAAAAAGGAGTAAACTTGAGATATATCAAAATCAAATAAAAAATGTTAGAATTATAAATACACAAAAACTTTCAAATACGTAGCTAAGAAACCAAATGCTTCTTTCTTATCTTCAAATAAAGCAAAAAGACCAGGTTTCTAAATATTTCAACTCAATAATCAAATAATGATCTTAAAGCTAGAATAGAATAAAGATATATATATATATATAATTGTTTTTATTTTCTTTTCCGTTAGTTCATATTCATCTCTAATTTTTAAATTATCATGCATGACAAAAAGGACATTTTATATAACTTTAAAATGTCTTTAATGGAACTTAACTGAAATGTGTAAACCATTTTTATTCTAAAGTTAAACATAATAGCACAAACATTTTTGCTAGAGATGATCTTTGTGTCGATAACATGTGTATCAAATTAAAAAATATTTGATAATTGAATGACTTTAATCTATTCGTATTTATAAAAAAAAATAATAAAAAGTGGACATAAACAAATTGTTTAAAGTACATATATAACAAAACTTGTATTTTGTAGTACTTCTTTATATACTCAAGCAAACATAGTGTTTAAAATTGCTAAACTCATGCATAAACAAATTTCAAGTCATGATATTTTTTATTGTCCAGTTTTCATATTTTATATCATAGCTCCAAAAGTCTCTTGCACAAATATCTTTACACCTCTGAATTTATATTTTTAAATATATAATATATTATATTTTAATGATACATTTTTTAAACCATATTTTATAAAGAGTTTCATACATCTTTATAATAAGATTGAAAATGTTTTAAAATAAATAACTTAACACTTTGAATAGCATACTCAAGTTGATGACTCAACTCATCATCATAATCCCAAAAAAACCCATTCAACTAAACAAAAAATTACTTACCCACTACTATTAATGGATAACAAAAAATTAAGAATATACTATTTTTAAAAAAGTGACATATTATAGTAAAATTTATACCAAAACGTAGAGAAAAATGGGACGGTCACAAATATATAATTATTTTTCTCTAAATAAAATATATCACAAGTTACTAAATATAATTTATAAACAACCTATAATTAATTACATTAATATATAAATTTTATAAAACCCCCTAATATTTTCTTAAAAGCTCCATGACCCCCTCAATTTTCATCTAGCCCCTTAAAATTGAATTGGATCCGTAATACAATATTTCTAAAATTGTTTTGTAAATTTAATTGATTTTGAAATTAGAGGTTTTGATTGGTTAATAGAGTTTGATTTAATAGTTAAAAAAGGAAAAAGTGTAAGCCTTTTTATAATATTTATAGATGGTTTTTAATAACCGGAAAACAAAAACCCGTTTCTAAATATAAATCACACACCTATGTAAGATGAAGCCATCCAAATCTAGCAAAATTTGGATGATTGTCGAGCTTAACACGAGTCATTTCTTGTGTAAGGTGAGTGTGGCAACTCGCAAGATTGGTTTTCGAGCTTAGTACGAGCCAATTATTGGGCAAGAGTATCACTGTCTGTCTTGGCGGATGATTTACAATTTCACATTAAACTTCTTAGGTGATTATTGAGCCTAGCACGAGTCAATAAAGAGCTTTGATTTGGAGTTGGTGTAAAAGGATGAAACATGCCAAGTGCCTAGTGGATGTCGTTGAATCCTGCAAGGACTAGGAGTTGCAATAATAGATTGCAATCGGTAAAGTGGTTACCAGCCTAAATATGTTTATCATATAATCCTCGGTAATCTGTCGTACAATAGAGTAAAATATGGTTATTAGCCTTGTTAAAATAATTTTGAAGATTACTCGGTAATTGTTTTTAACGTTGGTTTTATCAAACTAACTAAAACTACTCTACTATTTTAGATGGCATCTTCAAACAACACCACGACCCACTAGCAACATTTCTTTACATGTTTTCCTTAAAAAGAAGAAACTCGATGGAAGAAACTTTATGGATTGGCATAGACAACTTAGGATTGTCCTACACCATGAAGGGAAGCTGCAGACCATTGAGAAGGTCTAACCCGAGTCACCTGCAAGCAACAAGAGGAGGGTTGTCCGAGAGGCATATGAAAACACCTCAAGGACACTGAGGTGGCGACATACCTCATGTTGAGCACTATGAGTTTTGATATGCAAAGACAGCGGAGTCTAGTATCACCAAGCATAAGTCCTCTTCGAATCTCGTCTTGGCCATCTAGGAGGGCTGCATCCATAAGAAGAAGCCAACATCTACCCATAAGGTTAAATGTAAGGGAAAGGTGGAGCTGCTAAGCCTAACCCTACCATAGAGCCGAAGGCGAAAGGAAAGCTTCCCCAATTCAAGACTCTTGAAGATGCGGACTACTTTTTTTGCAGGGGGAAGGGTCATCGGCGCCGAAGATGTTCAAAGTACCTAAAGGGTCTTAAGAAGCTCCAAGGCCATGAGCATATCAGGCACCTCAAACTCAAGTGCTAAAGGAAACTAGAGGCATGAAGAAAGGAGAGTTGGATATAATTTGGGAAACAAGGTTATTGTCCCCATAAAGGCAAAAGAAAGTGTCGAGCTTTCTTTTATTCTTAAAAACATATAATACACCCTATGCTTGCATGTAACATTATTTCCTTTCATGTCTTGTATAACAATGGATATTATTTTAAATTTGACTATGGTATTATTTCTTGTTTTAAATATAATGTTTGTTATTTTAAAGAATATCTGTCATGGTACTTGTTAGGCTAGTGTATACATTGAAATCAATAAAACAATCATGAACATTGATCCCGAAAAAGTCCAGGACCGAATTTGTTCACCTCTACTTGAGTATACGTACACATCAAAATTCAAAAACCACTTCTTAAAACATCTACTATAACATCACATATCCCAGTCAACTTTGCACACCGATCTCGGTTTAATTAAACTAGTATGGCAAAGTGAGAATTTATGTTATTATAAAATGTCTATAATTGATCAGCAAATAAAAACAGATCAGAAAATGAAATACATTGACCTGCAGGTAGCACTTCCACACATATTTTGAGATGCTACTATTCTTTCTATCACATACCAGATATATCACTTCAATCAGTTAAGATTTCCAATACAAGACACTCACATACGTATGAACCGTCGATTTGAATTATATTTTATGCATAAATTACATAAAATCAACTAAAAATGAAACTAGTTAAATAGCTCAAAGGGATCAAAAGCCTCCCAAAGTAAATTGCAAAAAAAATATTAATAAAAATAACTTCATTTCTGGTCAGTATATTTATAGAGGAATTGCACAAGCAATGTTTTGGGTCCATTTTGCCACCTTTACTGACTAACCAAACGCAGGGACCAAAAATAATTTACTCAAACGTAAGTAATCGGTCCAAGTCGGATTATTACAGGCATACATGGCGCTGCGATAATAAGACAGAATATTCAATCATATTACAGGAATTACAAAGTTTTTTCAAGTAACATTGACACTAACCACACGCAATGGTAAGTAATTAAGTCGATAGTAAAAATCATCAAACATACCACCAAATTCAAATGATAAAAACCTAATCATCATCATCAAGCACACTCCGACGCCTCTGGATCTGAGATATAATAAGAACAATAAAAATAATAAGCAAAGTTTCACTTAAGCAGGCCAGCAAACAAAACGAAAAGTACATGATGATGTTATCAAGTTTATATGTACTGCAATAAACAAGAATTGAAGTTTAAACTTACTGTAACTTTGGTTTGTTTGGTTGTTTGAGTGTTGATTTGTTCCAACAATGATATAAGCCTCTCCTCGGAAACCTGCATTTAGTTATATATACAAACAAATTAATATTTGGAAAATGATATATTAACATAAACTATTTGGGGAAATGATATATGATATGATCAATATTCTAGAGATCTTTTAATTATAGTAATTATTATATTTTAACTAGAGATGATCTTTTATCTTAGGTAGGTAATCTTATATCTTAGAAAAGAAGTTATTTATTTAGTATAAATAGAGGTTTAGGGAGGAGAGAGTTTTGAGTCAATTTGATATTTTCTTTGTTTTGGAGAGCTCCTAGCTCTCGAAAGTAGGTCAAGGAGAGACGGGTGCCTCTCGAAAGCACGCCGACTATTGTATTCGTTCCGATTTATCAATATATTAACATCGCCTAACTTAGGTGATGTTGCTCTCACGTACAATTTAAATGAACAAATAATGAAAGGACGAAGCTACCCTTCATTTCCCCTTGATATTCAAACCCCAAAAAAAGATATTCACTTCTTCAGTGGTCAGGTAGCTTACACATCAATGATGAAAATAACATGTATTTAGGGAAACATAGCTACCTTCTCAACAATCTGGCCCATTTGGGCAGCCCTTAGTATAACATCTTCAACTCCTCGGGCCTTCTCAGGTTTCACTAACGCTATACGGGCAACTGCATATATATATTTTTTTTCCTTAGGGTTAAAAATAAAATATGAATAGATGTATACAATGACAAAAGCAGTAAAAATACAAAAATGATGGTGCTACAGAAAGACAGTATCCATGACTAAAATTTATTCTGGGAAGTACTAGGTTAGATTTCAAAATCATATGTGAACTAGTTTTCTGAAACTACAAATCGATGATGATGATGATGATGATGATTATTATTATTATTATTATTATTATTATTATTATTATTATTATTATTATTATATATAGTAAAGAAACTACAAAAATCTATGAATTTTAGTTGTCATACTCCGCATCCTATCATTTAGGGTGTGTTCGGCAACGGGCTTATGGGGGATTATAGGGGCTTGAGATTCTAGTTTTCTTAATCCCCAGCCCTCTAGCCTCGTTCGGCTGTTAAAATCCAGAGGGGATTATTAAATTCATAATCCCTCATAAGCCCCTAAAATAAAAACCTTTTCAAATTTCAAGTAGCTTATGGCTTGGGCTTGGAATTATCAATTAATCAGCCCCAGTTCCATCCCCACTTCCCCAGCTAGTTTCGCCAAACACACCCTTAATCAAACTAATCTTAGGAATACTTATCTATTAACAGCAATAGGTATATCACATTCATTTTTTCTCAACATATAAAAGCAATCTAAGCCAATTTAAGGGGAAAAATGGAAACAAATTGGTGATTTAAAGAAAGAATCAACATTAAAGTAGAACGTGAAAATCAGTTTGCAAAGCATCAGTCAACATCATCTCTGTTTCCATAAATTCATTTTATTTCCATCTAGAGAATCACGTTACAGTACAAGATAACATTAACTATGCCAGATTTAAATCTAAGGCTAATTAGTTATAAATCTTTTCTTGTTAAGTCACACAATATTCTTTAAATACAACTTTGCATTGACCAACCTAGTGATTTATTTTAGCTTGTCTTGGACACTTCTAAGTTCTAACTCAAGTACTCAACCATACATAATCCTAACCATAGTTACCTAAGTCGCTCAGAAGCCCACGATCTCAGTTCTGAACGTTCCGTTCCTACACACGGTACAAAAGCCGCTCGGTTTGCAAGTCCACACAGTGTTGAAATCGAACCAAATCGACATTCAATTCCATTCAATCAATGTTCAATTCAAGTTTTGGAACACTTCTATGTTTGTTTTCCATCATCAAAAATACAAATTGACCATCGATTTCATCAAATTGACTGTAAAATGTGGGGCTACAATTGACCATCGATTCCATCATAAGAAACACGAATTGGTTCTCTTTTTAAATTCTGAAATACGAATTGGTGATTGTTGATTTGTTCTGTTTTTAAAATCTAAATTCTGATTCTGCATTTGTGTAACCTGAACTCTGAAATCTGAATTGGTGCATTTCTTTGAATTCTGATTTGTTCTATACTTCTATAGATAATGATTGTGCATTTCTATGAATTCTGAGAAACCCTACCTTATTTCATTTTCTGGAATATGGTAGACTTTACCTGATTCTATGATACACCATAATGTTGTACTGAAATGAACCTACTCCCCTCAGTACCCAATATGTGCACTCTAGCGAACCCCATTCCCCATCCTCGTTCCCATACCTGAGCGAACCGTGAACTAGTTACAAATCCTAACCACATATACATACGTACTTTTACCTATGACTCTTAAGAGTCACAATCAATACAATTAAACTAGTGTAGTAGTGTGACTAGTGTCAGCCTGCAGTAGATGAAGAAACATAATAGACCAACCAGAGTTATTAATGTCAAAAAGAAACATTTTCATAACGTGAGTAGAAGATCTCTCCCATCAAAACACACATACCCTGAAAAAATATATATAAATAAGTTCGAAAGTAAAACTACTTACGTCTTTCACGTGCTTCGGATGATAGTATCTGACTAAGCATCATTTGCCTTCGTTCATCTGCCTCGCTGGATGAGTTGTTCAAGAAGTTCAAATCAGCAAAAACAAATAACAACCACTCCCTTTGTAAAAAATGTATATCCACCAATCCTTTTTGGTTCATAAGTCATCCTTGACAAATTTTCACTAATACAAGATATAACTATAAACGATTCTTTCATTTTGATCTAATGTGTTCCTATAATCTAAAAGAACCCATAGAGTAGAAAGGAGTAATTATAGAAATCATGAGTGGAACAATATATGTAACGTTTCCAAGAGGGAAGCACCTCAAAGGTGGAAAGTTGGAAACTAAGTCACTAACTTAAATACATGGAAAAAACTACTTAAATTACAAGAGTATGAGGAAATTGGTGTCACTAATTCAAGAAGGAAAACAACCTTTTTGCTTCATCCTGGGCTTTCTGCTGATCAGGGGTTTGCTGACTTCCCTGTTCATAGGCAAGTTCCATTGTGAAAATTCATAATATAAAAAAATAATAAAGGAAATTAAATTAGGCATCTTTAACAAAACTTTCACTTACACCACCATGTTTAGCCATTAGCTCCTGCATTCTTCTTTGCCGGATAGCTTCGAGTTCTGGGTCAGCCTGCAATACAACCAAAAATCATTGACTATCCAATCAGCCAATAGCAGCAAATCACTAAATCACAGCTAGCATATACAAATTAACTAACTTGTAATATGGGTAGGACAATACAAGGTCACAACACTAGAATACTATGGCTTCAAAAATTTATTATTCAATTACTCCACAGACCATAAAGTCGAAATTTTCACTAACCGTAATACAATATACGATCGATAAGGTCACACACAAAATAAGATAATAGATTTTTATTCCCCTATGCTTCATAATCAGTTTGAGTTATTCTTATTCACTATTTCACCCTATATGATAAATAGTCTAATATCATTGTATTTTCCTTGAAACAAACCAATTTTATGTTGGGAAATGCCAACCGTCATGTGAATTAATGACAATGCTGATGAAGCAAGGGCCTTCAAGTCACACGGTAAAAATTTCCACAATCCGCTTCCATGAACAAAAGAGAAGTTCAAGTTTGTAGAGCACGGCTGTGTCTTAATAATGTGCATGGCCGTGCTTGTGTCAATTATCAAGGTTGTGCACACCCATGCACCACTTTGTTTGTGAAGCACAGTTGTGCCTTGTAAAGGCGCACAACCATGCGTGTGCTTAGGGTGTGCACTTTGCACTTGTGCACCGTCTTCAATTTGTGAAGCACGGCATGGCTTGTTAAGGCACACGGCCGTGCATTTTTACCATAATTGAAAATAAGCTCAAACTTGATAGAATTAGATCTAACTTTAATCTATCATCTATCTAGTACAAAAAGGAGGTCTGGGATCCGGTTTTGATGGCTGGACAGCATATTAAACACCAGTGTTGTAAAAATGGGTGTCGACGGCCGATTAATCGGCGCCTAGGTGGTTATTGGCGGCCCACAGACCTAAAAAACTTTATGGTCAGGTTTATCGGTTGCGGTCAAAATTGGTCCTCGGTGTTTCTCAGCGGTCAACGAAAGGGATTGACTTGAGTTTTTTAAATTTAATTTGAAATCAGCTGATATTTTTTAACTTGTTTTGTTAGGGTATTACTAATTATGGGCTTATGGTTTTTTTTCCAAGCTTGTTAAACTTTTTGATGGTTATTGACTTATTTTGTTAGGGTATTGTTAAATTTTATTTTTCTGAAAATAAATTTAGGGTCCTAGCCTAGAATCCCATTAATCACCGTCTAGGCCGATTAATCACTTAAAGATAGTCGACCACCTATATACCGCCTAGTGATTTTTACAACCTTGACAAACACCCAAAAACATGTTAGGATCGATCACACACAAAAGCAAATAACCGAAATGCAAAACGAATAAAGAACACGAGAGAATTTACGTGGTTCAGTCAATATTGCTATCAACCTACGTCCACGGGAGCAACTAGCAGTGGCGGAGACAGAGGGGGGCTGAAGGGTGCTTGGCCCCCCCCCCCCCCCCTAATTAGCCTAAAGTCCTTGTATATTATAAGCCAAGTTGGTCAAGTTTTTATTAAGTTCATCCCCAAATAAAATTAAATACCTAATATAACAACACGATAAACAATGAAGGCTGAAGTAGCATTCTACCTTTAAGGGGTTGAATGTTTGCTTATTTTATTCACTTTTTCTCGAGATGTTTTTCATGAAAGTTTACTCCGCTTCTAATTCGTCGATTGATATTTTATTCTCTGTTTTACAATTCTACCTTTGCAACATTTTAATTTAAATGTAAATATTGGTCAAGTTTTTATTAAGTTCATCCCCAAATAAAATTAAATACCTAATATAACACCACGATAAACAATGAAGGCTGAAGTAGCATTCTACCTTTAAGAGGTTGAATGTTTGCTTATTTTATTCACTTTTTCTCGAGATGTTTTTCATGAAATTTTACTTCGCTTCTAATTCGTCTATTGATATTTTATTCTCTGTTTTACAATTCTACCTTTGCAACATTTTAATTTAAATGTAAATGTTGTTTTTGATTATATCAAAACTAAATCCTCAAAGAATCTGGAAGCTAGAAGAAATGAGAGTAACATATTTCACTATCTAGTTTATAATATTGAATTGTAAAATTTAATATAATAAATTTTCAGTTATTGGAATTGTGAGTCAAGAGTTTTTAGTGAACAATTATTTTTGTTATTGAATTATTTAATCAAAAATCATGAGTTAACGTCATCAAATTAAATCGTTATTATTTTAATTTTTATGATCCGAAATATTTTTTATTTTAATATTTTGTTACAAATATGTTAATTAATGACAAACAATTTATTATAAGTGTTATTTTAACACGTAATTTCTTGTCTTAAAACGAACTTTCATCATCTATTTATCTTACAAAATAATCAATCTTTTTACGTTATTCGTATATTATGGGTATTATTAGTATACAAGGCCTCCCCTATTTAGAAATCCTAGCTCCGCCCCTAGCAACTAGGATTATCTTTATATTGAGATGCTACAATGTTTACAAGTACAAATGAGATCAATTTATAGAGAAAACATAATTAGGGTAACCATCTAATTATGTAACCTAGATCAACTATATTATAGAAGCTACATCAACTTGATTATGAAAACCAAATAAAGCCATAACATCAAACAAAGTGAAAGCCATAACATCAAATGTGTCAAATGAAAAACTAGTGAATCAAGTTCAAATAAAGCCATAACATCAAACAGAGTTAAAGATTGAAACTATAAAGAAGTTTAGACACCGAGGGTTTGAGTTTAAAAACCAATTCCCATTCTCATTTAGTCATTTACTCCTAGACAAAATCATGACAATGTCAACCAGCAAGTACTAAGTAGTCAAAATGACAATGTGACACCTCAATTTTCATTATCCTGTAAAAAAAATCATTTTAATAAACAAAAGGGCATAAACAATCAAACATACAGTTATGGGATATACCATATTTCCTTATACTCCATGTTTTAACTTGTGAAACCCATTTTTAATGAGATCCAGATTCATATATACAGTGGTACAGTACCATTTAATATGTAGTTTCACATTGTCATGTTCAAATATTAATAAACCAGTCCGCGAATCTTTATAGAGCAGATTAGAAATTGTGAGGTTTTCTACCTTTTGTCATATAATCATGACATAAAAACCAGCCCACAAATCTTTCTACAGCATACTAAAGTTTTTTACCTTTTGTCATACAACCATGACTCAAAAATCAGCCCACAAATATTTGTATAACAGACTATAAAGATGTGATTAAGAAAACAGCAATCAAGAAACAATCAATTAACTGATGGATAAACCAAGTGGAATTATCAAATTTGTTGATTTGAAGAGAACCCTTACACAAATACACATAATCCTCTATGTTAAAATGATTAATAAGAAACATAGAAAACCAAATAACCCATTACTGCTTTTACATAAATCCATCATTTGTTATAGGTTGTGTATCAAGTGTATGTAATTTTCCAAATTTGATCATCATTAATATGCAAGTAGCATCTCTCATGTAGTAGCTAATGTAATAAGTAAAAATATAAGTAGACATAAATTGGACTTCTTATATCATATATCCAAGAGAAAACACTACACTGATGATGTTAAACAGATTAAGCAACCTGTATAACCCATCCCAAGAGAAATTTTTGAAGCTCAAACAACCTAAGGGAATAAAGAGTATGAAGATGGAAATATGAGTATTATCCAATCACCTTATAACTCCCACATGGTTCAAAGAAAAAATATTTGCAACCAAAACCACAATACTAACCCAAAACATGAAACCCCTACAAAAACACAGATTACTCAATTTCCTCTCCCAAACAAAGATATAAATTACCATAGCTTTGATAACAGACCAAAGGTTAACTCATAAATCAACACTACCAAATAGGACCAGAAAGATAGAAATGGAGAGGAATCTATCGCATCTTATGTCACCAGAGTCATAATTCTGAAACATGGAATTAAAATATAATAATTCTAAAACATGTATCTAACGTTTATCATGGATGGCAACAAAGTTTAAGCAAAAAAAGAGTAAGAATTACTTGACATAGTAGTACCGGAGGTCACACATAGTAATTAACTAATTAATCCCAAATTGGTTTGTTTATTAATAGAGCAAAACAGTGATAATTGTAACCAACCAAAATGGTAGCAGCAAATAACAACAATCAAAGATGAAGAACAACAAATCAGATCAACAAACAGTCGATCCGAAGTTGTTCCACCCAATCAGAAAATCAGATCAACAAAATGGTAACAGAAGATGAAGAACAACAAACCATAATTGGTCGATTCGAAGTTGATGGAGTTCCAATCCCAAGTCGAGAAGGGGGAGCCGATGGGTCGTAGATGGCGGAGCTATCGAAGGTGACGAAGGCGATGACTGTGTAAAGCCACCGATGAGATGGAGGACGAAGGCGACCGTCGAAGGTAGAGGCGACGAAGGGGGAGCCGTTGATGGTGGTGCTCCGATGATAAAAAAAATAAACAAGCCCTAAGGTTCCAAGACTTTAAACATGTAAGTATTATTATTGAGGAAGTAAAACAAAATTATACGATTATGAAAAGGAAAAAACTTTTTGACTTAAAATAAAAACACTAAGCATAAACTATAAAATATCTAAAATCTTATACTATAAATAAAAAACAAACATGTATTAAATTATTAAACTATTATAATCTTTTTCATATAATAAAATAATAAAATAAATTTAATTAATCAATTTTAATCATTCATTTAATTTACAATTAAAATTCTAATTTTGACTTTTGTTGGTTAAATTTGAATCAAAATTATTAGAAAAGTTTTATATATTCACTTCTTAAATTTTAAAATATCACATTTATTCACCCTAATGAACAAATATTATATTTACCCTTTATATTATTTCAGAATAATGTATTTACCAAATTCTTAACTTTATTATTTTAAAAATATTTTATAATTATTTTAAATTCTTTTTAATTATAACCAAAAAATAACTGACCTTATTACCTTAATTATAATAATAATAATCGTTGACTTATAAAAAATCCAATATCATATCTCTTCGTATCAAAATACCACGATTCATCCGTCATGTCTGCATTCAATCTCGCGTCCACACTTCCTGATTTGGATGGAAAGTACCACGTCTGCCTTCGTATCCAACATGTTGGTTTCTGTATACCAAGAAACACACCCCATAGTGTTTCATCTTGAGGAAAAGTACAAAACATTTAATAGAAGATGAAAAAGTAGCTAGCTATGAATAATTCATGGACGAAAATTGTATTTTAGTTTAAGTTAGTTACATTTTTATCCCCATAGTTTGTTAAAAATTAGGATTTTGTCTATGGGTCCGGTTTTTTACGGTTTGTTCTTTCTCAACCCGAATTGTTATACTATTAGTCATTATCAAACTTGAATTGACTAAAGTACCCATCTCCTGTTAGTTAAATTATTAATTTGTTTGTTTTTATTCCATTTTAAATACCATCGAGTATTAAATCTTTTTAGGAAAATAGAAAGTATCATCGAAGTAATTAAATGCATCTAATCTACATACGCCTCTTTCTTCTACTTCTTGTTGGCTTGTTGTAACGCCCTAATTTTTTTTAATCCATAATTATAAAAATCATTCAATAATATATATATATATAATATTCAGTAACATTTTTCAACAATAATTACCTGCCCAACACACAAGACTTACAACATGAATAAAAGTTATAAATAATGTTTAATAAGATCAGAGCATGATTAATTGCAGAAATAGCTGTCACGTTGGTGTTTTGCCCTTGTCCATGCAAGACGGTCCTGAAAATATTCAACAAACACGAGTAAACATAATAATTAGTGAGTTAATACAGTACTTGCACATTATACCAGATAACACGTATACAGGTAACAAGTACACATCATCAACAAGTAACGCCACACGTACGGGTAGGTGGCTAGTTGCACATAAATTGTCAAAGCTGCAATAACTAGAGTCCAGTTGCGCATAAATGTCACAATGACATATCACAGTACATTACCACACATGAAAGAGTCACCTCAGTATAATAGGTAAGTTAGTGAAAACTCACGTGATTAGCAGTCACAGATAATCACAATAAGCCGTAGTTCCAAGAAATTAATCACGTTTACCAACAAGAACCTACAAACATGGTTCATTACATTAAACACAAAGTACGGGTTTACTTCACATGTGCCACTAGTGACCTAGGTTTTCGATTCACGCTACAAATCACACTCAATTTGTGATTCACCTTACACCCCATAACTTTTCAATTCCCTTAACAGATTTGTGATTGGCACACAAGTGCTAATTTAGGATTGTTCACTCATTGATTTATGATTCACAGTAAAACATCCCACCCTTTTCAGAGATTTACGTTATCACATGCATACACACACACACACACATATATATATATATATATATATATAAAATTTTGCTTGAGGCTATATGCGATTTACAGTTCTAACCATTCTAAAGTTTGTAGTTGTAGTTTTTCGATTTGGCGATTTGCTTTTAAAGAATCTCACAAAGAGACTCTGCTTGTTTTTTATCCATTTTATTACCCCAATTTACGATTGAAGCTCTCAACTATGGTTTTTGATTTTGGGTCAACTTCTGATATTCGATTCCACTTAAGGCTTAATTTACGATTCCATTTACATAGTTCCATATTAAGTTCCTAAGTCGAATTATGAATAGGATTCAGTTTCGTGTTTTCGGTTCAACAAAGAATGAAGTTGACGATTCCATTAACACAATTAACAAACATTCAATCAGACTTAACCCAAACTTGATCGTTTTTACTCATTTTCGTTCTAATGGATTCCCATCGTCGATTTACTCAAACCTTACCATTCAATTCCAGTTTCTTTGAGTAAACCTTTATATAAACTCATTTCTTGTTCACGGTCTTGCCCTTATATCAAATAGCAAGTGAAAATCGATGGAATTCAATCTAATCTAAATCACTTGATGAAAACTCGATGCCTAAATGCTTGTAAAACCATAAGGAAACATACATGATTGACTCTCTTGAAAGTCCTACATGATTTGTAAAACCATAAGGAAACATCACTTGATGAAAACTCGACAGTGAGGTTTATGGGGTTGTGTGTCATAATTTTGGGTATTTATACCTTCTCAAAATAACCACATGTCCAAACACCCCCTAAATACCCTCAAGTAACCTTTAACACTTAAATACAAGGGATCACTTTTATATTAATTCAATTCACTAATAATGTACAATATTAAAATCGAGAAACGAGTATTACACTGGACACCTTTTATTAGAGTTTGGGGTTTTTTGAACACTTGGATTTTGTTTAAGATTGATGTATTTGTGTGTTATGATTTTAGATTTGATTTTGTAGCCCATTCACTCAGATTCCGAGACTATCGGATTTCATTTATCGGATTGTCAATTGTCGGATTTCCCTTCACTCAGATTCCGAGACTATCGGATTTCATCAAAGTCCCGGATTTGACTTCAATCGGATTTGGGTTTGTCGGATTTCCAGTCTCGGATTTCAGATACTTGGTTTCTAAATCATTCTTTTCCAAGTATAGGATTTAGAGTATCGGATTGTAAAGTATCGGATTACAAATACCCGGTTTCGATCAATCGGATTTAAGTTTTCAGTTTTCATAACACACGGATTACTTAGAATAGGATTTACAACATTCGGATTTAGTATTCCGGATTTCAAAGTCTGGTTTTCCAAACTATCGGTTTTGCCATCTTCATCCATCAAATCCGAGAACTTCAAAGATTCATCAAAATCACCATCTTCATAGTATCATATCTCAAACCCAGATTTTATAATGTTTATAAAATCATATCAACCACATATTCTAACATCTAAAACACATATTTCATGAGAACACAAAACCCATCAAAACACTATTATAGCATCCAATTCATATAAACACAAAATCTACCCAAACACATGTTTCATTCAAATCCGATCCTATTGTTTCTTCATAAATTCATATTAGTTTTATCAGGATTCAATCTAATAAACATATATTCATGATATTAAAACATCTAACCTTAGTTTGAATTTAAACACACATACAAAATCTGAATTCCGATTGTTTCCTTCTTTGTTCTTCTTCGGTTTCTTCAACAAAGAAAATGCCACACACACACACACACTCTCACCTTTCTTAATTTTGAATAATGCATGCTAAACCTTTGACAAGCCCTACGTATACAAACATAAAACAAGAGGTGTCGGTCACCTCCTAATTCTCATACACACGTGTTCACGTACACAATATATACATGCATACATACACACGGTTCTATACATACATATAATATATGCATATTAACATACTCATAATTAATTAACCAATTAAATAGAATTAACTCATATAATCATAATAAACAATTAAGCACTTACCACAAACCCTGCTATTCTCCTAGCCCAGGTTTGAGGGTGTTACACATACCGTTACTCTTCCCATTTTGAGAGTGTTTCTAAGTCTAGAAAGTGTGTGTTAGTATTGGGGCTTCGTTGTTACGTGTTTGTGAGGCTTAGAATTGTGGTGTTACCATTCAATTTAAGTTTCGACTTCAGGTTCGTTTTTGGAGATCTTGAGGAGTGTCTTGGAGCGTAAGAGACCAACATTCAATGATCCGTGTGTGAAACTTGTCATATCTAACTTCGTGGTGATCTTTTCGTCCGGTTTAAGGTGAGTTCAGTTCTTTTACAAAACCAAACACGAAAAAAATCTATTTTGAATGTATTAACGATTTCTAAGATGATATGTCCTATATATGAATTTTTATGATAGATTAACGATTGTTTGTAATGCATGCTACTTACGTATTAAGGATATAAGATTGATTTACATGATGTTTGCGACACATGCATATATATATATATATATATATATGTTTAGATATATAAAACGATGATCATGATGGATTGATATGATGATTTGGGAAGGGTAGATATACTCTTAGATGAAAAACATGATGCCTAGTAGGAAAAGTGTGACTTTTAGGATATGATAGCACAGAGATGGTTAGTTGTCGGGTTTCTAGATAACCTTGACAACACATGGTGTACTCGTACACTGGAGTGATGTATTTGCCAAGAGATAGGGTCGTGTGCAAAACGTCACGTGGGTAAAAGGAGGGCCTAGAGATTTGGGGCACCGTTTGTACTTTCACCTAAACGACTTACGTCAGAGTAGCTACATCGGATGGATTACGGGAGTGTGGGTACAAGTAGGAGTCGCGCCCCGCATTGTACCATACTTGTTGGACACGCTTAGTGAACTTGTGCCATTGTAGATGGACCTTAGAACCCTAGCGATTGAGGGGCACACATGTGGTATTTGGGGTAGCGATGATAATGATGTAGAATGATATACCCAATAAGATGAATGTCAAATGATGTTTATGATGAATGAATGATGCATATGGTGTTAACGAAGTAAAAGATGAATATGACGTTATATGATGTTCTTATGATGCTTGTGATGATACTTGACCATGTAGAGATTTACGATGCTATGTGGGTAGGTCAAGCTACGGGTTGGGTTTTAGGACCTAAACCTAAACATTTTTTACGAATGTTTTAACTTTAATGATTTTGTGGTATTAACTAAACTGACTCACGAAGCGTAAGCTGACACTTGTTTCTTTAAAATGTGTCTTATGCTCGTGCAGGTTGCTTAGGTATGTGGTCTTGTGAGATGAGTGTCATGGGTAGTTTATTTTTTATGATGTTTAAAGAAATCATCTTGTGGTTGTTTAATGAATAAAGTTTCAAAAAATGATGTGATCGTGACATAACGGTGGTTTTTAATTTGATGAATGGTTAAAACTATTTATCTGTTTTAATAAATATGATGTTTTAAACTCTTCCATTGCAATGAATCTGATTGAGTAGAATTTTTTTGTAAATCTCAATTTTTGAAAACCACGGCTGTTACATTTATAATGTGTTTTTATATTAGTGGTGGAGGTGGCCGGAGTATGTGATTGAAAACGAAGGATTTAAAGTTTAGATCTTTAACTTGCAATGAAGAAGATGTTTTGTGTTTATAATTTTAGTGTTCACCAGACGTTTAGAGGTTGTCGGAGATGGCAAAGGTGGCGGTGAGAGGGAGGCGGAGGTGGAGGGGCACTAGATGTTATTTTAATTATATCTTAATTAAATATAATATAATTATTAAATATTACTTAATAATTAAAAATCACTTAAAAATCGACTAAAAGATTAAATAATATGAAGAGGGTAATATAGACATCTCAAGATGAGAGAGAAACCGAAAATGAAATAAAGTCGGGTCAAGATGGACTAAACTGTAACTTTTCTAAGGACCAGATTAATAAAAACTAACAAACCTTTGTAATTTACTATTTTAGTTTTCTTCTTCCCCAACTACTTAGTAATTACTAATTTAATTACATATTTGATCCTTGTGGTTAGCTACTAATTCCACTCTTCATCCCTAAGCTTCATCAAGTGCACCGGGGTCTCTATTGTTTGCGTATGTTGTACTTATGGTCCCTCATGGAGATAAAAAGACCAAAATGTCCTTTCCTTTTCACTTTAAAAGACTAATACTAATATATATACCCAAAACCAGAACCCCTACCCCTCAATCTCTTTCTCGACTTTGTTCAAGTCGTCCATCTTGTTGGATACCCCTATCCTCCCGCCACCGCCCACCATTGCTAGAGACCCAACCCATGTCGCCGTTGCCCACCATCGTTGGAAAAGACCACCACCATCACCATCATTGTACAATACCCTAGTTTCACTAGCGCATCACCACCACATGCGTTTTCTCTCTCTGTGTGTAATACCCATTTTCTTTTCGCATGTAATAATACTTTTATTAATAACAAAGGTAAACTAATGCAATTACTAGAGTTAGGGGATTTAAAACGACAATTAACAAATTAGGAGAGGGTATTTAAACCCAAATTAGGGCAGAAGGCCTAAGAACAATTATTGTAGTCGCGTCAATCAAATTGAGAAAGTGTGTGCGTGTGTGTGGTGTGTGTTGGGACCGAGAGTAAGAAGGGGGAAAGTCTCTCCAAACTTGTTTCGATTCGATTGGAATTTGTAAGAGGTCTACTGGGTAAGCTTCTTCATAACATCTCGATCGTTTACATACCGAATCTTGTGATTTTGTTTGAGAAATTGTTGGGTTTTGAGTTAATTCGTAATATTCTTAACTGTGAGAGAAAGCGAGACTATAAATGGGGTTTTTAACCACTAAATCTTGTGAAAACTATAATTAATCATTAGGGGTTTTTTAGGATGTTTGGGAACTAATGCAATTGGAATTACGTGATTTGATCAAGATTTGTGTGAGTTTGATTTTAATAAGAACAACCGTGTTTAGTAAAATCACAAATTTCATTGAGTGTGTAGAATCGTAAATCAGGTTACAAAAGGGGAATCGTAAAACCCTTTAATCCTAACCCGGTTACAATCATAAATGACTTGGAGTCTGAACCAATCAAAAACAGTAGTATAGGTAGGAATCGTAAAACAAAAGGGGGTCGAGTCTATTAGTGAGATTCCCCAAGATTGCAAATTGAAAAGTGCGAAGGCACTGTATCGTAATTCTTAATATAGAGCTTAATCGTGAATCGTAAAATGACAATCAAAAAGTAAACAATTGTAAATTAAAAGGATTTCCAAGTTGTCTACGTATCAACGATTTTAATCTGAATCACATTTTAGATCTTAGTGGTGAACCACAAATCAACAAGTGAGTTGAATCGTAAACCAAAAATAGACTAAATCAAAATTTAGACAGGTCTGAATCGTAAATCAGTATTAAGGACATTTGTAATTAACAATTTAGTGAAATCACAAACATGCGAGCTATACTAATGGATGACTTGAATTTCTTTGAGCGTAAATCAGTATATGGTGGAAACTTTGAGCGTAGGTGATTGCTAGTAGACGTGAATTTCTTGATCCATAATTAAATTTATTGTTGATTTCTACCTGTGCCGCAAACATGCGAGTTATACTAACTTGCTCATTATATTAGTGTGAAATCTGCATGTATTGTATATGTGAAAGTGTAACTAGTATGTTTACGTATAAACTGAAGGGTTTTGTTAAATTGTGGAGAAAACATAACTCGGGCACAATCAGACACGTGAAACCTTTGGTACGGCTTGGGTAGTCAACTATGACCTAAAGTGTGAAATCGTCATATGGATGATGTTTGTGCTATGTACATACCTAGTGTGGTGTCTACGTCGTGTGCTTGCTAGGCTTTATACTTACGGCTGTTGTTTCTTATTTTTTCAGGACCGGATCATGGGAAAACTCTATTAGTGTGAAGACGGCTCATTCTTTTCAAAACGTTTTCCGCTTTTTAGTATTATAAATACGTTTGGATGTTAAGATCAAGTTTTGTAATTCATTATTTCTTTTAAGATTGAATCTTGTTATGACGTGTAGTTCCGGGTGCGAGACCTTGTCACACTTTTAGTTGAAAATGTTGCATTTGTTGTGGTATTAATATAAAAAAAATGTGGGGCATTACACTCTGCTCTTGTACGTCTCATCGTTGAAGCCGCTACATCATCACCACCATCGTTGTCGAGTGATTTATAGAGTTGTCTTCTTGAGTTTCAACATGTGTTTTTTTATTAGGGTTTGTTCATGTGATTTTCGATCCGTGTAGAAATCGATTTCTTGGTTCTTGATTTGTGTAACCACATAGAAATGTTGAGTTTGATTTGGTATTGATTCTGATCTTTTACATGGTGGTTCCTATATATTCTGATAGGGTTCTTGATTCCGATTATGATTTGGTTCTTGATTTGGGTTCCGATTCTGATTAGGTTTATGGATTTGGAAGTTTTCAATGGTGGTGGAGGTGGTAGAGGGTGATTTGCCGTGGTGATAGAGGTTTTTGGTGGACTGTTCGAGGGGGTTGAAAAGGGTGGTTTCTGATGGTGGTTGAGGGTGGTTTCCGGTGGCAGTGGGTGTGGTAGAGGGTGGTGGGTGGTGATGGGACTATGGTGTAACAAAACGCAAACATTAAAAACTATCAAGACACTTAATAAAGTTTCGGGACAAAAAACAAAACTAATAGCAAACTATAAGGACCAAATATGTAATTAACTCTAATTACTATGACTATTTTATTACAACCTTTTCGAAAGGAAACGCCGATATACCATATACGTTCCGTGAGTTCCTTACTACACAGGGCATACACACTGAGAGCTTACCTCCTCCGCAAGCTTTCATAGCATTCGATTCGTAGTTTTTCTAGGTTTTTGAAGCAATCGTCTCAGCAACACCTTCAGATTTGTTCTTGTGTTTTTGCTTCGTTTTGTCGATTTAACTGACTAAACATTCTTCGTTGATTAGGATGGGAGGCCGAGGCGAGGATAGTGATGATAGCGGTTTTGCCACTGAAGAAATTGAAGTGAAGGAGGCTTATGACGGTGGCGCTGTTACCGTCAACATAAGGTGTTCTAACGGTACGAAGTTCGCTGTTCAAGTGAGCCTTGAGTTGTCAGTTAAATCATTCAAGTCCGTGCTTGCACACGACTGTGATATCCCTGCGGAACAACTGCGTTTGATTTATAAAGGACGCATTCTCAAAGACGACCAAACTCTTAAGAGCTATGGTATTCTACACTTCCTTTATGTCGACGTCGTGATTGGTTATTTGTTTATGTGTTTACTTACTATGATTGAAATGGTAGGTTACTCATTATATATCCAGTTCGTAGGATCAGGCTTAACCTAGGATTATTTATTTATTTTTGAAAGTCGGGAATCGAACTTGAGCTTGGCCTACCCCTATGGGATCTAGGATTATTTATAGATGTGGATCATGTGGTTATATGTGTTTGAATGTTTTATTTTGGTGTTGCTATTTATCTGATTATATTTCGTCTGAAAATATTAGGACGAACATTTCCTCCATTGTTTTCCTTCAGATTTCAACTGTTACTCCCGGCATTGTTTTCCAATTTCGCTTCCTTCAAAATTGTACTTGCTGGTAATCTTAGGCACTATAGGCAATTGTTCAACAATCATATCATAATATGTAATATATTAGTCCCAGCATGAGGATTTGTGGATCCAAATTAATACTAGGCACTATAGGCAATTGTTCAACAATCATAATCATAATATGTAATATATTAGTCCCAGCATGAGGATTTGTGGATCCAAATTAATATTATTAATTTTAAAAATTTGACATTAAATTAGGCAAATAGAATTGTCGATTGAAAACTTTTCAGAAATCAGAATGTTGCATTTTCCATGGGACATTCCAAGATGGAAAGTTAGCTAAACGGAGGAGAATTGTTAATAACCCTTCAAAATAACGGGCTTCACAAATATGATCATGAAAACAAAAGTGAATGCCTTTAAGTGGTGTTTCAGAGTGAATTTAATTTATGGTATGAAAATGGTTCTTCCTCATTTTAGGGCATTTTATTTTAACTGTATGATAGGAAGGCATTCCATATGTACATCCTTTAAAGTTTGAATGAGATGCAATTGACTTTTTGCCTTTAAAACATATACAGGTACCTCAAGTTGACCATAGGTTTTACTTGCTACCAAATCCATATGAATCTTGCTTTTCTGAAGTCTTAATATCCAAATAGTGCTATTTGTTTGTTATCTTTAACCTCTTGAGATTATAATATTTTGTTTTGGCAGTAATCAATATGAGCAATGTTGAAATACCTAATTGGGTCTTTATTGAATGAGCAATTTTTAGGTTGAGGCTCTTAGGTTTGGATGGACTGAAGGGGTTAAAATTTGTAGGATAAGGAAATACCTCATTTATGCTTAAATTAATTGATGGGGGCAGTGGGATATATTCAAAGAACATTAAGAATTAATGAGGATATGAGGACCGGGATCCTTAATTGCCAAACTTAGTCGTTTAATTCCAAAAATGAATTCAAATCTGTTATTTGCAAATTAGAAACAAAGGCTAACATTTTAAACTGAGTTTTATAACTAAGAAAAAGAACAATAGGGGATATACAAGTTATTTTCTTTATAGTTAGGATTAATTAGGTAGTAGACACAATAAGTGAAAACAAATTCAGGACTAAATTTGGGTATTAGTATATATTTCATGTATGAATCACAAAATAACATCTTTCTTTTATTGACTTGATTTGAGATAGATCTATCTATCTACACACACACACACACATATATATATATATATAAAAGGGAGGGTTCAAACGAGAACTGTTTTTCGTACGAGAACTACGAGAACCAATCTTGGCCATTCAAGTGGTAAGTGGAATTCATGGATGAAGAGCGTGAGAGGATTGAGTGTGGCAAGGTGCATGTAAGGAATTCATGGGTGGGCAAACCAATTGAAGGAGGGAGAATTGGACGGCTAAGCTTGGTTCTCGCAGTTCTCGTACGAAAAACAGTTCTCGTTTGAACTTTTCCCAATATATATATGCATACACAGATGTAGATACATGTACCGTTGTATCCTCAATCTCTTAAAATCTTTGGATTGTGGTATGAATAATTGAATATATCATGCACCGATATTGTTCAACCTAGAGCTTCAGTTGAAAATGCTAGAAGTGAGCATTTCCATGCAACAATCCCATTTGCAGATTTGATGTCAGTTTAAAGATACAAAAACAGTGGCAACTATCTTTTCGATTATAAGTTCTCAAAGCACTTAATGAGTCCATGCTTGGCAAAAAAAATTTTAAAAAATAATAAAAAGATAAAATAAAATCAGAGTTACAGTGACTGCCATAAACTAAGCTTTTAAGTTTATCTTGTCTTGGATACCTTAAAAGTTAAAAAAATTTAGTCAATTGTGATTTGTTAAAGCCTTCTACTTATATGATGCACTACTTTTGGCACCCTTTCTTATGCAAGCATATTTGATTCGGTTTATATGCCTACAAGTTCGTTAACAACTCGCTTGCAATAAATATTCCCTGATTCCAGATGGAAAACAACTTCATTGCTATTAATAATTGCATCTGTAAGAGATTTATCATCTATTATCCTCTGTTTGTGATTTTTTAGGTTTGGAGGCAGAGCACACTGTTCACTTGGTATATGGTTTTGCAGCTGCAGCAACTTCCAGATCTCCAAGTAGTATCCCACCTGTTGGTTCAAGTGAACAGGGAACAACGGGTCGATTTGGTGCTTCATTATTTCCTACACTTGGTCTAAATGGTTTGGGAGGCAATGGTGGGATGTTTGGTGCTGGACTTCCAGAGTTTGACCAAATACAGCAACAGTTGAATCAGAACCCGAGCATGGTGCGAGAAATCATGGATCTACCTCTTGTTCAAAAACTAATGAATAATCCAGATGTTATACACCAAGTGATAACAAGTAACCCACAAATGTGTGAAATTATTGATAGGAATCCAGAGCTTGGTCACATGCTTAATGACCCTGATATCCTTCGTCAGACAGTGGAAGCTGCAAGAAACCCTGAAGTTATGCGTGAAATGATGCGAAACGCAGATAGAGCAATGAGTAATATTGAATCTTCTCCTGATGGATTTAACATGCTTAGGCACATGTATGAAGATGTTCAGGAACCTTGCTTGAATGCAACCACAATGGGCTGGAGCGTAGGGAATGATTCAAGTTTAGATCCATTTTCTGCTCTCTTGGGTGCCCAACAGGGGTCTACCCATGATCAGTTGACTAATCCTACAATCACTGGTGGTGAAACACCTACAGCTTCCCCTGCTCCACATATCAATCCTCTTCCCAACCCTTGGTCTGCTGCTGCTGCTGCTGGAGCTAACCAAATGAATGTGACTGCAACACATCCTTCTAGGACTGCACCACCTGTTGGCTTAGGTGGACTTGGAATTCCAGGTCTAGAAGGAAGGTTTGGTTCTATCCCTGATCTCAATTCAGTGAGTCAGCATATGCAAAATCCAGCTACTTCACAGGTGATGCAGAGTCTCCTGAAACCACAGTATATGAATCATGTTTTCACTTTGTTTGTTGGGTTGTGTGCTAATCTACATCAACGGTTTGGTGTTTGATTTTAATTGCCAGAGGTGTAATATTACCCAACTAAGAGAGAGGACGCAAAACCCTGTTTTTATTCGTCAAATGACTACACCTGAGACTGTGCAGGTATGTTAGCTGACAGTATTTTGTATCTATCTGCATGTGATACTTGAACATAAGTTCAACTGAGGAAATATAGATCTTTTGTTTTTGTTATCTAAAAGATATAGACAACGCTTGAATCAAATGTTTCTTTCTTGGGTTTAGAGACTTTTTCTGTTTTCTAGCTATTCCCTGGTCATAGTTTTCCTTAGTGGTAATATTTTCTTGTTAAAGATATAAGCTGCTGACGAGAAACTTCTGTTTGAGTATTGTCTATGTAAGTGAATAATGATATATGTCAAATAATCTAGGAATCACAAGCTAGCATTACAAAAGTAAAATGTTTGTTCTCACAGTTATGGACAAGATACCTGATAGAGATGGTAACGAGTGCATAATAAATGTACACTGAACTTTTAAGATACCTTTTAGGTTTTATTATGCATAGAAATCGTTCATGATAGGAAAAACTATTATACGTACAGAAATGGAAAAAATTTAGATTGGTGTATTGAAATCGATGATAAAAAATTTATCTTGCATGCAATCATCACCAGTGTAACTTGGAATTGGTTTTGGTTCTCTGTGTGATTGGCAAATTAGTATGAGGAGTACATGCTTTAATTCATGCAGTATATTAGACTATTAGAATAGAATGTTAATTGCTGTGCATAGGAGTTTGATTAGAGTTTATACAGGTTTTTGCCACGGTGCAAGCACTTCACGTCTTTATAGGACTGATACATGGATATAAATTTTTATACATTTCAACAGCACTATTAATAGTGAAAGTTCAAATGTGTTGTCATGTAGAGTAGGTATGTGTTCCCCCTTCCTGGAGTGACAGATGTCTGAATTAAATTTCGGTGTATTTCCTTTTACCTCATAAATTGAACCGTATCAGGTGCAACAAGCAGAAGCTCAATCGCACAGCAAGTATGTTGAGAAATAACTAGTTAAAACACTGCAATATGACCCGATTGACCTGAAAATAGTTGTGGTAATGTAATGGAATCCCTCAAGCAGGAAGACAAGCAAATGAGATGCTTTTGTGTGTGTAGTAGTTACTGTATATATTGTGGTGAGTGCATTTAGATATTCTCTTTACTATTACTTTGCAGCAAGTACCTGAATCAAGTTCAAGTAATAACTAAAAGTGATACACGAGTTATCTGTCAACCATTTATGTCTTTGGTTCTGGTCTTTTCATATTTTATTATTGCTGGTTCTTTCCTTGACACTTGCTTATCCTTTTGCTATTTCAGCGAATGATGGCACAGCAGCAATTTCTTCACTCTCAACTTGGTCAACAAAGCAACAGGTAAATATATTGATTTGAATCAGGTATCAACCCTTTATTCTCATTTTTGTAGGTTGATTATTTTTTCTGAACTTTGATTGATCACTAAATAAAAACGTGAAGATTTATTTTTATCCCAAATTGAACAAGCTTTAGTATAGAAAAGTTGGTTGTGGAGTTGTTGCTGTTTCGCTAGGAATATTATTATTAAATCAAACCACATGATTGTCTGTCATCTTTGGTTCTATATATGGTTATTGTAATCTGGATCTGGATGGAGACTGATTTTCAGCTCTTATTGGTTGAATTTTTCTATTAGATACTGATTTGACTTTTCTATAGTAGTTGCTGCTAAATTTAAGTAGTTTGTTGATTTGGTGGTTACTTAGCTCGATAGCTTGTATTGAACATGATGTTTGGATTTCTTTATACAGGGATGAGGGTGAAGCTGGTGGAGGAACAAGTATTAGTTTTTCCAATAATATAATATCCATTTGCCTTTACTTATACGGGCTGCGAGTCTACTTTGTTGATGTTATGATTAGGGGAATACGAAAATTTAATGGTTCATATGAAAAATTATGCTGAATATTTTCAAGTAAAAGTATTGTGTTTATGTCAGTAATCCTTCAGAAGAACCTTAATTTGATTTCCAAGATCGCACGTGTCATGTCATCCATAAGATTAGGGGAATAATCACAATGTCACACAGTTTTTGGTTAGGTAGTTGTTTGATTTAAGCTTAAATTAATTAGCGTGTGTTTGCCATCTAAAAAAGAAGCTTAAATTAATTAGCTGCAAAATATAGAAAACTGGATTTAGTTCGCGTTGGACCAACTGACCTAGTTAATTTTCTCTCAGCTTAGCTACATTTTGTTATGTTTATTAATATTTAATAGGGCAAGCTCAATCATCTCATGTCTATCTCCCTGTATTCCACTTAACTCTGTTACACTTTTGAAGAAAATTCCTGTTACTTATTATTGAAGGCTTAATCCCGCTCTTAGATGCAAACCAAAGAAGTGACGTGGGGTGTACATATCATACATATGTTTCTTCTAGCATATAATCATATCACTAAAAATTCGTGACTGCATGTTCTCTTAATTTTATAACTAGGAATATCTTGTCTATATAAGTTACAAGCGTACATATGTGAAGCAATTTACGTATCATTCGATATACATCTTACAGTAAATAAACAAGATATAATGCTTTATCTTTGCATTTACTAAGATTCTTTCTCCATGAGTGTTATAATCGGATAATCTTAGTACCTTTTTTGTTACACCAATCAATCTTAATATTCTTAATTGGTTCAATACTTCAATTAGAAACAGACCATTGATGTTCATCTTGTTATTCAACTTCCATCTAGTTCATATCAGATGTTGCACACTTCAAGATATGTTGATGAGATGCGAAAAAATAATTGTATCTCCTTCTCTTTCCTATTTATACCATTCTTTCCTTTCTTAATACTTAGAAGGTGCTCCTGACAACCTTGGATTAGAAGATACGTTGACGAACATGTTTAATGCACTTGGAACTGGAGACTTGACTCCACCAAGCAACTCTAATGGTAACACTCGCTTTCACTGTCACCTCTTTATCTAACACTTATTTCTCTTTTCCACAAACCTCACCACTGCCTTCATTCAGTGACTCCAGAAGAACGTTATTCAGCCCAACTCACACAACTACAAGAAATGGGGTTTTTTGATACCCTTGAGAATCTTCAAGCTCTGGCAGCCACTGCAGGGAATGTTCATGCTGCGGTGGAGCATCTACTGGGAAATGCTGGCCAATAGAAGTTTCTGAGCGATGTATATATCCTTACAAATATCGTATATCATTTACTGATGCAAAACTGGTAAACAGATAGATGACTATTGGTTTGGTAAGGTTGTAATAACAATGATATTGCAGCATAACTTGCCTAATTGATTTCAAATTCTATGACAGTTGAATAACTTTTAACATATTTTCAATGAAATATCAATCATCTCTAAACAAAGTGCACCCTGATTGACCAAACCCATATCAATCTCTAGATACTATTGGTAGTGTAGTGCTGTTAAAAAAAACTATTGGTAGTGTAGTCAACACTTCGATCTAATGATTGATATCCACTTTCGTAGAATTATTAAGATAACATCGGTCCTCGTGGCAGGCGACTTCTGGTAGAAAGCTTCTATTACAAATGCAGTTCACTTGAGAAGTGATTATTCTAGCAGCAAGATGAGATATTAAACTGCATTTATGATTATGTGATTAGCCCTTCAGAGACAGAGCAAGTTGGAATGCTCACACCTCGTTACCAATTACAATAGCAAGTATGTATGGCACAAGGAGGGTCTGTTGGAGCAAAGGGTTTGTACAAGGTAAGAATAACAAGAATAACTTGGATAATTTCGTGGATCGTGTTCAATACACTTTCCGTAATCTGTAATTCGACCCTATTGTCTGGGGTATCACGAATTCAGATATAGGAAAATCCAAGAAACTCGATTTGAATTACAGGCTTGATCAAATCCAAAACATAGAATGTCTTTTGTTTATCTCTCGTTTATTTGAGACTGTTTCGTCAGAATTACGACTTGTAATCGTATTGTATACTT
The DNA here is from genome assembly GCA_038502395.1 of Dittrichia graveolens. Lineage (NCBI taxonomy): Eukaryota > Viridiplantae > Streptophyta > Magnoliopsida > Asterales > Asteraceae > Dittrichia > Dittrichia graveolens. The sequence goes on along the minus strand of JARJIL010000001.1, from coordinate 77,848,098 downwards.
TACGGCTTGCGTCTTTCGTATGTTTTGTTTCGAAAAGCAAGTGGCCGAAATGGCCTATTTATAAGCCACGAAAAACGGTTACCACCGGCGGTTACGTGCCGCCGGCGGCGGCAGTGGCTTTTTAGGCGGCGGCGGTGATTTTTAGGCTCTGCCCCTCGGACCCTGCCAGGTGTAAAAAATGATTTACACGGTTATTGAGATGTCATAATTATGGAGTTATGTTTAATAAAGTCTATTTAAAAAACAGTCCTAAAATTTTAATATTCCTTCACAGGTGATTTAGTATACAATCACATATGATTTGTAAAAACATCACATGTGAATTAGGAAAATGTTACTCCGCCCAAAATTTTAAAATGCAATGTGGATTATTGATGTCATTGATCTAAAGGTTAAAATTAATCCTAGGACTATGGACTATAATTCTTCCATAATTATATTATCATGTCTGAAAATATATAAGTTCTAACACAAATTATTAAACTCCTAAATGAAAGCATCTATTCATATCCAATAAATCAAGGTTTATAGTTTTGAAATATCATAAAGAAGCGTATACTAATACAAGGGGAGGGTTCAAACGAGAATTGTTTTTCGTTCTTATATAGGTAGTCCGAATTACTATATCTAGGGACAACCATTGCTTTAAACACTAAACGGAGCACATATTAATACAAGGTGAGGTTTCAACGGGAATTGTTTTTCGTTCTTATATAAGTAGTCCGAATTACCATATCTAGGGACAACCATTGCTCTAAGCACTAAAAGGAGCACATATTAATACAAGAGAATAGTTCAAACAAGAACTGTTTTTCGTTCTTATATAAGTAGTCTGAATTACCCTGGGACAACCAACTCTCTAAACACTAAAAGGAGCATATATTAATAAAAGGGAGGAGTTCAAATGAGAATTGTTTTTCGTTCTTATATATGTAGTCTGAATTACCATATCCAAGGATATCCATTGCTCTAAAAACTAAAAAGAGCATATATTAATATAAGTGGGGAGTTTAAACAAGAATTATTTTTCGTTCTTATATAGGTAATCCGAATTACCATATCTAGTGACAACCATTGCTCTAAACACTAAAAGGAACATATATTAATACAAGGGGAGTTCAAACAAGAATTGTTTTTCGTGCGAGGATTATAAAAACTAATCTTTGCCCTATTTTAAAATAAATCAATAGTTATCACATGAAAAACAGTTTTAATTTAAAACAGTTTTATGAGGGCGAGAGGAGGGTTCAAACGAGAATTGCTTTTCATTCTTATATAGGTAGTCTGAATTACCATATCTAGGGACAACCATTGCTCTAAACACTAAAAGGAGTATATATTAATACAAGGGAGGAGTTCAAACGAGAATTATTTTTCGTTTGAGTTAATTGCTTTTTTTGTCCTTAAGGTTTCACAAAGATGCACTTTTGGTCCTTTAGTAATCGTAAGTACATAAACCATCCTTTATTTGAGAAATTTAGAGCAATAGTAGTCCTTTGTCAAACTTCCGTTACACTTGCTCCGTTAACTGCCATCAAATTGACTATTTTACCCTTATGATTATTTTTTATTTATTTTCTTAATAATTATAATAATAATAATAATAATTAAACACATTGTCCCCACTCCCATTTCTATCTCTCATACTCTCCTCTCTCTCTCTCTCACTAGAACCACCGTCTCTTCACCCTCCTCCGCCTAGAACCACCACGTCCCCGACCGTCCTCCATCTAACCACCTCAACACCAACCACCGTCGACATCACCGCATGTCTTATTATTAATGCAGAACCTTCCCAATGAGATCCTTTAAAACACCGGAATTTGGAAACCGCTCCAAACCAGGAGATACATTCGAATCAAAAAGAGGTGTCTTGGACAAATGTCCACAGTACGAACACATGAACTTGCCCCCACCAGAAGGGTTTTGATCACGATATGGAGTCCTACAGTTCTTGCACCGCCTAGTTTCAATCTTTCTAAGCTTCTGCATTTCAATGGCTTCAAGCCTCTTTTTCTCTTTCAGTCTAGCATTCCTACGAGCTCGCCAAGAAGAAAGTTAAGGCATCAAAATTTCATACCAGAAAAAGGTAGCTAAGAGCACTAGAACACAAGCAAGACGAGGTGAAGTGATTTCAAAATGAAAAGCAGGTGGCAAGAATTATGACAACAACCACAGTCCAATCAGTGGGATTACCAACCATGGTAGCAGCCTTTCTTGACTACTTCTGAATCATGCATAGTATACACATTATCCTTCAAAAAACACCCTATCCATAATGCTTAGGTTTCCCCTTTTTCAATCACAAACTCTAATAGCAGCAAATTCCACGATACACCAATCAGAATTACAATACCCTTTTCCAAAACCCTAAATGAAAAAGGAGTAAAATGACAATTTTTTCGCAAATAACAATGAGAATATGATAATCCACAAGATAAAATGCTGAACTGAGCAACATCCATATAACTAGGGTTTTGGTAGCTTAAAAACCTTAGTTAAAAAGAATCACAAGAATTACAATGAACAAGTACAAAACAATAAACATAGAATGAATAAAACTAATCGATTTATTAGAGTTCCGAAAGGGAAAAAAAGAAAAATAATACTCATAGAATGAGATTAATAGTCAATTACCGGCGATAGATTACCAGATATTAAAACTTCCGATCATTCTAGTGAGAGAGAGAGGAAAGTATGAGAGATAGAAATGGGGTGGGGACAATGTGTTTAATTATTATTATTATTATTATTATTATTATTATTATTATTATTATTATTATTATTATTATATAATTATTAAGAAAATGGATAAAAAATAATCATAAGGGTAAAATAGTCAATTTAATGGCAGTTAACGGAGCAAGTGTAACGGAAGTTTGCCAAAGGACTACTATTGCTTCAAATTTCTCAAATAAAAGATGGTTTATGTACTTACGATTACTAAAGGACTAAAAGTGCATCTTTGTGAAACCTTAAGGACCAAAAAAGTAATTAACTCTTTTTGTTTTTATACAGGTGACTAGAATTACCATATCTAGGGACAACCATTGCTCTAAACACTAAAAGGAGCATATATTAATACAAGGGAGGGTTCAAACGAAAATTATTTTTCATACGGAAACTGTGAAAACTAATCTTTTCCCATTTTAAAATAAATCAATAGTTATCGTATGAAAAACAATTGTAATTCGAACTTTTCTCGTTAATACAAAAGTGTTTCAAAACATAATTAATGTTTGGCTACTAATAACGGAATAAAGTCAACCATGAGGGATTAAAGTGTGGCTATGTGGATATTGTAGGGGGCTTAACGTAACTATAACGAACTTCTAAATCCGTACAAAATTTCCGAAATCTAAGCTGTTTTCTGTTAACAACAAGCGGGCTGTTTTCCACATTCGAGTTTATTCCGCTCGTCTTCTTCACTCTCACCCTTCCAATCTTCTAAGTTCTTTCCCCAAAATCTAAATTCTATTCAATTCGATCGAAATTATGTATTAGGGATCCGAAACAACACATAATCGAAGATTTACGATGGAGAAAACAGATCATACAGGGAAATTGTACAGCCGTATGCGATTATGGGAGCTACCTGATCAATACGTTGCAGAACCCCTTGATGGTTCCTCTGGTTCTTGTTTGGCTGTTAATCGTGATGGCTCCATGACTCTTGTTGGTTTGTTCTTTTATCGATTTCTTTTAAGATTCAGAATTTATGCTTTCATTCGATTGAAGAAGTTTCCGAGCAATGTGGGAACTGTTGATGTGAAATTTGTAATTTATGTTCGTTGTTCATGTTCTATATTCTGTTAATTTAGGTCGGGTTAATTGTAGTAAGAGATTAGCGTAATTTATGCTTATTCCTGGTTTAGGTCTTCTTTTCAAAAATCACAAACATAAACCATACCTTATTACCGTTTTTCCTTTAAGAAAATAGGATATTGACAGTAATAAGTGGTAAGGCGGTTGGGGATTGTGTGTAAGGGTATATGAACTCAATAGCAATTACCAAGATAACTTCTAAATGAAAGATCATTCTCGTGAATTTGGTTATTTGCCCCGTATATATGAGTATCATGAATTTCAATTTAGGGATAATCTAGAAATCCCTGTTCAGTAACATATCAATCATTTTTCGAAATGTTTATTCTATATATAATCACCCTAAAAACAGTTATTTCTATGTAAATAATGGCCATAGTTGATTACACAACAGTTAACTGTTAGTTACAAATAATTACATGATGGGTGAAACTACAACACTTAGTTGAGCAATCAGTTAGCTAAGCAAATGCTCAGCTGAGCGCTACTCAGCAAAGCAAATGCTCTGCTAAGCTAAAATACAGTCATTTGAGAACTCAGCTCATCATGCTGATCAACTCAGCACTTGGCTGAGCATGCTAATCAGCTTCGGTATCAGCTTTGAGAGTTGTTTTGGGTCAAGGACTACAACTAAGAGTTGAACGAGTGTGCACTCCGTTTAACTTGACTCGTTTACCAAGTTTACACAAATCCTTATGTTACACTAAAATAACTAACAAACGCGTCCCTCAAACAGAAAACAAAAATGCATTACAGTCCCCTGTTTGTGGCTTCTGAAAGTATTAGACCTTATACATAATTAAGTATAAAATGCGATAGATATTAACCCTTTTGAGATTTAATCATTGAGCTTTGATGCTTTTGGTAATGTATCAAATCTCAGCTAATGAATCTTAGAATCTTTGTTTATGCAGATGAAGTCCCACAATGTACCACCATTCGCGTTCCTAAAATTCAGACAATTTATGGTGTTGTTGGTATACTAAAGCTTTTGGCAGGTCAGATGCATGATTATAGTACTAATGTTTCGTAGCAATCAGATTTTATAAGCTTGTAACCAATAATTGTTCATTTGTTCTTGGATCTTTGTCATATAATATATTTGAGCTTGCACAATATCACAAATTTGGGCACAATTTTTATAAAAATTGCATGTTTTAATCATCCAAAGTTTCAGACTTATATCTATTTTAAGATACACATGTTCTTTCAGCTGATGTATACAACTCTTAAACTGTTCCTATATACTGGCAGGATCGTATTTAGTAGTTATAACAGAACGTGAATGTGTTGGATCATACTTGGGCCATCCCATCTACAAAGTTTTGTCATTAAAAATCTTTTCTTGTGATCATTCATCAAAAAGCTCTCGTGATGAAAAGGTGAAATAGCTGTAGGTTACAATTTTGGAATTTTTATTTATTTTTTAGTTTGATAGGTGCTATTTTAGTCACATGAAATTGTGTAAGCTTTTCCGATTCTTGTAGAAAAAAGTGGAGTCAGAGTTTCAAAGTCTGTTAAAAGTTGCAGAAAAGACACCTGGACTTTACTTTTCGTATGATGTCAATATAACTCTAAGGTCTATTTTTCTTCTATATATATATATAATATCAATGTTTTCTTTCTAGTGTGACAAACTTTTCAACATTTTTTCAGTGCCCAACGGTTGAATGATTTGGGTGAAGAATCAACTCGACTTCCTCTCTGGAGGCAGGTTAGTATCACACCATAGGTCTTTTATATACTTTGTAAATGAATATGATGATTTTTCAACATACAATTTGAAAATTTTACCTATCTTAAATGTGTAAAGCACAGGAGTGGACATATGTTGTCTATTGGCATGCACAAGCATATCCATAAATTCATAATTTTGTAATGCATTTTAATATTAGAAATAATAAAAAAAAAGTTCTTTTATTTTATTGCATCATTTGTAAAATGAATCATGTTTTATTGTAACAGGCAGAGCCTCGGTTCCTATGGAATAATTATATGTTGGAACTTCTCATAGATAACAAGGTTTGTTTTCCCATCTTACTGAAATATGAATATAGGTCAAACATTTTGTATTCTTAATTGGCTAACATTAACAATATGTGCAGAAGCTCGATCCATACATTCTTCCCATTATTCAAGGAAGTATCCTTTTTTAATCATTATAAATTGCTTCTCGATCAATGTAAACAACTGTTTCTCCCATTTCCTTAACTCAGTAACAGCTTTTCAGAACTTTCAAGCAGCAATCGGGAAAGATATTATAGATGTCACCCTGATTGCAAGGAGATGTACAAGGAGAAACGGTAAGGTTTGAATAGCTATGCACATTTATAAATTTGTATGAAGATATTTGCACATTTTAGACAAAAGGATGTTTGGATGTGCGTTTTGGAAGTGATTGTGTGACATTTAATAATTCAGATTAAAAGCATGTAGAAAATAGGTTGGACGTGCCTTGTTTGAAGTTGTAGTAATCATACATCATATGTTAGAGTGTCTGGTAAACTCTGGTTAGTTAAATTATCAGATAAAATGACCAAAAGTTACATTGTTTGTGAAGAAGTAAAGATGGTTTGTTAAATGGAAATAAATCTCTCAAATTAGGTTAAAACAAGGGATAATGATATGAACCCATCTCATACTAGGCTAATATCATAAACCCAAGTGTAGAACTCACCCCTAAAAGCCAGCTTATAGGGGGAGGGACACCTAGACTTACAAGTCACATACTTAATTTACTTTTAGCTAATGTGGGATCATAACACATAAATAAGTAATTTATTTTAGCCTTACATAATTGTTCACTGTCGCTGGTATGGAACTGACTACTTACCTCACCAACTAGCTAATCATACGCAATCCCTCCTCGGGCGAATTCTTCCTTTTGCTCCTTAGCCTACCCATACATAATTAGATAATTAAACAAAGGGAGATCTATTCATCCCAACATTAAAAACTGATTATTGCAACTTTAAGTTGCAATAAACTTTCAGAACATAAATCCAGATAACCCCCAATCATTACCAGAAGTAAGCTAAAATTACAGATTATAGTAGTTTAACTTCATCTTGTAAAATAACGAAACCAAAAGATGGCAGCATCTGCTTTCCATAATGGATAAGAATACCTTCGTGTATTGTTTTAAATATGAGCAGGGACTCGAATGTGGAGAAGAGGAGCTGATGTTGATGGATATGTAGCAAATTTTGTGGAAAGTGAGCAAATTATACAACTAAAAGGGTATACAGCATCATTTGTACAGGTATACTTTATATAATTCTGTATTGGTTGTGTAATATTAAAATCTGCCTAGCATACTTTTCTTCTTTAGTTGAGTTAAGTTAACCATATTATATACATATAGACCAGTTCTTAGATGTTCTGTTTGTAGGTCCGAGGGTCAATCCCATTACTTTGGGATCAGATTGTTGATTTGTCATATAAGCCTAAGTTTGAGATTCTGAAACCTGAGAAAGCAGTGAGTATACTTAACTACTTGTGGACTGTATATGTGTGTCAGTGTATGAATCCTAATTAATCAATGCTTTTATACAATTTATCCTGCAGGCTCGAGTTGCTGAGCGCCATTTTCTCGATTTAAGGAAAAAATATGGAAATGTTTTAGCTATCGATCTTGTCAATACGGTATATGCATATCCTAATCCTTGATACAATCTCCTCTACTGAGTACTTATATAGCTCAAAACATTAATTAGTAACCACTAACCAATCACTTAATGCTCTTACTTATGTTTTTCTGCTGAATTCATTTACTTCTATTTATATATTTGTTTATTTATTTATAGCGTGGTGATGAAGGGCGGTTGAATGAAAAGTTTGCCACTTCAATAAAGAATATTCTTAGCGATGATATGAGGTAAAAAAATCTTGCATATTCCTATTTTGCTCATATGTGGTTTTGCTATAAATTTTTTCTGATGTACTAACTTTGCTGAGTTTTGCAGATACTGCCACTTCGACTTCCACAAGATTTGTGGACATGTTCATTTTGAACGGCTCTCCATCCTTTATGACCAAATTGAGGATTTTCTCATTAAAAACAGGTAAGAATTTCCTGGTATGGATCTCAATATTTCTATGGTCACCTCTACCTTGGATTAAAATAACTGATGAATGGCCAATAGTTGTAAGGACTTATAAATGAATATAAATATTTCAATGGCTAATAAATGATCAATATTTCTATGGTCACCAAATTGAGGATTTTCTCTTTCAAACGAGAACTTTTTTTTGTGCAAGAATCAATCTTGACCCTTGATTAAAATAAATGACCATTTATTAAAATAAATGATCAATGACTTAATAATTGTAAGGCTTATTAATGCGCATATATTATCGAGTCATTAATGACTTATTAACGAGGGGTATTTTAGGAAAATCAAGTCACACCCGTTAACGATGGTCCATCCGGACGCTATTCACGGTTGGGTAAATATATAAATGACCAAAATACCCCTGTTAATGAGTCATTAATGATGTTACAGATAGTTGTCGTAGTTCTTGTTTAAACTTCTCTCTCTCTCCCTCCCCCTCTCTCTCTCTCTCTATATATATATATATATATATAAATTGTTAGAGTAAATCACATTTTTGGTTCCTGCAATTTGCTCAAAATTACGGGTTTGGTCCTGGGTCCGGAAACTTATAGGTTTAGTCCCTATTAACCCGACTTCATTGCACTTTTGGTCCATCCAAAATTTGAAAGGACCAAAATACCCTTCCTCCTTATTTTATTCATTATCTTTTAATTCTTAATTGATTTTTTAATATTAAATAACATTTAATCTTAAGAAAACAAAAACTCAGATACAAAACTCATAATCTCTCTCTAGTCACCTCTCTCTCTCTCTAGTTCACACCATCTCTATCTCTAAATGAAAAGTAGTGACCGGCCACCAACCTTCTCCGGCATCCCACCTTCAACCGTCGGCAACCTATAAATCCGGCCTCTTTTATCGTCACACACAAACCTGTCACCAAATACCTCGAGCACACACACACTCAAACTCTTCAACCCACCTTACAACTACTCTCTTTCTCTCTTCCAGCAACTTTAAACACCGTCACCACCACCACCATGAGAGGAACTCAGATCTGGGGTCGGTTGCCACACCACCATCATTTCTAGTTGCAATTTGTGTTGGTGTCTCTCTATACCCCTATCTCTATTGCTGGAGATTTTTGCTGGGGCTAATGAGTATTTTTGGTGCCATTTCTTTTTACGGAGATGTAGGGCATGTTCGGCGAAACTAGCTGGGCTGGAACTTAAGGCTGAAGCTAGGGCTGGAAATTATATTTATTAAAAAATGTTTGGTAAAGAAGCTGGAGTTGAAGTTGAAGTTGAAAATTTTGAAATTACGTAAAAGAACATATGAACCATATATCATATTTGTATGTATGTGTGTGACTATATATGTATATGAATAATATAACACACATGAAACATGCTTATATTGATTTAATACAAACGCATTATATATAACAACAAACACACATATTTTAATAATTGAGACAGATATGTGGAGCAAGATAAAGAACCAAGACTCACAAACGTATACATGTGTCATGTGTATCATAAGAATCAACTTGGAATTGAAATTGTAGAACTTACAATTGTCGGCAGTACGAGGAAATGGACGACGATTTCGATGAATAAGGTGGAAGAAAAATTTGAAGAAATGGGTTTAGACTTTTATAACGTTGGTTAACAAGGGTACATCTGAATCCCCGTCTAATAAGCTACTTGAAAGGGATTCCATTTTGGGGATTACTAGGGATTATGTTTTTAATAATCCTCTCAAGATTTTAATACCCAAACGAGGCTAGAGAGTTTCGGATTATGAGAATAAGAATCCCAAGCCCCCTTAATCTGTGAGGCAATAAGGCAAAGATATGATAGAGAGAGAGAGAGAGAGTAGAGTGACAGAGAGAGAGAGAAAAGATTAAATCTCTCATTTAATTTTCTAACAATTAAAATATTAATAAAAAAGATTAAAGAAAATGATAAAATATTGAGATAAGGGTATTTTGGTCCTTTCAAGTTTAGGAGGGACCAAAGTGCAAGGAAGTCAGGTCAATAGGGAATGAACCCGTATGTTTTTGGACTCACGGACCAAACCAGTAAATTTAGCAAACAACAAGGATCGAAAATATAATTAACTCTAATTATTATTATTAGAGTTACTTTCATAAATAGTCCTTTAACTATCCACGAATTGTAGATTTGGTCCTTTTTTCGAAAAAATTGCAAACTCTATCCTTTCACTATCATTTTGTTGCATGGACAGTCCTTTATAACCGATTTCGTTAAAAAGATCCGTTAACCTTGTTAATATACCATTTTTACTAGGGGTGTTCAAAAAAACCAAAAAACCGACAAACCGAACTGCCCCGCATGAACCGAAACCGAAAAAACCGATACCCAAAAAACCCGTAACCCGAAAACCCGAAAACTAGGGTACCCGTTGAACACGGGGCGGGTTCGGTTTTTAAAATTCGATATCCGCGGGTACCCGCCCAGCCCCGCATGCTTTTAACTTATATATATATATATATTTGTTAATATGAAATAACAAGACCTATTAGAAAACTTAAATTCCTCAAAACTATCTAACTTATTCTAGTAGCCCTCACCGTCTCCCCGAATTCTTTTTTTTAGCTTCGACATTGAGAGTTTGCAAGCTTGCAATGATCGAGAGTTCAAGATAGAGACACTGAAATCGATCATCAGTGTCAACTTCAATTCTATAAGTTTTTTGTTTCTACGGTGCTCTAATCGAAGATCTATTTGTTTTGTTAGTGATTTATTCATTATTGTTGACTTGTTTTTACCATTGTTTATTGCTATATTATGAATCTGAACTTGTCGAAAACAACACAAATGAAAAACAACTCAATTTTAGGGTACCCGTGACCCGAACTGTGGATACCCGCCTCCCTTTGGGTACCCGCACAACGGGTACCTGCTGTGTACGGTTCGGTTTTGGTTTCTAAAACTAGATACCCACCCCGCAGTAACGGTTTACAAAAATTCCACTACCCGTCTCGCCCCGCCCCGTGAACACCCCTAATTTTTACCCTTCTTATTTAAGCTAAAAGGACTAAAATACCCTGGTCCCTATTACAATATTTTAAAAACCTAAAAACTAATTATATAACCCTAATTTTCCTTCCCCTCTCCATACCTACACACACGCCGTTGGTGATAGAGCCACCACCGGCATGGGCGGCTCTTATTTGCACCGACAACGTGCGCCACCGTACTCCTCTCGTCAGTGGCTCTCATCACCACCATGTGACTCTCGTCGGTGGCTCTCATCACCACCATTGTGCACCAACGTTGTTGTTGCCGTTGCCATCACCAAAGCCACCACCATGCACCACCATCTCCAAACAGCACACGGGTCACTCTCTCCAAGTGTTTGTATGTATGCGTGTAGATCTAAGGTCGATTTAGGGTTTCGATTTGGGTGGTGGGGTTATATTTTCTAGTGGCGGTAGGTGTAGTTGGTCGTTTCAGGCAACGATGGTTAGGGCATACCGTAAAGATTTGGTCTTGAATCACAATCGATGAAAACCCTAAATCTAAAGAATCTGTTCTTGAACCAAGATTTGTTGTTTGATTTTCTGATGGTTGGTGGTAGGGGCGGACCTACTAAGTTCGATATTTGATTTATACCTTTAAAATTCTTTAGTTTACCTTAGAAATAACAATTTAATTAAGAGGGATTCATATAAATTGTGCTTTTTTAATTTCGGCATTTAAATACCTAAACAACAACTGAAACCTCATTAACCCGAGCCGATTAACCGGAAACCCGAAAAAAACCCGAACAACACTCATAATCTTAATTAGTTTTATTTTTACCATTATATAGTGCCACCGGTCACCAAAAATTCTGGATGCCACCCCTGGTTGGTGGAGGTTATTTTAGGCGGCACGGTTGGTTGGTATAAATACGAGGGTTAAGGTTTAACAAATTGTATATGTATGTATGTATATGTATATATATATATGTATGTATGTATGTATTTGATTTTTTAATCTTTTAAAAAGAATAATATTATCTAGCATTTAAAATCAATAAAAAATTAAAAAAGGTAAAAAGACCTAAATACCCTTATGTCCACCAGACGTAAGAACTGAGACAAACGGAATCCGTTATAAAGGACCATCCATGCAATAAAATGGTAGTTAAAGGACCAAATATGCAACTTGTTCGAAAAAGGACCAAATATGCAACTTGTTCGAAAAAGGACCAAATATGCAATTCATGGATAGTTAAAGGACCATTTATGAAATCAACTCTTATTACTATTATCAAACTTTAATTGTCATTCAATGTAATTGATTATTTGATTTATAGGTATTATCTGTTAAATGATAAGGGTGAAAAAGTTGAAACACAAATCGGAATCGTGCGGACTAATTGTGTAGATTGTTTGGATCGTACAAACGTCACACAGGTTCATTATATGAAGTTTTTGTATATGTAGACTTGGGTGCTTTTGTGTAGGTATAGTTTCTAAAATATAGTGCTCAACTGCATAAGTGGCAAAATGGCGGGTCATGTGGGTTGGGTAACAGGTCTAAACAGGTTTGGGTTAGGGCAGGTAACTCAAGTGCGGGCAGAAATGGGCTTCAGTAGACTCACAAACACAATTTTTTTCCTTATAATTTCATAAATAATTAATGTGTAAGTTAATATGATTACATAAAATATATTATTACAATAGCGATCTAATTCTTTTTCCATTAAGCCATTTATTAAGAAGGTTTTATGCAATTTGAATACTCTTTAAAGGAACTTTGACCAGTTAAACCCATTTTTACTTTAGCTAATTCTTTTAAGGTCAGAATGTAAAGCCCAAATCAGCCCCTTTAGCTGTAATTGAGTCAAAATTGACCCCCAAGTCAACTGCATAAACTACCTTTAAACCATATTCATTTGTGTTGGTACAGAGCATGATTGGTAGAAAAATGTTGGAATTCCAACTTCAAAGGCTTGGTGTTTTTGATGCAGAAGAAAGCATTAGCACACATCCAAATTTCGATGACTGCTTCAAAATATGTATGTAATTCATTTCATATTTACGTTCTTAGTTTTCTTGTTCAAACCTTCTCATGGCATATGTTTTTACAACAGTATGGGCTGATCATGGAGATGATATAAGCATACAGTATTCTGGCACGCCTGCTCTCAAAGGTGATTTTGTCAGGTAAAGCACTACATGAATTTTCACTTTTCTCATATATAGGACCAAATGATATTATACTGGAAATAAGAAAATAATGAATGGAATACAAAAGCGGTCTATTTTTACAAGTCAATGGTCTTTGAAATTGGCCTAGCTACTTTCAAGAACTAGCTAGCTTCTTTCTATTGATGTTTATATATAGATTAAGGTAGTATTCAAGCATAATTCTTGGGGTTTACTTCACAGAATAGTAACCAAGTTTGAAAACTGTTCCACTAAGGTCACCCGTGGGAGATTTCACAATGTGAAATAAAGAGGTGAGTGACCTTGGTGGAACAGTTTTCAAACTTGGCTACTATTCTGTGAATTTTCCCCTAATGCTTGCATCATTATGCATGTAACATTGTTAGCTATTTTAGTTATGGAAAACACTATCTTTAAACTATTTGAATATGCTATTATGAAAATATCATGGTTACGCTTGTGAAAATTAAGAAAACTCAAATCATATAATGTTGTATTGGTTCATGACCAAAACATGACACATGAGAACATATTGACACAGTAAACGGATATGAGTAACCATCTATTCCTAATCTAATTTATCTCAAACTTATAATTAATTATATATCTTAAAACCAAGATAATCATGAACACCAAAAACTCAGAAATGGAATGCAATAGTAAATGCAGTTGCTGAGTTTTCTAATTCAGTTATTATATACAGAAAGTTTAATTTTAATTTATTCGTGAGTTGTAACTATAATATGTTGAATTGATACATGTTGTGTTTTTAATTCTGTAAGATTTGGTCGGAGGACTATCAAAGGAGTCCTTAAAGACGGATATAATGCACTAATGCGCTATTACCTAAACAATTTTGTTGATGGTACAAAACAGGTCAGCATGCTTTTCCTTGAAGACTGATATAAAATAAAAGATCAAATAATATTTGCCACGCAACAAAAATATTGCACTTAATTTGTAAATTATAAATGCATCCCCTCATCCTGCTGCTTGCTTCTCTATTATGATCTTGACATTGATCTTTTTATTTGAATATATTTTCATTTATTTATATTAATTCATGTAGGATTCGATTGATTTAGTGCAAGGGCATTACATTGTTTCTCTTTCTCGGGACATGGCTCCTAAGCTGAAGAAAGGAGGGATAGAGGCCATTGCAGTGAGTATAATTTGATGAAACAACATTTTATACTCTCTTTTGAAATTCTGTTTCCTAACGAACATATTCCATTCGTTTACATTATTGACCTTCTTCTGCAGCCCTTTCCTCTTGTTTTAGGACTGATCTTGATGGGAATCCTTTTCGCATTGTTGTCACTCATGCGAGGTTAATGTCATCAATTTTCTTACTATAAGTTCACTCTTTACATTACTTTATTGCTTCCTTACTGGTACACAGTTTCTTACCCAAACACCTGAAAAAAAGAGAGCAAATGAAAGAAAAAAAGCTTTAGAAACAGTGAGCACTGAGGAGTCTTCAACAAGCAGTTTCCAAGTATTATGTGTTTTGTGCATCTGATGATCAACAATTTATCAAAACGGATCTTCAGCATAAAACGGGCTGGGTTGGCCAAAAACAGTCTTTGTCCAAACTGTCATAAACAATTAACGCATCAGATACAATTTATAGAAATTATATTATTTCAATACTAATACGCTTTTTTCTCAGGTGGATTTGGGTATGGTTGTTAAGCGACTTTCAAGCCATTTGATCTATTTTTTTAGTTGGATATAAAATATATAAGCTGAATTGATCCATTCTTGAGTAACTGGATCAAAGTTGCTGATCTCTAGATACTAACTGATCCTATATGTTTGTGCAGTCAGGAATGATTATTGGCAATTGCCGCTTTCTATTTTATGGGCAACACTGAGTATAGTGATAATAAGATATGTCAGAGCCAATCGTCGTGCTTTCTGTAACAGACCCCGGTTGCACAAACCTACATGCTGATTTACATTGGTGTTATTATATGCTAACCGTTTTTACATTGTTCATTGGTGATGCTATAAGTTCTGTAACTATATATATTTTGGGTTATTTGTAACCGTTGAATTCTTTTGTATCTTAACAGAAAGACACTTAATTGTTTTTTTTTACTGTAAGTTGAATTATGATAGAGTTGTTTGACCAGAAAAAGTCAATGAAGATTTATATCTTTTGTCCTTAGCTTTAAGTTCCATGTCAATGCCATATAAAGGTGATATCTTTTCTCAAAGCTGATTTTCTTATGTCAGATTAATGTTGCTTTGTTAAATTGTACATCATACAAAGAAAGTTGTACACAACTGAGTTGGCATTTAGAGTAAACGCAGTGGTTACACTCCATTACATCCACCCCACCACTTTTTTTCTTCCACTACTTAGCCATGTATTGGTTATTTTCTACCACTATTAACCACATCAAATTATAAGACCCTACCAATCCAATTAAAAATCAAGAATAAAAAAAAGAAAGAGAAAAGAAGAAAAGTTGATGCAATATGTGTTGGAAATTTTCAAAATAAAGGGTCATTTTTAGGGTTTTCTTTTAGGGTCGTGTCATTAGGAAATAAGAGAAAGGGTATAAGCCTATAAAGTAGTGTTTTCTGTCGCTAAAGGTTGCAGTTAGAAAACTGCAGTCACAAAGGTTTATTAGCGACGGACAGAACAGTCACTAAAGGGTGACAGTTACTTAACTGCAGTCACAATGGTTCCTAGGGACGGATTTTACAGGCACTAAAGAGTGACGGTTAATTAACTGCCAGGTAGGATTTGCCTATAAATACAACCACGTTTCTGGAGTTTTTGTGACACAAAACTCATTTTTCTTACCCTATAACCTTCTCTCTTTGCATCATATACTAGGATAATTGTGTTGCTATAGAAACACAATTTTCTAGTGCTTTGAAACACTTGAAAAACTCAATAGTTCATCCGGTTCTTTCACCACTTCGTGTAGTGTTGAAAGGGTATCTACCAGGGGCGGACCTAGGTAGTGCCGTGTGGGGGCACGGGACACCACTCAATTTTACGTGCGTAGTGTAAAATTTGATTTTTCGTAGTGTAAATTTCGATTTTTTAGAGGCGGTGCTACCACTCATTTCAAATCTTAGGTCCGGTGCTACCACTCATCTGAAATCCTGGGTCCACCCCTGGTATCTACATACGTTGCTTGACTTGCTTCATTGTATTTTGGGAGGCAATTCGCCAGTATAACCCAAAGCACGCAACCTTTGTTGGTGGGGGAGAAATTGCTTGAAGAAAAGAGATTACTCGCCTTGAAGTAACACATAGTAGAAATTACTAAACCATTCTTTTACCACCCTTTAAAACAACAATCTTAAAGCAATTTTTGGCGTCCAAGAATTTGCAACAAATGTCATGCGACATTGTGAAGTTGGAACGATTTGATGATGGGGGCTTCAAACCTTGGAAAAAGAAATGCAATTTCTTTTAGCAACACTCAACGTCTCTTATGTGCTTACCAAGCCATACCCAATGGCTACCATGATGAAACTATGGCGGTGGCTTGTGATCGTCTCAAATTCGAAAATGATCATTTCATATGTCACAGTCATATCTTAAATGCTATGTCGGATCCATTATTTGATGTCTACCAAAACATCACTACCACAAGGGAACTATGGAATGCTCTTGAACAAAAGTACTTCACAGAAGACTCTACAAGTAAAATATTTATTGTTTTTGAATTTAATTCTTATAAAATGACAGACTCCCGTCCTATCATGGATTAAATGTATGAACTTGAGCACATTCTAAGCATGTTCACACAACAAGATATGCACATGGATGAATCAATCCAAGTGGCATCTATAATTGACAAACTCCCTGCCTCATGGAAAGATGATAAGAAAAATCTTAAACATCGAAAGGACGATATGTCCTTAAAAGAACTTGGGAAGCATCTCCTCGTTGAGGAACAATATCGTTTAGAAAATAAATCCAACAAAGATGCTTCAAAGATTCATGTTGTCGAGGAAAAGGGAGAATCCTCCAAGTCCGGTAATAAAAGAAAACGTCAAGATGACAAGGGAAAGAAAAATTCCAAGAAAAACCGGAAGAATATAACTTGTTACTATTGTAACAAGCCTGGCCATATCAAGTGAGAATGCCGCAAGTTAAAGAAAAAGAATGAAAAGGGGAATGATGACAAGGGCAAGGACAACCCGAAAGATACCAACTTTGTTGCAATGATATCCGAGGCCTTTACCCACGATGAAGACAAATCTTGGTTGGTTGATTCTGGAGCGACTCGACACGTATGCAATGACAAAAGTATACTTAAAACATATAAGTCCTCAAACTCTGTGCTATATTTGGGAAACTCTTCAACCGTACAAGTTCAAGGATAAGG
The DNA here is from genome assembly GCA_038502395.1 of Dittrichia graveolens. Taxonomy (NCBI): domain Eukaryota; kingdom Viridiplantae; phylum Streptophyta; class Magnoliopsida; order Asterales; family Asteraceae; genus Dittrichia; species Dittrichia graveolens. Next base: position 77,830,669 of record JARJIL010000001.1, on the reverse strand, counting down.
AAAAGTGGATTTGGTATTTACTTTTGGGAACACTCTAACCCTCAACAATGTTCTACATGTGCCAAATGTACGAAAGAACTTGGTTCTTGAGGCAATTCTAAACAAGTTTGGTTTCAAACTTGTTTTTGAATCGGACAAATTCATTCTTACAAAAGGTGGAGAATTTGTCGGCAAAAACTATCTATGGGGAGGAGTGTTCAAACTTAATGTCAATGATGTAGTTAATACTAGTGTGAAAGATGTCACGATGACTGATGTAATTGACGTTGATGCATCTGTTGTAAAACTAAATGATGATTTTAATAAAATATCTACCAATTCTGCTTACTTTGATTCTTTCTTACTTTTGCATGCTAGATTAGGTCATGTACATTTTAAGCGTATGAAAAATATGGCAAAAACAAATCTAATTTCTAACATAGATGATAAAAACCATAAATGTCAAACTTGCATGCATACTAAGATTACTAGATAACCTTTCCCTCAAGTTCAAAGATCTTCAAAAATTCTTAAACTAGTGCATAGTGATGTATGTGATCTACATGCTACCCCTTCTCTTGGTGGTAAAAAGTACTTTGCTACTTTTATCGATGATTTTTCTCGATATTGTTATGTATATCTTTTACATTCAAAAGATGAAGTCCTTGAAAAGTTTAAGATCTACAAAAATGAAGTAGAGCTTAAATGTGAAAGAAAAATTAAATCTCTATGGATTGATAGGGGTGGTCAATACTATAACCCTAGATTCTTTGAATCTACGGGTATTGTTCACCAAGTTACAGCTCTGTATACACCATAACAAAACGGTATTGCGAAAAGAAAGAATCGTACTTTAATGGACATGGTTAACTCCATGATGTCATACTCCGGATTAAGTTCTGGATTTTGGGAAGGATCATTGCTTACTTCTTGTTACATACTTAATAGATTACCAAGCAAAAGGATTCAAAAGACTCCTTACGAGCTATGGAATCAAAGGACCCTAAAACTAGATTATTTGAAGATTTGGGGATGTAGAGCAATTGTCCGACTTCCTGAATGTAAGAAAAGGAAATTAGGAGTCAAAGGTATTGAATGAATATTTTTGGGATATGCCCAAAATAGCAAAGCATATAAATTCATGGTGGTGGAACCAAATGATCAAATTTCCATAAATACGATCATTGAATCTAGGGATGCTCATTTAGATGAACAAAGGTTTAAAGCAATTACTAAGACACGAAATATTTCAAAAGAAGTTGTGTCTTCAAAAATTCCCTTACTAGTTGATGAAAGGGAAAACGATGATGTAAAACCCGTATTTTTTGAAATAATAAATATTCATATATAGGGTGCAAGTTCATTTAGAATTAGTAAAATTTGGTATTTAAATGTTGTATGTGTAGGTAATGTATTAACAGTGGGGGCTTTAGGTGCCAAACTTTGATATTATGGGGGGCCTAATTGCAAATTGTTTATATATATATTTGATCAACATATGGGTCAAAGACCCACTTTTCTTTTGCCTGGAAAAGAAGGATCGAGAAGGGGGGAAAGAAGACAAGAAGAAGAAGAGAAGATCCAAGAACTTGGAAGAAATCAAAGGGTAACTTGGTGGCTTGTGATGTTTTGGCTTGAAATAGTGTGTTTTAACACTTAAATCAAGAGTTAAACTTGGTTTTTTGCATAAGGAAGAACAAGAGTTTGATGGATTCCTAATCAAGTAAGTTTAGATAACATTGATGTTTGATCTTAGCTATTTATAGTGTATTTGGTGATGATTTATGGATATATATGAGATTAAAGTTTGGTGATTGGGTCAAAAACTTGGGAAATTATAAAGTTTGGGTTTTGATAATGGTTATGTTAAAAATGATGAAATTAGTTGTTATAAAGTTGTTCAAGTCGAGCCTTAAAGTTTTGGTTGGTTGTCATGAAGTTTAAAGTTAAGAAATGGGGAAATTTGGAGCTTGCAGCCAAGAAAAAGGAAAAATCTGGGCTGTGCAGAGGGTGTCGCGGCGCGACTAGCATTCTTACATTTTCCAGAGATTTTCTCGCGGCGCGAGCATGTGTGCTTCGCGGCGCGAGGCTCCCTGAAACTACCAAAATTCATGTTTTTGACCCCATTTGACTATGTTCATGATTGGGGATTGATTCTAAGGTTTTATTAGGGTTAAATGAAGTCTTTTAAGACCCGAAAGGGTGTCTAAGTCTAGAAACTTTGTTTTGGGTTGACTTATGTTAGTTAACCTTGTGTTTTGGTAATCATAGGTTATGATCAAGAGTTTGAGCTATGGTTTGGATGGGGTTGTGATCCACATCACACCCTCAAGTGAGTACACCCTGCGGATACCCAATTGTTGATAAAATTACAAGTCATCATGTTGTGTTTTGATTGTTTAGCAATTGTTTGATGAATCTTGATGATTCAAAGGATGTGGATTATGAAATTGTTTTGTAACATGAACTAAATGATTTGAGATTGTTTTTGAGCTTTGAACTTCTAAATATGGAAACTATGCAATTGTTTTATGATGCGGGTAACATGATTTACAACTGTTTATGTAGCATTGAACTTAAAGAATGTGTAAACCATGGGTTGTTTTATAATATGGTTTACTTGAGTTACATGTGTTTTATGAAATCTTTGGGTTTAAAGACTATGGAATTGTGAACTCGGTATAAGAAGTGTTTAAATGACATTTTACTAAAAAAAGATCATTGCTCTATAGTGGAGATGGTCAAAGCCAATGACGGTTTTAATTGATGGTTTTGAAACACGTCACTCCATGATGGGGTGAACTTTGATTCTGAAATAACAAACGTGTTTTTTTTTAGAAAATGAAATATATGTTTTTCACCAATGATGTTTTGGGCATTGAGATGCCAAAAGTGATTTTATGACCCTTCGGGGTATGTGATTATATGACCCTTCGGGGTATGAGATTTTATGACCCTTCGGGGTATGTGATTATATGACCTTTCGGGGTAAGTGATTTTATGACCCTTCGGGGTGAGTGATTATGTGACCCTTCGGGGTATGTGCTTATGTGACCCTTCGGGGTATATGTGCTTCGGTCCGGACCACTGTGTGATATAACTCTGTACCATAGGGTTCCTAGTCATTGAGACGTACACAGCGGTTCCTGTGGCTTCGGCAATTGGGGGGACCCCGAGGTACGGGTGGCTGAGGGATCGGTGCAGAGAGTGGAGGGGTATGTCAGTAGCCATCATGACCGTATGGGTTCACTGGGCTGACGAGCCACCGAACCCGTGGCAACATGTAACATCCTCAAATATGGCCTATTCGCGTGCTCCAATTGGTATGTCAATTTAATTAAATGAATTAAATATGAATATATATGTTAAAGTATTAATAGAAAATATGTAATTGGCTAGTTAAATGTGAATTTGAAAATAGTAATAAAAATAGATAATAATGATAAAATATTAACTGGTTTCAAACGAGGTTTCCAAAAATGTCCTCGTTAGTTGAAACGGTTATTCGGGTGTGTTGAAAAGGGGAACAAAATACCTCTTAAAGGAAAAATAAGAACCTTGGGTCGGTCCTTACTTATCCAACACAGACAACTCAACCCACACACACACGTTTACACACATTCACACTCTCATCTCTTGCACTTTGAACTTGAAGAACAAATCCAATCCAAGATCAATTGAAGCTGGAATCAAGCTTGAAACAAGTCTACAATCTGTTCTTGATCCTTCCTTGTTCATCATCTTCACTCCTTGTAAGCTCATCTTTCCTTGTTCTTCATTTTAGCAATTAGGTGAAAAATGGGCAAAACGTATTTGGGCATTAAAGCTTAGATTTTTGGGTGGTAATCTGTTCTAATAACATTTATAATTTGAATGGAACTGATTTTAGTAATTAAAGTTGCTATCTTGGTTGTAATTCTTGAAATTGACCAAATGCGTCAAATATGGTGAATTCATGGATTAATCATGAATAGGATGTTAGAGTTGCTTATTTAGATGTTTATAGACTCCCTTTGATGCCCCAAAGCTTGTACATAACCTGGACTTAATTAAGAACATGTAAAACTTGGAATTGAATGGCTTAAATCTGGGCAGAAAGCACCATTTTCGTGGCCTGGATGAATGTCGCGGCGCGACCCATTAGGGTGTCACGGCGCGACCATAGCAGCAGCAAACAGAAACTTGTTTTTTGTTATACATGGTATAAGGACTATAATTATGTCATTTTTGACCATTTTAGAGGTATTTAGTATGGTTTAGACATTTTTACTCAATTAAACACATAAGTAGGAATATAACACTAGTAATAGTATATGTGTTTATATGTGATAATCTAAGTGGACTTATATGTGTACAATAGGTAATTAAACATCCAAGGAAGACCAAATCTATATTCGAGTTCTAATTGAGCACCAAGGTGAGTACTGACTCTTATGACTTCAATTTAGGAAGTTTTGAATGCAAGAACAGTTATATGATTATGATATGCCACAACTTGTATTATGAAAGCCATATGTATGCTAGTATGATAAAGAATCCATGATATGCCTTGCTAATTGATGTGCAAGACATGTATTTAAGTACATGTGCACTCTTGATGAATAATATGTTATATGAATAAAGCATGCATGCACTTGTCCCTGCAAAGGGTGATTGATGAAACTATCTGTATGTCCGGACTTGTATGTAATTAAGGTCGGCTTCGGCTGGGTCCTGGGCCTACGGGCATAATGTTCTGGACTAACGGTACTCGAGTACCTTTCCTTTCAGCAATTGAGGTGAGTGCCTTGAATGGATAAGCCTAATGAGCTTTGGCTCCTTAACGAGCATGGTGATTCACTTAGGTGATGAAACCCGCACGGATGGTATTGTATGATTCCCCCGGTGGTAGTGGTTTGAGCTGGCTTTGCAACCCGGCAATATAATACACTCGCTGGACATGTCAACACTCCGCTATATGTTAGGATAGCATTGATTGCTTATTCTGCTATATGACTTGTTATATTGCTAAGGACTTGCCTAATTGTTATGCATGATTGTTAGTATTCACTAGCTATATTTATATAGCTAATGTTGTTGATGTTTAACCTTTTACAGATAAGGAATAGACGGCTTGGTGAGTTGGGGACACTCATGGCTGTTATACAAGCCTTTCTTAAGGAACACTGCTTTTGGTATAATAGTATTATGGTCGGTTTAGATTCTGTAACACCGGTAGGCATGTTTGACAATTTTTGGTATTGTATATTTGTATATACGCCAAACATGTGTTTTTAAACTGTAATAACTACTTGGGTTGTTTGTTTGTTATTTAAAATTCCGCTGCATAGTTTTTGAAATTCAGTTAAGTTAACAAACAGGTAAAAGTCCAAATTACAAACGAACCCATGCAGTTTAAAAACTCAAATTTATACTGATTTTTAATATAGCAAAGGCGGTGTTACACAACACGAGTAGATTTGGTGAACAGGGCTTACACTCCAGATAACCGTTGTATGGTGGACTGCTTCGTGCATCCCCCACCTTGACGGGGTGATGTGGTTATCCCCCATGTGGGCACGTGTTGACCGTGGCTAGCTATCACGTGGATACATTATGGCCCAATGGACAGACCCGCATCCTTATGTGCTATATTGAGTATGCTTTCAAAAGCTTAAGTGATTGCCAAACTTATGTTTTCAAAGGAAGTAAAAGGATGACTTGGCTTTGATAAAACTAATGTTTTTGGGTTGTACTCACTAGCTATGTATATAGCTAACTTTGTGTATAAAAATGTTTTGTATCCGCAGGTTGTACAGAGGCCTTGGTGAGGCGGGTAGATGCCTTGGGCATAGTTTTGCTTGCATTTCCGGTAATTCTGGATTTCCTACGCTACGTCTATGGTCGTGAGATTGACTGTGGTAACACCCAAGGCTTTGGATTATAAATGTTGTAAATGTTTATTGTTGAGATATTTACAGAAAATGAAAATGCTTCCGCGATAAAATTTAAGGGTTTTGTATAAATATGGTTTTTTAGATTGATTTTTGAAAAAAATTAAATTTGGACTAAAAATCAGAGTGTTACAGATGACTCTTCCCAAAATCATCGGGTGGAACCTAGAAGAAGTACTCATCAACGAAAGCCAAGATCCTATGGACCTGATTTTGAAATGTATCTAGAAGTTGTGATCTCCAGATTTATAGGAGCTGAAATTCGTGAAAAACTAATTCTTGTTTGGTTAGTAAAGACTGAAATTAAAATCTAACTAAAAATAAATTAATTCAATATGTATAAACTATAATAAATTATACTATCAACCGCTCACCACACCTTCCCCCTCCGCCACCACCACCCCTACCCCTGCCACCCTACCTTACCCTCACCCTACACTACCCTCACTATACCACCTTACACTACCCCTATCGCCACCTCACTTTACTCCGTCTTACTCACCCTACCCTCACCTGTAACACCGAAAATCTATAAGCCATTTTTTAAAATCGCCACAGAAGCGTTTACTAATTTCATTTATAAACACAATCACCCACAACATATATTACACTGTTTACAAAATACAATATTCATTGTGTTACAAAAGATAAGCAAAATATGGCTCATCTCTATTCAAAACATATATCAGAGTGTTAGTCAAATTCCCCTTCGTACATAACCCCAGCTAAACAGCTGAACTCACCGAACCTGCAAAAACGGGTTCAACAGTGGGGAATTAGCACAAAGCTAGGTGAATGAAAGCTACAAACAAACAGTTATCAGCAACAACCAACACAATCAACAACTAGCAATCCAACAATCACAGTCAATCACACAAATCTAGAGGACCGGCGGTTCTGCAGAACCTACAAAATGCGGGCCAAGGCAAAGGTTTACCGATAGCCCTCTGCCACTTGGCATAGTTAAATCCCTTCCAATGCATGCATCAGAAGGTCTTCAACCAATGGCAAACAGGTCCAGCCCAATTACATACGCATCTATCAAATATCATGTACACATACCATTAACCATGTGTATAGGACAAACATCATGTGCAGATACCATTAACCATGTGTATAGGTCAAACAACACATAAACAAATATTCAATCATCAATCAATAAACAACGAATTATCAGACTAAACAGTCTATCATAGCATCAATCATCTCAATACCAAGTAACTATATCAGTTACAACCAATACCACTCGTGAGTAAACATCCACTCACCTTCGTTCTCAAACTATGTACTCAGTTGTCTAATCTCACCGAGTCTTCGCAATTCCTGAGAATACAGCAACACTGAAATCAGTTTTCGATTCATAAATATATATTCACATATATTTATATCAAACATAACCATAACTATCAGGTAAGGATCACACATAAGCAAGCATATAACATGAAACATAAACAAATTAGCGAACAAAAGCTCCAAATTGAATTTTCCACCGAAGCGTCGCATTCAGCTATCCGACGCGTTGCGTCGCCTTAATCAAATGTCGGACCGCCCCAAAAGTCAGACCATCAATGTCGGACCATTAAAAGTCGGACCAACAAGGTCGGTTGACCCAGAGTCGGACCAATCCGGGAAGGCGTCGCGTTCCCCTTCCTGGACGCATCACATCGCGACGAACAGACCTGCAACTTTTCTGTTTTCTACTTAATTTCCAGCTTCAACCAAGCCCTCAAATCAGAAGCCTAATTATGGAAATTGATTTCTAACCGTTCTAAAGCATCAAGAACTTCATATAACATCTTCACAATTAATACAAACTCATCAAAATCAATTAAAATTTCAAAATAAACAAAACTCACTTGTCAAGTTAAGCTTCATAAACTCATCAACGGAGTTCAAGCTTTTATCATCAAATCTCAACATGAATTCATCAAATATACACAAGGTTCATAACTACAATCAATGACAAGCATATACCAACCTTTATCTTGAATTATCAAACCCAAAGTCACAATTTCAAGTTTTCAAGTTAACTTCTTAGGTTCTTGGTTTCTTCTCTTCAAAGAAAGGATACACTCACAAACCCACACTTAAGATAAGTTTCTTCAAAGTGAGGAGGTGATAAGTACATCCAACACACATACACACTAGCACGCGTGTACAATTCTCAATTCAATTTAATGGATTAAACATGAGGTGGATTTTCTTTAATAAGTCATACATGCATACCTCCATAACACACACATTCAATCAATCACACAAGCATGAGATGGCACTCCATCTTTTCTAGATAAATGCAAACGCAGTGTACTATACTGCTTTCTAGCATATAGTAATCCAATTTAAACAATATCCATAATCAATTATCATGCTACGAAGTAATTTCTACAACCCTCGTTCAAAAATGAATTTGTTTTACTCATAAAATCATGCGATATAAAATATTTATTTTAATCACATAATTAAATATAAACACAATTCAATTACCACCGACCCGTTTACAACTAGGCCAGCATTTCGGATGTTACATCACCCTACCTACCTCACCTCACCAAAAGCCACCCTACTCCATCTACTCACCCTACCACTTACTTACTACCCCACCCCCACCTTGCCCTACCCTAATACACTCACTCTAATGTGACCCTACTAAACCTGTCTACTCTACCTTAACTACCTACACACCCACCCCACCCTACCATAGGGTAAGATAGGGTATAAGGTAGGGTGGGATGGGGGTGAATAAAAATAGAGTTAGGTAGGGGTGAGAAAGAGGTTAGGTGAGTAAGATGCCATAGAATAGGGTAGGGTGAAGTAGGAATTGTAATACCCGAACTTTGAAAATAAATAAAAGAATATTTTATTGAGAAATAATATTGTGTTGAGTTGTGAAATTTATGATGGACTAGTTAAGTCTATTGGGTTTAAATATGTATGTATATGATTGGACAAATGGGCTTATGGAAATAATCTAGATTGGGCTAAGAATCATGGGCTTGTTAAGTCAAAAGTGGGCTTAAGGCCTTTTTAGAAGGAATACTTAAGGGTGGCTAGGGCACAGCCCCCAACACCTTTTTCAAAACACTGTTACATTGGAAAAGAATTTGTGTGTGTGTGTCTGTGTGTGCAAAACCCACGAGAAACAGGAGAAAGAAGGGTCAAGAATCATCTGGAAACTTAAGGAATTGTCAAGAGAATCATGGGGTAATATTTCCTATCTCATTTTGGTATTGTAGATACCAGTTTTAACTTGTTGAATGATTGTAGAGCTAGATAGGATCTGGGTTTATGAGGTTTTGGGTTTATGAAGAACAAGAGAAAAGAATTTGAGTTATGAGCTTTAATACTTTATGAGATGTGTTTAAATCTTGAAGGAAGTGCTTAAAATGAATGGATAAATGTTTTGAAATAAAATAAAGTGATTTGGTTGAGTTTTGAGAGAGTTTGATTCTGGTTATGGAGGCTAAGTTTTGAGAAAACGTACTAACAGGGAAGATGAAGGTCCATGCGACTTTCAGAAGGTCTCATGCGACTTTCAGAAGGTCCATGCGACCTTCAGGTAGTCCTATGAGACTTTCATGTTAACTGTCATGCGACTTTTACATGCCAAAGTTACTTCCATGCGACTTTTAGCACATGGTTGGCTTCATGCGACTTTCATAGCATAGTTCATGCGACTGTTAGCAAATGTACAGCTTCATGCGACTTTCAGTTGGGAAAATAGTGCCATGCGACTTTCAGTTGGGAAAATAGTGCCATGCGACTTTCAGTGAAAGTCCATGCGAATTTCAGTTGGGAAAATAGTGTCATGCGACTTTCAGATGGAGAGGGTGAGTGTCCATGCGACTTTCAGTGTTAAGTCTGGCCTAGTGTGGTCCGACTAAGGGTCTGTAGTATACCAAGAGCTAATCAGTGAGGATATTTGTATTATAGGTCTTTGCGACTGGACTTGTTAACTTTCAGCTTGTGAAATCTGTTTCGTTTATCTATGCTGCAGATCAGGTGAGTTACCCTAACTTATACATGATATTAGTGTGAAATGTGTATGTTATATTCTATGTGATGGTTTAACTGATATGTTTAAATGTGAAGTGAAGGGTTACGTTATATTGTGGTGAAAACATAACTCAGGCACAATCAGACATAGTGTGAAATCCTTGGTACGGCTTGGATAGTCAACTGTGACCCAAAGTGTGAAATCGTCGTCAGTGCACTGCGTCGGTAGTATGTGTAATGATATGTGTTCATGGATTTGTGATGTGGTGTGACATGTACATGCCTAGTGTGGTGTGTAAGTTAGAGTGTTCGCTAAGCTTTATGCTTACTGTTGTAGAAATTATTCTTTTCAGGACCGGATCGTGGGAAGGCTCCAGCAGCTTGAAGGCGGCTCATCATTTACTCAAACCGTTTCCGCTGTTTTAGTTAATTAAACATTTTGGCCAGAACAACGTCTGTAATACTACTGAAGTACATTTAACTACGGGTAGTCCCGGGTGCAGGGCCTCGTATGACTTTTGTTGAACGCATTGTTACATTTACTTATATAAAAAATTTCTGGGACGTTACAGGAATCATAGGGTGGGGTAGTGGTAAGGTGAGTAAGGTGTTATAGAGTAGGATAGGGTGAAGTAGATAAGATGGAGTAGGATAGGGGTTAGGTGAGTAAGGTGGAGTAGAGTATGTGAGGGTTAGGTAGGGCATAAGGTAGGTGTAAGGTGGGGGGAGGGGGGGAGGAAGGTCAATAAAGAGTAAAGTAAGGTAGAGAGGTAGGGTGTGGTAGGGCATAATGTGGGTGTGGGGTGGGGTGGGGTAAGGTTAATAAAGAGTAGGGTGGGGGTGAGTAAGATAGAGTAGGGTAAGGGTAGGGTGTGGTAGGGCATAATGTAGGAGTGGGTGTAACATCCTGAGATTGGGCCTAGTAGAAACGTAGGCTTTGGGGTATGTTACACGAGAATTATTATGTTATTATGTTAATTGATTGTTAATTAGTGTTTGATTTAATTAATTAATCATTAACTTACTTAATTATTATTGGTTATATATATATGTATGTATATATGCGGATTTGTGGGTGTGCATGTGTTTAAGTTTACCTAATGGTGCCACCTCATGCTTGGTTATGTATATACGTGGGTTTAGAGGTGGATACTTCATTTAGAAGTATTGCATGTGTGTGTGTGTGTTTGAGTGTGAAACCGAGAGCAAAAGAAGAAAGAAGGAACAAAGCAATCGGATTGTTGGTGATTGTGAATTGTGATTCAAAGCTTAAAGGTTTGTGGATTCTTAATTGGTTCTTGTTAATATGATTGGGTTGGTATTAACATGCTACGGTTTTGAGTGGGTTTAATATGAACATGCTTTATGAAGTTGTCGGATTTGGTGTTCTTGGGTGTAAAGGTGTTCTTGATGCATGCTTATATGATTAAACATGATTATACGTGTTTCTATGAACTTGTTTATGATCTGGATATGAGATGTATGCAAGGATTGAAGTTATCGTATTCTTGAAATGATGAAGGTGGCGGATTTTGGTGATGATGGTGAAAACCGATACAATAAATGTGGAACAAGTGAAATCCGGAACTTAGAATCCGGAGCATGGTAAATCTGATACTTAGAATCCGATACTCTTGAAATCCGAATGTTGAATCCGATAGTGGATTCCAAGTATGAAATCCGATTGTGGGTGCCAAGTTAAGACACAAGTGTGGAAATCCGATGGGTGTATCGGATTCCTTCAAATCTGATGAAAAGTGGCGGATTCTGATGGTGGTTGCAGATTTGGTGCAAATCCGATGGTAGTATCGGATTTCTCGTGAAATCCGATAGTTTGGCTGTTGTTTAATGTTTTGTGTTATATGTGTATGCATATCTGAATCTTACATGTTTATGTTTGATTAAAAGGATATAAATATATGTTTGATATATATTTATGAATTGAATACTGATGGTTGGTTGTTGTGTTCTCAGGAACAGTCAAGGCTCAGTAATATAAGATCACTGAGTGGAAAAACTGAAAGCTTGAGGTGAATGGATGTTTGCTCACAGGTGATATTAGTTGTACTGGTTTGGTTGCAACTATTGTTGGATAGATTGTATATGTGTTGGTTAATTAACTGTGAATGTTAATTGTTGTATTTTGTGATATGTATACATGTTGGAAGGGAAGTCAGTTTACGACTGGGCTTATGGGCTGGGTTCATTTGCTATTGGCTAAGCAATATCAGGACCTTGGGATGCATAAGTTGCTACCAGAGGATGATACTGTGTGAGGATAGCAAATGGACTATCGGTAAACCTTTGCTTTGGCCGACATTGGTTGTAGGTTCTTGCAGAACCGCCGGTCTTCCCAGGGTGCTTATTTGTGGTTGTTGATATCATGCGGTTCAGGCTGATATATTTGTTGTGTGTTACTCCATTCACTTAGCTTTGTGCTAATCCCCCACTTTTCACTCTTTTTACAGGTTTTGGTAAGTCAACGAGTGGTTAGCGTGGAGAGTAATCACCTAGGACTCTGATAAAAGTATTTGTGACGAGCCGTGTTTTGTAATACTGATATTTTGTAAACAGTGATTTGTAATTAGTTGTAATTACTTTATTGTTTAAAACGCTTCCGCAATGATTATCAAAGTGAAAATTTTTGGGTTAAAAATATGGTGTTACAGTGGGAGTGAGGGTGGGGTGGGGTAGGGTTAATAAAGAGTGGAGTAGTGTGGAAAGGAAACCACTAATTTTGTGTACTCGAGTTTTTTTAAGAAGAGGAAGGAAATAAAAGTGAGGGGAAAGAAGAGGTTATTTAGTTCAAAGGGTATCCTCCCACATAGAATGATTAGGAAGAAAAGGATGTCTCCCTCCATTACCTTTCCTTTCCATTTAACTCAAGAACATAAGATTAGTGGTGAGCATGGTACAGGAACCGGTACTGACCGGTACCGATTTTACCGAATACCGAATTTGGTTTAAAGACGGTACCGAATACCGTTTCGAGTATTCATATACGATAGGTAATAGTCCCGAAACCGAATACCGATTTAGCAATATTTCAAGTACCGACTATCAGACCGAAAACTCTAACTCAGTACCGGTATCGGTTCCGGTACGATTCGGTAATTTCGATACCCATACTCACCCCTACATAAGATCATCAATTCTTTTCTTTTCTTTCCCTTCATTTTCCTTTCCCAAAAACCTCGTGAACATAGTGTCAATTTCCTTCCTTTTCTTTTTTTAAATAAAACTTGAGAACGCCTATTTAATTAGTTATCTTCCAAATCCTTTCAGTTTCTTTCCTTTCATTTTATAAAAACACATATAATAGATTTCGACAGAAACATATCTTATATTTTTAAGTTTAAACTTAGTTTTATGAAATGTTAAAAGTGTAAAATATGAGGTCTTGCGAGTTGCCACCCAATTGCCCATTAAAAATCAAAGCATTTGAGATGGGAGGTCGGAGCATGTAATACGGAGTAGTTTCAAAAGGTAAAGACGAACAGACAGATTAGTCTCGTGAAAGCTTCCCAAACTGCAGAAAACTTACCGATCAGATTCCGGGTTTGAGTTCAACAAAAGACTGGAGGGATGGAAGAAACCCTACAACACCACACTAAATCCCTAATAGCCCCAATAATATTCCTTTTCGTCTTCATTTTCCAGTTATTTGACAAGTTTTTAGCTCATTCGAAGACGGTAAATTTCGATTGCGCTTTCATTTGAATATTGTTTGCAATTTCTCAGTTTACTACGAATTAACGTCCATCATTGATTTTGACTTACGTATAATTTCAGATTGGTAATCGGATTAACTACGTGAAACTTGATTTATCGATTCAGTATTATTGCTCAAGTGTTAGGTTCAAATGGAATCGCCGCTAGGTTTTGAGTTTCTTTTCTTCAGTTTTCCAATGTAGTCTCTGAGTATGATACTATTGTGGGTTTGTTTCATTGATATCTTCAACTGGTTTACATTACAAAGGATTTTGCTCTTTGCTGTTTTAATTTTACATTTTTGGTGAGCTTATAAATCTTTGACTGTTTTCCAGAAATAAGAGAAGGCTACAAAGTACCAAAGAGATGAACTTTGGTAAATAGCCATAGTTACAAAACCCAAAAGATCTGTCCTGGTAATAGAAAATCAACGTTTGGCGTTAAAATACAACCAATGAGGGGCCACTGTAGAGGGAGATTAAAATCATGATTGTTAAGAGACTCATTATTATCATATTATGAATGAAGGTGATCCATGACTTGATAGTATATGTGAGGTCTCTGATGCAACATGTTCCACTCTGCTTGAAGCCTTGAATATTAATTGAAACATCTTTTTGTGCTAAAAGGAATTAGTAAATAAATTTGACCCTTGCGACTGTAAGCAATCCTAAAATACTGTTATGCCGTGGGTTTTCTCTAGCCAAAGCTATTACATTATATGTCTACAGTTCTGTTAAAGCTGTATGTAGCCAGTTTAGTCAACGTCTAGGTAGTTACTGAAAACAAATCAATTCACTTGAGCACTAAAGTTAGTACCTCACAGCATTGATACTATAGTAGATAATACTATAATAGAATGTCTGCAAGATGATCTAGGCCTTTTTGATGCTTAATTTGCTATCTTTTATCATGGTTGCATATTTGTTATCCTCTTTCTACACAATCTTTGTTTTATAACATGCAAGTGCAACATACCTATTATGGATACCATCGCCAAAAAAGAAAAATTAGTAACTTCCATCTGCTTTATACTTTTATACAAATCATTTTCTTGTTAAGAAGTTAATGGTTTTTTCTTGTGTCAGAAAGCTTCTGTGAGTGAGGAGGAGATTCGATTACGTGCTGAAATAAAGCAACTGTTGAAGGAAGCGGCCGCTTTGTCTGAGTGAGTACCCTCTGCACTTTTACTCAATTCCTTTTTATTCTCACAGGAATAGTGGAAAACGATCTCTATGCCTGTTGGAAGAAACCTTGAAAATTGATCATTTAAAATTACTTGAGTCGATTATTCACAACTCTCATTCTGGTTGTGTTAGTTGATGTATCTCTATGCTTACCTTGTTAGTTTGTTGTGTTATAAGTTTTGCCATTTGAGTTTACATGTGTATTAAGAAATATTGCGAACTGCCTTTTTTGTTTTTTTTTTCTGTATTGTTTTTTTATATAAGTATGGAAAATTGGCTGATCTACACCACGATGCTCAAAATTGGATTAAGATTTATTCCACACAACTTTGCTTGAATATTGATGGTAATCTAACATGGAAAAGGATTTCCATCACTTGCAGGCCTTCAACGTTTGCTCAATCTGCAAAGCTTAGGAGAATGGCAGCAGCTAAGGAGAGAGAGCTTGCAAAAAGTATGATATGTACATTTCTTTGTACATTTTATATTCTAATTCTATATTTCCTCGATTCTTTTTTTCGCTTCTGTTATAAGATTTTCCTTCATTTCTTCTAAAAGAAGTTTTGCCTTATTGCACTTATCTTTGAACACTTGAGTTAGTTTTAAGTTATACTTGTATTCTTTATTTGTTTGTCACTGTTGATTTTGGATCTTGATTTCAAATCTCTATGTCCAATTACAGCTCCTATTTTAGCAGCAGTTTACTATACATGATCTTTTCCTATTTAACTCTGTCGGACTATTTGGCGTAATTTTACTTGCAAGAATACAATGGAGTAAATCGTAACAACTTTACATGACATGCAGGTCAAGAGTCTGCCAACAAAAAAGAGTTAAAAACATCAGTCATCTTGTTTGAGAAAATGCTGATGTTTTCAAAGGTGATTTTGTTAATATTTAGATTCTTGTTGATACCAAGTCTACAAGATTGAATTTGCTAAAATTATTAGTTTCTTCTTTGGCCAGGTTCTTACATACCTTATATTGATTGTGTGGTTTTGGCGGATTCCAGTGGCTACCATATCCAAAGAACTTGTGCAGCCTTTTGGTAATTTTTAGTTCTTTACACTTTATGTGATAAGTTGCATCTCCTCCATAGTCCATACCAAGAAAGGGAGTCTACAACAATCTTGAAGGAATTTAAAGGCAATATACCTGACCAACATACCTTTCATCATATACCTGAGTACCTGACTCACTCTACCTTTTTGACTTGCACATAGTTTACTTAAGTTGTCTGACTATTGATCAAGTATCCAAAAATGCTGTCTAACAAAGATAAAACGGATAAGAACTCGTGCATCAAAATCAATATTACAAATATCGAGTAGTGATTGCTAACGGGGAAACAAGTAAATTTGCATGGATAACTTACTCAAATAGGAGACATTGCATGCTTCAAGACTATCAAAAGGAAGAATTGCGTGTTTTTGTACTGAAGGAGTATAAAGTGCTTTGGTAATTTGGGAACAACACATTTGATTTAGTTACTTTTTTTAAATGACGGTCACAAACTCAAAGTGGGCTCTCTTGTTGGTATGTGAAGTGTATTAAAGGCCACATGTTTTACTCTTATATTCATTATGATATTTTATACATCTGTATACAAGTTGCATAATTAAAAAGCTTGCAAGTAGTGCATTTCTCTTCATTCAATTGACTTCAATCACCATTTAATGCAGGGAGGTTTTTATCCTGGAAAACTGGAGGCTACGTCAGCGACAGTGTAATGGTAAATTATCAATAACTTGGATACGTCGTTTTATTTATTTATTATCTTTTTTAATCAAACTCTCGCATCCTGTAAGATATAGACAACAAATATAAGATCAGCTTCTCATTCTTATACATAATTTTAACCTTTGGACTTGAAACCTGATTATTTGCGTAACCTCCTGCTAGGGATGTAAACAAGCTGAGCCAGACACTTATCGAGCCGGGCTCGTTTAGGACTTTTTAAGCTCGAGCTCGAGCTCGGCTCGTTTAGAGCTTATGATGTTGTGCTCGAGCTCGGCTTGTTTAATATTTATGAAGCTCGGGCTCGACTCGTTTAGGCTCGTTTAAGCTAGGCTCGTTTAGGCTCGGGTATTATTTTGATATTTTTATTAAAATGATATATATAATTATTAAAAATTAAAAAATATAAAATATAAATTATATTATATATGGAGCTCGTTTAGGCTCGTTTAAGCTTGCGAGCCCATTCTTTGAAGCTCGAGCTCGGCTCGTTTAATATTTATGAAGCTCGGGCTCGACTCGTTTAGGCTCGTTTAAGCTAGGCTCGTTTAGGCTCGGGTATTATTTTGATATTTTTATTAAAATGATATATATAATTATTAAAAATTAAAAAATATAAAATATAAATTATATTATATATGGAGCTCGTTTAGGCTCGTTTAAGCTCGCGAGCCCATTCTTTGAAGCTCGAGCTCGGCTCGTTTAATATTTATGAAGCTCGGGCTCGACTCGTTTAGGCTCGTTTAAGCTAGGCTCGTTTAGGCTCGGGTATTATTTTGATATTTTTATTAAAATGATATATATAATTATTAAAAATTAAAAAATATAAAATATAAATTATATTATATATGGAGCTCGTTTAGGCTCGTTTAAGCTTGCGAGCCCATTCTTTGAAGCTCGAGCTCGGCTCGTTTAATATTTATGAAGCTCAGGCTCGACTCGTTTAGGCTCGGGTATTATTTTGATATTTTTATTAAAATGATATATATAATTATTAAAAATTAAAAAATATAAAATATAAATTATATTATATATGGAGCTCGTTTAGGCTCGTTTAAGCTCGCGAGCCCATTCTTTGAAGCTCGAGCTCGGCTCGTTTAATATTTATGAAGCTCGGGCTCGACTCGTTTAGGCTCGTTTAAGCTAGGCTCGTTTAGGCTCGGGTATTATTTTGATATTTTTATTAAAATGATATATATAATTATTAAAAATTAAAAAATATAAAATATAAATTATATTATATATGGAGCTCGTTTAGGCTCGTTTAAGCTCGCGAGCCCATTCTTTGAAGCTCAAGCTCAGCTCCTTTATTAAATGAGATTTAACCTAGGCTCGAGCTCAGCTCCTTTATTAAATGAGATTTAACCTAGGCTCGAGCTCGAGCTCGTTAAGGCTCGGCTCGTTTCGAGCTTTTAACGATCCGAGCTCGAATAGCTCGCGAGTAGCTTAGTTCATTTACATCCCTACCTTCTGCATTGTTATTTGTATAAGAACTTGACTTTGATTGCAACTTGATTGCAGGTTGGTGTGATACCTTGGTTGATATTATCCAACAGGGTTAGCAAATATCTTTGCAATAGAGTCTTGAAGTAAGATTAAATGCATAAAAATCCTCAAGGAAAAAAAAGTTGTAATGATATCATTAATGCTCTAAACAATATCTTTGATGTTATTTTTATTCTTGTCAGCTGATACGACGATTTGATATGCCTATTTGCTAATGTCTGTATAGGTTTATATATTGTCTACGAAAAGATTTATATTCCCATGTGTTAAAGGTGGTAGCCTTTTAAGTATAATTCCAAGTTTTTTTTAACAAAAAACGCGTGTACCCACTTTATTTACACTTTATATTCTCAACAAGACTTGAATTCTCAATCTCTAAAGTCATCCGTAGAGCCTTTCCCCTTCCCAAACCAACCCAAATACCATGTCACGGCCAAATCAACTTTTTTTTACTTTTTTCTTCACAACCCAAATCAATCCAAAACCTAAGTATAACCCTTCCCAAATCAACCCAAACAATCCAAATATTTTTCTCTTCTCACTCTCACTAAAAAACCAAAAAAAAAACCCGCAAGTATCATCGAGTTGGCAGACCCTAGTTAAAAAAATTTTAAAGGAACCCGAAACCCCCGTAGGGGTGTTCCCGAAGCTTCCCCTTGAACCCAAAAGAACCCGAGACCTTTCGGGCCATGCTATACGCATGGTCTAAGATGGAGAGATAGATTAGTCGGATCTTTTACAGTCAAAAGCCCTTTGGTATATAATTCCAAGTGGGTTTCGAATAGTGGAATCAGGTACTCGTACAAGTAATTAGCTAGTATATTCTTTCAAAAAGAGTTCCCCTGTGATAAATTGAAGTGTTAGTACTTTATAAGATGCTAGCGATGGAAGTAATATGTAACAACCAATGTTATTATATCAAGTAATGAATTGATTTGGGTGTTACTACTTTACATTAGGATATCAACCATATTAGTGAAAGTTGTTATTTTCTTCTATATACACCAACTATCAAAGCTTGACATTCCTTTTCTCTAAGACAATTCGTTATACATTACCCGATTTCATGGGGTTCCTTCAAGTGGGCATCGGGAACACCATTACACCATTTCGGGTAGGTGGCATTAGGTTCATTTACTCAATCGAGAAAAGCACACCCCCACCCGAGCAACGTTTATTTTTCTAAAAATTTGACCATTTACAATTTTTTTTTCTTTTTTTTAATTAATCACAATTTTCCCCTATATATACATAACCTTTTTATACCCATTTTTCATACGTATTTTCCACATCTCTACTAAAATTCTCTTATATATTCTCTCTACCATTTACTCTCTATTTAAAATAAAACATATCTACATAATTTTTTATGGCTTCATCAAATAAATCATTATCATTAACTACGACTAACGGTTATTTCGAGAAGTAAATATAAGTGAGGAATAACGGGCAACAAATGCTCAAGAAGTAAAAGATCGGGATGCTTATAACAACCTTCGGGCTGAGTTGGTCGAACATATTTTGAGTATTCAAAAACCCGACAACAGAGGCGACTAGTTTTTTAGATTTTATTATTATTGTTTTTACGTAATTTTTAATTTTTAGAATTTATGTAATTTAGTTATTATTATTTAAATTTTTAAGTTTCTAGAATTTTATTTATAATATAATTATTAATGAAATAAATGATTAAGTTTAATAATTTTGTTTATATAAATAATAAAAAAGTGGAAGAAGCTTAGAAAAGAGAAAAAGATGTATAACACTTAATTTGGATAAAGAAAATGATCCAACGCTGATGTGATATTAGGTAAGATAAAGTAAAAAAAGGTAAGATAAAGAGAAAAAGATGTATAACCTAAAGCTGATTATACGTCTCTTCTATCCAAGTAACCACTACAAATAAAAGTATATAAGTTTCAACCCACTATAAGTAATTGTTATTTTCATGATATCAACTACCTACAATGAAACTGCAACACCTACCTACAACTTTTAGAAACAAAAGACATGCCAAGTTCATTACAAACCTTAGTCTTACCAAGCGTGCCATGTTTGTGGGCTACAAGCATGACATGTCCCACAAAAGCTATGTAGCTAAAGTGTGTTTGAACAATTGAACACAATACACATGATAAATGATTTCCCTAGAAAGTTCTTGCCTAAAAGTCATCAAAAACAAAACCATACACAACTAGGGCAAATCAGACGTTAATGAATCATGCTAGATACAAAACCATCTGGAGCACACAGGATGAGGTTTTTTTATGAACAGACCCTGGAGTTGGTCGTGTTGTACAACCATAGAGATCATATTCGATCAAGGTCGAGAGGACTTGCCAACACCAAACAACAAACTCGGCTCAGGCAAGTTCCGTTTAATGACGAGTAAACGCTTGTTTCGACTCGTTTTGGTTTGCCATAAAGACGAGAAAAAAGAAGGGAACGGGTGGACGAAACACGTCGATAATGGCGTATCTTCATGAAAAAGAAAACCAACACACACTGATCTGGTTCCAAGGAATATTAGTTTTACAAAAGCAGTATTCAGCAACAAGACTTGCAAAGAAACTAATGGGAGATAAACTTGCACCTAAAACTAGAATTATGATCAGACAGCTGGAATCAAGGATCAAAAGTACAAACAGGATCAGCCAGCCAGCCTTCCCAGACTGCTAACTATTTTGCATTCTAATCACCCTCTCTTTTAGTCTTCACCATCACAAAGTAACCAACCTTAAATCCCCTTAAAAAAGGAAAGTTCACAAAATGGGGCAGAAGCAGCAGCATCAGCTACTTTAACAATCTGCCCCAAATTCTTGTTTTACATTTTATATAATAATTTAAACTCCTACAACATTTTCCCTTCCCAACTCCCATACATACTTGATATTTCTCTTCAGTTTTCACTCATCGTCATCCTCATCATCCTGCAAACAAATATCAATTAAACCACAAGAATTCAATACACAATCGAGTTTTGGATCAAGTAATTGTTTGATTCAAGAAATTTCGTTGAATTTGTGATATCACCTCTCCGCTATCATCATCGTCGTCGTCATGAACTTCTGACTTCGATTTGTCGGATTCCTCCGCTTCTTCCTCTTCTTCTTCAACATCCTTCTTCTCGGCCTACGATTTAAGATTTTAAGAAAGCTTTAGATTCCACGATTTGACGAATTTTGCTAATCAATTTCATCCGGTTAGTGAGTTACCAATTTCTTGTTGTAGGCCTGGAGAGTTTTATCGTATTCGGATTTCCTCTTCTCTGCCTTGGCTACAAACGGAGCTTTCTCCTGAATCAGGAACACAAACCGGAAATCAATTCGCATGAATTTTAATAAAAAAACTTTAAATTTTGATTGAAGATGTTGAAACCTACAGCATCAGTCAATGATTTCCATTTGTCACCGCCAGCTTTACCGACCTATTGGAAAAAAAACAATCATGATAAAAACCTGAATACAAAAAAAGTCAGAAGTCAAAAGTCAACGGCGAACGGAAAGCGATACTCACGACGGATACGGATTTGTTGTTAGGATGTTTTTCTTTATACTGTTTCCGGAAATCCTCCCTGTTAAAACGGATCATGAATTCATCGTCATAATCATCGCCATAGAAACAAACAAATTGCTACAAAGAGATCTCTCTAGATTAGATCTAACAAAACAACAACATACATGAAGACGAAGAAAGCGCTAGCAGGTCGTTTCGGTTTGTTTGGATCCTTAGCCTCCTTGGCCTTCTTCGCCGGCGCTTTCTTTTGAGCCGGAGCTTCTCTTTTCTTCACCGCAAGCCTGATCACAAATCAAACATAAACCGACTAATCAAACCTTTGAAAACAAACAATCCATCAACAATTTCGATCATGTCAACGAAAACATAAAAAATACAGATCTCGAGAAGAAAATAGAGTAAAATTCACCTGCTGTCGGACTTTTTGGTATCGGACTTGGATTTAGATCCTTTCATGGCGAAAAACGACGTAACTCGTTGAAACTCGGGGTGAACTCAGTGAGTTGATGGAAGGGATAAGGGAAAGAGAGTGGGAGGGAGAATAATAATATAAGGGGAAGGGAAGAGGAGAGGAAATGCGTGAAGAGTGAAGAGATATGGTTTGGTTGGGTGTAGTCTAGTGTATTCCTCTTGCTGTGTGTATTGCACACATAATAAAACTGAAACAATGAGTTATTTGAAGTCCGGGTTTAGGCGGGATTCCTTTTTATATTTTCCTTTTTTTCTTTCCTTTGCAACTATCAGTCTATCACCAGGTTCTTCGAAGAAATCGAGCTATATTATACGTGATTTAACTATTTTTATTACTGTTTTTTAAACTTTAATTCAAAATTTTTACACCTAGAAAAGTTGAACCCGAATCTCTTTTTAGATTTTTCAAACATTCTACTTCAATGCGAGACAGAACTAAAATACGAAAATTTAAGGGGTTGTTAGATAATCGATACAAAGATTATGAAATGTTTGAATTGGAGTTAAAGTTCTAACCTGATATTTGGTTGTAAAACAGTTTTAAAATTAAAAAAAGCAGAGAATATATTAAAGTTATATATTAAAGTTAGTGTTAAATTTTTTAAGAGACGAAGAAGAAAATAGTGATGCTAAGATGAAATATGTGTAAACCTATATAAAATAAAATGGTTTTGTATTTATGAATGGACTTGACTAGTGGCTACAGTTAATTTCGATTGGTCAAGAGATTTGTTAAAAGAAATTGGAACTAATGTAATAATTAGGGGTGAGATTGGTTTAAAAACCGTATCGGAACGAAACCTGTAATCTATAAAAAAACTAGGACGAAGATCGGACCGACTAGTCCTGGTCTGTACCGCTCTTGGTACAGTTAGTCGGTTTTTTCGGTCTATTGTTTTTATACATTATATTAAGCAAACCAGACCGGAACCCGAAATCTATAAAAACAAGGACCAAAGACTGGACTGACCAGTCTCGGTCTGGTTTATCGGTTTTTTCGGTATATCGGGTCGCATGCTCACCCCTAGTAATAACATATATCAAATTTGTCCTTTTCTTAAAAAACACTAATAAAATCGATCATCTTCATCTTTATTCATTTGCTTAGCTCATGTTCATAGAACCCTAGATGAGATCGAGCTAGTGGAATCCAAAAATGAAATAGAACCAAATGGAACCCTAAATGAGATCAAGCTAGTGGAACCAATATGAAATCGAGCTAGATAAATAAACTATTATAAAAGAATATGTAAAATTTACTAATTTTTTTTTATCTTCTCGATTGATTTTGGCACTTTTATTTAGTAAGAGAATAAATTAAAGAAAATAATTGAAGAATAATAGAATATATTGTCTCTCTATTTCTTAAGATGGGATATTTATATTTTATTTATTTTAAGATAAGATATTTATATAACACACGTGGTTACAAAATGCAAAGTGGGTTGGAAGTGCCACATTGTCGATCCGTGTGATCTTTCGTGTATCTCACACACACACTGTGTTTTCTTTTGTGTTTCTTCTAATGAACGTTGGTGCCACGTGTCTAGATCTGAGGCCACTGCTCGCACGTGCCCCTCCCCCAAGTGTGTTTGTTGGGTGCGGTGGTAATGACTCATCCATGATCAATGATACATATAATGAATATATATAAATATGTCTATCACCTGCTTTTCCTTCACAGTTCACCCTACTCTACATTTCCATTTTAACCCCTTCGATTTATTTCCGTCCAAATTTACCCCCTAACTTTTCATTGATTCTGATTTTAATATAAATAGAACTCTAGAATAAAAAGTTGACAAGTGATATAAATACAGTAAATACGCACTTAATGAAACATATTACATTGATCAAGTAACTTCGTTTTTTTGATTTAATTATATACCTAATTAATTATTTCTGTTAGAAAGTTCTCTCAAGACTCATTGTCATTTTTTATGCATAATTATATTTATTAAATACTTGTATAAAAAAATATGAGATGACAAATACGAAAAATCTTGAGAGTTTACAACAACGTTGGTGTTTTTTTATCCGTTAGTTTATTAAACGAACACAATAGAAAAAATGTAAAAAAATCATATTCGGTTAAATCCGAACAAGTCTTTAGTGGTGTTCTTCGGGTTTTAGGTAGATCGGGTATTTTGTTGTCAAACTTTTAACCGTTAACCAAACTAAATTGCAATTCGGTTAATCGGATATTGGTTAGTTCAGGTTCGGTTCGGGTCAGGTAATATCGGTTATACCCGGAATTTTTGTAGTTTAAGTCATTTAAAATTGATTTTATTCTCTTTAATAGTATTTTCTAACTCGATCGAAATACCATTTAATAAAAGTAACTTACATTGAATCTAAATAATAAAAGGGTTGAGGGTAGTTAAGTTGTATTCCTCCTTAAAAAAACCAAAGTCAGGAATGTGTGATGTAAATGTAATATTGAGTTGAAATGAATATAACGAAAATTCGAAAAAACTTTTAGATTTCTTAATCAAGTTATTTAATTAAAATAATTCCTCGTATGCAAACTATATCATATTTACTTAGTAAGACATCATTTTAGCTATCTTCAATTAAAGCTAATACATCTTAAAAAACTTAATCGTGTATTCGGATAGACCCAAATTTTAAATAACCAAACCGCTACCCGGACCGATTTTATAGCGGTAAACCGAATATCCAAATTTATCTACCTGAAACCCGATTAAACGTGTCAGTTTATTCGGGTTTATTCGGTTCATTTGAGGGGATTTTATGGGATTTGGATTTCAAATCCCTTCAAATGTGGTGTTTGGTTTGGCAAAATGGGATGAGATTTCAAATCCTAAGATTTTATAAAATCCCACAGATGAGGGATTTCTAAATCCTTCCACCCCCTTGGTATTTTGAAATCCCTCAGATGAGGTATTCTCTCTGGCGACTCTCAGGCTAATATTCTGGTGAACCATCACCGATTTCGCCGTCACCATCGTCGCAAGGCCGTCACCGTCACCCGTCGCGGTCACCCATTCACCGTCGTCGTCGCCGCCACCCGTTTTCCGTTGCCGTCACCCGTGCGCCGTTGCCGTCACCCGTTTGCCGTCGCCGTCCCCCGTTTGCCGCCGCCCTTCGCCGTCGCCATCCCCCGTTTGTCGTCGCCGTCACCTGTTTGTTGTTGCCCTTCGCCGTCACCTGTTTGCTGTCACCCGTCAACCGTCGCCGTCGTCGTCCTTCCTCTTCGATGGTGGCAACAGGTGTGGTAGTTGTCTGTTGATGGAGTTTAGTGGTGATGGAAATCACATCTAAGAAATATGAACCAAACACAAGATGAGATTTTAAATCCCACCAAATACCAATCCCATTATAAATGCAAATCCCTTCAAAAACAATACTTGAACCAAACACCCCCTTATTTATTAGTTTATTACAGGATAAATTGTCGAGAAAAGTAATTTAAATATCAAAATTTGCTAATAAAGGTAACATCCAATTTTTAACCGAGAAAGGATTATAAATTTCAATTTGTATCAAAAAAGGGTATAATGTGTGAAATTTATATATTTTTTTGTTGAAAATTAAAATTTATAATCCTTTTTTTGTTAGGTCTAATAGATCATTATACTCTTTTTTATTACAAATTGAAATTTATAATCCTTTCTCGATCAAAAAAATCAAACGTTACCTTTATTGACAATTTTCAATATTTAAGTTACCTTTCTCGACTATTTCACCTTTATTATATTTAGATATTTTGTAAAGTTTAGTAGCAACGATAATAACAGTTCCAGGTGGTGTTGGTGCTTGTTTTATACTTTATTATATCTGTTAGATTAGATTAGATAAGATTTTGTAAAGCTTGGTAGGATCAATCATACAAAAATAATTTATAAAAATAAATAACTAATTTAATCGGTTGTAAAACTTAACTTTTGTTAAATCATATTATATGTCTGTATACTATTAATAGTATTTTAAGTAAAAAACCTTTTTACCATAACAAAAACAAAAAAGAAAACAATAAAATTCATTTTATTAAAGGAAAGAATTATAAAGAATATGGAACAATGGGCTGTGAATTCATGGTTCTAAAAAACGTGTTATGGTGGCGTTAAGGCACGAGACGCGACTCCAACATTAAGAAATAGCTCTTTGCGGTGGGGTTAGGCGTGACGTAAGACAAGACGGTATAAGGCGCGTCTTTACGCGTCAAATGACGAGTTTTTTAAAGCGTGACGCGAAGAAAATATTTTTTTTAAAAATTTTTATATACAGTTTGTGATCGCGTATATAGAACTTCTATAAATTTGTATTTTGTAATTTGTATATGTTACTTTGCTCCTAATTTGTGCAACTTTGTGTAATTTATATATTAATAAAGATAACATAGATATAAATATTTATAAAGTATATACAAAATTACCGTCTTAAGTGCCACCTTAAAAAGCGTCATGACTCCTAAAGCTTGACGCTTGACCTCGCCGCCACGTCACGCTTTACGTTTTTTAGAACCTTGGCTGTGATCGAACACCTGACACCTCAAATATTCGCCAATATTTTAACCAATTAAGCTACACCACAGTTGTTTAGGTTTTATCTGGTTCGCTGGAATTGATCGAAATTAGGGATGGCAAAAAAAACCGAAACCGACATAAACGGGGCGGGGACGGGGAAACCCGATTAGTTAAACGGGGATGGGGACGGGGACGGGTTTGATGATCCCCGCCCCGATTACCATACATACCCGATTATAATTTAAGATTAACTATATATATATATTAATATACATAAAATTAATTTTAAATATAAAATATACAAATCTTTATACACTTTCACACAACCAAATTTTAATCGTTGTCTTTACTTGAATTATTTGGTTTTGATATTTGGATGCATTTAAAATCTTTAAGACTTTAATTTCGGTTAAGATATGTTTGTATTCGATAATGTCATGTAATTTAGTATAATCATTTTCTAAAACTCGTGGTAAAATCTTAACGGTGACGATCCCCGTAGTGAAAAATCATAGGTTTAGTTTACGGGTATCTCTGCGATGAAAATTACCTATTTAATCACATGTTTATATTAAACGGGGATACCCGTTTCCCCGTGGTTTTCCCCGGATCCCTGTTTAATCCCCGCGGTTTTTTAAGCGGGGGCGTGGAGGACCAATCCTCGCCCCGAATCCGCTCTGTTGCCATTCCTAATCGAAATCGAAATTTATTATTTCCAAATCTATGATTAACTTAATTCATTCTCATGACCATTGTGATTTAGTGATATACGATGAGATCATTTGATTTTTTAAAGTAAATTCTAAACTTGTGTTTTTTGTGATATCTTAAATGGTCGTCGTTTGATCTATTAGTAGTTTTATATACACACAAATTACAGAATAAATATCCGGTAACCCTGATCATAGCTACGAGTACTAGCTACGGTTCAGTTCTTAGTGTACAGCTTGGTTTCGGGTAGTAAAATTAGGTACCTATCTCATGATCACGATTAACATTCTTCTACTACCCAAAGCGTCCGGTCTATGAACACCTCTTATTGTAGGACCCGTATTATCAAGTATCAATCTAATAATAAAGCAATCAATACACAATGATGAAGTTCTTGAATATGTATATATGAAGATACGTACGTGAGAGGATATATGGCCAAGAACACAGGTAAACGTATGAATGAAAGTTTAATGATAAAGGGTTTACAACTTTGTATTTATACCCCTTCGGTATTTACATAATGAACCCTGAACTATTAATAATCTCATATAGACTCTAAACTTCACTAGAATATATTGAACACAATTTAAGAGATCTAACAATGCTATCTTACTCCTTTTTACAAGTGTATGAATTCTTTGTTCCTAACATTTCAGAATTGTTAATTCTGTCATTAATTTTATATTTATCACAAGATTAAATAGGTGATACACGGGTTAATTTTAAAATAATAATTAACATTAATTAAAGAATATTAAATGATTATAAAACGCAAATGAAATAAGAATTAAAAAAATAATGATAGATGACGTCAACACCCAGACTAGAGGTGGAAGAGTCAAATTGAAGGGAGGGAGGACATGAAGCAAAATCGTGATATCATAATACGAAAAGACGTTATCGTATTTTTTATACAAGTCATGTAACGCCACTATTTAGTTATAAAATTGTTCATAAGAATTTGTGCAAACATTTAAAAACATTTAGCAAAATATTGGGGATAAGTGACATACAAATATGTTAGTGCATGAAACATAATTTCAACAAATATTTAAAAATTCAAACACAAACGCAATATTTACAAACATTTAGTTAAATGCTTGGGGATAATGTCATGCTAGCGATTAAAGTCTTAAATTTAATTAAAACTTATTGAAAATGTTTTGATGATAGAGTTTTAATATTGAATAAAATAAAATGTTGTAATTTTTATAAAATCCAAGATAATATAAAAATTATAAGTTTACTAAAATAACTTATTAGAGTATAAATTACATCTTCACAAGTTCAAATGAATGAAAAATATTCTTGTATCCAAATATGTAAAATGTCAAAAAGATAAAAATACACATTTTAAAAATGATTTTGGTAATATAGACAAAAGAGTGTTCAAATTTCAAATTGACATTGTTAAAAAATAGAAACTTTTAAAAAAGACAAATTGCTATTTATACATGTCTTGATTTAAGATGGGTACTAAGTATTTTTAAGAACGTATAAGTCTATGATTTAATGTACTGAAATTTTAAAAATATACCATTTATTGTCTTGAAAAATATAGTGACTTGTTAGTAACCTACTATCAAAGGTCATGGTACATTGAATGGTAGATTTTGAAACTTCGGTACATTAAATGATAAGTTTTCAAAGTTTGATATACATAATAGGAAAATGTTATAACTTCGATACATTTTCAAAAACTAACCTTTTACTAAATAGTAAAAAGGGTAGCTTTGAAATTTTAACTCTAGCAAGTAGCTATAGACTTCTGCACACACACACACTCTCTCTCTCTCTCATTGGTTTTCAAGCACATCAACATCTCCTCTCCCTCTCTCTCTAAGCAAATCTATCTTCTCCTAACTCTCCTCCATGGTCACCGGTGACCACCAAGCGCACCATCATTTTTCGCCTCTAGACCCAGCCCGTCGGTCCTTGAAACGCCCCCGCCGTCCTCTTTCACATCGCCCCCACCATCCTTGAAGCTTTCTTTTACCACCACTTGAAACGCCACCATCCTTGCCTTATTATACTTCCTTGAAACACCCGCTGATGTCATTGATGCCCTCTTCTACTACCACCATCACTTGAAACGTCCGATGCCGTTTTCTTTCACATCACCGACCAATTGAAGCGCCCGTCAATGCCGTCCTCTTTCACCTCGCCGACCAATTGAAGCGCCCGTCGTTGTTATCCTCTTTCGAGAGCTGTAAACGAACAGAACATTCATGAACCGTTCGTGAAATCGTTCGGCAGGAAGTTCATTTATGTTCGTTTGTTTAATAAACAAACGAACATGAACAAGATTTTCTGTTCATTTAATTAAACGAACGAACACGAACAAAGCTCTCGTTCGTTCATTTATGTTCGTGAACGTTCGGTTATCCGTTCGTTTATGTTCATTTATATATATATATATATATATATATATATATATATAGGCAAAAGCTCAAACGAGAACTGTTTTTCGTACGAGAACCAATCTTAGCCGTCCAATTCCCCCTCCTCCAATTGGATTGCCCACCCATGAATTCCTTACATGCACCCCGGCACACTCAATCCTCCCACGCTATTTATCCATGAATTCCATTATCCAAAATGAACAGCCAAGATTGGTTCTCGCAGTTCTCGTACGAAAAACAGTTCTCGTTTGAACCCCCTATATATATTATGTGTGTGT
Organism: Dittrichia graveolens; assembly: GCA_038502395.1. Lineage (NCBI taxonomy): Eukaryota > Viridiplantae > Streptophyta > Magnoliopsida > Asterales > Asteraceae > Dittrichia > Dittrichia graveolens. Next base: position 77,800,752 of record JARJIL010000001.1, on the reverse strand, counting down.
TTATATAATGTTTATTTGTTTTTAATAATGTTGAATTTGTAATATAGTGTGTGTTCATTCATTTACGTTTGTTTATCATATTAATGAATGAACACAAATGTACAAAAACTAACCAATCTTTTAAACAATCGAACACAAGAGCTCGTTCGCTTATCGTTCATGTCCGTTTATTTGTTCGTCTAAAGTTAAACGAACAAACATGAACACATAAATCCGTTCGTGTTCGTTTATTTGTTCGGATAATTAAAGTTAAACGAAAGAACACGAACAACCTCTGTTCGTGTTCGTTCGGTTCGTTTACAGCCCTACCTCTTTCACATCACCGACCAATTGAAGCGCCCGTCGCTGCAGTCCTCTTTCACATCACCGACCACTTGAAACGCTAGTCGCCGCTGTCCTCTTTCACTATGCCGATTCAGATTTTGGACCTCGAGATTCATTTCGAGTGTCTTCAACATCATTGGTCGGTTGTAGTTTTGAATTTTTGATTGTGATCTCCAGATTTCGGGAGACTTTCCACGGTGAAATCTGTCATATTTGTTGATATGCAGGTCTCGGTGATTGAAAAATATAACTTCTGGTTTATATTTTGGTTTGAAATGTAGTTAGGAACATCAACATTTTGGTATAAAAATGCTTCATGCTTCTCTATATTTGAGTTGGGTAGAATGTTAATCATAAAATTTCATTTTGGATGGGGAAATCATTATTTTTTAAATATAGATATGAATATGCAACCATGACTAAAACACATAAATATTCTAAGTTATTTTTAAGGTAAATTATCAAGAAAGGTAATCTAAATATTAAAATTTATCAATAAAGATAACGTTTGATTTTTTGACTGAGAAATAATTATAAATTTTAATTTGTAATAAAAAAAGGTATAATACATGAAATTTATACCTTTTTTATTAAAAACTGAAATTTATAATCCTTTTTTTAGGTTTAAGAGGTCATTATACTCTTTTTTGTTACAAACTGAAATGTACAATCTTTTCTCGGTCAAAAAAATTAAACGTTACCTTTATTGACAATTTTCGATATTTAGATTATCTTTCTCAGTAATTTTCTCTTATTTTTATATACATTTTGGTGTTGTTAAACGAGGATTTGATTTCTTTAGTATGTATTTTGGTTGCGTTTTTTTTACAATTGGTTCTTCTACTTTTTTTTTAACAATTTAACTATTGTTTTTAAATGTAGACATGTATATGCAATTTCAAAAAATAATTATCTTAAACATTTCAAGATTGATGTTGGATTAAAGAGTAGAATTTGAGATTAATGGTGTGAATTTTTGCTTAGATTCTTAAAAAAAGAAAAGGTTTTGGCTATTTAAAGACTTGATATGCAATTAAAGAAAACATGTTTGACAGGAACAGATTAGAGATGCGCGCAATACTAATATCCAATTCTATTTTCCCTAGTTTGCCCTTATTAAATAATTGGTTTGTTACTTATTTACGAGGTGTTTGGGTAAACTTATTTTAGAGGCTTATTGGCTTATTAACTTATATTTTGGACTTATTAATATTTATGTGTTTGGCTTAACTTAAGAGCTTAAGTTTATGGGCTTATTTTAGTGTAATACCATGATTTTTAAAATTCGGATTTAACAAACAATTCAACTTTTTTAATAAATAAACCACAAATGGAAGACTTAACCAACGCAATTAATCTAATCTAATCAATAAATGTTTATAAATTCAACAATTAAACCACCAATGTTACGTTCTCAAAAAGCCATAAAGTCTCACGATACATTTATTATCAGTTTACCCAGTTGGCAAACAATAAAATAAAGGGTTTAGTTCCTGTAAATGTATTTAACTTGTCATCATTTGCTATTGTATGTATCAGACTTTCAAACTTACCATTTAATGTATCCAAGTCCCAAAAGTTACCATTTAGTATACCCGGTTACCTACACAATAGGTAACCGGTAATTTTTTTATTTTTTATTTATTTATATTATTTCAACATTTTCCACCTCATCATCTTCATCCACCATCTTCATCTTCACCTCATCATCTTCATCTAAAACCAAGATGCACAAAACATTCATTCATCATCATCATCATCATCATTTTCATCGATGAAATCAAAACTGAAACATAAATCATAAATCGAGATCTGTAAAACCATAAATCAAGATCTGTAAAAAAAACCTAAATCGCAACCCTAAACTTAAATCGAGCCAAGAACAGAATTGCAATCTGAAATTGCAACCCTACAAATCAGAAATCCATTAGAGCAAATCAACGAGGAAGATGAAATTAGACAAGAACTCGACGAGGAAGATGAAATCATTAGATACAAACCCAAAATCAAGAAACTTAAGAACACCCAAACTCTGTTCGAACCAAAAAAACTAAAGAAAATCGAAACATAGAAAACCCTAAATTGGAAACTAAAAAAGCAATCTTCGTACAACTTTTGAATGTGTAGATATCGAACGAAATCAGAACAGTGGATGTAGTATATGGTTATTACATATAGAAACCCAATCTGAAATCGCAACCCTAAACTTAAATCGAGCAAAGAACTAAAATCGAACCCAAATCGCAACCCAATTTGTAAAAACCCTAAATCGCAACCCTAAACTTACTTGAAGATGAAGGTGAATGAAAGCATCTATGAACCTGATGATCGGAACCCGTGTTTGTGCGAGAGGATGAACAGATGAAATCCCATATGAAGTCCTAGATGAAATCCTTCTAATAGAACCAAAATGAAATCCCAGATGAAATACTTCAAACAAAACCCACAAGAAACCCACATGAAATCCCTCAATGAACTCTTCAAGAAACCCAGATGAATCCTTCAAACAAATTCCCTTGATCTTGTTTTATATTATTATTATTATAATAATAATAATTATTATAATAATAATAATAATAATTATTATTATTATTATTAGAATTTTTTTAAAGATGGAAAAACACATCAGCTGCCAACTCAACGCCACGTCATTGCCATGTCAGTTAAACCTGTGCCACGTCATCATGTTACCTGCTATACTATGTTAGATACATAAAGTGGTAAGCTTGGTAGGGTTCAGTATATTAAATGGTAAGTTTAAAAGTCTGATACATACAATAGCAAAAGGTGACAAGTTGGATACATTTACATGAACTAAACCCTAAAATAAACTAGTACCTCTACCCAATGCAGCCGCCTCACTATGTCCAGTTTTGAAAGAAAACACTATTCAAGAAGCAAGTGTCAACTCTCCTAAGTCAATAAATTTTAGGCAAAACAAACAAAAAGCCCTTAAATCATTATTTAATTAACGGTGTATAAAATCAAGTGGATACTTAAAATTGTTCAAGCACACATAACAAAAATGCACCCGATAAACCTTTAATCAACCTTAGGTTTAACCAATACAACCCTAGGGTCCGAGCATCGTGTGTTCAGTGCATAGGACATGCACATAGAGTCCTGTGCGCCTATTGCCTTCGCATACCCTGCGCATTAAGGCAGTCGAAATACACAAGCTTACATTCTACGAATAAGATATCAGTTTTCTACCCAAATCCATGTTTTAAGAATCAAAATCCACATAAATCTTAGGGGAACAAACCCTAAAAGTCAATTTCAGGATTAATTACCTTAAACTTAATCGATTTGGTGGTTCTAGTTCCAAAAGTCAAACCCTACTATGACTTTACTATTTTATCTATAATCACTATCCAAACTCCAATAATTTCACTACTAACTAAGATTAATTCATAGATATAGGTTAAGGAGACTTACTAGTGAAGATTATAACTTGAATACTTGAAGAAAGCTAGCAAAATTTTAAAGCTTGAACTCAATCTTCTTCTCCTCTCTCACTCTTCTCTCAAAAAACGACACACGCACACACACACAAACACCAAAATCAGTTTGTCGACTAATTCTTTAAACCCTACTTAACTTCTCCCTTAGTTAACCTTTAATCCTTATAATTTTCCTTTTTATCAAATAACATTCCTAACTCTAGTTTGCAAATATTCTTTTTTAATAATATCAGAAATACTGTATGTTACATTTAGTCCTTTAACTCAAATGAAGTCTAATACGAACCACTAATGAGAACATGTTGTCTATCAAACACCTTCCACCTGACCGTTCCTTTTTTTTTCTAAAACCAACACGTTTAACTTCTTCATCTGTATAATATTTATAAATGTCTTGAATAATCTTGTTGCTACTCATAACACATCACTTACACTCTAGATTTGTTCCTTCTACCGGTTTATAGCCGCGGTGGTTGCCTCCTTATACCACCGTAATCCCGAGCAACAAGATGAGTAACTTCCATTGAATCTACATCCACACTTGTTTATGACAAGTTTACATTCAGCCTCAAAGATAAGTGAAAAACACCTTAGAATTCTTGCAACAAAGTCATCTGCATAAAAGAAGAGAGAGAAAATAGGGACATTATCAGGTAACTATATCCCTTAAAAAACACTAGAATCTCTAGCCTCTTGAAGGACAAGGCTCCATAATAAGGCGAAAATGAGCAAGTGGGTACCCCTCTCTAACAGTCTAACCCCATAAAACATTTGAAACTTAGTCGTGGGAGATCCATTAACGAGCACCGACGCATGGACTGGTTCTAAACAGCCCGTAATTCACATACGCCATTTAAAACCAAATCTCGTTTGCTCCATAACATAATCCAGAAAGTGTTGATTTATCGTGTCAAAAGCTTTCTCAAAATCTACATTTACCAACAACATTTGCCTCTTTGTTTTCTTTAACAAAGAGATAATTCCATTAGTAATCAAGAACTATCCAAAATACTTCTTCCCTTCATGAATGCAGTTTGCTCCACTTCTAGTCTTCTATGAAAAGAAGAATAAATCATAGTATCAGAACCCAAGATGCTCAAGTGAGTTTTAATAAAAGTAAAAGAGAGCCCATCAGGCCCTTGGGCCAATCGTCATCAGAAGCCCATGTGGCCATTTTTTATTTCATCCCTCGAAAAAGGTTCTTCTAACAATAACTCTTTACGATGGAGAAAGAGTATTGAAGAAGCATAAGAATATTGGGCCTGGACAAAAGCCCACACTAATTATCGGCTATTTACGCAATATAAAATGGTTAGGAAAACTAAAAATGCATCAAATATATTAGCTTCGATTTTTTCTGGAAGCTCTCAAAAATTTTCCATTATTGTTCATCAAGCCGCAAATTTCAGTATTATATTTTCTGAAATACAGAGAACCAGGGGTGAGCTGAAAAACCGAAACAGATCAAAAATCGAAAAAACCAAACAGAAAAACCATAGCGATATAGCAACCGATGTTTTTGGTTTCCAAAATTTCAAAAACCGATATTTTTGGTTTGGTTTGGTTTGGTTTGGTTTGGTTTCGGTTTTTAAATTTTTAAAAACCGAAAAACTGAACCAAACCATTTCAAGGGACAATATTGTATATATACATGTCCCAAAAATCAAATATCTTATGGCTTTCCCATTTACACAACTGCCTCCATTTACATTAGGGTTCCACCAAAGAGGTCTCACATTGATTCAGATCTCCTTCGCAGCTGTAGCTTCGTGGTCGTCGGACTACTCGACTGAGTTCATTTACATCACTTCATTTCGAGTCAACGAGTTTACCTCTTCTCGATTTTATCCTTTTCTAGCTTAATATAGAAATCTATTTTTAGTTGTTTATCTCGACTTTCAGGTGCTAGTTTTCTAAGTTGTATGCAATTCATCTGGATTTTGAGTTTGTTAGTTGTTCATCTTGATTTTGAGTTTGTTAGTTGTTCATCTTGATTTTCAGTTTTTCTAGTTTGTTATTTATCGATTTGCTTTGAGTTTTGACTTGTTTTAATTTTGGCTTTAAAGTTTAAACATTTGACAAACATTTTGTTAGTATCAATGGCAATGTATATAACTTGAATTAGGTGGCACGCATCTTGAAGCTTTTAATATAGCTCCAATTTTATTTAATTTCATAGCTTTAAATGATGGTTGTGAAGCTTTAAATCTTGATGGTTAAAATGGAAAAAGTGTAAAACATAACCGAAGGCCGAACACTCCAAAGCCAAACGGTTTTGGTTTTGGTTTTTCAAAAACCGAAACTTTTGGTTTGGTTTTGGTTTTATGTCAAAACCGAACCACACTTACCCCTACAGAGAACTAGCAATTAGGGTCATAATTTGGTAAGATCGGGTTTCGAGATCACTAGCATATATATATATATATATATATATATATATATATATATATATAAACTAGCAATTAGGGTCGTATATATACATATACATATATATATATATACTAGCATGGTATCACCGTAATTCGTCGGCATCAAATAGTTTCTACTCGATAACATGTCCGTTTTTTATATTCACGTAATACGGCGACAACAAATAATTTTACCTTCGTAACATGTCTATTTTCTTTATCTTTTTTCTATTTTCTTTATTTTTATGTTGTCAATAAACTCTTTTACTATTTTTAAAATAAACTTTGAGAACAATTAAATAAGAAAAATGGCCTCTACTTATAAAATAAGGTAAACTGCACGAAAATACATATTGTAAATTAGTAATTTGAAACTATTTAAAAATAAAAGATTTAAAAAATAGAGTAAACTAATTTGAAACTATTGATTATATGAGTTATTTAAAAAAATTAAAAATATATGTTTATAAATTCTGATTATAGAGGTTTATGAGTTCTACTTGTACACATTTTTTGGTAATTATGTTAAAACATTTATTACATCATATAATATTTAAATAAAAGGTTTGGTTATAAAAATATATTTTAATAATTAAGTTAATTTGTATTGACTTGATTTTTTTAAACATGGAAGGTTTAGTTATTAGAATAGAATATAAGAATCTTATTAACTCTATTTAATAGTTACTTCATATAATAGTTTCCATTTAGTTTATATGAGAGGTAATTTAGTAATTTTAAAACACTTAAAATTTAAGAGATTAAGCAAAAGACCTAAATGTTTTATAATATAGTATAGATAATATATATATATATATATATATATATAATCGACATAACCAATCCTAGTTTTTAGATTTGGATGATCAATAGTTGAGATTACGACCGCGTATTTGATTTATGAAATCTGCATTCCGTTGGAAGTTGCATATTCAATTTACATAAAATGCATATTTGGTCGTAATCTCAACCATGATCATCAAAATCTAAATACCGAGATTGGTTATGTATGTTCTGCATATAAGATTGGTTCCGTACTAAACCTTACGCTATATATATATATATATATATATATATATAGAAAAGTTCAATCAAAAATTGTTTTTCGTACGAGAATTGTTTGTAGCATCATTAATTACTCATCAATAGAGGTATTTTGTTTATTTATATATATACCCAACCGTGAATTGAGTCTAGGTTAGTCATTAATAATCTGCCAAAATTTTTTAGCCATTGACTAATTTTAATTAAGTGCTAAGATTGATTCTCGCAATTCATATACGAAAACACTTCTCATTTGAACCTTCCTCTGTACATATAGGAAGGTTCATTTGAGAACTATTCTTATTGCGAGTACCGAAAGAACCAATTTTGACCTTTGATTAAATTAGATCAATGGTTATAATGTTAATGCGCCATTAATGAGCCCTCGTTAGTGCTCATTAATGACTCACTAATAACTTATTAACGAGGAGTATTTTAAGAAAATTAAGTTAATCTAATAATGACTCATCATCAATCTCTTTCAGATATGAATCTATCTGATTTAGAAGGGAAGAACTTGTATCAGTATCTCAATTTCAATTCAAACATGGGTTTGGTCCATCCGGATGTAATTTAAAGTTGGGTACATACATAAATGACCAAAATAACACTATTAATAATGATATTATAAATTATACTTGTGATACTCACAATAAGACTGGTTCTACTTAAAAATTAAGTGTATCCGTTGTGATTAAAATGCAAGATCAATGGTGATTATAGCATTCTACATCGAACGCAATGATATATATATAGAGGAGTAGAGTTAAATCGAAAACCAATTTTAAAAATCAATGGTTCATCATGATATGATATGGACAATTTGAACAAAACATTAGTCGAGGGTAATGTTTCTAAATAGGAAAAAAAAAATCCACACTTTACAAATATAAAATTTTAGAATACAAAAATTATACTAAAAAGCGAGAACGCTATAGAGTTTAATTTGACACAAACATTTCTATTTTTTTATTTTTTGAAAATTTGTTTTTGCTAGCCTAAAGATAGTGACGTGGCAATACATTGATGACATGAAAATATGGAACGATAACCCGACAATATTGGAGATGGTGTTTTAGTTAAAGGAGATGTGTATATTTGGTAATATTTGATTACCCTGTTAATGATAAAACAAAATTTTCTTATTAAAATAATGAGTAATTTATTCTCTTTAATAATATTCATATCGTTATAGTTTTTCTAGAAAAAATGAGTTTTTTATTTATTTAAAGATTATACATGTGTACTCAAAAATGCGATCATCGATTTTAACACACATATTGTTGATCGAGCTAAGAAAATAATAGTGAATGTGGCAGAAAACGATGACATGGAATAATGACATGACGATAATGGAAGCGGCGTTTTAACTCTTTCACATATATGAGAGTGAGTCCCTTACTTTAAGTAAATAATGGGTTCTTTTATAGCTCTCACTCTCATGTTTGTAAGAGAACATGATGAATCATGTTTGACCAAACATGAGAGGATCTTAACCCTTTGCTAAATGGGGTTGTGTATTATTTAACGCCGGCAACTCGGGTTGTGTTCGGATTATCGGGTTCGTGTTGTTCATTTTCCTGTCATTTTTGGGCAACCAATTTTCAACCCATTTATTTTTGTTTCCGGTTCTGGTCGTGCCACTTTTACGTGCCAGTTTCGGATTGGCGCTTTCGGTGCCCATCTGCGTGTTGACACTGTCTATCTTTATTTGTTTTAAATTCTCATTTTTTAGTGTTTTTATAATTCTATTAATATTTTAAAATAGTTGAATCACCCTGTCAAGAATTAAAAAACATGGGATTGTGGAACTGAAGTCAAGAACATGAGAGCTAAACAGCAGGGGACAATGATCCAAACGACTGCAAGGGAGGATTATAACAGATGAGCCTCATGAATGAATTCATTAAACTTCATTCTGAAAACCACTTATAAGTTACTATCTAATTTCCCATTTAGCAGATTCAACAGATTATCCTATAAGGGAGGTGATCCTTACACAAAAAAAAGCGGTCATACATAACAATTTTATGCATCATTAACTTATATCATGTGTAGTAACTGTTTGTACCTTGTTATGTATGGCTAAAAATTATTGTGTACGAATCAGCTCCGATCCCATAAACACCTTTTTTCTTAACACCTCTTGTGAGGCATAATAAATATTTATAAATACACATGCATTATCAGGTCCAACCTACTCACACCAAACTCATAAATAACCTTCTCCTTTAATCGACCTAATTTTAGAGAATAAAGAAATATCCCAAATAGAAAGAATTTCACCCGACCTCATAATAGCAATCCCACTCGAATACTGAGATTTATATAATCCCACGTAAACGGGCTATGTAAAAGGTAAGACATAGACAATCATACCTCTTTTTAAAGATAGAGAGATTGTTTCCGAAACACGCCTCAAATAGAGAAAAAAGAAAAGGAAAAAAATACATAATAATAATACAAATATCGAAAAGAATAACAAAATAATAATGATAATGATAATAATATATAAATACAAACATAAGTAATTAAATATGTACATATATATTATAAATTGAAGAGATTGTTTGGTTTTTATATTTTTTTCTTTTAGTAATTTACATAGTTGTTAATTATATTTTATTTATTTATTATTTAGTTTCTTAAATTTATCTGCGAAACCACCAAATTGTACTTCACTATTTTACAGGTTAATTACACTCTGATCCAGAAGATAATTCATAACCAGATCATATGCTCCGCTGGAATTATTTTTATAGACTCAGTTTGATTTTCCTTTATGCTAATTATATATTCCTTATTGCCTATTTCTTTTTCTTCTTTTTTACAACAGAAAACGCGCACACTTTAACCTATTTCTAAATCTTTTGTTCATAACGAGACTAGAACCTATGACCATAGGTTATGAGGAACACCTTTCCAACACATTGGTACAGCTAGACTACAAGTCCTTCGGTCATTATCGCCTATTTCTACCGGAACTTTTGTTAATCCATTATTGAGTTGAGAATAAGTAATCCAGCATCCCTACTCTTCCAATAGCTATAATATTCCTATTATGTTGTTTTGGGCCTTTTGCTACATTAGCAAATGACCTCCCTTCTATGACCAAAAACTCACTCCAATCACACCTTTCCTTTCCAATCCTGATGAAGAACTGTTTTGATTGAATTTCACTACATTTACCAGCCAACTGTTTCCAAGTCCTTCTTCGAACTTGATGGGCTTATTTGGTTTTTTCCGATTATTCGGTTTATATTATAGTAACCAGAACCAATCCGAAATGTATAATAATTAGTTGGTTTTGGTCCAATCTAATTTAAAAACTAAAAATATCCGAGTAGTCTGATCCAAAATTTTTGGTTGGATAATTCGGTTTTATGAGAATATTGAACACCCCTATAATTTAGTAGGCCTACATAACATTACTAATAACATTAACTCCAAAGAGATATCACATGAATACATTCTGCAATAACAAGAAGTAAAGAGATAGATTCTGCATAAACAATATAAATTAAGTGTATCATAAATAAATTCTGCAAATAATAAATTATGCATAATGCTGAAATTGTTATGCACTGATACGGTCATACCAAAACATACACACCGGATTCTCATTCTCAGGTACTTTATTACACCATTACAGTCTGTCACGTTGATTACTTTCTCTATCATACTGTCCATGACACAACCCTGATTTTTACTTTGTTATACGTCACAACACCACACTCACTCATCAACTTCTTTTATACACATAAAAGCAAAAATAATTTTTTTTCATTTTTCAGCGTAAGAGAGGTCAAGCCAGAGTCATCATGCCGTTATGCTTCTTTCACTTCTCGATCAAGTTGGGAATCCCCCCCCCCCCCCCCCCCCCGGCGATATGCCCTCTCTAAGTTTTGAATCACACAGATTTATTCAAGAATACGGACAACATACCAAAAAGACCTTTCTAGCCTAACAAATAATTCTCGTAAATAAATTATTAGTTTACGTAAAACACGAAATAAAAATGCATTATTCTGATATCGACAAGTAATTTGTCCTTAGCATGAAACATCAATATCATGACACAAATGCAACCATATTCTTGCTACAATTTCATAGGATCACAACATCTCAAATCTAAAAACATGTAACAACAACTTTACTACCATAAAAGCGTTGGGTACTTTAGGTTATGAAGTGTTACTTGACGAATTGATAGTTGTACAATACAAGTATTTAAAATAATAAAGATTGTTATGATTAATAATTGTGACATTGTGGTCCAAAACTAACATAAATGGATGGAGGAATAATGAAGAGAGCCCATCTAAGGGTCATAACAAAAGAAGATGCAAAGAAGAAAATGGGGTCACTCATGAAAGTCACATGAAACAGGGTGATTATTTGCCAACCACATGACATAAAGAAGATAGGAATGAGTTGCAAGTTTTGGCTTCTAAAGCCCCACCATTCTAATCATCTACCTTAATTGTTTTAAGGGACACAAGGGTTGATGACCTACTTCTTGCATTCCTCTCCTTCAAGGAGTGAGTGATTTTCAAGGTGTATAAATCCATTTGTTTACCTTCTTTGGTATAAAACTTATGGTAAAAACATAAATAAAAGAATAAGAACTATATGAACAGATCATCTACATGCATAAAGTCAGTAAATTCATGAAGTTCACGATTTTGTATCTCATATGTGCGTATAAAACAAATACATATGCATAGAAATTCATATAATGAGGGAACCTATCATGACCGTTCATCTTGTTTTAACTATTGACCACTATAAAAATGATTTTTTTAAAAAAAAGACATAAAAGTAATTTTATATTAGCTTTATTCACCAAGCCATTTGTTTGACGACACCAAACCTTCACGTCTCCATTATTTGACAGACACAAATAGAGTAGAAAGACACGGAGAGAGTAGAATCGCACAGTTAATTGTTGTGCACTATTAACCTTCCACCACCATCAAACTCCTTCATTAGACCTTTATGCCACCGCAATCAATGACGGACGCCTCCATCGCCACCGCCTTCAATCTACATTACAACATGTAGGGCTGTCGATCACATAGAGTCCAAAAGGCACCCACAAAAGATGTCCTTGACGGCTCCTACCTTCGCTTTCAATCGTGACTATTGCTTACAAGATCAAAGTAATTTCACATGTGAATTGGAATTTAGTAACAAATATACATGTAGTTTCATTGTTAATCATAGTAATGCCAAATGTTAATTAAAGGTATTTTACATGTGAAGTAAAAAGATCGAGATAAATGTAATATTCGACCATTTCATATGTGAACACATACCGATCATACCCTTAAACGTGAAAAGCTTTGGTTTAATCTTATGTGTACTAGTAAATTTGTGAACATATAAAAACTTTAGTTTAGTCGTATATGCAAGAGTCAATTGCATAAGTCGTCATTAAAGTTTTCAAATATAAAGGTTTGATCTTTTAAAAATCAAAAGTATAAAAGAAGTCCCTTTTCCCATTTTTGTTGCAAAATCGGTCATTTACTCTAACAGGAGTTAAAGTTGACTGTTAGTCAAAGGATATTTTGGTCCTTTGCTTTGTTATCCTTGTTACCAAACAAAAATTCTTCTCAATATTTATATTTAAACAATAAAAATACAAAAAAAAACCAAACACCCTTCCCCTTTGATTCACCCAACAGTCTACCACCACTGCCTATCACCACCCACCACCGCCGAAAATCACATTCGGTCATCATCTCCGGCATCCATTAAACCACCCCCACCACTAATTCAGAACACCTTCGATGAACCTACCTACACTCTGGGTAGATCTTGGCGAGGATGGATACAAATCTTGTCGGAGATGAAGGACACACAGTAGCAGAAATCAAACAGCTCAACCAAATCAACAAATCAAACAAAGTAATTAAACAATAAACAATAGCAGAAAGTTTGATAGATATCAAACAAATTATCGAACCAAATAGGGAGGGTTATGAGATCAAACTAGAACAAGCAATTAAACCCTAATCGATGGAAACAATCAAACCACCACCACCCCTATACATATCAACATACACTGAAAACTCCTTCAAGATTAATGATTGAAACAAAATAAACTCACACCACCGCCATTGCAATTACTGTTGACACACAAACATACTTGTAATCCCCACCGTCGTCACTTCAGTCATGGGAGAGGCGATGACAAAATGAGAAGAAAAGGAGACATGGAGGGAGACAACAATGACTAGATTATTGTGGTGAGGTAATCGATCATGGACGGCCAAATAGGAGGCGGTGACCTGATAAGGGGCGGCAACGCATCAAAGAGAAAGAGGAGTTAGGTCAAACGCAGGGGAAAAAGGGGGTGTTTGGGGTTATATAATTTGTTTTTTATTCGGTGTTGAGGATAACAAGACAAATGACCAGAATTTTCTTTGACAACGGTCAAAATTAACTTCAATTAGGGTAAATGACTGATCTAGCAACGAAAAATGGGAAAAAGGACCATTTTTGTACTTTCTGTATTGAAAGCACCAAATCTGCATATTTGGGAAACCTTAGGACGACTTACATAATTAACTCTATATGCAATTTGAAAGAGGCTTAAAGTTGTGAAATAGATATAATGTTTCATAGTGTTTCATTACACTACTTGAAGTGCTTTTACATATACCAATTGAATTTTAGAAAAAACGTGTCATTATGCACTTATCTTAACTTCCAACTTATTCAGTAGGTAAACGGAAATAGGGCGATCATTCGATCCACTTTTTGCTTCATTCTTGATCATTTTACCTAATTCTTTTATATTGATTCTTGTAGTTAATCTTTTTACTTTTTAAAAGACATCAAGTTTAAGAATTTATATCAATTGTAAGCGAACATATCGCTAATTAAAGTCAGGTATATCCTAAACCGAACCATTTAGAACCCTCTTACAGTATTTTGATGGTTCGACTCATTTTAAACTTGTTTTTAGTTGTTATTTTTGCATTAGTTTATTAAAAACCGGATTACTTTCGATAGACTCAATAATTATTACTTTTCATCAAGTATTTATGAAAAATTTCGAGTCCAAAGTCTCCATTTCATAAGTGGTAGAGATAATGAAGATGAAATGTCAACGGAAAAGAAGATGACATGCAATAGCAAGTTAAAATCTACAAAATGGGCATAATAGCATAGTTTTTGTAAGTTTAATGAACATGTGTGTAAAAAAGTGTACTATCATAATAGAATATTGGGGAAACATGATAACTATTTGAGTATTTGACAACTTCAACTCTAAGTAAAAAAGTTAAAATAATACCCACATAAATTTTACGTAATAATTTACATGTAAAAATTAAAAAATAAACCCATTTAAATAAAATCATCCAAATATAAATGTGTTGTGTAATTGAAGAGGAAAAAAACTTTTGTGTAGTTTTTTTTATAAATATTTTCGATCATTTTAAAGATATTTTTATTATAAAACTTTGGTGAAGTTATATTATGTTTAAAAATAAATAAAGATTAACGGAGGAAAGCTTGGCTGTAGAGTCCGCGAACTTTGAGTCTCCTATTTTATCCGATGTTGATAAACAAACTACCTTTTTACTCTAAACGCCGTGCGGAGTACTTTAAGTATGGTCTCGGTATGCTAATTTGGCCATTTGATACCGACGAGAACACCACTCCTCACATTAAACATACCTAAGTAAAGTATGCTTTTTAGCACTTTAATGCTTAAGGAGAGAAGAGAGAGATGGTTAACTTATATAACAGGTAAAGCATAAAGCATGAGGTTAGAATACTTTTCATATTCTAAAGGTTGTGAATAAATGAATAATAGTAAAATATATGTGATTTTAATTATGACAATATGGTTATTTTTTCGCATGTTATAGTTACAACCTACTTTTATAAAAATTTAAATCATGAGAAAAAGAAGCATACAAATTATAACCATGCTAAAAAAGAAGCATGTTGTCATTTTTAAACAATTAAATCACATGTTTTCTCTGTTATCCACATCTCGTTGTAATTATAATCCTTCAAAGTTCAAAATTCTATAAAAAAATTATTTCATACGAAACCATAGATTTTTCTTATCAAATGACCAAGATTTGTTCTTACATTCTTTAATTTATTTATGTATACAAAAAATATTTTTCATTTCACCAACTCATTCACGATGAACAACCATTTTGTTTCTAATTTATTTTGTTTTTTATTTAAATCTTAAAAGAGAGAAAAATAGTGGAGAGAAATAGATTGAAAAAGAAAAAAAATTGGTTTATATTTACGCCCTTTAGAATTAAAAAATAAAAAATATGATTAATGCATTTCATTAGATCAAATACTAATAAAAGACTACTATTGCTTCCAACACCTTTTATAAAATGAATGTTTTTCGCATAAACCCTCCACACACACACATATATATATATATATAATTTTATATAAATTTCGGTCGGCATAGAAAAGTAAATTATGACAACTTTAGGAATGATACAAAATTTAATTACGATAAATTTTTAGTATATATAATAAACATAGACAAGAACAAAAATTTTGAATCTGTGTGATATTTACTTATTTATGCAGTCTAAGATTCAATATATTTATTCATAAATTAATATACTGAATAAGAAATTTAAATTAAAAAAATAATTCGACACAAATTAAACTGGTTTAAAGTAAAAGTTGTATTTTATAACCATTTAAAATTAAGATGGGGTTTCAATTTTAACAAAATAAATAATGTTTTAATTATAAATATAGAAAAGGTTAGGATTACTCAACTCATTCCATATAAAAATCGCTCAAATAATTTATTTAATGATAAAGATAGTGATTATAATAATATAATAATGAGATTTCAAGGAGTCATAAAGCGAACATGAAGGCAGCTCATAGCCTTGGAGAGATATTACTAAATCAACGAGACGGCTTTTGACCAATCTCATAACACGTCATCTTTTCACCATCACAATTCCCTATTGACCACCCTCAATACTATGACACACTTGATACAACGCACCCAAAAAAGGTAAATAAATACCTCACCGAATCAATGTTTTAAAATCCGATTTTTAGTTGGCTCCGTCTCCTTATCGGATCACAAGTTAACTGGTTCGACTGACGGATTAGCTCGGTTTTTATATTTTTTAAATTTATATATATGTGTGTATGTGTATATATAAAAAGTAGAGAAAACATTGTCTATAATAATAAAAAAAATAAATCTACAGTATCATCAATCTAAATACATTAATCAAGTTTAACATAACATATAATACAAAAAAAAGAAAAAAGAAATTCAAACATCAAATAACAATTTTCATAGATTCATAATCAATCCAAATTAAAGATTTTGAGATATTCAAAAGTTAAGGATTTAAGATTAAAAAAACTTTTAAAATATATATATATACACTAAACCGGGTCAATATAGACCTGTTTGACTAGTTCAACAATTAACCCAGCCAGATCACTCTAGGCCATAAATTACCACGCTCTATGTTGACCCGGTCTAGTCACCGGGTCACGTGTCGATACGGGTCTTAAAACATTACCCCATGTACCAAAGGTAATGATTTATGTACAATGTTATTTTAATTATGTGGATGAAAATAATATGTAGCAAAATTATTGAGACAAAAAAGTTATAGCTATTGTTTATGACAATTAAATGTAATTAAGTGTTTATTTTTATACAATTCACTTCCATATAATAAAGGAAAGTATTATCTATAATTATAGATTCTAGCTCTGAATAAAATAATATGTCCCTATTTTATAAAATTAATATAATTTCCTTAACGACATATATCCTTTCCATTTTCCTTGTTAAATAACATTTATTTATTGAAGAGAACTTTTATATATCTTCTATCTTTTAATAATATAAATAAAAGACTAACTTTAATAAAATTTATTAAAAAATTTTAGTCATTAAATTTAGATAAAAGTTTTAATTATCAAATGTTAACCATCTATTTTGAAAAAAATTAAAACCAATTTTGATGTTAAAATTAATCAAAATTATTAGAAATAGTTATATATATGTCCTTAAATTATAAAATATCGTATTTCTCTACCTTAATTTACAAATATCATATTTACCCTTTATAATATGTCAAAATATCATATTTAATCAAATTCTTAATTTTATTATTCTAAAATATTATATAATAATTAAAAAAGAATTATTTATAACCAATAAACACTTAACTTTATTGCCTCTAATTGGAATAATAATCGATAACCTATAAAAGGAATACACCCATTTCTCTTTGTATCATAATATCATATTTCTACCCTTCCCTTGGTATCGACGTTTATAGCGTTGGTTTAAATGTTGACACGCGTCTATCGTCATTTATTTTTTTAAGTTCTCATTACATTCGTATTTTATAATTATTTAATATGTTTTCATGAATGCTACTCTAGATGAGATGAGGAAAAAGTAAGACAAATCGAAGAGATTATATATACAAGGAGAAATTAAATTGATGAGACAGAATGTAAATTATATATTCACGTGTAGTCATAATAATTTTGTATTAAGTTTTGAATATGTTTAAGGGGAAACCACATCTACCTGCACCTATTGATTATTGTCTTCATCATTGCCTAGAAAATTCCCCCAACAATTAAAAATATATATATATATATATATATATATATATATATATATATATATAACATTACACAGCGACGTGTCCAGGCTTATATTGTAACATCCACGATCTAAATTCATGGTCTAGACCAATAAGATAATAACTTTGAAATTAATGTAAAATTATAATAAAAATTATTAGTAGTCGATAACTTTAAACTTATAAAATAAATACTTTAACTTTTATTCATTTTTTCATGTGGGACGTATCATTACATATATTTAGTTGGATTCAATTTAGTTAATGAAAAAGGTAAGGTAGATGATCTGTACATAACAAATTTTTGTCATATATAACAATTAGTTGTTATCTATAGACCATCATACCCTTAAATATGTGGATGCGTATAAAAGATAGTTTGATTCTAGAAGCATAAAAGTCACAATTATTGTATGTGGTAAAAACTTGTTGTATACGAACAAACCTAACACTTTCAATACGGATTGGGTGGTTAATACCGAAAAATCTAATATATGTTCAAAACAGTTATTATGGTTTTTGTAATAGTTTTCGACGAATATATCTTTCAATATGAATAAAAGACTAATTAAAAAAAATTATTAGTTGATTTGGACCCTTCATTTAATAAAAGATCCAATCTTAATCATTCATTCATTTAATTGTAAGAAATCAATTTTGACTTTTTTAGAGTCAAACTATTATTTAATATTAGCCATTTGTTCATGCTAAAAAAATAATTGAAATACTACTCCATTATCATCTACAAATATGTAAGATTTATCTTATTAGATAAACACCTACGATTTAAAAATTATTTATCTGTCTTTTAGATAACTATAACATCTTTTTAATTTAACAAAATCATTATAGATCTCTACAATATCTAATCTCTAAATATAATTAAAAACTAATTTGGATCATCTTTATTAGACAATTTTCTTCATTCGTTTTAGTAAAATTAAATCTCAATCATCCATTTAAATTGAAAATTCAATTTGATTTCAACTTTTAAGAGTCAAAGTTCTTTAAATTAAATCAAATTTTGTTAGAGATAATTTCATATATACCTTCTTAATTTGTCCACTCTAATTTATAAATATTATATTTACTATTTATAACATTCAAAATATCATATTTTTCTAAATTCTTAGTTTTATCATTTTAAAATATTTTATAACCAATTTAAATTATTTTTTATTATTACCAGTAAATTATTGACTTTATTATTTCTAATTGTAAAAAATAATAATCGATAACTTGTATAAGAAATAGATTCACGTTGCTTCGTATCATAATACCACGTTCTGCTCCTTACGTCTGCCCTCCTTCTCACGTCAATGCTTCCACTTATTGTTTTGGCGTTGACTCCGTCTGTCATAATTTTTTAAACTCTAATTTATTTCACGTTTCTAAAATTATTTAATACTTTTTAAAACTAAACCGTGTGTCACACGGGTATTTAATCTAGTATCTATACTATAAGAATACTTTATGAATGTATTTTTGCTAGTATCATCTATGACATCCTTCTAAATATATGACACAATATAATTACTGATAAATTAATCACTCTTTTTGTTTAGGTAAAAATATTATATCGGGCCAACTTTTTTTAGAAGGTCGTATATTAATTTTAGACAACCATCTCCTATAATTTTTTTTAAAAAAAAATATTAAGTTCCATTGACCATACAAACAAACATTACTATGTAATTAAATTTTTTTTAGAACAATATAATTAAATTTCATAAAGCGTCCATTGTATGCAAAGAACTTTTTACTATGTCGGACTTTTTGCTACCATTATATACAATAAACTTGTTATAATTGTCATTATATACGACTTGCATACATTGAAAGAATTATGAAATTTGATTGTATTGTTTTTTTAAATAAATAAAGTTGGTTATAAACAATAATAACTATAACAAAAATTATTGTATTTTGATACAATTTACCCTATTTTAATCATGGAATTATAGTCGACTACACACAATCATTCTTGGGTTGTAGTTTTTACGAGTTCAGTCTCTCGACCTGATCTTTTTACAATATTGATCTATCAATCACTTGAAATAACTAAAATAGCTTATACTATTTATTTATTATATTTTTATTATAAAATACAAATACATTTGACGAACGTTCTTATTATGAGTACTTTCTCACTCATATTATACACACTCTCCAACTCTCTGTGTCACTCATCTCATTGTTTTTGTTAATCCACTTTATCATCATCTAGGTTTGAATTTTCATTTTAAGACTTTAGGTTTGCATTCTTTAATTAGTTTTTTGATATTGGGATTTTTATATCATGATTATTTTCTTTCTAGGTTTTTGATATAGTTGGGTACATGGAGTTGATTTTCTAATTTGTGTTGGTGGTTATTTTCTTATATATTGGTGAATATGGTTAAGAAATAAGCATTGAAAATGAAGGGTTGGTGAGGATTGAAGATGAACAATGGTGGTGGTGGTGGTGGTTTAATGGTAGCTAGTAGTGGTGGGCTGGTGGCTGTCTATATGAACTTCAAGATATGTAATCTACATCCATATATCCTATCCTACTAGAAGTAAATGTCTTTCATGAAATGTCAAAAATACATTTAACCAAAATTTTCTTCTCCAAATATCATGCTTGCAAATTGCCTTATCAATTGTAACATGACAATTAATTGTGGGTGTTTTTATTAGGGAATGCAATGCTTATGATGTTAGTTTTAGATTAGGTACTACAATAATAATGTTTGTAGAGGGGGTATATATAAACTTGGCTTCTTAAAACTAATTGAACACATATTACTTTTAATATTATTTTATTGATATTGAATACAAAATGACAAGTGAAATGACGCAAAAGTTCTTAACATTATAAAAGATGACTGCTAGTTTTATTCTAACACACATGCTAGCCTATTCAATAACTACTAATGTCAATGATGTCCAACATATGAATAAGTTTTAAGATTAATTTCTCTACAATCTTGCTAAGTTTTCTAGTCGAGAGGAGTGACCCTCAACAATGGAAGTTGAGGCATTGAGCCTTGACTTTGTAGAGGAGAATAAATATTGACTTTGTAGGATATGTTACATCAAAGTATAAGATTAATACTTTTTTTGAACAAGTACAAGATTAATAAAAGACAAAACATGTTTTAAAAAACACAAACATGGTTTATTTTAATAAAAGTACTATTAAAGTGAAAATGTGATTTTCACTTTATATTACTTTAATATATTATACCATACCCTTGTCTTTGTAGCTTGAATCTTCTTCATTGAATGATAGAATTTTGCATTTAATGTTTTCATCATCTTGGTTATCCAAACATTTAGTTGTCGACCACAATTAATTAAAGTCAATATCTTCGGGATCTTCTTTCTTCTTTAGTTTGATTCACTTCTATTAGATTCAAACTTCGTCCACTAAGTTTTACTTTGCAAGACTTTAGTGTGTTGAAACTTTATAAGTAGAAGACCTAAAGCTGTAATGAATTACACATGTTAGCCTTGACAAATAAACTATTATATCAGAAAGTATAGAGACACTTGACTTATTAGATGAGGGCACTACTAAGTAAATGTACACAACTAATACTTACTCTGTTAAGCAAAAGACTACTCAGCTAAGTCTGCTTAACTAATTAGAAACCTCCTAATCAAATAGTCAGAATTGTTCGATTAGTTGAGTAGACAAAATGCTCAGCTAAGGCTTAGCCGAACTTAATTTTGGTCACTTACTTGACCACGCCATAACCTGTAAGACTAATTTACACATTACAAGACTAATAAGTCCCGACTTTGTTAAATTGGGTTTTGATCGGCTAAGTAGAAAAAATGCTCAACTAAGGCTTAGCTGACTTATTTTGGTCATTCACTTAAGTGCATAACTTATAAGACTAATTTATAGAATACATGTCTAATCTTAGCAACACATGTTAAGATAATTTATAGTCTAATTTAAGATTATGATCATGAAATCTTATATATTTCAGTAAGATGGGTTTCAAAGCAATTAGGAATTGATGGTAAGTTAATTTAGTTAGTGTTTATTCTTTTCACCTCCTTTGTCAAAATGGTTATGTGTTTTATACCTAAATTATGTGAAAATTGTCACTTCTTATGAGAACCCAAATGATGATGTTTGAAATTTGTAGGTTTCAATGGCATTTTTAGGAAGCGGATTCACAATTTGGTTTCATTTGACGAAGACTCTTCTTATCCTACCATTTTTGAAAGGCATATGATTTAGTTTCACTTTGGTGGTCGTTTTCTCATTCAGTGGTTTTGTCATCCTTTCTACTTACAGTTTTGAGGCTTTAACCTAGAAAAAAATCAAGACTTTTGTAAGGGAGTAAGGGTCATTGCCCTCTTTTGTTCAAGCTTTAGGTTTTGTCATGGTTCTAAAAAGCCCGTCTTGGTTTCGTCATGGCTTCGTCAAGGCTTGAGGCTTGATCATGCCGACACAACATGGTCCAAAGCTTGGGCGTAAGGTTTAGCGTAGGCTAAGGTCCAGCTTGACATGCATTTACCTGTTATAAGCCGTGTTTTTTAGGCATGTTAGAGGTATTGAGTCACATGAGCCGAATATATATATAGTTATTCAGTTATAAGGATGGTTGGATATAACGAAAAAAGAAAAAGATTGATAAACTACGTTTTAAACCGATAATTAATTGTTTTTTATATTTGTTTGTATAATTTTATTTTATAGGGCAAATTGCATGAAAATACAAAAAAACTTTGTATTAATTATCATTGTATACAACCAACTTTATTTTTTTAAAAACAATACAATCAACTTTTATAATCCTCCCATTGTATACAAGTTGTTGTATACTATGGAAATTATGAAAAAGTTTATTGTATATAATGGTAGCTAAAGAGTAGATACAGAAAAAAGTTATTTGTATACAATGAATTTTTTTTAAAAGTTAGTTGTATTATTTTTAAGAATTTAAAGTTAGTTGTATACAATGACAATTAAGACAAAGTTAATTGTATTTTCATGCATTTTGCCCTATTTTATATACATAATAATTATTTATATATAAAATTGTCGTCTTAATTAACGCCCTGTGAAATGTCATAACCTCGCCAAAGCTTCCAAGACTTGAGGCTTGACCCTGCCACCACACCACACCTTACGTTATTTAGAACATTAGGTTTTGTTTTTAATTCTTAATTATTGGTATAGATGAGAGGTCCATGAATGTACTTATAAGCTAGTTAAAAATCAACCTAACTAAATCTTGATAGATAGAAAACACAATAACGCCCTTATTCATATGAATTGAAGCTTTAAGTTAGTTAAACGATATATAATTAATCATTAATTTAAAGTTTTAAAATCAGTTAAAACATTAATCAATATTCTAGGCTTAAATAAATATTAAAGAAAACTAAATAAATAAATAAGATAAAAGTATTTTGATCTTTCTGGAAAAACCAATAATATAAAAAAAAACGAATAAAAAAGGTAGAACTAGAAAAATATTACAAACAAACAACACAAACTAAACATATAATCAACTTAAAACTAAAATAGTAATTTGTTTTTTTATTTGTTATGTTTTCCAACTAAACCAGATAAAATCACTGACTTTTTTTAGAGTATACATAACTTCCAAAATTATTGGATACACACGTACATGAACTTAGTTCTTAGAAAAATTAGCTTTTAATTAAATTAAATATGTTTCCATATATATATATATATATATTCAAATAATAACTTTTGAACAAAGTTTTATATTGAAAAGGTCTCTTTAATTAAATTAGTATATACTTATACATCAAAGATCAAAGAATGAATAATATATTTATAATTAATTAATAACCTCGCTAGATGATGATTTTTCCTGATCCTTTAAGCATTACTTTATAATAGTTTAATTGTCTTGAAATAATAACTAATTTAAACTACTTTTTAGTCTGTTTCGTTTTGAGCACCGTGGTTTAATTATGATACATAATAAGAATAATTAAAAGACGTAACATTATTAATATAACTATATTCAAATTATAGTTATTCTTCATGTAAACTAGTCACAATCGTATGAATGAAAAGCCTATGGCATACAAAGGGGTTGTGGGGTAGGATGTTGAAGTCATCATTTGGGACTAGGGATGATAAATAAATCGAAACTGATAAAAAAAAAAATCAAAAACTGATATAAATAGGGTGGGGACGAGGATGATAAATGGGGATGGGAAAAACCCGATTAATTATTTTAAATGGGAACGGGGACTGGGACGGGAACGGGTTTGATGATCCCGACCCTGATTACCCGATACCGATATGTTTGTACTCGATAATGTTGTATAATTTAGTATAGTGAAATGTTCAATATAGTCCATATTTAATTCATAATCCCGAGGGACTAATTTTAGCCCCTGGATCAACGGCATTAATGATCTAGATTGCATTTTAAAATTTTAGACGGAGTGGCGTTTTCGTAATTCACATGTGATGCTTTTACAAATCACATGTGATTGTATACTAAATCACATGTGATTGTATACTGAATTTTAGGACTATGTTTTTTTATATGGACTATATTGAACACAACTCATTTAGTATAATCGTTTTCTAAAACTCGTGATAAAATCTTAATAGTAACGACCCCGTGGTAAAAAATTATAGTTTTACTTTAACGGGTATCTTCGTGATGAAAATTACCCATTTTCTTAAACGGGGACGGGGGACCAATCCCCACCCAGAACCCGCCCCGTTGTCATTCCTACTTGTACTGTCATTGCAATTTGCAAAGGTTGGCTCAAGACATGTATCTCTCTTTCTTCCTTTTTTTAATAAAAATTCGGGTATTAAGTAAGTCTCAGAAATTAATATGATAAAATATAACTACTACAGTGTCATATGGTTGAAAAAAAACTTACATAACAACGTGGTGGCTACGTTAAATTGATAATCCTCGTGCCATTCTAAAAATATATGTTAGAGCATTTAATGTGTAAAAATTCTTAAAACATGAAAGTTTTATCATTATTCACACTGTCATATCGTGTAAAATCAGCTTATTCATCTTGAAAAACGTTCTCCTAAAATCCACTGTGTTTCGTAATTTCTTATAATTTTCAAGAGAACTATCATTTTATTACTTAATAAATAAATATATTTAAAAATCAATATTTACTTTTAAAAGATAGACTTGTAGTTTGGGAAGGGGCTTGTAGACATTTCTGCATGTCCTTCACTGGCTTTTTGTCCTCTTTGGATCGCATTGCCAGTGGTCTTAGTACTTAAAATGTTTTTAGGCTTTCAATGTTACTAATTAATATATATATATATATATATATATATATATATATATATATATATATATATATATATATATAGAGGAGAGTTCATGCGAAAAGTATTTTATTTGCGAAAAGTACGAGAAGCAATCCTGACCTCTTATTTGAATTTGATCTAATTGATTAGATTAATCTTATTTATCATTTTTTAATTCAAAAGGGTACAATAGTAAACAACAAAATTTTCTCTCTTTAATCTATTTCTCTCTCTTATTTTTCTCTTTACTTCAATTTTTAAACAAAATAAATTAGAAAATAATTTAATAGTAATTAATAAATTTATGGTGTTCAACGATGATCAACACCTAAAAAATTACGAGTTTTAAATTATTAAATGTTATGTATATTACTTTGTTCAATAGTAAACTCTTGTTTTATATTGTTTCAGTAGTCTTTTTTTTTTCAAATTAATTCTTTTTTTCTGTTTTGATTTTTTATACTTATTTTTAAGATCCTCTTTTACTCTTTGTAAGAAATAGTGGGTATTCATTAATAGACTACAATGACCCATAATCAAAATTAAAATTCATGAATGTTCAATAATAAACAAAATTATAAACACAGCTAATAAAAAAATCAACTCATGAAGGTTCAAATAAATAGAATAACTATGTTCAATAACAGAACAACCATGTTCAATAATAAACAAATCCCTGTACATACCTAAATAAAATTTGTTCAATGATAAACAACTACAAAATAAACTTTATAAACAACATATAAATTTGTTTAAGATAAACACTGTATAAAAAAAACTTTATAAACAACTTATAAATTTGTTCAATGATAAAAAATATCTAAAAGAGGATTTGCTTAGAAAAAATTCAAATTATAGAAAAAAAACATAAATACAGAAATAAAAAGACATAACTTTAAATAAAAAAATAAACCCAAATTGAGAGGAGGCGGTGTTTGGTGATGGTTCGCCGGAGGTAGCGGTTTAACGGTGTGCTCAAGAATGATAAAACCCCTATGGTGTTCAACAGTGGTGATCTCCGATGATCTTCGATGGTGAAGGCAGGGGTAGGCGACGTAGATCTGTGGATGAGCACCGGCGACAGCGGTAGACGGTGTGTTCAATGGTGGTAGCAGCTAGGGTGACATGGATCTGTGGATGGTGAAGACGGTGGTAGACGGGTCAGCATGGATCTGTGGATGAGCACTAGCGACGGCGGCGTTAGGCGGAGGTGAAGATCAAGGGTTTTGTGGCGGTGCTTCATGGAGGCGGCGGTAGTGGGGCGGTTGTGGTTGTCGTTAGTTGAATAGTTGCGACGAGATCGTGTTCTTCGTTGTGACCGCTGCCGGCGACGGCGGCCGGCGATGGCGGCGAATATGAGGCAGATGGAAGCTGTTTAGGGTTGAGAGAAATGTGTTTAGGGTTTAGAGTGAGGTATGGAACGTGGGTGAGAGTGAGGAGGAGAGAGATATAGATGACTTTTTATATTCTTTAAAAAGGAAATGGTATTTGAATTAAATTGGAGATTTGTTTTAGGTGTAAAAGACAATTATGTCCTTTTCTTTTTTATTTAAATTTCCTTGATTTTAAAACTAATTACAAAAATGCCATAACTAATCTTAACCATTAATTAAATGATCTAATGGTCTACAAAACTTCTCGCACTTTTCGCAAATAAGGAGCTTTTCGCATGAACCTTTCTCTCTCTCTCTCTATATATATATAAATATATATATATATATAGGGGAAGGTTCATTTGAGAACCGTTTTTATTGCGAGAACCAATCTTAGCTGTTCATTTTGGATAATGGAATTCATGGATGAAGAGCGTGGGGGGATTGGGTGTGGCATGGTGCATGTAAGGAATTCATGGGTGGGCAATCCAATTGAAGAATGGGGAATTGGACGGTTAAGATTGGTTCTCGCAATAAGAATGGTTCTCGAATGAACCTTTCACTATATATATATATATATATATATATAGGGATGAGATCAAATAAAAAGAAAATTAAAGTAAAAAGTGTAAAAATGATGATTATTTGATCATTTTTCGGTATATATATCAACTGATAATCGTTAGTTCATCATCTTTATTGATTAAAACTAGTTATTCATCAATTTCTTTTTGATTTCAAATACAGATTTTGAAAATAAAATTTTGGAATAATTTGTTGATGAACAAAATGCTTTCATCTAAAAAGTGATGAATATGTTGGATTCATCAAAAAGAAATTGATGAAGAACTAGTTTTAATCAATAAAGATGATGAACTAACGATTATCAGTTGATATATATACCGAAAAATGATCAAATAATCATCCATTTTACTCTTTTTACTTTAATTTTCTTTTTATATGATCTCTACCCTATATATATATATATATATATATATATATATATAGGCAAAAGTTCAAACGAGAACTGTTTTTCGTACGAGAACCGCGAGAACCAATCTTATAGAAAAACAATTCTCGTACGAAAAACAACTCATTAATATATATATATTTCTTTAATCTGGACCATCCATCTTTTTGATCAACAGCTATAATTAGTTCTCGCAGTTCTCATACAAAAAACAGTTCTCGTTTGAACAGTCCCCTATATATATATATATATATATATATATATATATATATATATATATATTGATTTTATTCATGCCAATTATAAGAAAAAAGTATGTTGAATTACAAATAACTAACTCCTAAATAGTAGTTAACTTTTCTAATAAAATACATGTTTTTGGTCTTAATAATTCCAGGCCAACATATTTTATTGGTCAGAATTTATATCCATAAAAATAAATAAATATTAGCCTAATAAGTGGTTTTCGAAAAAATTATAGGTATGTTAATTTACAAAAAATTTAAAGCTTCTTAGAAAGTCAGAATTTTTTTGTTATTTATGTCACTATATAATATATATCATTATACACTTTTTCAACACATATTATTCACTACTAATACTAACTCAAACATAAATAACAAATAAAAATCCAGCTTTACAACAAAGAGCTAATTACGTATTTGTTCATAGTTTATAAAAACTAGATTAGATATACGTTTGTTTGATACACTGTTTGATATTTAAAAAGTGATAAATATTAAATATTGATAAAAACATATTAAATAATTATAAAACACAAAATAAATGAAAATTTTAAAAAAATGGTGACAGACGGCATCAACGGCCAGATCAACGGTGGAAGTGTCGACGAGAGGTTGAGGATAGACGTATCGCAAAAACGTGATATAATGATACCAAGATATTTGATTGTATTTTTTATACAAACCATTAATCATTATTGTTACAATTAAGGCAATACGGTCAAGTCTATATTGGTTATAATAAAAGAAATAAAAATAATTATAAAAATTTTAAAATGATAAAATTAAAATTTTGGTTAAATATGATATTCTGAAATGTTATATAAGTTAAATTGCAAATTAAGGTAGACAAATGAGTAAATTGCAAGAAAATACAATGGACTTTGTCTGAGTTACCATTGTATAGAATTAATTTTTTTTCTTTAAGACAATACAATCAAATTTTATAAATTTTCATTGCATGCAAATAATTTTTTTATATGTCTGGGTTTTCATTACCATTGTATACAATGAAATTTGTCATAATTCTCATTTTATACAATACAATAGTAACCAAGACAAAATTTGGTGCTGTTTGTTTGCTGCTTAATAAAACCATTCAGCGCTAAATGCTCCAGCGTATTTGATTGCTGCCTTTAAATGAAGACCGTGTTGAATGAAACAGAAGAACACTACTGAATCATTCTATCTTAAAGTACATTCTCAATCAATAGACATCAAGTATTTTACCATAATACTTCTTTTTTCACATGTTGCCTTGTTAAAAAATAATATCTTATAATCTTATAATATAATATATCACTATTAAGGTTACAAATGGTAATTTGCATAATTTAGATTGTTCATTCAAATTTTTATCAAACAACATTTTACATTCAGGAGCAGATTCATTCAAAGTCTTTGAATTATTCAGACCACAAAATCATTCAGTACTTAATCATTATGTTTTAATAAACAACCCCTTAATTGTATTTTCGTATAATTCATCCCGTACAAATATAATATTTTAAGATTTAATAAAGAAATATATGAAGTTAATTTAGTAATTTTGCCGAAATTTACCGTTTATAAATTAGGATTAGAGGATCTCTATCTAAGATATTACGGAGTAATTAATAATATAAAATTATAAATTAGGTTCTTAGCGTGTGTACTCAACCGTTTATAAGCTGGTAACCGTATAAAAAAAAGGAAAAAACGGCAATGAATAATAATAAATAAATAAATAAAAAATAAAAAGACAACACGATGCAGAGCTTTTTGGTCGTGGGAAGTCTCATGCTAAAAAGCAAAGCCGCACAACTTTTTCCTCATCTCGCCATAATTATTTCCTTCGGACCCCAAAGGGTTCGATTCTCTGCTACGCTCGTCTGTCAATTCTACTCTCTCTCTCTCTCTCCCCCCCTCTCTCTCTCAACAAATTCTTCAAATGAATGATGATGATTATCATTACAAGTTTCAATCTCTGCTTCGGATCTGAAGGAATTTCTGGATATTGCTGATGCTTGATTTACTTACTTGATCATGGAAACAATAACGGTAATTGGTAATTCTGCCAAATACTTTTTGATAGTTGTTCATTTTCTTCGCAATGATCACATCAGATTAATGATTGTTTCTGGATTTTGATTTGATCACATGAATGATGTAGTGATGATTGATTTCAACTGTTCTGTATTCGATATATACTTTTTCTGCGGTTATTTTACAATCTGATTGATTAATCAAGTCTTTTCTGATAATATAGTAAAGGAATTGGAATGAATTGTGTGAATGTTGAGTTTAAGTGTTTGATCTTTATCCACTTCGTGCTGGAATCTGATGTTGGTGATCATTTAATCCTTCCATATGTTTAATTACGACCTCAACAATTTTGGTGATCATTGGTTATATCGTTTTCTATAATTGCGTAACTGCTTCTCAAAAGTCGATCTAAAAAGGAAATTTCATCAATAAGCATGAAATAGGTGATGATTAATCAAAAAACGAAGTCGCTATAGTTGGGGGAACAAACTTTACACAGCTAATTACTTGGTCTAAATTTCATTTGGAGACTTCTGTTTCATGTATAATGCAAGTGGTTTGTAATTCCATTTTACTGAATAAAGTTATCTCAGAAACTGTAAATCAACAGCATTCTGATCATGATTTTTACAAGGTATGATGTAATAAAATTATTTAATGATGTTGAATGAGCATTTGTCATTTCCTTATACTAAAATGCCATATTGGTAAAAGGTTTAACTATCGATTGAAAGCGGATTATATATCACATGTAACTGAATGGGCCAGGCTGTGCTTAATTATAGTTCACTTTAGTTGCTAATAAATTTTTTTGTACGAAAAGCAATGCATAGAGAGAGAGGTTCATAAAATCCAATTAGACCCAGATTTTCCTATTTATGTGTATTTATAATTAATTATATATGCAAATACATCGATTTTTGAAGGTCAAAGAATTCTAAAATTTCAGGGTTTCAGTCTTTTAGTCCTTTTCTTGACCTAAAAATCTGCACATCACATGTGAGATCATCTTGCTTATAGGAATGTATATTGGATGAATAAATGCTTCTTGACTTTGTTATAAGCCTATTCTGTGTTCATATGGGCTATGGCCATATCATGTCTGCTCTTATCTTCCACATAGATATCCTTTAATTGTCTTCCCATGGTACATAATAAAAGTTTCCAGAAGGGTCAATCTCACAGCCTGTCAATGGCCTTTACAAATTTGATGTTTGCCCAATTTTTTATGTTTCTTACTTTGTTTTTTCAAGGTCCAAAATAATGAATTATTCATATTTGTGGTTTTACAGGTTGTGAAATGAACTTTTCCATTTATCATTTATTTGCAGCAACTTTTCTGGTACTGGCAGAGTAAGCCACAAGTGAAGCATTTAGCACATTCAGTTTCTTGGTTGTGACAATACATGTATGGGAGGATTCTTCCACCTAGTAGACCTAAAGCAAGGAAGGATGGCTAGGAAAATTGGAACACAAAAGAGAAATGTTGGTGGTAAGGGTTACTATTATTAACTAAAAAGTACATGTGCTATTATTATTATTATTAATATTAATTTTTATGATACTACCATCAATATTATTGTTGTTATTTTTATTGTTATTCTGCATTATCAATGGAAAGGAGTATATGTGGTTGTTGCAGTCCATTCGAATGCACTGATATTCATTTACTGAAGTTGATCGGTTTTCTTATACCGATCTCATCTGTATTCTGAAAGATATAAATGGTACAAATTATATTATAAAAAAGGAAACTAAACTAATTTTGATTCTCTGCAGGCTTAGAGGCTCCACGTAACAGTTTAGAGCTTCCCGTTGGAACCTACCCGAGCTATTACACCCCACAAGATGATGGTCTGGTATGATCATAATATACATTCTGTTATTAGTAACCTAAGTGGTTTTTGTGTCCATGTAAAGTAAACTAAATTATTTTTCAGCATAAATTTCAAGTGACACATGAATGGTCTGAGACGGGATGTTATACAACTGAGGCTCCAATGAAGAAGTTAATAAGTGAAGAGATGTCAAAAAAACCAAAGAGCAAAGCAAATGCACCAAGCATTGTGGCTCGTTTGATGGGTGTAGATGCAATGCCACAAGATACGAAACCGGTATCACATTGGGCTGAGAAGATAACCGAAATTACATCACATGATTTACCAAAAGATAAGTTAACCCGAAGTAGCTCTGTTGGCTCTGCACTTTCCCCTTCAAAATCTTTTAGGCAGATAAATGTGGACTCCTTTCACATATTTGAAGACAGTGATCTTGATGAATGGGGTGGTAGTATAACAACCAAAAAGCCCAAGCCTCGGGAGCATCCTCAAGAGGAGGAACTACAAAAGTTTAAGAAAGAATTCGAAGCATGGCAATCTGCAAGGTTTAAAGAATGTTCAAAGATCGTTGAACATGACTCCATCTCGACTGACCAGTGGATAGCTCAAGAGAGTCTCAACAAGGAAAAAATGGCTCGTTATGCAAACTCGTCAACAAAATTCGAAGATCTAAAAAAGTCCAGATCTTTAAATGCAGATGGAAACCGGTCGTTTCCTATGAGGAGGAAAACATTAAGTGAAGACTTTGATCAGGAAACTGCTGCACCAACTAGGATAGTGATCCTGAGGCCTGGTTTTGACAATATTAGTAATCCAGAAGAAGCATTTGCCAGCTCATCAGGGGCTTCTGAAGAGAGAAACAATATTGAAGATTTTCTTGAGGAAGTTAAAGAACGGTTGAAATTTGAGTTACTACAGGGGAAAACTTTCAAAAGCGGATTAGTAAGAGGAGGTGGAATCGAGACGCCATTCAGCGAGAGGCCATCTGATCCAAAACAAATAGCTAAACGTATAGCAAAACAGGTCAGAGAAAGCGTAACAAAAGACTTCGGAACAAATTTGCTTCGTTCTGAATCAACAAGATCTTATCGAGGTGAATATCAGTGCAGTGGAACAAATTCTCCCGAGTTCATCAGCAGAGATACCAGACGTCTTTTATCAGAAAGGCTAAGAAATGTTTTAAAGAGAGAATCACACAATGTTGAAAACAGCTCAAACAACAAGATAACTAATTACAACAGCGATTCAAAAGACGAAACCGATATTCAAAGCAAATCGTTTAGATGTGGGCCTGATGATATGATTCTCCAACGTGATTTGTCTCCTATCAATCTCGTAAGATCATTGTCGGCTCCAGTATCAGGAACATCATTTGGAAAGCTTCTTCTAGAAGATCGACATGTTGTAACCGGGGCTCACATACGAAGGAAGCATGAAGCTAATGAAAGGTTAACAATGAAGGTGAAAAAACAAAGGAAAGATAAGTTTAACTTGAAGGAAAGAGTGTCAAGTTTGAAGTACAGTTTAACTCTCAGGGCAAGGCTGTTTGGGAGAAAGATACATTCAGCTTCTGAGTTCCGTGACAATGATCGTAGTTTCGTGAAAGATATCATGAATGGACCAACAGTTATGATGAATATTGCTGACAGACCAGTAAGAAAACAATTCCTCTGTTTCTTTCTCAATTTCCAAGATTTATGCATTTATCATTTGTTTGTTAACAAATTTATGAATCTTCATTCTAGGAGAATGCAACTGAGGTTCCACCTAGCCCAGCATCTGTGTGCAGTAGCATCCATGAAGACTTCTATAGGGCTGCATATTGTGCGAGCCCAACAACACCAGGTGCACCTACATCAGATGACAATGATCTTCCTCAAGCTTTTAGAGACATCAGCTCTAATCTAAGTGGTAAGAGAGTCCAACATTGTTTTCTGTCTAATATCAGTCTCTTCAAGAAACATGACTTCATGGGTTTCGGACCATTTGTTCTGGCTAGTAATTTGTGTATGTCAAAACGGGTCGGGTTGGTTTGACCTAAAGCACTTCTTTCCCAAAATATAGAAGTTTTCTAATTGAAACAAATAATCGGCGTGCCCAAACATGATTACACAAATTATGTTACTTCAATAATATGTACAATTTTTAAAAATAATGATTTTAGATGTTTTATACTTCAAAAATGTACTTTTGAGAACTTTTGACCCATTCGAATGTTCGGCTTGAGCTAATTTCTTGATCTTACATGGATAATGCAAACCCAAATTGTTCGAGTCATAAGTAAATGCTTTGGAATTGTCACCTCTTGTTTTCAAATTTAATATTAGAATTAGCTTAACTATGTAACATCTAACCTTTTGAAATTTTTATGAAGGTAACCAACATCTAAAGATTATCTTTTACAAACTTTGTGGTAAAAAAGAGTTTTATCTATTTACTTATTTTTAAACATGACAGAGCTGAGGAAGCAACTGCATCAACTTGAGACTGGGCGATCAGAGGAGACTGTAATTGAAGAACCACCACCCTTTGAGTCTGACATGGTAGAACCTGCAGACGAAGACGAAGCTTTCATACAAGATTTGCTAATTGCTTCGGGTTTATGCAATAATTCATTTGATAAATCTCTATCCAAATTTGACACCTTTGCAAAACCAATAAGCAGCAGGGTGTTTGAGCAAGTAGAGGACTCATATAAAAACAAGAACCAGAACCAGAACCAGAACCATAAATCCATAGATCACAAAATATTATTTGATTTGGTAAATGAGGTACTTTCAAAAGTACTAGCTCCTCCTATGCACATATCCAAGCTCAGTAAAGGGACGCTCGCGAGACTGCCACATGGCTATACGTTATTGGATAAAGTATGGAGTATGTTACGCTTGTATTTACACCCGCCCATAGACAAGTCGTTCTATTTCTTTGATACGATGGTGGCTAGAGATTTGCAGTCAACGCCATGGTCAGAATTGGTGAACGAGGATATTGATTCTCTAGCGAAAGAGATCGAGTGTTCGATCATGAGAGATCTTGTGGAAGAAACTGTGAAGTATACGAGTGACAATTACACAATCTTAAAACTGTAAAAACTAAAAAGCAAAACCACCATGAAATGAGTAGTTGTGTATATATTGAGTGTGAATGAAGTGAGTGAGAGTAGATGGAATAGATGAGGTTGAGTGTGGGCATCTTTTTGTGCTGCTTAATTAGGAAAAGGTAGTATTGTAGGAGCATATCTATTTGGGCTGTTTTTGAGTGTTCTTTTTCTCCTTTCTTTCTTTTTTGGTGTATTGCACGCATGCCAAATTATTTGTTAATCTAGATTTTAAGTTAAAACCACAAAAATTATATATCACCCACCTGTGTTCGATCAACTAATGATATCAATTATTTCGATTTCAAACTTCTTTCTCACTTCCGAGTTCCGACTATTCGACCACCTTGTCATCACAAACTTTATGTTTTGCCATCATCGACTTGCCGGTGACCGGCTGTCGTCGCCATTTGCCACTTAATCAACTTTTGAAGTTTCAAGGAAACTAGTTTCGAGTTCCGATTGCCATTGAAATCGATCGAAACGGTTTGTTGTGACTTTGAGAAGTTTTGATTCTTATCATCTTAATCTGATTCCTATATTCATGAATCTGAAATTCTGAATATCTTATCCGTTATCCATTTGGACCATTCATGAATTTGTTTTTTTTGTTTGAAAAGCAAGCGTCCATGAATCTGAAATTCTGAATATCTGATTCTTTCGGTTGTGTTTGTTATAGTGGAATGGGGAAGAGAAAGAAACTATAATTCTATTCCCTTATTAAAAGATATTTGTTAGCCATGTAGGAATTAAATGAGTTATTACGTATGTAATGTGATTTCCTCTGTTTTAAGGATTTTCATTCTTTGGAGGATGAGTGTTTTTTCCTCATTCAGGTAATGGAATGAATTGCTACAATTTAATATTTTTTGATAAACTTTTTTATTAAAAGTTATTTTATTTCACTATGTCTACTTGTCTATATAAAACATCGTATAATAATGAATCGTTTTATAACGATGAAACAATCAAACATATATATGAATGGTTAAAAAAACTTATTTGCAACATTGCTGAAGTTGTATATTAAGGTTTGGATTACATGGATGTATCATGTTATCCTAATACACACCTTTGCTGCCACTGTAGTTGAATAGTATTTCAATTATTAAATAAATGTTTTTATGTACTTTCTTGTTGTATATTGAAATTTTACAATATTGATACTACAATCTACGGATGTTTCAGTAATGAATCAATTATACAGCTAGAGGTGATTATCAGTCATCCAGTTCACTACTACTGTTGCACTAAGATCGTTTTCAGAAAAATTAATGATTTATCATACATAACAATATGTATACATTTATATGTTTTATTATCTCTTTTTTTTTGTTTATATGTGTATACAGCTTTACTCGTGTGATGCCGCAATGTACGTATAACATATCGTCCAATTGAGTTATTTGTTATCTCATGTAATGTTGTACAAAACAATGTATGTTCCTCACTTTGTAACCGAATGAGTTAACGGTCATGATTTACAAAGTTCAGAAAAATTGATTGTTCTACATTCTAATTGAATTAACATATCAATGACTTAATTTGTTATTAACAGTAGAGTTTGAAAATCAAATAATTTAAGATATTGTAAGATATGTTGTATTATTTAACTTAAAATTTAGTTTTAAAATAATTTAAATGTATTATAGAGTAGTAGAGACAATTAATTAACTGAGAGATTTTTGTTACGTTTAGTAAACCTTGTTATACACAAATTATATGTAGACAAGTGAACTACATACGTGCTATTTGGATATGATGACTCTTTTGAAACGCAAGCAGTTCATAGGATGAAAGTCTTTCTACACTATATATAAATGCTAGGCATATCAACATTATAACACTTTTAGATAGGATGCAACATCAATAGATGGGCATTTTTAACTAACACTCAAATACTATTTAGTGCTATTTACTAAATAACATTAATTAGTGAGCTTGGTAAAATAATACTTTCATCATGCATATAATATAATTAATGCATGTTAGGTTTTTTGGTTGATTGGTATTGGTGTAATTAAAGACATGCCAAACATTTTGTTGGTTTGAGATACTACAACAAACTTGTTCTAACGTTTTATTGCATACGATCGATATCACATTTAATAGTAGTTTAACAATCACTAACTTAACTTTAGCAATATTCTGTGGCCATATATGAAGTTCCCTTCACCTTTAAATCAAACTTTCATGAACTTTGTAAATTAAAACTTGTTGGGTTTATAGGACTCATCGTTCCCTCGAACCGGTCAAATCCGCGACTCTTAAACTCCTCGCTTCTATAGCAATGCAGGAGCATCCCACATTGGTGAGACAAGGGGGATTCTTCCTCCTTATAAGGAGAGGGAATCTTACTCCTAACATCTGACGCGTTTTAAAGCCGTAAGTGGTAACCCAAAGAGAACAATATCGTTGGATGGTTCCTTGGTTGCGATCCTAACAAAACTATCACTTATCTCCGACCCACGAACCCTCAAACCTAACTCCAGCAACCCTCAAACACAACTTCAACAACTTTGCCACACATAAACAATGGAAATCTCATCATCAGCCTCCCACCGATGTAGAACGTGACGTTGCATGTAATTTAACATTGGAATTAGTTTGTTGCATTTTAAAGAAAAAATGAAGTTGATTAAATACAATAATATTTTGAGCAAAATTCAATGTATTTTAACCTATTTTCTTGTGTTGAATTAGTATTTCCAGACATATTAACTAAAAGTGGTTTGTTAGATCTAGTTTATTGTGTTAATTATATTTTAGTAAAGCTTGTTTAATATTAAGGTGACGTTTGGTTTGTAGAATGTTTTCTAATGGAATTAGAATCTAGGAAGGAAATGGAATTTAGAAGGGTTTGTGGCTGGATCGAAGCCCTAATCGCCACTAGCGCCACCCCTAATCGACGTGTGAAGAAGAAGTGCTTGGGGCGGTGACATGTGAAGAATAAGGGTTTGTGGCCAGAGGTGAAGGAGCATCGAGACGACGATGAATTGGGAACGGCGACCTGTGAAGATGAAGGGTTTAGGGCGGCAACTTGTTAATTCAACGTTATCATGGTGGCAATTCGAGTTGGGAACAACGGCGACGACAACGTTTCTCACGTTGGGCCCATAGTGACGACGACGATTGTCCCAATGGCAATTCAAGTGGCTGGAATTTGTGAGCAACGGCGAGTTGGATGGTGAGTGAAAGAGATGAGGTTATGGTGATGAGTAGATTACTATGAAAGATGGAAGGAAAATGAATTATTAATTTATACCATATTCACTTATACCTAAATCGTTTGTAGGTTTTGTACAAATAATTTGGTAACACAAAAAACGCATTCAATCATGTTCCAACAAAAATCTATAAAATGTTCGAAATATATTTGTTGATGTTCAAAAAACAATATTACTAACCACTTTTAAATATACAAGTTCCTAACTTATAAAGTTGTTTTTATATCCTTTTTAATGGCACAAAGGAAGAGAAAGTACGTTAGGTTTAAGTTTCAAATGGAAAAAAATAAAAGGAATTATAGAAAAGCTATAAAAAAAGGTACCCTGGAGTCCTGAACTAGACACATATACAAGCTAAATGCTCGACATAGTTAACAAACTAAGTTAGAGATACACAAATCTTCTAATCATCTTCTTCTAATATAAATAAAAGTCTAATTAAGATACAATCTATTATGCGATCTTAATTACTCACTTAATAAAACAACTTAATTATACAATGTTGACCATTTATTTATTTAAAATTAGAGGAATCAATTTTGACTTATAATGGTTGAACTAACGCAAACTGTGGCTTACATTTGAATTTTATATTTCATTTTGAACGAAAACACAAATCATCGATAATGTTCATCAACATGTACATTTTTAATCAAACTTTGCTAACTTTAAAATTATGTCCATATCTATATCTTCATAATTTTAATATTAAATTTAAATTATAGAGTTGTGTTCAATAAAGTCCATTTAAAAAACATAGCCCTAAAATTTTAATATTCAATCACAGGTGATTCAGTATACAATCACGTATGATTTGTAAAAGCATTACATGTGAATTGTGAAAAATTACGAAAATGTTACTCCGTCCAAATTTTTAAAATTTAATCTGGATCATTGATGTCATTGATCCAAAGGCTAAAATTAGTCCCTTAAGACTATGAATTAATTATGGACTATATTGTAAATTCTTCTTAAATTATATTCTTAAAAAGTCAATTCCACAAGTGTGTGTATATATACGTAGATATCATATTTATATGACTATTATTTGTTACATAAGATAAATAGATAAGTATTCAATTTATATATATTAATATAAATATAATATTATATTAGTTACATAAATAGATATTACTTTTTACATGGGATTGCTTGTGTAATGCATTTATTATAATTATTCATAGTAAAAGATTATACAAATACTCTTATCAACTACACATAAGTAGGACTTAGTTATTATATATATATACACTAGTAGGTACCCGCGCAATACGACAGCGGCGAATAAAGAGGAGGTTGTGATGAGTTTTGTGCAGAATAATCACAAAGAGCTAATATGAGTTTGTGAAGATTCCTTGCGAGATGAAGATAATATGAGTTTGTGAATATTCTTTGCGAGAACCACTTTGAAATTAAGAATTAAATTGCTAACTCTGAGTTATTTGTCTTTCAGTTTGTTGAAAGAATTTTTGTCCCATTGTTGAATCATGAAGTTGCTAATTATATATATGTATGTATATGTGTGTATGTAATGTTTCATAGTTCCAATTATTATGTAATTGAGTTAGAATGCAATGTTTATAAATTTTAATTCTTTGAATCTTTCATTTGTTTGGTGTTTGTGAAATCTCCTAAACTTGATTTATTGAAAACAGAAATTTAGGTGATCTTATGAATCAAAAGTTAATATTAAAAATATATATTTAGACTTAATTCATTTATAAGTATGGTGATCCCATGAATCAAAAGTTAATATTAAAAATATATGGTTAGAAATAATTCAGTTATAAGTATTGGTTTAAATTCATTAATTGTCAGTTATGTTTTCAATATTTATTTGTTTAAATTCATTAATTGTGAACTTAAAGGAGGGGTAAAGAAGAGGTATAAAGGAGGGGTATTTTAGTAAATTTACTCTCTTAAAATTAAAAGT
Source organism: Dittrichia graveolens (assembly GCA_038502395.1). Taxonomy (NCBI): domain Eukaryota; kingdom Viridiplantae; phylum Streptophyta; class Magnoliopsida; order Asterales; family Asteraceae; genus Dittrichia; species Dittrichia graveolens. The sequence continues at coordinate 77,760,885 of JARJIL010000001.1, read as the reverse complement.
TTTTTAGATGGTAAATGCATTATATAGGAGTAAGATATATAACTATGATCGGATGATTTTTCCTTTCAACTTACTATTAAGCACAACATCCATTTAGTCATCTTAATCTAAGTCATTATACTTCATTATATACACATCTAAAATAATATAAACGTACTTCTTTTTAAAAAAAAGTTTTTGTATTGCACTCTCACGTGTGTTATTGATCTTCATCATTGTCATCATGGCAATAACCACAAAATTCTATAATATTTATAATTTTCTTTTATTATATGTTGTGTCATCGGTAAAAAAGGATTGAAAGTACTTATAATTGACAATAATGATATACGGACTTCAGAAACAATGAACGTTGCATATAAATATGTAATACAAAAATTTGTTTTCTTTGTATGATTTTTGTTTGTTACTATTTTACATCAAATACTTCTCATCCCGTGTAGTATGAATTTTCACTCTAAAATAAACATTGTTCTTCAATTACGTTATTATTTTGCATCAGTTATTCTCCTAACCCCTGTAGCACACAAGGGTCATCTATCTAGTTAATTTTATAATATATTTTCCAATATAGAAATATATGTATTTCTTATATATTTAGTTCGTAGGACTTTTCATTTTGTAGGGTTTGGCTCATGCTCTCTTCTTATTTATTTAGTTTTAGAGTTAATTACATAAATGGTTCTTGTACTTTAGTTTTAGTTTTTAATTTTAAAATTATGAAAATGGTTATCGTGATTGTCACTTTATTTTATTTTTGGTTTTTTATCTTAACTGTTATTAACTTTGACCGTTTTAGTCCAAAGATATTTTAGTCTTTTCTCACTTTATCTTTGTTACCGAACAACCTTTGCTAGTTATGATTGTTTTCAACATATTTTTTAATTTTTTTTTACGAAACACACCCTCTTACTCTCACCCTCTTTCTACCGTCTTACTCTCCTTGTCTCTCTCTACGTCTCTCACCATATATCATTCTCTCTCTAACTGCCGGACTGATTTCACGACTTCAAGAAGATTACCGATTGTTGACTTGAAAATCTGTACAAACGAGTACAGTTTGTTTTCTTATAAACCTGTATAAACACGAAAGGGTTCATAAAGGTGCGATTGGGGTTCGAACAATTTTGGTGTGATGAATGCGTTCTAGATTTTGTTGGATAAATGCATTTCAGATTCAAAATCACACAACCACCACCATGCTGAACCACCATCGCACGACCACCACCACAATTCCAGATTCGAGGACATCATCACCACACTGTCGTCTCTAAACCACCGGAGATTACACACATGTACGATCTAGGGCATAACAAGCTAGATCTATGAAATCTCTTGTTTCCTTTTTTGGCTCAGTTTTACCTCTCTCTCTTCCCCTTGATCTCTCTACAAACGCAAGCTATCAACATCACAGCCGCATGTTACAAAGTCAAAATTTAGGGGTTTCTACATTTTGATTGTATATGTTTTAGATTCTTTCATCTCTTAATAGACTATTTGATTTCAAAGGCTGGAAAAGTGTAGATTCATGTACATTCATCTATAGATTTGATTTTACTTGTACACTCATATGTATTATTGGTTTTTTGTATGTGTTTGATTTTTCTTGTACATTCATATGTCTATGTATTTGATTTTGCTTGTACATTCAATTTGATTTAAAGAATAATTACAATTTTAATTTTTTTTGTTGATTAAAAAACATTAAATATGATTAGAAGTAATTAAGAAGTTAAATAAGAATAAAGGGTAGGAGCATTTTTGGAACAAGGATAACAAATAAAATGACCAAAATGTCCTTACTTTAACGGGCAAAGTTAATAATAGTTAACATAAAGGACAAAAAGTGAAACAAAGTGACTATTTTCGTAATTTTTGTAGAATTGCGATTTTCGGATTTCACCATTTCTGCAAGGACTTCATGATTTCATTGTTTGTGGTTCTATTATCAAATTATCATAGAGTAGCAAGGCCACCTATTAATCTTATGTGATCATTTTATGTGAACCGGAACTTGAATATAATCATCTACCTTTCGGACCTCTTAATTTTTATATCAAATAAAATTCATTATAAAATATCTTAGGAGTGTTTGTTTTAGCTTATTAATGACTTGTTTTCATAAAAAATAAGTTTGAAAAATAAACCTTTAATACGCTAAAACAAACACCCTTAGTTTAAAGTTGGGTTTAGTATCTAAAAGTGTATCGAACTTGTCACTTTTTGCTATTGTATATACCCAACTTTCAAAACTACCATTCAGTGTATCGAAGTCTCAAAAACTAACGTTTAGTATATGGTAACTTGTGATAGCAGGTGAATGCTTATGTGGCATAGGTTAAAGCTTATGTGGCATAGGTTAAAGCTTATGTGGCACAATTTAATGCTTATGTGTCAATGATATGGCATTTTTTCTTTTATCAAGATAATACAAAATAAAGAAATGCTATTTTAATATTATTATCATTATCATATTCAACAAATAAAATCTCAAGCAAGTAATCGGTGATTCTTTATCTTCATAGTTAGGAGGTAACTGATTTGGGGCAATTGGGTTCAAAATAAAGAAATTTTTTTTTGATTTCATCTTCAACAATTAAAATCAACTATCGTGTCTTTATCTTCATCGTAACAACCACCGGGTTCAACCACCACCATCGATCTCCGGCAGCACCACCACCACCACTTCACCATCAACGTCTCGCAGCACCACTACCACCAGCGTTTAGGAATTTATTTTAGGGTTTTGCGTTTTGACGGTCAACAAACTGAAGACCTGTTTGAAGTTTCCATCGATCTGCTTGAGGGTTTGCGTTTAGGGTTTTCTTTTGGTTCATATTCATAGCTTGAGGTTTCCATCGATTTGTTCTTGTGATTTCGATCTACTAAGGTATGTTCTTAATTTCAAGCTTTGTTCTTATGATTCCAGATCTATGTTTGGTTTGACAGATCTGTTATTTTGTTCACGATTCCAGATCTGTGATTTCAGCTTCAAAAGGGTTCATAAGGTATGATTTGTTTCATCTTCAACAGGTTCTTCGATTTTCTGATTCTGTTCTTCATCTACGATAGCAAAGGAAGTTACCCAGATCTGTTGTGTGAATATGTGTTTCGATTGTTCATCTACGAAAGGAAACTCATAGATTGTTTTGTTTCATTTTGAGTTCACAAATGGGTTCACATATTTGGTGTTCTTCATGAGTTATGGGTTCGATTTTGAATTCCAGATCTGTTAATGCTCGATTTTAAGTTCATAATGTTTGATTTTAAATGTTTAAAAGAATGAAGATATTCTTTTGGGGTTGATTGGGTATGATGAAGATGTCCTTCCTGAAACTTGAAGATTCATATTAATGTTCTTCATATGTTTATCTATCTGATGTTTCATCTTTTTATTTTTTTAAATATTACTGACGTGGCAACTTAAATGTGATGTGGCATGAAAATTTTTTAAAAATAAATAAAATGACTGGTTACCTGAATAAGAGGTAACCCAATACACAAAATGGTAGTTTTAGGAAAGTTGAATACATTAAACGATAGTTTTAAAAGATGGATATACACAATAGTAAAAAGTGACAAGTTTAATACATTTTTAGATACTAAACCCTTTAAAGTTCTCTACAAGAATCCATAACACTTATAAATAAAAACAGAATACTCCATTCCACAAGAATTTCACTAGGCAAACCTAGTTTTCTACTCACAACTTCAAATTAAAATCCTCTAACTCTAAAATAATAATTAATAATAATAATAATAATAATAATAATAATAAACTTGTTATTTAGATTTTAGAATCTGATGGTATGTAAATTAAGAGTTCTCAACCTATCAATCTTATTTTGAAATAAATAAAATATCATAAAAGAATTTGCATCCCAAGTCGCATATCATATTCAACCTAACACTATTATCCATTCCATTGCATCTTCTACCCTTAATATGAAGAAATCTTCAAGCTTGTTGCATAACTCCCTCAAGAACAACCGCTAATCAAACACTCTCCATGATCGATATGTAAAAGAAGGCTAGCAGTACGTCTATATGATTGAAAAGCAAATGATATTCACAAATCAGGAAGCACACTGCCCGAATACCTGATTTGATTAGCCTTAATCACCACTGTCAATCCTTTGTAACCACGAGCAGCATACAATCGGCGTTCTGGAATTGGGGTTTGAAACCGATGAAACAGAGTTGAGAAACGAGAAGATTTAAAAAGACGAAATGTATGTCATGGCAATCGGTGAAGCAGAGGTCGACAAAAAGCTTTTAAAAGAGGGGGATCAAGGGAGAGATCACGGATAACACGACAATGAATGTGTCTTTTTTTTAATCCCGGTTGCAACCGCAGACCAACTTGAAGAGATCGATACAGGAGTCTGTATAGAAAGAGAGAGATGGGGATGGTGACACAGATAGCTCAAATGTCGACCGACAGGTGGAAGGACAAGCCGAGCATTAACACTATGTTCTAGAGTTGTTTTTTGAAACGAAAATGAGGGGAAGGAAAGAAACCAGTAATTTGATATGTTTTTAAGTTTTTTTAAGAAGCAGGGGAAGAAAGAGTCATTTAACTTAAAGTGATTCCTTTTAAAAGTGGGATGATAAGGAAGGAAAATGACTCCCCATTATTTCCTTTTCTCTTCTTTCAACTCAAGAATACAAATCAATTCTTCTTAATCTTTTTTCTTTCACTTTCCGTCTTTAAAAACTCAAAAACGAAATATGACCGTAACATTTACTTGGGTATGAGAATGTGAAAGGGCTGAATCTTTATTGCATCTAGGAAATTTGAACTACAAAAGTACAGACTCTATATAGTCTAATATTAGTTGGACTACTATTTTGGGCTAGCTATGATAATAATTCACTAATTCTTTTTCGTAATTTTGTTTTTAATTTTAAAACATGTCTTGATATAGTGAGTAGGAAAAATGGTTGAAGGATTTTGTAGAAGAATATAGAACCTCTATAATAAATATCAGGAAACTTTGAGGATATTGTCCTTATATTGTATTTCTCCCTATACGGTTTGCAAGAAATCAACTTGAGGATAGTCGAAAGATAACTTTCCAGGACAAATTCTTATATCTTTGTGTTTTTTTGTTATTCTGTATATAGACTCTCAGAAAACAGTTATTTTGATACCAAAATCAATTATACAACTATGATAAACGGGTACATACAGTTACAACATTTGGTTGTGCAACTACATAGCCAAGCAAACACTCAACCGAGCATTGACCATCCTAGCAAGTGCTCAGCTAAGTGAGACACATGCACAACTAAGCGAATCACATGCATAGCTAAGCAAATCACTTAGAAGAGCATTCAGTTTAGCGACATGATCACCTCAAAATTTAGTTGAGCATGCTAATAAGTTCTAACACATCAAGCTAGAAAATTCTCATACATACCAACTTTGTATTTCTGTTTAGGTTTCATGGTATTATCCCGAGTCCCGCACCAAGGCACCCTTAGACCCCACGAGGGCGCGCAACCCACTCCACCCTAGCAGCTTTTGGGTCTTGGATAGCTAATACTTTGAACATATATAGATTCTGCATCACCCTGACTCATTTTCAAATTTAGCTAAATCCTTACATTATACTAAAATATCTAACGTTCTTTCTTTCGTATTTATTTGCGTTATTAATTTATTTTCTTGCTCTATTCAATCTCTGTTTTTTTCTCAATCGAAACCATATTTCTACCGCCGCAATATCTCTTTGTTACTTTTAAGAAATTAACATGATTTTTTTTTTTTGTATAACAAAACTTACTTAGACGAGTAGATCACGTACAACACTAAAAAAGGGAAATATACATGAGAAAGAAGTGGGGCCAGGTCACCCGCTGTCAGCGGAAACATTCACGCCGACAACGTGGAAACATTCCTCCGGTACTTGCCGACCCTGTCACTTAATTAAGAATTCTATTTAATTAATTTAGTAAACAAATATAAATAAATAAATAATAAATCAAAGGTAAACTACTGAGTGTGTCTTGTTGCCTTTGTTTTTGTAGTTGTAGAAGTACGAGTCGGTGTATTTGACCCAATTTACTCTATTTTATAAGAAAATAATTAATAAACTAATTCAACCGCAACGTTTAATTGGAATTGTAAGTGTTTGTTACATTTGGTTTGTTTTTTAAAATAAGGTATTATTTTAAAGAAATGTTTGTTGGTACGTGGATATTTTTAATAAGCTTGTTTGTTTTTTTAAATAAACGTCTGCGTACCCGAAAACGTTTCTAATAAGCTTGTTTGTTTTTTCGTAAACATAAGACCTTATTTTGTTTTAATTTTACTTATTTTGAGAAGCTAAAAGCTACATTTTTTTCGCAGACCTTCTCAGACTTAAGATCTTTTAAACCACATCTTCTTCTAAAGACATGTAATAAGACATAAGACATTTATATATTCGAAAACAAACAACACCTTAATGTTTATTTGACTGTATTAATTTACTTTGAGGATTATAATTATTTAATTTCAGGTCATTAGTATTTTCAGTTTAAGTATAGGTATAATAGAAGAATGTTCAATATAGTTTTTAATTAATTTATAGCCCTAAGGAACTAATTTTAACCTTTTGATGAATAATACAAATGGTCCATATTAGATTTTAAAATTTTGGGCGGAGTGACATTTTTTTAATTTTTCGTAATTCACATGTGATGCTTTTATAAACCACATGTGATTGTATACTGAATCATCTATGATTGAATATTAAAATTCCAAGATTATGTTTTTTAATGGACTTTATTAAACACAACTCAGGTATAATAATATAATTGATAAGTTATTCCATGTTACAAGTTATCAATCAATGAACACCCTTAATTACCTACTTTCCCGACCAATTAGTAAATTGGTGACGCAATTCTAAGAGTGTGTTTGGTAGAGAGAAAAGAAAATGAGAGAAATGGAAATGGAAATAGGGGAGAAATGGAAATGGAGAGAAATAGAAATGTGTGAAGAATTGAAATTGATTTCCCTGTTGCGGCGTTAGCCGCCTCGCCGGATGTCAACGATGATGAGTAGAACGCCGGAAACACATCGCAACGGAACATCGACAATGATAAATAGACATAGGCTGCCATTTCTCTCCATTTCTCTACAAATTGAAGAGAAATGAAAATACAAAGGAATGAGAGAAATGGAAATGGGTGGAGAAACCATTTCTCCCAAACAAGAGAAACCAATTCTCCCTATTTCTTTTCTCTGTATCAAACACCCCCTAAATCCTAACCATACACCGCATATGGTTGGATACATTTGCTTGATGACATACCTAGATATATCTGGACCCGACCTCACTACGAATTCAAACGTAAATGACTAAGGGCGTTTGGTTTTGAAATTGGATGGAATTGGACGGAATTGGAATTGAACATTCCTAAATCTTGTTTGTGTTTGGTTCTCGGAATTTATGGAATGGAATTTGACTATTCCAATGAATTCCTTAAATCAAGTAATTGGGAATTCCTTCCCCAAATGGATGTAATTCTTCAAATTCATAATAAATCTCAAAACATAACTGTTGTCTTCTATCCCACCCTACCCCCGCCACCACCCCAACCCTACCCTACCTAACCCGACCCCCGACCCTACCTCATCTCACCCTACTATACTCTACTTACCCCACCCTACTCTACCCCACCCCCACCCCACTCTACTCTACACCATCCCACCACCACTGCCGCCGCCACCGCCACCCCCACCACCACTACTGTCGCCACCGCTACCACCACTGCCACCGCCACCGCCGCTGCCACTACCACCACTGTCACCGCCACCACTACCGTCACCACCACCACCGCCGCCGTCATCAACACCACTGATCCCCGCCGCCGACCATCGCTCACTGCCACCACCCACACCTTCTGCCGTCGCCACTGCCATCCATAGACTGTATGGTAGGGGTGGGTAGGGTAGGGTAGGGTGGGGTGGGGTAGGTGGCGGAGGGGGTAGGGGGTGGTGGGCGGTTGATTGTATAATTTATTTTGGTTTATACATATTGAATTAATTAATTTTTGGAGATTTCAATTCTGGTCTTTATTAACGAAACAAGATATAATTTTCACAAATTCAAATTCTTATGAATTTCAATTCCTTTGTCAAATTCCAATTCCTTCATATTCATTCCGCGAACCAAATGGACCCTAAGTTCCTATTTCTTTCGCAGAATTCGAAGGAATTAAATTCCATGTTGTATTGCGTTTGGTAAACTTATTTTTGAACGAAATCTCATTCTTTGGGATGTATTACATTCTCTCAAGTAATAAAAAGTACATTCCAGAGTTAGACTGGGTAGAATTTAAATCAATTCCTTCGAATTCTACAAAATAAACTGTACCTAAATGTTTATATCACACCTTGTCCGGTGATATGTTTCTCGAGCCTAAGGAGTGTACCTACATTTGGATGCCATCACATATAGATTTGACCACGTGATCGATAGCATGGTTTCATCTCTAAGATAAGAAAAATGAACATACCGACATATTTCATGCCATGTATATTATGGGATTAAAAATTTACTAACAATCCTACCTAACTTGGGGTTAATATGAAAGACATACAATTTTTTTTCTATTTCCATGTCCAACTTGACCAAACTTCATAATGGTAGTGTGTATATATATAGGAAACAGTTCAAACGAGAACTGTTTTTCGTATCAGAACTGCGAGAACTAATCATAGTCGTCCAATTCTCCATCTTTCAATTGGATTGCCCACACATGAATTCCTTACATGCACCATGCCACACTCAATCCCTCACGCTCTTCATCCATGAATTCCATTATCCAAAATGAGCGGCCAAGATTGGTTCTCGCAGTTCTCGTACGAAAAACAGTTCTTGTTTGAACTCTGCTCTATATATATAGGGGAAGGTTCATTTGAGAACCGTTTTTATTGCGAGAACCGCGAGAACCAATCTTAGCCGTTCATTTTGGATAATGGAATTGATGGATGAAGAGCGTGGGGGATTGAGTGTGGCAGGGTGCATGTAAGGTATTCATGGGTGAGCAATCCAATATAAGGAGGGAGAATTGGACGGCTAAGATTGGTTCTCGCAATAAAATCGGTTCTCAAATAAACTTTTTACTATATGTGTGTATATATATATATATATATATATATATATATATATATATATATATATATATATAGATTTAAATTGGTACAGATCGAGATGTGAACCATGCAAGTATGAAGCGACAAAATAAGCACAAAAGTCTTTGAAGACAAATGAAACATGCGGACAAAACCCCCCCATTGGCTTACATGATCCTTGTTTTTGCAGCCATGTTTGAGTTTGAGTTTAAGAAAAAGATGAAATGCAATGTAAATTAAATTCAACACGTACTTAATATGCATATATATGAAATCGTAGACTTCATAATTATAGATTATTCGATCATTTAATTCTAAAAACAATGTAATTCTTAGATTCAGAGAATCAGAGATGAACCCTAGCTACCTTAGGTTGAAGATGAAAGATAAAATATATTTTTTAAATAATATATTAGGTTTGGTAACATTATGCTTCTTATTTCATATATTTTTACTATAGTTATACTTTTTTTATTTGGTCAATAATGATTTAACCATCAAAATTTTAGTTTAGTTTCGGTTTAATCATTAAAGTTTTTTCAAACGGTTTTACATAAATATTGAATTTGTTATGATTCATTTCTCAATGTTACATCTTCTTTTTTATTTATACCTTAAAGTTCTCTTCCAACCGATTTAACCCTTAAATGTTTGTTAAAAATGGTTTAATATTTTAAGTTTTTGTTAAGTTTTTAACAAAACTAAAATGGATAATCAAGTTGAAAGAGTAAAATTGAAAATCATACAACACTTAAGTAATTAATTAGTTTTTTTTAACAAAACTTCAAGTTTTAAACCATTTGAAAAAAACTCTGAGATTTAGATCATAACAAATTCAAAACTTTATGGTAAAATCGTTTAGAAATTTTTTTAATGACTTTAATAATTAAACAATTATTAACTTTTATTTTATTTTATATATTTCTAAGTGGGTCGTGACTATTTACTTTCTTTAATTAAGATACTAACCATAATAATAAGATTTTTATTAGGTAAATATTTAAAAAAATATATTTTAATATGATCTCTGCATCAAACTTGTTAGAACCTAGAGGGGGGTGAATAGGTTATATGCCTACTTTTTGAAGTTTTTAACAATATTTCCAAGTAATTAAAGAGTTTAAGGAAGAAAGATATCACCAATGGAGTAGTTTGGACACAATGATTTATAGTGGTTCAAGCAAGGGTTAACAACCTTGCTCTACATCCACTCCTTGGTCTCACCCACCAAGAGTTGCTTCACTAACTTCTCTCTTTGAAGGTAGAGATAAACCTTTTACAACTTCTCTCTTTAGCTTACAAGAATTACACTTCACTCTTGCAAACAAGGCTAAGATAAACCTCACTTCACTCTAATTGGAAAGGCTAGAGTTGATCCTCACTTCTCTCTAATTCTATAGGCTAGAGATAATCCTCACTTCTCTCTAATTCTAAGGCTAGAGATGATCCTCACACTATTACAAATGTATAAGTAGGCAATGTAGTGTTTGAACTTTGAAGGCTTTCACTCTTGCTTCATTCTTGATCTTGAAAGATTGAATATTTATCAAAGAATATGAGCTCACAAGATTTTTATGTATTCTGTGTTTTTTCGGATTGCAAGAGGTTAGTAAAGCACAAGACTTGAGTTGCTTTAAATAAGGAAAAAGTTTGATGCTCAAAAAGTGTCCAGACGATCCACGGTCGATCCACGGTCGACCGTGGAATCGACCGTCACACTGCTGGAGATTTTTGAGCCTTGTGCATATAGACGTTGGGCTTTTACCAAAACCACACACAACCCATTTTTACTATAAAAATGTACTGAAAAGAAGCTTTAGAAAAGTTGGGTAAGTGCCATACTTCTTAAGTTTGAATTTAATCATGAAAATGGTAGTTTGGAAACCAAATGCACAAAGCATGTTGGAAGTTTACCTCTTTGAGAGATTCCTTTTGCTAAATATGGTTTTGGCTTATTTCAATATAAGATTGTGTTTAGTATTTGCCAAAATGGGAATTTATGTTTTGACTTCCAAGCTTGTGATTTTATAAAAAATTTCTCAATTTTTATAAAAGTTTTTATAAAAATTATTTTATAAAAACTTAAACTCATTTAATTATTTATTTTGTAAGCTCATAAACTTTGAACGTTTATTTGTAGGAATCTTCGACATCGGCTTCTACTTGAACTCGGATCTTGACGATTGGAGCTTGGCCATTTGATGAAGCTTGTTTTGTAGATTATAGATGAGAATATATTTGATTGAATATATATATGTATATGTGCACATATGTTAATATTAATACATACAATTATATAAACAAGTTGTACATTTTTATGTCAACAAAAGAGGATATATTTATAAGCATATTTTTCCCAACAAAACTGTTATCCCTTAATTATCTCAATTTGGTCTACGTAAACTTATTTGATACAGTCATATTAAGATTTATTATATTTTTACTAATTTGAATGTCACTAATTGCTCCTTTTAGCTTAGCATAAATTTTTATTTTTCACCCAAACATCAAACAAAAGAATGACACTTGTCACTCATGAACAATTTACTATTTTTTTTAGTTTCATTACATCTTTCTACTTAAATTAATTAAGTTAACAATATATCTTCAATAAACACTTATTCTAGGGTTCAGATATTGAAAATGTATCCGAGTTAGTATATTTTATTATTATGTATATTTAATTTTAAAAACTACTATTTAATGTATTAAAGTTTTGAAAGTTACTATTTAATATATCCCAAAATCTAGATAGAAAGTTATAGGCAATTTTGAGATTTTTAAATTATTTTTTATACCAAATAATTATTCTTATTCTTGCTATTATTTTTCTACATTACCCTTTGCTTTCCTATGGAATTGTATCCTTGTAGTTAGGTGATCTCAATCTTTGTGAACTTTTTTTATTTATAATATTCTATGCTTTAAAAAAAAGGATGAAGATGTGATGAATCCTAAAACAAGATGAAAACTCTAAATTTGAAACCTTATATCATATACAAAAAATATGGAAACCGTTCAAAATTGTATAAAGATGAATATGTTCAATCTACAAACAATCAAACTAAATCAAAATCGTTGAATCTAAAAACCATTCAAAATTGTTGAATATACAAACCCTTTGTTGCAGATCCTATGATAAAAAGTCGCAAGATTAACATGAATGTGAAGATGCCATTAATCGAAAAAAATCTGTTGAACCTAAAGCACCCACATGACCAAATCGCAAATTAATAAAAAAAATTCCAAACCTTTAAACTAAAATCGAATCCCAAACCTTGAAGAACACATAAACACAAATCATAAAGAACAAATGATCAAAAATCCCAATTTGGATATGAACCCTAAAAACCTTCATCTTCAAGACCCTAAATCGCATATTGTATGAATCTAGGTACATTACATGGATGTATGAACCCTAAATCGAAACTCTAAAACAAGATGGACATAGATGATGTTCAAAACTGAAGTCGATGAAAATGAATGAGATGAAATCAAACCTTGATGAAACTAAATTGCCTCTTTGAACCTTTGAAAACCGTAACTGAAATCAAAATCTCCTTTTAAAGTTGCTCTGGATATGATCAAAGTGTTTTTGTAATCGCTCTAGATGTGATCAAAAACTGAAATCACATTGTCAGAATTTGTTCATGAACCATAATCTCGCAATGGTAATCGAAAACCATCAATTGAAATGTTCAAATTTGTTCATGAATTGAAATCAAAATGTTCAGATTTGTTGAAGAGTTTGTTGTTGTTATTAGGGCAAAATGCATGAAAATACAATTAATTTTATCTTAATTATCATTGTATACAACTAACTTTAAATTTTTAAAAATAATACAACTAACTTTCAAAAAAATTTCATTGTATACAAACAATTTTTTTCTGTGTCTAGTCTTTAGCTACCATTGTATACAATAAACTTTTCCATAATTTTCATAGTATACAACAACTTGTATACAATGGAAAGATTAGAAAAAATGATTGTATTATTTAAAAAAAAATAAAGTTGGTTGTATACAATGATAATTAAGAAAAAGTTCATTGTATTTTCATGCAATTTACCCTTATTATTATTATTATTATTATTATTATTATTATTATTGTTAAAATAATGTTTAAGGTAACCTACATTCTATCATAGGTCATAAACTCATAATACATTAAATGATAGATTTTGAAATTTTGATTTAATTTTTAAAGTTAGATACTCACATTAATAAAAAATGATAATTTAAATATATTTGTAGAAACCAAACCCTTAATTCTATATGCAAACAAAGTTTTATGTATTACAAGTCATATTATGTTTTTAACTAATTTGTAAACAAAATATTTTGATATAATTCGTCTTCATTATTTGATCATGAAAATAAGTATTAGAATAATATTAATAATCGTAGATTTTTTCTAAAAAATATAACATACGAAATTACTTAAATTACTTATTTACTTATGTTTATACACATACTTTTTAGAATGTTGTTTTTCACTCATATATATCAAATCAATGGGCTATATGGATAATGAAGAAGGATGTATAGAATTACCCTACTTTTTATTTATAGTAATAAAAGTATGATTTGTGACTGTTCATGTAACATGGTTGTCAATATCTAGTTAATTACTTATGTATTATAATGTAATAATAATAATTATATAATAATTCAAAATCGAAAAAATAACGAGAGAAAATATCTCATTTTGTCCAATTGTTCTAGAAAAGTAGGAGTATATTTTTTGAAATTTTGTTTAATAAAGGAAAGTATAGGAAAATATCATTCCCTTACCAATATTTCTTTTTTTATAGTTAAAAATTACTGTAGCTACATTATTATTGAACCAACTAGAATCAGAAGTCAATTTAGGACAATAATTATTGGATTTAAAAGGTCAATACTTAAATATATCATTTTCCATTTATGTTATTTTATTTCCTTTTATCAATCACCTACTTATAGAAATAGAAAACTACATACATATTATAATTTATATAACTATTTTTGTTACAGAAGAGTTTTACCGTATTAAAATATAACAAATTTTTATCCTACGTAACGAATTTTATCTTATTTTTGTTATTATTAAAATAAATATACATAATCATCTCATTGTGTGTCATTTGTCTTATATAATAATAATTTATAAAAATTTCATTGTATACGATGATAAATTAAAGTGATACGTGAAAAAGTTGTTTATATACAATTAAAGAATTATTAAAGTTTTCTTATTTTTACTACAGTTCTCGGAATGTATGCTTAGCAAGGAAGGTTTTTCTATGGAACCTTATTGTGAAAATTTATATAAGGAGAAAATTCAATCAAGGGTAACGATGATAAAATGTTTTTTAAACTTGATTATTATTATTTGAAATAAACACGTAAAAAATTTATATAATAATAACTAAGTTTGAAACTATTTTATTAAGATTTAACTTGTAATTAATGATTAAGTTAAGATTAATAGTATTAGGCTAAAATACGCACATGCGACACATCGCCATTCACATCCGCAGTCCAATTATGTCTTTGTCTTTATTGTCCGCCATTTTCTTTTTCTTCACTTTTCCTCCTCCATACTTTAATTTTCAACTTCTACTCCACTGCAGCTGACTCTCTCTGTTCTAGTCATTTGTCATTTTCCAGACCCAAATCACTCACAATTCGATCATGCTACTCAAATCCCACAACTGAAGAAAATTCCCAAATCATAATTGGAATTCTCATGGAGCAAGATGAAGGGAATAATAACAATAATAATAACACTGCAGCAGGGATGTTTGTCAAAGTAATGACTGATGAACAAATGGAAGTTCTTCGCAAACAAATCGCGATTTATGCTACCATTTGCGAACAGCTTGTTGATTTGCACAAATCGCTTACTTCCCATCACGATCTTGCAGGTTTCTCCCTGTTTCTTTCTCTGTCTTGTGTGAACACCTCTTCGTTTTCCATTTTCTTTGACTTTTTTCACTTGAATTTTTATTAGTCTCGTGGGTTTTCGTGGAGGCTAGGGTATTTGGATCGTCTGCAATTTCTATTTTATTTTAATCCTCTTGTTGCAGTAGTTATTGCTTGTTTGTTTGTCAGATTTATTTTATAGTTTTTAATTACTGATGCCTTCAATTTTGGTTAGAAATGTATTGGATGCTTGTTTGACTGTTTGGATTTTGCTTGTTTGATGATGCATCAGAGACTGCTTCCCTAAAGATGGTAGTCAACTTTGTTTGATCAATTTATGCAATGATTGTGGTTCATTTTGGTGCAAGTATAGTGGGCTTTGTAGTTTGCAGGTTACCTTTGATTCTTTGAACCTCTCCATCCTGGCACCTTGATGATCTTTTTATATTAATTAGATTAGAAAAAAGTATCATTTGAGACATTGTACTTGGGCACTTAATTATTTATATATTTATTAATATATTTTTAGCTATTTTCTGCAATTTACTAGTGTTCTTTTAACAAGTATATATTGGTTGTTCATAGATACCAAGGTTCCAAATGCTTTAAGGTTTTATCTGTCAGTTAAAACAAGATACTAGGGAAGCTTATAAAGCTTAATCTCCTGCCAAATGCCAATTTTCCTTCTCTAAACAGAGGAAAAAAGGGAATCTTTGGGTGGTTCCAAGATTTTAACCAAAAAAGTGTGAGCTTTTTTATGAATGAATGGAAAGTTTTCTTACAAGTTGAAAATGAAATTCCTGGTTTACTAGTTCATCATAACTACTATGTCATTGATGGATTTTGAACTGTAAGTTTTAATGATTTTCTGTTTGTAGAATCATTCAAGCTGAATCGCGTTTGTTAGATGGAAGAATTTGCGAAAATTTTCTTTTTAAAACAAAATAAGTTTGGAGATGTAATTATGTCTTATACATAATTCTCTTCCCAGCGTTATGTATATCGTTCTGCAGTTAACCTTGCTGTCGTCTAAATGTATATGTCAAGGGGCAAAAGTTCAAACGAGAACTGTTTTTCGTACGAGAACCGCGAGAACCAATGTTAGCCGTCCAATTCCCCCTCCTTCAATTGGATTGCCCATCCATGAATTCCTTACATGCATCTTGCCACACTCAACCCCCCACGCTCTTCATCCATGAATTCCATTATCCAAAATGAACGGCCAAGATTGGTTCTTGCAGTTCTCGTACGAAAAACAGTTCTCGTTTGAACCCTCCCCTATGTCAAGGTATCACTTTCATGTTTCATGTAAAATGTATAATGAGTCAAATGCACATCTCTTTTAGGACCAGTCAAAAGGGTTGGAGCCTTTAACGAAAACAACCCGATTTGTCCTTCTCCCTCGGTTCTTTTGTTAGTAATCTAGAGAAAATGATTAAAGAAAAAGGAAAGCTAAATTATATTTTGGTTTTTTTCTTTTTTATTTTGTACAAACATTTCAGTTAAGCTTTGATAAGTTGATAAAATCTGTCAATAATGATATCTTGATCATGTTCTTGCAGGAGTTAGACTAGGGAACTTATACAGCGACCCGCTGGTGACATCTGGCGGACATAAATTTTCTGGTCGACAACGGTGGACCCCAACACCAGTTCAGCTTCAAATTCTTGAGAGGCTTTTTGAGCAAGGAAATGGGACCCCAAGCAAACAGAAAATAAAAGAAATCACATCTGAATTGTCACAACATGGCCAGATTTCTGAAACAAATGTCTATAACTGGTTCCAAAATAGGCGAGCCCGATCTAAGAGAAAGCAGCAAGTTTCTGCACCTAACAATAATAACGGTGAATCTGAAGTGGAAACCGAAGTTGAGTCACCCAAGCCACAGCAGAATAATTCAGCATCAACGGCTGATGATAACATGTGTTTTCAGAATCCAAATGTAAGCTCCAGCGTGGATCAACGGGCCAAGAAAGTGGAGCCCGTTTTTCCCTCTGATACTAGCTCAAAGCCTGCTGCTAGTTCGGGCCAGATGTCATATTATGGAAGTATGTTAGCAAATCCAAGTAAGTACCAAATCACAAGGCACATTTACTGAACTAATATCATCAGCATTCACTCAACAACACAAATTTTATAGCTATATTTGCAAGTTCCAAAGCTGTTATATTTGGATGATTGGTGTTGAAAATATGTATTTGAAGTAAACATAGACAACAACAAATTTATTGGTTAACTACTTAACTGCATAAAAAGGTAACCAACTTTACTCCATTTATAGGCCTGAAAACCCATAAAAAGTCTAAAACTCAAAAAGTGTGATCTGAGTCACTTTGATGTGCTAAGTATTATACCGGTGTTGTGACAACTGATGTATTAGCAAATTTTAAACGTGTTTTGACTTTGTTTTGACCTCTAAGCATTTCAAGATGGACTAGTGGTAAGATGCCTGGAAAGTTTTAGAAGAGACCCAGGTCAATCCTCACTGGGTACAAACATCTTGGATGACCAGGGGAGTATAGGAAATGGCCACAAAATTGGTTAAGCCAGTGTGAGCATAGCTCTGACTTCCTTAAGGAACCTGCTAAAGTGGGAAATCCCTTTTGAATGTATGCCTTTGTTTTGTTATTTGACTTTATCTGAATCAAAATATGAGACTTATTGTTTTTTAGCCTAAAATCAGTGTCACCAACACTTGGTATCTCTTTTTATCATATAAATTGTATAACATTCTTAGCAGCTGGTTCATCCTTTAATGCAGGAATGGACCGGATAATCGGAAAGATGGAAATTCCCGGAAGTTACCAA
Source organism: Dittrichia graveolens (assembly GCA_038502395.1). Classification (NCBI taxonomy): domain Eukaryota; kingdom Viridiplantae; phylum Streptophyta; class Magnoliopsida; order Asterales; family Asteraceae; genus Dittrichia; species Dittrichia graveolens. Next base: position 77,743,041 of record JARJIL010000001.1, on the reverse strand, counting down.
TCATATATGCAAGGTGATGAGTATAACATGACAGGCTGAGACTCGGAACCGGAACATGATTTTGTTGAATTTTCGTGGAAAAAATCGCAACAAATATCTGTTTCACTTCCTTAACAAAGTATAGTCTATAGATGCTGAAATTGCTGATTTATATAACTGGATTATGATTTATGAAACTTTATTAATTGTTTCTTGTACTTGATTCCTCACGTTTTGTGGATGATATATACATAGTGTGTGTTTCTCGTTTGGCTGTTTGTTAAAAACGAATGATTATCTTATTTCTATCCAAATGGTACTAAAATTGTTCTTGTTGCGGCTATTATGGTTTTTGGATCATTTTTTGTTTATTTTTTGGCTCCCGCTCTTCGGGTTCAACGAGACGAATGCTAATATTAGACCCATCTTGGGATCTGATTTTTGGACTAGGTAAAAACTTAGCAAGTAATACAATGGTATTACAACCCTGTATTCATTTGCTTTGTCACATCAGCATCACACTCCTCTCATTCAACGTATCACCTTAGATGTCGTTTGTTTTTTAATAGGTTATCGTGTCTGAATTTGATTATCATGTCTGAACTGTAAGAGGTAGATTTGATGTCTAAATGTTTATTCTTACTCTTTGTTTTTTAGAACATCTGAATGTTTGCAATTGTCTATTTTATGATATTTAAACCTTTTTAATTATAAAATAAAATATTTTCATAACAAAAATCAAACCATAATAATATATTGAATCAAAACCAAAATATATAGAAGAGATATGCACGGAGGCGTGCGGTGGCCGGTGTCGACTATGAAGAGGATGGTGAAGAGTGACGTACACAATACCGGAGAAAAGGGCAATACATGTAGAGGAGCGAAGGAGCAAATGTAGGCGTAAATTGGTGAAAAATTGGTTGTTATAGCCGTCTGAATTTCGTATAGTACTTTATGTGTGTAACAAAGTATTGTAATACGTTACGTTTTGCTGTACTATATGCAGAATAGATTGTACTAGTTATGAGTCCAGGTTACCCATATTAAACCCTCTTATTGAATTAGATTAAGATGTATTTTGGGTTACACATATTATTTGCGGTTTGGTTATTGGTAAAAAAATTTACATGTCAAATAGTCCATTATTTTATAAAAAAATAATTTACAAAGAAAACATCCTGCGAAGTAGTCTAGTGTTCATATAATTAAGCTCAATCTTTCTAATGAATGTTTATAGTTTTCAGTCAAATAGTTTATTATTTTGTAATTTTTATAACATAATCATTTCGATAACTAGGTTTTTAAAAATTGACTGATACGTCGTAGTTTAAAACTTTAACATATTATAGCCATAGGCGGACTTACATAAAACTTGGTGGTGGCACGGGCCACGGGTCAATTTTATCGACGGAGTGAAAATTTTTAACGTTTTCGAGTCGGTGCCACTGGTCAACTTTTGAGGTGCCACAAGTGATTTTTTGATGTCACCATAATCTAATAAAAATGATTATTTTTAAAATGATAAAATATAGTTCAATCTTCAATTTATACCTTTATAATATTTTAGTTTACCTTAAGCATAACAATTTAATTAAAAAGGCTTCAAATAAATTGTGTGTTTTTTTTACATTTTGGCCATAAATAACCGGAACAACAACTTAAACCTTGTTAACCCGATCCCATTAACTGAAAACCTGAAAATACCCCGAACATCACCCTCAGTTTTAATTAATTTTATTTTCTTATAATATGATGACACCGGTTAACAAAAATCCTGGGTCCGTCCCTGATTATAGCTATGTGAATTAGTAACATTTGTGCTTAGATAGATAACTTTTAAAATGTTTACACACTTTAATTTTTTTAGTAGTAAAACATACAAGGTACACGTTAAAATGACATAATTGGAAAAAAAAAATTATAAACCAACATCGATAAATAAACGTCGAACAAGGCTTTCAGTAGCTTAGGAGAGAAGTGATCACGACTACTTCCATGGCTTGGCGGTACTCATTGATTCATGTAATACTTGGGTGAAATTCAACTAGGTGGTAAAATGCTCAAAGTTGGTCCTTGTTTTTGATTTAATCCTCACAATTTCCTGTGTAAATTTATGGTTTAGGTAATAAATGTTGCTTTTAAAAAAATAATAATACTAATTAAGCTAAAATATCAAAAGCATAAAATAAATCAAAATAGTCATTTTTTGTTATACCCATTACCCAATACTCATTATAATCGAAGCACGTTGGCTTTTAAACGAAAATAACAGCAAAAACAACCAAAGATTAATGTTTTATTTCGATAAATCTGTGTGTACAAATCCATATATGCTATTACATATATATAGGGTGAGGATGGCGGTTTTGCGGTGGTTCTCCGTCAACTGACGGTGGCAGTTGGCGGTGGATGGCGGCGGACGTTGTCTCCGTTGGTGGGGCTATGTATATACATATTCTATCTACTAAATACATTAAAACTTATACTAATGTTTTATGAATCAAGATTAAAGTGTAACATTCTTCCCTTAATCTTGATCATCTTGAAGTAGATCTTTAACTCCAAGTAGTTGTCTCATGATGATGAATCTTGTTCTTGCCAATGGTTTTGTCAGTATGTCAGCCCGTTATAAATCTCCACTGACGTATTCAACTGCAACGTCATTTCTTTCGATGCAATCTTGAATGAAATGATATTTAGTATCAATGCGCTTGCTTCGTCCGTGAAATACTGGATTTTTCATGAGTGTGATTGCTGACTTGTTATCCAAGTAGATCGTGATCTTTTGTTCTTCGTCTTCTTTGATCTTGCTGAGTAATCTTTTTAACCAAAGTGCCTGTGTTGTTACTGTTGTAGCTCCAATGAATTCTGATTCGCTTGAGGATAATGTTACTGTTCCTTGCTTCTGAGTGTTCCAACTAATAGGTGAATTCCCGAAGTAGAAGATTATTCCAGTTGTGCCTTTTCCTTCTTGTGTATTGACACCATAACTGCTATCACTGTAACCTTGTATTTTGTTTCCTCCGTTATGTAGTTAAGTTATACCATATTTCTTTGTTCCTTTGATGTAACGTAGTATCTATCTAATTGCTTTCACGTGTCGTTCTTGAGGTTTCAGCATAAAATGGCTAAGTAATCCCACTGGATAACTTAGATCTGGTTTTGTATGTAGTAAATATCGCAGACATCCTATTATGCTTCGGTATTCTGTGGCGTCAACATATTCCTCTTCTATTAGTTTTGTTAGTTTTAGTCCTGGCTCCATAGGAATCTTTGCATCGTTGCAATCGAGCATTCCTGCATCTCTGAGTATCTTATTTGCGTAGCCATTTTGCTTTATTGAGATTTCTCCTTCGTGTTGTGTAACTTCAATACCAAGATAATAAGCGAGTAAACCGAGGTCGCTCATTTCAAACTTGTTCTTCATTTGATCCTTGAATGTATCAATCTCTTTCTTCGATGTACGTGTGATTATTAAATCATCAACGTATACTCCTACTAACAGAGTTAAACCTTTGTTAGTTCTTGTGTAGACTGCTTGTTCCAATGCGCACTTCTTGAAACCAAGTGTCTTTTCTAACTTTGTGTACCATGCGCACTTCTTAAATCTTCTATTTCGTCGTAGATATCATCTAACATCTCGTCTGATCTGTTATAGACATCATTTTGAGGTTTATAACCTCTTGTAGGTGTATGATCAATTCTTTCTTATTCTGCAGATTTTGGTGAAACTGGAGTATTGGGAATTTCATCGTTGATGTCTGGTGTGACGTCATCATTAGAAATGTATTGATTTTCTTGAGTTTTATGTTCTATAGTGAAGTCAGTTCATTCTGGTCTGTCCAAATCATAGTCTTCAGTGTATTCTTCCCAATTCCATGTTTCATTCTCTTTGAACATTACATCCCGGCTGACGTGAATCTTCTTTTTTGTTAGATCAAATGACCGATATGTTGGGGTTTGTTCGTTTTTTTTTAAAATATGTTTTAGCAACGGAAGCATGAACAACAATTTTAAACTTTTAAAACTCCCCACCAATGATCCATATGCAAGCCTTAAGAAACAAAACAACCATAGGGTGTTTAGAACTACAACCTTTGTAGCGTGAGTAAACCGTTGATGAAGTGGTTGATCTATGAGAAGCCAAGAGAAGACTTCCTCCAAGGTATCCACAAATCAATGAGTCCAACACCTCCAAGATGCTAGTCTCTCCAACCCTTTGGAATTCAAGCAAGCAAGCAACAACCTCTTGTTCTTCTTCTTGAACTTACTATGTATGTATATGAGTATGTATTCTAGTACCACACTTTGCTCACTTGAAGAACACCAATACTATAAAGTAAGGATGTTTTCAAGTATGAAACACTTAGAACTTTTCTAAGAACACAAGGAAAGGTGGTAGCATAAAACTTCTTCACAAAAGCCATGCATGAAGACTTAAAAAAGCCAAGAAGTAAAGCAAGAGAGGGAGGCCCCTCCCTTGCTTGATTTCGGCCGTAGCAAGGAGAGGGGGGGGGGCCCCCTTTGGCTCTTTTGCTTCACTTGTACATGCATGCATGTCTAGGTTAGTCCATTTTTCAAGCAACCTCAAATGGACCCCCTTTGTGATACTTGTAAGCATTTCTAGTTTTATATATTTCAAGTATATATAAAATATAATGCTAGACTTGCCATACATTGTATAAAATACATCTACATGTATTTTATATACATACTTGATTGTTACTAGTAACTCTTTACTTGTAACAAAGATATACATACATTTATACATATATATATATACATATATAAAATCATATGTTTATATTTATGTATTTCATATGCATTATATTATATTAATATATAAGAGTGATATTATTATTTCACATAAATAATAATATGCAACAATGCATATATATACTTATATATATAATGAGTTGGAAACATATTTAAATCATATTCAAATATGTAATTGGTGTCCATTGATTGTAAATGTGTGACCCTATGGGTTTATTTATTATCAGTAATATCGTATTAATTTGTGTTTTGTGCACATAGAACCAACAATCTCCCACTTGCACAAGTTACAACTTAAGCCGATATAGACAATGGTAAGAACGTCTAGCAACATCCCATTGCCCCCAATAATAAATAAAGTGTGTTGATCAACACTTTCACCAACGAAGTTAACTCACTAGCTACAAATCGTTGTTATAGGTAAGTCATCAATTATCCCTTTGTTTTAACATCTCGTTGAACATGAGACATGGATCGTCATCAATTCTCATATAATGTTCAACTTGTTTTAGGGCCCAGAGATATTATACTCCCAATTAAATGAGAGAAACAAATTCCATCTTGACCACATACGTCTCTTATAAGACTCATATCATACCTAATAATGGCCTTTATAACTACCTGGTTAAAGATAGCGTTTAACCACATTAAGGCATGATACTCCTCATACTCGAGTCCCAATATGTGTCTCAGGTCTAAGGATACAAAGATACCACCTTTTCCTCAAGATTTACTTATGACACTGATCCATGAAGCGATCTTAAGAGCGGGTCATGTCCAATGTTTGTTCCCTAACAAACATTAGTGAATTTGGCTGCAAACCCTTTTGCCTACTTTCATCACGAATGAAAGTCAACCAACTTATTCACATTAGTCTTAATTCATAACTATTCCCATAGTTATAACCGACTATGGACGTTTTAGAATAAAGAATTATTCATGGATTTAAACATGCTAATAAAGAACACAATATATATTAATGAAGTGATCATATCCCATACATCATTCAGATAAAATAGATATTGTCATAATGTTCCAAAATATCCAAATACTAAATTACAATTGAAATCCAATCTCTTGCAAAGCGAAGACCTATTGCCCTAGTATGAGACTCATGCTTAGTCGAGGCAAGAGGTTTCGTAAAAGGATCTGCAAGATTCTGATCTGTATGAACTTTGCGAATACACACATCTCCTCTATCCACTATATCCCGTATGTAGTGGAAACGCCTGAGGATGTGTTTGGTGCTGTGATGTGATCTAGGTTCTTTTGCCTGGGCAATAGCACCTTCATTATCACAAAATATTTCTATGGGGTCTTGAATGCTTGTTACTACCCCAAGGTCAGCAATGAACTTCTTCATCCATGCAGCTTCTTGTCCAGCCTCAGAAGCAGCAATGTATTCAGATTCTGTAGTGGATTGTGCAACTACACTTTGCTTAGAACTTTTCCAAGCAACCGCGCCTCCATTCATAACGAAGACATAGCCCGATTGTGATCGAGAATCATCTCGATCCGTTTGGAAACTAGCATCTGTGTAACACTTTACACAAAGATCTTCCTCCAAACCCCCATAGATCAAGAACATGTCTTTGGTTCTTCTCAAGTATTTTAAAATGTTCTTGACTGCCATCCAATGGCTATCTCCTAGGTTTTGCTGGTATCTGCTCGTCATGCTCAAAGCATACGAGACATCTGGCCTAGTGCATAGCATGGCATACATGATGGATCCAATTGCAGAAGCATATGGGATCTCACTCATTCTATCTAGTTCTTCTCTTGTGCTAGGGCTTTGAGCTTTACTCAAAACCGTGCCTAGTGCCATTGGCAAGAATCCTCTCTTAGAATTCTCCATCTTGAATCGTTTCAAGATTTTGTCAATATATGCACTTTGACTTAGGCCAATAAGACGCCTAGATCTATCCCTATAGATCTTTATTCCAAGAATGTAGGCGGCTTCTCCCAAGTCTTTCATTGAGAAACACTTCCCAAGCCAAGACTTGATGTCTTGCAAGGTCGGGATGTCGTTTCCAATGAGTAGTATGTCATCAACATACAAGACAAGGAATGCTACTGCGCTCCCACTAGTTTTCTTGTAAACACACGGTTCATCTTCTGATTTGATAAAACCAAACTCTTTTATTTTCTCATCAAATCGAAGATTCCAACTTCGAGATGCTTGCTTTAGTCCATAGATGGATCTTTTAAGCTTGCACACCTTATTAGGATACTTAGGATCTACAAAACCTTCAGGCTGAACCATATAGACATCTTCACTTAAGTGTCCATTTAGAAAAGCCGTTTTGACATCCATTTGCCATATCTCATAGTCATAATATGCAGCTATGGCAATAAGTATTCTAATAGATTTAATCATGGCTACCGGAGAGAAAGTTTCATCATAGTCAATACCATGAGTTTGAGTGAAACCTTTCGCCACTAGCCTTGCCTTAAATGTGTGTACATTTCCATCCATGTCTGTCTTCTTCTTGAAGACCCACTTGCTCCCTACAGTCCTACTATTGGGAGGAAGATCAACCAAGTCCCATACTTGATTTTCATACATGGATTGCATCTCAGTGTTCATGGCATCAAGCCATTTATCGGATTCCGGATCCGATATAGCATCTTGGTAGTTAGTAGGCTCAGAAGAGTCTACCAAGAAAATCTCATCATTGGACACGAGAAATCCGTATCTCTCGGGTTCTTGACGAGGTCTACCAGATCTACGAACACTTTGTGTTTCAGTAGGTTCTTGAACAACCAATTGTTCAGGTTCAACAACCGTTTGTTGAGTGCTACTGTCAACCTGACTTGTATTTTGTGGTTCTTGAATTTCTTCAAGGTCTACATTGCTCTCACTTGCCTCTTTCGAAAGAAACTCCTTTTCTAAGAAAGTGGCATGCCTAGAAACAAACACTTTGTTCTCAGCTGGGTTGTAGAAATAATATCCTAATGAATCTTTAGGATATCCCACAAAATTACATTTGATAGATCTAGGATCGAGTTTGCTTAAAGCTTCTTGTCGTACATGAGCCTCACAACCCCAGATTTTCAAGTAAGATAAGTTTGGAACCTTTCCACACCACATCTCATATGGTGTCTTATCTACCTTTTTGGTTGGAACCATATTCAATATGCGTGCAGCAGTTAATAAAGCATAACTCCAAAAGGACGAGGGTAGAGTACTTCGGCTCATCATAGACCGAACCATATCTAGTAGAGTTCGGTTCCTTCTTTCAGATACACCATTATGTTGTGGTGTTCTAGGAGGAGTAAGTTGTGAGATAATCCCACAATTACTAAGATGATCCATAAACTCTTGGCTTAAGTACTCACCACCTCGATCGGAACGAAGGGCCTTGATTGTTTTGTTGAGTTGATTTTGTACTTCGTTTTGAAACAGCTTGAACATCTCAAATGTTTCATGTTTATGTTTCATCAAATAAACATAACCAAATCTACTATAATCATCGGTGAATGTAACGAAGTATCTATCACCATCCCTAGACATTGATCTAAAAGGACCGCATACATCCGTATGTATGATTCCTAATAGATCTTTGGCTCTTTCACTTGAACCGGAGAAAGGAGCCTTAGTCATCTTCCCAAATAAACATGATTCGCAAACTTCAAATGAGCTAGAATCGTTTGATTTTAAAATTCCATCCTTTTGAAGTTTTGCAATGCGTTTCTTGTTTATATGACCAAGTCGACAATGCCATAGGTATGTTTGACTTAAGTCATGCTTAGGTCGTTTGGTGCTAGTGGTATATATAGAATTATCATCAAGAGATCTTTTAAGATTAACTTCATATATTCCATTAAGAGGGCGAGCCTCAAAATACAAAATGTCGTTTTTGAAGGCACAAATGCCATCATCAACGAAACCAAAAGTGAATCCAGATTCTCTTAACCGAGCTACTGAAATAATATTCCTAGTTAAACTAGGTACATAACAACAATTGTTTAATATTAAGTACAGGCCATTTGGTAATAATAATTCAAAAGTTCCAAGGGCTTCAACAGCAACATTTGCTCTATTGCCCACGTGGAGATCCAAATCGCCTGGCTTCAGCAGCTTACTTTTTCTCAACCCCTGCACATTGTTACAAATGTGAGTTCCACAACCGGTATCAAATACCCAGGAATTAATGGAAAAAGTATACATTTCAATCATATATATACCTGAAGTGCTAGCCTCGCCAGCCTTCTTCTTTTTCAACTCTGCAAGGTAGGTTGGACAATTGCGCCTCCAATGTCCTACCACCCCGCATTCAAAGCACGGGTCATTCTTGGGAACCTTTCCCGCCGTCTTGGGTGTAGGAGCCTTGGCAACTTGCTTGCCTTTGTCCTTTCCCTTTGCCTTCGCTTTGCCTTTCCCTTTTGAGTTGTTTTTCTTTTTCTTCTTGATTTTCCCTTCTTGAATCATCAAGACTTGAGGTGTTTTGCTTGGAATCTTACTCTCAGCAGTTTTAAGCATCCCATGCAACTCTGAGACAGATTTCTCCCAATTGTTCATGTTATAATTCATGACAAATTGATCATAGGCTTTGGTCAACGAGTTAAGGATCATATCCTGTGCAAACTCGTTGGTTATGGGAGATCCAAGCCTAGCAAGCTGGTCAATGTATCCTTTCATCTTTAGCACATAGTCGCTAACGGATTGACCTTCCTCCATCTTGCATGCATGGAAGGCTCGAGTGACCTCAAAGCGTTCTTGCTTCGCTTGCTTTTGGAACATTTCCTTAAGCTGGCTAAGCATCTCATATGCTCCATGCTCCTCAAGGTTCTTTTGAAGATCCGGAGACATGGTAGCAAGCATGAGGCATGAAACTTCGACCGAGTCGTCGGAATGCTTCACCCAAGCATCCCTAACGGCTTTGGCCGCAGTCAATGGAGGTTCCTCAAGGACGGGATTCTCAAGTACGTACAATTTCTTTTCGTGCTTAAGAACGATTCTCAAGTTACGATACCAGTCTAAGAAATTTGTACCATTGAGTTTTTCTTTCTCTAAGATTGAACGAAGAGATAAGTTGTTAACGGGCGTAGTTGAGTTAGGGGCCATCTACAAAATTAACAAAGTTCAATTTAGTATTTTTGATATTTAATCCTTTAATAATTAATATCCTTTAGAATTATAAAATTCTTTAATTTTTTAAAGGCTAGGATCCAAGTTGAACTTAACCTTGAATGTTTGGCTAATGCTCTCTCCATCAAGTTAAAACAACAAGGTAGGTAACGTTTACCAATTACATCTCGTATGTAATTCCTAGATCTTTATGGGATCCTAGACAACGATTGTCAATTTTGACATGTTTGATCCCATCTATGCCTCGGGCTTCCTTACGTTTGGCTAATGCTCTCTCCGTAATAAGATTCCGATTAAGTCGTCCTATTTCAAGACGGTGAATTTCCGGCCCAAGACGTTCATGGAATTCGCGGAAAAACACCTCGGTTGTTACAAAAACAATCCACGCGTTTGGCTAATGCTCTCTCCACGTGAGTGTTGTTGCAACAAGCGAGTGTCTTAAAATGGGATGGCATAGACTTACGTTTTGAAAAAAGGGCTTTTACCGTTTTGTATATTTATTAAATAAAACAAAACGAGTCGTGTGACTAGTATTGCATGCATACAATAACAAGTCCACGTTTTGATAAAATCATATTTTATATATATATTGGTCTTGAGTATTCTTAAAATCCATATTTTACGAACTCTCAACGCGTTCAATTTTAAACTAGTATTAATATCCTATATTAACGTGTGTAGTTTCGAGCGCGCAAATACGACCAATTTTAGCTTGTAATAAAACAATTTTATTATTAAGCTTGAATGGAGTTTGGTTGAGTTTTAAAATCTCTATTTTATAAAACTTATATATATATATATAAAGATATATATTTTGACATAATGAATTTTAATCTTTACAAAACTCCTTTTATATAAAATTCATTTTACATCTTATGTTATGTCAACTTAAAATACCAAACTCCCATTGTGTGATTTATATTATGTAAAAAATATTATCTAGCATGCAAAAAATCCTATTTTCAACCATGCATAATAATATAAACATAAACACACACAAATAACATGTATAAGTGCATAACCAAGCCATTTATCCTAAGTGGTATTTTTGTGAGCCATACAAAAATACCAAGTCATAACTAAGGACCAAATATTTCTCTTGTGATGAACTTGAAGCTCCCACTTGCCAAAACAACTCCTTGTAGTGCAAATGACTCCAAGCCTTCATGGTTGACTCCACCACACTTGAAAAACTCCAACATGGTCATTTCTTCATCTTGTTACATTTTTATAAAAGTAAACTAGTCTAAACTATTCTACTACTTACAAAATACAACAAGATGAAACAAAACTAAAATTATTATTACATACCAAATGAAAAAATAATTTTACAACCAAATCGAATTTCCAACACATCACAAAAGGTCTATGGCTTGTTATGCACAACATACACTCAAACAAAAATATATATCAACACTTGATATTTAGGCAACTTTTACAACCAAACATGCATGTGGTTTGGTTGTTTCCCAAAATAAATATATAAACATATATAAGTTGCCAACAAGAAAATCCATAACTTTTATAACAAAAGAAAAGTTGTCCATTTTCTTAAACAATACATACTCAAAAAGTTTCTTAAAACTATACATAAGTGGCTCTGATACCACTGTTGGGGTTTGTTCGTTTTTTTTAAAAATATGTTTTAGCAACGGAAGCATGAACAACAATTTTAAACTTTTAAAACTCCCCACCAATGATCCATATGCAAGCCTTAAGAAACAAAACAACCATAGGGTGTTTAGAACTACAACCTTTGTAGCGTGAGTAAACCGTTAATGAAGTGGTTGATCTATGAGAAGCCAAGAGAAGACTTCCTCCAAGGTATCCACAAATCAATGAGTCCAACACCTCCAAGATGCTAGTCTCTCCAACCCTTTGGAATTCAAGCAAGCAAGCAACAACCTCTTGTTCTTCTTCTTGAACTTACTATGTATGTATATGAGTATGTATTCTAGTACCACACTTTGCTCACTTGAAGAACACCAATACTATAAAGTAAGGATGTTTTCAAGTATGAAACACTTAGAACTTTTCTAAGAACACAAGGAAAGGTGGTAGCATAAAACTTCTTCACAAAAGCCATGCATGAAGACTTAAAAAAGCCAAGAAGTAAAGCAAGAGAGGGAGGCCCCTCCCTTGCTTGATTTCGGCCGTAGCAAGGAGAGGGGGGGGTCCCCTTTGGCTCTTTTGCTTCACTTGTACATGCATGCATGTCTAGGTTAGTCCATTTTTCAAGCAACCTCAAATGGACCCCTTTTGTGATACTTGTAAGCATTTCTAGTTTTATATATTTCAAGTATATATAAAATATAATGCTAGACTTGCCATACATTGTATAAAATATATCTACATGTATTTTATAGACATACTTGATTGTTACTAGTAACTCTTTACTTGTAACAAAGATATACATACATTTATACATATATATATATATACATATATAAAATCATATGTTTATATTTATGTATTTCATATGCATTATCTTATATTAATATATAAGAGTGATATTATTATTTCACATAAATAATAATATGCAACAATGCATATATATACTTATATATATAATGAGTTGGAAACATATTTAAATCATATTCAAATATGTAACTGGTGTCCATTGATTGTAAATGTGTGACCCTATGGGTTTATTTATTATCAGTAATATCGTATTAATTTGTGTCTTGTGCACATAGAACCAACACGATATGCCTTTGATCCTAGTTCACTGCCCAAGTATACCATGCGTACACTTCTGTCATCCAACTTTGTCAAGTGTTGTGAACTGTGAAGGTATTTTTGCGTATGCAATGCATCCGAAAATCTTGAGATGATGAAGACTTGGTTTTCTTCTTTTCAGTGCTTCATATGGAGTGATGTCCTCAAGTGATTTTGTTGGCTTACAATTCAGTATCAATATGGCGTGTCTAACTGCTTCTGCCCAAAAATTCGGAGGCATGTTCGTTGCTTTCATCATGCATCTTGTTGTTGAAAGTACTGTTCTATTCCTTCGTTCTACGACTCCATTTTGTTGTGGTGAGTAAGGTGTAGTTAATTGCCTTGCGATGTCATTGTCTTTGCAATATTGTGAGAATTCTTTGGATGCGAATTCTCCTCCTTTGTTCTGAATATCTTCAGTTTGACTCCAAGTTCATTCTCTACCCTTTGTTTGAATTCCTTGAAGATCTGAAAAGCTTGATCTTTTAAATCTAGAAAATATTCCCACATATATCTTGAGTAGTCATCCAGTAGCAAGAATATATACCTTTTTCTAGAAGGAGTAGGTGGTGATATAGGACCACATAGGTCTCCATAAACTAACTTCAATGATTCCTTCGATCTTGACTTTGTCTGTTGTGGAAAAGGTGCTCTGCTTTGTTTTCCAATTAGCAAATATCACAAGTATTTGTTGTATTCTTGATGGGTGGTATACCATAAACTAATTCCTTCGAGTTGATTTTCTTCATTGAGTCGAAATTCAAGTGACCCAATCTTGCATGCCATAACCATTCTTTATCATGTAGATTGGCTAGTAAACAAACTGGTTTACCAATGTTCAAGTTTGCCTTGTATAACCGATTCTTTGATCGTGTAACTCTTACTAGAATGTTATTACTTGAGTCGTATAGCAATAACAGATCTCCTTTCATAATTATCTTGCAACTAGGGGTGTAACCGAGTCGAATCAAGCTCGAACTCGAGAGGGCTCGAAATTTTATGTTAAGCTCGAGCTCGGCTCGATAGCTCGAAGAGCTTTCATACTTGAAGCTCGAGCTCGGCTCGAAAGGGTACATTTAGCTCGAGCGCGGCTCGAAAAGCTCGAAATAATATAAAAAAATTAAATTCAAAAATTAAATTATTCAAAATATAGATAAAATCTAAAATTAATGATTTTTTAGTAACTACTTATTATAAATAGTATGTATATAAAGTAAATTTGTTTCAACAAGTACTCTTTTTTAATATGTTTTAATATTAGTCCATCATATATACATATTACATATATAAATATACATATACTATACAAGGCTCGAAAAGCTCGATAAGAACTCGAGCCGAGCTCTTAGAAGCTCAAGCTCGACTCGTTAAATAATTCGAGCTCGTTTTTGGGCTCGAACTCGAACTCGAGCTCGATAAAGTTCGACTCGAACGAGCCGAGCTCGAGTTCGAGCTCGAGTTACTTGATAAAAGCTCGACTCGTTTACATCCCTACTTGCAACCATTTTCTGTCAATTATCCAAGGCTTAGTATATTATTTTTCAAATTTAGAATGTAATTTACCGGAGAGATAATCCTCTATTCTTTATTTTTGCATTCCAATATTATGGAACCTTTTACTCTGATTTCTACATATGATCCATCTCCAAATCGTACGTTTCCTAAGATCTTTTCGTCAATCTCTTTGAAGTGACTTTGACTCCCGCCATGTGGTTGCTGGCACCATTGTTTAGGTACCAGAGACTTTCGTCTTTAGTGATCATCTTGTTTAAAACAAGATTCTCCTTTTCTTCTAGTAAAACTGTCTGATGTTCTTCAATTGTTGCCATCAGCAGTGTTGGTTCCAAATCTTTCTCAATAAGATTTGATTGCTCCTTTTCTTGTATTTTTTGTGGGCATTTTCTTGCATAATGTCCATATTTTATGTAGTTGTAGCATCAAATTTTACTCATATCAAGAGTAAATTTCTTTGATCTGTTGTTAGTTTCCGTTTTGAAACTGTTTTGAGAGAGATCTCCAGTTTTTGTGTCTGGTCTGAATATGTTATTTCCTCGTTCTCGTGAGTGGTTGAATTTACCACGTCCACGTCCTTTGAAAGATTGTCTACGATCTTCTTGTTGCGTGAACATCAAGCCTTCTTGATTATTCGAAGATCTTTCTTTCTTAAATTTTAACACCACACAAGCCAAAGTCACGGGCTAGTCCAATAACTTCGAAATCAACTTAAAACCACGGTGGAGGTTATTGGTAGCACACGACTTTAAACTTATAAGATACCTTAACATTTATTCATCTATCCATGTGGGACATGTTTTATAAACTCCCATACCTTGATTCCTTTTCATCCTTTATCCACATATGGGATGAGTTGTTACAGACTCCTCTACTTAAACACCTGATGTCTCCATCAGGCCAACATACCTAGAATTCAAACTCCAGGAGATGCATAAAATCCGTACTCACTACAACTTGAGGGGCAATAGCTCTAATACCATTTGTAACACCATTCAAGCCAAAGTCACATGCTAGCCCAATAATTTCGAAATCAACTTACAACTTTGAACTTATAAGGTACCTCAACATTTATTCATCTATCCATGTGTGACAAGTTTTATAAACTCCCCCACCTAGATTTCTTTTTACCTTTTATCCATTAGGGACGAGTTGTTACATAACACAAACTCAAATTCAGTGATTCCAACACCTTTAAACAAGTAAAAAAACACCTAATCTTACTTGAAACATTAGTAACATTACAATTGATCATCCCAATGGTCAATTACGAATGACATTTTGACCCATTTAACATAACTCAACTAAATTATTAACACACCGATATCTTAGTTTTAGTTTAAAAACCAGTTCAAACACCCAAAAATAAGATTATAACAAAACACAATCTTCTTGATCACCATGTTGGTGATTTCAAAGACACCAATTCCCTTTCAAATCTTTTAAACCCCAAAAGTTGCACACTTGCACTAATTAAACTAGAATTACATACCTTGCTTTTTGATTGACAAAATCATCCACAAAATAATTCTAAATTGTGAATTTTCTGATCTTGTTCCGCTCCTTCTCTTCTCTGGTGACTCCACCAAATTTTATGGTTTGGAAATTATAGAAATTCTATTTTTATATATGGTAAATCGGCCTAATGGCAACTTTGACCCTTCTAATTCCTTTCTTTTTAAGTTTTGCCACAAATAGCTTCACTAACTAATATAACACTTTGAGATATGGCATTAATCCCCCAACTTAATTAAATATTAATAAGCAACAATTAAACCAACTTAACCAATTATGGTTCAATTTAAAATATATAAACACTAATGATTTGTTTATACAATAATTTGTTACTTTGAGGTGTTAAACGTATAATACACGAGTTATTTCTGTTTGACGCGTGTAACACGTATAATAATTAGATTATATTAGGGTTATATATAAATTTCACGAGTTAACACGCAAACTCTCTCAATATTTATCTAGATTTTATTTTTTTCAAGTATAAACCAAGATAGCTTTATTTTGTGAAAAGCCAAACAAGAAAGATCATTAGGTTAAACATTATATTTTTGGGTAAACTGCACTAAAATACAACGAACTTTACTAAGCTGTCATTGTATACAACGGACGTTTTTTTTACAAATAATACAACGGACTTGCTTATCTTTCCCGTTATATGCAACTTGTAACCTGCTAAGCAGGTTACATGTAATTTTATAATTTTTTCCTAATTTTTATTTTTTGATTATTATGTTCATCTTTGTTCTTGAAATCCAACAACACTCAAACTCCATTTTTAATCTGGAATGTGGTAAAAGAGATTTGCAAAAAGAATGATCTCAACAAATATAAACAAGAATCAAGATGAAGTACAATGAAACCATAGAAAATCAAAATCACCATGTTAAAGATCAAAACCCATATGAAGATTGAAGAACAAAGAAACCCTAAATCATGAACTCATATATCAAAATCAAAACCCAAAACCCAAAACACAAATATGGAAATAGATTACAAACCCTAATCATCAGTGGACAAATCTATAACTCTATTACATATGAATCGATGTAGAAGCAGATGAATAATGAAAGCCCCAAATCAAAACCAAAATAAAAAGCTTACATATTAAAGAAGGTGAGGTGGTGTTGGTTTAAAGCAACTGATCTTCAAGGAGGCGGCGGAGAACGACTAGGGCAGCGGCCACATATCTTCAATGAGGTCGAGGAGGTGGCGGTGGTCGGACTAGGACGGCGACAGCCACAGATCTTCAAGGAGGCAGCGGAGAACGACAGTGGCAACGGCTACATATCTTCATTGAGGTCGAGGAGGTGGCGGTGGTCGGAATACGGCGGCGGCAACCATAGATCTTCAAGGAGGCGGCGGAGAACGACGGTTCACGGCGGTGGTCGGACTGGGGCAGCGGCGGTCGGAATTGGGCTGCAGTAGAGAAATTTTGCAACTGAAGATGTGGGTGTTTGTGTGTGAATGAAGGAGAAAGATGAAGATTTGAAGTTGTGGGTGTTTATGTGTGAACGAAGGAGGAAGACGAGAATGAAGAACATAGATGAAGATTCGAAGCTCATAAAGATTTTAGTTAAATATTATTTGATTAAAATCATTAAAAAAATAAAAAAAAGCATAAAAAATAGGGGTAACCGGTTGTAATAGGAAGTGACTTGTTATAACAAGTCGTTTTGTATATAATGGTACACTTTGACAAGTTCGTTGTATTAATTTAAAAAAAATGTTCGTTGTATACAATGGTAGCTTAGTAAAAGTTCGTTGTATTTTAGTGCAGTTTGCCCTATATTTTTTTGGTAGCTCATGTAACAAACCTTCCGACCTTCCAACTCGTTGACCCGTATACAACCCGACAACCAATTAATGACCTACTAACCTGTAAATAACCGGCCAACAAGCACAAGCGTATAACTAAACGGATTTACGGGTTGGATTCATGTCTCACATATACATGTTAATGTTTTGAATCGTAACAAGAATAAATAAACATGACAAATTCGAGTCATGTGTTTCCAACACGCTAACCTGTGTCTTGTGATATATTAACCCGAACACGATACGGTTACCACAAAAATAGACATCATTTTCTTTAAATGCAAAACTAGGTAAAGT
Organism: Dittrichia graveolens; assembly: GCA_038502395.1. NCBI lineage: Eukaryota > Viridiplantae > Streptophyta > Magnoliopsida > Asterales > Asteraceae > Dittrichia > Dittrichia graveolens. Next base: position 77,725,331 of record JARJIL010000001.1, on the reverse strand, counting down.
TAATAACTGCTGGTTTAACAGAAAAAATTTACTGAATTTGCGTTTTATGGGTTTCTAGAACTGGAACAAATCGAAATTGTCTGACAATATATATATATTGATCTTCATTCTCTCTCAAAACTACTTGCACAGCATTTTCCTTCCGCATCTCAAAACCCTAATTCTAAGAACACGTGCCCTCTTTCAGCGAGATCAGGTATGTTATTCCTCTTCAATTCATTGAACTCTTGTTGAATTAATCTCTATTTGCTTAACCGAATTGTGTTAATTAAAGAAACAACACATCTTAAATTATGAGCTCGATTGGATTTGTATAATTTTGTTAAATCAAAACCCATGATTCCCTTTTCTTGTCAATTGTTTTGATCGAATTGCTCGTTGATTAATGTATCGAGTTGCTGGAAATTGGAATTGAATTGGGATTGGATTGTCTAATTCTGTTTTTTTAATCGGGAACTGAATCTGAATTATATGATTCTAACTATGGTCGTCAACAAATTGAACAATCGGGTGGAAGCCCTTGGTTGGGGTTTGAAGAATTTTGGTAGAAATGAGATTTAGTTGATTGTTAGTTTCTTATTGATATTATGCTATAAGGCTTCCTTCAATTTATATGCAGAGAAGATTGCATACAAACTGTATGCGGATATTGCTTTGATATAAAAATAATGGAAGCCAACGTATGTGGTGTTAATCATTTGGATTCTGATGTACTGCCTCCACGAAAGCGGCTACTTGCTTGTTTGAAAAAGCAGAACGGTGATGGCAATGGAACGCCCAATTCACCATCCGCTTGTAGCTCATTGAATGAGTTAGATGCCCGTATCAGTTACTTGTTAAAAGCTCAATTGAGTAACGATAATCCTTCACAAGAGGAGATTGTGGCTGCTTCTAGAGCTGCAGCTGAAGTTGCAGTCAAGATTGCAATGGCTGCAAGAGCTGCAGCTCAGGAGAAGGCAATTATAGCTGCAAAAGCTATGGCTGCTGCCAAGAAAGCATTAGAATTAATATCAAACATTGATGATAATCAGGAGATATCAAATTCTACAGAACAACAGTTGAAGAAAAATAAAACGAAAAAACAAGTTGAGGTTCAAATGTTGTATAACAATAAGAAACCAACATTAGAGATTGGTAAGACAAATGATGAAGAAGTAGCTCTTAAATTACATCATGCCATAAACAGCTCCCCTAGAATTTCAAAGACTGGTATGCCCTCTGATGCAAAGACTCATAAGAATAAAAAGCTGAAAAGCTCGAGTATCCCAGAAAATGGTAGAACTACCAACGGAAGTATAGTTGGTGAAGGAAATTTTCCTTCTAACTATGAAAAAGAGGTAGAAAACATGACAAAGTCAAAATTGGAAAATGGGTCAAAGGCGAAATCTGGTGATGAGGATACTACTACAACTCTAGGTAGAAAGAGGGGAAGAATGAAACAGAAGAAGCTGCCGTTAAGCATCTTTCATAATAGGGATCCCAAAGAAGATTTGACATGTAGGAGCTCATTATCTGTGAGCCCCTCTGCTAAGACTGTTGTTGAGAGGAACCCGCCATGGAAATGCCAGGCGTTTAAGGCACCCGCTTGTGTAAAACAAAACAATGTTATGCAGTTGTGATGTTCATATATTCACTATAACAAGAGCAGTTTGGACAGCAAAGTAGCTGAGGTAAGTTTCCCTTTACTTTGGTTCTTGTATGTTAAACTTCCCAATTATTGCATTTAAGAAAGCCAAATTCTGATTAATATAACATATGGAAGAGATGATGAAAAGAGCATTTTAGCTTATCTAAAGATTATAGAAACAGGAGATTCCAACTATCCAATTTGGGATCAATTTAAAGACAAAATCTTCCCTTTTGATAATGCAAAATGAGAATTAATTTTTGCTCTACGTTTAATCTTGTTACAGAATATATTTGTAAAGTGGGACTCTTTTTCTGTGATGATATTATGTGTTAAAACTTGACTCATTAATCTCGAATAATATAGATTTTGGTAAGCTTGATTTTACAGCAGGGAAGTACACAACATTGCCTTGGTTGTATTCTGTCTGAGATTAATAAGTTCGTTCATCTTGTGATTGAACAAGACACACCTTTAAATTGTCAATGACATATGCAGATGCATCATCGCTCTTTTTCATTAGCAGTCTTATGTGAACTTCTTCTAGATCTTACATTTAAACGAATGAAAAGACGAAAAAGGATTCTTAAGAGGGATGACTGACGATTATTTGATGCCAGTTCTGCAGGGTCAATGTGAAGATGAGGAGATTCATTTGGCATTGTAAGATTAGTGGGCTGATTATAAGAGTTGTTGTAGTACAAAAGCTTGAAAGTTTCTCATTAATATTTGTGGTTGTTCGTTGTGTTTGACATGGGTTTGTAAAGACACAGGACAAATTTTTTGCTTGAATAACCGAAAATTCTTGTTATGTTTTGGTCAACTTCAAGATTTATCATAATGACAGTGTAAGTTGTCTGTTAGTTATTTTCCAGATAATTAGTAGCTAATTGCTAGGAGGAAGAATCATTCAGTTAGTTTTAGGTCACTTTTTTTGTGGCCTGATTTTATCGATTTCGAGTCCTGAGAAAGTGTGCACAAAAATTGTGTGATATAGATGTGCCTTGAAGCAATGGGTAAAGTTCAGTAGCTTTTGTGATCAAAAGGGCACATGTTTGAGTCATGAAGATGGTCTTTTTGTAACAAGAAGCATAAATCAAGGACGTTTGGTGGTTTTCCCTTTTGGGTTTTGGAGTTTACTTTTAGTGTTGAAAATTTAGGGCAAAGTATTCTCGGATTGCGTATTGTTGTTTCATTTAGTAAGTACCAAATTCGTTTTCATAGATTAATATAGGGCAAATTGCGCAAAAATACAACAAACTTTGCCAATATTGTCATTGTATGCAATCAACTTTAGTTTGTACCTAAATATACAACCAACTAACAAATTTGCTTCATTTACCAGTTTTTTACTTGAATTTTGAATTTTTTTTAATTATGATATTCATGTTCTTGGTGTTCTTCATATGTTCTTTGGTTTTGAATACTACAAACGAAGCAAAATCGAACCCAAAGAATCAAATAGACAATGGAAACAAAAAAACGAACTAAGAATCGTTATCACACCAAGGAACAAATTATCGTTAAAAGAACGAACTATTACACAAAATTGAACCCACAAGAACAAATGAATCAACCTATTATGTTAATTTAGAAACCCTAAATCTTTGATCTAAAAGCAAATCCGTACACCCAAAGAAAAGATTCAAGAACAGAAACATCCTTGAGTGATTACAAAAACTCTAAATAAGCTGAAACCTAAATCTCAAACCAGATGAAGGGATGAAATCTCGAACAAGATGAAATGTTTAAATCTCGTACAAACAAAACACTAACCTTTGGTGCTTCGAATTGATTTCCGAAGTCAACGATTACAAACCCCTGTGACGAAGCTGTAACCATCGCAAACTCACGAAGCAAAGATGAAGCCCTAAATCCAGTGAAGAAAATATAAAGATGAAGTGGAGTAGTGAAGCAAAGATGAATCCTAACCCTCAATTTGAAGTCGAGAAAATGAAGATGGGTAGAGGAGAGAAGTCGAGTAGATGAAAATGGGGTGGAGCAGAGAACAAACCTTCATCTGCTTCATCCTTTGTTCCCTTCAAGCACTAACAAACTATAACTCGAAATACATTTAATCGAAACCCTCATCTGCTTCATTCATCTGATGCCTTCAACCGTACCTTCCATCGAAACCCTATGATTTGAACGTGATCCATGATTTCAACATTTAAAGTTTGAATATGAAATTCTTGCATAAAAACTATTTTTTAAAAATTGAAATTCAATAAAAAATAGTTTTAACCGGTTGGTAACTTTTGATTAAAGGTTAACTGCATACAATGACGCAAATTTGTTAGTTGGTTGTATATTTAGGTACAAAATAAAGTTGATTGTATACAATTACAATATTGGCAAAGTTTGTTGTATTTTCGCGCAATTTGCCCATTAATATAGATATAAGATATGGTTGTTGTTGATGTTCAATTTTTTTATTCTTTAAATTCCAAAAACATGTGTACTATTTTGTTATATTACAATATAAAATGTAATTGATATACGGGTTGGATTTAAAAAATGTTAAGTATAAACATTAATAAAAAAATATGTAATAATTATAAAACATAAAATAAATGAGAATTTAAGAAACTAGTGACAAGCGATGTCAACACCTATACTAGCGATGAAAGCGTCGACGCGAGGAAGACGACAGAAACGTGGTATCATGATACGAAGTGACGTGATCGTATTTCTTGTAGAAGTCATTAAACATTATTGTTATAATTAAGGGTGATAAGGTAACATATTTATTTGTTATAATTAAAAAGAATTTAAAATGATTATAAAATATTTTAGAGTTAATTGTTAAATTGGTCCTTTAACTTTATTATTTCTTCCGATTTGGTCATTTAACTTTAAAAGTGACTAGGATAGTCCTTTAAGATCGACTTTGTGGCGAAAAAGGTCCTTTCCTTAGTTGACTGTTAGTCAACTCCGTTAAATCAAGGTAAAATGACAATTTTACCCCTGTCCTTTTTATTTATCCATTAACACTACATTATTAATATTTATTAATATCCTCGTCTATTAATGATTCAATAGTGGTGACAAACGCCGACTAAATTTTCGGTGCCATCGATCAATTCTTCTTACTCAAGTTCGTATATGCACAAACGGCGACTAGGGTTTTGATTTCGTCATTGATAGCCTCTTCTTTAATTAACACATCGGCTACATCATGCGCGATTTGAACACTGTTTCCAATACAAACCCAAATTGTATTTTATGATCTTAGTGGCAAAGTGCAGCCAGTTGCTGAGGAAACCGTTGTCGGCAAACTCGTAAACCAGATATGTGTTTCCTTGATGCAAGCAGAATCCAGAAAGAATGATTGATTTGTTTAAGTATATTGATCTCATCAAAGACGTTGCCTTTAATAATCTTCATAGCCGCGTAATCGCCATTGAAATCCCCCCCGTTTATAGAACCTTTCACTCTGTTTTCTTCTAAGAAAAAGTAGCTTTTTGGAGGTCTTCATACTTGTACAAGTGTAATTGATATCTAAGTAAACAAATCCATGAAGAAAAATCTGATTTGGAGGAAACTCTAAAACACGAAACCCAACCCTCTATTAGGGTTCTAGAGCGAGGATTCAATTCTAAAACCGTACAAGCTGTAATGCTAAGAAAGAGATTCAAGATTTATCAAGCCATCTACTCAAGCTTCAAAGATTAAAAACCCATATTGAAATCATCAATATTGAATCATACCCAGATATTTAAATGGGACGAGAGAAAATATCTGACCATATTTTGTTGATTGATAGAATTCATTTTTTGTAGCTTTCCGGTGGTCGGCGAGTATTTAGCCGGAGGTAGATTATTCTTATTATTCTGATGGTGTTGAATCTTCCTTTTCCTAAAGAACAAAGCGAAACAATCAAAAGCAAACCTACACCGATTCTGACGCCGACGAAAACCCACTTGCTGGATGATCCGTCACTGTTGCTGGGTGCTACCAGAATCACCGGCGGAGCCGCTGGTTGAGATGGAGTTGCAGAATTGTTAACTTAAGTGGCTTCGGTTGTAAGCAGAATTAAAATTGGGGTAAACGGGAAGATAGTATTTGTCGGCGGAATTAGTATTTGGGGTAAACAGTTGTAAGTGGAATTAATAATTTAGTGTTAATGGGTAAATAAAAAGGATAGGGGTAAAATTGTCATTTTATATTGATTTACAGAGTTGACTAACGGTCAACTAAGGAAAAGACTTTATTCGTCACAAAATCGATCTTAAATGACTATCCTAGTCACTTTTAAAATTAAAGGAGTAAATCGGAAGAAATAGAAAAGTTAAAGAACGAATTTGACAATTAACTCAATATTTTATAACGGTGAAACTAAAAATTTGATTAAATATTATATTTTGAAATGTTATAGAGGGTGGTATTTGTAAATTAAGGAAACCAAAAACAACATTTTAAGGTTAAAAAATGTCATATACGAAATATTCTATAATAGTTTCTATTCAAATTAATGTTAAAACTAAATCCAATTTTGAAAAAAAAAAGTCAAAATTGGATTCTAATTTTTAATTTTTTATTAAAATTGATGGTTTAGATTTAATTTTTTTAATCTAAATTGATGGCTAAGATTGTTTAATAAATTTTATTTAAGTTAGTCTTTTATTAATGGGTTTAGTTTCTGAAAATCTATCGAACTCATCATCTTTTATTATTATATATACTCAACTTTGAAAACTATTATTTAATGTACCTAAGTTTCAAACTCTACCGATTAATAAATTAGAAAACCTATTGTTTATAGGTAATAATCTGAATTTTGATTTATTTTTAATACTAAAATATTTTTATTAACATATGAACATTCATCATCTTCATAATTTCAATATGAACGCCACAATCGATGATGAAACCCTAATATAAAGCGATGATCGAAGAAACTCCAATCTCGGTTCATATGAAGAAAACCTCGTCTTGATTCGTATGAAGAAACCCCAATCTGGGTTCATATGAAGAAATCCCAAAACAACATGTGAATAATAATCAAAACCCTAAAACGAAAGATAATGATGCTCTTCGTAACTACCAAATTAGATTTGTTTCATTAATCGAAACCCTAAACCGAACTTACCTTGGTATCGACCACATTGAATCGAACTGGGCATGAACCATCAGTTGTTTTAGTACGGAGTATGAACGATTTAACCATCAAACAACAATTGGTTGAAGAATACCATTGAACTGTTGCAGAACGATAGGTGAAACCGGCAAGAATGAGATGGTAAGTGACCTTTAGTCGAAACCCTAAGCAAACGTTTGAATCGTAGAACAGACCTCAACATACCTTTGAATCGCAGATTTCGAACCCGATCAAATGAACCTTTCAATCGAAACCTTGAATCAGATGAAGATTGCAAATGAATATCGATGGAAACCTTCATTAAAAAAACTTGCTTTAATTATTCATAATAATAATAATAATAATAATTATTATTATTATTATTATTATTATAAAATCTTAATTTTTAATTAAATTATGTTTAAAAAAGGATGACATGCTAGTCACACTTGTAACCTAATATCAAATGTAACGACACACTAAATGGTAGTTTTTTATGATTTGATACATTAAATGGTAGTTTTCAAAGTTGAATTCACACAATAGTAAAAAGTAACAGGTTTAATACACTTTCAGAAATTAAACCTTTATTAATATTAAAAGTAACTCTACAACGATTTACCATATGATTTAATTTATTAAATTGTTAAATATATTTTTTTGTGTGTAAATCACCAATAGCCCATCATTTTATCTTATCAAATTTAATTTTTTAGCCCTGCAACAATTTACCACATGATTTAATTTATTAGATCATTAAATATATTTTTTTGTGCATGTGTATTTAAAAAAAATACAATATGGATTATTTTTTTTCATGAGTACGTAAAAAATACCCCGAAATGAATGCTATTTTTGCATCTATATGGAAAAAATACGTCAATGATGAATCATTTTTTTGCAGCAGAGTTCAATAATATGATCAACTCTATATTGTAAAATATGTGGAACAGTGTGCTGTAAAAGTTGTGTAATACAGTGTATGTAAAAGACGCGCAACACACTGTCAAAACTGTGCAGTAGGTTATCGTTGTGTAAAACGGTGTAAAAACTGTGCAACACGGCTCAAAATACGTGCACCATAGTAATTTGTCTTACAGTGCGAAATTGGTGTAAAAAAGTATAAATATTATGCAACATAGTTCCAGAAAAAAAAGAATATGCAATAGTGGTATTAAATGAAAGAGTATAATTTTCTCTTTTAAATGGTGTAATTTTTTTTCAAAAACAAGTTTACTATATAAAAGATATTATATGTTAAAATTTTAGGGGGTGTTGGTTTTTTAAAGATATTCACTCCTCTTTTCAAGAGATTGGAGGCTACTTGTTGACGCTTTTACTCTTTTTACCTCTTTATCTACCTTTTTCCATACTCTTCTTATTTTAAATTCATTTTAATTATCAAAATGTCATCAATCATATCGGTTCTCGGTTTAACAATTCTCACAATTATTATACAAAAAACAGTTTTCGATTAAACTTTCCATATATACATTAATAATAAGTCATTTCATGATGTATGGTTTCTAAATCAATTTAGAGGGACAATAATATGGTTATCAATAATATGTGGTCTTTATACCGAATTAATATTAACCACATACTTAAGTTTGAAATGTCAACTTATTACATTAGATACCTTTTAATTTCATTCGTGAATCTTAAAATATGAAAATGCAAAAAAAGAAAAACCTTTAAAATTTGAAGAAATATATAACTTTAATGGATATATTATAAATTTTTAAACGATTGTTTTTTTATTGTTGAGTCTAGTGTATAAATACATTAAGCAATTATTTATTATACATGATTTAGTGCATTTTTTTTAGTTTTTAAATTAAGTTAAAATTGCTTATATATAAACTTATTAAATTAAAAAAAATTAAAATTATATATATATATATATATATACATATTAGTGTAAATCCTGTTACTATTTGAATTTTTTTATCATTGCTACTTTGTTAGTTTAAATATTTTTAATTGATTTATGTGATTTGTTTCATATTAAATCCAACAATAATTTAGTTTAAATATTATTAACTAGACTAGATAACCCCGTGATACATGAGTTGATTTAAAAAATAATAAATATAATATTGATAAAAAGAAATTGAATAATTATAAAACGTAAAATAAATGAAAATTTAAAAAATTGGTAACAAACAACGTCAATACCCAGACCAATGGGGGAAGTGTTAACGCAAGGCAAAGGGCAGGTGTGATAGCATAAACGTAGTATCATAATATAAAGAGACATGATTGCATTTCTTGTACAAGCTATCAAATATTATTGTTACAATTAGGGACAATAAAGTCAAAATCTTTAATAAATTTTTTATCTAAATCAATGGTTAAAATTGTATAATAGATTTTATTCGTGTTAAAGATTTTTAAGATATTGTAAAAGATGAGGTTGTATGATCAAACTTAAAATTGGTTTAAAAAATAGTACAAATATTAGGTAATTTACTTTTTATTAAAGTATGTAACAAACTTGGTAACAACTTATTAAATTAGTAATCAAACTTTATTTAAACTATTACATAAGAGTTGAGTAGGTAAAGTCAAAAATTAAACTTAAAAATTATCACAAACATACATTCCAATTCTACCATATACACCTTAGGTTTAAACAAAAATACATTCCGATTCTAGTAACCTAGTGATTTATGTCGAGTATTGTCCCATGTTGGACTATTGTACGTCAATTAGTATTGTATGCATAGTTGATTGGTTTTAAGTTGGAAACCATCATTGTTGACGAAGGGGTGTTCATCAAATGTCGTTAGTTAGGTTTGGTTGCAACCCTATTGTCAATGACGGAGTAGGCTAATGAGAGATATAATTCTAGATCTACAATTAATTAGTCGCTAACAGGTTTGTATATATTGCAACCCCAAAACATTCATATCCTTCTCCCTATTGTTTTGTATCTCTTCAATAATTTTTGGACCAGTGATATCAAGATGTGTTTAAGGTGTCTCATTCCTTAAGGTTGTGGGTATAAGTACCGCTAAGGACATATTTAGATACAGAGTAGGATATGTGTGTTTTGGTGTTTGTTTTAGCTTATTTATAGCTCATTATCTCAACTTATTTTTTTATAAGTTTATCTTTTTCGTTTTATTTTTCTTTAAGTCATAATAAACTTGTAAGTCAGAAAATAAGCCGGAAAAATAAGTTTATGAAAAACAAGATAACCCAAACACTCCCTAGGTTACAATTAATGGAGACCATAAAATGGGTGGAACTGTAGTAGTTTTGTTATTTTAACATCGCTCTACTTTTAAAAGTTTGAGTTTCATTGGTTTATTCAAACTTTCAAAGTTAGAGCGATGGAGCATGATACGAAGTCCGATCGATAAACCAATGAAACTCAAACATCCAAAGATAAGAAAACAAGTGTTTCAGCTTCCAGTTGCTGCTTGCAGTTGAATTTCGATGATCAGCTCAGGCTCAAGTATTTTACCTGAACCAATATTCTTGGCGATCGAAAAACAATTGACCCAAACTTTGTTTAATTATGATCGACAGTACGTACAGCACGCCTTGGAACCATGTGAATGATGGAATATATATATTTATTGAGAATGAATCAAGTAGATCGATATATATATATATATATATATATATATATATATATATATATATATATATATATAGCTAGCTATGAGTGAATTGATGCAACAAAGCAATTCATGCGGTCGGTCGCCTGATCCAATTTCAACCAAGGCTAATATATCCAAATTCATTCCGACCCAGCAAATTAAGCCGCCAATAGCTAGATCGAGCTGAGTTAGTTCCTGATTCTTTTGATCGATCGATGCATGTCTGAAACTAAAAGAAGCCAATAATTACACGTATATATAGAAAATGCCTTGCACCCCGAGACATGATCACCCGATCGACCCCAAACCTCAAAACATCAATTAATTATCATGAAATAAAAATTTTTAATGGCATAAATATTTACTATGAAGTAGTATGCATGTCAATATACATAGTACGTTCCATATAGTATTGAAAAGGCAATTAAAAAAATGAACGTCATTTAAATTAATTGTCGTTTAATACCATTCCATGCATTCATACAAGTTGATTTTGCACCACTTATAAACCCATGCATCCTTATTAATTAAACATATATGTCACCGGCCACTTGTTACTTCTCAACCAGTTAAAACTTAAAACTTAATTATATCTCTAATTAATCATTATTAAACTCTTATATATTAACCCATTTCTTTCCCGGTCGAGAAAGTGCACCAAAATACAATCAAGTGTGCTAAAATTATTATGGTATGCAATCAACTTTGTTTTTTCTTAAATAATACAACTAACATATTCAAACATTACGTTGCATGCAATTATACCTCATAATCATGCATATTGTCATCTCAGTTCAATTTGTAGATTGCATGAGTTAGGTTTTCAAGGTAATCAAAGTTGGGTTTGAAGGTCCATGGGTGGGTAGAAGATCGAAGATAAGATTATTTGGGGTTATGGGTAGCAATGATAGGTGGTGGTTGGTGTTTATGAGGGGGTGCCATAGTTTTTTAATGTCGTGGGGCTTTCTTTGAAGGTCACTAAAGTTGGCATTGATAGTTCATAAGCGGGTGGGTGGTCGGAGATAGGTGGTAGTTGTTAATTATGAAAGCGGCTAAAGTTAGGTTTGATAGCGGTTAGAGTTTGAAGGCCGTTGCAATATGTAATTATCATAGGTGATGGTCACCCGAGTTAGGGTTCGTCGTATGGCTCCGGATTGAATCGTCAACGATTTGGTTATGGTTTCTGTTGGTTCTATATTCTCAAGACGCAACTTAAAACGATATTGCTGATAATAAATAAAACTATATGGTCGCACATAAAGAGCAAATAGACGCTAATTATATGTTTTGAATACGATTCAAAATATAATCAACCCTAATATATATTTATTGGACGCATTATTATTTAAGTGAAATAATAATCTTACGATAACTATATATATATACACATATTATATATCTTGTTTTAAGAAAATACATTTAGATGTATTCCCTTGATGTGTTGCAAGTATTTATATCATGTTTTATAGGATAAAACATATGTTTATAAATACATAAATTCTTCACAAGAAAAAAGGATATGGCCCTCCTCTATTCTTATACATTGATTGTATATTTATAAAAGAAGGTATAGTGATACCCCTGATTACACTACATGTCATACATACCTTGATAGAAGGCCCCCTCTCCCTTTTCTTCCGGTGGCTGCCAAAGACAACAAAGAAAATGAGCGTCTCTCTTTTGGTTTTGTTTCATTTTTGATTAGGCCCCTTCTCTCATTAATTTATATTGAATGAATTGTGAGCGGCCATAATTTTTGAGGCTGCCGTGAATACCAAACAAAATGGCAAGAGTACGCTTTTTGTTTTTAGTTCATGCATGGTGAATACTTGATAAGTGTGTGTGTCGCATGATATACAAAAAGGAAAAACCATTTGTTTCTTTGGGATGCATGCTATGGTTAAGTTTCATCTCAAATGAAAGAAAGGAGAGTTATGTTTAGGCCCGGCCCACAAGGGGGCAACCTGGGCAATGGTCCAGAGCCCATAAATTTTAGGGGCCCATTTAAAAAAAAGTCTCTCTCTCTCTCTATATATATATATGTGTGTGTGTGTAAATTGTGAACTGGGCCCATTTTATAAAGTATTAATGATAACATTATAAGCCCAAACTCTAAGAAGAGGAGAAGCCTATTTAAAATTTAAAAATGCATCGGTAATACCCAATACCCTATTATGCTATCCACCGACTACCGAGAGGCGAGAGGGCGAAAGGCGGAGTCGTGGAGAATACTAGGCGACTACGGATGGTGAAGAGGGCAAAACTCAATCGACGGGAGGTGTGATAGGGCCACCGACTTGCGACCCCAGAACTGATCTCGACTCTCGAGTAGTCGATTGATCTTGTGAAACGTAAACGAGGGTCGACGGCTTGCGCGTTGGAAGTTGGAGATTTCGAAGACTTCGAGACTTGGAGTAGTCTATTCGAGAATTAAACGACGTAAACGACTCTTGAGTAGTCTGTTCGAGACTTGGAGATTTCGAAGACTTCAAGTAATTTCGATTTCAATTTCACATCAGTGTTTACTCGAGTAAGTGTACTGTTCACGATTGTTTACTTGATTTTGTTCCTTGTTCGATACTTTGATGTCTATGTGTAAGTGAGTAAGTCTGTAAGTGACTAATACACTAAGTGTGTAACTGAGTTTGTAAATGCAGATAGGTTTTTGGGCTTTAAAGGAGTAAAGGACCCATGGATGTTTCACGTTTGGAGTTTCAACTTTCAAGTTTGGACTTTGGTCTTTGGATGAGTGATTCAATTTGAGTATTTGACTTGCTCTTCATCAATTCGAGAATTTCAGATACTCAAGACAAAAAACCAGGTGTATAAGTTATAATCCTTTGCTAATCTGTAATCTTTTGAACATTTGTCTTGCCTAGTTGCCTAAATGCCTAATCTGTTGCTTACTTGCTTAGTATTGAATAACTGAATATTAGTATTGAGTATTGACTGTATTGTATTAGGCATTAGCTTAATTCTTAGTTGTTATACGTTATAATTTGTTGCTTATCAAGTAATAACAATGGTGGTATCATTTAATTGTTTTAAGATATATATATACTTGACTACTTGTAAGATTTGTAATATGTAGTTATTAAGTTGTTTTTTCATACTTGTCTTTTATTTAAGGGTGTATATGTTTTACGTGATATATAAGTTGAAAAAAAAATTTAAGGGCTCTTTTTTGAGATTCGGCCCAGGGCCCAAAAAAAAGTTTGGGCCGGCACTAGTTATGTTTACTTGATAAATATAATCTATCTTGTATAAATTGGTTTGGATGGTTGTTAAAGTAGAGCTTGAACAACCATATAACCATTTTGTTTTCTTCTTTCATGCAACACAACTACAAGATATTATTGTTGGTGGTTCTTCAAGGAGTTGAGATAATCACAACAACTAGTAGACTTGAACACAAGTTAGGAAGAAGAAAAGGGTTTTCTTGTTTCTACTTGGTGTTGTCTACATATAGGGTTGAAAGGGCTAGCACTCGATTGGTGTTGGATGTTGCTTGCGTGTGGATACCTCGGAGGGAAGCTACACTTGGTTCCTTATCCTTTCTAGTCTTCACCAATACCGAATACGCTACAAAGGTTGTATTTCTTAAACCCCTTATGGTTGTTTTAGTTTTCTTAATACATGCATATGGATATTGGTGGGAGTTTTAAAGAGTTTAAAATTGTTGTACACGTTGTTCACACTTCCGTTACTATTAAATATATTTTGAAAAACCGGTACAAACCCCAACAGTTTCATCCTACAAATCATCTGGTTTTTCATATTTGAACTCAACAACAATTTCGTTAAGGATTCATTCTGTTAAATAACAATAATTTATAATTGCCATTTATGTATGGTGTAGGGCCCCTTGTGTAAATACTGTGTTTATATATTGTGATTGATGAATGCAATACACCCTAACGGGTTTTCCATAATACGTAACATGGTATCGAGCCATACCTAGCTCTGCCAATCGTTTACCTTTCGATCCACTGATCGCCGGTGCCCTTCCCGTCACCGGTCACTCTTCCGCTGCCACAGCAATCGCCGCCCCTGTTGTTCTGGCGGTGGTTTTTTTTTTGCGATCCTCAACTGCCGGTACTGCAATCTTGATCGCTGCCACTGCCCTCCCGATTGACATTGACGCTGCCACTCCAAACCCTAGCCGCCGCCGCTAGGGTTGTTGACTGCAGTCTTGATCTTGATTGCTGATCTTGGTTGCTGAGTTGCTTGGTTGTACTCTTGGTCGCTGGGTTGCCGCCGTCGCTCTTGGTCGCTGGGTTGCCGCCGTCGCTCTCGGTCGCTCGAGTTGCCGCTGCCGCCGCCCTTGGTTGCCTCTTCTCAACCTTCGTCGGCCCGCTCTTGGGTTTTTTATTGCTCTTGGTCGGTTGTCCCTTCGTCGGCTGTACCTTCGTCGGCTCTTCCTCAAGAAAATAAAGGGGCCAATTTTGATTGCTCTTGGATATTTTGGTTGCCTTGATTCTCTGCAAATAAAGGGGCCATTTTTGTTTCTGCAAAATCAAGAAATTCACAGGTAATATAATTTCCTTTCTTGTCCTCTAGTGAAGCCTAGTGGTGCCTCCTTTTTTCCTTGTTTATTATTTCTTTTTTTGTTTTTTTTATTTTTCGTGAGTATCATTATTATTATTAATGGCCGCCAATCTCCCGTCACCCACTCCCACTGCTTCCCAACTTGTTTTTGCTATCGGTAATATTTACCCTCAATTTGGTTACCACTGATGGATCTCATTACAAATTGTGGCGCCGTATATTTACTGATATGTGTAAAGGGGCCAAAGTAATGGGTCATATCACAGGAAAATCAAAACCTACTTGTGATGATGATGAGGATTGGGAAGGCATATATTCTCGTATAAAATCCTGGTTTTATTCTACCTGTGAACCGAATCTTTTAAATATCATTACTTCTGACAGTTGTACTGCCAAAGATTTGTGGGAAGCTCTTGATGCCCATTTCTTAAATAACAAATTATCCTGCAGTCTTCAACTTCAGACCATGTTTCGAAACACAAAAAAAGGAGCTTTGTCTATTACTGATTACTGTCATACTTTAAAAGATATTGCTGATTCTTTGGCTGATGTTGATACCAAAATTTCTGATCAGGATCTTGTTTTACAAATACTTCAGAATTTACCACCCTCGTACCAAATCCTGGTTGATGTTATCACCCACACCAAACCTTTCCCTTCCTTTCTTGAGGCCAAAAACATGTTACTCTTGCTTGAGTCACGTGAAGACCAACCTGAACCGTCTGTTGACACTTCCTCTAATACTGCCCTTTACTCAACCTCTTCTACTAATAATAATGGGAAAGGGAAAAATAAAAATAAAAGGGGAAATAGAAACACGGGACGGGTTGCACCTAAGGGTTCTCACTCTGGGGGAGGGGGAATTCTATTACCGGTAATTCTGGTGATGCAGGTACTTCTGGTGGATCACCCCCTTTCAACTCTCAGCTTTTACAATTACTGCAAAACGTTATTCATCAACAACAATCTTCAATATCTTAGCACGGAGGATCCAACAGATTTACAGCACCTCCTGCTCCTGCTCATGGAGGATACCCTCCGTCGTCTGCACTATATGTTGCACCGTCTACAGCCCCATAGGCTCCTGCAGCTCAACCTCAGTTCACGGATCTAGCCTCGCTATTCAGCTCAATGTCTATCCAGCAACCTACACAAAATCAGGACAACAACTTCTATATGGACACCGGTGCAAGCTCTCATATGTCATTCAACCAAGGTAACTTACTTTCTCTTAAACCTTGTGGCAAGTCAAAGGTAATCATGGTTGGTAATGGTGCTTTACATCCGGTATCTTGTATTGGCAATACATTCCTCCCATTTTCACAAAACAAACTGCATTTAAAAATGTTCTTGTTTCTGATCAAATGGTAAAAAATCTGATTTATGTTCGTAAGTTCACACTTGATAACTGGGTGTCTGTTGAATTTGATCCTTTTGGTTTCTCCATCAAGGATCTTAATACAGGTCATCTTCTTCATCGTTCTGATAGCATTGGTGATCTCTATCCGGTTCTTCAGTCTTCTCAGCTGTGTCTCCTGCTACTGCCCTTGCTGCTGTGTCACCTCACGTGTGGCATCGACGGCTTGGTCATCCTGGCACATCTACTTTTAATTTTTTACGGTCTCGTAAATTTATTTCTTGTTCTAATAAAATGTTACCCACGTGTCATGCGTGTCAATTAGGTAAACATTGTCGGTTGTCTTTTTCTAGTTCCGCTAATAAGACTTTTAGGGTTTTTGAGATTGTTCATTCTGATTTGTGGACATCACCTGTGACTAGTTTGAGTGGTTATAAATATTATATATTATTTTTGGAAGACTTCTCTCACTTTCTATGGGTGTTTCCTTTGCGGGTGAAATCTGATGTGTTTTCAGTTTTTAATACCTTTCGTGCTTACATTGTTAATCAGTTTAAAAAAGATATTCAATTGTTTCAGTGTGATAACGGACGCGAATTTAATAACATTAAATTACTTGATCTTTTTCAACAACATGGAATTAAAATTCGCTTCTCTTGTCCCGTACACATCACAACAAAATGGTAAAGTTGAACGTGCAATTCGTACCATTAACAATGTTATCCGTACTCTCTTGTTTCAGGCCTCTCTGCCTTCCAAATTTTGGGCGGAAGTTCTCAACATGTCTGTTCACATTCTTAATCTTCTTCCCACAACCACCCTAGCCTTCAAATCTCCCTGTGAAATCTTGTACGGGACATTCCTTACATTCATACATTTGCGTGTTTTTGGTTGCCTATGCTACCCTAATCTTTCTTCTACAACGCCTCACAAGCTCTTCCCTCGCTCAACTGCATGTGTGTATCTGGGTCCTTCGCCTTCTCATCGGGGGTATCGATGCTATGATCTTGTCTCGCATCAAATCATTGTCTCTCGACATGTGGTATTTGATGAAGATCATTTCCCGTATGCTTCGTTCAATGCACCTCCATCTCGTTCGGACTATGATGTCTTCCTTGACGAAGATACCTCCCCGACCTTGGTGTCTGACTGTCCTTCTACTCCCTCGCCCGAAACTCATCCTGCCCCCGACTCTCCTGCAGCTACGGACTCACCTCCCACGCCTGCTGCATCGTCTACTCATCCCATGACCACTAGATCGCGCACTGGGAATCTTAAGCCTCGTCAGATTCTCAATCTCTCAGCAGTTGACTCTCTCTCTCCTATCCCGAAAACGGCTGCTCAAGCTGTATGTGATCCAAACTGGAAGGCAGCCATGGACTCTGAAATGTCCGCTTTGCTTTCTAATCACACATGGGATCTGGTTCCACCTCCACCCATTGTAAACATTGTTGGTTGTCAGTGGCTATATCATCACAAGTTCGATAGTCAGGGCCGTCTTGACCGTTACGAAGGTCGCTTGGTTGCCCAGGGTTTCTCTCAGCAGCCTGGCCTTGACTATGATGAAACCTTCAGTCCGGTTGTGAAACCGGCTACTATTCAGACTGTTCTTAGTATTTCCATCTCTTTGAACTGGCCTATCCATCAGCTTGACGTCAAAAATGCCTTTTTAAATGGTGACTTGTCTGAAGAGGTCTACATGAAACAGCCTCCCGGTTATGTTCATTCTTCATATCTGAATCATGTATGTCAGCTGCGTAAAGCTCTTTATGAGCTTAAGCAAGCCCCGCGTGCGTGGTTTCAGCGCTTTGCTATCTTCATCACCTCTCTTGGTTTCTCTTCAAGCAAATCGGATAGTTCTCTTTTTGTCTATCACCATGGTCGTGACACTATATACTTATTGTTATACGTTGACGACATCATTCTGACGGCCTCCTCCCCTGCCCTGGTCACACGTGTCATCTCTCGGCTCTCCTCTGAATTCAAAATGACTGACCTCGGAGCTCTCTCTTTCTTTCTAGGGATAGCTGCCACTCGCTCGTCCGCGGGCCTTTTTCTGTCTCAAACAGTCTTTGCCCAGGATATCATCTCTCGCGCTGCAATGGATACTTGTAATTCTTGTTCCACACCGGCGGAGACAAAGTCCAAACTACCCTCTTCAGGTGCGCCAGTATCTAATCCGACCCTTTATCGGAGTCTTGCTGGTGCTCTGCAGTACCTCACGTTTACTCGCCCGGACATCTCTTATGCTGTTCAGCAAATCTGTCTCTTTATGCATGATCCTCACGAACCGCATATGAATGCTCTTAAACATATTCTGCGATACTTAAAGGGTACTCTTTCCCATGGTCTTCTTCTCCGCCCCTCGTCTGTTGATCGTTTGGTATCTTACAGTGATGCTGATTGGGCCTGCTGTCCTGACACGCGCCGGTCCACCTCTGGGTTCTGCATTTATCTGGGTGACAATCTTATTTCTTGGTCCTCTAAGCGACAACATGTTGTTTCCCGCTCCAGTGCTGAGGCTGAATATCGTGGCATTGCTAATGCCGTTGCCGAGTCTGCCTGGCTTCGTAATCTTCTGATCGAGTTACGTCTTCCTCTTTCTCGTGCCACGGTTGTTTTTTGTGATAATGTGAGTGCCATGTATTTAGCCAATAACCCTGTACAGCATCAGCGTACCAAGCATGTGAAAATTAACTTACACTTTGTTAGAGAACGTGTTGCTTTGGGGCAAGTGCGTGTGTTGCATGTGCCCTCGTCTCATCATTTCGCAGATATATTTACTAACGGTCTCCCTACACAACTGTTTTTAGACTTCAGATCCAGTCTAAGCATTCGGCCTCCTCCAGCTCCGACTGCGGGGGGTGTGTTAAATAATAATAATTTATAATTGCCATTTATGTATAGTGCAGGGCCCCTTGTGTAAATACTATGTTTATATATTGTGATTGATGAATGCAATACACCCTAACGGGTTTTCCATAATACGTAACACATTCTGATTTCATATTCGTATGTGATTCTTTTTAGACAGCGTGGCTGATCATATGCTCTTTGGTTATGGTTTAACCGTAGGGTTATTGTGCTTAGGTAATGAATGTTCCCATCGATAATATGGCTTCATCATGTTCAACAAACAAGATATCGTGTTTGTTCATATCTATTTTTGTTCATGAATGTCTTCTGGAGATTGATTTTAATTTTGTGAATTTTCAATTTTGTTCCGGATTTTAGAGTTCCACATGTTTTTGTTTTCTAGGTTAAAGATGCTTAGGTTAATTAGTGGGTTAAGAACACATACATTCATGAACATGAAAAACATTCATAGGTGAATATAAATCCAAAGACTAGGAAATAATTTAGAATTAAGAAAAAATTAAAATAGACAAGAAACTTGTAACCAGGGCCGGTCAAATGGTTTTTGATGCCCCGGGCGAAATACGCTAAAAACGCCCTCACGTGTAAACTTCACAGCACATTAAGATTGTCTTAAATACCGGTCCAATGATTTTAGTGTTCCAAATGCTAATATCGTTGCCTAAATACATTAAAGTTGTTTCAAATGCCAATATCTTTGCCTTAATACATCAAGGTTGTTTCAAATTCCGATATTTTTACCTAAATACATTAAGGTTGTAATACTCCTCATCAGATGAAGGAGTTCAATCACCAAATTTTGGATGCTTCTTAGAATGGTTTCACATTTTATACATCATCAACATTCACTAATCAAAATATAGCCCTTTACAACTTAAAACTTTTATAACATGCTCAAACTTCTATACCAAAATCCATGTGACAATATATGTGAGATGAGTTCATATAAATTAAATGCACCACTTCTTATGTCAAGGTGGGATGAGTTGCATATACAGAAACACTGATCAAGATTTCATATAATATAATTAAAGTTTTTTGTACCATCTGAGAGAAGCTCTGTGCAATATTTTATCTCTATTGTTGCATCTTGAATATCTTGTAAGAATTGAAATTTAGAACAAACAAACAACAATTGACTTTTATTCATGAACCATATACAAACCTGTTATTCTCTAAATCTGATTCACCAAGTTGCTACAAAACAGATAATGGTTCATTGAACTTGGTTGCAAAATCGACTCTTATTCACTAAACTCTCTCAGTCTCTCGGCTCTGTTGATGCAACAATCGATCCTGAGTTTCTGATTCACTCAACTTCGTGGTGCATGGACCGATCGACCAAATGGCTAATCCGTCCAATGGTATTTATCCCCTAACTTGATGCAAAAACTAATCCTTTATCCTCTAAATCTACGATTGATAGATTGATAAAATTGGGACTCAAATATTCAATTTTTCAGTAACCACTCACCTGAACTATTCATTTTTTTCGAACATTTCTTGAAACAAAAACCTAAAATCTGAAATACTAATTGAATGGAAAACATTTTATCAACTTACTTTCACGGGTGGATTGTAGAGCTTGAGAACTTAGAGAACTCCAATTTAAAGGTATAGGTCTGTGCAACTGTGCAAGCAACGATTGGTTGTCCGATGGAGAGTCACCGCCTCTGCCCCTCTCTTCAATCGAAAGGTTGTTCGAGACTGTGCATTCCCGCTGCCATCTGCCGACCTTGAAAACTCCAAGTCGCCTCGTTTCCCCCACAAGTCACGCCTTCACAGCTCCGCCTTTCCAAATTGCTGGATGCCTTTTTTTTAAAGACTGAACCTAGTAATCCCAAATTGGACCTCTAAAACCGATGCCCCTATGTGTTTTGCTGCCCTGGGCCCAAGCCCAGACTGCACAGGTCTTGGGCCGGCCCTGCTTGTAACCTATTCAATATGTTAGAGATCGCATATAATTATAGAAAGTTAGTAGCATTATTTGAAACAAATAAAAAGCTATTTTGATAGTTTACTATAAATTTAGTTATTATTATTATTGTTATTGTTATTATTATTATGGTTAATAAACGGAATGGTTTTTCTAAAATATTAAGCTCTCGTTAGACCATACGAGTGATTTAGTTCCTAAATGACAACAATTGTTCTACTTTCAAGTGGACTAAAACATTCACATGAATAAATTAAAGAAATTCACATAGATGACGGCAATCTAGCTCCCGCTAGCACGAAGTAAGCACCAAACAACATGTTCATTCCTTGACCGTCACTACACGGTCAACGGGTCAAGTGAAAATCCTATTGGCTACGTCTCTAATATTTTTTCGTGGTTGTGATAATTGGGGGTGTATCTAGAAGGAAAAATGTGGTAACATAAAAGAGTTAATTGTCCATACGATTTTTTTTGCGTCGGTTCGAATTGTTAGGAAAGTATATAGAGACGCATGATGTTTGGATGCAAGGCTCGTACGTGATGAATACAATCATGAACCAACAACATATATGAAAGGTCATCCATATATAATGCAATTGTCTGATAATGAATCCCGTTTGATGCAAGATTTGACAAAGTTGAATGTGAAACCACGAGATATTTTGTCACCATTAAAGGAGGAAAATCAAATGCTCATTGTAAGTTTAGAATGTCTGAGCAGGAAAGTAGAACCTCAACGCATAATGTTATGCACATTTTGCAAACAAAAGGGTATGATTTTGGTTAAACAACGATATTAACGAGTTAGAAGAATTATTTTTCATTCAAGCATTCTCACATGTGGTGTTGTTGGATGCTATGTATAAAAAAAAACAAGTATAACCTGCATTTTCGTGGTGTCACTTCCACAGATAAGACGTTTTCCATAACCTTAATATTCATGCATAAGAAAAGACAAGCAACTATAGGTGGACATTGACGTACTTGAAATTGACTATTAATGGATCTTTTTATTCTCATGTTATCATCACCGATAGAGATTCAATGTTAATGAAAGCGTGAAAAGAAGTATTCCACAAAGTAAACATTTACTTTGTAGGTGACATCTATTCTATGATATAATAAAGCATTACATGCCACATATCATATCACAACAGATTTGGGGTTTTCTTCGGCCAAAGTGAAAAAGATTAGTTGAACCACTAACACACATTATATCATGCAAACTTATGCAGACCTTTAGACATTATTGGTCGAACATCTATGCATTATTCACACACACACACATATAATCTTAAATTTTGAGTCACAGTCATTATTTAATCATACTAATTTGATTTTCATTTTTCTTCACCTTTTAAATGTTTGGATGGACAAGTATGAAGAAGATTTGTGTCGGTGTGGACCGACAAACATATTAATTTTGAAAATTCAACAACAGGTAGAGTTCTCGCCTACACGCCAAGTTGGAAAAACATCTAGATTCAGAAGAATGTGACTTCTACATATTTATTTGTATTAATGAAAAAGTTGCACAATATTGACACTGCTATAAAAGAAAGTCATGAAAGATTCAAAATCATACGATACTAAGACTCACACCACCGCACGCCAGATTAGAACTCATTGTGAAATTAATCAATTGTATGTATGGATAATTAATATAATGGAGAATAAATAATAAAGTTATTTATTATTTGTATAAACCCAAGTAAATATTTAGTGGGTAAATATTTAATCGAGTTTAATTATCTTAATAGGTGTAAGGGGGATAATTTGGAAACACAAGGCCAAGGTCTTCCTGGATCAAGTAGGGCACCTCAAGATAGAAATTCTAATAAAAATGTGCAACATAGAAATTCTAATAAAACAATTTTTCAATATTACTCTATTAAAAAGTGTAATAACCGGCTCAAGTATAATACAAAAACAATTTCCTTTGATGTTGCACAAGAACTCTATGATATCCACATGGAAGCCTCGTCCGCTACAGCACCTACAAAGGAATAAACAACAATATGATTGAGCTAGAAAGCCTAATGAGCAACTCCACAAAGTACTCATTGATAATAATTAACATGTAACTCATCATAACATGCCACCAAGGTCAACGTTGTATAGATACTCTAGACAAATATATGATCTCTAATATAGAACCATTACTGAAAGTCACGTCGATAACAGATTCATCAAATGATTAACAATTTGCCTTTCAATCTATTATATATGCCACACAGACCATCATATGTCACTTAGGCTATTATGTATCACTCAGTCAACTGTATGCCACTCAAGCTCATTTTAAGCTACTCTGGCTTGGTTATTATTACTCTATTTAGAAATTACCAGTCAGGCTACTAGCTCTATTGTCACTCAGGCTACTAGCTCTATTGTCACTCAAGCTACTAGCTCTATTGTCACTCAAGCTACTCTATTGTCACTTAGGGATCTCTTTTACACTTAGGCAATCTCTATTGTCACTCAGACATCTTTATCGCCATTTAGACACCTCTATTACCACTCTGGATCTCTATTGTCACTCAGACAAGGTGAGCCATCTACTCGGGTTAACATCACATATAGCCGTATTGGTTTACACATTATCTCTCATATATATATATATATATATATATATGAATATATATCACTTATTCTGCCATCCCACACATAATCATATTGAATAATGTATAATTATCGCAATTGTAACTACATGTGCAATATTTATAACGCTAATTATCCTCTTACTCTTTGATTTATCTTTTCGTTGTGTAGATACACGTATTTCTACATATTCACTCTTCCTCTACTTAATTCTTCATCTCTTATGCGTTTCATTTCATATTTCTCTTTTATATACATTTACATGCATATTAGGGGTGCTCAAAAAAACTGAAAAACTGCCTCGCATGAACCAAAACTAAAAAAATCAATATCCATATAACCCGTAACCCGAAAACTAGGGTACCCGTAAGAACACGGGATGGGTACGGATTTTAAAAATTCGATATCCACGGGTACCCACCCGGCCCCGCATGTTTTTAACTTATGTTAATAAATATATATTTGTTAATATGAAATAACAAAAGCAGTAGAAAACTTAAATTCCTCAAAACTACCTAACTTACCTCTAGCAGCCCCCATTGTCTCCCCCAATTCTTTTTTTGATCTTCGACATTGAAAGTTTGCAAGCTTGCAATGGTCGAGAGTTCAACATGGAGACACCAAAATCGATCAACAGTGTCGACATCTCCAATGCACCCCCCGCCACCCTCTGGGCACCGCCAACCGCCACCGCCATCGTCAACAGAAACCTTAACATCGACAACCACCATTCCACCAACTGACACAAAAAACCACCGAAAACCCTTACTAACACCACAATTTGCTGCCGCCACCAAACCCCCCCCCCACCACCACCACAGAAAACACGTGAAAACCCTACATCTGTAGCCAAAACACGTGAAAACCCTAGATCTATACCAAATCATGTGAAAACCCTATATCTATTTAAAGATGAGGCTGCGGTAGTGACAGTGTCGCTTTCACCGTGAGAGAGAAAGAGAAATGAGGAGTTGTTGTCCAAAGAGAGAAACAGAGAGATTAGAGAAACAGAGAGATGAGAGAGAGAAGTCGATGTCACCATGGTGGTGGGTGATAGGACGGTAGTGACGGCACAATTGGTGGTGGCGGTGGTCACAGACTTACAGTGGTGGTGCTTTCACTAAGGCCGGCAATTTCTGGGTCGACCTAAAACCCAACACGAACCCGACACGAAAAAAGTGACACGAACCCGAAACGGGTCAAAAGCGGGTTGACACGAAATCAACACGAAAATAAATGGGTCGGGTTAGGGTCAACCTGCCAACCCGAAAATGACCCGTTTATAAGTAAAACTATAACATTTTAAAATTTTCTTTAATACTTGAAATTTAAATTTTGAAAAGAAGATTATGAATTCAAATAAGAGAGTGACATTTTAGGACAATAAAATCCACAAAAAAAAAGTACAAAACCCTTAAACGTTAAAAACTCAAAATAAACAATAAAAGATTTACAGTTAAAACAATAGTACATTATTTTAGTATTTGTTATTTTTACTATATGATTTTGATACTTTTACATTTGATTATTTGATAGGTGATACTTTAGTATTTTGGATCGATTCATGATTCTATTTTAATGATGAATAATCTTATATTATTTAGTTGTTCAATGACATTATTTATTTGTATAGAATAGTAATACACCATAGTTTTTATTATATTCATTTGTATAAGCAAATAAAAAAGTAAAATCAAATTTTCAATCAAACTAAAATAAATACCAAATTTAAAGTTCTAATACAATGAAACAAACATTGATTATTAAAGTTAGAATATAAATAAAAATTATTTTCAAAATTTGTGCCGAACGTTGGAAAACAAACATGGAATTTGAAATATTGATAAAGAAAATCGTAGTTGAAACGGAAAACCGTATTTAAAAATCGTACCCGAAAACCGTATTCGAAAATCGTACCCGAAAACCGTATTCGAAAATCGTACCCAAAACCGTATCCGAAAACCGAAAAAAATTCTCGTTGATGACATTTGGCCTAAATGGGTCAACACGAACCCGACACGAAAAAAACTGACACGACCCGAATTTGACACGAAAATAAATGGGTCGAAATTGAGTCGACACGAAACTGACTAGAACCCGAACGACACGAACCCGATAACACGAACCCGACCCAAATTGACAGCCTTAGCTTTCACCACCTCTCTCTTTCTTTTCTCGGTTATTTCACCCATTTGCTTTCACCGTGTGGTGGTGGTGGTTGTGGCTGGCGATAGGACAGCGGTGGTGGTTGTGGTGGTGGTAGTTGTAGCCGGCGATAGGACAGTGATGGTGGTTGTGGTGGTGGTGGTTGTCTAGAGAGAGAGAGGGAGAGAGAGTGCGTATATATGGAGAAGAGAAGAGAGGAATATATTTTTATATATTTAAAACTTATTATATATTATTTTAATCAATAAAAAATAGAAAAATGATAAAAGGACAAAAATACCTCTCACTTAATGGAATTGACTAACAGTCAACTAACAAAAGGACTATTCAAACTGAAAAATGGATGTTTTTGAAGTTAAAGGACCAAATCAGAAGAAATGAGATAGTTAAAGGACAAAATTAACAATTAACTCTTATTTCTATTAAGAATTGAATCTTTTAATGTCGTATAGTTTTAGGTGCGAGACCTCGTCATAGTTTTGATAAAAAAACGTTGTGTTTGTTGTTTTAATCTTATAATTATATTTTAAAAAAAAATCTAGGACGTTACAGTTAACGAATCTAGACTAGTTAAACATAGATTAAGGTGTATTTAACACCACCCAACTCCTAAATGCTAAATGCGATTTTTAACTCCAAAACCCAAAGAAAAATATGAAAGTTAATGGACTGGCCCGGATATTTGGGTTGGGTGCAGTTATTAATATTTGTCAGTTTTGTAATGATAATCATAATAATAATTAATAACAATAATATAATAATAATAATAATAAAAGATGCATTTGCTAACTTTATAAATAAACAATAAACTTGGTAAACTTATTGCTACAGATGATGATGTTAATTCAACAAGTGAGAAATTCAAGAATAAGAAATTGGATTGAAATAAAACATGGCTTTATAAACTTTAATATTGTTATGTGTAGTACATTACTATTACTATATACTATATATTACATGTCATTACTATTTACATGGAAATGAAGAATATATATATAGCAGCAGGAGTTGCAGAGAGTAAGTTAACTTGAAGGAGTTGCTATGATACATTAGTTATCTAAGTACTTATGGAACCATTCTTCTTCCTTGCAGTAATGGTACATAACATTGTATACCTCCATCAGGAGTTTAGGGAACCTGCTTGCAAAGTAGTCATCAAAGCCTTCAGGTACAGATCCCAGCAATTCCTGAGTTCAAAACAAACACACTGTTTTTCAGACACTTTTTACCAACTTGAGCAATTTTTTCCCACTTTTTCTTAAGAACTGTTACTTTTGGCAGATAAAATGACTTATAATAAGCATTCTAGCTAGAAGCCTGGAAACTTGGTCAACCCTATTTAAACCAAATAAATAAGCGGGTGGCGACTTCCTCGATCCGAGCAAACATAAGAGATGGCAAGATGAATAGGTCAAGTAACGGGTCAAAGTATGTAATTTTAGCATTGGTCCAAATGAGTGGGTGGGGTTGGATCGACCCCAAACACATGTTTGAATTCTTTTATGTTTTACAGATCAGGGAAATTTGCAAGATAAGGTAACATACTATGAACTATTATATTAACCTTCAAGTGATGATTAAAATCTGGTCAGTCTTTACTAATGATTATAAATTTGCTAATTATCAACGGTTAGCCTTTAATTACGGATTAATCTTGACATTTAGTTTTTTAAGACATTCATATGTTCTTGGTATCTTCAAGAACATTCTTGACGTTCATAGTTCTTGAACCACCACCATCTACCACTACCGCTTTCCACCATGTGCCTCCAAATGGATGTTCTTATCATTAAGACATTAAACACCACCATCCACCAACGCCTTCAAGCACCCTCCACCAGTGTCGGCTAACGTCGACCACCATACACACAACCCAGATTCAAACACACATAGTCACATACAGTTCCAAACAAACAAACATGAAACCATATCAAAGTACACACAAATGGTCTAGATCCAAACACACACATCACCAACAGCACCACACGAATTCAAATCCGAACCATACACAAATGACAAAACCCAGATACAAATACACAGCAACCAAGATTCAAACACACACGCGCACTCACATGAACCTTTAATAAAGCTACATTGCATCAATTGTGTGTGCGTGCATGTTCTAGGCGAAAAAACATATAACACTAAAAAATATAAAAAATAATAAGAACCTGAAATCAAATTATATCAATGATGATAGTGATGGTTGATGACATTTTGGTAATAAATGATAACTTAAAAGTCTCAAGAAAACAGAAAAAAAGTTGTTGGAGCCTGAAGAGATCAAAATGAAAAATGAAACGGAGAGCTAGGTTTTAAATGGCATAAAGCGCCCCAAAGTGTTAAGGGTCTTAGAAGCCGAATTGTTAAGCGAAAGGGCTTGCTTTAAGCACACAAAGTGCCCGAAATACACAATCCTTATAAATTACCTAACTTCTATATATAGTCATATACTACCTTATAAATACTTAAACACCAAAGTGTCAAAGCATATATTCAAAACTCAGAAGTACCTAAACACCAAAAAATATTTCTCAAGTTACTTATAAGTTATAAATAGTTAAATACTTATATACCATTAATCATACCATAATATCAATTACCAAAAGTAGTCTTAAAATGAATAATGAAGTCGTGAACGGGGGAAGTGGAGAACTGCTTTGCTTCGTCAATTGAATTGAAGAAGGAAGATGATGATTACCAATTCAAAAGTCGACATATTGACTTTTTACCACTCTAAAGGATCAAGTTTTACCGCGTTGGATTATGACTCTTCATTTCCTAACCTAAGCCCATAGTATAGAAGCTAGCCACTAATAACTTAAAGCCCGTTAAAAGCATAAACTAATCAAGATTTCCTTAATCGCTATTAAGCACTACTTAGCGTTTCACCTAAAGCGGGCGCTTTTTCTCGCTTTACATAATTGTAGTGCTTTGTTACATCTTAAGTGCTAATCCTCATCGCTTCAGCGCTTAGCGCTGTCAGAAACTTAAAGCATGAAAGTTGTCAAGCTTAATCCATTCTTTCTCCAAGCTTATGAATCACCTAAAATGGATTCTACTTGTGAGATATTGATTTATTAATATAGTGTTAAATAAAAGTGTTTTCATGTTAACACGCCGATGCATTAAATATTTAAGCATTGTCCACAGAATATTAACACGATGATGTACAACATATTAATACACACTAATGCATAAGATATTAAGACACTCCGCTAAACAAACCGATGCACAGAATATTAACAAACTGACGCACAACATATTTACATACAATGATGCACAAAGTATTAAGCACACACTGATATTCAGAATATTAACACACTCATGCATAAAATATTCACACACTGATTCACGTTATATCAAGTATTAACACACTCATGCACAAAATATTAACACACTGAGGTACAATATATCAACACTTCGATGCACAAAGTGTTATACCCACAGTCCCACACTAATTAACTGAATATTAACACACTCATACCTAACATATTAATACATTGATGCACTAAATATTAACACATGCATTATCGTGTATTAGACAAATGTATCACCTAAAGTATCAAATAAATCCACAAACAAGCATAAATAACATAAATAATTTCATTTAGGCATTTCATCAAACATTTTGTATGCATTTTAACAAACACATACTCTATTGCTTAATCTTGTAGTGATTTATGAAAGTTGAAAAAAACTTGAAGAAAACAAAAATGATACAATCTTACAAGAAGATTCTTCATGCAAAATAACAATTAAAAATCAAAATGCTAAATAAATGGGTAGGATTAATTGTTGTTATTGGACGACTATAGATAAGTGATAATTTTTTATTTATTCAAACTACATTATATATACTAACATTTTGCAGGAAGTTATGAACAATACCTGCAAAATGTTAGTGTATATAATTTCGCTAGATGCTTTTTTGACACAAATTATTGATAACTCACATGGATAGGATAGTCCATGTGAGAAAAACTGCGCAGGTTTGAATCTTGGGGGTGGATTTTGCTTTTTTGTATGCTGTGAACATGAGCCTTTGATTTTACCTATTTTTCTCTATTATTTTAATTTAAGTGTTAATTAAAAAATGTAATAATGTATGATTTTACCTATTTTTCTCTTTTTTTGTTTCTTTTTTATTAATACATCATTAAATTATTTTATCATATTCATATTTTTAACTTTAAGTTTCTGTGTTTTTAGATGAACAAACTAGAATGGCTTTGAAAGAGTTTTCTTTTTCATGAATTTTTTATGACTTTAATGATTATTAATGTTAAATGTTATATAGTTCGTAATACTAACAAAAGGTTTTAGTTCATTAATTAAAATGTATTCAGTTTTATACGTTTTGTCATTGTATGTATTCAACTTTAAACGTCTAATAATTCTTTAAAATAAAATTTCACCATAATTTCAATCTTAATGATTTTAGATTTCTAACTTTCTATCCGTGTATGTTTGAATGTTAGTTTATATATAATCATCATTATCTTTTGCTTCCCGCCGCAACACGAGGGGTTGCGATACCTCGTTTGTGTAACATAAGAGAAGAAGATAGTCACAAGGTGTTTTTGTAATTCATTCTAGACATTTATGGAACGATGGGCCAGTGAAAATATAGAGATTACCAATTATACCCATAAAGATGGAGGGGACACTTGTCAACCCTAAAGTCCTTCCTACCATTTTTATTTTTAATTCCATACTTATTATATCCTTCCTATACGTACATATGTACTGACACAGTATGCACGAATGCACGCCCACACATATATATTACCAAATTGAAATTTTGGGCCTAGTAATTTCGTGTATCTTCCAATTATTTATATAAATTATAGCGTCACATATGTTATATCATGTCAATATATACTCTAATATTTCAACTCAAATGATTTAGGAGGTTTTATGCATTAAAATTACTACTTAGGCAACCTTCAATTACTTGTTGACATGTTCGACTTGTTTCCATTTAACCTAATTCTTTTGATATCATCCTTTTGACTGACCCGTTATCCTAACCGACCCATTCAGAAGAAAACAGGATGAATTTCCAATTCTAGTAATAAGAGATGATGTTTTATATGGTATGTATGTTGCAAAAACCCAAACCTGAATTTCCTTGGGTAGTTCTCTGTAATGATTCAATTTGTTTCGAATAACACGCAGCAAGTCACGAACACCACTGTATTTATAACGCCTGTATCGTCCAATGTTGGCAATAAATGCAGGTTCCATCTTTTCATCCCATTTTCCACCCAAAGCTACAGGAGCTTTACTTTCTAATGCTCTAAGAATAATGGAATCGACCTCCCTGTCTTCCAATTCTATCCTGTCACTAGTGTCCCTTAGAAATGACATTCGCATCTCAGAGTTCCAAAAGAAAGGATGGTGTAACACCTCTGAAGCTTTTGGCCTGACACAAAGACAGAACAACTTAGAGAGCGACTAATGTTCAATTTTTTCTCTCCAAAAAATTTCAACTTTAATCATAAAGGGTGAAAATAAAAGCATTCAAAAATACTAGTGTTGATTTTACAACTTTGAACCTGAGTTCAGCATTAGGGTTTAACAATTGCAATAAAAGATCCACGGCTTCAGGAATATGCTCCACCAAGAACAGATTCACTCTGTTTTTGGCCACATTCACATCTCGTTCAAGATGCTCACCAAATGGATGTCTACCACAAGTGATGCAGAAGAACAGAACACAACCTAAACTAAACAAATCTACAGCCCGTGTTTGCCGTCCGAGAAGAAGTTGTTCAGGTGCTTGCCACCCTGAACTTCCAGAACCTGATGGAACAAATCCTTAAACTCAAAATTATTTAAAAAACAAACTTGAAAGTGCAAGTAATTTGCTAAAATCTGAGTGAAGCAAGAATTATTATTATAAAAGAATACAAGTTCTGATATCAAGAGAATAAGATGCAAACAAGCTGAACAAATAATAGCTAGGCTCTTAAGATAGATAGATACACACACATACAATACACACGCGCACGCACACACACACATGCAGTTGACATTACTTACCAGTAGCATGACGTCCCAATGATGACATGTCCCCAACAAGGCGTCTGCTAATGCCCATATCAGAAAGTTTGCCACACAAGCCTTTTTCTTTAACTATTAACACGTTGTGAGGCTTCAAGTCCCGATGAATAATCCCCAACTCATGCAAATGTACAAGGCCAGCAACTATATCTCTATGATACAAATTAATGAAAAACATTCAATTATGTTATTTCAAAATCCGATCACGATGGTGAAAATAGTTTAGCACAAGTGCTTGAACACACCTCATTAATTTTACCAAGATAGGGGAAGGGTAGCCATTTGGCCTCCACAAATGGATGTCATGCATGACATCATTCATCAAAACTTGAGGGTTTGGAGGTCCCACCTTCTGAAAGGACTCCGAGTACATCTGAATTAGATCATAAAGGCTGCAAGCACAACGCTCCAGTGAAAGATAAACGAAGTCATGATCGTATTCCACACCGTACCAACGAACGATATTTAGATGTTGGTCGGAAGCAATAAGGTTTTGAATTTCTTTAAAGGCAACATCATGATGAGCCCTAACAAGGCGTTTCACCGCTACCTTACGACCTTCGTATATTCCTTCAAGGACAATAGTGCCATTACTTCCCTTTGCAATTTCTTCATTTGACACAAATAATTTACCTATGGAACGCCCTTCCATGTTGCATTCAGTTAAGTGATTAAAATTAAGTGGTGAACCTTTTTCACTATCAATCTCTCCATTTCCAGATTTCCGATGCCTTTTCCTTCTAGAAGTGGAAGATTTCGCATTTACTCCATCAGGTTGTTTGTTCAACATTGTAGCCATCAGAGTATGATGGCGATACATAAGAAATCCAATTGCAATAATAAGAACTGAAATAATGACGAATGCTATTCGTCTTTCAGCAAGTACACTTACTCTGTATTTGGACTTTGTTAAATCTTGTGGGCCTGGGATTTCCGGGTCATGTTCCATGCTAGGCAAAGAAAAAGTTGTTTCAGTTTCGAAATCATTGTCACGGTAATATTTTCGAGACTTATCGGAATTGGGTAATAAAGGCTCATTCGCAGGGAGTAACAGCAATGGAATTTTATGGCCCCCGTGCATTTGAAAAGAATCCAAAATCTGAGAGGTGCGTAGCCGATGCACAACAGCTTTTGACTGGCATGACAAGGGCAAGTTGAAATTATCACGGGTTTTGGAATCTAGATCGGTATGGTGAGAGTGAGACACAGATGGCCCAGTTATTGAATTTGGATTTTCATGACAAAGCAGAGCAACATCAATGTCGGCTACTGTTACATTCCACAAAACTTTGTCAGAGTTTGGAGCAAATGATGTCAGTAAATAGTCTGTTCTTGTGAAGGAGAGCTGCTTATCAGGTTTCTCTTTTACCACACCAGATCTTTCTTGCTTCATGATGCCTTTTTGGATGATGGAATCTGAGGTTTGATTGGTTGATGAGGTTTGTTTAGTATCGGGGGAGCTGTAATGAACTCGTATTAATGTTCCTGTATTAGCATCAACCACAAATGCAGTAGTTTTTTTGGAACCGAGAATAACTCCACCGTCCTCTGATACATGTGGCATGATTCTGATGAATTCCTCCATCGTCATATCCATACTCTGAGAGACACAAGAAGGAAGTTGCATAAAAATAAGAGACAAGAAGGTATATTAATGCATGGAAGTCAAGAGGTGGAATTGTGGAATTTTCACAAAATGGTCAGTTTGGGCTATACTTTGGTTAACAGGTCACCGGATTGCTTGTTCAACATTTTAGCAATTGACCTACAAAACCTTATTTTGTTTACAATTTCTAAGAACCATATATGTGGATAATAATATCATATAAAAAGTTCAAATTCTTGAGGTTAGATGCTTGAAACAGAAAGGAATTATGATTCAATGACCCAAGATTCTAGGAAAGTAACGCAAGTTAGAAAGGAAAACAATAAGGTTGGTTTAGCTTATTAAATTATTTTTGTAAATGATAAATGTCATCAGAATCAGTGCTGAAGTTTTAGAAAAATTACCATTATGCCAAGATCTGTGTGTGCAAACAACTTCCAATCATCCCCACAGTCTACAAAATATCTACCTCCAAACGCAGATGCATTTTCCTTATCATCATCATGGTTGATAGGAGCCTGGTATGAAGAGTAAATTGGTGACCCTGATGCAAATGACCAAATAATCCTACCGGAATCACGATACACCAGATTGATCGTACCATCCAAGGCAGCAACAAGAGCAGTGTCCTTATTACTGTTTGAAGAGAGGCGTAGGAGTGTATGAAACAGGATTACATTAAAAATTACAAAAAATGTCATCAACACTCAACAGACTAACCAGACAGATTGACACACATCAAAGTAACAGCAAATAACATTCTTGTATAGGTAGGAAAATAAATAAATCAACACACTATGCGTGAATGAGTATCCAAGTAACTCTGGTAAAATCTTGAACGGGTGGAACCATGAACTAGTCACAACTACCCAGCAGCAAACCTTGATTAAGAAGGCATAATTGGATTCTCAAACTATCGCACTTGTAGTTATGTTGCAAACTAACCATTTGACTAGTTAAATTGCCAACCAAATGCTGAAGTGCGTCAAAGTAAACAATTCGAACCATTGTGATTGTACTTGTGTTGCCAAATGACAGATGAAAATTGTGTAAAATAGCTCAATCTAACCTACTTAAGTGTTATTTTACATTTTAGGAAATACAATGATTAAACAAAAAAAGAAGTGAGTTACACAAAAAAAGAAGCAACTTGGACAAAAAGAAACGAAGTAAATTACAGCAAATGGTTAAGAAAATATCACGCTAACTCTTTAAATGAAGATAAAGTGTTTCAAGTATTTCACTAATGATCAATTACAGATCAATAAAACAAATCTTTGTTTTCTTTGAAGAAGCAGGGGATAAGTGTATATTGAGTGCTAATCTAGAGGTTTCTATAAATCATATTCAAATTTTGTGCACTTCACTTGTGTTTAAAATGGTGCTAATATAGAAGAAACCTTCGGGTCCACCGGCAGCCAGAGGCTGACACGGGGTATGAAGTATGTTTGTTCGTAGGATGAACAGGTACAAGAATGAAAGTGGGGGCTTCACAAGTGAAAAAAAAATTCTCAGCTTTGCTAATCTGCTAAGAAAGAAGAACTATGTTAGAAGATTTACAGGGACAAGGCCATGTAAACCGCTTTGACGCTCAAGTCAGGGAGAGACATGATTCCAGTTATGAAATGCATGTAAAGGAGAAAAGTGTAGAGGTGCGTACCTTGGAATGGTGCTAAGTGTCTGTATTTATAGGTGAGGGTTGCCTGCTAAGGGAGCCCTTGACGTTGAGAGTAAATGTGGACAGTTGTCCACGTCGTAGTGGACACTGCAAAAGTAATGTTCTTTTCTACAGTTGTGTTGTAGGAAGGTACCTCTTTGCAAGATCATGTCGCCACTATGTGTCGACCAATGAGAGGTGCTGGTCAAGCAAACAAGGGTATGATTCTAGTGGTCCCGGGGATCTTCTAACATCTGCAAATGGCGCACAACAGACATCCATTTGTCTTCTTGTGAGTGGAAGTGTGTATGCCTGGATTGAGCAGGTGAGCCATTTCCAGGTGATTTGGTTTGTCATAGACGAGTTATTACCTACGTCATTAAGTCCCCTGTGATGTAGAGGAACCACCCCTCCTCGCAAGGGTTGATTCTCTTGCTCCTCAGCTGCCAGGGCCCAAGGCTTCCTCATGCTCCTCCTGAGTCATTTGTGTGACGTGAATTAATTTCTCGTCAGCTGATTGCATATAGTCCGGCAGACTCATGATTTTATCAAAGAAAAAAATTAAATCTGAGTCAACGAGCGAGAAAAAAGTACAGAGATATAAAAGGGAATCACCCCTCCCAACACTATGAATCTTGGGCCTGTAGGGGTAGGGCCAATGCTTGCTCAGGCCGGTCAAAACAAGAAACCCTTCATGCTAAGCTCAGATGTGCAGAGTCAGCTCTCGTGGGTGATCATACATTTGGAGGTGTGACCTCCAACCCCTCAAACCCTTGTTCTTGCCATTTAACACAAACTGTTTCGTAGTGTTACTCCGCTTCTCAAAAGTCCACCGGTCTCAGCTAGGAACAAAACGAAAAAATGCACGAAACACTGTCAAGATTGCCCTAGATCCGATACTCCGACAAACAGCCTCAAATGTGGTTACCTTGGTAATGCATTGAGGATGAAGTTGCGATAGCCAGTGCCTATAAAATCGCAGAACCTCAAGAAAGAGGTAGGTGAAAGGAATCCTCATATTACCCTGTCGAGCATATGCTAAGTAGAACCCAATACGGTTTGCTAGG
Organism: Dittrichia graveolens; assembly: GCA_038502395.1. Lineage (NCBI taxonomy): Eukaryota > Viridiplantae > Streptophyta > Magnoliopsida > Asterales > Asteraceae > Dittrichia > Dittrichia graveolens. Next base: position 77,689,126 of record JARJIL010000001.1, on the reverse strand, counting down.
GGACGATTTACCCTATCCTCAATAGCAGGGATGGTGGGATGAAATCTCAAAATCCATGAATACTCCCTAGTGACTTATTATACACAACATGAGAGAGATCGATAACGGTACTACTTACTGGTTCTAGGATATTACTACCCATAATGAAAACTCAAAGAGGAAAAGAAATATACCTATGAGGCTACGATGATGGAGAGGACGACTGTCACACATGAACTGAACACACCGAAGTTCAAGAAGCAGAAGTTGCACACTCCGGTAAGATCTCTTCACAATGAAGATGATAAAGCTATAATTGAAGGCTTGAAAATGAAGCCTTCCCCCCTCCTCTGGTATTTATAGGACACGGATAGACGAAGAGGGCCAAATCTCAACCGTCAGATGAAGATTGTAAAATTCAAAAACCATCATGAGCAGGAAACTAAGAGACAAAAAAACGTCACACGCTGCAAACAGTCTAATCAGCGCCTCCTTCAAGCGTGGTGGGCATTTATTGCAGCAAATGACAAATAATGCACGCTACCATAGTTGTCAATTGCGAATAGCGGTAAATAGCGATGGGCAACCTATATGCTATATAGCGAATAGCGATAAATAGCGGCTGCTATTTCGTATTTAGCGATAGGCTTTTAAAAGAGAAATTATATATTTATATATTAGTATATTACTTTAAAAGTCTTAAACTATTATATATATTAGTATATTACCCTAAAAGTCTTAAACTATATACCAATTAAAAGAAAAAACCCATGACTATTACCAAACTCAAAATAAAAATTTTAAAAAAAATCCAAGGCTATTTACCGCTATTTGTATGATAGCGAGCTTGGAGCGCTACGCTACGCTATTCGCGATAGCGTCGCTATTTACCGCTATTGACAACAGGGCACGCTACTTATGTCACTTAGACCCAAACGACACACCTTGTAACACAGGCCTCAAACACCTTAGAAGTCTAGCATCCCATAACTAGTTAAGACATACAAGACCGGGGGGACTAAATGACGTAGGCAATAACTCACCAACAACAAACCCAATCGCCTAGAAACGGCTTGGAAATGGCTCACCATGCACGCTACGCAAATCATGTCTGGCCTGCTTAATCCAGGCATACCCACATCCACTCACAAGAAGACAAATGGACGTCTGTGGCGCGCTGTCTGCAGATGTCAGAAGATCCACAGGACCACTAGAATCATACCCTCGTTTGCATGAACAATGCCTCTTATTGGTCGACACCGATCGTGGCGACACAATCCTGCAAACAGGTACCTCCGTACCGACACAACTGCAGAAAAGAACATTACTTTTGCAACTTCCACAGTTCCACTACGACATGGACAGCTGTCCTTCAGTCTCGACCTCAAGGGCTCTCTTAGTAGGCAACCCTCACCTATAAATAAAGACCCTTAGCACCATTTTAAGGTGCGCACCTCTACACTTTTCTCCTTTACATGCATTTAATAAATGGAATCATGTCTCTCCTTAACTTGAGCGTCGGGCCAGTTTACAAGGCCTCGATATCCCTTCATTCTTGTACTTGTTCATCCTATGAACAAAGAAAATGATTTCGAAATTCCAAAACTACTTTAAAATTAATGTTAAGGTACAGGTTGTGGAGCACGTAGTCCAAGGTATGTGATCCGATTACAAGCTAATCCAGTTCAATGTATAGATAGATTTTAATCAAATTTCAATGTCAAGCCATCGTATTCAAGTTCAAAAGTAACCTACATGTGCAAAATTATTTGTGTTTTTACGCCTATTATGTCCTACAATGCACCTCATCTAGTCATGTATGCCATATACTTTGAGCAAATATTAGGAAGAAGATCAAAGTAAGCAGTTTGGGGCCAAAACCAAGCGAAGTTGAACTTGTTGAGAACAAATTTCAAGCTGGTTCAACATGGGGAAAATCTATGGGGAAAAAACATGTGAGTTGATACACATTCTGTGTTCCTTATATTATAAAGATGAATATATGTATATATATATATAGGGGAGGGTTCAAACGAGAAATGTTTTTCGTACGAGTACTGCGAGAACCAATCTTGGCCATTCAATAGGTAAGTGGAATTCATGGATGAAGAGTGTGGCAAGGTGCATGTAAGGAATTCATGGGTGGGAAATCCAATTGAAGGAGGGGGAATTGGACGGATAAGATTGGTTCTCGCAGTTCTCGTCCAAAAAACAGTTCTCGTTTGAACTTTTCAATATATTGGGGAGGGTTCAAACGAGAACTGTTTTTCGTACGAGAACTGCGAGAACCAATCCTGGTCGTTCATTTTGGATAATGGAATTCATGGATGAAGAGCGTGGGGGGATTGAGTGTGGCAGGGTGCATGTAAGAAATTCATGGGTGGGCAATCCAATTGAAGGAGGGGGAATTGGACGGCTAAGATTGGTTTTCGTATATATATATATATATATATATATATATATATATATATATAGAGGGAAGTTCCTTTAAGAACCAAAAAAATTGCGAGAACCGCGAGAACCATTTTCCACTGTAGATTTTATATATCAATGGCTGAAATCACTGAATGGTGTTTTTGTAATTAGATGAAAAAATCTGGATTTTAATTTATCACAAAGGGGTAAATAGGTCAATACTTAATTATCATTTGCAGTCAACATATTAATTATGAAACTAATTCCAAAACTAGCTCCGATGAAATAGGGATAATTACGGTAACCGGAATCAAGAACAATTCATATTCTTCTTGGATGATAGAACACATACAATTCAACAAATATTGATATATTTACATATAAGCATTTTGTTTTTGAACAATTGATGGTTTTACGATGAACGCGGTATAAGATTCGTCTTGAGAAGGCTCGAAAGGTAGGCAACATGTCTAAGATTAGGGCAATGTAAACCCTATTAGACAGCAAAAGTATATTTGGACAAAATCTATGTGTTTTATTAACTTAAAGACTAGGCATCTAGTGGGTATATTTTGGTGGCGAAAACCGATTTCGGGACTTCAACATGAACACAGGTGAGTTGTTATAGTCGTACCAGTCTTTGCATTTGTAGTTACAAACATCTTGTTATCTATTCTAATCCATAGTTATTAACATTATTGTGTTATTGTTAATATATCTAAATGTTTGCAGGAGGACTAATATGGATGCTTTAATACATCATTTTGCTTGTTGTACATGTACAACTTTTGATGTGTTGCATATGTGCACCTAGGAAGAAAATGTAATGCATGTGTATAACATTCCTACATAATTTTGATGTGTTGCATGTATGCAACTACGAAGAAATTAGTTGACTTGATGAATGGCTACTAACAACATGGACTACAATGTATTTCACATGTGCAACATGAAGACGTGTATGGGAAACGGTTGCATTTGGACTAATCCGGATACTATAAAGTAGAAATGTGTTTGTATTTAAGGATTTTGTTTAGAAAAAAATAACACAAAAACAAATTGCTATATTTCAAGAATAACCTATCATACTAAAAGATAAACAAAACTTGATGAAGAAAGTAATAATTAATAAGGTTGCATATGAGCAACATTGAGCAAAAAGAAATTAGGAAACATAACATGCATGTTCATGATAACGTACCATTTGCGCAAAACAAGAATAAATGAGTGTGTGAAGTATGTTTAGACATATATTTGTATTTAAAAATTATTACAAGCTCATAAAATATATATAGTAAATAAGAATTATCGTGAACTGATTTGATTTTTGAAATAAATATCCTATAAATTAGGAAAGTAATCGTGAGAATCGTTAATGAAATCTAGTTGCCTAACTATAGATGATAAAAAGACATTGGTACCCTTCTATAGTTAATTAAAAAATAAATAAAAAAACTAAGATGGACGGCTTAGATTGGTTCTCGCAGTTCTCGCAATTTTTTTGGTTCTCAAAAGAACCGCCCCCTATATATATATATATATATATATATATATATATGGTGGTCTCTATGGAAATATCTTCAAATATGCGTGTTTAGCATTTAATCAAGGGAGCAAAATGCAGAAACCCCCAAATAACTGGCAGCAGAATGGATCAATATAGGCATGTCTAGCTAACGGAGAACCAGACAAGACATTCCTTTCAGAAACATATATTGCTAACAAATAAGGTTTAGAACTACAAATTAATGAGAAAACAGGTGCGTGTGTGTGAAAGAGAGTAGTTTGCCTCCGATCCTATATGTCAGAATAACAACTAAAACAAGAAGAAGAAAAACTTACTCCGGAAACGATAACAGAGATCGCCTAGCAGGTGCTTGATTGACCTTCGAGATTTCCAAGTTCGGAACGCTATCACTCGATCCTAACAACAGCAGAAAGAGCAAGAAACTGGCGAATAAAGCGCCAAATAAGGTGTGCTTCATCGATTGTGATTGAAAACGCTAGCGAACAGAGCTGAATTGCTTGTCAATTGAACTCAAATTGCTACCAAATCATAATAATTTAGGGTAAAAGAAACACAAAAAAACGATCTGTGAAGACTTGGTAAGAGGATTTTGAGAAATCGTCGGGAGGATGAAGATTCCAAGTGGTTTCTGACTGTACAATTCAAGCATCTCCGAAGCCGTGTTCCTCTGCGTTGTTTTTAGTCTTCATTTCAGTCAACCGGCGAAACCATTTTTCAGCACACGTCACCTAACAAAGGTTACAAAACTGAAAACTGGGACAGAGTTTCATTTTGACCCCCTTGATTATTGATTTGTACACATTCGGTCCTCTGAAGTCTGAACGACGGAACCACGCAAAAATGTAGTTTACCTTGGTTAGCGGTTTCCTGCTACTTTTTAACCATGATATAAACCCTAGGTTAGCGGTCTCTTTTTTTGTGTGACGGAGAAAAGATTAGCCGTTTTTTAAAAGTAGGAGTGGGGGCCCTTTTCAGCGTCATGGTTGTCGTGTTTTGTGTAAAAGGTAGGACTGGCTACACCACTAGTCCACCACTATGCCGTGGTGGCTAGATGTGGTTTTTTTTTACTATGTGGGTGAGTTGTGTGGGTGATGGGAGTGGCTTGCCCAAATATTTTCCTTTTTTCTTTTTTAAAGTTTTGATTGGTTGGTTAGGTTGTATATGGAGTCTAGAATTCTGTGTAGTGAATAGTGTTGGGAACGGAGACATAATCACACCATGGGTGAATCGTGGATTGAATGATGTAAAAAATGACATGATTATACGGTGGAAAGTGGCCACTGACCACTCCCGTGTTTTAATGTTCAAATGTCAAATGACCTACTACACCAATAAAAGCAACAAATGGTTTGGAAGCAAAAACTTATATTCATCCTAATTGGACTTACCGTCTTGCACATGCCAGTTATATCCTAAAGAACTGTTGATACTAAAAGATCTTATTTAGGTTTTTTTGGTTAATTTCAAATTGAGTTGTGATCATTTTATTTGGACAAATTAACATGATTGAATAATTTTAATAACATCCCTACTTGCATGTTAAAATTATTATACCCTTAAAAGACATTATACCATACCTTACTTGTGAGTAGCAATATTGGAGGCTACCCCTCCCAACCATATGTGATTATGTGGTGATGTTAACTCACCTATTTCAAATATCAAGCTTGAATGGATCACCAATTCACCATGTGAAGCCAATCTATACATAGAAGAGTGTTACAAAACTTTTTTTTTTTTGCATGAACTCTCATGCATGGTCCTTCTAGTTAGCCAACAAGCTCCATCAGTTGAAGGATCAGTCCTATGTCCATGATATGCACAACAACAACAAGGTTGAATCCCACCAGCACGAGATATGGAGCTATGGAGGAGAAAAGATGTAGACAATCATACCTTTAGAGAGATTGTTCCCGAAAGACCTCCGACAAAGAGAGGAAAATAAATAAATAAATATACATATATACATATATGTCCATAATATGCGATCACATAATCTACCTTAGCCATAAGACATCAGTTGAAGGGTCTATAGAGCGGGTAACATTTCCTTTTGAGATGTTTGTATTACTAAATACCTTATTACATATGCACAAAAGTTGTAAACGAGTCGAGTCGATTTCAAGCTTGACAGGGCTCGAGCCCAGCTCAAGTATCTTGGACTAAGCTCGGCTCGATAGCTCGACGAACCTTCATAATGTGACTCAAGGAGGATTGAAGATTAGCTCGAACTTAACTCCAAAAGCTCGGATATCTATTTAAAACAATATTTAAATAATCAAAGTTATTTTAATTTATAAAAACTATATTAAAAAACAAATATAATTTTATATGTGTTTTTAATGAGTTGAAAATAACATTCTAATTCGGTCATATGAGTATGTGACTTATAAATAGACAAAGTTCAAGGACTAAAAAAGTGTGAAATAAATTATTTTAAGTTAATCGTGTTAGTTTATACTCTTAGACTGCACGTAATAGCTCGTCAACGAACTCGTCATTTGCTTCTTATGCTCGTCATCTACTAGGCCAGTTTAGTCACTCAACATGTTATGGAATGGCTCGTCGTCCGGGTGACGAGCTCAAAAGCAACTTTTTTCATTTTTTATACCAATCAAATTAGTTAAAATTAATACTATATATGTCCAGTAATATTAGCCTTACATGTTGGAGTGTTGAACATAAGCAAGTTTGACCACTTCTCTTTTAAGGACTATAGAAGATGGGCTCATGTTGTTTGACTTGAATGGAGAGCCGGCAGTGTTGACATGCCACTAATAAACAATCGTCGTGCAAAATATATATATATATATATATATATTATATATTAGATAAATGTAACCTATTTTTCCTGACAATGAGTGTTATAAAATATTATTATTAGTAAAAGACACGTACCAATTAGAAAACGACACAACAAAATAATTAAAGAAGCTAAAAGGTTAATAAACAAAACAAATTGGGCCTCTAAAGCCCACTCTTATGGTCAAAGAATTTGTAGTCTAACGGTATGTTTGGTAGAAAGAAAAGAAATTGGTATCAAAGTATTGAAAAGTGTTTTTCATAATTTATAATTATATATTCACGTCTTGCTGAAAATAAAATAGTGTAAATTTAGAAATAAATTAGTGTTTACGTGTGTTTATTATTTTCAAAAAATATTGTCCAAACTTCTAAACCAGGTTTTTGTAATTACTATATTGAGAGGGAGAGGGGTTGGTATATTTAGATGTTTATAGTACTAGGGTATGTTTAGTAGAAAGAATTAAAGATAGGAAAATGAAAATAGAAATGAATTATCTTGTTGTATATGAGAATTATAAAAGGAAAAATAAATCATTTCCTTTTCTCTGTTTTCTTTTCTCCCTAATTAAAAGAGAAATGGGAGGAAAAACTATCAATTCTTAAAAAAAATCACGGAGACTTTGCTTTTCTCTCGATCGACGTTCCTTTCCCAGAATTGATATTTGTTTTTTTTTTGGATAATTCTTGGGTATAATGTAGAATTGTTTTAACAAATATCTTCCTTCATATATTGAGTTTGATTGTTGTGTATAATGCAATTGATAAATTTGGTACCATTCTCAATTTAAATATCTGTGCTACCAAACAAGAGAAATGATTCTCTGTTACAAATCTCTGCCAAATTCTCTGTGCTACCAAACAGAAGATTAATTCTCATTCTCCAGACTAATTCTCTTTCTCTGCAATTCCATTCTCTGTACCAAACGCACCCCTAGTTTACTAACGTATGGGAATGAGAATTAGATTCATTGATACTTATTTTTAAAACGTAAACCCTATAATCAAACATCTTTATCTAGAATTAAAGGGATTTTTTGTAAACAAATCCTACCGAACCTATCCTTTATCTCGAGTTTTTTCAAGAAGCGAAAAGAAGAAACTTGAATAAGACCAAACAAAAGGTGTTGTGTGTAAACGAAATTTATCTTAATTCTTTTCCTCCCAAAAGTACAATTTTTATAAGAAGTGCGATAAGGCATCCAAACCATTCATCTAATGGATCATATTAATAATATTTACTTATTTTTAAATAATTAAAAAGGGCAAAAAAAGTAAACATAAAATATTCTTTTTCCTATCTTTCATTTTTCTACTTTCTCTTTCCTACATGAGTTTTTATTCTTCTCGTTTTTTTATTAGGTTTAGTTCACTAAAATGTATTTAAGTTGTCATGTTTTACTATGGTATGTATTGGACTTAAAAAATTTCTATTGTGTATATCGAACTTTTAATTTGTCCCTATTATGTATATTAAACTTTTTAGTTAATGTACTAAACTTGTAAGCTTTTACTTTTTTATGTAACCAAAATACATACAATATAAACAAATTAAAAGTTTGATAGACACAATAGAAACTTATAAAGTTCGATACACATAATAGCAAAACGTGACAGCTTAGATACATTTTAGAGAACTAGACCCTTTTTTATTTCCCAGAAGTTTTTTTACATAAAAGTACATTAATAAATTATTTAAAATAACATGTTTATTCATTAACTAGTCAAAACCAACATGTTAAGCGATAAACTCATTAATAAAAAGAATTAAGATCTCATTCCAAGCTCAACATGTTTAGTGAACAACTTTAAACAAAAAAGAAGTTAAATTTAGGCAATATGAACAAACCCGGTAAGATTCCTATACACTAGTTCACCCATGAACTAATTAAAAGCCTACACTCTTGTTCCTCACATAGTCACATGTATGTTCACTAAGGAACTGCCATAAAAAACAAAAAAAACAAAAGTCTCAAAGATGTTACTATTTACTAATGACGACCATGAATAAAAAAGAAATAAACAGATATGGGTATATCTAAACATTTAGTTTAGGTTTTTGGTATATAAACCCAATCGTTAAAAACAAAACAGATGGTGAGGAATCTGACCAGCAACGGGATTCTTGGTATAGAAACCCAATCAATGACAGAGATGGTGAATCGAAAGGTTGAGAACTCTAAACAAGCGGGGACATAGAACTCGATGTGATTAATGATACGGTGAGGAATTTGAATAAGTAGCAACAATGCCATGGCTACCGAAGATAGGAAAGTTGGTGTGATGAACTGATCAGCGGCGAGCCCTATAAGGTTGAGCATGGTGGTGATGGTGCGGCAGTTGGGAGCAATGAAGGACGGTGCTCACATCGGCAGCAGTTGCAGGTGGGGTCGATGGCAAAAGGGGTGGTAGAGTTGTTGATGGGTCGGCAGTTGGATGGTAGCCAGAAGGTTGACACCTCCTATGGGAGGCACACAGTGGCAATAGAGAGATCGTAAGGTTGCCTCCTCTTCTTCCATGGCTTTGGGACTATCTTCAGATTTATTAATAAACAGCGGTGGCGAACGGCACAAAGGAGCAGGGGGTGGGCGGTGGTTGGGCGGCTAAAGGAAGAGGGAGGGAGAGAAGTCATTGAATTTGGAGAGGGAGAGAGAATGTCAGTTGAAATAATGAGAGGGCAGTGATTCATTAAGGTGTGATATAATATGCTATCATTTTAGGCATAAGATTTACTTCCCTCGGTTTCATCTTAATTACTAAAATGCCACATATCTTAATCATTGATTAGATTATCTAAGGGCTTGAAATACTTCTAGCAAAATGTAAGCTTCTAGCATGAACAAGCCTCTGCCATTTTTATACTTACACATCATTATTGATTTTTCTTACAACACGGTTTATTTGACATTAAGAATGAAACAACATGTAGCAAAATTACAACAAATAAAACAAAATATATTTCAGTAGTGGCAAAAATTCATGACAAAGTCCACATGTAAACAGTTGACCAAGCTGTGAGAGCAAAAGCAGCAGCCAAGTAAGTCCACATCATAAGCATTGCACACTCCTCTTGCCCAACATTAAACAACTGTGCCATTGTACCTGTATATTTCATATCATCCATTCAAAAATATTCTTTTATAAATCTTATACATCGTATAGACATAAGTCAGAAAAATAGTATGTTGACTTTCACAAGTCAAAGCTTAGTTTTATTCGTACAATCTATATCAATAAATTTCAAACTAATTTGTTTGACTTTCAGAAGTCAAAAGTCAGAAATGCTTACTGATATTCACACCAGGGGGCAGAGCAAACATGATCAACAACACGAATCTGAAAAGCGGATCTGTTGGAAGCAACCCCAGAGCTGCAGCCACCTTAATCACACCGATGCCTATGATGGGAAGGATTAGGTAACGCACAATGATAACCATGACGATGATTGTGGGCCCCACACCTGTCTTTCGTAGACCTATCAAAATTTAACCATTAAAATCAAACCATAAAAAAAATAGAAATTACATTTTAATTCCATTATTGTACCTTGTGTGAGATTTCCTCCAAGTATAAGAGTGAGACAAGGTATGGTTCCATCCCTGTGGTAGCAAAAAGCATATAAAATTAAAATTTTCAAAGATCTTAGTTTTGTAGAGGTTAAATGTTATGGAGAATGGAATTATGGTTACCCGAGTAATGTCATGGAGTCTTGGACCACTCGTAAAGGAGCTTGTTCACCTATTAGAAGCTTTTTTATCCATGGGATTGCCCCAAAGACGAGCCCTGCAAACTAATGAAAGGTTATCATATTTAAGTAGCAGTACCCAACATTTTCCCATATTACAAACTCCCATTGTCCTCTTCAAATTTAGACATAAACCAAACAAAAGTTAATAGGAAAGATGTAGGAAGTGAGGACGATATTGTGTTAAAACGGGCCAGGCACACTCACATATACGTCCGGGGGTTATTGTGTTAAAAATATGACCATGAAGACCAAACTATTATAAGCATCCACTTAATTCTTATAAATAAACCAAGACCTAGGAGGTCTTTATGCACTTGAATACACTTGGGATGACTTCCGATCCATTTCCTCTTTAGCTAAATCTTTAAAGTTAACCAATTTGACCTACTATATGTCCCAAAACTGTCACTTTTACAATTAAGATGATAACCGAATTCACAATTCCAAATAACATGATGTGGGTGATACATTACACTTACAGAACCAATGGATGGTGGAGCTAGTAGCTGCTCTAGTATTTTCTTTAAAATTTCTACTAATTGATCTGAAAATGTCCTGTCTTTTTCCTCTTCATACACAATCTACAAAATATGAAGAAAAATTTAGCAATTTTAAATCAACTGCATAATTTCAATGAGTCAAATTTAAGAGTATGCATGAAATTCAAGGGGCACACCTACACATTGGTTTTCTGTATCATCACTACTCAAGTTTATTGAAGGCATGATTTTATTGACATGATCATGATCTTCTTTGTTTAGAAGGCTGGTGTTTTCATTGGCATGTAAGTCTTTCGTTGCTTCATTCGATATTTCCTCAATTTCTTTCACAAAATTGTACCTCAAAGCCGAGCCTTGGATCATTTGGTATGTACATGTCCATGTGTAAAAACTACCCAACTGCACAAAACCACATATTAACTCAAATAATATTTTAAATCAACACATTTTATGGTAATTACTCAGCCAGTTACCTACTTGGCCATTGATTTACAAGATTCCTAAACGGATCTTTAAAGGGCAGTTTAGACATTTGACTAATAATGATAAACACCCTTTTGGCAAACTACAAGTAGAATCATAGACAAGAATCAAGAACCGACTTACCGCCATCGAGAAAGATGCATAAGAAAGTCCCTTAGCTTTACAAACACTATGATCTCCAAATGGACTGCCATCATCAATGCAGATGGCTGGGATCATTATCAACAAAAGGTTTGCAAAATTTCCTAAATTCTCCATGGAGAATGAAAGCCAACAAAATTAGAATAATAAATAGAATCTTGAAAAGGCAATTGTTATAGTCTCATACATACATACATATATATATATGGGAGGGTTCAAATGATAACTGATTTTCATACGACAATCGCGAGAACCAATCTTGGCTCATTAATGACGGTCCACCCGGACGCAATTTATGGTTGGTAAATATATAAATGACCAAAATACCCCTATTAATGACTCATTAATGATGTTACAAACACTTGTTGAACAAAAAACAATTCTCATTTGAACTTTTTCCACATAACCAATTTTTGTTCTTGATTAAAATAAATCAATGGCTAGTAGTCTAGTACTGGGGGAGGGTTCATTAATATATCATTAATGGCTCGTTAATAGAGATATTTTGGAAAATTCAAGTCTCGCTAAATAATGACGCATCCACCTATACGCAATTTTGGGTAAACATATAAATGACCAACACACCCCTATCGATAATAAGTCATAACTCAAAGTTTATGAAATACTAGAATCGGGACGTGACGAAGGAATCCTAATCGAGAACCCTGGTCTTATCTTAATCAGTTAACCATACTAAAGAGCGACTGATACACTACCACTTAAGTTATATCTAGGTTAAACCAAATATTTTCTCTCCTTAAAACCTAGGTGTGCTTGAGCAATCATCGTTCACCTAAGCTAAAATGGCATTAAAAGTATTAGGTGCATATCATTTTCCTTCAATCTTGTTTTCATTCCCTTAATCAAATTCAATTTCTCTTATAAATGGGACTCATCCATAATTGTATATTGATTTCTGCTTACATTGTTTAGATGGGATCATGATTCATGACGTTTAAAAAAAACTGTTAAATTTTAAAAGAAATATTGCACCAAGTTTACCTGTTGAGCACATAGCTATTATGAGGCCTTCCAAATGAGGCTCTGGTTTGATCAGTTTTACTACTACCCATCCTAATATTCCTCCACATAAAAATGTTACTCCAATATTTATTGGCATAAACCACCTACACAAAAAGATATATAAATAAAGTTAAAAAAAAATAATGCACCAGATTTGTCAGGATATACAACTTTTTCATGAAATAATCACTCATGCCATACAACTCTACAAGCTATAACAATATAATCATGGAATATTAGGAACGATATTTGTTTGGACTACTACTTTAGAGTAATCTTTTAGGTCATTTTAATATATTCGTGCATATTGTCACTATAGCTAGATATTTTGATCACCCTTTTCTTGCTAGTTTATTCTTAGGACCTAACTTCAATTTTCTCACACATTTGTCCTTAGTAAGCATTAGTGCATTACTATAACATTCTTTATGGAAACAAAGTATAACTTATGAATCCAGCTAATACATGGCTGAAGCATGAGGTATAATATGTTGTATCTAATGGATAGTGCCAAAACTAATTATAAACGATTGTACATTGGTACATAATCAAATCAGTATCATTCCCCAATTGTTGCAAAAATATGCAATTACAGAACATAGTAATTGCAACTTTACTATAAAGAGTGCAAAACATCTCATTGGTACTTTGTAAAAAATACGGTTACTACAAGAAAAACTTGGTGTCAAGTTTTCAACACGAATGGTTGTTACGTAAGGGTAAATGGGGTATTCATAGACCGTTATATTTTTTTAAATGGAGTTTTATCTTTATTTTATAAAAGAAACTTTATATTTCAAATTTTAGAAGGAATGAGGTAGTGAAAGACTTACCATGAGATAATGTCTTCAAAGGTGACCATCTCAACAAGGCTTGCAAAAATAAGCGAGGGCGTAAATACCACAAACACAATCTACATGAACAATTTTACAAAATCATTCTACAATTATTAAAAAAATTTAACATCTCTTCAATTTACAAATTTCTATCTAATATTTATTTTTATATGCCCCAAAACAGCTTAGCATAAACGGTATTAGTAACGAATGTCTTCCACAGAGGTGCAATACTGCAATTTGTCATTAAAAGAATGCCTTTTTTCTATAAAAGTTAATATCTTAGTACCTTTTCAACGGTTAAAATTAATCATGACTTCTTATAAATAAAGAAACAAGTTTTGTCATCTGGGATTACACAATTAGTTAATAAACGACCATTAGGAGGATTTTTAACAACCAGTTTAAAAGATAATAGCACGGTACCCGTGCTATGCGAAGGCGATGAATAGTTTGTGCTCCACAACATGTCCGGTTTCAAGAATGTAAGAGTATGGCATTTGGGGAATGTGGTGTCCGCAAATAGTTTCTTTCAACAACATATCCGTTTTCTTTCTCCTTTTCCAATTTTCTTTATTTGTCTTTTTTTCTCATAAACTCGTTGATTGGTTTTTAACTTAATTTTTGAAAAACATTAAAATAAGGAAAACGATATATAATTATGTTTAATGAGTTTTTAAACAATAGCTACCATATTAGTTAGGGTAATTAAGGAGATGATTGATTGAACTTTTGCCTTGAGTATTTGTATTATTTGCATAAAAAACTTTTACTATAGTCTTAAAGAGTTAGAGGACAGAGAGTTTTAAACTCTTTATGTATTAATATACATATTCTTAGATAGAAAAGAAATGAATATAATGTTATACACAATCATTATAAAAGTAATTTGTTATCGAACAATTATAAATCTTTATAAATACCAAAAGACCATTCATGTAAAAAGGAGAGACTGGAAGTTCATTAGAAACAAATAACTATTACCAAATGGGCCTTTGGTTAACATTCCTACTCAGGGTTTGAGTCTCATTATAGTTGTCATTAACAAACAAAGAAACAAATGTGGTTTCCCAAATATCCACCAAACCCAAATATTGTTACAATTCCATTACCGTTCAAGAGCGAAGGTTATTGTGAGAATGGATATTTAAATGAGAATGGGAGAACAAATCCTAGCCATCAATTAGATGTTGATTTATTAGATCTAATGGTCACAATTCACCCATTGAAATTCATGGTTGGGTAATGAATAAAAGGAAGAGCCAAATGTAGACCATCCAATCAAATCTTCCATTCTCACATCCATTCTCATTTGAACCTCCCACACCATTCAAGCCTATTATTAAACCATAACCAAAAGTCATTTATGTGAAATCGCTACTAGCAAACATTGCAATTTGTAATCATAAGCAATTTTCCACAAATATAGCCAAGTAGAATGAAAAAAAAAAGGTTGATAAACTTCATAGGTATTTTCAGGGGTGTTTGTTTTAGCTTATTTAGGGCTTGTTTTTCAAACTTATTTTCCATAATAAGTTCATTTTTTCAGCTTATTTTTCGGATATCCGGCTTATTTTTCGTAGTGTAGCTTATAATTAAGGGGGAGTGATTTGCACAAACATAAAGTAGCTATAAAAAATAAAAAGTGATTGTTTGGATTATTATACCGGATGAGACGACAGTGGGTTGGGGTTGATAAGGGCACAAGGGTCATGATTATTGTGTATGGCTAATTTATGCCGTGCACAAATTAACTCCTTTATAATAAACTCATAATTCAGAAAAAAACCAGCTTATAGAAATAAAATAAGTTTGGAAAATAAAGCTGAGCTAGATAAAACTTGCAATAAATGCTATTTTACTTCAAAGTTGAAACCCTAGACACTGAAATCCTGGATCCAACTTGAATGAGTTTATATAGACATTTAATAGAGAGAAGTAGAAGAGTGACCTTGTTAAGGGAGTTGCGTGTATCATTGGGAAGAAGATTGAGGAAATCCGTAGCCATGAAAGCTCCGATTGCGCTTACAATCAACAATTGCAGTATCGGCATCGATGCCACCTGCAACAGCCCCCAAAATCCCATTTCAATAACTTGGGAGATATTTGAAAACTGAAATTACATATCGTGGAGCGGACAAAGAGGTCAACGCTTTCGCTCTGTTCTACAGTTTTAAAAGAAAGGGATGGGTAAGAAAGGGAAGAAAAGTTTGTTTTAATGTGTTGAGTAAATAAATATTTTATTCAAACCTATTTATTTATAGTTATACATGACTTTGTGTTCAATAAAGTTAATATAAAAGATACAGTTTTAAATTTTTAATATTTAATCATACGTGATTCAATATATAATTATATGTAATTTATAAAAATATCACATGTGAATTACGAAAAATTACGAAAATGTCACTTCGTTTAAATTTTTAAAATTTAATCTGGACCATTGATGTGATTGATCCAAAAGCTAAAAATAATCCCTTAGGACTACGAATTAATTATGGACTATATTGAACATTCTTCAATTATATATATATATAGGGGAAGATTCATTTAAGAACCGTTTTTATTGCGAGAACCAATCTTAGCCATTCATTTTGGATAATGGAATTCATGTATGAATAGCGTGGGGGAGTTGAGTGTGGCAAAGTGCATGTAAGAAATTCATGGGTGAGCAATCCAATTGAAGGAGGAGGATTTGGACGGCTAAGATTGGTTTTCGCAATAAAAATGATTCTCAAATGAACTTTTCACTATATATATAAATATATATATATATGGGAGAGTTCAAACGAAAACTATTTTTCGTACGAAAACTACGAGAACCAATCTTGGTCATTCAAGTGGTAAGTGAAATTCATAGATGAAGAGCGTGGGGGATTAAGTGTGTCAAGGTGCATGTAAAAAATTCATGGGTAGGCAATCCAATTGAAATAGAGGAAATTGAACGGCTAAGATTGGTTCTTACAGTTCTCGTACGAAAAACATTTCTCGTTTAAACTTTTCCATATATATATATATATTGTTAAGAAAGTAGGAAGAAAATATTATATTGTAAAAAAATAATAATGTAATTGATTACACGTATATATGACATGGACAAATAGAAATAGAAGTCGGTAAAAAATGAGAGAAACCGTTTAAATTCAATTTAATTAAGCGGTTTTGGATGTAAATTGTGAGTGAGTTTTATAAAAATCGTATATTAATAAACTAATTATAGGTTCTTTGTAAATTATGTTTAATAACTTGTAATATATTTTGTTTAGAAAAAAATAATTATATATTTGTGACAGTCTCATTTTTATTAACGTTTTGATATAAATCTTATCATGATATGACTTTGTTTTAAATTAGTATTTTTAATTTTTTTATCCATCGAGAGCAACGAGTAGGTAATCTTAGATATTTTATTCGTTTTTTATATATTTATTCCCTCAACGTAATATAGTAGATATTTCACTGATTTCTTTGTCTTTCGATAAAAAGAATTAAAAGGATACTATTTTTTTAAATTTTTTTTATTACAATAAAATTTATATGTTTGATAATCACTTAGTGGGTCTTTTAAATTCGTTCGTTAGTAGCATAAGGTTGTTTACAAAACTACTACTACCACTTTAGGGTTCTTTAAAATTGATTGTTAATGTGTGGGTAAATAACCGTACAGAAACTATAATCATACTAATTACTGGGTAGTAAAACAATCTTTATGTTAATGGGATTTGTAACTGTCCTTACAACTTGAAATTTTATATAAAGATTTTAATTGTCTAAGTTTTCTTATTTTTTAACTATAAATTCATACATAAAATTAAGGTTATTATTATATGAATATTTGAATTTAATGTTATCTTGCGTCTTCAATTATATTTAATTAAATAATAAATTATAATTAAGCAATGTATGTATGTATAGACAGAATCTATTCTATGTTAATTAGTATATTAATTTTATGTAATTTAATTTATGTATAGTTGTATACTTAGATTGATGTCATTATTATTTAATTTTTAATAAGTTTAGTTTACAATTCTAAATATTCAAATATATAATTGGCTAATAAAAATGTCTTTTAAGCACTTGATATCATAATTTTAACAATAATATTATACTTGTGTCTTTACAATATCGGTACAGAGCTCTATCATGAGAAACACACTAATATTATACTTAAAACTTTTAGACGTGTAATATAATTTTATATCTTTAAAAATAGAGTATATAAAAATTATTAAATATAAAAGTTTCATTTATGTACCCAAGCAACGTACCGGTATAATACTAGTTTAAATTGATCGTATGATGTGATATATCTGAGTGTATGACTTATAATTAAAATTGTACTTGATATATTTGACATGTCTAATATATAAGAGGAGGGTGATAAATAGTAGCACAAAAAAAGAGATGATTTATACATAACTTTTTTTTGCAACACACAATAATCATGATTTTTTTCATCTCTAAATACACACCACTTATTTTTCTCAGCCACATATTTAAGGTTATTATGGTATAAACATACACTTTTTGTTATGTAAGACGAAAAAAAAGGTTATATTAAAATACTCTCCTTTAAAGAAATTAAATTTTTACATTTTTTCCATTATTAAGATAATATATAAAAAATTAAACCTACGCTTAATATTACTATTTTGCTTTATATAACACAATAACACATACGTTTTGTAGAGCTTGTTTGCATGATTTCGATAAAAAAAAATTAAATTTGCATTTTACTAATCTCTTGAAAGCAATCAATGGTAGAAAAAACTTTTGGTTTCAATAGTGAAGTGATAAATTAATAAAACTACTATCATCTATTATCCGAATCACAACCATCAATAAAACTTGTATTTATTCCATAAAAGTACAAAAACCCCATAGTAGGAGAAAACGTAGAAACAAAAGAAAAGAAGAACCTTAAACAAAAATACATTCTTGTATAAGTAATCAATTATGGAAAAAACGTGTACAGGTTAAGAAAAAATTCAACGAAGGTAAATATGGTGAAGATGAAACAGCAAATCAATGGAAGATAGAAGACGAGGGGAAATGAAACGGTGTTTTACTTGATTAGAAGATGGAGAAGAGAAATAAGCTTGTGTTTCTGAGTTGGAGATGAACAATCTAGATTGTGCAAATTACATTTTTAACCATAATAGTGAATTATTTTATTATAAGATATGATTGTTTAACAAGACAACATGTGAATGAGGATGTATTCAAGTAAAATACCTAGTGTTTAATGATTCAGAGTGTGCTTTAAGGTAAAATGATTCAGCAACGTTCTTCTGATTCATTCAGCGCACTCTTCATTCATAGGCGACAATCAAACACGTTGAATGCTAAACAATTCAGCATTCGACGCTAAATGGTTTCATTCGAAGCACTAAATAAACAGCCCCTTCCTTCCAAATCCTTCCCCTTCTTTTTCTTAAAATAACTCAGAAACACCAAACTTTTTTTATTTCCTTCTAAATTTCCCAAATTAAAACTAGGGAACATATTGTAACTTGTAAGGGTAATATGGTATTTTAAATGGTATCCTTCCTAATCAACCCAAAGTTGGGCGGATGAATTTGAGTAGAAAAATGTGAAACTTATCCCTCTCACTCCCTCCCATTCCTTTCTAAAAAATCTCAAGAACACACTTTTTGTAGTTATTTTTAGAAATTCTTTTATTTCCCTCCATTAAAAAAATTGAGAACATGGTGTTTAGAAATGAAAGAGTGATAGGAAAATGACCTCTTTATGTCTTTTGGCTCACTTCGGTTATTTACAACTTTTCACATCACTTTTTTTAACCTTTTTTTATTAAAACACCAAGTCTTATTAAACTCGTAATCTAAAAGTGGTATAAGTGGTAACACGTTACTACATCAATCACACTCACTATACTGTTTCTCTTTTTTTTTCTATCACCACTCAACTTACCCATCAGTCACGTAATAATCATTCACAGTTACATCAAATTTTGACACATCTAATATTCATTAACCAATTAAATTATATATAAAAACAAGAGAGAGAGGGCCCACCAAACTTCACCACATCCCACACCGATGTGTTGTCTTAAGAGAGCTCGGAGTGGCATGTTTTTTTGGCGTGGAAACTGGCCACCACTCTGTGGTGGGTGTATTTTTCACACCATCGCGACGTGGTAAGTTATCTGTGCGAAAACACCCCACATTCGCACACCCCACAGGTGGTAGTTGTGTGGTTTTTTTTATTTTTTGTCCTTTTCCTTTCCATTCTTTTATAGTCTTTCTTTCTCTCTTCTTTACTTCTTTTTTTTAATATATGATCAATTAATTAGGTATTAGGTGAGTTTCAAAATTTGATGTGATTGAAAATGACCACTATAAGACTGAGTAGTGAGAGAAAAAACCTAATAAGACGATGTGGTGAAGAGTAACCACTCCCCCCACTCTAACCCCTTTCTCACCTCCACCCCTCCACCACCCAAGTGGTGATCCACCCCCACTCACTCCTAACACTCTGAGAGTGGTATGAGTGACCACTCATTAACATACCAAAATCTGAGATTGTTAAAATAATCATTATCAATAAAAAATCAAACAAATAAAAACACAAAAAAGATATTAGAAAGTGAGAAGGGAGAAATAGATGACCCCGCCTCAAACCTCACCCCTTCCCTCGTCACGAGCCGCCTCTCTCCACGCCATGGTGTAATGGATTCACCGACTATCCATGACGCCATTCATCCACCCCAGCTCACCCCATGTCCACTTCACCTTCTCTAACGGTCACTTTCCAACACACCAACATTTGGACTCACCTAATACTCATTACCAATTATAGATTAATAAAAAAAGAAATGGAAGGAGATGAGATTGGCCTCACCTGGAACCAACCAAGCACATCAGCCTCCAAGACGTCATAATTATCACTGCCTATGACCCACCACAGTGCAATGGTTTGGGGAGGTTGCCTTCCACTGTGCGGTTGGGTCTCACCACGAGGATATCACATTCCCACTCTGAGCTCTCTAATACGTCATTTTAACATCTCCTTTGTATACCAAAAAATAAATAAATGAATCTCGAGATGTAGTGTGACAATGGCCACGGTGAAAACCATCATGCTCCCTCGCTCGCTCACATTGTCACTCAACCTTTTTCTCTTTAATTCGCACCGATCATCGTTGGGTAATCACACTAAACTCGTAGTCCCTCACTTATTTATACCTACACATTTGATTAAAATACAAACAAGAAAATAAAAGTTAATGAATTGGGTCCCAACGTGATTCTGCGCACATTGAAAACTCACGCTAGATGTAAGATTGTAGATAGTGTGGTAGCCAAATTGCGAGTGAGGAAATTTAATACTCACGTCGGAGTTTAGCTATCCACTCCTTGTACTCTTAAAGGATATTGAGTGTTTCACACTCTCACACCTATCACACTATGTATATTAGGTTTTATCTCCATCACACTAATAATCACATCTATCACACCTATATCTAATCACCTCACAATATCAAAGAAAATAAAAGAGAGAATGAGAAGAAAATAACCAGCTTTAGAAAAGCATGTGTGAACTCATATATTACAAAAGATGTTTGATAGATCTAGATTTACGATCATGTTTAAAATATGAATATGATTGAAGAAATAAAGTAGAGGAAAACAATAGATATGGATGAGAAAGGATTGCATGCAACTTACCCTTCTCTCCTCTTTCTTAATACGCAAACCCTAATATCGACCAAACTCAATATTTTAAATGGAAGATTAACAATACCCATTCCACACCTTGTATGAAAATTTAAAGCTACATTAATGGAGATTGGACGGGTGCATGAAGCCGGGTATTGCCACCATTGACTTCACAGCCACCTTGCATGAAAATGTAAAATACATAGACTACCTACTAACTAAAGAGGCTTGTGCTGATGGTAAGGGAGTTTTCCCAGGAGAGGTCTTGGGTTCGAGTCTTTCTGGAGGGTTTCTTCCTAGGAGTAGCTGAGGGTCACTCTCTCGTTGGTGAAAGCAGCCCTACCGAATTAATTAGGGGGGTGTAGTTGGAGTGGTTCGAAACCGGGGCCCCGATTAGATCAACCGGTTTCGATCCTGTATCACTACCGTTGAGGCGAAGCTGTTCAAAAAAACATAGACTACCTACTTTAATGGTGATAAGACTAAAATCGGGGTTGGCACCGCTAACTTTAATGAGAGAAAATAGGTTGATCATAGTCCAAGTGGCATATGCCAATTTTTTATTTCAAGATGTTTGAAGTTATGTACGGAAACTTTGGCTAAAGGACATTGAGAAAAACCACCCAATTACCAATTTGAGCATCTAAATTGTTAAAGCATGTCGCTGATAAAGGGAATCGTGATACGTAACAGTGGAGGAGCTTGAACACAAATAAATAAATAAAATATTATTTGATGAAAAACCTCTTTTGACAAATAGTTGACTGGTTTTGCTAAATTAGGTTAACACACCTTTTGGTTAATAACATGCATCTCGCATTTAATTTTTCCAAAGTCATAGTCAGAGTTGTTTTTTTTAACGGCAGAATTACTACTACACAATTTGTAATAGAGACCCCTTATGGGACCGGTTTATCAAAAAATCGATTTTTATGTAGTTGTTAAAACTATTGGGACCGGTTTTTAAGTAAATAACCGGTCATTTTTGAAAAGTCATGCACCATAGAGACCGGTTTTTTGGTTGGGAACCGGTCTCCATGACTTTTCCTCAAAAGCACCGAGTTACCGGAAGGCGTCGAAAGATACGACTTCATGGAGATGAAAGGCTTCCGTAGAGAGATTTGTGAATAGCGTATTTTGTTAACTTTGGAAGAGAAAGAACTCAAATAAGGGTAGTATGGTAAATTTATAATATAAATGGATTTGGGGATAATGTTTTTTAAATGTAAATGATTTACTTAATTTTTAAATATGTATTTGGATATAAATGAGAGTTTTCAAAAGTTTAGAATGATAAAGATGTAATTTAGGACTTTTGAAAGGATATATACGTAATTCTCATCTCACAAACGTTCTCCCGATAAGCTATTAAGCAAGTGTCTAAATTGTTATGAAAATAAGGACAACATAAGAAGAACTAATTAATATACTAACATCAAAGTATATAATTCACTAAACAAATGCAGACAAAGAAAATTAAAATGCTATAAACTTACAATAAAAAATGTTGCATTTTCTATGGAATAATTGTAAACAATTGACTACAAAAACCATCAATTATACATTTTCTATGAAATTAACCCCAAAATTATAAACTTTCAAGTCAAGATCCACATAAAGACCGTTGACCATCCAGTAAGAGCAAATGCTGCAACTATGTAAGTCCACATTGTAAGCACTGAACACTCCTCTTGTCCCACATTGAACAGTTGTGTCATTGTACCTTCATATTATTCATTTGTTACTAAACTTTAGCCAATTACTACCTATGAATGCTTCAATTTTGTTACATTTATTTCAAATGAGTCAGAAAAAAAAAACATTTTTACGACCGGGGTTTGTAAGCGAAAGGTAAACCTGTCGTTTTCGAAAGACTTAATTGATTTGCTGTATAATATCTTCTAACAATGAAGGGATAAAGCAATACTTACTGAGATTCATGGCAGGGGGCACAGTGAACTGAATCAATAGCACAAAACTAAAGAGAGGATCAGATGGAAGCAATCCCAGAGCACCAGCTGCTTTAATAACACCTATTCCGACTATAGGAAGGATCAAGTATCGCACTAAAATGATCGTAATGATGATAACAGGTCTTATGCTTGCATTTCGCAGACCTGTCGAGTATGTAAAAAAACTTAATATTAAGTAAGAATTAATAATAATCTACAGAATTATAACTTTCTTTCACTGTTTATTTACCTTGTACCAGATTGCCTCCTAATATAAGAGTAATGCAAGGTAAGGTTCCATCCCTAAACCAAATCATACCATTTTTATGTTAAATAATTATCGATAAAAATTGAATCATTTTCGTGTAAAGTATGGGATATATGATTAATAATCAAGGGCACACAAATCGAACAAGAAAAATTGTACCCGAGTAATGTGATGGAGTCTTGAATCACCCTCAATGGAGCATCATCACCAACAAGAAGGTTTTTCAACCATGGAACTGCGCCGAATACGAATCCTGCAATCTGAGGATATACAGGGGAAGTGAATCTTCATTGATATAATTTTGGATCACTGTAAAAAAAAATAAACTGTGTGGACTAATGATTGATAAAAAGTAAAAACTTACAGCACCAATGGTTGGAGGTGCTAATAGCTCATCTAATATTTTCTCTAGAGTTTCAATTAGTCTACTTGAGAAAAACCCTTCTTTTGCCTCCTTGCTTGCTAACTGTGGGTAGCCCAACTACAAATAGATGAATTTTTTCTATATAAACAATCACAGACAGGAAAAATAATCATTTATTACATCAAAATGTAACTTTCATTCTTTTCTAATTGTATGTGAAAAACAAGTTTCTATTTTTTTTGTTGTATGTTACTTATATAGAAAAGAAAGTATCCTATCTTCCATATTATAACCAAAAACCGAAAAGATTATATTTTGTAATACTTCTAACACATATGACAAATGGGTCTTGTTTATGTTGAGTGCATGCATAGTACAACTATTTGTAATGCTAATTGAGCTATGCACGCAGTCAACTTAAACATGACCCTTGCGGGCCTCGACTAGGAAAAACTTACAGTTGGATTTTCGGGGTCCACATTAGTCGAGTATGATACAGGCATGACTGCACCATTAATGTGCTCTTGACTTTCTTCATTTAGGAGATGACTCTTTTCATCTGCACTCAAGTCTTTGTTTGGTTCCTTCAACAAATCCTCATCTTCTTTCATTGCATTATACTTCAATGCTGAGTTTCTTATCAACTGATATGAATATGTCCATATATAGAAGCATCCCAACTGTGCAAATTTACAAACTAAATTATACCAAAGGCAAGAATCAAAGTTATCATCATGTTATAGGTGACAATATATCTCAAACCCTTTACTTATTATTCAGTAAATTTGGGTTAGTTTCATCTATAAAGGTCAAACAGGTCAAAAGTTTATTTGAATACATAACAATCAGCGTACCGCCATGGAAAACGATGAATACGAGAGCCCATTAGCTTTACAAATATTATGATCTCCGAAAGGGCTGCCTTTTTGAGTGCAAATCGCCGGGATGATTAGCAAAAGAATGTTTCCCAAGTTCCCTGGAATGAAATGAAAAGAAACAGCAAAAGAAGAAACATGGGTTGGTTCAAAGAAACAGGATTACAGAATGGCAAATTCAAAGGATGTTTGGTAACATAATTACCTGTTGCACACATTGCAATAATTAGGCCCTCCACATGTGCCTCTGGTTTGATTAGTTTTACTGCTATCCACCCCAATGTTCCTCCACATAAAAATGTTATTCCAATATTCACAGGCATAAACCACCTAAAACATCAAGAGGAACATTATATACTATGTATTATATATGTTATTATGAACAAAAAAAAACATGGGAAGTGATCAAATAACATTGTTACCATGAGATGATGTCTTGGAAGGTGACGGTCTCTGCAAGACATGCGAAAATGAGAGACGGTGTAAATGCCACAAACACAATCTGCATATCGACTAAATCAAGTTAGAACACCATGACTAGAAGCTAGGGCGGACATAGAATTTTTTTCACTAGTGGCGTAAAATAATAATCATGTAAATACAAATATAACTAAAAGATGAATTTTTTTTGTGTTAAAACAGGTCGGGTAAAAAACATTATCAAGTGTTTTCAAGTAAAAACTCGTATGTTTACCTGAGTAATTGATTTTTTACCCAAGAAACATATTTTTGCATAATATATAGAGAGTTTTAACATGAAACTAATTAAATGCATTAACAACTTTTTAAATTTCAGCAGCAACAAATCAATAATTTACTTTATATTTTAATAAAAAAAATTAACAAAATTTTTTCTTAATAAGAGATATAATCACAAGTAGATACCTTGTTAAGGGAGCGACGAGTGTCGTTCGAAAGAAGATTGAAACGATCTGTAGCCATGATGGCGCCTATAACGCTCACGATTAGCACCTGAACTGTGGGCATCGACGCCACCTCGAACAACGTCCAAAACCCCATTTTTGATCAAATGTTATATCCTTTATATATACCCTCAAATTAAGCTTGATTGATATCTCTTATATTCAGTCATAAGCATGCATGAATCACTGTACGTTGTGAAATAATATTACTGAATTAGCTACAGTAACAAATTCAAATACCTGGAAATGCTGTCCGTACGTAGTTCCACGTCCATTAATTAAAACAAAAAACAGACCAATATTTATATACACACCGGAAAATAAAATAAAAAATCGATTTGAACGCCTGAGAAGTTTTGAGGTGGCCCTGTATCGTAGCCTGTAGGGTTACTTGAGTCTGAATTTTATAAGGCGGCAGAAAGCTGCCTATTCACACTTTATTTACAGGGAGTGGGAAAAAAATATATGTTATAACAAATTCCTAATTTTTCTTTTTCCGGTCAAAAAGTTAGTAGCCAAATTGAAGACTAATTTGAACGGTTCATGTTTACGTTTATGGGAAGATTCTTACATAACGAAAATTATTAGTACATAATAATTTATATATATTATTAACTTGTATTATATGTTATTAAATGATTGATTATATCTGTAGTATATAAATAAATTTTGTTATGTATGAATCAGTTTTTATTTAAGAATAAAAAACCAGGGTTCTAAAAAATGCGGACGGCGCCAAGGCGCGACTCTGCTGTTAAGAAATAACCATTGGTGGTGGGGTTAGGTGTGGCGTAAGACAAGGCAGCATAAGGCGCGCCTTTACGTGCCAAAATCCAAATGGCGAGTTTTTAAGTCATGATGCGCAGAAAATATTTTTTTAAATTTGACTTTTTTATACATTTTGCGATCGCGTGTATTGAACTTCTATAAATTTGTATTTTATAATTTATATATGTTACTTTGCTCCTCATTTGTGCTAATTTATGTAATTTGTATATTAGTAATGATAAATTGATATAAATATTTATAAAATATATATAAAATTACCGTCTTAAATGCCGTCTTAAAAAATGAAATGACTCGTTATGGCTTCTAAACCTTGAGACTTAACCTCGCCAATAAGTCACACCTTACATTATTTAGAATTATGAGGAAAACACATACACACAATTAACACGACACAAACCGACTATTTATTATTATTTATCAAATAATTGTAATTAGTCAAAATTCCACCTCTTCCAACTCACCATTCTTTGAAAAGCCACATGACAGAAGGACACATCTTTCATGATTCAGACATATCACACACATAACACATCTAACTTCACAAACCTCCTTTTCCACTTGTTTTAATTACTAGTAAGTAGTTAAGTATAAAAATACATTAATTTATCAAGTAAATTATAAATATTGTATAGCTCTCTTGGAATAAATTTTAAAAAGTAAGAAAAATAAATTTCTTTTCTTAAAGAACCTTTCTTATAAAGAAGTTTAGATATCACAAGGGTGAAAAGTTTTAGATTGTATAGAAATGGCCATTTTAAAAAATTTAGCACATAATTTGCTAAGTTTAACTGCCAAAATACTAAATTTGTAAAAAAAAATTAAACCTTTATAATTATTCATATAATATCAAAATTAAAGAATTAAATTTACAATTTTTAAGGAACTATAAAGACGAAATTTATAATTTACTCTTAATTTTTATTTTTCGTGTTTGAAAAGATATATAATAATAAGTTTTCTTGGGTGTTTTTTAGCAACGCAAGAAAGAAGATGGCCGGATACGGACGTGATTGCGAGTGTGTGAAGAGAGAAGAAAGAAACATGTGTTATGTGTATGTCGATCAAGAAGTGAGAGATTTGTTTTTGGGTGAATTTGTTGTTTTTATTATAATAAGATGAAATTGATTCATTTAAAGAAAATTAAATAAGTGGATGATTAAAGTAAATTTTAAATGTTTTTCGTATTAAACAATACTAACATATTTATTAAAATAATTGTAAATCATACAAAAAATAACAAATATAAAAAAGAAAGAAGACAATGAAAATGATATGTTATTACGTCATTTTTGAATATTAATTCCCAAAATAAAATAGTATCATAATTAGGATAATGAAAATTCAATGTTTTAATTTAATCATATTGGTCTACGTGTTTTAATAAATAATCACGATACATTATATTTATTAAATGATTTGAATAAAATTTTTTGTTAAAATATTTTAATGTTAATAAAATAAATCACTTAAAAATGAAAAAACAATATGCAAGGCTTAAGGTTTTTAACATAAAAAATAACTAATTCAAAGGCATTTAAGAAAATAAATAGACATGATTAGTGAAAAATATTCTAAATATAGGATGATGACATCATAATCTTATTCTTTAATATAAATTAATAAAGAAAAGATTAAAGATATATGTTTCATTAATTTGTAAATATAAATTTAAAAATTTTGTACTTTTTGTAAATTAATGTTTTACTAACTTGTAATATATCTTTAAGGATGTTGTACCTTCTATGAATGATTAATTTTATAAGTAAAAGAATTAGCTTCCAAATTAGGCATAAAGAATAAAAGAAACTTGAAATATCATTCTCAGTAAATTACGTTAATGGTTTTTTTTATTTCATAGAATGTTATGGTTTTTACTTTCAAATATGTAAAATTGTATTGATTTTTCCCGGGTTTTAATTAAAAGTTGTAACATGAACAATTCTTAAAATGAATATTTGTTACAAAAATCGGTAAATAATTTAAAATAACCGTTTTATATTTATAAGCTACATTTTTAGTCCCTAATTAAAGTAATTTTGATCGCATATTAAAGTTAGCTTGATCCCATAAATTAACAAAACTTTATTTCTTTATTCTTTCGTATTTTTTTCACATGTCATCGTATAAATATTGTTTTTATATTAATTTACTTACGGATATAAGGAATGGTATTCTATCAATAAACTATTATGTGTTAGATTAGATGCACATGTGATACATTGATTAATTTAAAAAATGACATATATTAAACATTAATAAAAATATGTGAAATAATTATAAAACACGAAAAAAATGAGAATTTAGAAAAATGGTGACAAGTTATGAACTAATTATAAAACTAGAAATGTGATATCATGATACGAAAAGACGTAATTGTATTTCTTGTATAGATCATCGATCATTATTGTTACACTTAGGGACAATAAGGTCAAGTTGTTATTTTTATAATTAAAAAGTTAAAATAATTATAAAATATTTACAATAATAACACAAGAATTTGGTTGAATATAATATTTTAAAATATTATAAATGATAAATATAATATTTATAGCTTAAAGTAAACAAATAAGATATATTAAGATTTAAAAATAATATACATGAAATTCTGTTTAATAATATTTTAAAAGGTGAATTAATTTTTTTTAAATGGCTGATACAATGGATCATCTAAAACAAGTATCACTGTACCAATTTTCTTTTTCTAGTTGAAATGACATCCATATATATTAATTTTCTTTGAACTTTTAATATTATCATTGATGTGGACCTCCTATCAACTTGTTACATTTCATTTGAATCGGATCAATAATGATTACTTTATTATCATGACTATTTGTATGTTCGAAGTTTAATGTAATAAATACTTTAAAATATGTGTTATAATACTTAAAGATGTAATAAGCCAAATATAAAGAGGGAGTACGTACCGAAGTCTTATAAGAGTGAATGTTAAGGAGTCATGGTGGCTTCGATATCGCTTGACCACGACGTGGTTGTCAAACCTTCATTGCCTGATAGTTGTTTGATATGGTGAGGAGCACATGCTTATAGAGAGGTGGTGTATTTTTCTTTTTCTTTTTAGTATTTTAAAATGTGAAATTAAAAAAGTATACACATCTTAAAATTTAGGGTTAATAATAGTTTAACACTTAAAGTTTATATTTTATTTTGGTTCAAGTCTTAATTTTTTCTCTCCGAATGGTTAACCCCTAAAGTTTTATTTAAAAACGAGTTGAACCTCAAAGTAACAGTTTATTTTCTTTAAAATCACAAGGATTTTTCCTAAAGTTTTATTAAAAAACAGTCTAATCTTTTTAAGTTTTTTTGGTTTTTAATTTTACCTTTATGAGGTGATAATATATATTAATTATCCAAACAATAATTCTCTCATCAATCCTATACATTTTTACTCACCTCACCCCTCTCTTTACTGGAAACCCAAAACTCGTCCAATACAGTATTACGTATAGTTTCATCATGACTTTTAAAGTTTAAGGCTTGATCATACCGCCATATCATAGCACACCACATCTCACGTTATATACAACCTTGGATAATTAATAAACATCATATTCGTATTGAGTTCCTATGTTAATGATACTTCGTCCAATGACCAAAAGATCAATTACGGCCGCCAAATGAATTAATTGCATCAATATAATTAATAATAAAGTTTCTCTATTAAAAAATAAATAAATAATGAAGTTTCATTATTTTAATTTGGAGTATAATATAGCACTAGTTGAGCTTCAATATTTATATTTTAATAATATGGATGAATCCAATGCATAGCCATGTTGTCGCTGGAGTTTGATTTGATGATTATGAGCATATAGCTCCTTTTTGAATTAAAAATTACACATGTGTATGACAAAGATCAAGTATGATGTTTCCAAATCTGAATCGTCTACCTTCTTATTTAAAAATACATGAGAGATGATTTATGACCAAACATAATAATATATATGGCAAAAGTTTAAACGAGAACTATTTTTTATACGAGGACTGCGAGAACTGTTTTTAATAGGGATATTTTGGTAATTTATATATTTACCCAACTGTGAATTGCGTCTGGATGAGCCGTCTTTAATTTGCGATGTTTGATTTTCCTGAAATAACCCTCATTAATGCGTCATTAATGATCCACTAATGAGTCATTAATGAAACATTAATGAGTCGCCAAAAATCTTAGCCATTGATTAAGTTTAATCAAGGACTAAGATTGGTTCTTGCAGTTCTCGTACGAAAAACAATTATCGTTTGAACTTTTCTTTAATATATATAATATTATATATAGGCAATATAGTAGAGAAGATGATATATATAATTAATATTATATTTTTGATAATATATCAAGTAAAAGTAACAAGACAAATATGTAAAAAAGATGCATTGGTGAAAACTATATAGAGAGATTGTACGGATACTGGTTATTTGAAAACTATAAGTTGAAATCTGTAATTTTTGTTTTCCTGTGTTGTTTGTGTGTTATGTTAATTTGCCTGTGTATAGTTTTTTTTCCCTGAAAGAGTGAGCATTTTCAACTTGCAAATGTAGTTGTTGAGAGATTATGTATGTTTGGTTTGTTGGTCATGATATTGTTATTGCTTTTTAAAAAATATTAATTTAATCGTTTTTTTATATATCTAATGACTTATTCATACTTTCAAATGTTGTTTTATGTATCTAATGAATTATAGAGTTGTGTTCAATAAAGTCTATTTAAAAAATATAGTTTTAAAATTTTAATATTTAATCACATGTGATTTGTTAAAGCATCACATATGAATTACGAAAAATTACGAAAATGTCACCCCGCTCAAATTTTTAATATTTAATCTGGACCATTCATGTTATTGATTTAAAGACTAAAATTAGTTACTTAGAACTATGATTTAATTATAATTAACATGCTATTTTTGTTGTTTAGAGGGGACGCAGAGCCAATCTAATAAACTTTTGGGTTGGAGGTAGAAATTTTAAAAAGTCATATAAAAGATTATAGTCAAATAAGCAAAATTTACATATAATATATATTGTAAATAAATAACAAAAAACATATACCTAGATATTAATCTCGGATCATGAAAAAAACTCTTGGGATCACTAAAATAATGTGTTTGTGTGTGATCAAAAAAATTTATCTGCTTTAATTCATGAGTCTTGGACGATTGTCTTTTCGTCTGATCTTAGGACAGTGTCTGAAGGAGCGAAATATAGATAGCGTGAATACGTGATACTTAAATGATCGAAAACTACAATTATTATTCCTAGTATAAAAGAGTCTTATGACTATGAAAACTATAGTAAACATATAATAATAGTAAAACTTATATTGAATACAATACAAAAATCGAAAGGACGTAAGGAATAATATTGTTTACGTTTAGTCTTTACGTGGTAAGGTAATTAAGTTTCTAGTGTTCAATTAACTTACGTATTAATTATAATTATTACTTAAAACGGTAATTAAAATATAACATTTAATTAATTAATCAAATAAAAATATATATTTATAGAATCAAATCAAATAAAGAAAAACAATTAACGCAAGCTTCGTCGATTCTCCGATTCCCTCCAAATCGTAAACTACGAGATATATTCCAGATTTCTATGAATTGTTAATCCATTGCTCCGAGATTACAGATTTCGGTTAATTTCTTCATTCACTACTCCGAGATTTAAGATTTCTACAAGCTTTTCATTCATTCATCAATGGAGATTACCGTAACACGCCTAGCTATGTGATGCTAGTTAGATGAATGGTGGAATCAGTCAGTTGAGATGTATGAATTATTCGAACAATCAATCAATCTACGAATGGTAAAAACTTAATCATCAACGATGGAGATTGGAAAATCAGAGAGCAAACCTGGAGGAATGATGAAGAATCAGATCACAAGCGATTGAAGATCGTATGTCGTATTGAGGTGAAATTCTGGAATTACGTATGATGATGATGATGATATGTTGAAAGTTTTGGAGATGAAAGAAAGCCATGAAGCTGCAGATTTGGTATATAAAGAAGAAACGAGGGAGGGGAGGGGAGGGGAGGGATGGTGAAAATGGAGTTTGCGGGAATGTGAATTTCACCTTCACCACCACAGGACAAAATAGGGAGATTTGAATACGTATACGTATGTGACTTATCTATGTCCCCCAAATAATGTCATTATTATTTTTCTTTAATTAGGGATGGAAAACCTCAAAGTCGTCATTAGTAATGACAATGAGACGGGTATTGATAATCTCAGTCTCATATATAATTATAAAACCGTGTCTCGTATCCGGTCTTATCCCGTCGGGTACCCGGTTACTAAATAACCATTGGGCTTGCGGGTATACCTTGTGTATCAAGTATCCCATGTATAATATTTTATACTACTATATAAACAATTTAAAATTCTCTCTCCTCTTTAATATTAAGAACTTTATTTTAAATATATTCTCCTACACTAACACACATTCTCACATAAACACAATTATCCACCCATATCAACATAATTTTCAAAATCTTATTAACTTCTCTCTTCTTATTTTATAAATACAAATCTTTTTTTCTTATTTTAATGTCTTTTGGAATTAATAAAATTATATATTTATTTTAAATATATTCTCCAACACTAACACACATTCTCACATAAACACAATTATCCACCCACATCAACATAATTTTCAAAATCTTATTAACTTCTCTCTTCTTATTTTATAAATACAAATCTTTTTTTCTTATTTTAATGTCTTTTGGAATTAATAAAATAGTTGATGAAAATAAAAGAAAATTTAAAAAAACGAACATGTTGTAGAATTTTTTTTTCGTAACATTGAATCATACGAATAACACATTATTACATTCTTGAAAATGACATGTTGTAAAACATAAACTGTTCGCCGTAGCATTACGCGATTATGATGCTAGTAGTTCATTAATATTTGCATAAAAATGAATTTCATTTCTTAAAGCTTTATCTAAATCACATTAAATCAATGAGTTGGATTTTTTTTGAATAATTTTAATCTTTAACAACATTAACAAGTTTAAAATTTACTACTTATTATATAAATACACTTATCAATATAGAGGGAAGTTCCTTTGAGAACCAAAAAAACTACGATAACTGCGAGAACTAATCTAAACCGTTCATCTTATTAGTTTTTTATTTTATTAATTATATATTTATTTTATTTTTCAAGGGTTTTTTAGTCTTTCTAGCACACTCATCAGTTACGTTCCCTCCTCCTTTTTCGTGGGTACAAATCTTGATCAAATTCTCCTTTCCTTGATTAAAGATTTTCATTTTCAAGGTGATTATAGTTACCGATTTTTCTGTTTTCGTGTATCACCATCGTGTTTTTGTTCATGATCGTGTTCATAATTTATACAATACCATTCAAGAACTTCTAAATTGACGATTGCCATCATCATCTCGTGTTTTTGTCATCCATTATTGTTCAGGTTTGAATCTCGTGTTTTCTGTTCATAATTTATACGATACCGTTCAAAAACTTCTAATCACGTTCTAGATTGATTTGATTCTTCCTTCTTTGTTTACAAAAAATTGTTCCAGACTTGATTCTTCTTTCGTAAATCAATTATAGGGTATTTTGACTCAATCGACATTTGTGTTTCATTCGACCTTGTTGTTTCTTCCATCTCAATTGTCGCAGAGTTCGTCTTCATTGCTTGCAACGGTTTCAATCGTGATATTTGTGTCGATTTTTGTTGGTGATTGTATTCCAATACTAATCGTGATTGCAAACCAAGTTTGTTCAGGTTAGATGTAATTTTCTTGTGTTTGTAGATGGTTTTAGATCAATAT
This sequence comes from Dittrichia graveolens, assembly GCA_038502395.1. NCBI lineage: Eukaryota > Viridiplantae > Streptophyta > Magnoliopsida > Asterales > Asteraceae > Dittrichia > Dittrichia graveolens. The sequence goes on along the minus strand of JARJIL010000001.1, from coordinate 77,654,995 downwards.
GTTTCTTCAATTTCAAGTTTAAATAAACAGAGTACAACAATTGTTGTTGCCAGTTTATTTATCATATATTGAATAAACAGAGTACAACATAATGGAAGAAGAAGAAAAGATCAATGAATCATTGATTTTCACAAACAACAGTGTGGATATGGAAACCGAATTGAATGTGGATTATTCACCTATTGTTGGGAAGAATGGTATCTATTAGCTTACCAATTTGAGAATTCATTTAGTATCATTTAATTTCAGCTTAAGCAAATTGTAGTTGCATATGTGCATAGTTAATTGTTTTTTCCCTATATAATGTATTTAGAATATGGATTAAGATATGTGTTGCGCTTTGTTATTATGGGAGTTGGCACATATGCAACATTTCATGGCATGACAGTTTATAATGTATTACAATTGATTTCTTGTTATGATGTCATCTTATGGCACTGCAAACATATTTTCTTACTTTTGTTTTGGATATTTATTTTTATTATTTTATTTATTTTAATATTTAAACATACTAACGTATGCAACTAAATTTTAATCTTTTAATAAGAAGAAAACATTAACGAATCATTTATTTTCATAAACAACAATGTGGAGATTGAAACCGACTAGAATGTATATTATTCACCTATTGTAGGGAAGAATGTTATCTATTTAGCTTACCAATTTGACTATTCATTTAGTAGCATTCAATTTCAGCTTAAGCAATTTGTAGTTGCATATATGCATTGTTACTTGTTTTTTCCAATTGTATGTAATATGATATGTGATTCCATTGTTATTATAGGAGTTGCACACATGCAACAATTCATGTTATGGCACTTTATAATGTATTGTAATGATATCATTTTATGGCACTGCAAACATGTTTTCTTACTTTTGTTTTGGATATTTGTTTTTATTATTTTATTTTACTTTTTAAACATACTAATGTATGTAACTAAGTTTTAATCTGTTAATGTGTCTTTTATATTTGTTGAAATAATCTTTATAGGTGAATTGAATGAATTTGAAGAATGAAGTCGTGAGGATTACTTCGAATGACCCCACCCCAAAGACGAATGAGGAGGCAATGAAATCTTTGCTTGGTGTTGAACCTCCAAAGAAGGTTGTGATTAAGGTTCCCTAAGGTATTTGGAACAAAGGTTATGAAACATGCAAGAGACTAGCTGGTCCTGGTTAAAAGGCTATGGAGGCAAGTAAGAAAAAAAAGAAGCGAAAGTGTCATACGTGTGGTAAATTTGTATGTAATCATGATTCTAGGATTTGCCTTATGAAGACAAAATCTAAAGAACATGCAGAGTTAGAGACGGTCTGAGTCAGGATGAGATATGAGATCAGTTTCGACAACGGAAAATGAGAACTTTGGATGATAGTTTTATGGATGCTGATTGAACATAAATAGTTTTCTAGTTTTTAACCTTTTTAGACATTTTTCACAATTTTTTTCTTTTTTAGATGTATCTATCATTTGTTTGTTACTAGCATAAAGTAAAATTTATGAATTGTTTGATTAAGTTCTCATTTTTCTTGTTACATATGTGCAACATAATTATAACCTATTCCTTACAATTTTGCAATACAATAATTTTAAATGTCAAATTCATCATCCATTCCAACAATCCATAGACTTCTACTAGATACTTGTCTTTCATTTATTGTTTTTTTTTGTAAAGTTGCATACATGCAACAAACTAACGTAACTAGCATGAATTAACTGTTAATCTTTTTTTATTTTTTTGATAACCATACTTAAATTTTTTTATAATATGTAATATCTCATAATCAGTAACATAATGTAACACTTATTGTCTTTTTTGTTATAAGTTTACGTTGCATATGTGTAAACTATATGCGAATTTGAAACAAAATCCTTCTTCAACGATATGCGTAGAAACCGTTGAGTAAGTATGGTAACAATTTTGAATCCCTTTTTCTTCGGTGGTTTTCTTCTTCCCTCTCCCGCATCTCAATCAATTAGCAATCATTCCTTTTTTTTACTTAAATCTTATTTCAAATTTACAATTATGTCCTTCCACGTTTTTTTTGGCAGAATAATTTGAAAGACTATTTACAATTTTGCCACCCATACTTTTTAGCCATTGATCAATAATTTGAAAGGTTTAGATTGGTTCTCGCAGTTCTCGCATTTTTTTTTGTTCTCGATGGAACCGCCCCCTATCAATATATAAGTTTAAAATATCTGAATTTTATGATAAATTAGTTCAAACCATTACATAAATAGTAAAAACAATATTCTTAATCTTCAATCTTTATTCTCTCACATTACTAGTTTCACAAGTTGAAAATTTTTCTATGTGAATGCCTTACAATTGTAAAAATAAACGAACAAACAAAATATGTTATTATAGTTAATAATTAAAATATATATATGATTAATTCTAAAGTTTCTAATCTCATGTATATCACCAACATCGCACACACATATAACTTATAATAGTTCTATACAATACTAAAATAAATTATTAAAATCTTAATATATTAATAATAAAGTTATAAGTATTATAAAAATATAAATGGTAAATAATCCGTCATATTTAGGAAATAAAGGTTGACATCTTTCAACATAATTTATACGAGGTTTTGCTATCAGCCACGTCTCATTATATGATTTTGAATGTTGAAGCATATACATTTTATTATATAGAATGAATCTTTTTGCTTATTAAATTTGTTTTATTTTTTAAAAAAATTATCTGGAAAAGCATGGTTACCTCTTTTTAATTATATTTACTAATGTGCTATACAATTTAGATAAATACAAAAAAGGTAAATTGCTTCAAAATACAATGAACTTTTGTTAAACTATCATTGTATATAACGAACTTTAAAATTTTAAAAAAAATACAACCAAATTGCTTATTTCCCCCATTGTATACAAGTTGTAACCTGCATAGCAAGTTACATGTTACTTTTTAATTTTTTGCTTAATTTTAATTTTTTTTATTATTTATTCATCATCTTTGTTCTTCACATTCAAGAAGATTCAAACATTCAAACTCCATTAAAATTCAAGATAATTCAAACCTCAAATTTGTAACCAAATCATACATCCAAACAAAAACACAAGTAACAAAGTCCTAATACATATAAAGATCTCACTGTAGTCCAAAAACATTCAAATCCAAGAACATTTTTAGATATTGTGTTCTTCAAATCCAAAGAACTTAAATCAGTAACCAAATCATATGTTGAAATCTTTAATCAAAATTAGAACATTCAAGTCCTAAACATACACCTTCTTATCTTTGCCAAAATTGCACCAGATCTGAAATGAAGAGAGAGAGAGAGAGAGAGAAAGAGAGGGAGAGAGACGTGTGAACTTGAAACCCTAATCGCAAAGGGGACAGCGGCGACAGTTGTTTAAACCCGACACAAGAAATGCTAAATGCAAGGCGATGGCAGCGGCGGTTCTTTGTTGGCGACGGAAGAAACCCTAAGCACTACGACAACTTGAAGGCGACGACGATGGTTAGCTTGATGGCAACGACGATGGTTAGCTTGAAGGAAATGATGGTGGTTAGCTTCGAAGGTAGAGGCGACGGCGGTGGTTAGCTTCGAAGGTAGAGGCGACGGTGGTGGTGAGCTTCGAAGGCAGAGGTGATGGCGGTGGTCGGCTTTGAAGGAGGCGGCGATGGTCAGCTTGAAGGCGACGACTGTAGTGAGCTTTGAAGGCGGAGTGTGAATAGAACCATTAAACCCTAGGGTACTTTTATTGACATCTTCTTAACTAGAGAGAGATTAGTTTAGAAGAGTATGAATGTTCTTGAAGTTAGCCCAGAAAAAATACAAAAAAAAAAGAAATTAATTTTTTTTACTGGCTAGATAACCTACAATAGTAGGTAATTTGTATACAATGGAGAAAATAAGCAAGTTGGTTGTATTTTTTTAAAAATTTTAAAGTTCGTTATATACAATGGTAGTTTAGCCAAAGTTCGTTGTATTTTGAAACAGTTTGCCCAATACAAAAATAATATTACAATAGAGCAACAATAATAAAACAAAGTAATAACGGAAAATTAATACTAATAACAATAGCTGTAAAAAAACCATCCCAAAAATATATTTAAACCGTACAAAATGAATTTTTTTAATATTATGATTTGTAAAAATATAATATTTTAGATAAAAATCGTATTATGATAAGAATTCATATTGAAATGTAAATAAAATGAAATGTTCACATTTATATGTCAATATCTATAAGAATTCATATTGAAATGTAAATACAAATAAAATGTTTATTTATATGTCAATATCTAAACAAACACATATATATTAAAAGTTATAAGCCAAAAACAAATACCATATAATTATTTTACTAAATAATGTTAATAATAATAATAATTAGAAATTTAAATTAAAAAATAACCGGAAGAATATGCTTGTGTGCGTGACAGCATGTAAAGGTTAGGCAGCCATGGTTCTATATTTAATTTGCAAAATGCATGCCTAAGGATTTGAAAACATGAACGCCCTTAAAAGTGGATCCCACTATACTTAGTCACTTTATTTATTTATTTTATAATGTATCGAAGTTGTTACTTTTGTTATTGTGTATACAAATCTTTTAAAATTATCGTTTAATATAATCAACTTTTAAAAACTACCATTTGATGTATGGTAACCTATTTGATGTACGGTAACCTATGATAGTGAGTTAGAACAGGTCAACTTTGTTAAAAAAATAAAAAGTTTAATCATAAAGATGAAGAGATCTGGGAACACAAAGCTTGAGGAAGAACTTGAAGATGAATTCATCTACTTGAAGATCTGGAATATTAGGATGAAAACCCCAAATCTGGTTTCAACTGCTTCTTCTCGACGGCCTTCATCTGCTTCTTCTCGATGCTTCATCTGCAGTGCTTTTTCTCGAAAATTTCAAGTAAGTCTTGATTTTTTCAAGTAAGGCTCGTAATAGTAGGATGAACCTAGATCTATATTTCATGTGTGTGTTATTTGGTTGTTATTCATCGAAGGTTTATGGCTGTCACTACTTGGCGCTAAAATGATTTTAGGATGAATCAATCTAGACGAAGATGACTCCCTACGTTGAATTTGTTCGATTAACCAACAATTTAAGGTTCTTAAACATCAACGATTTCATCTAAGTTCATTTACACGATTTCATCATTGCTTATTTAGGGTTCATAACATGAAGATGAGTTTAGATCTTCAACATCAGTGATTAAGGTTTTCAAACAACGATTTAGGGTTCATAATCAACAATTTTTGAGTTTTCGATCTTTTCAGGCATGGTTCCTTCATTATCGATTTTTTGTTCAAGTTTCAAGGGTTTTGATTATCTGATCTTTTTTGTGTGTTTGAAGTTCTTTTTTTTCCTTGTTCTTCATTCAAGGTTTGAAGTTCATCTTTTACTTGTTCTGATTTTTTTAAATTTAGATCTGTTGTTCCGATTAGGTTTGGATCTTGGATCCTTTGGTTTCCAATTGAGATTCCGAATTTTGATTGGTTGGAGCATTGGGTTTTGGTTTGAGAATCACATCCATCTTCATCTGCATGTTCATAGTTCATCCTCATCTTAATTTCCATGATGAAAAAATAAGTTAAAATAATGAAATTACCTATTACGTGCTAAACAGGTAACCAACTACATCAAATGGTAGTTTTAGAAAGTTGAGTACATTAAACAGTAGTTTTCAAAGATGGGTATACACAATTGCAAAAAGTGAAAACTTCGGTATATTTTCAGAAATTAAACCCTTAAAGTTACTGTTCATAACTTTCTCATAGATGTTATATATGTGTGTGTGTGTGTATTATACTAAGGAATAACTATAGGGTTTTTTTTTACCAAAATGTATTCAACTTAGTTGTATGTATTTAACTTCCAAACTTACCTTTTAATATATCATACTCTCTAAAGTTTACATATGAGTAGTAAGTAATTCTATCTTTTATAATTTATTTTTATGCAACTAACTACTGCATGTATTGCCGTATCACCTAAGTAATGCGTATTACGGTCACATGGTAATTATTCACGTAATTTAATAAATTTAAGAGTACATGAAGAACACGTCTAGAAGAACATATAAATCATGAATCAATAAACAAAAAACAAAAAACCATAAAAATCATAAATCAAAAAGATTAAAATCATGAATACGTCAAAACACAGTTTCTAAGAAACACAAACCGGTTCTAAGACATAGAGTTTAAGAATCTAAGAAGCAGAAACTAGGTCACATTGTTCATTGAAACACATCTGGGAATTAGGACTGAGTATGGGGCGGTTTGGGTCGGTTTTGATCTCAAACCGAACAATAACCGATAATATCGGTTATGTGTTTTATCAAACCAATGGGTATCGGTTTCTAACGGGGTGGTTAACAGTTTTTTATAACGGATTGGTTTTCTTTATCGGTTTTATTGATTAACCATTATGCTAAGTTGGGCCAAACTTAATGGGCTTCATAATTTTAGAATATGAGCTTGAGTTAAATTTTTTATTGCTTTATAGAAGCCACAAATTTGGGCCAAGTAATTGATTATTTTCTAGACTTGGCAGCCCATTATTTTTTATGACAAAAATATAAAATGATAGGCTAGAGTTATATTTAATACACAAATTGAGCCTAATGGTACACACCTCTTTGCCTCCATCAATTCATAACTTGTGAATTCATTTTTAATATATTTAATAGCCCTACATGAAAGAAACAATCAAGTGTTCAACATTTACAATGACTCTAGTAGTCTAGTACAATGAATGAGACGACATAATAAGTAACAAAGTTCAATCTTTTACAAAAATATAACTTCCATGATGCACCATAAATGAACAAATATTCAAATAATTAAATAATAAATATACAAAATAATTAAATAATAAATTCTTATCGGTTCGGTTTGGTATTGGTTCGGTTACGTGTACAAAACTGAAACCGACCCACTATCTATCGGTTAATGATATTTTATAAACCGAACCGTCGGTTTTCATTTGGTTCGGTTTTAACGGTTTTATCGGTTATGGATCGGTTTTTCGGTTAAGATGCTCACCTCTACTGGGAATAAACCGTGAACTCGTGAAGCATAAATCGGAAACCTAAAAACCAAAGAAGCATAATCGAAGAAAAAGTAGGGGGTTTGAATACATTCCATGAGATCGATCTGATTGAAACATAGAAAACCTAAAATGAAACATAAAGATGAAGAAAAAAAGCATTTGATGTCAATGAAGTCATTCAATGGTTAGCTCAAAACAAAACATAAAGATGAAGATGAAAGCATATATCGTCCATTTCATGAAATCACAAACCTTATATGAAAACCCATTTGATGAAATGCTAACCCAAACAGATCTATGTGATGAAATCACACCCTATATGAGAACGCATTTGTTCGCAAGTCTAACCAGATCCGTCAGTTCTTCTACACAATCAAACCATTGATGATGAAACCCTAAAAATCAAAGTCAATCTGGAATTGCTGAATTCAAACAGAAAATCGCAGATGAAGATCACCAACGCTTTCCATGAAACTAAAGAACATACTTTCAATTAAATTAAATCACCCCTTTAAACCTTGAATAACCTTCAAATCTTGAGGAAAATCTCCGTTCAAGAAAATCGCAGATGAATCACCAACCCTTTCCATGAAACTAAAGAACATACTTTCAATTAAAACTTTCCATGAAACCAACCCTTATTATTATTATTATTATTATTATTATTTTATTTTCAATTATTTTACAACAAGAAAAATACATGTCAGCATCCAAATCAGATGTTATGTCATTGAAATCAGTGGCACGTGAGCGTGTAACCTGCTATATTAGGTTTGATAAATTAAATAGTAACTTTAAAAAATTGAGTACATGTAAAGGCAAGTTTTAAAGTTAGATGCATACAATATCAATACGTGACAAGTTTGATACATTTTGATAAACCTAAATGCTACAATAAATAACTAGACTCAATGTAAAAGAATTAGAATGTAATACCCGTTTTTTTTTAAAACTTTTATAATCATAAGAGAACTGTGAACCTATGAAATAAGAAGCAACCTTTATTAATTAGGAATTTTTTTGTCTAGTAGGGGGCTCTTAGATATTATTGGGCTTTAGTCTTGGGCTTATAAATGTTTATCAAAGGTTGGGCTACACACAAGTATAAACACTTAAATTTAGGCCCGTAATTCCTATGTGTTTCATTGTGGGTGTTTGTGAGTACCGGAGCTACTGAGTTCGAGGTCGAGAAGTAGCACGAAAGGAAGTCACCACCGTTCTCGCATCTCTATTTGAAATCTAGCGAGAAATCAACCAGGTAGTAATTTCGATCCTTTATGACTCGATTTATGCAAGAATCACATCATACGGGTATGAGATTTAGAGTTTCTGTTAGAACCCATGGCCGACACTGTCGAGACTTAAAGGTAACCTAGATGGTTGCATAATTGACAAAAATGAAATCAAACAATGGGAACTCGAGGAAATGGTATTAGGAACTCGTATCAGTGGAGATTAGTCGTTTGTTTGTGTACTGAATGGTTTCGAAAATCAAGAGTGTTGTGTGTGTAGCGTGTGTTCGACGGAAGAAAGAAGGGAAGATACTCACGGAAGCTCCATAGTTTTGATTGGAATCTCGGCGGGAACCATCGGGTGGTCCCGAAACCACATCTGGCAGATGCGATTCCTGGATGTAGTTGGATGTGATTATCGGTGAAAGCATAGAAGGATCTCTTGTCAATAGTCACAAGGAATTACACTATAGCTTTAGGACCTGACCTGTAATAAGTGGTGTAAATGTCCTTATTTATTATAGGATGAAGATGATTCACTCACCAAGAAGACCGTCTCCTCGAGCAGTAAGAGTTGATTCAATTGCCAACAGATGACCATCAGCAGCAGATGATTGAACAGCGGATGCGTTGAGGAGATCAGCCCTAATTGAAGACCCGATACTCTCAACCACGAACTTCTATATATAACACCAATCGCGGAACAAGAGCATGCGTTACACACGTCGTCAGCTAGCGGACGCAAGCAGAGTGGGACCTTCTCCGATAGTTTCGGTTCATTTTGGTATGCTGGGAAGATGAAGAGATGAACTTTGGAATTCAGTTACGGAGAAATTCAGCAAGAAGCTTTCGGGTTGGAAAGGTGCCCGCCCTATTAGGTCAAGCTGGTAAGGCCTTGTTTTTAATGAAATCCACTCTTCATGCCTTTATTCCCTCATTGTCCGGGGTCCTGAAAGGGTAGGATTGAAGGAATTCGGACAAGATGCCCACGGTCTGGTGTTCGAGGGAGAGACATAATTCATCTCATCGCATGGGAGAAGGCTTTTTGTGGGTAAGGCAAAGGTAGATGTAATATTGTGATATGTGTCTTACCTTGGTAATTCCTTTATTTACCTAGTGGGTCTAACTTTATGTCTAAGGAAGAGGAGAATCGCCATAAAGAGCCTGCCTAGTTCTTCTGGAATCCTGAGAGTTCTGTTCCATTAATCTTCATAGTTTTGATTGGACGGCTAAGATTGTTTCTCGCGGTTCTCAAATGAACCTTCCCCCCCCACACACACACATATATATATATATATATATATATATATATATATATATATATGGGGGGGTTCATGCGAAAAGCTTCTTATCTGCGAAAAATGCGAGAAGAAATCTCAGCCATTGATTGATTTTTGATCTTGTGGTTCACATTAATTATAATTACTATTTTTATTTAATTCAAAAGGGTAACTTAGTAAACAATAATATTCTCTCTCCTCTCTCTAATTAATTTCTTTCTTTCTAATTAAAATTTTCTCTCTCTAATTAAATTTTTTCTAAATTTTCTTTATTTTTTTGTTTTTATTATTTTTTAAATGAATTCTTTTTTATAGAAATTTCTTCATATATTTAACTGTTCATTAATGAATTACAATATTTTAATAGAATTTTTCTATCTTTTATTACTTAAAATTACAATTAATATTTTTGTTCAACTATTATTTTCTCTACTAGCCGATCTTTTGAGATTCATTAATGAATACTTACTAAAATTTATAAAAATACCTACTTACTTATTTCTAATCACTATGTTTATTTATATTCGAAAATGAACACATCCAACATTTTTTGGGTTCAAAAAAGAACACAACTAATACTATACTCGTTTTTAAGATAAATTTAAGATATTAAATACTGAATACACCCAACCAATGATATAAATGATTTCTTGAATGTTCATTAGAAAACAAACCATTAATATTTATATTCAACAATGAAAATGAAAATAAACAAATTATACTAATGTTCGATAATGAACAATCTAAATATAACAAGAAAGAAACAAAAAAAAATGAATTCACCGGTTGAACAGAAAAAAAACCTCCAAAAAAACTAAATTCACCTGTTGAACAAGAAAAAAACCAAAAAAAAAACTGTATTCGTCTATTAAACATATTAAAGTTTATATGCATTAGTAAACAAAAATATCACACCCCGCCTTGGCGGAAACACGAGGTGTGACGGAGAGGATCGTCATAACACATTGATATATGAATAGAAAATTTTACTAAATGAGTTCACACCAACGTGTCACGACGTTCCCCGACACAAGAGGAGACTTGTGCCATGGCAAGTTGCTTCACGACAGCCATAGTCAACAATTTAAAACAAGAACATACGAAATAGTTGTTCCCACAACCCGAGACAAGTATACGGGGCTACAAGCCCTAGATTTATAAAAAAATCCAAGTTCATAATAGCATAGTTAAATGAAAGAGTCCTTAGTCAACTGCCCATGTCATGCTAAGGCTATCCAGGGTCACCTAAGCTCCTTAGGCATGGTTATTAGCATTACCTGAAAATGAACACTCGAAAATGTCAACATAAAGTTGATGAGCTCGCAGGTTTAAAGTAAAAGCATAGTTTCCGTGTAAATTGTTTATGTAGGACAAATGTGCACGTATAACATGTTAAGCGTGTAGATGTTGTACCAACATCCGAACCACCAGGTTCAATAGGAATCAATAGGAAGCAAATCATTGTCTTCCAAGCAGTTATTATAGAATACCCAGCTGGAGCATAAACCGTTGGCTCATAGGAATATAGGAATCAATAGTCATCAACCAACAACAAGTAGTCTTTACATATACGTCACATAAGTTGTCCAAAATAAATAAGAAATAGTCATCACGGCATAAAAGTTTAAAAGAGAGTTTGAGTGTCATTCTACCCCGAGAAATATAGTAAAAAGGGGGACACGAGTACTCACCTTAGTAAGTAGCTTAATCAATCGAGTCTTAGCACGCTCACAAATCTACAAACAATTAGTTCATATAGATTATATTAGATTCACGAGTAATAGTCTTTTTATGCGTTATCCTTGAGCTATTAAATTTTATTTAGGATTCGCGATTAACTTTTACGCTAGGTTGCATAAGTGCATCCATTTCTTGGGTCTAACCCCAATATGTATATTTTAGTTTTGAAATTTTGTTTATTTTCCTTTTAAATCGTGTAGATTAAATACTGAAATTTTGGGCACTCTTCGTATATTTTTAAATTAATCCAAATGTCCTAATTATTTTCCTAAATTTTTATGGTAGAGAACTTAATGTCATTATTATTTTATATAAATTTTCTAGAATTTAATAACATGTTTATTATTTTATAACAAATGCTTTAATTGGTGTGGGTCAGAAAATGCCTCCAGTTTGCGCGTCATAAAGTTTTTATTTATTTAAAATACTAAAAAACTTTATTAAACTCTAAAAATTTTAAAGTAACATAAAGACATATAAAAATTCCAGATTTGTCAATTAAAAATTCTGAAACTCTGAATATGGAAATTTTAAAAATTCTAGATTTGTCAATTAAAAAGTTTTCACTCAATTAAAATAGAAAATAAAACTAATAAATCCTAATATTTTCCACCGTGATTAGAAACAATACAAAGTTTATTCATATGAATTTTTGGCTTCTAATTCGAGATCTAGGATTAATTATGATAATTCAAAGTCTGTTAAAGGAAACCCTAGGTTTTCCAGATTCGATCACAAAAATGTTTTTAATTAATTAAAATAGTAAAACAACTTAATAAATTCTAAACTTTTTACAGGACTCTTAAAACTCATGAAATATGCCCCAGATTAAGTTTGAAGAATTTTCGTTATGTTTAGAATAGGTTTTAGGAATTTCAAAGTTGGTAGATTAAACTGCCAGAAAACACAGATTTGCGCACCTAAACGATTTTAATTCTTTGGGCGACCAAATGAACTTAGTTTTGTATGAAACCAGTTGGGGATGAAAGGAGACTCAAAGAACTTATTTTTAGTGTCAAGAATCGATTTGTTTCATTCTGTTTTGGCCGAGATATGACCTATTAAAGTTAGTACATATTCTGTCCAGATTATAGGTTCTTGTTCTTTAAGTTTTAAATCAATTAGACCAATCCTTTGGATTTGATATTCAACCAAACACATCAAAATCATAACTTTATGTGTGATTAAGATGTGTTTAATCCATCAACTATGTTTTACATGCAAAGAAAAAAGAAGAAGAAATTAAAGATTATAGAGGAACATGTACATACCTAAACTTCTCAAATGGAGATCAAAGCAACTAGCCTTCTTGAGGATTTGAAGAACAACAATTATGGAGAAGTGGGAAGGCTTGAAATCTGTCGAGAGAGGGAGAAAGAGGCTGGCCAAATCAATGGAGAGAGGTTTAGGGCTTTTAGGAGGTTAGTTTGGAAGATTATATGAAATATAGGTGATAGTTATCTTAGTATTTGATTTCAATTTGAATTGAAATCTCATCTCTTTTTTTTAAAAAACCTTGGCCGTGGATGTGTATATATATATATATTTAATTGTATTATTTTCATTATTATTATTATTATTATTATTAATTTCTTACAAATTTTATTGGTGTTTTACTTATTGAGGTATTGGTGTAATTGTAACAACTTTTAAGCTTTTGAATGTTTTAGCATTTCCATTTAGTTACTAATAGTAATCATTACCATTGTGTATTTATTTTTTTTACATGTTTCATTCCTTCGTGGACTTAATTTATCCATACTTCGCATCGAAAACACTGGTTCGATAAAATTGTGTACTAAGAATGAGTTATATGTCCTACCGTCGTAAAGACTTAGGTTTCTCTCATTTGCTAGCACTATTACATTATTTGAGGATTTTAGACATATATAACTCCTAATTCTAGCATCTACTAGACCTTAGGTATTACACAAGCACATAGATTTAGGTCGTATAACAAGTTAAACTCAACTAACCTGTTTTTGGTGACGGATGTCACAAAAAACCCGGTATCCTGTTCTAAATCTCTTTTTCATTAATAAAGATAAAACCGAAAAAAAAACAGATATATACTTTTCAGAATCGATGAACAAAAAGATGATATCAATTGGTGAATAAAACCAAAATCTTGGGCAACATTATGACCATCGGACATCGTAACCAAACCTCGAACAAATGAAATAACCCATTAAACAATGTTGAAGCGGCGATGAAGGCTGAAACCGGTGGTGGTTGTGCGGAGGCGGAGGCGGCGGAGCTGTTCACCGTTAGGTGATTCAAGGTTAGAGAGAACGTAGATCTGGGCGGTGGCGAGCGGCTAAGGCGGCGATTATGGATCTGGGCGGTGGCAAGCGGCGGTTCTGTTCACCGTGGTAGCAAACCCGCAAGGTCGGCTGTAATGGTGTGGGCGAAAAATGGCATGGGCAATCGTAGATCTAGGCGGTGGTGAGTCGCGGTGATGGTGTCGTTGAGTTGAGACGGCGGCGATGGTGTCGACTTAGATCTTGTAGCAAAACCACGAGAGAGACGGCGGCATGGTGTCGGCTAGATCTTGTAGCAAAACCATGAGAAAGAGACGGGGAAGATGGTAGATATTGTAAGGTGGTGATGGTGTATAAAATGGTGGCCGGCGGCTGGAAATGGTGCCGAAGAGATTAGAGGATTATGAATAGGTTGAAGGTTTTCATTTTTTTTTGGATATATGGTAGATGAGGGGACGTTTAAAAGATAGGAGGAGAGAGATACGAGGAGAGAGGAGAGATAAGAGGATAGAGATGGGTATAATGTCAAAATTATCCTTTCTTTAATTAAAAAAAACTATTTAATTTGTTTTTAATTATTAAAATGTCACAATTAATTATAGCCATTGATTAAATAATCAAAGGATTCAGACTGCTTCTCGCACTTTTCGCAAATAAGGTTCTTTTCGCATGAACCTCCCTATATATATATATATATATATATATATATAGTGAAAGGTTCATTTGAGAACCGTTTTTATTGAGAGAACCGCGAGAACCAATCTTAGCCGTCCAATTCCCACTCCTTCAATTGGATTGTCCACCCATAATTCCTTACATGCACCCTGTCACACTCAATCCCCCCACGCTCTTCATCCGTGAATTCCATTATCCAAAATGAACGGCTAAGATTGGTTCTCGCAGTTCTCGCAATAAAATTGGGTCTCAAATGAACCTTTCCCTATATATATATATATATATATATATAAAATTTACGGGTAATCATAGGAAGTAATAAAAAACATATATTTTAATATACAAGTCAATCGTTAAAAACATGGTAAATATTTATTATTTAATATTTAAATAAGATAACACTATGATTAACACATAAGAGACTTCAACATTTATTATTAAGGCAGTAATCTATTAATTAATTCAAATATCTTATTTTAATATTTTTTAATACCATTTTAATATTAGTAAAAGAATAACATTCGTAGTTAGTTTTATTCCAATGTAATGTTGGTATTTTTGGACTTCTAAAGTATTGCAGCTTATTCTTCCAAAAGTCTTGCTTGAAGATTTTGATTAATATATTGAGTTACTAGTGGGGTGATTATCATATCGAAATTATTTGTCTAATATTTCTTCTTTTGTTGTTTAAAAAAACACAAAAAAAATATAAAAACAAAATACTAACATTTATCAATTTAATTAGACAATCTTAACTGTTCATTTAATCAAAATTAACATCATTATTTAATTGGAAAATCCTAGCCATTTATTTAATTAAAATTAAAACTCAATTTTGATTCTAAATCAAGAAATTATCATATTCAATTTTAATATGAAATAAGATAGGAGATAAATAAAATATTTTACTTAAATTCAACAAAATAGCTTAAATATATTATATAATGTTTATTTATTTTATCATCATAAAACTAATAATTAAATATGATGGCACTATTGAAGAAAAAAAAGGGACAAGTTAATTTATTTAAAACATCGTGATAGTTTACGTACATAACGTTTATCTAATCTATACCGATTATTTCTTATCTCATCTCATCTCATAATATTAATAAAAGATTAACATTTATTCATTATTATTTTACATCAAATATTTGTTGCTACTTGTATAGTACAAGGGCACTTAGCTAGTTGAATAATATATAAATTAAATAATAAACGGGGCGGGCATGTACAAACCTGTCCACGTTAAAATTTCGGGTTTTCCCCATCCCCGTTTATTATCCCAAATCCGATCATCTATTTATATCAGTTTTTGGTTTTCCTCGACAGTTTTGGGTTTTTTTCTTATCCTTACTTGACACGGGTACACGTTGACAGACCGTTTCGAAAAAAATTGAACCACAGGAAGCCGAACCGAGACCAAATTTCTTCACCTCTGGTCCAAGACATCACAACCTCATAGGGTGAAGCACTAAGTTTGTATTAGTTATTATTGTTGATCACTAAACTCGCTCTAAAAAGTTGCATTATGACTTTGGGTGAGGGAATGGGTGTTTGTCATTTCCTATAATGAGATAACATGAGCATGCCACCTCGTTGCTACTATTGCAATCAGCTCGTCCTTGGCTCGTAAAAGGCATCCGTGTCATGGTGGTAACTGGTAAGAGCCGCACCCCTTGTTATCCTTTTTTTTTTCTAACCAATAGGATTTGAGATAAATAATTGTGTGTGGTCCACTGATAACAGTTTTACCTTCGGATGGTTAGTGATGAGTTAGTGATGCTGACATAGAATTTAGTGATATCAGTGATAACCGTTATCACTATGGATGCTCTTAATTACTATTGTTGATAACTAAACCCACACCGAAAAGTTTCATTACGAACTACTTGGTGGGACCGCGGGGAGGGAACGTAGATTTTCCCAAATGGAGGCATGGAGCACACATCAAATGTGGTTTTTACTTGTCCAAACGGCAACCTCTAGATAATTATGATGGTGCTTTCGAAACATCTTTGACTAAATACACAAGTGTACTCAGAACAAAGTGTTAAAATGCAACAAGTTATATTTCCAATCTCTAAATATAAATAAAAGACTAACTTGAGTAATCGCTATTAAATAATTTATCCGTTTGTTTTGGGGAAATTAAATTTCACCCGTCTATTTAAATTGAAAACTTAGCTTGATTTTGACTTTTAAGAGTCAAAATTCATTTAACTTTAATCAAAATTATTAGAGATAATTTCATATATGCTCTTCGTAAACTTTAAAAAATTGTATTTGCTCACCCTTAATTTATAAATATCATATTTATCCGTTATAACATTTCAAAACATCATATTTAACTAAATTCTTAGTTTTATCATTTTAAAATAATTTATAATCAATTTAAATCCTTTTATAACTAATAAATACTTAATCTTATTGGTTCTAATTATAACAATAATGATTAATGACTTGTAATACAAACCTATGTATTTGTCCCAACCTTTGAGACTTTTTATTCTTATATATCTTCTTTGCTTTTCAAAAAAAAAACCCTTCTTATCATAATACGTTTTTGCATCACATTTGCTCTCCTCTCACGTCGACACTTCCACCGCTGGTTTGGGTATTGACTATTGACGTCGCCTGTCACCATTTTTTAACACTCATTTATTTCGTGTTTTATAATTATGTAATACTTTTTATTAATGTTTAATATTTATCATTTTTTAAACCAACCCGTGTATTACGTGAACATTTAATAAGTTTTGTTTATATACGACTTGGAAGCATATTATGGCTACAAAAAGTTGCAATTTATACTGTGATAATTTGAAAAAGATTTGATTCAAAATTTGGGACGTATCGGTATCACTGATTCACACACTTGCTAAAGTTTCATGTTTCTTACTTCGACTACCAAACTTTGGAAGTACCGAGTAACGTACCAACGTGAGTTCGAAATCATCCTCTTTGCCATTCCCACTTGGTTGTCCTCCGAAGTGTCGACCCATACCTTTCGCCTATCTTCTACATGATTCCATGGTTGTGAGGGTGCAGGACCGGTAGACGTTGAATTTTTGGATCTTTTTTTTGTTGTTGTTGAGATGGTTCGGTTTCAGGTTCATGTTCGGTTGAGCCTCGGGAAGAATTATCTAGGAAAGTAGACGTTGAGCTCCACTTGAGCACAACTACTCTACGACGACATGTTCAACCCAGTTAATGAGTCAAATTGGATTATATTTTCTCAAACTGAAAAGAAAAGCTAGAAATTAAATGGACCAGTCCATAGTCTAACTAGAATTTTTGGATTATTTTTACAGTAGGAATCCACCCTGTTGTCGACGCAGCGCCAACTAGCCACAGGACCTGATTCTGATTGTAATTTCACTGTTTTCCTTATTCAAGAATTAAAATAACCAGATTTTAAGAGGAATGTGAGGTTGCGCGAGACATACCCCTATTGACCATGCGGTATGATTCCCAGTGCCTTCAAGCATAATTGTCTAATCGCTTTTAAAACATCGTAATTTTTACGTGAAGTCTGGGTATTTGGCCATGAGAGAAACACAGCTTTGTCAAAGACCAACACGCATTAGAAACAATCAATTTGAGGGATACTCTTAGTCACATGAGCATTGAACACAAACATTATAGATTTGTGGGAATCTTAAATTGTGATATGATTGATTGATATATATAACATACTTTTCAAGACATCAGTAGGAAGCTTCAACTTCATCAGCTGGCACCGATGATCCGTTTGGAGGATCGTCTGCACGTAGTTGAGCAGAAACATCATCTATTGCAGAGTTCAGCTGAGCTATCTTCTCTGTTAGTATCTTGCGTGTTTTCTGTTGTCAGTAAAATCATTCAACTGGTTAATAAGTTTCAAACTTAAGGGTCAAATAGGCACGGGTTGCTTTTTCTTGTTTGTAGATTTTTAAATTAAAAAAATAATTTTTGCGTTATGTGCTATTAATTTCTTTTTGATATTATTACGATAATTAATTAAGTCTTTGAACAAAACAATCAAAACAGTTAGAAGATTGTTCGCATTATTCATAGACTTGAGGTGACTCTCAACCTCTTTTATCCGTTCCCCTTTTAACTAAATTTTTGAACTGGCTGGTTTGAGATTTAAATTAAAAATGCAACCTAAATCGGCCTATTCATATGTAAAATTGTCATATCTACTTCGAATTGCAGACATTAACGTTAACAAGTTGAACAAGTTTTCACCTCCAAGGCTTTCTCTTCATCATAGATAAACTTTGGCAGCTTCCTCATCAAATCTTTTCGGTCTGCTCCTGCAAGTGCCTTGCTTATCTGCATGGTCAAATTATTGGCAAGTATTTTCTATGTAAAAAAGAGCAATCTTGTAGCATGCAAAATTTAAATGCATGAAGTTCTTACCCTCAAATGCCATTCCACCAAGAAAAACAAGAAAAATCTTTTGCCCCATGAAAAATGCAACATTATCTATTGTAACAATATCCCAAGAAAATGTGATACTTCTTTTTTTATAAGTTTTTAATCATTACTTAAGTTTGATTTAGTTCACAAGTTATATATATACATATATTTCATGCTTTGTAAGGGGCATTTTAGACATCTATGTAGCGGTCACATGTTTTACTTAACGGTGTCCTACTTTCACATGACCTGGTCCATAGGGTCAAATCCACTATCATATACACTTAAACCAATGAAAAATTCTACCTCAAGGAAAAGTGGTGTAACACCCCAAGAACACAAAGATGCAACAACAGGCTCAAGCATGGATCTCTCACTCTATTAATGAAACTAGCCAAGTTCTTTAAGGAACTTGACCATCTATTCAGGCTTAACTACAAATTGTCAAATAGAATTCCAATTAAATTCGTGGAGAACTCATATTACCAACATCATTTTTAAAATTCACAAAAAAGAATGGCTCAAGAATACCTGGGGTGCATATATGGCTCCTAATGTTCCAACAACAATTCCTCCCAATACAAAGCCACCAACGAATAAGCTCGCACCACCTAATCTATCGTCATTTGCTCTGCAGATGCATATGGGGCAATTAACTGACATAACAGGTTCATCCAAAAACTAAAAGTAGCAAAGCAGAAAAGATAATGCATTTATATGAAGCAGACAGAGAATGGATAAACAAGGTTCAGAAAGGAAACTTTATGGTAGAAACTAAGGGTTCATTAGATTTCTTTTGAGAAAGGAAACAAGAATTGCATCAAATAGACGATGAGCTCTGATGATCGAGCTTTTAGTCAAATGATAGTGTCTGTAAGAAAGACATTTAATCATATATAAAAAACCGAATAAATATTGTTTGTATAAAGATTAACAACGTACCCAGCTCGCACAGTAAGTGATTTCCTGTGCTTAGTTAGTTTTTTGATTCCACTGTGGCCAATAAACAGATTAGTGGAGCCAACACATTGATCTGCTTGCATCAACGAACATATACCATCATTTAATTTGTAACATGTAGGAAAGTATCTGAAATAAATTAATTCCTGATGCAAGAACACAAGCTAAAATAATAAAAGCTAAAAGTTTAAAAGAATGCAATTGAATTATTGAAACCGAAGGAAAAGAATATACAGTATTGAGGATTTAGTAAATAAGGTGCCTATTAACGTTAATACTCCTCTGCAGCTAGATTTTAAGAAAATTACAAAGAAATTCTGCAGCAACTATATTAACATCATAAAGATTCTATACCACCGGATTTCGGTAACAGGAGCTTCTGCAGAAAATTCATGCTAAAGAGAATCAAGACGATTTGATGATTGTTAGATATACCATGGAGAAATAAAATGCCATATTTTCTGACGCAATATTTTGGCTAAAGATATACAACAACATCCGTTCTAGGAACACAAAGTGTTCCAAACGCTAAATGTGAAAAAAGTCAAAAAACCCAAAGGATGAGTTGTGACTTCTGAGGCATATTAACCATGATTTTACACTAACCAACCCAATTTTTGACACAAACTGTGAGATCTTGATGCCATTGGCATGTATATAGGTTCATGTTCCAATCCATGCTTGTACTAGCCATGCTACTGTCATTCAAAGCTATAAATCAAACAACTCTGTACATTCTGTTTTGATATTTTGGAGCATAAATCAGTTAATTCTTTCACTCACAAATTTGCCAGCCATTAGAGGGACCTATATGGTTATCCATCCATGTTGATATAGGAAGAAACATTCACTTGATAAACTCAAAATGGCTCATCTAGACAACATAGTTTTGGTACTGAAATTAAGATAACTTCTATAAACATGGTTCATGTGTTAAAATCTTGAAACTGTATATGGTCTTATGATCAACCCAGAAGAACATATTTATATTCTCTGAGATCTGCTAACACAATAAAGCAAACAGAGCCATATCTAATTGAAACTTAAGGTTCACAAAATATGGCATTAAACGAAGATCAAACCATAAATTACAGAAAATATGGAAATTCATATCTTAATTAAGATTCATGTCACTGCAAATAAAATTTCCTCGATCTAAAATCTGAAACAACACTGATATGATTTAAAAATTTTGAGAGGAATGAGCTTCAATTTTCAGTTCTAACACTCCAATTTCATTTCCCCCCAAAAAAAGCACCAACCGTCCACGTAACTTGGAAATTCAAGCAACACAGTCAATTCACTTCATATAATCGCAAGTAGCACTAGGCCTCAAAAGTTTGAGTAAGAAGTTTGCATGAAAAATGTAAAGCAACTTACAATTTGGACATAAACAAGAAATCGAAAGCTATTTGGAAGCACAATTGAAGTCATGAAGATTATTACGATCAAATTACTAAAAAACAAACTGAAATTACGAACAGAAGACACTGATTATGCAATCGGCATACCAGAAAACAAGTGATTTCGTTGGGTTTGGACCGAAATGAAAGAATTGGCAAGAGTAGTCATCCTCCTGACAACAATTCGACTGTGAGAGACGGAGAAGATTACAGTTGGATTTTAATCGGCGATGTTTCCAAGTTCCAACAACCAGGCAGAACTTGGGCCCTCATGAATCATGATAATAGTTAAAAAAGTTAAAAGAAAAATTGGCCCAAATCTATGGGCTTTAACACTATTAATATTTCAAAGCAACAATTCAAATAACTAAAATATATCCAAATGACTTACAGCTTAGCGGTATTTGATATTCTTAACTTATTAATATATTACAAGTTGTAGATTCAAGTCTCATAATAAATAAAAGGATATATAATAATTATGGGTTTAAGGAGTATGCATATTTAACCGTTTAAAATAATAATAATAACTAAAATATTTTTATTTAAACTTATATAACTTAAAGTTAGATAATATTAAGACTATTTTCTCATACTATAGTATTATATTTCATTACTATGTTACAAAAGATGTTGCAGTGTATAGTCTATCAAGCATATAGTTATATTGAAGTGTGACATCTCAAATGCAAACTACAACTTAATCTTGGTCCATTCTTATTTGCAGGTGTATTATTTATTTATAATATACTTTTATCTTTGTTGAAGTTATAACTAGATTCTTATAAATAGTATGTCACTGTTAAAGTAGAGTTGTTACAACCAACTTAACCATTAGACTATGTAAATGTTACAGTAGTTAAAAATTAAAATATAAAAAGAACTATAAATTCAAAAGATTTTATGTTTCCATTTCATATAAAACTAGCTTAACACCACGTATATAAATACGGAGATTGCTAAAGTAAAATTTAAATATTTATGATAAAAATACTAACATATATAGAAAACAATTATAAAATATACACAGAGATATAAAATCTCTTAACAGAAATTTTACCATGAAATTTTACCTAATTCTATTCTATGTAATGCCATAAAAAGTTTGTTCCGGCCCTAGAAAGTATATGAGATGCCAAGCAATGAGTTCCTTGGTAGCCTTATTTGGTCTTGTTTAAGCTCGATTAGTTAAAGAGGATTTAGTTCATTCATTCATTTATTTATTTTTTGGTGTGTGTTAAACTGGCGAACTGCTGCTGACTATACACATGTAATGATTTTTGAGTGAAATTCAATTCAACTCGACAAAGGTTTCGACAATGTACAAAGTTTTATTCTTAAATCGTGTATGAGAAGGTTGTATATTATAAAATTAGATTAGATGTCTGTGTGATACACGAGTTGGTTTGAAAATAATCAATGTTAAAGCTTTAATAAAGAAATTAGATAATTATAAAACGCGAAAGAAACGAGAACTAAAAAAATGGTGACATGCTACGGGGTATCATGATATGAAGATATGTGATTGTATTTTGTATAAGTCATCAATCATTGTCGTTATAGTTATAAACAATAACTTCAAATATTTATTGATTATTATAAATATTTTAAAACGATAAAAAATAAATATGATATTCTAAAATGTTATGAGTGATAAATATGACACTTATAAATTATGATGGACAAATACGATATTTTAAGGTTTAAAAAGGTATATATGAAATTATCTTTAATAATTTTGATTCAACTTAATGAACTTTGACTTTTAAAATTCAAACCAAATTTGATTTTTAATTTAAATTAATAGTTGAGATTTAGTTTTAACAAAACCAATGGTTAAACATGTCTAATACAAATTATTCAAATTAATTTTTTATTTATATGCGAAGATTGAAAAGACAATATGAAGAGCACAACTTAAGTGCTAGCAATAAAAGAAAAAGAAGATTATAACTTATAAGTGTCACAATATGAAGTTTAGCCGAAGAATTTCTTTTAAAAGTTTAGTCAAAGAAAGGGTGATATAGTTTTTTACCCATCTTAGTTGTTCACTTCACTAAGAAGTCTTATGATCAATACAAATGCGGTTAATTATGTAATCTATAATTAACGAACAAGTGAGATCTTTCACCAGAAATCGATAAAAAGATTCTAAGGGTCAAAGTATATCTTATCGCAGTCAAGTATTATTTCTTTGTGTAATATTGATATACTATTCTTAGGTTTACTTGGCAACTAATATGTATGACCTTGTCGCATTTGCATTTTAATAGATACACAAGTATCACACCTTGGAATTAAGTATTTTATTTTTTCTTAAATTAAGCATCACAAGAATTAAAAAAAACATGAAGAGGCTGACTTAGGGAACCTAGGCGGCTAGGCTGGCTTTTAAAAAAAAAATATTATTAAACCTTATTAGCGTATAAGCTTTTAACATTTTTCTAAAAAATATATTGAAAACTTCAAACTTATGAATAAAACAATAAAAACAAAGGAAAACACTAAACTACATATAAAGCACATTTTCTCATTTTCCAAATCCAATAAGCACCACACCACAAAACCAAATCCCATAAAATCTTTACATACTTACACGAACCGGACCGCGTCTTAGGTTAGTTACTTTTAGTAACTTTTCTTCAATTACAATTTGACAATCATTCATTGTGAATTTACCGGTATGGTTACCACTCCAAGTCCAGCCTTCCATGTTATTTACATCAGGACAAAATGAATTGATTAGATATAAAAGTTCTTCCAAGTCTCCTTACGCTCATTCCTCTGAATCTCTCCTCCAATTCCGCTTGTCATACATCCTTTACCTACTCACTCGTATCTTTTATAAACACCTTTTTTATCCTCTAATCTAAAAAGTCTCGGACGTCTTTCCTTTAACAAAATACTCACCTCCCAGACTTCCTCCCAAAAAAATACCACCTCCATCCCCAATTTATCTCCCTTAATGAGTTTCTAAATTCTAAACTCAACATCAACTTCCTCAATCAACTCCACTACTCTTACAATGTTTCCCCCAAACACTTCTTGATTTAGACCTCTTTAAATTACCCCTTAGATCCCCTCTTCACCATACAAAGATTTCATAGCTTTGACCGTTCCTTCCTTCTTAAAATGTCACCACCACTTCACTCATAATGACCAATTTTTTGCTTCATCACTATCTAAACTAATACCCCTTTTATGACACTTTGTTCTATTTAGCCCACCCCGTAGATTTATCGTCCCCTCACCAAAAGAAATCTCTTTATATACTCTCAAGGATTTCTAAGAATATAACTTATTAATCAAACATCTCAATTCCCAAAATAAATTTGTATTATCCACGAATTGAAGATGAGAAACCTCCACTTATGTTTATCTAATTTTGTTCCGTCAAACACTCCTCAATTTTGTAGCTTCTCTCATCATCCTATTTAGGCCATGAGTATTGGTCCACCCGAAGTAGTCGGGTTGCTCATCGGGTTTCTCAAGTTGCCTCGGGTTGGCTGCTACGCCCCAAACACTCCTCAAATTTGTAGCTTCTCTCATCATCCTATTTAGGCCACGAGTACCGGTCCACAAGAAGTAGACGGGTTGCTCATCGGGTTTCTCAAGTTGCCTCGGGTTGACTGTTACGCTCCCCCTTTCGGGTTAGGGGATCAGTTTTCCCAACTCGACCTCATCCGCACCATTTTTTTGCTATGTAAGAGAGAGTAAGGGGGGAAAATATTTGGGTTAGTCTATACTTGAGTTTTGAGTAAGAGAGAGAAAGGGAAAGAAAAAATGATGTGACCCTGATGTGACATTCAGGTAAAAGAGAGGGAAAAGATGGGTGCTAAGAGTGCATGGAGTGGGGCTGCCATATTCACATGGTGGAGCTTTGATGGCGCGGTGAGGATAGCCGCCACTCCAATACGCCGTGATAGAGGGTAGATGGTAGTGAAATCCACGCTGCCAAAGGCTATGTGGTGTTTGTGCAATGGGGCCCAACTCCTCCGTTCTCTTACTTCCTTTCTTTTTAAATTTGGTGTGATGGGTGTGGTGGGGAGTAGCCACTACAGGGTTAAGTGGTGCGTTGAGTGGTATAAGAAAAAAACTGATGTGGCGGTGTGATTGGTGTGATGTATTATGACCATTGCAAATACTCTAAGAATGATCTTAGGCACTCTATTGCGAAAAAAAAGCAAGGAAAAGGAAAGAAAATAATATATTAGATAAAATTGTCTTAGTAATCTTTTTTTCTCTTTCTAAAGACGTACTTAAAATGAAATGTGAAAATATGAAAAAAAAGTTTAAACGAGAACTGTTTTTTGTATAAAAATTATGAAACGAAAACTGTTTTTTGTATAAATATTGAGATAACTTTTTTGTAACATTATTCACGAATTGTTAATAAGAATATTTTGATCATTTATATATTTATCCAACCTTGAATTACGTCCGACGGACCGTCATTAATGAGATAGACTTGAAATTTCTAAAATAACCTAAGTCGTTAATAAGCCATTAAAAATTCTTAGTCAATGATTAATTTTAATTAAGTGTCAAGATTAATTCTTATACGAAAACAGTTATTATTTGAACCATCTCATTTGAAAATAGACTTATTAATATACGCTTGTAAACTGAATCAAAATATTTAATTTTTAAAATATATAATAAATAAATAAGTTCAAAAAAAGTCAAGCAAAAATATTTAAGTTTTCGTTACCGCCAGTGTCGCTATAAATTAATCAAAGCTGTGGACTAATATATTGCAATAAATATGCACAAATCCTTCATGCACGGGTCCACCGACTTTGATCAGTCCGCCATTACTGCTCCGTCACAACTCCATCACAACCAATAAACTAATACTAATCTCCTTCTTCCATGACCAAATCAGACACAAAATCACTTCAAATTATCATCATGCATTACTTAGTCAATTTCTCACAAACCTTAATTTTGCTCTCTCATTTCTCCATTTCTGTTTTTCATGGCGGGGGATACGGCTGAAGGTACAAGGCAGCTTGATCAAACACCCACATGGGCCGTCGCTGGAGTTTGTGCCATCATCATCGTTATCTCCATAGCTTTAGAGAAACTTCTTCACAAACTTGGAAAGGTCTTTATTTTCAGGAATTCGTCGTACATTGGTCTATCTGTTAGATGCAATACTTGCAGATAAACTGTTCGATCAAATGTTCATGCTCTGTTTGACTTTTTTTTCTTTCAAGATTGCTGTTTTTTTCCGTTGAAATGTTGATGCTCTGTCTTTTGGTTCATTTTTAATCAGATGATGTGATTTATTTATTTATTTTCATATTTTTGGGTTACTGAACGAAATTTTCAATCAGTTTTTTACAGAGAAGCGCAAGAAATCTATGTTTGAAGCTTTGGAGAAGGTCAAAGCTGGTAAAAATCAAGATATTTCTCAACTGTTTATTGGGCTTGCTATTTTGAAAACTAAGTCGTTGATTTATAAACTTTCTTTTTGGGAATGTGTAGAATTGATGGTTCTTGGATTTATCTCCCTACTGTTGACTTTTAGTCAATATTATCTAGCCAAAATATGCATCCCTGATAATATTGCTGATACAATGTTGCCATGTCCGTTAAGAAAAAAATCCGACGGTGATAAGAAAGGAACCGATCGATTGCTTCTTTCACTTGAGCAGCGTAGATACTTAGCCGAATTCTCTAATTCTGTTTGCAAGAAGGTAATTTTGATGTTATGGCAGTATTTATAAATATTAAATACCACTTATATCAATAAAAAACAATTCCAAGAATCAAATTCATACTCAATTGCATATTTTTAGCATAATTATCTGTTATTGTGAGCTAGTCAGCTAACTGCTTCATCTTTTGATAGGGTAAAGTACCAGTTATAACAGTTGATGGACTACATCAATTGCACATACTCATATTCTTTCTTGCTGTCTTACATGTTGTATATAGTGCGGTTACTATGGCTCTTGGAAGACTAAAGGTACACCACATTCACTACCATGTAACTTTTAATTTGGAGAAGTGTTCCAACTTTTGAAACATAATCACTTTGAGAATATACATCCAAACATAGTAACATACCCTTCTCCTTTTCATACAAACTTGCAGCAAAACGAAAAAAATCTCATTGTAATTGTGATGGTAATATGGAGAAATGGATCATCTTTTTTACATATCTACTTGTATATAAATATATACAGATCCGTGGCTGGAAGCAGTGGGAGCAGGAGACTTCATCCCATGACTATGAATTTTCCAATGGTATAGTCACTTGATGACTTCTTGAAATAGGAAAAACAATAGTTTAGCAGTTCAAGCTAAAGAATTTTTGGTTTCCCCAAATAATATTCCACTTTTGATACATTTTGCAAAATTTTACAGATCCTACAAGATTCAGGTTAACCCATGAGACATCTTTTGTGAAAGCTCACACGAGTTTCTGGACCAGAATTCCTTTCTTCTTTTACATTGTAGGTACTCGAGTCCATGGTTGTACATCTTTGTTTTTAAATTTGGTTACAGCATTCCTAAACTCTCGATAATGGGTCAACATGACTTTCGTTGTATATCTAAGGGGTAAAATGAAGATATTAGCTAAATAGAAACCTGGTTTTATAGGTAAAACTGCCCATGGTGGGAAAAAGTGTATTTTAAATTCTCCTAAATCTTTTTCTTTTAAAATACTAAGATTAGTATTGAAATGATAAAATCATATTTGGTCCAATAGTTTACATAATAAAATTTTGATTTTGGTGAAGAAGAGTTTTAGGTCAACCCAATCCGAGCCATTCATTACCCGCTTTTACCCAACCTAAGCCATGCATATCTCCACTAAGCTTGTTTTGTTTCTTGTAGGGATGCTTCTTTCGACAATTTTTCAGATCTGTTAGCAAATCTGACTACTTGACCGTGCGGAATGGGTTCATAAATGTGGGTTTTGATTACTGCTTTTTTTTACTTAATATGTTTCTTGCCCCGGCCTAAATTTTTATTGGTTCAACCGCTATAGGTTCATTTAGCCCGTGGGAGTAAATTTAACTTCCAAAAGTATGTTAAGAGGTCATTAGAGGACGATTTCCAAGTGGTTGTAGGGATCAGGTGCAGAAAAATTTTCCCCTAGAAAAACATTGTTCTTCCAGGTCTTTGTTGGCTTATGATGTTTGACTTGTTTACATTGTTTTGTTTGCAGTCCCATTCTCTGGGCATGTTTTGTGATTTTCTTGCTCCTCAATGTTAGTGGTAAGTGTATGTAACTAAATGATTGGTGATTTAAGTTGTATCGCTGACTTTCTGTATGAAAGATTCAACCTTTGACTTTCGAGTGTCAAACTTCTGATGCTGTAACTTCCAAGCTAAAGAGTATTACTAAGTGTAACAATAATCCTGATTATTATCTTAAAGTGTATATAGAGTTGCAGGTTAGAAGCATTTTTCAATAAAATTTTGCAAAAACCTGTCAAACTTGAATCCATAAAAGTACCATGTTTGAATCTCTAAAGTCAACAAGCAAACTCTTTTTACTATGATAAATACAATCCTTTTGAAATTTGTTCAAATATTGTAAATTCACAAGTTCCTTACTATGAATAACTATGAAACTTGCAGGATGGCAAACTATGTTTTGGGCATCATTGCTTCCACTGGTTGTAAGTGACTTTTTTGGTTACAGAAATTCTTTTGTTCTGAAGATATAATGGTACAAAATGTATGATCACATAATATTTCAGGTTATCTTAGCAGTTGGAACAAAACTTCAAGCCATCTTGGCCAATATGGCTCTTGAAATAACCGAAAGACACGCAGTTGTCCAAGGGATTCCGCTTGTGCAAGCATCCGATAAATATTTTTGGTTTTCAAAGCCTCATTTAATCCTTCATCTTATACACTTTTGTCTGTTTCAGGTAAGCATGCTACTTTGTTTCTCTGTCCATGAGTTTGTGACTTTGACTTTTTGTCAAATACCCTTAAAATTTAGAAAATAAACAAATAAAATAAAAGCCTTGTATATATGAATGTCATCTTTTTGTGTGTGTGTGTGTAATGATGGTAATGGGCAAGCAGTTAATCCTAAATTAGTAAATTGGTCACTTTTCTGAAATGGAAATATTGCAATTTTATAGGAGAAAAAGAATATACAGTCTTGTTTCTACTAACTCTTTTTATTGGTTTTGTTGTGCCCACAGAATGCATTTCAAATTACATACTTCTTTTGGATATGGGTAAAGTTCAATGACTTCCTTCTGCACCAGGGCTGCTATCTTCTATTTATTTATTTACTTTTTTTTTTAATTTTATAGGAATTACTTTAGAAGATCATATAAATCCTGGTGGCAATAGTAACATTTTTTTCTACTTGTGCAGTACGAATATAAGATTGATTCTTGCTTCCACGATAATATCAAACTCGTCGTTTTGAAACTTTTAATTGGGTAAGAAAGTAATTTAGCGGTGAAACAGCCAAGTTTGTAGAACCAACTTAACTTTACATTGGTTATTGTAGGGTTGGTGTTCTCATATTGTGCAGCTACATAACACTTCCACTTTATGCCCTTGTATCCCAGGTATATATAATATCTGTATTCTATACTTCTTTTCTTATCAGATTCAAACCAGTTTGATTGAATTGATGATGAATTGTTAAACATGAACTTTAGATGGGATCCAACATGAAAAAGTCCATTTTTGACGAACAAACAGCCAAAGCCCTGAAGAATTGGCGAATGGCAGCCGTGAAGAAAAACCGAGGAGGTGGGAATTCGCCAACTCGAACACTTGGGCAAGGTTTGAGTTCTAGCCCCACGCCTTCCATGGCATCATCGCTTAACCGATTCAAGACAGTCGGCCACTCCCCGCGATCTCCGAGTGCTGACTTTGAATCGGAACCAGTGTCTCCAGAATCATCTGCCACACACTTGATAAACGTTCGAGACGATCATCAGAAGGATGAGAAGATTGAAACTAACATTCCTCGACAACCACATGACACGCAGAGGAATGAAGACGATTTTTCATTTGAAAAGCCTGCGTAGGCTAAACACTGCCTTTTGCTACCAGATAATCATTACTAGTGAACTGCTTTCCAAAAAGCAATGGTAACATATATACAATTATACATACATACTTGTTCAATTACACACATACTTTAATAGGAAAAATCATTCACTTTCCCATATACATATAGTAAAATCTTGGGTGTTACAACGTATTATTCATGTTCATATTCATTTAATTTTTCATCATCTATATCTATACCTATTTAAAATAATTTCATCCGTCCATATCGATATTAGTCGTATAAAACAGGTAAATAGATATTTATTGGATACCGAAATAATTTTTCATATCATAGTTTTAAATATAATTTATAATCTTTGTTGTATTAAATATATAGTTTCTTTTAAAAAAGGATAGGAATCAAAACATAACTTAACAAAACTATAGTAAAGCATAAAGCATAGCATAGTCTCATCCAACGTTGACACTTTCATATAAATATTATAGAAGAAAGTGTAAATTTAGTCTACGTGATTATATACATTTAATATTATGTTCATATCTAAATTCAATAATTATATAAATATATCAATTTATACTTAGTTATACAAATTTACTTTACAACAAATTTAATTTCGGGATAATGGATTTATCCATATTCCATAGATTGAAGATCGTTATCCACGTCTTTTTCACTAAACCTACATATCCACTCCATATCCGAATTCACTCATTTATTTTCATCCTTACTCACAATCGACGGATTGAATAAGGTAAACGATCATTGAGTAAGATGAAAATTTGGTTCAACTTGGGCATGTAAGTGAATGAAAACAAACAACCATTTAATTGTTTCTATTAATAATCTCAAATATTACATACATCTTGACAACAAAAAGACCTAACTTAAGTTATCATTTTGGCTCTTCTCTCAATCCAAAACCTGATATATACACAAAAACTCTCACAACTCACAAAATTGCCCACACAAGGTTGTTAAAGGGAACTACATAAATCAACAAAATGTGCATTATGTATGTCCTCTCATGACCATGACACAAAATAAAATGTCGCTATTGTTTATTTATATATGATGACTCTACTTTACAACTCTTCTTAAAAAGCAAAATTTTCGACTTTTTGTGAGTTGTTAAAAAAACATTTAAGAATGCTTTAAACATTCCTTGTAAGACCACCCTTACCGGTCAACCCGAAGCATTCGGGAAGGCCTCAAGTAAATTTGGGTTCCCCACTACTAGTGCTTCGGGCTCCTTTCTTTTTTTTCCCTCTTCAGCTTGCTACACCCGAGCTAAACCGAAGCTTTTTTTTTTTTTTTTTCTTAAGTGACCATTTTCATCCCAACATGAAGCGCGGGACGCATTGAACCACGTTTTAATTAAAACTAGTAGAAATCTTGTAGACGTTTCGTGATTTACAATAACACATTGAACCACGTTTTAATAATTTTGCATGCTTAAATGTTGATATATAAAGGAGGGATGTACAAGTAAACATACATGTTTTTTTAGTTCTATTAATGGAAAAAATAAATTCCTATACTTATAGGGTGTGTGCTTATTTGAACTCCTTTATGTATCTAAGTTGACTTTATGCGATACACTCACTTTTACATCCAACTATCCAATCATGGTATTTTGTAATGATGAACTAGTTATACTTTTGAACTTTTTAATTGGATGAGGTTTATTTCTTATACTTTTGACTTTATGCGAGTCAAAAAAACTACATTAAAAATGTAACATTCTTGATTTGACATGTAGGTTTGTGAGGAGAGGGATGCTAAATAGTAGCACCCTGATTGATATTGTATGAGTCAGGATTAAATTAAACACATGTTTATAAAAAGGAGGTCTAAGTTCTTAATAAACTAATTAATTAACAGTTATAAAACTTAGATGTATTTAGTATGTTTATCAAAATTTTGTGTCTGTTTAAGTTAATATAATTTTAAAATTTTATTATTTTCATTTCATTTTAAATTAAAAATTAAACTAATTTTGATAATTTTATGTTTTTATTACTGTACTATGTTTACTCTTTAAAAAATGTTCTTCTTAAAGACTAGAGATGACAACAGGGTCGGAGGTATTCGGGATCGCACTCCCCATCCTCATCCCCTTTCCCCACCCCAATCGCCATCTTTGTTAGGGAATTGATTTGCATTTCCATCTCATATCTGTACCGACGGGCATCTTGGTTCCGTGCGAGAAATCGTAGATTTTTCTTTGGCTACAAAATTATTATTTTTAAATACATATGCATGAGAATTATCATATAAAACTACAAAATCCAAACCCAACTTAATCCTTCAACATTTTATATAAAAAGTTAGTCAATCAAGTACTAATAGTGTCATATAGTAGATAATGTTATCGATTATATACATAATATATTTGATAAATCGTTCTATAAAATACATAATGTTATTAATCAAAGAGATGATTTCCTTAACATATAATTATATGAAAGAAGTTTCATTTATAAGACATTCATATTTGATATTATGTTGTGGTTTAAGTCATATTGTGAACAATGGAGTAGATTTAGAGATAGTGTGTGTGTTTGTTGTTCTCTCTCTCTCTCCCTCCCTATATATATAAACTTTTTCACGTTTTCTACGTTTAATACATAGTGTGAAACTATCATGTATGCAGGCTCGTGGTGAGGTACGGGTTCAGAGACCCGATGGGTAACCCCATATCTGTTTTTAAGTTCAGGACATCCTCATCAGATACGACGAAATCATCTCTTTGATAGTTTCTCAGCAGATACCAAGTTTTTTTGTCATCTCTACTAAAAACTTACTCTACTAGTTATCAATAGTTGTTAAGGGTGTTATTTGAGTAGTTTTCTTACGCAATTTAAAAAAGTTTTAACATATGATAATGAGACAACACGTAGCCTAATGAAATCGGTTGATCGTTATCCTCATCATTTATTTGATTGATATTGGGGAAAATTCATATTGGTTGGCGTCTTGACTATTGACCGAAAAAGACATATAAAACAATATGTAGTGGGTGTTTGACACCGGTTGGTACATTTCCGTTGGCTACTTCTTCTAAAATATCTCACTTCTTTTTATCTACCTTTTATCATAGGCAAACGGAAACTAACGCTTCCTAACCATTGCTGCTAATTAACCAACTAGTGTCTTCTAAATTTATAAATAATTTTCTTTTAATTCATATATTTTCTAAATTTATAAACTAAATATTTTTTAAATATTTTATGTATCAACCACATGTTTAATGGTATTGTGATCAATACACTTTTTATCGTATATAACAAAAAAGTGTTATGTATAAATCATTTCTCTTATAATTTATGAAGTTTGCCAAGATCGAGTATGAAAGATTGCAACCAAAAGGGATACATTTAAATAATAAATACATTCTTTGCCTTAATTACTTATTTATTGTTATTTAACATTTTTGAGTTTTATAGTTTTTCTTAAGGAAGATGATTTGTAAATAACACTAATTTGTTATATATACATAACAATTATTACTTTTATACCTTTATAAATTTACTATCAAATAATATCATCCATATATTTAGGAGCATTATAGTTCAATCATATACTTTTTGTTATGTATGATAAAAAGATGTTTTATAAATTATCTCCTTATTGTTGAACAAGTTATTTTAATTGCGATTCAGCTAGATATTCCAAAGCCATGCTTCATTCACATGTCGCGCAAAACATTGGTCAACATAGTGATAAAGTAACCCATTTTTCCACTAAGCAAGACAATGGTCACCATAAACCCTAATCTATAGCAAATTATGATACACATTATCTAATATAAATATTTAGACTTAGAATTGTTTTCAATAAAGTTTATTTAAAAAATATAGTTCTAACATTTTAATATTCAATTACAGGTGATTTAATATATAATCATATGTGAATTACGAAAAATTACGAAAATACCACTCCACCCAAATTTTTAAAATTTAATCTGGACCATTGATGACATTGATCCAAAGGCTAAAATTAGTCTCTTAGGACTATGAATTAATGATGGAGTAGATTGAAAATTTTTATTTAGACTTAATATAGAAATCTGCAAAAAGCAGAGTACATCGCTAAGGCTGGTCGTAGAGCCACACCCGAAGGTCCCGGGTTCCTTCGGGAACACCCATACGCGCGGGTATCGGGTCCGAGGGCCGGGTCCGTGAAACCGATTGAACCGAATTTTTTTTTCTGTGAGTGTAACGGCTATATTTAAAAAAAAAGTTTTTACCCCCCCAACGGATATATATCCGTTGTGATATATATATATATATATATATATATATATTTAATTCTCCTATATCCGCTTGTATCATTTTACACAATATGATACTTGAAGACGAAGACAATGCTATTTGTAGTTTATACCCGCACGACATTATATCGTCGGATATCGAAACACAAATAAGTGAACAAGCACGCGCGGCTAACGTACGAGAAGTCAAAAACCGAGAGACGCATAATAACCTTCGGTCGTATCTGGTCGAGCATATTTCACGTATCCAACTTTCGGATAACGAAGACGAGTAGCTTTTTTTATTTTATTAATCTAGATTTAGAGTATTGTAATTTTTATTTTATAATAATAATATTTTTATTTAAATCTTATGAAGTTTTTATATATAGTTTTATTTTTTATAGAATTGTTTTAAATATTTGAATTTCTTAAATATATAAATGTGTAATTAAATAAATTAAAAAAAGTGAGAAAAAGTTTGGGTTGAAAGGGAGAGACTATACTAGAGTTTAGGGTTGATTTGGTTGGGAAAGAAAAGTAAAAAAAGCGGATGTGACATTAAGGTCGGAAAAGGAATCGGGAAGACTATAATGATGGACTAATTGTTGAAAAAATACGATTTTCAAATTAACAATAAATATAAATAAGCTGATATGAACAAACGTATTATGCCAATTATAATATCATTAACAATGCGTTTGTTCGTATCACAATAATAAGTCCGATTTTATATATAGTTACCAAATGATTGTCAACTACTGATTGATCCTACTCGATCAAAGCAGTAAAAGAAAGGTAGAAAGAGAGTGTCCCGTTATCGGACTATTTAAAGCAATACACGAAATTAACACCAACCTGATTCGTAGAGCAAGAAGAAATCGACACCTCAGAAACTGCACGGAAGAAATTCCTGCCCTTAAAGGTGTTTACGTTGCTTAATCGCTGCAAGCCTAAAAAACGTAATAACCCAGGATTTATGCAGCCTCAAAACCGAGTTCCACAGCTTAGAGCTTGGTTTTCTATGGAAGATTGATGGCAGAAAGAAGCAAAAAACGCAGAGGGGGAGTGGAGGAGATTTCAGATTTTCGCAGGGTACAACTGAGGAGACTGCAGGCAGCTTAAATAGCCAACCTGCAGTCAAGCTGGTTGAGGAGAACGTGGAGGTGGGCTGCGATTTCGGGGGAGTAGCTCCACATTTCGTGGGGCTGACTCAATCCCACGAATTTGAATTCCGGCCGGGTCAAACCCGAACAAACCGACCCGACTCACACGGATCAAGTAACCGCAACCGAACCACGAACCCGTCCTGTAAAAATGAAAGCTCCTTAGCTCCTAGCGACGATGCGTACGTGCGCCTACACGCGCCACTCGCGGGCACGCGGCTCACGGCTAGGCGCGCGTATGGGGAGTCCCCTTCTAGACTACCACCATTTTGTTTGTATGATAGGAGGTGACACCCCTTATATACACACCCAAATCCTTTCCCTCCTCCTATGTGGGACACTAAACTTGACAACATTCAAGTTAAGTAATTTGCTATCAAATTCCAACAATCCCCCACCATGTTGGAAAGTTTTCTGTCATTCACATACATGATATCACATAATACCTTCCTGTTTTCACTGAGCGCTATTATGGCCATGCGCTATAAATCCTTTTCATGACCCTCTAGAAGATAAACCACTAATCTTCATTCAAGGCGGCACCACCTTTAGGTCATATAGGCAAAGTTTTACAACACCTTCGTTGCTTAGATGCCTCCAAAACTTTGTTAAAAAATTGAACTTGACCTAATTCACGGCAACGACGTACTATCTTTACCACACATGAGTCTATCGAAATGATAGTACCTTCTATCGGTTAATTGACTCGTTGTTACCCTTTAAACTTGAAAGATAGGAGCACTAAATTCAAGTTGGGTTTCCATCACTAACCGATTCTACTGTGGTTTTAGACCCATGTCTCTCGTGGTAGTTCCAAACAAATCTCTCGTCAGAGGTTTGGTGAGGGGATCTGCCAAGTTCTTACTCGACTTGACATAGACAACTTTGATGGTACCATTATCAAGAAGTTGTCTCACAAAATTGTGTCGGAGACCTACGTGTCTCGACTTCCCATTATACACAGCATTGTATACTTTAGACAGTGTGGCCTCACTGTCACAGAACATGGGAATATAAGGCATTGGAACATCCCACAGACGGATGTCCAAGAGTAGATCTCTAATCCACTCTGCTTCTTTGCCAGCCGCAGCTAAAGCAATTAACTCGGCTTCCATAGTCGAGTGAGCTATACACATCTGTTTCTTGCTCGCCCAAGAAATAGCTCCTCCAGCTAAAGTAAAAATCCAACCACTTGTGGATTTTGAATCACTAGTCTGATCAATCCAGCTAGCATCGGAATACCCTTCTAGTATACCCGAAGATGACGTGTATGTCAGTTCCAGAGCATAGGTCCTTTTCAGATACCCCAACACTCTGCTCACTGCTTTCCAGTGTTCTACACCAGGGTTGACAGTATACTGACTTAATTTGCTTACAGCGAATGCAATGTCAGGTCGAGTGCAATGCATAGCATACATCATGCTACCAATTGCACTCGCATATTCCAGCTGAGCCACCGCTCTACCAGAGTTCACATTAAGTTTCACACTTGAGTCAAAAGGAGTGTTAAATTCCTTTATATTCAGATGCTGAAACTTTGCCAGAATTTTCTCTATGTAGTGAGACTGACTTAGAGAAATCTGATTGCCTATTCGTTTCATTTTAATACCAAGAATGGTATCTACTTCTCCAATATCTTTCATCTTAAAGTTCGAGGATAGATATTTCTTCGTCTCAGAAATACCTTCTAGGTGATTGCTAATGATCAACATATCATCAACATATAGGCAAATGACGACTGTGTAGTCAGATGTGCATTTAGTATAAATGCATCTATCAGCACCATTGTGCTGAAATCCGAAAACAGTCACAGTGATATCAAATCTCTCATGCCACTGTTTAGGAGCTTGCTTAAGCCCGTACAAAGATTTAATAAGTCTACACACTTTATTTTCCTGTCTGGGAATCACAAACCCTTCGGGTTGCTCCAAATAAATCTCCTCATTTAAGTATCCGTTAAGAAAGGCTGTCTTCACATCCATTTGATGAATGTACAATCCTTTCAAAGCAGAAATTGCTATAAGAGTTCTAATAGAACCGATCCTAGCAACTGGAGCATAGGTATCAAAATAATCAATACCTTCTCTCTGCCTATATCCCTTAGCAACTAATCTTGCTTTATAGGCAGATATGGATCCATCTGGGTGGTATTTCTTCTTAAATATCCACTTGGATCCAATAGGTTTCTTTCCCTTGGGAAGATCAGCTAACTCCCAAGTTCCATTACCTAAGATTGAATCCATCTCATCGATGACTGCTTCTTTCCATAAAGGAGCATCTCTAGATGACATGGCTTCAGTAAAGGTCTTAGGGTCATCTTCCAAATTAATGGCGAAAATGACCTGTCTCGTCACTTTCTTTTGTGTCCCTTCAACCAGATAAGACAAGAAATCATCTCCAAGATTTCTCTATTTTCTAACTCTAGTACTCCTCCTTGGCTCTTCTACATATCTAGAAGATTCGGGAATATCTCGAGAAGTACTTGGAGTTAAAGTGGGGTTCGAGTTTTCATCATCTCTTGAAAACTTGTCTTCGAAGAATTCCACATCTCTGGATTCCACTACGACACCTGATTCTTTATCCAAAAGTCTGTAGACTTTGCTATTAATTGCATAACCAACAAATATGCTCTTAATAGCTCTGTCTCCCAGTTTGGATCTCTTAGGATCAGGAGTTCTGTAGTAAGCCAAACACCCCCAGACTCTCATGTAGTCGATGTTTGGTTTTCTTCCTTTCCACAACTCATATGGACTCGTAGGAATCACACGACTAGTGATCCTATTGTGGACATGGCATGCCGTTAGAAGTGCCTCACCCCACAGATTAGTCGGCAAACCCGATTGGTTCAACATACAGTTGACCATCTCAACAAGGGTTCTATTCTTTCTTTCAGCCAAACCATTATGTTGGGGAGTGAATGGTGAGGTTCGTTCATGTTTAATGCCATTCTCTTCGCAGAAAGCATCAAATTCTCTCGTGAAGTATTCTCCACCTCTATCTGAACGAAGAATTTTAATTCGTTTCTCCTTTTGATTCTCGACTTCTGCCTTATATATTTTAAATGCATCAAAAGCCTCATCTTTTGATCTCAGCAAATAAACATATAAATATCGGCTCGAGTCGTCACAAAATGTGATGAAATATCTTCTTCCTCCTCGAGTAAGTATTCCATTAAGTTCACATATGTCTGTATGAATCAATTCAAGTAATGATGTATTTCTTTTAACAGAAGGAAATGGTTTCTTTGTAAATTTTGATTTAACACAAGTTTCACATTTCCCAAAATCTTCTTTGTCAAATTTTAACAATCCTTTAGTTTGCATTTTTTCAATATTTTTGATATTTGTGTGTGCTAAACGTTTATGCCATAAAGAAATAGAACAAACAACATAACCAGAATAATCAACTTCATTAGCAAACGGGAAAGTTACATCATTGCTTCCAACACTGGAAGTTACATCATTACTACCAACACCAGAAACGATTACATTATTAACCTCACTATCACTAGCTAGACTCAAACGATACATGCCCCCCACAGACACTGCCTTTCCAACATACATTCCACTCTTGCTGATCTCAATGCGGCCATTTTCAAGCACCATCTTGAAACCGCCCTGGTCAAACTTGTGTGCAGAAACAAGCCCTTTGGGGATAGTAGGAACATGAAGAACCTTGCTGAGAGTAACCGTGCGACCCCTTTTAAACCTCATCGTTATGTCGCCGAAACCCAACACCTTAGCCCGATGACCATCCGCGCAAACCACGTGGGTTCCCGGAGGTGCCGGAGTGTAGGTGTGGAAGTCACCCCTCTGTCCGCTAACATGAATTGTGGCCCCGGAGTCCACGAACCAACCCCGAGCCACTCTTGCCCGGGTCATTGAGGAAATCATGAAGATTTCTCCAAAGTTCACATTAGCTACCAGATTTTCCCCACCATCAACCGAATTCGCAGCAGGCCCGGACTTTCGATCTTTGCACTCCCTTGCATAGTGGCCAGTCTCTCCACAGACATGACACGGTCCAGTCTTCTTCGGCTGTTTGGCGAAGTTGGTCTTGTTCTGCTGATTGGCCGGTTTCTTGAAGTTAGGCTTGTTAGGCCCAAGATTCTTTCCCTTATTCTGTCCCCACGGCTGCTTGTTCTTAGCCCCAGACCCTCCAGCAACATGATGCACACTCGAACTAGCCTTATTACGCTTATCCCTATTGCGCGTTTCCTCCTCAATACGGAGGTGCTTCAACAGGTCATCCAAGCTGTAATCCTCAGACTTGTGCATCATGCGTTTGGAAAAATCTTTCCAAGAAGGTGGCAATTTCGCAATGATTGCTCCAACTTGGAAGAGCTCTGGGAGGGCAATTGAAAGCACATTCATCTTGTTGACTAGAACTTGGAGCTCGTGCACTTGCTCCAAGATCGGTTTGTCGTCAACCATATGAAAGTCTAGGTATTTGGACACAAGATACTTGTTAGTACCTTCTTCATGTGCCTTATACTTCAACTCTAGCGCTTTCCACAAGTCCCTCGGATCTGTAACCTGCGCGTACAGATCGAACAAGCGGTCAGAGAGTGAGTTCTTGATGTGCCCCAGGCACAGATCCTCATCCTCCTTTCTCCTCATCCTCTGCTTTTCCAGATCAGAAATTACTTTCTGATCCGGTTCACTCCCCTGCGCGGGAGTGGGATTTCCAGGAATGGGAAGCAGAGTTGAGTCCAGAATGTAGTAAAGTTTCAAGACCATCAGCATAAACTTGACCTTCTCCACCCAACGAGTGTAGTTTTGCCCATCAAAGCGGTCAAGTTTGACGAATTCTTGATTCATCAAGCGGAAGTTGGCAGACGGCAATTCAAAGTCCATTTGTGGTTGTTAATCTGATTCAACAAAGAAAAAATAGTTTTACTAATAAAACTATTGATATAAACACCTTTAAGATTGTTGAAAAAATACGATTTTCAGATTAACAATAAATATAAATAAGCTGATATGAACAAACGTATTATGCCAATTATAATATCATTAACAATGCGTTTGTTCGTATCACAATAATAAGTCCGATTTTATATATAGTTACCAAATGATTGCCAACTACTGATTGATCCTACTCGATCAAAGCAGTAAAAGAAAGGTAGAAGGAGAGTGTCTAGTTATCGGACTATTTAAAGCAATACACGAAATTAACACCAACCTGATTCGTAGAGCAAGAAGAAATCGACACCTCAGAAACTGCACGTAAGAAATTCTTGCCCTTAAAGGTGTTTGCGTTGCTTAATCGCTGCAAGCCTAAAAAACGTAATAACCCAGGATTTATGCAGCCTCAAAACTGAGTTCCACAGCTTAGAGCTTGGTTTTCTATGGAAGATTGATGGCAGAAAGAAGCAAAAAACGCAGAGGGGGAGTGGAGGAGATTTCAGATTTTCGCAGGGTACAACTGAGGAGACTGCGGGCAGCTTAAATAGCCAACCTGCAGTCAAGCTGGTTGAGGAGAACATGGAGGTGGGCTGCGATTTCGGGGGAGCAGCTCCACATTTCGTGGGGCTGACTCAATCCCACGAATTTGAATTCCGGCCGGGTCAAACCCGAACAAACCGACCCGACTCACACGGATCAAGTAACCGCAACCGAACCACGAACCCGTCCTGTAAAAATGAAAGCTCCTTAGCTCCTAGCGACGAGGCGTAGTGCGCCTACACGCGGGCACGCGGCTCACGGCTAGGCGCGCGTGTGGGGAGTCCCCTTCTAGACCCCCACCATTTAGTTTGTATGATAGGAGGTGACACCCCTTATATACACACCCAAATCCTTTCCCTCCTCCTATGTGAGACACTAAACTTGACAACATTCAAGTTAAGTAATTTGATATCAAATTCCAACACTAATACGGTAGCGGCGAATGCACCAGATCCGACCCTTTCGTCAGTTACTACTTACTAGCCAGCAGCCACGTTGCAGTTTCAGCTCATCACTTACCATCCTCCACCTATATATACCTCTCCTTACCCATTCATCTTCTACTCAAACAAACCAACCTCGTTTGTTATCCATTTCTTTCTCTCTCTCTCTCTAGAAACACTTGATTCTCTCTCACACACATAAACCTTTACCAGGATCGACCAAAGCACGCACACATTAATCTGAGCAGGTGAATGGATCATGACTCGTCCGTACAGATTCCTATCCACCGTCGTTAACTCACCATCAAAACCTGCCTCTGAATCGCCGGAAGCAGTCTCCGTGGAGTCGGATTTTGTGGTTATATTCGCCGCTCTGCTATGTGCTCTGGTCTGTATTGTAGGTTTGATTGTCGTAGCTCGTTGCGCTTGGCTCCGCCGAAGATCAATCGCAGCGGGTCGGACACCTGGCCAACGGCAACCGTGTGCTAATAAAGGAGTTAAAAAGAAGTTTGTTGAGGCGCTTCCGAAATACGCCTTTGATTCAGCCAAAGGAGTCATCGGAGGAAAGCTTTCCTCCGGCGACTGCGCGATCTGTTTAGCAGAGTACGCAGACGGAGATGAGATCCGAGTTCTGCCACAGTGCGGACACGGATTTCACGTC
This sequence comes from Dittrichia graveolens, assembly GCA_038502395.1. NCBI lineage: Eukaryota > Viridiplantae > Streptophyta > Magnoliopsida > Asterales > Asteraceae > Dittrichia > Dittrichia graveolens. The sequence continues at coordinate 77,613,010 of JARJIL010000001.1, read as the reverse complement.
GGGTGTATTGACAAGTGGCTTGGATCGCACTCTTCATGTCCGTCGTGTAGACAGGTTCTGGTGGCCACTAGGTGCAACAAGTGCGGTGAGTTCCCGGCGGTGTCCGCCGTTGCCGGCGGAACATGAACACGAAGTTAGGCAAGAAAACGATAGTTTTAGTAAAAATTTAATAAAATTATAATTAATTTAGTAACAAGTAAGTTAGTTAGCAATGGATATGATATGAAGGCTAGCAAGTTGTTTGGGCAAAATGATACTAGTCGAAATTGATGTCATTTTAATTTAGGGGTTTTTGTCTCGTAGCTAATATTGAAGCCGGATTTGCTTAGAAATAGAGAAATACTCCTAAATGTTATATATTTTATATTATTTTATTTTTCGTTCTTCCTTATCTTATCCTCTTTCTTGGACCTCTGCGTAGCTTTTGGTTTCTCATATATAAAAAAAAGTTAAAAACTCCATAAGTTAAACCGGTATTCGGGCAATTTTTTCCTCGGGAACTATTTCTTTTGTAATTCCCCAGGAGTTGGTTTTTCGGGAATGTGGGTGTTTGATCCAAGAATTAAAATAAGAATATATTTTTTTTAGATACTGTATGGAGTTTTTTAGACATATTATATTAATTAATTATATATATTTTTAATTGCTAGTCGTATATTTACGTACTTTATAGGGTTTATATTTTAAAGAATAATTGCACCCACCCTGTATATGTGTGGGAGCTAGTATAACATTTGATGTAACATAGTAACATAATAAGATATAATGGACGACATATCTTAGAGAACAAAACTAGCAAAATGTTAAAGAATACAAGAATACAACTACGGACAAAAATGAAGTAGATGACACTATCACTGACTATCACAATTACAATACAATAATCCGAGTTTTATCCAGAAATAAGACATTCTCTGGATTTGACCAATAATGAACTCTTCCTTTTCTTGAATAGTGCTCAAGAAAATCTTGCTACTCTAGGTTTTCTTAGTCACTCGGAAAAAAGAGTATGCGACCTCCATAAAAGGTTAACATTTCAATTTGAACATTGGGCCTTTTGATTCAGCTCCTGTTATGCGCTAGGCTTTAGAGTCTTTAGCACTCTTCATTGTTCTTTTCACGGCTAACACACTCGAAATCTATATTTATGTTTATGATAGGACTTGTACCATTAACTTTAATAAGGAAGAAGCACCTTAATCACCTATTAATATTGCTAGGCTAAAGACATATGGTTATTTATAAGGTTGGTAATTTGAGTCGAGTTATCAGACTCATGTTGTTCGTGTTAACTTCATATCGACCTATTTTCCAACAATTCATTTTCATGTTAGGTTCAAGCCGTGTCACCTTTTCCGCGTCGGGTGTGGGTCATATTTCGTGTCAACCATTCTGGCCGAAAATGTTCAACATGTATTTTTTTCAGTTTCTAATACAATTTTTGTTCAAAATTTTGGTTTATCTCAATACAAATTTTGAATATATTTTCCATTTCAATTCAAATTTTAAAAATAAATGTTCATTTCGATTTGACTCAAACTTCGAATTCAGTTTTCCTTTCAATTTGATTCGAATTTGGATTTTATTGTTTGATCCAAATTACATAACAAATGAATCAAAAAAATACAATTATAAAGTAAATCCAAAATATTAAAGTACCAAATACGAAATAGTTGATTGCCAAAACACTAAAATGATATGGTCAAAATATAAAATTCTAAAAGGATGTAATATTGTTTTGACTTCAAACTTTTTGTTGTTTTAGCTTAATTTTTAACTGTTTAAGTTTTTTTTACTTTTGTTTAGTCCATCTTATTGCTCTCAGATATCACTCTTCCATTTGAATTCATAATCACTTTTAAAAAAACTAAATTTTAAAGATAAATTTATAATTTATAGTATTACCCTTAAATGAGTCATGCGAGTCATTTTTGGGTTGACGGATTGACCATAATTTGACCTTACTTCTTTTATGTCGGCCTGCTTTTGACTAATTTCAGGAACGTGGTTACTGTTTTCGTGTCAAGGGAGTTGTGTTTCCTAACGGGTCAAAATTTGTCAACTTTAGCTATTTACATATTACTAGTTTGCCATATATAACAATTAGGAACTTTATATACCATACAAATCAACTATCTATATGATCATCTGATTTTATTGTTGTATATGACTGTTATGATAGTTTTTTAAGATTAGTTTTGAGTCACTTTTAAGGTCTAATGCATGTGTTACAATATATTACAATCTTTTGAGGTGTTTCATGTATTATGTTCTTTTAACGGCATTCATGTATTAGTTATAATATATTACAATTTTTTCTTTGAACGGCGTGCTGCGTTTAAGAGGAGAAAAATTTTCTATTCTTCGTTTTTCTGTAAAAAATGGAGTTTTTATTTTCTGAAAAAATAGACAATATGTTTAGATAAAAGGGTTGAGTTTTCCTTTTTCAAGAAAAAATAGAAAACATGTTAGTTGAAGTGTTTTTTTAGTACGAAAGTTTGGAAAATATATAAAAATTAGAGAGTTTTTTGTTTTCTTGAAAAAAATATGTAAGTGAGTATGTTTTCTAAAATTTATTTTTCTTAAAAAAATTCTAAAAAAGTAGAGGATTTTTGTGGAAGTGAACATTAAACCACATAGAAAAAATGAGCGGAATAAATTTTAAGCAACCGCTCTTTGCCCAACTTTAGTTTCAAATTCTAGTCGGTTTTAGTCACCAAACCTTTTTTGAGAGACTATATATCATTGTACTAAATATTTCTATTTATTATTTTACTTACAATACTAAAATAGGTGTCAAAATAAAAAATATAAAAAAAAGAATTAGTTTAATTCACAATTTAACGAGTAAGAAAATTAAAATCTAACCGAAGGAAATATAATTTTGAACCCCAAGACCGATCTATACGCTAAATACAAAACAAATGCTTCAAGAACTCAAAATTCCCGCCACGCTGAAAACACACACTTCGAAACAGAAACTTCAGAACACACACTTGTAGACACCTTAAAAAAAAGAAAAAAAAACACTTGTCAAAATTAATTAGGTAAATCCGCTAACCTAATTGACTGACCCTAAAAAAAACAAAAAAAAAAAGACAAATCAACAACTAAAAATGAGAATTATATTTTAATAATATATATTTAGAAAAAAGATAAGTAGTAGAAAATTAAAGATGGTTGAAGTTCATGAAATTGAAACAACATATATAAAGCTTCCCTCTTTGAAGAGGTCTTGAAAGATGGTTAAAGTTACATAGGCAAACTACATGAGAACCATTAGGTGTTGCTACAATTACAAGTAGAATACCAATATTGGTTTTATATGTAAAAGACATATATAACATATGATGAATATACCTAATAATAATGGATTTTTATATTAACAAAAAAAGAAAACTTATTATGTATTCAAATACGATTTAAATATGTTTCCTATCCTAATTCTAATATATATTACGTGATAATTGATAAACATGTTAAAAAACACGAGCAGTTTTTCAAGGTATATTCATCGGTCAAACAAACCTTATCTACGAAATGATAATCTGTTGCAAGTAGATTAGTAGCTAGGTATAGATACTCCTAACGCTCGAAACACACATAAAATCAGTAATATAGGTAATGAACAATATGGAATGTGTAGCAAATGCAATGTTTTAAAACCCGGGACCCGGCCACAAGACCGTACCGGTTTTTTGGCATTTTGCGGCCCGGAGCGACCTGGCCGGTTTAGCGGTTTAACCGGTCGAACCGGTCAGTTTTAACCCGGGTTAACCCGGTTTGTATTAATTAATTATTTTTAATTATTTATTTTAATCCTAAATTTTGTTTTTGTATAAAGCAATTTGGTATTATAATCTTAGTTTACTATTAGTCTTTTCAATAAGGTTATATTTTTTTTTGTTTTTACATAAACTTAAGAAATTCAACTGGTTATGTTCTTGTTGATGATGATGATGAAGTTAAAAATGATAGTGAATTTCATATACTAAGTGATCGTGAGCTTAATGCGTTACTTTTTTTTTAATTTTTTGCACTTTATATATATGTATACACACATATATAAAAAAATAAAAAATAAAAACTAGAAACCGGGTTGACCCGTCGGTCGAACCGGTTGGCCCGGTTGACCCGTGACCCGATGAGAAGACCAGATCAACTAAAAAACCGGTTTTTAAAATATTATGCATGTAAGGAGTATTTTATACCCAATTTATAATCCTACATACCGTAAATAGCATGTGCCTACACGCACTACATATAGTGGTGTGTGTTGGGTGTGTCGTACAGAAAGAGACTAGAGATGGAAAGTAATTAGTAGGTGTTTAACAAAGAATAAAGGTGATTAAAGGAAGATTAAGGTGGGATTAATTAAGGAAGATTAATCATAACAAAGAAGATTAACAAGATTACTCAAGAATGAAGAACCTTTCAAGATTCTAGACCCTAATTACAGATTAAATGTTTCTCTCATCTCCTTCTTCATGTTATTGAAGTTCTTGGGTTAATTAGCATGATTAGTGGCTAAACTCTTGTTGCATGTTATGTATATTTGTTCATACAGTGTTTGTACACCTAGTAGGACTTATATTAGAGATTGCATGTCAATGATTTACGTATAAAATTAAAACAAAAACAAAAACAAAATTAGTAGTTAAGAATTAATCGATTATAAGTACTACTAATTTAAATGCCCATGTAAACACACGAGTAATCATAACTATTTATATAAAAGTATCAGGTTAAATTTGCATATCTAAATATGTGATTGTTTTTTGGATAAATGAAAGAATAGGTCACTCTCAGACTTGGGTAATCATATATAATATAATTATTTATGTAAAAGTATCATTTTATATTTGATTACCAAAATATGTGAGTGTTTTTGTATGAATGGAATAATAGCCCAATCTTAAACTTTCTTAAAAATTAAAAAAATTATATTAATTTCAATCAACAGTACACATGTATTTAATCTAGTTATTAATATTAAAATATTATTAAAGGATTAAATGTACATTCTGAAACTAAAACAAATAATATTTAATTAATATCTTCTAATATAAATAAAAGACTAATTTGATAAAATTTATTAGACGATCTGAATCATTCATTTAAAAGAATATTTAATCTTGACTATTCATTCACTTAAAATCAAAAACTCAATTTTGATTTTTTAGAGTCAAAACTATTAGAGATAATTTCATGTATGCCCTTATTAAATTATAAAAAATCGTATTTGTCCACCTTAATTTAGAAATATCATATTTACCCTTTATAATATTTCAAAATCATAAGTAACCAAATTCTTAGTTTTTATCATTCTAAAATACTTTATAATAATTTTAAATTTCTTTTTAATTATAACCAATAATGTTTTACTTTATTATCCTTAATTGTAACAATAATGATTGATGACTTATATAATAAATACAATCACATCTCTTCACATCATGATACCACGTTTCTGACGTCAAGTCTGTCCTCCCACTCGCGTCAATGTTTCCACTGCTGGTTAGAGTATTGATGCCGTACGTCGTCATTTTTTAATTCTCATTTAATTCGTGTTTTATTATTATTTAATACGTTTTTATTAATATTTAATATTTGTTATCGTTTAAAACAATCCGTGTATCACACGGAATTTAGTCTAGTTTACTAATAAATGAAGTTGTGCCTAGTTATATAACCAATTTTAAATACACAAATATATGTATATATCGATTTTAGATTTAGATTTAATTTTAGATATATTTAATTATATCAACTTAGATATAATCTTATCTCATATAAAATTTAAAATTGATTCAGTTTTGACTATCTCTTGTCAAAATTGAGTTTTAATTTTAACAAAAATAAATGGTTAGGATTTAATTTTGATTAAATGAAAGGCTATGATTCTCTAATTAAATTAATGATGGTTAGTCTTTTATATATATTAGAAGATTAATATATAAATTGTTTATAAAGGGTATGCACTCTTAATAAAAAGACGACAAAAAATAAAAATTTTGTATTTTTTTAACACTATTATAAGAATATAGACGAAATTCTCCCCATATTCAAAGGGTAGCTTTCGGTGTATTGTCTTACTTCTGGGTGTATTGTGTAGTGCTTCATTATGAAACATTGTGTGTTGCTTTCTTGGTTTTCTCTCGAATTCCATGTATCTTTTGGTTGTGTTTGAATTCGGATATAAGACAATAAGATGAAGATGATTAATAAACCTATAGTTCTTTTTGATTAATGAAATTACAAGATACGGATTAAAGATTGTATAAATTAACTTATTTCTAATTTTATATTATTTTAAATGGGATCATAATCAAACTTTTTTCGACTTACGAGCTTATGAATTTATTTAAATAAGTAATAAACTTAAATTGATAAACTCGTAATCATAAAATAATTACCTTTTTTTGAACAGCTTTGCTTCAGCGGTTTCGAACCACTCCAACTACACCCCCTAATTAATTCGGAAGGACTGCTTTCACCAACGAGGGAGTGACCCTCAGCTACTCCTAGGAAGAAACCCTCCAGAGACTCGAACCCAAGACCTCTCATTCACTAGAAAAACTCTCTTACCACCAGGGCAAGCCCCTTTGATTATAAAATAATTACCTGATGAGATTAACAAGATCTTTATAAACTCATAAGACAAAAGATTCTTGGAAAGTATTTTATTAGATAATAGAAAAGATATAAATAAAATGAATTAAAAGACTAATGACAACTTAACCAAATACATATTTAATAATTCATTTAAGTATGAATCTATGTTTGGATATAATGGAAACTACTTAGGTAAAAGGTATTCGTATCTTATATTAGCATCATATTAGCCTTTTCTTTTCTATTATTTTCATTTTTATCCTAATAAAATCGTTGTAATAGTCATCTTTGTACCCACAATCCTCTTTTTTATTAAAAAAAATAAAATTTCAGAGGCCAAGAAACCATCTCCCGTCTATATATATGTTCTTCGTAACAAGACATACTTCGTCAGATGAAAGCCAACCAGAATATTATTCTCCGCAAAGCCTCCACTCCAAAAAGACCCATCACACAACCATATCATTCCGCTTAACCCCATAATTTTAAGAAATCGAAGCTTTAAAATAAATTGTTCTAGATTAAAGTATAAAATTTCAATTAAGTAAACTTATGATCAAAGCATATAATATATATATTTTTAATCTCTACAAATATCATATAAATTTGAAGATCTTTAGAAACCAATGATGGATGACATAGGTGAGAAAATATTGCATAAAAAAGGTATATCTCTAGTTATTATCTACTTTGTCAATTTGTTAAAAAATATATATACTATCTTTTCGGCTATTGAGTTAGGCTTGCATAAAATAAATAGGGTCCCACTTACCCGATGTTGCTTGAGGCTGCGCTCCGTCATAAATGGAAGCTAGTCTATTGTAAGAAAAATAAAATAATAATAATAATAATAAAATCAAAAAATCAAAATGATTCATAGGCAACTAACATGTGTATATAGTTCTTTTATGGATTTTTGTATAACAATTATTTATCATGCAGCAAAAAAATGTATTTTTAAATCATAATATGTTTGAATATATGGTCAAGAAAATTAGTTAATAGGTTTATAGAAACTTAAAAGTCATAATAATTGTTAGAACAAGGTATTTAGATTGCTTCTATAATTGTGTATGATCACTTTCTTGGCATAGCAGGACCCTCGTTTTTCGTTCATGGGGCGTTGCCCCTTTGATCTTACCAGGATCAACGTAGACTAATACAAGCGTACACACCACACTCTCCAAACTTGTTCTAAAACAAAGTTTAATCCCTTTAAAAGCACATGTATAATTTCCATTAGACTAAATGAATCGATAACATTAAAATCACTAACAATAATTATGTATAACATAGTAACAAACCAATGTCTTAAAAAAATTAATCACCTTCCATTTTTTATACAGTGCATGGGTATTAATAGCAAGTTGTATATGGCTATTACCTTAAAATGTATGAAAAAAAACTCTAATTTACCTTTTTTGTATATAGATGTGTGATTTATTAGGTGTTTTAATAGGTTATTGGTTCAATTCATATAGTAAAGTAAAGCAGTAGATTTAGAAATAGGTTTAGTAATTTATATGCTTTGTCATTAAAAAAATTATATCTAAAGGTAAAGGGTGAATCAGGGACTAAATTTATGAGATTATACGAAAAAGGTATTTTACATATTTAAAATCTAATAAAATTTAACCTTTTCTTTCGTGTAGAGTAAAAGAAATTATACGTACAATCCGATTATTTTCAGAAATATTTTATTAAATTATATAAAATAGATAATTCAAACGTGCCGACTAGTAAAGCATTGGATAGATACAAAAATATTCACTAAATAAAATATTAAATATTGATATCAACTTGAAGGTAGTAAAATATCCAAGTCCTTTAAAAAACTATATCTACATACCATGAACCAACAACATTCCACTCACTTAGATTTCACACACACACACTTACTCACACAGTCACACTCACATTTTAATGGAAAAAACACACGCACACGCTCACACGCCTCAAAGTGTGCTATGAATTTTTTGTAACGGCATAAGAGTACTTTTATCATAGAAGAGGAAACTCTTGTAAGAAACTAAAAAAACAAGCAAAAAATAAATTTATGAAAAGACTTTCTCGTTCAGATTACAATACTAATTCAACCAACTTATTCTTCTACCAAGCTTACACTTTACATTTGACCAGAATAAAGATAAGACTTTGAATTTGACCAAAAAGACGAACAAACGTCTTCGTCTTTGAGTTAAAAATCCCACCATTCCAATAGGACCATAAGATAATGCCCCACCATTAAACGTTTCCAATTTGTTTCCTTTAAAGCCAAGAACTGAGCCTAATTGAAGCAGATCTTCAATAAAACTTGTAAAAGAGAGAATGCCCCATCATTTACCAATCTCCCTTACAAATTAGCTTAATCTTAAGATAATGTATTAGGTTAATTATGAAATTATTTTTTTCATTGGAGAAGGTTAGATATTTAATTTGAATGAAGTGTGAGATCATAATACACCATCGATATAATAATAATAATATTAATATATATGTTATCAAAACATATAAAGATTATAAAACAATATTGTACTTTTACGGGTCAATGTCAACTTCAAACAAAATAAAAATCTAACCTCGTAAAAAAGATACAAATATCTTGTAAATATCTAATCTTGGTGAGTCGGTGGTAGTTAGCATCTAGCAGATCTAAAACACATAATCGGTGAAGATTTTTTTAATTTACTCATCGAATGAAAATGGATGTCATTTGAGCATAACTCATTATCATTTATTTTTATATACATGTTTATCAGTAAAGATGGATCTAGGACTTATAATAAATTAAATCAATGTAACTATCGGATGTTCTTTGAGTCAATTTAATCGGTTTTTGATTTTTAAATAGATAAAATAACAATTTCAGCAGACTAGAAAAGTGAGCTCAATTCATTTTCTTAGCCAAATCGATCTATATTATGATTAGAGTTAATTTCATAAATGCTTTTTTAATTATTCATGAATTGAAGATTTTATTTTTTTCCTTTTTTGAAAAAGTTGCAAGCTCTATCTTTTAACTACAATTTTGTAACGTAAATAATTCTTTCTCATGCATGGATTCTGATTATCTCTGCCAATAAGTCTAGTGAGCATGAGGGTAATTATGTCCTTTTACTTTTTTTTAAAGTTTTTATCAATTATAAATGTCAAATAATATTTATTTCTTAAAAAATGAAAAATAGCAAGTGCATTTTATTTTAAATTGTAAGATGTGAGGGTATTTCAAAGTTGAAAACTTCATTCCAATTTACCACCACTCACTGTCATATACCACCAACCACCACCGTATACCACTATATGTCACCAACCATCATTGCCCACTACCAGCAAAAGTCAGAAATGAGAAAACTACCAAGAGGACACCAACCACCACCATTAATCACCATGGTATACAACTGCCGCATACAACTTTAGAAAGTCAAAAACCAACAAGAGCACCAAGAACTATGAAACCCATACACCCAAATCAAAACCCACTACTCAAATTGACACCTATCACCGGAAACCACCAACCACCGCTGCCTTAATCACTTGAAACCACCAACGGCCGCTGCATGAAATTGCCTAAAAACCCAACCGCCGCACAAATCAAAACCCAAAATTGTTAAAATACATCCGGAATTGAAACCCATAAACCCTATATTTTAGATCTAAAACTCTCACACACACAATATGTAGCATACGGTGGTGTGATGGCGATGGTGTACGTGGTGCACAATCGTGGTGGAGATGGGAGGCGACGGTATCCCACGTGTGCGTGTGTGTATGCGGATGTGGATGTGAATCTAGGGTTTATGTAGAGTATTTTTTAGGGCAATGGGTGGCGATGGTTATGAAAGCAAGAGAGATTGAGGGGGTGAGCATAGGGCTGTCAATTCGGGCCGGGTTCGAGTTAACATGTCGTGTCATTTTCGTGTCAACTCATTCTTGACCAAATTTAATATCGTGTCGGGTTTTGGTCGTGTTTTGGGTTGACCCACTTTTCACAAAATTAACGCATCATCAACTTTTGTTAAACTCGTTAAAAATATACTTACGCGAATAATCCAATCGGGTTCCTATCAATTGGTATTCCGCTTCGTTTATTAGTTTGGTTTTAGTTGGATAAACCAAAATTTGATCTGTTTAGGTTTTCGATATTAAACTTTCGTATTCAGTTCCGGATAATAGAGAAGCTAAATCACTTATAGAACCCCTTTTAATGCCAAATGAGATTAACAATTTGAAATTTTAGCTTTATGCAAATGCGACTAATAGTGCGTTTAGAAACCGAGAATAGGGAAACTAAAGGACTTATGGAACCCCTTTTTTAATTGTCTACCTAATTTTCTTGCAATAACGATTGATATATAGCTTGACGTTATGCAACAATATTGTTCTTTTTAGTTACTAAATTCGTGACATGCTCCATATGAAAATTAGAAGTGTCGACGGTGATGGGAAGTATTATTTGAGACAAATTTGGTGGAATAAAAGGGATAAATTTTTTTAAAAGCTTAGTTGATGTAACCTAATAAATTTGCACATGTAATTGGTGCATATTTGGTAGTTGAAATTTCTTAAGTACATAAAAGAAATAAAAGGTAGCAATAATTAGCTCTGTTATTTTAGCAACAAAAATAAAATCTTTAGACATATGACTCAAATCTAATGGGATATAGAAAACAAAACATATTCATTAGTAATATTATTTGTTGTTAATTTGTTACAAGGGATTTTTCCTATTAAAGTTTCTTGAGGGATGTGAGTCACTTAATTAAATCTTTCGCGATTTGATCTCTTGACCTCTTCTATGAGACCAAGTGGACTATTCATTAGATCATCAAAGTGATGGTTTAAATTTATTTAAATTATATTATGTAAATTAAGAATATTTTGCTCAATCGTCGTGATTTTTGTTATTCGTGGCTTAGATTTCAACAAAAAATAACATTTATTTTGTTTAAAGTAATTTAATTTCACATAAATAGGTAAAAGTAAAAATCATGACATTATTGTACTTTATAACTGTAATCCTACTTTAACCACAGTCATTTTTAATATTAAACATAAAACTGATCCATCATCATTGGCATTAGTAATCTTGCTTTCCATTTATGGTAGCAAAAAAGCTTTATGGTGGTAATTTTGACCCCATGTTTTTGGTAAAAATGAAAATAAAATATCAAAAATAGTGATAAAAGTTTTGGGCTGAAATTTTATTGAGGGTACAGGGCTTGTTAAATCTCATGAGCTAAAAAAGTGAAATGCGTTAAAAGCGGTAAAAGTGTCATTTTACAAAATAAAAATAGTATTAATCATAGTTTTCTTAAATGGTATGTTTATATCTCATAGTAATTTTGAGATGGATGAAATAATAATTATATAAATAAACGGGTTAAATTGGTCAACTTCGGGTTTATCGGGTTGACCGTGTAAGACCCCGTTTTTTTTAAATAAAGAACATTTTTATAAAATTTTAATCCATTTGTACAATATTAAAGTTCCAAAAGTACAATTTTACATTAAATCAATTTATGGTTATTTGTACTTTAAAACTTTGTTTTTTTTCTAATAATAATGAATGCGGAAGCTAGGAGCCGTCACCCTCTGACTGGATCTTTCTCTCTAACTGATTTTGTAAAAGGAATAAACAACATTCGTAAGCATGAAGGTCAATAAGCATACTCAACTAACATATACTATAACATGTTCGCATGCAAAGTTCTTCAAGTAACTTTTATGGTCCAATAACGAATACTAGCCTCAATATCTCTGATAATTATAAGGAGGACAATTAACTCTTATACTCACAAAGAGCACGAATAATTCTGATGCTCGCAAGGAGCACAAATAACTTTCATGCTCACGAAAAGCACAAAAAATATGATAACACATTAACTAGTAACATCTTTATAGATAACACAATTACAGTAAAAGAAAGTTCATTATACTTACCTATTGATGTGTTGAGAATCAACACTTAAATACTCACAACCAAATCCAAGCAATAGTAAATTTATAAGCCTAAACAAGTATAAGAACAAGATTACTTAGTCAAACTCAACTCATACTAATCAACCGAGCAACACACTTGATCAAGGCATCAAGTGGCATATGAGATCCTCAACATTAACTAAAACTTGACACAAAGGCTTCCTAAGTCTCCTCAAAGATGCTCATAGCCTAAATCATCTAAAATCTCAACTTGTATGCAAAAATGTATACTTTCAACTTGACCCTTCTATAGTATTTCGTATTTTTAACCATCTTAGGGTCCGAATTAGCTTCTGTGTCCAACATAAGAAAGTAACTAGACATTCATAGATTTCCAACGATATACATTATGACCTCTATCGATTTTTCTTTAATTTTTAATGATTTTGAAAACTAGTAAAACATGCTAACCTGTGTAGAATGTAGCTTCGGGTTTGTATAAAAAATGTGCAATTTCAACCCAATTAAAACCCAATGCTTGAAATACTTCAAATTCAGATTTATTGGCATTCAAAATACTCTTCTAACACGTGTTAATCCTCAATTTGATACCAATATATTAAATTCCAACGTGGTTATACAAACAATACCAATCAAATCCATTCTAATCACTTAACTCAATCCCATACTTTAAAGACTTGTACCATTTATACCCAATTCAAAAATAACTACTTCTAACCTCAAAATCTTGACATGCAACAATTCATACATGTTCTACTAGGTGTATAAACACCAAATTAACCATTAAACTTAACATGCAATACTATTTTATGCATTAAACATGTTATTCAAAGCTTTCTTTCATTAAAACAAGAACACAAGAACAAGATATGAAGATCTAACCTTTAATCCAGATCATTAGCACTTGTTTGAAATAATTACACTGGAATTCATTTACTAAATCACTATCAACAACATACAAGTCTTGATCTTCCTTCAAATCACCACAATTCCAACTTTCTCTCTCTAGATTCTCTCACACGATGAACACACACACCAAGTGTGTGTATTTCCATATCTGAATATGTGTATGAAAAGCTTTCCAAATCTTGATTATATTTTGATAAGCTAAATTTTGTACCAATCTTGCTTAATTTTTAGTAAGAACTCACTTTCTTTCTATAGAATGAGTCTCTCTCTCTCTCTAACACACCCCCCCCCCCCAAAATGACCTACACACACTAAGGTGTGTAAAAGGTGTGAAAATGGCCATTTTATAGTGAGTGTAAATGTGTGGGAAAAAATTTCCCTTATCCATTTATATACTGCTATTTTTTATAATTTCTATTTCGGATATAAGTTATAAAAGTTAACCGCCTTTTTAATAGAAAACGTTAGAAATGACGATTGACATAACAAAATTGTAGTGAAAGGATAGAACTTGTAATTTTTTTTAAAAAGGACTAAATCTGCAATGCATGGATAGTTAAAGGATCATTTATAAAATTAACTCTTATGAACAACATTGTTCATATTTTATGCCATAAAGAATGTATTTTACAAACAGAAAAAGTGTATTTAATTATGATTTATTGTATTTATAGAACTTTTTTGAAAATTTAATGAGGTTATGATAGCACAAAGAAATCATTAGTTGACACCCTAAAATTGGACTTATATCACCGTGTTAAAAACCTCAAAATTCTTCATATTATGTACCTGATTAACTATGACCCATGCCAATGTAACAGACCAAAGTGTCTACCCATTTTCAAAAGTATAATTGTCCAACTAAACTCCTTTTGTTATGCATGAAAAAAACATTATTGTATACAAATTTAAAAAATACAAATAGGCCACCTAAGACCTTACTACATGTATGTATACTCTAAATACAAATATACAAAGATTGACCAAAAAGAAAATTTAAAACCATATGAAGTTATATGGATGGTTAAATTTGATAGTTGACTTATGCATGGTTAAATTATGGTGTTTGGTTTGAATAATATTATCATTATGCTTCTTACCCCGGCCCTTCAAAATTGAAAAATTTCTTTGCTCTTGTCGATACTTATAAAAAATATATCAAAAATCATGTGGACAAGATATTTATTTAAGGGGAGTTCATAAATTGAGGGAGAGCATTCAACCACCTTTTTATGAAAACAAAGTGGGAGAAGAGGTGGATATGATCAACCAAGTCAACACAAGTGAAGAGTTTAGCAGCAAAAAGATATGAATGGAAGGAACTTCGATATGACCATCACTACTAAATAGTAGCAAGATGCTAGAAAACACATATTACAAGAGTTATAAACAAATAAGAGAATTACAACACAACATAGCCCAGAACAAAGAGTTATAATTTGCCTTATACTTCATCCAAGTAAAGAGTGTTGCTTGAATCTCATCCTCAATTGTTAACACCGATGATCTCTTCGTGTGAAACACCACATCATTCCGATGCTTCCATATGAACCATATTACACACCTGCCATGGCCTCAAGGAATTGCTTTTGAGCTTTTGTTTTACCACCCTCTTGAATTTTGCAAAGAAGATGATCAATTGAAGATTATTGCCCATGTCTAATATTACACGAGTTGAACACCCAATTCCACAAAGCTTTTGTATTTGGATAGGAATAGAACAAGTGATCATCTGTTTCTAAATCCAACTCACAAAACGGACACAAATTGGTTGGGATTGCAACACCTCGAGTTAAGATCCTCTTCAACAACACACGCCATATGAAACAATTAACTTTGGGCGGAAGCCATGTATTCCAAAAACATCCGCGTGATCCTGAGGAGAAAGAGAGGTTATCTATTAAGCATCTAAGAGATTTAACATAGAACTCCCCACTTGCGTCTCCATCCCATCTCTAAGAATCATTACTTTCCGTTAACACCACATGTGGTAGCAAATTCTCAAGCGCTTCGAAATTTTTCCGAAATCTGTGAGAAGTCAGCAGTATTGACCACGTCCATCTCCAACACGCACCTTCATTTAATCTGTGAACAAAGCGCATAACTATAGTATAGCTAATCAAGAACTTAGGTGAAAAATCAACATTGACCAAACAATTCAAAGTGGATAAACTACAAAAAAGTCGGTTCTTGTATCACTAACTATTTTACTTAACTTATTAGTGAATTATTGACTAGGATTGTATTAAAATTGATATCAGAGAAAGATTGTTAGTGTAATCAAAACCTTAATTTTAAAGATCTACAAAATTGAATATTTTAATATATCTCAAAATTTGAATCTCAAAAACCCATTCGTTAATTATATATCTCAATATCTGAATTTCAAATAGACTCTCACATTACCTAGATATATAGTATACTTAGAGGAATTATTTTAAATCATTTCTTGCTAGAAGTACCGGACAAAAGAAAGACAATACAATACAAAACGATCAAATTTCAAAATTCAAAAGTGAGTTATGTTGGGTCTTCATGGTCGATGCTCATGACCGACTGTGAGCTCCAACATCCGCCCATTTGACTTTTCTTGTGTCTTCTTTTGTCTTCTCCTATAAATAGTCTACTTGTGCTTATTTGAACACAACTTTTTTACACAGAGAAATATCTCTATTTCTAAACACATTTGTGATCATTCAAATATATACTCTTAGTGTGATTTTTGAGTTGTTACAAAAGATTCAACTTTTGAAGAAAACTCAAAGGCAAGAAAAAACAAGAGAAAGAGATCTTCAGTTACATCTCTATTTTCTTTCTTGTTGTTTATTTGTGATGGAAGACAACTTATTGTACACACCATTCTTGGTGTTGAGAGTTCTTGTTGTATATGTTCCTAGTGAAGAAATTGGTTAGTTGCTTAACTATCTTATAAAATTAGTGACAAGTGCTTAAAGTGATCACTATGTTGGAAAATTAGTGATAAGTAGCTTAAGGTGATCACTACCTTGTAAAATCAGTGAAACGTTGAAAGGGTGATCACTATCTTCTTAATGAGACATTGTGACGGTGATCTTTTCTGCCTAAAAGAGATGTTGATAGTGAAGACAACTCTTAGATTAAAAGCCAAGAAGTGAACGCAAGTTGGATTAATTAACATCCAACCGAACCACTATACGTTGGGTGTCATCATTTCTCTTTCCTAAACTTTTACATACTTGCAATTTATATCCTTGATATATATATATATTCGCTTTCATTATGTACAATAATATAATAATTAGAAGTTTGTTTAAAAAGATAATAATCTAAAATTTTAAAAAGTGATCATAAAAAAAGCATCCATTAGAAAATAAACATTACTATAAGCTCACATATAAGTGTCATTTTAATTTCCCACTTGATATCACGTATAGTGATGACCACGTTATAATGATACAAATGGGAATTTTGATAAAGACCGATAAAGTCAAATATTAAATACACACAAAGTTATCACATGCTTTGATGGGAAATTTATGGTGGGATTTGGCTTTGCCTTTTGATTGGATCGAAGGTTAAAGATTATTGCTTATCTTCTTAATAATAATAATAATAATGTTGTAAAAGTTCACAAGATATTTTTACATTAACTTATACCCTATGCAATATAGATTGTAAAAAGTGCGTACCAACCGAGCTTTTGAAGATATTTACACATGACTTGTACTATTTTCCGTTTCACCTTAATTTATGATAGTTATGTATTTTGATGCACTTACGACTAAAGAGATGAGCTATGGACGGTCATGAATTCTTGTTTTTTTTTATCATGTTAGCGTTATATCATTTATACTTTTTATCTTTTTTTCTAACCCTACTGTCAAACCTCTCTATCCCTATAATACCCGTTTTTTGAAATCTAATATTTATTTTATTTATGAAAATATTAAGAATAAATAAAAAGGGTATTTTTATTATCTGTTGTATGACATTATTAAGAAGAGCATAATTGGTGTAGCCGCATTTTCATCTTTCTTCCCAACACCTCATTAGTGTAGCCGCATTTTGTGTCCGAGTGTGAACGCTGTGTGTGAGCCTTGAACAAGAAGGGAGGAAGAAGAGTCAAATCTTCCTGGAAAGGTGCTGGGATCACAAGCGTTGGCTTCAAAATCGCCTAGTGTCCTAAATCACTGAATCGTGAAGTGTGAATCGTAAATTAAGGCATCACGAATTAAGTAGAGGTTAGGAATCACCAAGCACTGTTTGGCGATGGATCACCAAGTGATCTGAAGGTTGGATCGCCAACCACATGAGTCAACCATATTATCAAGTGTGATCCAGTGTGGATCGCCAAGTGTATTAGAGTGATGGGATAGCCAAGTGTTGTGACGCTTAGAATCGCCAAGTGTGATCTAACGGAATCGTCAAGTTGGGACTATGGCCCCACTCGCCAACCATGAGATTAATAAAAATAAATTTAATTGTTCAATCTTGACTATCTATTTAATATAAATTAGAATTTCAATTTTGACTCTACTTACTCAAAAAATGAATTCAGTTTTGACTTTAATTTGAATTAAAATTATAAAGGAATTTCATACACATCGTCTCAAAACCCCCTTAGGCCATGTGCACCCGTTCCTCAGGTGAAGGCGGGTGGCAAGGGAACATGACTAAAAGACTACCATCGGCCGTCGCATTCCAACTTTGACATTCAAAGATCTCCTTCGCCATTTGCAATTCTTTACCTCTGTCGCCACCCTTCTAGCAAGGCTTTTCTTCCATGGAAGTAATTCCAAAATCATCATCTACAATTTCTTCTTCCTCCGTTGCAATAGGCCTTTCTTCCAAGTTGCCAAAATCGCAGTAGTTCCATCACACCAGGGTTCTTCCAAAATTAAATATCGAGGATGCTTTTTCTTTCATCGTATCGGTTCCAATGGAAGCAATTGAGCAAAGTTGTAGCGTGGTCTAGAGTATTGTTTGCCTCCTGCCTGCTCCTCGCCTCCCATTTGCGACTTGAGACATAAGGTCGAACAAGTACATAACACCCTTACACCAACCTGAAAAGCGAGACAGAACCGTAACAATTCCTAAATATCTAATATTTCATTTTAATGTTCTTTTTTAATTTAAATTTTCAGGTCAAAATCAGGTTGGCTTGCCAACCCGAAACCGACCTGATTTTTTCCGTGTCGACTTGTTTCGGGATCGTGTCACTTTTTTTGTGTTGTTTGAGTCATGTTTTGTACGGGGTCAGATATTGCCAGCCTTAGCCACAACTTCTTTTACGTCTTCAACAACAAGGTATCTTTTAGAGGTGTTGATCTTTTTTCGGCACATGCAATGGTTCAACCTTGCATTTCAGCAATGTTATATCAACCCTATAGATAGTGTATTAGAAACCCAAAACGTCATGATTAGGTCAAGATTCTAGCGAAGAATTTGGCTAACAAATTGCTTTTATAATTTTTTCTTAATGTTAGATCTCCATAAATGTAGTGAGGTTAACATAGCATATTAGACTCCACTTGAGGTCAATCATCCAATATGTTGTCATCTAAGACAAATGTATAAAACCCATCTTTCTCTATCTAGATCTCTCCTTATTTTTTAAGCATTCGGAAAACCAGTTTAAGCCATACCTAGATTCAACTTTTATGCTAACACGACCTTGGTAAACATATATGCTAGATTCTATGTATAAAGGATCTTCTTCAAGGACACAATATCATCATAGTGTCTTTTCAAGGACATAGAACACCGGGTTCTTTGCGACATATACTTAATCGTCGTTAAACAATGTAGAATATAGTCTTCTTGTTTCATGCCCAACTTTGATAGGAAGTTCATCTAGATAAGCTTCTTGCCAGCTTCTCCAATTGCCATATACTCTCTTTCAGTGGTTGAAAGAGCAACACTATTCTATAATCTGGGCATGCAACTAATAGTCTAAAACACAACTTGTGGTGTTTTTTTTCTGAATCTATACAACCTCTCAAATCTGTATCAGGATAACCTTCTTTGATATTCTGCTTTCTTATGAAACATAAGACAATATTAGAAGTGCATTTCAAGTTGTGTAGCTTCCACTTAACCACTTCCCAATGCTCTTTCACTACACCCTTGCCCGCTCTTTTGGTAGCTAGACCCCATTGCCAAGTCTCCTTAGTGGCAGTGAGGTCAAAAGAACATGTTAGTCTACACAACTCAACATTTGGGTTTTAAAGGTTGATTTTGATCAGCAATCAATTAACCATCAATTCACCCAAGATAAACCCAAGAATATGTCACAACATCCAAATTACACAAACGAAGGCTAATGTTATACAAATGCGTTTATGCACACACATTCTTGATAATCTCAGAGTTTTGTCGTACTATATCACGAAATGTTATTATGAGCTTTAATATTACATTTAGTTTCTATGATACTAGTAACGAGCGGACAAGTAAATAAAAACGTCTTTTGTGACTTGTTACCTAATCGTTTTTGTAAGTTTATGGGGTTCTAACTCAAAATCAATTGGCTATTAGTAGAGTAGCCTAGTACCAGGACCCTAATTAACCACATTCCAAAGTCACTTTTCGTCCCATGTGGGACATTACTCAACATGCCCCCTCACGTGTGGCGTTCTTTTTTTCGCCTCTAAACGTAGATACTTATGAGTTACATGGAGTCCATATGACATTTGACTAACCACGAGTGAATCTTGTTCTGATGCTATGTAACTTTTTGGGGTTCCAACTCGAAAATCAACTGGTCATAAGTGGAGTGGCACATTACCCTTATTAAGCACATTACAAAGTCATTTTTCGTCCGATGTGAAACATTACTCAAACAAACTCATCTTATTATGTTGGCTAAGTTGTACCCTAATAAGTTTGAAAGTTGTATTTGCCGCTGAGTTGTACCCGCAATAGGTGAGGCATAACATGTGGTGCTTTTCCAAAATCTACACAACCTCACAAATCAATCTGCATCAACAAAACCTTCTAATACTGCCTTCTTTCTTTTGAAATAGAAATATCTTTCAAAGTAGTTTAGCAGCCACTTGACTCTTTCCCAATGCTCCTTCCTTGAACCCCACCTGCTCTTTCAAGAGTAAGACCCCATTGCTAAATCTCTGTAGAGGTCAAAAGAACATATTAGACTCCACAACTCAGCAGTTTGAGTTTTGGAGGTTAATTTGAGTTCTGGTCAACAATCAATTAACCATCAATTCACCCAAGATAAACCCAAAAATTGGTCACCTCATCCAAATAACACAAACAAAGGCTCATGTGATACAGATGAGTTCCTAATCACCAATACAAGAAGGATATGTAACTCATAACTAGGTTATTTAAATAATCCCCGATTTCGCGAATATAAGAACACACAAACTAAAATAAAACCAATCAAATAACCTCGTTAACAAATCCGATGTCAAACACAAAACCAAACATGAAGTAATCAAAATTCTTGAAGATACTAAATCATGACCTTAACAAGAAAACGATTGAATACAAACTCTAGGATGTAAATCGTAACATATTTATTTGATTCATTCCAGCGTTTAAGCACACACATTCTTGATAATCTGGAGCTCTTTCATACCAGTAGAAAGGATAGAAATTTTCTGATCAATTTGTCTTCTTATTAGCAGCACCCATGGCAAAGAACTCTGTAATAACTTCAAGTGGCATGCCTTTTGTTTCAGGCACTCTGAAGTAAACAAAAAACCAAGAAATGGTACACACGATGGCATAGATTCCAAAAGCGCCCGCGAGCCCAATGGTGGTGAGCAACAGTGGAAGGGTGTAAGTGACAATAATGTCCCCAAACCAAAATGTAAGTGCACAAATGGCAATACAAAGACCTCTAACACGAGTAGGAAAGATCTCGGAGCAAAGTGTGTTAGGGATCGGCCCGAAGCCCATCACAAAAGTGCAGAAATAAACTACAACACTAATGGTGGAGATAACTGCATGAAGAACTGAACCCATTGGAATAATGTTGCTCAAAACTAGCACAATTAGTGATAAGATGAGAACAGGTAGTGTAGAGAGAAGCAATGCCCTGTAGAAAATCATCAAAAAAAAGAGAGTTTCAATTTTGTAATGTGAATGAAATTGTTTGAAGTATATAGTATAGTAGGAAAGAATTTACCTTCGACCCGCTATATCTATAAGTCTCATGGCAACACCGATAGAAGGAAGCATCAATAAAGTTGTGACACCGCTGATTAGAAAAGAAGCTGATTCTGAACCGATGCCCATGCTAGCTAGAAGAAGGCCTACCCCGGCTTGTTCAAGAATTTGAGGGGTGTAGTACAAAACCCCGTTTATGCCCGAAAACTGTAACCAAAATTTGTTATTTGAAACATGTTGAAACTAATGAAGATCAAACAAAGAGGTGGGAAAATATGCATGTCCTGTACTAGTCAAAACTGATTGCAAACACTTATTTGTCTCGTTTGGCTATTAGTTAAGTTTTCATTTGATCTATTTGAGATAAAAATACAAACCAAATAAACTAGTTTATATGCAAGTTGGTCTAAATTTCCACCTTTAATCAAGTGAAATGCTTCTACTAACCTGTTGAAGTATTTGGATACCAACACCAACAATCAATGCTTGTTCGATACCGGGCTCAGAAAGCTCGGCCCAACGTGTGCCTTGTTTAGTAGATGGTGGTGGCTTGATCACACCTGACTGGATTGGGTTTTGACCTGTTGCATCATCTAGACAAAGAACTGATCTACTCACAAGAGCCGCGGCTCGAACCGCATCACCATCACCCGCACCAGCGAGTGAAGCAATAGATCCGCGTCTAGATTCACCACCACCTTCCTGGTGCAAGTAGATCCTCTTAAGCCCCCCAGCTTTCTTCCCGTCTTCGGTCTTTCTATAAGCCAACTGCCACCCACCACCAATCCCCATGGCATTAGTCGTCTCGCTAGGTTGCCTTGCATTTAACATACTACTCTTTGAAATGGGGGCAATCATGTCTTTATCTACACCTGTCGAGTTACGCGATAGCAAGGGACTTTTTAGATTATGATCCTCCGATTCATCTCCAGATGAATTCCCCTTTTCGTGATTGCTCTCAACATCCCAATTCTCAGGTTTATGTTGTTCTCCATGAAACATGCTTCCGAAATTGGGAAATATCATACTTTTCATGCTTCCCGTTTCGTTTTGCTTCTCGTGAACACTTCCAAATAGAGTCACCATTGGATCTACCATGTGTGAAGCCATGCTTCCTTGACGCGAAGCCATGACTAAAGAACTCTGACCCCTAACCGGCTTAGCCACCCATGATTGACCCTCTTCGGCACCATATAACTTGATCTCATCTTTCTCTTGAACATGATCTTCACTAAGCTCATTGTCAGCATTGATCACATATTCTTCTACAGATGTTTCACCTCCCACTTCTAGACCTTCAACTAGTAATGCCATTTCAGCTGAAAAAAAAGGAAAAAAAAACATAAATTTCTGCATTTTGAAAGTGATTATGTGATAATGAACAATAAAATCATGGTAATTAGCTGAGATAAGAAGAGGTGTAGAAGATACTGATTTGATGCATTTCTGTTGTTTGAAATTGTAAGCTTATGGATTGTTTGAAACTTAAAGTAATCAGTAATAAGAAGCACAATTTGATGAATAGTAAAAGATCATATATTTAATCATTTTCTGTCTCCATTACTTCAAACATTGATATCATGAATTTAAGAAAAAACCTGAGACATCTTCCTTGCCACGAAGTGCCTGCAAGACGATTTTAGCCTCAGCCATCTTACCTTTACTCACCAACCACCTCGGAGATTCAGGCAAGAAAAAAAGCGCCAATAGAAAGTATATAATGGAAGGTAAAGAAAGAACTCCGAGCATCAATCTCCAACTGGCATCAGATTTTAACGACATAAAAAAGACCATAGTGTATGCTAAACACATTCCAATACTACCCGTGAACTGTGGAAGAGTGTTCAATAGTCCTCTAATGTCAGAAGGGGCAGTTTCGGATATATAAAGAGGAACAAGTGTCACAGCCAAACCTATCCCGAATCCATCAAGAAGTCTTGCTACTAGCAAAACATAAACATTTGGAGACCAAAACATTACTAGACCACTTATAAAGTAAAACACTGAAGAAATTACAAGCATTGGACGCCTTCCAATGGCATCTGATACAGGTCCTGAGAATGTAGTGATCACTGTTGCACCGATTAGTGACATAGCCACGATTAGCCCTTCGATTGTAGGTTGTGTTTCTAGATGGAATTCTTTTTTAATGTAAAGAACAGCTCCTGCACCATTGGTTTATGATGATATTATGGGTTATAAAAACAAAAATTTGAAATTATGTTATTACCATATGTACCTGCAATTGTGGCATTATCCCATCCTTGCAACATGTTGCCAATTGCTGCAGCAATTGCTACCAAAACAGCTCCCTTCGTCATTTTTCTTGAATATACTTTGGAGATTTGAGTTTGGTATGAACATCAACAAGATTTCTTGTAGGTGACCTGGCTGTTGTACCTTCATGAGTTCAACAGAGTAATGTGAATCTAGAAGCAAATTGAACATAATATGAATCCTTTTTTGGATAGCAAAATGAGATATGATGCTTCGAACTCTTTTGTATTCTCTATGAAGCTAAAAAGCAACATATTGCATATCCTAAGAAACTGCAGTCTTTGGCAATGTAAAATACATACAAATCAGAAGTAGAATCAAACGATTCAACAGGTTAATGAAGACCAATCAAGTGAATGAGCTAAACATTTCATACACAAGATAATTGTGTGTGTGTGTAATTCTATACAAATACACACTGTACCCACAACAAAAACAGAGCATTAGTCATTAATAGAGATAATCACAAAAGGGTACCTTAAAGACAGGTGAATGAGGGATTGAGTGAGGTATCTAAAGCATCCTTATGATACTTTCACAAGATTAGGTTATAGGGTCTTTGAAACTGCATGAAACTCACCTGTAAACAGTCATATTTAAACCAATACACCTAAAGATTTAAGAATGGAGTAGTAATGCAAGCAGTGTTGCACATGTAGAAGGCCCATCACACAACTATCCACATGATCAGAAAGAAACAGGCAAAATCAGAAAATTTGGTATGAAAATTTGTGGGTTTTTTTGTGATTGTTAAGAGTTAAAAGAGAGAAAGATGGGGGGAGAAGAAGAGGGATGATACATCTGGTCCCTGGTCATAACAAATACCAGTTCTTGAGGGTTGATGAGACCTCCTACATTTTCATATTAAGATCCTAAATTTAATGATACTTCTCCCATAAATATGGAAATGGAAAGGGGACACATCGATCGATCCTATTGGGAATCAACATCAAATTAACGCCCAATTTAATGATACTTCTCCCATAAACATTGGCTATGCCTCTTTAGGTCCTCATCAATCGCCATTTGGACAGAATGTTATGGGTCAAGTAGGAAATATGTAAATTTTGAAATATTCTTCTTTTTTTTTTGGAATAAAACGAGTAGTTTAAAGCATTCGCAGTTATCACTGTCTTTACTAACTGTCACGTCAATATCATTAACTTATCAGTAATAACTCGCAGTCATTAGACATGTTACTATTATCACTGAACACACATACAATTATTTATGTTAAACTATATTGATTGAAAAGGAAAAAATATAAAAAATGGTTAACGAGCCGGAACAGGAATGACGAGCAAACCAACCATGAGCCAATAACGAAGGTTTGGCAATAGATGTCTCGAGGTGTGTGCCTCGTTATTTTGTCGAGGTGCTCGTTATTGAGCCTATCACGGAGGCGCTCTTATTGTCTTGTTTTCTCATTCCCAAATCACATGTAAAGCGCTAATCACTCTCATAGATATTTAAAATAATAAAAACTTAATGGGTACATTAATATCTATTGATAAGAGTTTAAGTATACAACCTAAACCCTAATCAAAACCCTAATGATCAAATAGTAATATCAAATATTAAAATTTAATATCAAAGAGTAACATGTTCAGATTTCTAACGGCTTGATATTCGGTTTGTTTTAGCCATTCGGTTATTATTATTATTATTATTTATTACGCCATTTGTTTTTAAAATGTTGTAACTTTTGGGTTTATAAAGTTAAAAGTGAATAATAATCTTAAGACGGGAAGTGTTTTTTTTTTTTTGGGGGGAGGGGGTGTTTAGCATACGCTTGTTGGTTGTAATACTTTTTTTGGAGGGGGAGGAGGGATGGAATTTGCTTAATGTAAAAAAGAATGTTGTTAAGATTTGCAAATTACTATTATTAAGTGGTAAGGAGATGCTTGAAGATGTTTAGATTTCGGCTTTGTTTGTTTTTTAAAATAAGGTCTTATTTTAAAAAAATGTTTGCGGGCGCGCAGACGTTTTTGATATGTTTTTTTAAAGAAACGTTTGTGCGGCGCACATGTTTCTAATAAGCTTGTTTGTTTTTTCGCAGAAATAAGACCTTATTCTGTCTTATTTTTGCTTATTTTGAGAAGCTAAAAACTGCATCTTTTTTTTCGCAGATCTTCTCAGACTTAAGACCTTCCAAACCACATATTCTCTTAAAAACATGAAATAAGACATAAGACATATATGTCTTCGAAAACAAACAATACCTTCCTTTCCGGTCTATAGTCTTTTGCATGGATACATTATTTAGTACCTATAAGGTTCATAGTAACCAAATCAACCAAATGAGATTAGTGACGGACATGGTCGATGGGGGTTGGCGATGTCAACAAAGGAGGTGGGTGATGGCTCAAATCAAACGAGCACAGCAACCCAAAACGTTAGGTCGCCGACGAAGAAAAAGATGGAGGTCGTCGGTGGTCAGCGATGTCAGCAAAGACGGAGGTTGGCTATGTTGCCAGAGAAGGAGAAGGTCGACAATGTAGATGCAATAGACTAGGGATATTCCTAATGGTGAAGGAACGATGAAATCCTTCTAATTTGTAAAGAAATAACAAATCCTCAAAATGTCAGAATTCATAATTTTATTCAAACTTCAAATCCTTGATTCTTTCGACCAAACATGACGAGTCAGGAATTCCCAATTCCAATTCCGACCAATTGTTGTTAACCAAATGGGGTCTTAAGATTTACTATTATTATTATGCCCAAGTGTGTTGAATATCCCATATTTGGTAATTCTCATTATAATCTGATACCAAACACAAAAGTTTAACATATAAGAAGATGAAAACTGATTATAAGAAAAGAGTTGAATAACAACATGAACTTTCAACATCATACAAAGCAAAAATTTAACATAGTAAGTTTTCATTTCGATTCAAACATAAGTATCAACTAACGACTTCCTCATCTCATCAGCAATCGCATTCGGTTGAGCTTCTCTCAACTTGAAAACATTCTCAATCACTGAGAGTTCTGTAGCCGTTGTATCTGACCCGCAAAACGCAGTCCAATCATTAACAGTTAACCCACCAGCAATCACTTCACTACCACGGTTAACCGTCCCTGCAACCAAAGGGACCTGAAGCAAGGTTGACAGCTCATCCAGGTCTTCGACCGATGTGTGAGGGTGAACCAGCCCGCCCCTATTTGAAAAAGCACAGTAACTTCCTACAAGAACATTGCCTGCAATTGTCTGCCTAAACACTTCAACACCAAGAACATCGGCTATCATATCCTCTGTTTCCTAATATAACATAAACAACTTGTGTTAGCAAATGCTTGTCTTAAGTAGGTCCCACTCTCATCATTGTGAACAAAGTCACCTTGTCAAGATCGGTATGTGTAAGAGCAACATGATCATTGCATGCCATGCAATTACCAAGAGCAGATAACCTCTCATTTATCCGTTGAACAACAACTGCATCAGGCAAGCTGTTTCTCAAGTGTTGAAGCTCTATAAACATATGAAAAGTGAAATCATTCAAGAACATGTCACGTAAGCCACAAACCAAATAAGTTGAAATTATACATTCAAATGGCAATTTGCAAAATACGAAATCTTAAAACTGAAATGCCTTTTTTGTTATATAGGTATTATAAATAAAACTATTGTTTCAAAAAAGTTACCTTGGTCAGTTGTAGTATGAGGCAAGAGAAGGCCTTTCTTATTTCCTACATAATAATATCTAAAATCAGTCCTCAAAGCTGATGGGTAGGTCACATGTAATACAGATTGAGAAAACTTGTGAAGTATTTACCGATGCAAAGCCTTCCAATTATCCTTGTACCACCAATGGAGGTCTTAACAACAGGAATAACATCAGCCAACTCAGACTCAAAGATGCTGCAATGCAAACCCACATTTAACTTCTTGTAAAATGTTCACAAACATAACATATTACCGCACCAATCACAAGAAGAAACCTGTAAAAACTTTCAGAGCCTTCTGTTGCTACCAAGCAGTAAGCATTGGTCAGCTTTGTGAATACCCCAATTTCACATGAGTTTTCAAACCGTAGTCCTGAAGAAAAAAGGAAAAGAGCACATGCACCATTAGAGAAGTTATTTAGAAACAAAAAGTATTATCCACGAATCCTAGCAACTTGGTTCTATTTGGTCATTTTGGTGGGATTTCATGGGATTTGAATTTGAAATCCCACAAAATGACATGTTTGGTTAAACATTAGGGATGATGGATTTGCATTTCCAACCTAACGACTGTGGACCACCAAATTGACCACTGTTGACCACTAATCAACCATCGTCGACCACCGAATCGACCCCTGCTACCCTAATCGATCATCATTGAAGCATCTCTGCCCTCTGTAGCTCACCAATTGCCCCTTTCTTCTTCACCAGTCACTGCCCTCCGACGACCACTCCCCTTCACAATCACCTCCAACGACCGCTATTGTCCCTCTGTTGCTCACCGATCGTAAGTATCACGGCTTCCCTACTCTTGAAATCCCAATTTCAGTTTATGTTAACCAAACACAACATGGGATTGGATTTGAGATTCCAGGGGATTTGGAATCTTTGCATTACTCAAAGAATGAAACAAACAATCCCTAAGCTTACTTCCAATGATTATCTTTTATTTTTTCAAATAAAATAACCCCTGCAGGTTATTGTAATTACTAAATGTGAAAACAGGGCCAAGTTAGAATCAAAGAAGCTGGAAACCTACATCCAACTTCTTGTAATGACACAATGTCCACAGTCCACGCAGTGAAACTAAACTGCATACACAACATCATCCGATAAAGAAAAAGAAGATGCCGCAAGTGAAAGTTAGCTTACTTGTGGCCATTATAAACGAGAAGTAGATGGATGGAAAATGTGGGAAATGGTTCCAAGAGCAAAAACCTGTCATAAATTATCGCATCCACGTATATATGTATTAGGGGATCATTAGCCAACTTGAGGAAAACAAGCAAAACACAAATCAAAATAAAAACAATTTTTCCGAGCAAAGACATTCTCTGCAAGGGATAAAAACTCATCTAAATGCACTTAAATATGGAGGAATTGAAGCCATTTGTTTACAACATATAAATACAACAGCAAAATCGGTTCTCTTTTAGCAACTTGTTTCCTGCTTCACTAATTAGCAAGAATTCAAATTCAAATTTTCTCTTACAATTAACCATTGTATCTCAATTCCTAGAAAACATATGGAATACATACGACTTTAGTATTTGGATTTGATTCTAGACTTTAAATTCAAACACAACAAAACCAAGAAATGTTCAGGTTCGGGGATTTGACCAACCTCATATTTCTATCAAAAAATAAACGTAATCATCCAAAGGGGTTTGATTTATCAAGAAAAACCCCAATTAACTAGAAGTACCATCGATCTAAAAATAAGAAATAAGTCGTTACGTATCTTCATCGTTTCTTAGGTTCTATAATTATAAATATCTCTTAATTAGCTTCAAATTTCGGCAACTCGCAAGTTATATGTATTTAATCAAATAGCGCGTTTCTCTCGATTCAAAGCTTCAAGAACAATTAGCTAAATCAGTGGTGGGAATAGAAAACAGACCTGTTAACACGACGAACAGAGAAAGATCTTGGGCAACTGCGATAAATCCAATTACAAAAACTAACCAGCAGCTAGTTGAACCGAATTAGGGCTAAAAATCAAGGGGGAAGTGTTTTTGTTTTTGGTTCTTTGGAATTTGGGGCGTCATATATGCCCGTGTCTTGACCTTCGTTTCGAGAACTTGTTCACCAAGTCACGATGTACTTGAACCGCAAGGTTATGATTTGCCTCGTTGTGCGTAGTGGGTTTAGATATTTTGGACTTGCTACTTTCTTTATTAGGCCATGGCTAGCATAATTGTTAACCCAAATCAACTCGAATTTATATCTATACTAATATATAAACTATTTAACACTTTCAACAATCTTTTTTTTAAATGTTTTAATCTCTTAAATTTTAAGTTATTTAATATTACTAACTTACCCCTTATTTAAATCTTAAAAGGAAACCATTAAATACTATTTTAATAACTAAACTTTCTATAAAAATAATGTTTAAAAATGTCAATTCAATACAAATTAAATTTCAACCTATAAAATATTACACAAATTAAAAACTGAATAAAAAAACCTCCATAGAAATATTATTTTAAATATTATATCATATACCAAATAATTTAATTGAAGTATTAAAAAATTCGTACAACTAAAACTCATAAACTTGATAACATGTAACTGAATTTATAAATACTCATATAAGTAAAATAAAAAGTTTAATTTATAATATATTTAATATTATTTTACTTGAACTTTTAAATTTTAAATAATAGAATATTACCAATATAGTCTTAAATATATTTAAATTTTTTAAAATACATCAACCCAACCACTAGTATATTATCTCATACATACACAATTTCTCATACAAATCAACACAATTCACCAAGTCATTGATATGTTTTTATCATCTTATTTTATAAGTAGAGATTGTTTTTTTCTTATTTTATTGTTTTTCAAAAGTTATTTTAGAAATTAATGAAAGAGTTGATAGATAATAAAGAAATAAGTAAAATGGAAAAGAAGGAAACAAAATGGATATACTGCAAGTGGAAATTATTCGACGTCATCATAGTGTGTGTATATCATATTATACGTTACCGAAAACGGACATGTTATCGAGAATGAATTAGTTATCGTCGCCGCATTGCGCGGGTAACATGCTAGTATCATATAACTGTCATATCAATTTTTTTACATTTTTCTTTCTAACTCAAATAAACCTAAAATTCAAGTAGCACATATTCCAAATCAACTCAAACATTTTCTCTCTCCAACCCTCTCTACAAAACCAAAAAAAAAGAAAAGAAAAGAAGAACGGCCAGGTTGCTCGGGTGCTAAAAATCAAAAACGAAAAAGAAGGTGGAACCCGAAATCGACCGTAGCGGTGCTCCCGAAGAAGCCGGCCAAACCTGAATCAATCTGAAGGCCTTACCCGAAGGCCATACGCATGGCCTTAGAAACTAGAAAGGTACAAATAACATGGCTCCTTTTTTTACATATAAGATATGTTATATTATTGATGCGGAGAATGTTAAATATAATTCATACTTAATTTATATTTGTAATTTTAGTTTTTGAATCAATAATATCAATGGTTCAGATTATATTTTAAAATTTTAGGCAGAGTGGCATTTTTTTAATTCACATGTGATGTTTTTATAAATCACATGTGATTGTATACTTAATCACGTGTGATTGAATATAGAATTTTAGGACTATATTTTTATATAAACTTTATTAAACACAACTTATCAATTATTATTTACTTATATTTATCACATCATTATAGCACTCTTACGGATGCTATAGCTAATTTGTTTCAACTTAATAAGTTAGAGTTATTAATTTGAATAAGTAATAAAGTTACAGATTTTTTAACTTAAAAGTTAACTTATGAATTTACTAAAAGAGTTAATTATATTTTTATCGCCAGAGCTTTGTTAAAAATTACGTAATTGATTTTCGGATCCGAATTTTTACCGGTTTTACCCGGTTTTCTTACGCTTTTGGTTTCTCTTTAATTTGGAATGACCATATTGTCCTTATATCTATTATTTCTTTTTTTCTTTATTTTTAATCGATTTTAAGTATTAAATAATGAAGAATGTTTAATATAGTTCATAATTAGTTTATAGTCATAAGTGGCTAATTTTAGCCTTTGGATGTAACACCCTGATTTTCAGTCCAAATTTAAATTTTTCAAAAATCAATTTAAAAACCATATTTATACAAAACCCTTAAAATTTATCGCGGAAGCATTTTCATTTTCTGCAACTATCTCAACAATAAATATTTACAACATTTATAATCCAAAGCCTTGGGTGTTACCACAGTCAATCTCATGACCATAGACATGGAGTAGGAATCCAGAATTACCGGAATTGAAACCAAGCCAAAGCCAAGCCCACAGCAACTACCCGCCTCACCAAGGCATCTATACAACCTGCGGATACAAAACATTTTACACACGCTGTTAGCTATAAACATAGCTAGTGAGTACAACCAAAATATTTGTTTTAGCAAAACCAAGTCATCCTTTTACTTCTTTTGAAAACATAAGTTTGTCAATCAATTCAGCTTTTGAAAACATACACATAATAGCACATAAAGGATGCGGGTCTGTCCATTGGGCCACAATGTATCCACGTGGTAGCTAGCCACGGTCAACACGTGCCCACAGGGGGGATAACCACATCACCCCGTCAAGGTGGGGGATGCACGAAGCAGTCCACCATACAACGGTTATCTGGAGTGTAAGCCCTGTTCACCAAATCCACTTGTGTTGCCACGGGTTCGGTGGCTCGTCAGCCCAGTGAACCCACACGGTCATGATGGCTACTAACATACCCCTCCACTCTCTGCACCGATCCCTCAGCCACCCGTACCTCGGGGTTCCCCCAATTGCCGAAGCCACAGGAACCGCTGTGTACGTCTCAATGACTAGGAACCCTATGGTACAGAGTTATATCACACAGTGGTCCGGACCGAAGCACATATACCCCAAATGGTCACAGAAGCACATACCCCGAAGGGTCACATAATCACATACCCCGAAGGGTCATAAAACCACTTACCCCGAATGGTCATAAAACCACTTACCCCGAAGGGTCATAAGATCTCTTACCCCAAAGGGTCATAAAACCATTTACCCCGAAGGGTCATAAAAATAGTTGCCATGAAGGCCACAATTATCTTGCCATAAAGGCCCATTAATCCAAACATAACAGATCATCAATAAAACGAGCAAGTTTCACAATTTATAACACTTGAGCATAAATGCCCAACAATCAAAACCATATTTGGCACCTCAATGCCGAAAAACAACTTTTGTATGAACATATCTTTATTTCTCAAAAACATGTTACAGTTGGCATTTCAATGCCCAAGATATCATAAGTAAAAACATGAATTTCATTAATCTCAAAATCATGTCTTTTGTTTCAAAATCAAAGCTTACTCCATCATGGGGTGTCATGTTTCAAAAACGTTCATTAAATCACAATTTAAACCTAGACCATCTCCAATTTGGAGCAATGGTCTTATTTTGAAACCCACAATTTAAAACACACCTTAAATTGAATTCCCCAATTCCATATTCTTTGAAACCCAATAATTCCATAAAGCATTGTAACTCATATAAATCATCATATAAAACAATACATGTTTTCCAAAAGCCTCATATACATTTTCAAATCATATAACCTGCATTTATAATCTATTGCGTAATCAACATTCTTTGATTCATCAAGAATCATCAAAAATTGCCAAACAATCAAAACACATAGATGACTTAAAAACTTTAACAATTTTGGGTATTCGCAGGGTGTACTCACCTGAGGGTGTGATGAGGATCACAACCCCAGCCAAACCTTAGCTCAAACACTTGATCATAAACCTGTGATCACAAAAACAATAGGTTAACTAACATGAGTTAACCAAACAAAACTCTTACGGGCTCAAATCTATGCTTAAACACTCTTTCGGGTCTTAAAAGACTCTATTTACACCTTCTAAAACCATATGAATCAAACCCCAAACATGTCCAAGGTCAAAAACATGATTTTGGCACATTCAGGGTGCCTCGCGCCGCGAGAAATTCTCTGGAAAACTCTCCTTCTTCGCATGCGACGCGTCGCGTCGCGACCGGGTCCTGCACAGTCTGTTTTCTTATTTTTTTTGCTGCAAATCACAAATTCCTCATGTTTTCACTACCAAAACTTAGTTTGTCATACCCAACATTTAAAACTCAATCAAAACAACTCCATAATATGGAATTCATCACTAATAACACACTCTACCCAATTTTGATCACCAAAACTCGTCTTTACCAAAATTTCAAGTTCTTGACCCATTTAAATTTTATACACAAATCCAACCATAATCACCCACACATATCATATAATACCATAATCAAGCTCAAATATCAACACTTTAAACATATTTAATCCTTCAAAACTCCCACTTCAACCATCACCCCAAGCTTGACCCATTTAACACAATTTTTCAACATGAAAAGTCAAAGATCATAGCAACCAACAATCCAAACTTAAAATCAAACACAAAATCAAGATTAGAACTTACTTGACATGAAATTCCAACTTGATTTCTACCTTCTTGCTTCAATCCATGCTCAAAGATGAAGGAATCATGGTTCAAACTCATGAACTCTTGAATCCAAGCTCACAAACTTCCAATCCCTCTTGATTTCTCCCTTCACCCCTTGATAGCTTCCTCTAGAACCTTCTCTATCTCTCCATACGTTTCTTCAGATGAAAGAAGAAGACATTTGATCCTTAAATGGGTCAAAGGCGATTACATACACATATGGCACTTCTAGTCCTCCCATTAACCATAGTTTGCACTATACACCCTTAAAGTCTCAACCAAATTACCAATAAAACCCATAACTCATAGCCTTTATAACTCCAATCATTTGAAGCTTTAATCAATGGTACACTATGCATTAACATTTATACCTCATGACCACATATCATTACATAATTAGAAATCACTCTTAAAACAATAAATTTCTAATTTATCCATGAGATACCATTATATTTTACAATTAGGATACATGAATTCCTTTAGAACAATGGAACATCAATCTAATAAATATTAGTGTCATAACAGAATTTCGGAATATTACATTGGATTAATGACATCAATAGACCAGATTAAACTTTAAAAATGTGGGAGGAATGACATTTCGTAATTTTTTGTAATTCACATGTGATGCTTTTATATATCACATGTGATTGTATATTGAATCACCTATGATTGAATATTAAAATTTCAGAACTATGTTTTTTTAAATGAACTTTATTAAACACGATTTATTAAATAACTAGCATTGTAACTGCGCAATGCAGCGGTGACTAATGTCTTTTTCCGACAACTTTTTCGTTTTTAAAACAAGGATGATGTGTTTCTTGTTTAAATTATAATGGGTCAATAAAAATTTACATGGATTGTAAAATTCAACAAGAGTATTGACATTTAAACTCTATGCTATTTTAATTATATTACCCATTCAAAAAATTCAGAAATTTTTATAAATGTAGGTTATATGTTATTTAGATTTAATATTTCTAATTATACGTAATTTTTAATAGTTAAAATATTCATATATGGTAGAATATTTCATATGAAAGGTTTAATTATTAAATTTTGTAATTATTAAGTTAATTTGTATTGATTTGATTTTATAAATATTATTTATTTTGGAAGGTTTAGTTATTAAAACGGTATATAAGATTATCATTAACCCCACCAAATAATTACTTTATTTAATAGTTTTCATTTAATATTAAGGGTAAATTAGCAATTTCAAATTACTTAAAATTAAAAGATTAAGACAAAAGACATAAATGATTTATAAGATAATATAGATATCTAAAGTATATTTAAAACATCATGAAGTCTCCATCTCTTTCTCTTTACCTTATCTCTCTTTTCTCTCTCTCCATTTACTCTCTCTCTAATTGGTAACAAAGGTGGTAGCAGAGTGGTTAATAATTAATTTGATTTTGCAATTTGATTTTTTTATATGATTATATTAAAACAATTAATTTGGTATGTATTTGTTTTCTTTTTATAACTTTTAGTATATAATGTTTAGCGCAAATATAAATATATATTTGTGACGATCACATATTTGTATACACATCGACATATATTTATTGTGATATGACGTTTATCTAAATGTGTACTCCTTTGATCAATGTTACATTCTTGGTAGTACGAAAAAGTTAGACCTATATATTCGAATTCAAACCAAATGGTATGAACACAAATGTTATTAAAAGTAGGATACAAATATGAATTATGTTTACTGTATATAACGCAACAGTTTTTTTAATAGCAGAACGTATGCAAACTCAAACCTACTTCTAACTCTACATCTTTAATCTTTTGTCCGTAACGAGACTAGAACTTATAACAATGGGGAACACCTCTCTAATATTCTGGTACCGCTTTGCTACAATCCTTTTTTGTTTCTCATGTTGGTACCTCTTAGCTACACTTTTCATACACCTTTAACTTTTTCTATAGTTTTCTCATGTATTAGTTTCTCAAGTCAAAATGCACGAAAATACAATAAACTTTGCCAGTATTATTATTGTATGCAATTAACTTTATTTTGTATCTAAAAATACATATAACTTACAAATTTGGTTTATTGTATACAATCGGTAACCTGATTACCAGGTTACCGGTTACCGATTGTATACAATGAATCAAATTTGAAAGTTTTTTGTAATTTTAGGTAACAAAGTTATTTTATTTTTTGTCAGGTTACCGGTAGGTAACTTGCATACAATGTATCAAATTTGTAAGTTGTGTGTATTTTTAGGTACAAATTAAATAAAGTTAGTTGCATACAATGACAATATTGACATAGTTTGTTGTATTTTCGCGTAATTTGCCCAGTTTCTCATGTTGAGGACTATGTAATTGATAAATCATTGGAGATAAATTTCAACGTAATAGAGTATCTATGTGGAAGATGTATTTTTCAAAATCGTTATATGTACTAAGAAATACAATTGGTTGCACATTTTAATTTAAAAGTTTTTTTATGTTTTAAATAAAAAATAGAATAACATTATTAGCATTTTATATATTTTTCCATTAGTGAAATTTTTTTCACCTCTATTTCATTTTATTTCCCTCATAATTTTTTCACTTTATTTTTAAACATTTTACTTGTTAGTTTTTACATTTTATTCATTATTATTTATCGTTTCTCGTCATGTTATTTATGCAAGTAAAAAGATTTAGGTTTTGCTACATATCATACATATGTTTCAAATCCCGCTGTAATACCTTGTTTTAAACATTTTCCAACTTATTATTATAATATTATTCTTTAATCATCAAATGATTGTGATTTAATTAAAGGCTTATGTAAAAAAACCTAATTAACACGAAATTCTCATGCAGACCTAGTTCTTATTTCATGTGCTTTAACTATTGGCCCTATCATATATTCACTTTAAAGCCTTTAGTCCTCTACTAATATAGCTAAGAATTTCCTTTTGTGGTTTTTACTCGAAAAATCACAAACTCCCTCCATGTCATAAAGTCAAATAAGTCAAATGAAGTGCTTATTCAACTTCGTAAATCAAGAATCTGTTGACCACCAAAGAACCGTCTCAAAACCCCCTTAGGCCATGCACACCCGTTCCTCAAGCGAGGGCGGGTGGCAAGGGAACACCGAACACCATTGCCGCTTCAATCAACCTGTGGGTAGAAGCCCTTTGCGACATATTCCGCCTTCTCTCTCCTCTTCATTCTCGTCTTTCTCTCTCTCATCTTCTTTTTCTATTTTCGAACTTTTAGCGTTTATAAAATAAAGAGGGTCGGGAGAGATGTGTTTGAAGGTTAGAGGGTTGGAAGAATAATGAAAGAAGATAATAATATGACACTAATATATAAAGGAAATGGAATTGATCGGTGCTCTTGGAAAGGAAACAAAGTGGCCAACCCCTCAGCTGTGAAAACTGTTAAGGAGCCATGTGCTTTTGAAATATGTTTTCATATCTACTTTCAAAGAAATCCTTTGACTTTTTTTGCACTCGATACAACACACAAATTTATATATGGAAATTTAAAATTAATAATCGGATTTAACTATTCAAATATGGAAAAGAAATATATAAGAAGTTATAACTATTTTCTGATTTTCTATTTGTAAACATTTTAGGTATATTAATTGTTTCTCTATTCTAATAAGTATATATTTTATTTTATTTAATTAAGATATGTTGAAATAGGTTTTTCTTCTAAATTAGAATTAGAATTAGAGTAAGGTTTATGAGCTTGAATTAGAATTAGAATCGGTTTTCAAATCTAGCAAAAAGACAAGTCAGACAAATTAAACCGAATCGAATGAACCGATTAATTCAAAATTTGACTCGATGAACCCCCATAATTCCATTTGACTAAAGTTTTTTTAGCCCAAAACCATACAAAGAAGAAACAAAATCATGGAAATTCTTTCACGTGTCAATTACTCAATTATATTTCCTTTTATGAAATCTTTTAATAGTGGACTGCTCAAATTTTTTTTATTTAATGACATGTGAAAACAGCCAATGACGTTTTTTTAACTTAATTTGGTGATTTTTGCTCATTTATTTAAGGGTTTACTTTTGCAAAATGTATTAAAATATACCCAAATGTAAATGTGTGTATCCACTTTTCAAAAATGCTATTATGTGTATTAAACTTTTAATTTGTTGTAATTGTATGTATTTTGATTAAATAAAAGATCAAAAAAGTATAAGTTTAATACATATAATAGGAAGTTTATACATACAATAACATATTTTTTGAAAGTTTGATACACACAATAGCATTTTTGAAAGGTGGATACACACATTAACATTTGACGTATAATTTGATACAT
The DNA here is from genome assembly GCA_038502395.1 of Dittrichia graveolens. Classification (NCBI taxonomy): domain Eukaryota; kingdom Viridiplantae; phylum Streptophyta; class Magnoliopsida; order Asterales; family Asteraceae; genus Dittrichia; species Dittrichia graveolens. Next base: position 77,574,678 of record JARJIL010000001.1, on the reverse strand, counting down.
TTTGAACAAGTAAACCCTTTATTTAATCGTCACGGTAGGAAAAAGAATTTCGATCTATAGTATTTTTAGTATTTTGTCTAGCTTAATCATCTGTTCAATTTAGACAAACATATGCATACTACTGATAACATTTTTTTATCTCTGCGTAACAACTAGATCTTTATTTGTTGTGTTCATTTAGTTTAGTGAAGTTTAGTTTACAATGACATTAGTCATAGTTTAGGTCGTACATATATAAATACAAGTTTATCAACCCTAAAACATTAAACTTTCAATCTGAGTTAATCATATTGTGTTGATTGCTTCAATTGATTATTGATACCTGACACACTTGACCTACAAGTGATGTCAGAGCCAAAGGATTAAACAAACTGGTTGTTTTTCATATCAATTCACCCTTTTTGTTCGACCCTAGCTCAAATATAAGCCCTATTCGATTGTGATTTTGTGTGATTTGACGCAATTAATTCATTGTGAATTGATCCAAAGTTTATATGGACGTTCGTGATTAAGAGTTCAGACCAGATTTCTATTGCGCATATTTTGTGCGCGCTAATATTTTTTTAATCTTTTGCACAGTCTTCTGCGCTGTGTATTTTGAAGTCTCCATAGTCCATATGCTCTTTGCACATAATTTGTTGATGATTTTAGTGTCAAGTCGATATACGAGAGAGAGTATACAAGTCGATATTCTGTCGAAATAGTCTCAGATAAACGAAAACAAAGCAAAGATATTCTGTGTTTGGATTTGAATAAAGTCTGTAATTCAAATCAAGTTTCTTGGATTATCCTATATTTGAATTCGTGATACTCCAGGCAAAAAGGGTCAAATTACAGATTACAAAAAATGTATTAAACACGATCAACAAAATTATCCAAGTTATTATTGTAATTCTTTTACCTTATATCAAACCCTTTCCTCCAACAAAATTCATAGGTTTATTAGTTTTCTTATTAAATTTGTCCACTTTAGTTTTCATAGAATTATTAGTTTATTATAATTGATATATTAATATTTTTGCTAGTCGTACTAGTTTATTCTTATTATTAGTTTATTTAATCTTTTTAGGCTACATATGAATTATTAGTTTATTATAATTGATATATTAATATTTTTGCTAGTCGTACTAGTTTATTCTTATTATTAGTTTATTTAATCTTTTTAGGCTACATATTTTTTAGTGTTATTTTTGTGTGGGTTAGTAATTTTTTCATGTGGTTAACATTTTTGCTTTGTAGACCGCTCCGTAGAGTGCTTTGAAGTTTCCTTGGGCTTCTACTCGCACTTTTGCTCCGAAGTCTGCTCGGATTTTTGCTCAGACCTAAAGTCTGCTTAGTTCTGTTACTTAGTCATTTTCGATCACACAATTCACACACTCACTTCTCATGGCATACCAACTTTTGTTGCCAATTTACGATCATACATCTACATATCAAAATGTCAAAAGAAGTACATGTTGATAATGAAGATATATAGTCTTGCATGTCTGAATCTGGTTCTGAGGTAAGTTCTTCTAACTTCGAATTTATGAATATTATATTTGCATTGCAATCTCAAATTTCTCAATTAGAAAAAGATAAATCACATTGTCAAACTTTAGAAGCCATATTAGATAATAATTACAATGAACTAATTTAGTGTAATAGAGAATTATCAATTGCAAAACATCAGTTGTCTTATATACAAGAAAAGTTAAAAGTTTTGCGAAGAAAAGGTTGTATATCTAACTGAACTAAACTCTGGAGTTACTGTTCAATTAAGGGATACAAAAACGCAATGTATAGATTATGTTGCCGAGATTGATCGCTATGTTAACGAAAGAACTCAATTGTACTCCAAGATTAAAGAACTGCAGGACCATCTTTGCAAACATGGTCAAATAGATGAAACCATCTTTCTTAATAAATCAAAAGAAACTTCCTTTTATAATCCTTATACTTTTGATGGTCTAGGTTTTGAAAATCTTCACATTGTGAAAAAAGTCACTTTCTTACATCTATATGAGTAGAAGAGGATTTAGAAATGGAAAAGACAAAAAGAAAAAATGCAACTCCCATTGAATTACACCAACTTGAATAAAAGTTAGGATTAGAGAGAACTATTATTATCATCTGATTGTTTGACTAGTTACTCTCCCGAGGAACTGAATTAAAAATCAAAAAATCTTTTTGAAAAAACTCGAGTTTTCAAATTTATACATTCCAAGTTCAATTTTGATAATACAGATTTCTCAACTTGAATATAATTTGGAAGAAGAGGAAAAGAATTTTGATAATGAAAAAAAAATGCTTTTGATGAAATTGAGTCTCTTAAAACTCAAAAGTCTTCATTTGTAACTATCTGTTAAAACTCAAAAGTCTTCATTTGTAACTATTTCGCAACTTGAACACAGTTCTCGTTTTTCGTACGAGAACCAATCTTAGCCGTCACTCAATCCCCCAACGCTCTTCATCCATGAATTCCACTTACCACTTGAATGACCAAGATTGATTCTCGCAGTTCTCGTACGAAAAATAGTTCTCTTTCATTCGAAAAGTGTCTTATTTACGAAAAGTGCGAGAAGCAATCACAACCATTAATTTGTTTTTGATCATGTGGTTCAGATTAATCATAATTAATATTTTTATTTAATTTAAAAGGGTAAATTAGTAAACATAATTTTCTCTCTCTCCTCAAATTAATTTTTTCTCTTTCCAATTAATTTTTTTCCAAATTTATAGAATTTACTTTATTATACTATTAAATACGATGTTCATTACCGAACACAATGTACGATTTACAACTTTTTCGTGAGGTGTGCTGTATTTATTTATGAATAAAACAATTTACTAAATTTTCACTATTATAATTTTTGTACTTCTTCTTGTTTAATTCTGTGTTCGATAATGAATAAAGTCAAAATTATACTAGTTTTAAGATAAATTTACAACATTCAATACTGAATACATTCAAATAATATACTAGTTTAATAATAAATATTACAATATTCAATATTGAACACAGTTTTATGATAAAGTTACAATACTAAATATTGAACACGGGTCAATGATATACAAGTTTTAAGATAAATTTATAATATTCAATATTGAACACAGTCAACAAATAAACAAGTTTTATGATAAAATTACAATACTCAATATTGAACATATAAACATCCAATTTTCTTTGAGTTATTCAACACATATCATAATTGTTCACTATAATATATTAAAAACCATATAATCTAAACTCAACATATAATACAACTTAAAAAAGAAAAGAGAAAAATTAAAAAGAAAAGATCAGTTCGATTGATCAAACTCATCTTCGAAATAAAAAGAGAAGATGAGTTCATCGGCAGAAAAGATGAGATCGTCGGAGATGAACCCAAAGATACTAAAAACCCATCTTCATAAAATTAAATACCCATCGTCAAACCAACATACTCGAGAAGACAAATCAAAAAGGAGGAGAAGGAGATGAATGGCCGATGATTGATCGAGGTTCGTCAGGAGCAGCTTGCTTCATGTTTACTGTTCCGCCGTTGCTCATATCTCTTCGCTGACCACTCACTAAAACAGATTACGAAGGGTTTAGGGTTCCGCCCCCCGCAAGACGAAAAACAGCCGGAATCATGGTGTTTGGTTTAGGGTTTTGACGGTGGTGGATGTCACATGGGCTGACGGAATCGTGGCTCTTTAGGTTGTTGTAGAAAGCAGGATGAGTGGTGGTCGTTGGTATCAACGGCGGCGATGAAACCCTAAAAAGCGGCGGCGATGAAACCCTAAAAAGCAACGGGGATGAAACCCTAAAAAGCAACGGCGGTTTGGCGCTTAAGGGTGGCAGCGGCAGCGGTGGACCACAGATGACAATGTCGTCGGTGGGGGCGGTGGTTTTGTCTAGGGTTGGTGGCGGTGGCTTCGTCTAGGGTGAGAGAGAGAGAGGGGGATGGAGGCTTGGAGCATATGCAATAAAGAGAGAGAGAGAGTTTAAATTTAGTGTAACGAGAGAGAGAGAGAGAGATTTTTTAGCAATTTTGAATTAATTTAGTAATTAATAATTTAATAGAAAAAGTTTATTTTATCCTTTTCAATTAAATTAATAATCCTGGAAAACACAATTTAATTACAAAAATGCCATACACGATCTTAGCCTTTGATTGAATGATCTGAGGGATGTAAATGCTTCTCGCACTTTTCGCAAATAACCCCCTTTTCGCATGAACCCCCCTCTCTCTCTCTATATATATATATATATATATATATATATATATATATATATATATATACCCCCTCATGTTTTAGTAGATGAAAATTTTGCTTATGTTAGAAGAATCAATTCCTATAAAAAATTCATCAATTATCTATGCTTTATTAGTAATATTATAAAGCTTTTTTTGCTTCAATCAAATCTCTACATTTGGAAATAAAAATTTGGAGTCGGAGCAACAAATTTATTAGTGTTGACAAATTATGTAATTTTTCATATTTCTAAGCATTAAAATTCTAATAAGTGTTCTAAAGTTATAAAAGTTCATGCTCATAAAGGTGAACTTTTTTAATTCTCTATTCACTACTAAATCTACACATTTAAAAATATAGATTTTTAAATCAACTTTACACATTTATAAATGTTAGGTTTTTTTGTTATTTCTAACAAAATATATATTTAAACCATTTTTCATACTATAAGTATGACATTTTTTTCACAGAGTTTTTGCACAAGAAATCTATATTAGAAACCAGTTTATGAACGATGCACATTTGGCGGTGCTAATCACGCGCTAAAATTTGGTTTGGTTGGAGCCTTTTTTATGCTTTTAAACTGGTTTCACCATACACCGGTCTCTATTGTGATTATCAAAACCTGTTGCTTAACAACACTCTTTAAATGGGGGTCTAGAAGCTAGATCCCGCAAGTAGTTGTTATTTTAGTGTTTTACCGATTTCAGTAGTACGTAAATGTAACAACAATTAAGTTACATACGATTATCAAAGAGTTTTTTGACTTGGCAGTATCAAGAAGAGTTAAGGTATTTCTCCTTCAAGGTTGAAGATTTAAATCCTGTCATAAACACAAATGTGGATTAAATGAGTATGCGTGCTTATTGGTAAAAGAAAGTTACTTGCTATTAGTATAAAATGAGTTATCAAGACCCCCGCGTATTGCAGCGGGGAATAAAATATAAGAATGAACAAAATATAAAAACTAATTATTTGTATGTTCATATCGTTTAGTTAAGATTCAAATGAATTTAGATTCTATATATTCCATATTACATGTAACATAACATTTAACAATATTAATCAATATTACCGAAAAAAGATTTTCAGCATGAAAGAAAACCTCAATAGAATTATCCTAATATTCATTTCATCTAAAAACATAAAAATTAATAATTAAAGTTTAAAAAGATGTGAACAAATATTGTTTTACGCTTAGTTTCTATTTTTAAGACAATAATCAATTTTGAAACCAACTAGTATACTACATGAGTATATAAGTTGTTTATATAACTATAAACTTATCTCGTTATTGTTTAAAAGTTATGTTAACTATCCCTACTACTTATACACGAGTACTAAGCTAGTAATTATTTATAATAATAAATTTGACTTGTTATTGTTTAAAAGTTATGTTAACTATCCCTACTATTTATACACGAGTACTAAGCTAGTAATTGTTTATAATAATAAATTTGAAACTATAGCGAGGGCTACATAAAAAGAAGCTGATCCTTACACAACAATTTTTAGCCATACACAATAATGTACAAACCGTCGATGCATATTGTACAAGTTAATGATGAATAAAGTTATTATGTATGACCATTTTATTGTGTAAGGATCACCACCCTACATAAAACTTCAACACAAGGAAAACAAATATTATAATAACAAAAACTAATTCAACACAAAGCAAACAAATATTTATAATAACATAAATTAACGTGGCTCAAATATCAAATGAGCGTGAGTAGTGCGTGCAAAAAGAAAAAAAAAAAATTGAAGCATTAAAATGGGAAATGGTATCAAACACGTGACATGATGTGTATGTGACAAGAAATTAACCAACCCACCAAGGTTAAGTTTGATAAAGTCTTGCAACAATTAATATATAACTATTACCGGGAAGTTAGTGTTCATACTCCGTGATAATTGTTAGTATATATAATATAATCTCCCTTCCTCTAATAAATTAATGCCACATAACAAGTACAAGAGAAACATAACCGCAATGGCAAAAGAGACATTGTTTAAGTCAACACTTAACTGTTAAAGTCAATAACTGACTTAAGACTATTCGTTATACGCTATTCGATTCCATCAAGTAGCTTCGGGTATGCTGAAGGAACACCAAAACGAGAGGAGCGGGTAAGCCATCGGGTTCTCAAGCTCGAAGGAGAAAAGCTGCCACCCCCCACCCCCACCCCCCATCTCCCTACGTAAAGCCTTCGGGTATGCTGAAGGAACACCATAACTCTTGATTTGGGTAGGGTGAAGGAAATGAAGGAGGGAATGATGTGGTATTGAGGTGGCATTGAGTAAGGGAAAGGAAAAGGAAAGGTATAACTCTTGGCCTAAGTCATAAAGATGAATAAGATTTTTTATCTTTCTTAGTTTTTATATTACTCTTTACATGATTTAGTATAAAACCAAGAACTTTTTCAATAAATTTAATTTTTTCCCTTTAGTTTTGTGCAGGCAGTTGCCCAAACTAGAAAGTTAACAAGTAAATTAATCTCACCTAGCTAATTTAATCAATAAATACATTTTAAGTTTTGTCAACTCCAAAGTAACTTCTTCAACTACATTTCTTAACAGTTTAATGTAAGCTACAACTTCTTCTTTTCCTTATAATTTAAGATCCAAAAGTCAACATGGACCTTTATACCAGCAGTGAAAGTCAATAACTATCATCTACATATGTTAATAAATAGTAAATGAACGTTTTGCACTAAGTAAATGCAAAAATAGAGTAAGATGAATGATGAAAAGTAAATTCTGACCTACACAGAAAGGCTAATTAGGCGGTCACATAGTCAAGTCCTCTACTACGCTTGCGTTTGTTAGATCTCAAAAAGAAGAAAATGCGAGTCCAAGATTTCTTGTGTTTGACGGGTTTTGCCTTCGAATTCTTCTTTTCATGAACTTCACTCATGTACCCAACAACAGCCTGTAGAAGAAAAAAGTAGAGAAATTTCGATCAAATTAAGCAAAAAATTCAAATGCTTTATGTGTTTACAAAAAGATGAAAAATATGATTCACCTGGGCGCCTTTGTCAATTACATTACGCGGTGGTAGTTCCAAAGGATTCCCTTCAACTTTCAACAAACGTAACTTTGATAGCATCCTAAACGAATCTGGAAGGACTCGTATTTGGTTATTGCTCATGTCCAACTCTTCTAAAAGCTCAAGGTTTCCAATGGATCTTGGCAAGGATGTTAGATCAGCAAAGTTGTTGCTAACATCAATCTTTTTTAGGGTTGTGGCAAAACACAAGCTCTCAGGCACTGAATCGAGCTCGTTGAAACTTACATCAAGATGTTGAATGTTTTTCAATGAAGACATGGTGGTTGGTAATCTGCTGATGTTGTTATAGCGAACAGATAGTTTCTCCAATGACTCGATTCTTCCTACAGCTTCTGGTAAGGCTTTAAGCTTGTTATAGTCTGCATGGAGCTCTTTGAGCGATAAACAATGACCAATAGCATGTGGGAGTTCTTCAATTTCGTTAGTCTCAATGTTTAGTTTTTGTAGGTTAACGAGTGAACCAATTGAATCAGGAAGAACCGAGATGTTGTTTGAACTTGAATCAAGTTCTTGAAGGCGGATTAATCTACCAAAGGTGGTAGGTAGAGATGTTAACATGTTTCCATGTAGATCAAGATGGATCAAGTTAACAAGATTCCCTACAGATTCTGGGAGTTCCATAATTTTGTTAGAACGGAGATCTAGTTTTGTTAACGATGAAAGACTTCCAACGGAAGATGGCAAGGCAAAAAGTCGATTCTTAGAGAGATCAAGGGTGATTAAACCGGATAATTTCCCTATTGAATCGGGAAGCCATTCGATTTGGTCCATCAATTTGTTATGAAGATTGAGATCTTTTGTACCTTTCTTTGAAGACACCTCAATCAAACTAGCAAGCTTTATAAGACTCAATTTGTCGTCATCTGTGCCTAACAAAATTCAACCAACACAAATGAAGTCACAATAATCAAATAAAATAATTTTATGTAACATTAACTAGATTTGTACTAACCAGAAGTAACTGCAGGTTTTAAAGTAGAATCCACAATCTTGTGCCGTGAAAATTCACTTGATCGAAGCCCATAAATCGTAGACATGGAAGTACTTTTGACATAGCTATCATCCCTAGTGACCAAATGAGAGCTTTTCACAGGCTCTTTATCAAACGATAAGCTAGAAAAGGATGATGTAGAAACACTCATACTGCTAGGATTTGTTGAGGGCGAAGAAGAACTGCTTGAAATCGATTGGGAAGTATTGTTATTACTATTACCGCCACTACTAGCATTAGATGGAGGAAAACATTTCGAAGCCCTCTGAATCATTTCATCAAACAGTTGATGGTAGTTTTCGAGCTCTAGCAGTTTAACAGCTTCCCTCTTCTGTTCTTTACTTTGAAACTGTACTAAATGTTTCTGCATATCTACAAATACATTAAAAAGTTCATCGGGGATGTATCTTCGCTTCTTTTGTCTGGCAATGGCTTCTAGCCTTGATTGTTCTTCATTTTCTGCGTTTCTGATGAGTATCAGGGCAGCTTCTACATCATCAATTCCTGGTCTTGGAGAAAGAGATCTATGAATTCTCATAATCTCCTCCACCACTTCATCAACTGTTTTGGCAGATGAATCCATATCTTCCCCTATATAGTTTAACAATTAAATTTTCAACAGACAGAATGTATAGTTGAAAATCAAATTACACTAGAAATGAATGAACTCACAAAAGCTGATAAGAATCAACAAAGAAACTGACATGATGAATTAAAAAAAATAAGAATTTGTTTTGCTCTTACAAAACAAGTCAAGTAAGATGAAATAAGGGTTTACTTCTTCAAAATATATCAAACTATACCTTAATTGTTATTGTTTGTATCTACTTTCTAAAAGTGTTATGGTTTATATTAAATTTTTAAAAAAACTGTTATTGTGTGTATTAAACTTTCTATTGTATATATTAAACTTATACTTTTTTGCTTTTCTATGTAATCAAAATACGTCCAATAGTAACAAATTAAAATTTTTATACACATAATAACATTTTTGAAAGACGACACAATAACAATTGAGATATAGTTTGGAGAAGTAAACCTATGAAATAACTCCATTCTCTAGTGATTTTCTGAGATAAACAACAGAAAAAATTATTAAGTACGAGAAAATCAAAAGATTCCGAATAGTTTTCATGAAAAACGAATTAGCATCGAATTCGAAACTACTCTACAACAAATTCATATCGAGAAAACAAGCATTAAATCTCGAAGCCGAACTAGAAATTTGGAAATCGACTTTCAATTTTTTTTTGTTTTTCTTTATCCAAAAGTGGTAAAAAACAAGAGGTGAGACTCGTGTTAGGAGAGAGAGAGAGAGCAGGTTTGGTAATGGTTGGTTGGGAAATCCAAGAGAGTCTGATCAAGCGTCGTCTGTGTGTATGTGTTGGTGTTACAGAGCCCCTGTATTTAAAATGATACTCGTCGTAGCTCCAGCTTAGCGTTTTCTGTTAAAATCTCCTGCCTTCATTTTTCTACCCATTCAATTTTGAATAACAACCAATAACCAATACTGTTCCTTACGAGTTACTCTACAATAGAGTTAATTTCATAAATGGTCCTTAAACTAATCACGAATTGCAAGTTTAGTCCTTTTTTTAAAAAATAAATAAAGATGAAGAACTAGTTTTAATCAATAAAGATGATGAACTAACGATTATCAGTTGATATATATACCGAAAAATGATCAAATAATCATCCCTTTTACACTTTTTACTTTAATTTTCTTTTTATTTGATCTCATCCCTATATATATATATATATATATATATATATATATATATATATATTGCATTTTAAATTGTTTTATATATTGTATCTTTACGATTTATACTTTTAGGTTTAATCTTCATTAAAACACAAAAAAAAATTCAAATTCTCATTTTTTCCTTAATTAGCTCTAATTCAACTAATAGGAACCCTTAATTTTCTTCAATATTGACTTTGATGCAAAACTATACTTTAATGTTGACTTTTGTAACAGTTTTGTAAAGGAAAATCAAGGTGGGAAAAAACGAAAATTAAAGGTTTAAAAATATAATAACATCAAAATTATGTATAATCAGTAATATATAAAATATTTTGTATATTATAAAAGATATATATTATAAAATATATTTAAAATTTGATTACTTATATAATTAATTTTTAATATTAATTTTATAATACAATCTAGAATACATAATTTATCAAAATTCGTATTATCGATCTAATACTAAAAATATATAAAAATAAATTTCAATATTAATAATTCTAAAAATGTAAGAAACCAAATATAAAAAGTTAAAATATTAAAATAATTGACTTATTATATTTAAATTCAAAATATATTTGTATTAATTTGACACCTAAAAGTCAAGTTTGATTTTTAACTCTTAAATAAATGGATAGTCAATACCGTATTCATATAATCTATAACTATTATTAAGAGACTTACCTTCTTTCTAAATTAGGCTATAAATTGAGCCGGAATCAACCAATCAAAACACATTATTAACTAATTCTAATTTTTTTGAAACAATAATTTAGGCAAGGTCCATTTTTTTAAAAACACACATATCCTCTCCTAAATGAATATCCACGTCATAAAAAACTCATAACCCGGTTTCGCATCTTCCTTTCTTCCTTCTCTTCATTCCAAATAGGTGTGTTGTTTGGTTATTTTATTCGGTTTTCAGGTTGGGTTATTTGGGCATTTTACTTTTAAAAATAACCGTTAACCGAACCGTATAAGAATTCTTCAAGTTCGGATTGGATAAATCCTTATTTGGGTTTAACCGAATAAGATTTTTGTTTTTTTTTTTTTGAGTTTTTCTATTGTGTTCATTTAATGAACTAAAGAAAAAATTAAAAAATAATCATGAACATGATTGTAAACTCTCAAGATGTTTTGGATATGTCTTCTCATATTTTTGAAATTTAATAAATATAATTATGCATATAAAATGATCATGAGTCTCCATAGAATTTTCTAATAAAAATAATTAATTAGGTATTTGATTCAATCAAACAAATGAACTTACTTGGCCAATGTAAATATTTTCATTAAGTAGGGATTTATATTACACTTGTCAACTTTATATTCTATAACATGCAACCAAATATGGTGTTTACAAAAACCAAAGATAACGTGGAACCAAATATGGTGCTTATAAAATTCAAATATAGTGTTTACAAAAACTTAAATTAATAAATCCTAATCCTAAAGCAAACATATCAAAAATAGTGAAGCTTTAAGTTAATATAGACTAATTCCAAACGCCACTACGAGATCAAATAACATTTAAAGTGAATCTTTAAATACTTAAATTATTGATATGTATGAACTATGATAAAAAAAGATACATAATGACTAATTTATTAACTATTATGGTCTATATTCTTATAACGTACAGCTTCAAGAGTTAATGTTCAATCTAAAATATTTCAAAAAGTTAAAATCTTATTCGATTATTCCGATATACCTTACCCACTACCTGAACCAAATTACTTTCGGATTATCCAAATTACCCGAACAACAAAACCTAATAACCGAATAACCCGAATTTAATTTTTTTGGTTCGGTTTATTTGGGTTCGGTTTTTTCGATGCCTTAGTTCCAAAGTCACGCAGATAAATAAAGTCACTGCCTTATCGATCGATTTTTGCCATAATCGAGCAAAGGGTAGTTACAGGTAATGCTTTGTCTTCATAGGCACCTTCGTTTTACGCTTATCATCAGCAACCTTCATCATTTATGGCACGGTTTCTTCTTTCTTTCTGAGTTTAGGGTTCGATCATTGTTTGTTCATCGAATTTTGGGTTTTGTTTATTTAGGGTTAGATTGGTTATGGGAGTGGAATTTTAGAGTACATTAGGGTTTAATTGGTTTTGAATGGCTCCTCGCCGGTGTTGCATTTTTTGTTTTGATTTTTAAAGGTCAACATTTTTTTTCTATTGATTCACGTACTTTAGCAGATGAGAATCATAATTAATGATCAAAACTTGGTCTCTTTGATTTGATGTGTTACTCAACGAATTAGTATTATTATTATTATTATTTTTAACCTATATTCAAGAGGATCATTGTGTCTGTTTATCACAACATTATAAATTGTTGCAGATTCTGGAATTAATGTGTAAGAGACATTTAGCGAGGTCATAAATTTCTTCTTAATTTCCAGTTTAATAATTAAACTGAATTTTTCAGTTTATAGTGTTGATCAGGACAGCAAAGATGGTTTAATTACTTATTTCTTTGACAGGTAATTTTTTTTAAAACACAGAAATCATGTGTCTTGATCAAGACAGCAAAGATGGTTTAATTTACTTATTTCTTTGACAGGTACTTTTTTTGAAAACGCAGAAATCATGTGTCTCCTTGATCAAGATAGCAAAGATGTTTAAATTACTTATTTGTTCATTATACAAATATTCATTAATGAATGCATTGGTGTTCTTATTTTTATAAACAACAGCAAGCAATCATCAAGCCTATACACTTGGTTAGTTACATGTTCTGTTTACGGGTTCGATTTTGTATCTACACAATTCGTTAGTCATATGTACTTCAATTCAAAGAGTTATTTTTTCTTTTGCATGCTTTTGTTACTAGATCTATATGGACCGATGATTCCATAAAATGATCTAAAATTATTTTATTCGTCGTTCATTAAGTTCAAGCCATTAAGGATGGCTACTTTTATGTTGTCAATCTCTTATTTTCTCAGTACAACATAAAATGGTCTACATATTTTGCTCTACACACGCAATGCTACAAATTCACTATTGCAATTTGGAAAAATGTTAAACAAACTATTTTCAATGAACTAAGTTTATAGTGAAGTCTTGCAATGCCCTACTATGCTTTAATTGTTGGGTATGGATGGCAACTAGAAACGTAACGGAAGCAAAACTAATGAAAACAATTTTTCAAACAATAGACAGCCAATGGACCAAGACTTTAAACATGACCAATGTAACTAAAAGAACATAAGAAAGAGATGTACCCCTCTATCAAGTTACTCCTCTTGGTGTTGGAAAGTGGATGAAAGGATGCTCACGAGAATCCCTCTATTGATGTTCACCCTAAGCTAGCAGACTTCCAAGTGCTAGTTTTGCTGAATTCTAAGCTCACAAGAACACCACCATCAAATGAACTACACCAAGTTGAAGCTCAATGTCCAATTGCCTTCCAAGTATGTATATAAGAGAGATATGTAGCTAGTATGATCAATTGGATGAACAACTCAATACAAGGCTTATAGGACTTATATATATATAGACCATAAAAAGTCATCCAAGTATGTATATAAGAGAGATATGTAGCTAGTATGATCAATCGGATGAACAACTCAATACAAGGCTTATAAGACTTATATATATAGACCATAAAAAGTCATCCAAGTATGTATATAAGAGAGATTTGTAGCAAGTATGATCAAATGGACAAACAACTCAATACAAGGCTTATAGAACTTATATAGACCATGAAAAGTCATCCAAACCCAATCACTAGTCAACTTTTTCCTATATCTTAATTTTGATGAATTTTAAAATTACTTTCGTAATACTCATATTTGTATGGGTCTATAAACTAAATAAAATTAATTTGTTAAATTAAATACTATGATTATACAATAAATTTTATCTTAATTAATATTATTTATTAGAAGATTAATGACGTGCATTTAGTGTTTAAACGAAAGGTTATCGATATATAAAAATGAAACATGGGCACATGGGATGTGTGACGTGGTGTCGCGTGACAAGCTCACCCGTGGTATCAAGCTGGCACTCACGCTCACGCAGAAACCGTTGCCATTCCACCTTTTTTGGGTGAAAAATGCTCTTACCTTTTCTATACGATTGCAACCACACGCTTCACCCGTTTTCATAATTTATAATGTTTTTAATTTTTTTTTAAGAAAGTCACTTTCTTAGTTCCATTAACGGAGTGAACATTATTATTATTTATTAATATATTAACAGACTGTATGGTATTTTTTTTACAGCAAACTTGCCTAGCTCCTTAAATATACATCTTGTATTTCAAGTGAGAATTGAACTCTAAACCTTAAAAAGAAAAGAACACCTTATACCCCGATACTGCTTGGCAAAAATCCTTTCGAATAAACACTTTTCTTTTTACTGGTTTTGACCGTCATAATGATAACCTACTAGCTAATTAGACATCCATCTACTGTGTCGTAAAATATTTAAGGATTAAACTCTAACACATGATGTTTGGTAGTAGAAATTTAGTATTTTCACAAGTTCATTACAAGATTTAAATGTGCCCTTGCGTATAAAAGGAGCTAGTCATGTGTTCCAAGCTTTAATTTCTGACAAAGATATTATTAAATTTGACTTTAGAAACAAAGTCAATCTTTTAATTTTATCACAAGTGTTATATAATGTAGATATATTTGAGAACACCAAAAAGGGAAAAAGAAGACTTCACACTTGGGGTACATCGTGTATTTATAGCCACCGACACCTGAACGTAAGTCCTTTCTTTTGTCTTAAAAAAAACCCTCAAATGATGTGTAACTTAATTTCATTAGAGTGAAGAATACTATAACTATTATTGGATGAGTGATAATCCGTACGTTCACAACAAAAATTATCCATACATAAAAATATATGCATTATTAACTTGTATCGTGTGTTGTTAAATACGTGTACCTGTTGTATATTAATAAATTTTGTTATGTACGAATTAATTCAGCTCCCTTATCAGATACATGTAAATCATATATTTACACAATAACCCTTAAACTAAATGATGCTTTTCTACTCTAGACATAAAGTTAACCGACATTATAGTTGATAAACCCGTGTCCCAACCAAGGAGAATGGAAATGAGGAATAAGAAGACGACTTTGCCAATTGCTTAATAATCATCTCTACTGAGATTAACATCCAAACTCACAGTTCGCTTACTAAAACCTTGTTTCAAACAAAATGAATATTCTTGTTCCATTGTTCCAAACAAAATGAATCTATTTCAATATGCTTTATGTAGACATGGAAGAGCATATTTGAGAGGTAGGTACGTGGCACCATGATTAGCTCGTCGAAGGGGCTTGATCTTACCGTCTTAAGGGGCGTGCTACCCGGGCAATCGTCCAGGGCCCATGATTAAAAAAGGTCCACAATTAGTAGTCTTTAGTCTTATATATATCTACACTATGTAACGAAGTTTATTGGGTCTAAATGTATAGACACATAAAAAAGGCTCAATTTCTTATGCTCACCATTTGAAACGCGGACTTAGAAACTAAAATAGCAATTAGATTGATAATCGCTTTGATGAATAGCAACCTCATAGAGGAAAAAAAGTGAAATCATGTCGCAGCAAACTATTTTTCTATGGATCATAAGCTATTGTGATTAGTTCTCTTTTCTCCCTTTAATTTCGTTCTTTGCAAATGATGAAAAGCAAAAATAAATCACAATTGTAAATTATCCAATCTAAAATTCTTTGGTCTTTCAAAACACAGTAGGCGATGTCTTATGAAATAATTTGATTGTCGGCTATTAACATCCTATAATTTAGAGTTAAGTGACTTTAGTAGGCCGTAAGCATTTTTAGACATTTTTTAATGAGATGATTTCTTCAACCCTTTGAGTTGAGTAGAAAAACAGAGTTTTGATAGATGGTAAGAGTTTTAGTAATTAATTTGTATTTGATCTATATTTCTTAATTTCAGTTTATTGTTGCTTGTTTTTTGTAATCTATTTATATTTGAATAATTAATTTAGGATATACATATTGAGAGTCCTTCACTCATTTCAGAATCAAAGCTTTAAAGTTCTATTGTTTAAACTCTAACAAAACAGCTACAAAGTTTCTTTTATCTTTGATTTCTTGTTTGGGCTAATGATTATTGATTATTAATTAATTAATTTAGTTACTTGAAATTACTTACTTACTTCGATTACTTGTTAATTGATTACTTTAAATTACTTACTTGCAATTTAATCATTTCATAGCAACTTTAATCACTTGATATCAACTATCAAGTTAGTTGGTGTCACGTATTTGAAATCTTGAAATACTTGAAAATTAGCCAAATGTTATTGATAATCAGTTAATGAGTTTAGTAGTTATTTACTTTATTAGGTAAACATACTAATTGAATCATTTGATATCAAGTTAATTGGTGTGTTTTCTTGAATAATTGAATCACTTGATATCAAGTTAATTAGTTTGTTTACTTGAATACATGATTCACTTTATAATTAATTAATAAAGCAAGTTTTTCAAAATGCATTTATCATGTAGTCAAAAGGAGAAATAAAATAGAAGAATTTGAAAACATAAAACGATCTCAAAGAGAGCGAATGAATATATTTATAAAGAATTTGAAAACCTAACAAATTGTAAGTTTCTTATTCAACGTTTTTATATATTTTAGTTTTTTGTCTGTAAATTTTAGAATTTTAAGGGGCCCATTTTTTAGTTTTGCCTCGGCCCCAAAACTATTTGAGACGGACTTGTTGATCTACATAAAGCTAGCCAACAACTAACAAACTTAATAGCTAATAAATTAGGCATAAGAGGCCTACTTAATTAGAGTCCATAAAGAGAATGTTTAAGGAAACATACATTATTTGTGAGTGTCAAAATAATTAAGTCAAATCCACAAACACTAGAGATAGTGTCACATAATTGCATTTTTGATCATCTAATTAAATGACATAAACATGCACCAACCTTGAAAGCAACTAGAGAAACTACATTATAAATAATGATAGATTTGATATGAGATTGAACGTTTACTCAAAATAAACATTGTTAGATAAGTCTCTTACTACTATGTCAAAAGGAATTCTTGGTAGTCAAGACGCTACATCATTTTTATATATTAAATAGCCTAGCTCGCCTACGGGTTGATATTGCCGGGGTTGTATGATTGAAGTATGTTGGTATGGTCATCAACAATCCCCTTCCAACATCTAGCACAAATGCCTTTAGCCTTTGGAATAAAACTCGTCACAACCTACGAACGGATTTAGGAAAATGGTGGCCAATAACTCATCCATCCACCCGTAACAATTTTTTTGACAAATGTGGGATTTGAACTCATAACCTCGTTGTGATACCAATTGTTAGAATCCAAACACTTACCACTAGGGTAAAAGGAATTCCTTTGGTCAAGATGCTGACTCTTGCTTATTATTGAGTACCCTAGTTCATCCATGAGTTGATAATGTCGGGGTTGTATGATTTTGGTATACTGATATGGTCGCCAACAAACACCACGATGGCAAGTGAAACCCCTTAGAAACAAGTGTAATGTATAGCACTTAACAACATTTACTCATAAAAAAGGGTATAAGTCTAGTTCCATTGTGAATTAGTGTCTATTATTCCTTCACCATAGTACTCCACAAAAGTAGTGTCACAAAAATTGGCCTACTCGGCCGGATACTTGCCTTGACGACCAAGGCGAACAAAAGAAAATCTGTCGAAAATTCTATCAAGCTCAAAATGAGACCAACCTAACCTAGGTGAGAAGCATGAAGTCAGAGTAACCAAATCCTGAACTCTCTTCAATTTAATAAAAATTTTATGAGAAAATCTTGTTTTTGTTTGATTTAATGCTTATTATATGTTGAAAAACAAAAAAAAAGGGAAGGAGAAAAGTATGGAAGTGTTATGTGCGGATGATGCAAGTGAGTCTCAAGTAGAGGTCCCTCAATATATGATTACCTATGAGCTTATAATATTTAGTTATTTGTTATACATAATATTAAAATTTCCTCAAAACAACCCAATCTCAGAATTTCCCATCTAATTACTCGCTACACCTTACTTGACCACTTGAGTAGAGCCTAGGGAGTTCATAGAATTGCTAAAAAGGATTTATTAGAAATAGCCAAATAGAAATGATGCAGCAGGTTAAATGTGCAATGATGAGGAAGGTGTTGTTTGTTTTTTCAAAACAAATTTGTTTCCCTCTAATGTCTGCGGGCGTGTAAACATTCTTAGAACAGACTGTTTGGTTTTTGCAACAGAAAAGAGCTTTGAAGATTTTTTTTACATCTATTTCTAGCAGAGGTGTAGCATCCTCTTTTTAGACAGACATTCTCACATGTATATATCTGTAACACACTCTCGTACTTGGTTATAACTCTATAATCCTAATGTTATAAAATACGGGTATGTAGTTGACCGTGTGTGGCAAGTGATCACTATTCGACCACCGAGTCAACCTGGTTATATACACATACATACGTACATACATACACACATAAATATAATGATATAAATACACATACATACATACATACAGGGTGGTTCATGCGAAAAGTGATTTTTTTGCGAAAAATGCGAGAAACAATCATGACCATTAGATAATTTAATCAATGGTTATAGCATAGGCCTGACAATTCGGGTCATGTTCGTGTTAAATGGTTCGTGTCGTGTTCATGTCAACCATTTCCGTGTCAACCCAGTTTAGTTTTGTGTCACTTAATTCGTGTTCGGTTCGGGTCGTGTTTTTGTGTCGACCCATTTTTTTGAGAAAAAATAAATTATGTTTTCGGTCAAATAACTTAATTTTCATGTCGAGTTTCATATCGAATTATTTTTCAGAAATATGCTGCATATTCTTATAATGTTGCGGATGAGGAACGAGAGATGACCGAACGGCAGACGACGACGATGGAGGTGGGCTGTCGGCATCGCAAGGGAGGGCTGGAGGCTAGTGTTACAAGTTTCTCTTTTCTTCTCCCATATTTTATTATTTCTATTCTTGTAAATTTTAATCTTGTTATATATTAACTTGTTCTTTTATTTAATATTTATTAATTTATCAAAATAAAAATGACACCAAGCCACCATCTTTGGAGGTAAAAAATTAAAAATTGTAAAAGTGCCACCACTTTTATATTGTAATTAGTTATTTATTTATAATTTCTAATTTCTAATTTTTTTAAGTTAAATGTTATTTGGGTTTTTTTATTATTATTATAAAAAAAAGCGTGTTAAACAGGTTACCTTCGGGTTATCGTGTTCGTATCGACCTGTTTCGTGTCATTTTCGGATCGACCTAATTCTGTTTTGTGTCGACCTAAATCGTGTTCGGTTCGGGTCGTGTCAAGATTTTCCAGCCATAGATTATAGTAATTATGGCAGTTTTGTAATTACATAGATATTAATTGGTATTATTTAAAATAAAAAAAAGGGTATTATTTGTATTAAATACACATCTCTCCTCTCCCCTCTCTCGCGTATAACACTCCATTTTCCCCTTTTTTCAAAAAGAAACCCTAGAATCCTCTATATCTCTCTCTTGTTGTGGTTTTTATTACACCCATAGGTTGGCCGGCAACTTTGAGTCCCCAACCACCAACGTCGGCAATTTTTGTTACAGCGGTTGCCGCTGCGGTGATTTTTGTTACAACGATTTTTTTTTTACACCGACAACAAACACTACGAGTGTTTGTCCATTCTTCCTCACCGGCGGCAACATAAAGAACGCCTCTTCTCGTCCTTTTTTGCCCTCTGCTCGCCGTCGACTCCTTCCCTTGCCGAAACCACTGTCCATCTGTCAACCAAACCTTTCAATTCGTTTTTTTTCCTTTTTTCTTGTATTAAACAATGAATAATTTGTATTTTCTAAACTTTTTCTTGTATCCGTTAGTATTTTTTGTAAGGTTTCTACTCTATAGCTTTTTTATTGATATTGGAAGTTATTTTTTATTTTAAAGCAAGTATTTTCTAGCAGAAAGTCTTTGATTCTATTGTTCTATATTGACTAACCATTGAACATGTATTACTATTCACAATCTTTGATTATATTTTTGTAATATTTGTTAATCTTGAAATTGTATTATATTGTTATGATAAGGTGTTTATCAGTGAATACGGATTTTTATTGTTCAACATTATACCACGTTTAAAAAGATTATTAATGATTTTGATAACAATTGGAGTATTGGATATGGTTGTATTCACTGCACTATTGAACACTCTACATATAATGAAAAGAGTTAATGATTAGAGAATTTGGGATATTCTTATATATGATTTTCCTTTTTTTTGTTCATTGATTTTCTTTATTCATTGTTGACAAGTGAACACTAGCTAATTAGTTATAAGAATTTGTTAAAATTGTTCACAATGTTTAAAATTTTTTGTTTTAGGTTCACAAAAGTTTATTTTTTTCTGTTCAATATCGTTGTTCATTATTGAATAGTATGAGATTTCCCGGAAAAAAGAGTATTTAATTTGTTTATTACTGAAAAGACTAGATTTTTAGTAGATTCGTTGTTTTAAGACAAATAGTTGGTTCATTCGTAAAAAAATATTTATTTAGTTTGTTCATTAGTGTTTTTTTGTTTAAATAATGACAAAATAAAATTTATAAAATAATTCACTAGAAAAAAAGTGATAAAGAAAACTATAACATCCTCAACTTGGGCCTAGTTGTAAGTACCATGTATGTGTACGTAGTTAATGTAATAGGAATATTTTATTGTATGTAATTGTTAAGTTTAATTGAATGAATGTGTGTTTATGTGTTTTAAGTATGTGTTTTGTGTGTGTACGTGTATATGTATGTTAAGTATATATATTAGTTAAATAATTAGAAAAGGAAGAAATATAAAAAGAAAGAAGACTTAATCCAGAGGCAACCGCCGCTTGATAGTCAAATATATATATATATATGTGTGTGTGTGTGTGTTATGTTGAGTTTGACTTACAAAAGTCAAAGCACAAAACACAAACACACTTTTCTCTACTCTCTCTCGCTGCTCTCGGTTTTTGATGAAGAACAAGAAGAACTCTCGATTGTTAATCCACAAAATGTTAGCAATTTAGATTCAAGCATGTTTAAAGGTTGTATGCATGTTAGAAACACAAGATCATACAAGAACACCCATGAAGAACATGTAAAAGCCTACTTGAAAGTGGGTTTTAACATATTTAGGGTTCTTATATAATTTTAGTGTGTTTAAGAAGGTTGTACGAGTGGACTATGAAGTTCTAATAAGTTCTGGGCTTAAAACCAACAAGAATGAAGTTGAAAAGATGATCAATGAGTGTATCGGAATTTCAGATGATGAAGTTGTCGGATTCCGAGACCTTGAAGGTGTCGGAATCCGCTGTTGTGTTGAAATCCGGAAGTTTGATGAAATCCGCAAAGTCTCGGAATCAGATAGAAGTATCGGATTTCCACATGTTTCGGATTTCATTGTGTGTTGGATTCCATTAAGTCAAAGATGTCCCAAGTATTGGAATCCGCAAGTTGTCGAATTCCCTAAATCCACAAGATTGTCGGATTTCAAGTGTTGGAATCCGACAATATCGGATTTCATTGCAAGTATCTGATTTCCATGTTTCGGATTTCCTTCTGTGTGTCGAAATCCGCAAGTGTCGGATTCCGTGTGCATGGTTGGATTTCTAAGTGTTGAAATCCGATAGAAGAGTGTCGGATTTCGTGATTCATGTGTGTCGGATTTCATAAATCCGACAGAACCATCGGATTCCCCCAAATCCGACAGTTTTGGCGGATTTGTGATAAGTCCATAAGTTAAGTTCTATGTTTATTTGTATGCATGTATGATTAATGTAAGTAATGATATTCTAGGTGAACTTGTTGTATTTGTGGAGTCAAAACCAAATACATGTACGTTATAAACTACTCAGGTGAGTGCCTGCTTTCATGAGACTCAGTAGAGTAAGGCTCGCATGCGAGATGATTATGTGAATGTTTTATGTATGTCTAACTTGCTTTTGCAGGTATACTCAAGGAGGTAAGTGTATGAATTACTTTATGATTAAGATAAGTATTAGGTGCATGCCAGCAGGTCCAGACTGGAACCGCTTAGTTAATACCTGATGATATGCATGAATGATGAACTGTATGATGTTGCATGTAAGATGATGGATCCCTGTGGGATCATATGTACGTTTATGTGTATGTGCACTGTCTGCAGACTATCTGAAGCATGGTTAAGGTTAGTCGGTTGTAACTGGATCCCATGAGTACTTCGGGATTTCACGGTGATTTGGGAGGCATCCCAGATCCTAGGTTCTGCAGAACCGCCGTGCCTTAACGTGAGTGGTGATCAGCCGGTTGTAGCTGGATTACCTGTGGAGCCTTTGGCTCTGTGAACGATGTTTGGTGGACTGCTTTATGTTCCCCCACCAGCGCGGTTGGTTGTGTCTGATCCACCAGTCTGAGTTGTTGAGCAGGATTGATTACCTTGCAAGACACGACTCTTACTGATCTTGTCAGCACGCCACTATGTGCTAAGCTAGCAATGATTGTTTATGAATGATATGTATGATGCATGACTTACTATATTGATACTTATGATTGTATGTACTCACTAGCTAAGTGTTAGCTAATGGTGCTATGATTTCCCTTTTCAGGTAAAGACTAGAAGGGCTGGTGAGGCGGGTTGCTTTTGATGTAGATACCCTGTGGGTTGGAACACTTTAATTATGTTGTAATGTATTTGATACTATGGTCGGTTCCTGTTATAGGTAACACCAACGTATATTTTGAAAACAATGATGATGTAATTAACTGTTGTGGTTTTAAAAAAGGAAAAATTTCTGCTGCTAAATATGAATTATCATTAAAGTAACTGTTTTCAGCAGCGGTATTAAAAAAACAAATGTACAAAATAGATAAAAATCTCAAAAAAAATAATTGGGGAAAGAAAAAATTAAATAAAGAGAAAAGAGAGAAAAGAGTTGTTTACTAATTTACCCTTTAGAATTAAATAAAAATATAAATTATGATTAATGTGAACCATACGATCAAAAACTAATGAATGGTTGAAATTGTTTCTCGTAATTTTCGCAAATAAAACACTTTTCGCACAAACCATCCCCCATATATATATAGAACGGTGAGAATACTTGTAAATCAATCATTTAATTAGATAAATAAGAGATATAAACTCAGCATACTTTAATTAAACCAAATAATTAAAATTCAACATAACTTAATTAAGCCAAGTTTAATATTAGTCATTAGATAAAGATCATCCAAGGGCTATATATTGTTCTTCAAGTTCTTACGTTAAAGGTGTTCTTATTTGATCTGCCTATACATATATATATATATATATATCTATATATATATATATTCACACACATGTACATACATATATACATGTATATATACATGCCTACATTCATCCATACATACGTATATATGTCGGTGTATATATAATATACAGGCATATTTATATATACATATGTATACACAGACATACACACATATATATAGGCAAAAGTTCAAACAAGAACTGCGAGAACTATTTTTAACACCATTAATGACTCATTAATAGAGGGGTAAATTATCATAAGAGGGGTAAGAGTGATTATTAGTAATTGGATTTTCATCAAAAGTCAAGAATTTTGGTAAAAATCGGTTATTAATAAACTGCCAATTAAATGAAGTTTAAGGATAAATTAGTCACTGAAAAAATATCTTAGAGTTCATAAGATACGTTACTCCTTAAATCATGGTGCAGTTTGTTTAAAAATATGATGAACCCAGAACATTCATGTTGATTTAAAAATGATGAACCTAGAACATGATTATCAGACAGAACTCAAAAACTGATGACTTAACAAGAATCCAATTGAAAGACCATATTCATCAAACAAAAAATTGATGAATTAACATATAGTACTCAGGTGACTGTAACCACTATTTCACCAATTCAAGTAACACAATATTCATGAAGAAAAAAAAATGATGAATTAATACACCAGATCTCAGACCCACGTACACAAGAAATTGATGAATTAAATAAATGAGGACCAAAAATGATGAATTAATGAAACAAGCATCAGAATTTGAAAATCAAAAACATGAATCTAACTCTATAGACACCAAAATCAGCATCAGATGCACTTTTGGTATATCCTTCGTTCTTGTTTGGCCGGAGGCGGCGACAAAAACCCTAAAGAGGATGGGGGCAACGACCATGGTGGATTCTTGCAACATCGACTTGGTAGGATACATATCGATTGAGAATGGATCATGTATGTTAGAGAGGGAGAATGGATTGTGAGACACCGACAACTGCAGGGGAGGCGGTTTGTAGCCGACGGAGGTCGTAGTGGAGGGCGGTGGAGTTGAAAGTGATTTTAGGGTTTTAGAGTGAAAATCTTGGTTTGTTATGGAGAGAGAAATATGGGTGATGAAAATTCCTAAATTGGTCCTTTTTGTATAAAATACAAGTGGCCTTTTCTTTATGACTCTTATCCCTCTTATAAAATTCAACTCTTATTTGATCCTAATCCTATACATGTATATATACACGCCTACATTCATTCATACATACGTATATATGTCGGTGTATATATAATATACAGACATATTTATATATACATATGTATACATTTATATATATATATGTATGTATGTATACACAGACATACACACACACATATATATATGTAAAAGTTCAAACGAGAACTGCGAGAACTGTTTTTAACATCATTAATGACTCATTAATAGAGGTAATTTGGTAATTTATATATTTACCCAACCGTGAATTACGTCCGGATGAGTCGTCATTAATTTGCGAGTCTTGATTTTTCCGAAATAACCCTCATTAATACTTCATTAATGAGCCACTAAAAAACTTAGCCATTGATTAATTTAATCAAGGGCTAAGATTGTTTTCGCAGTTCTCGTACGAAAAACAGTTCTGGTTTAAACCCTCTCATATATATATATATATATATATATATGTATGTATGTATGTATGTATGTATGTATGTATGTATGTAGATTCACCCCTCCCCTTCTCCAGCGACATCATTTTCCGGGCGGTCCCATTCTCTCTAGGTTTTTGGAATTGGGTTTAAGAAGATTTCATATATATCATAACGATATATACTGGTACGAATCAAACTAGGCGATTCAAGCGATCACGGAAATAAAAATAAAATAGTCACACTTATATCATGGCTAGACTATTTAATTGGGTCTTGACTCTAGCACAACTAGTTCGAAAAAAGCTGTACTACAAAAGAAATGAAAGAACGAATGAAAGAAAGAAGAGTAAAAGCCCTTGGGCTTAGCAATTAATTAAGTGGGCCGGGTGAACCATATTAAAAATAATTAATTTGGCGCCATTATCTTCTCCTCTCTTCATGCGTGTAGGGATGACAATTGTCACCCGATCCAATGATCATCCACCCGATCTGATCCGTCTGTGATGGTTATGGACGAAGTTAAATGGATGAATTTCGAATATGTAGTGGATATGGATGTTTATTGGATCGGATATTGATAATGATTTTTCATCCATGGATTAATCCATTAACCCGAATTAAGTTTGATATAATTATAATTTTATATAATTAAGTATAATTTCATATATGTATTTTAATTTTAAAACTTATATATAAATATACTAATAAAGATATATATAATTTATGTAGGTTAAATTAACACTCTCTTCTATAATATATTTGTATAGTTGTATCAATTATATACATTTAAGTGTGAAAGTGAAAGAAACTATGATTCTTTATCTTTTATTTTTTGAAGAAAATATGTATTTATACCAATAAAGATCATAAATTATATATAAAAATATGGTATTTTCTTTAGGGCAAAAGTTCTTTTCACATCCAATGGATATCCATTTACCTGTTTAATCCGATGGATATGGATACAGACTAACGAAATTATTTTAAATGGATATGGATATGGATGATGAAAAATTAAATGGATATGGATATGGATATGGATATGGCGTCATCCGATCCATATCCGATCCATTGTCATTCCTACATGCGTGGGTTTGTTGGAATTAAATAACAACAATTTTTATTTGGGCCCCGGCAAAAAAGGGGTAGATCCCATGTTAATTTTTGTTATTTTTAGTGGTTGTTTGTTTGTTGCTTAATGGAACAATTCAGTGTTGAATACTGAATCTTTTAGCATTCAGCATATTTGATTACTGTTTTTAAAAATTGGGTTGAATGAAACAAAAGAACACTACTAAATCATTCTACCCTAAAATACATTTTGAATCATTAAGCATCAAATATTTTACCCTAATACTTACGTTACCTTTTTAAATAATCATATCTTATCTTATAACATAATATATCACCATTAAGGTTAAAATGGTAACTTGCATTATTTAGAACCTTTATCAAATAACATGTCATATTTAAAGACAGATTTATTCAGAGTCTTCGAATTATTCAAACAATAAAATCATCCGGTGCTTAATCATTCTGTTTTAACAAACAACCCTTTAAACGGCTAGAATTTGCCAAAAACAAGAAATATATAATTTTGAGAAAATTTCTTATACATTCTTACAAACAAACTTAATTATGTATATATCCTTTCAAAATTCAATAATAACTTCATATCATCCTAAAACCTGTAATTCTCCCTAATTTAATAATAATTAAATCATTTAAAAATAAAAACTTATTTTCTAATTTATTTTACAACTAAATTACTCTAAATACCTTTTTTCATAAACTTAAAAAAAAAAGCAAAAAACACCTCAATTCGCCGCTCCCCTTCTCCGGCGACCCCATTTTTTCCGGGTTTTTGGAATTGGGTTTGTGAAGATTTCATATATATCATAACGATATGAAACATGGAGAATCTCAATAATCCATACTAGAATCATAAGAACTGAGTAATCCAAAAAATGCATTATAAAATATATTTCATATATAAGTTTCTTTTGAAATCGAGACTCGATCAAATCTCGGAATCTAAAAAACATGGAATTCTAATCACACGGGACAAGGAAATCATAGTGAAATATGAGGAGCAAAAACAGAAAAACAGTCGGCAAAAAATGAACCCAAAAACACCCACTCCAGTAAAAGCTAAAGTGGAAATGACGAATGGAGGTGTTTTGTGTTTCTTTTAGTTATTTTAGTTGTGAAAAATTAGAAAATATTGTTTTTAATTTTTTTAAATGATTTTATTACTATTGAATTAGGAAAGTGACATATTTGATAGTTTAGACTTTAGAGGTTTTAGTAGGATATTTGGGTAGTGTTATTGTGAGAATATATATTTAGGTGGGAATGAGAGAAATAGAGAATAAATCTAAGCTATCAATTAGATGTTGATATGTTAGATCTAACGGTCGGAATTCATCTGTTGTAGTTTATTGCCTTCTCAATTCATGGTAGGACAATGAATAAAATGAATGACCAAATATAGACCATCTGATCAAATCAAATGAAAGGTCAGTATTAAGTCTCTCTTTCTCATATAAATATTTGTTCTCACTTGAACCTCCCACTATTGATGTAATATTAATTTTTGCAAGGATATATATGTAATTCTCCCTATAATTTTCTACCTTCGGCGTTCGAAGTTTTCATGCAACAGTATTATAATATTAATACCAATAATAATTATAATAAAATATCATTATTAAAGAACAAATGTTACTCATATTAATAAAAAGTTGAAAACCGGTACACAAATTGAAAAAGTTTACTTGCAAAAATCAAATGTTACATAACTTGAAAAAAGTTAAAAAAGAATATTACACAAATTGAAATAATTACTTGTAAAATTGAAGATGTTATCAATTTAGCAGGTCACAACAGTCGTATTGCATTAATTGAATGCAAATGTATATTTTAATAACTTGATTAAAAAATTAAAAAATATTATATAAATTGGAAAATATACAATATTAACATGCTAGACATCGTTACATTAAAGATTAATTAAATGTTTGATACGATATATTGTAATTAAATGTGTGATCTATATTCATTTATAATTAATAGTTAATTAATTATGCATGAACCTTAGTCTATTTATAGTATTTAAGGATTGCAAAGTACTTGGCTAAGTTATCGGCCAACAACATACAAACAAATAAACATGACTAAGTCCTTCATCCTCTTCATATTTTGTGTCTTTCTTATTATCACAGGTATTTTCTTATTTTATATGTGAAATTTATCATGTCTAATACTACGATGTTACATATGTTTTTTATATTTTATTGTAATACAAAAAATATTTTTGCAAGTAATTCTTTTAATTTTTGTAACATTCTTTTCAACATTTGTTTTTTTTTTTGCTAATTTTATAGCATTAACCATTTTTAATATAAGTAGCATTTGTTTTTTAATAATGAAACTATTATTAGTACTAATATAATAATAATAATAATAACTATTGTTATTATTATTACCACCATCATTTTTAGACATAAAAACTGGTTTTACTTTAAAAATGTGATCTTAATTGTTACATTTTTAGGCATAAAAATTTGGTTTTACTTTAAAAATATTATTTTGATTATTTTATATTTTAGTTTACTTAGAAATTTTTTATATGATTATTGTTATTTTTAAAAACATTAGACGTTAAATTATTTAAAAGAAAAAATAATAATAATAATAAATGAATATATTTTTTTAAACTTAACCCAATGATAGTAGTTATAACAATACTAATAATAATGAAATTATTAAGTTGAAAAAAGTCAAATGTTACGTAATCTGAAAAAAGTGGAAAAGAATGTTACACAAATTGAAAAGATTACTTACTAAATTGAAAATGTTAACAACTAACAGTTCAATCATTGCATGTTATATAAATTATAAAAAGAGTCAAAAATAGTTGCATGTTTTTTGTAATTTTTCCTATTATTGTAGTTATTGTTTGTTGTTGTTGCTGCTACTACTTGTATTATTATCGTTGTTGTCGTAATATTTTATTACTATTATTGTTGTTGCTGCTGCTCCTCCAACGACTTGTATAATTATCTACGTTGTCATATTATTATTATTATCTTAATAATATGAATGTTAATTAATATCTTAGGCATGGAGTCACGCGATGTGGTGAAAATTTGTACGGAGAAGCATGATGATGGCAAATGCAGTGATGATGAATGTGATATTTTGTGTAAGAACCTGCATGGACCAAAAGCCACCGGAGAATGCGATGGACCATCCACGTGTAATTGTATTTTTCCGTGTCCAGCAGAGAAGAATAACTAATTGTAATGATTAATATTATTAATTGATATTCAACAAGAATAATTAACTTATTCCATAGTTAATGTTGATTATTATGCTATTCTAAATATATCAATTGGGCAAGGGCTTATCGTACGCTCTTTTTACTATTTATAAGAGATAATTATTTATTACGGGATAATTATTTTAAATTCCATTAGTAGAAATGGTTATCATCTTCTTTATTACATCCAATTCCTGTTTCATCTCCAACCTCCTGTTTTTTTTCTCTTTTTTGATCATCCTATTTGACCTCATATGCGTTGATGTTTTTTTTAGGAGAGATGATTTGTACACAACACAAATTAGTCATACATAATAATCATGACTTTAATGTCCTTACTAACCCACTATATTTCATTAATATTTACAAATTCAACAGTATAATAGTCCAAACAATCACTTTTTATTATGTTTGACTAATTTGTATTGTGTACAAATCAATTCCTTTTTTTTATTGAACCTCTTTTCACTTCTACTTGATTATTTACATATACCGCTTTCCCTGTCCCTAATTTCAGTTTCCGGTCCATAAGGTTTGTTTTCTCCACGTCATCCCAATAGGCTATGCCTTAATTTGTTTGTGACTTTCAGATGAGCAAAATGATGGAATTTTAGGCAAGCAATTTGCACATTATCGGATACTTTTAAGGTGGGAATTATGTTACTTGGTTTGGTTGATGATTAACAATTTGAAAGTTAGATATCTACGGTAACAAAACTTGTAAAGTTTAATACATTTTTATGAACTAAACCCTCTTAAAATTGTATTACTTACAAATATATTTCGTCGGATAAACATAGCTTTTGACATATAATTTTGGTGTAAATACGAATTTGTGTGCGTGTGTCTATTTAATTTTATCTAAGATATAAATTTTACTTTAATATACCAATGATAGTAAAATGTAATTTTCAAAATCGTAAGTTAGATCTAATACGTAATACGAATTTTTTAAGATAAAAATTCAACACATCGGGTTTGGAAGTTACTTTTATATTATTTATCTCTAGTTTGTGCTTTATTTCCGCAGTGACACGCGATAACTCACACCTTGTTAAACTATAATAGATACTCGTATGATACACGGCTTGTTTTAAAAAATGTACTTAAATATTAAAAAGGTATAAAAAAAATTATAAAACACGGAATAAATGACAATTTAAATACATAGCGACAGACGACATATACACATATACCAGCGGTGCAAGTGTCGCCGCGAGGTTGAGGGCAGACAAGATGGCATGAACATTATATCAGTATACGAAGAGACATGATTATATTTTTGTACAAATCATCGATCATTATCGTTACAATTATGGCAAAAAGGTTAGTCTTTATTGTTTAGAAAAATTGAAAATGATCATAAAATATTTTATATTGATAAAATTAAGAATATGATTAAGAATAATATTTTGATATTTTTATAAAGGATAAATATGATATTTGTATATTATGGTGGATAAATGTGATATTTTAAAATTTAAGAATGACATATATGAAATTTCTTTTTTAATTTTGATTCAATTTTAACTAAGAAAAGTCAAAATTGAAATTGAAATTTGATTAAAAATATGGTCAAGATTGAGTAATCAAGTTTATTTTATTAAATAAAGGGTTATGTTCGTCTAATAAATTTAATGCATGTTAGTCTTTTATTTTATTAAATTTATTATTATTATTTTGCAGGGGAATATACTACAATAACTCTGCACAATAAATATTGCAATTCAGGAAATTATATGATGTAACATACTAAACATTAAATTTTAATTATAAAAATAACATATATTTGATACGATACAATATAATTAAATGTGTATGATCCTTAATTATAAACTATTGTGCATGAACCTTAGTTTCGTATGCAATTAAGGATTGTAGACCATTACAACACGCAAACATGTAAACATGATAAAAATCTTCCCCCGAAAGTTAATTTACTTCCTCAAAATGACAAAGGATACCACAAACGAAGATATATCGTTCAATAAATAAGATAATTTGTTTTCATTAAATAATTTACACCATTTATTTTTATACTCTTAGTAGCTAGTTGTTAATTGTTGTTCGAAAATGTGAAATTTAAATTTTGGAATGTATTTTAACATTTGTTGCTACAAAATTTTATTAAATTAATTTTAGTCAAGTCAAGCCGTGTTGAGCTCGAGAGTATCGATTACTTACTTGAGTCGAGCTCGAGCTTGAAAATTAAAACTCGGCCGAGCTCGAGTCAAGTTTCAAGCCTCGAGCTTTGTAATCGAGTCGATCTCGAGCTTGGCACTGTGTCGGTTCGACTTGGCTCGATTATACCCCTATAGTTGACCCAAGACGCGTGTCTAGATGAGTTGAGTAAACCTTGTTCCAGTTCCTTCTGTCTTAGTTGCTTGTGTGCTTTTCTATATCTTAATGATCGGATCACGAATTTATCCTATCAATAATGAGTTAACCGCCTTTAGAAGTAAGGTCGGGTAGGAACGATAAGTGGATGGGGTCATTGAGTTAGTCCAAGGGTGTCTGACTGTTGTGTCTTACGACTAATATGAAGATGGTAATTTACGTAACCCACGACTAAAAGAGATGTAAGATTTGATCCTTCGACATACATCATACTTTCATCTTTTAGTCGTCGAATTAAATACGTTTTTTTTTACTATTATATGTAACTTGTGTATATACGGATTCAGTTATATGTAAAATGCTTTAAAATGCAAAATACATTTCTGTTTGCAAACACGTACGCCCTATTCTTGAACTTTTGTAAGGAATAAAATGAAATGATTTAAAAAGGAATCATCAAATAATATGTTCTCGAGTTTTATTTAAAGAATGAAAGGAAAGATTTAAAGGGGTAGTTTAGGTTTATTTTAGTCTTAATTCTATCTTCTTAAAATTGTGATGATTTATTATTATTATTATTATTATTATTATTATTATTATTATTATTATTATTAGAGTTAATTTCATAAATGATCCTTTAACTAACCACGAATTGCAAGTTTAGTCCTTTTTTTGAAAAAGTTACAAATTTCGTCCTTAAACTACCATTTTGTTACGAAGACAATCCTTTCTAACAGATTCTGTTAGTCAATACAGTTAAATCAAATAGTTAAGAGGGCATTTAAGTCTTTTTATCTATTTTTTATTATTAATTGATTTTTGATATTAGATAATATTTATTCTCTTTTTTAAGAATAAAAATCTGAATCTCTATTCTTATTACTCCACCACCACTCCTTGTTTCATTCTACCACCGGCGCAACACCACCACAGGTGCACCACCCCCGCCGCACCATCTCACACACTATCTCTCTTCCTCCGGTGAACACCACACAACCATCGGAACACATACCCTCACTAGAAATCACCACCATCTAAACACAGACCAAGATCAAACACTAGAACTGTCGCCGGAAATCTCAAAAAGCATCGCAAAAACTCAAAAACAAGAAACTGTAAATCGTCGTTTACCACCACTCATCCACTCCGGCCACACCAAAAACTCGAAAACCAGAAACCCTCACCTGAATCTCAAAAACCCACGGCGGAATGAAAACCCTGGATCTGCAATCACGCCTGAATGAATCTCTGAACAGATGGCATGAATAAAAACCAACGGCGGAATGAATCTCAAAAACCCACGGCGAACACACACACACGCCGACACACACATACACTATGAAAACCCTAGATCTGCAATCAGGCACACATACCGACACTTATCGGTGGTGGCGATAGTGATGGGGCAGACGATGGTGGTGAAGGGAAGCGCTGAACGATGGTGATGGCGGCACATGATGGTGGTGACGGGAAGCATTTAATGATGGATGGAGAGAAAGAGAGAGTGAGAGAGCCAACGAGGATGATGACTCTCTGATAGAGCCAACGATGGGAAGCATTTAGGGTAGGTGGGAATGATGATGATGATTATTTAATTAATATAAATAAATAAAGAAGGAAAGAAAGAAATAAAAGAGAAGGGTAAAACTGTTAATTTACACAAGTTAACAGACCTAATTAACAGAATCCGTTAGAAAGGATTATCTTTGTAACAAAATGGTAGTTTAAGGACGAAATTTATAACTTTTTCAAAAAAATGACTAAACTTACAATTCATGGTTAGTTAAAGGACCATTTATGAAATTAACTCTTTTTATTATTATTATTATTATTATTATTATTATTATTATTATTATTATTATCCGATATACTACTGCATTGCTATTTGGTAATCATAAGATTGCTAATTAAGAACTTCTATGGTATGGAGTCGAGCGATGTCATGAGACTTTGCAGGGATAGTCATAATGATGGTTTTAATATATTGCTGAAGGTTGTGATACTTGATGACTTGGTGTAAGATGTTGTAGGAACAAAATTTTTGGTATAATCATTTTTTTATGTCTCCAGCAATAAAGAATATCTAATTTTTTTTATGTTTAATACTTTAATATTACTAATTGATTTTCACCAACAAAACTTGACTACTTTTGGCCTAAAATTGAAATTTTTGGCAATTAGTAAGCTTGACATGATTCTTGTCAATTCAACATGCATGTTTAAATTTCTGACATAGTACTTAGGTTCTAATTCTTCCTAAAGCGTACTCAAATCACTGCCCCTTATTCCTGAATTCTATGAACTTAGATTCGTGCCCCTCTCCATGTTGGTTCTTCAATTCATGGTTGTGTGATCCATCATTAAAGGAAGTACTGGTTCTCGCTAATTGGTCCTCTAAGTCTCACAAGCTTCCGATTCTCCTTCTATCAAGCTTATGATGAAGTTAAAACACCTCAAGAACTGTCTTCGATTGTGGAGGCTTAAGAAAAATGCTGAAAAGTCATCTTCTTTACCGAAAATGAAAACTTCCTTCATAGAGTTGGAAATCAAAGCCGAAACTGATTCATTATCTCCCACTGAGTAGTTTAAAGAATGGAGCCAACCGAAAAATCTTTTAAGTGGAAAAAATGGAATTAATGTATATTAAACAAAGAGCTCGGGTAAATTGGGCAAAGAAATTGAAATATCTAGAGGAATTCGTCATGGTGATCCTTTGACCATGTTTCTATTTATCATAGCAGTGGAAGGACTAAACATGACACTATGAAGCAAGGAACTCTGATTCGTTTCTAGGGCTACATCTTTAACATAATATATAGTCCACTAATTTCTCGGTTTTTATATGCGAATGACGCTCTATTTGTGGGTGTTTTGTCTTTGATGAATTTACCGAATCTAATCCAAATTCTTAGATGTTTTTACTTATCTTCAGGCTGAAAGTAAGCTTGGAAAAGACTATACTTTAATTTTTGGCGTTAGTGTAAACTTCCAAGAAGTCGTCCAGCTGCCCAACATTTTAAGGTGCTCCTTAGGTTCTTTCCCTTTCAAATTTCTTGGACCTAAGGTTTGCGCCTCTGTGAGGGGGATATATATCATCAACTGTTAATAAACAAGTTTAGGGTTTAGACTTACACAAGGTGATTCATCATGCTGCCAATAAGGAGGTGGTTTTCCAACATGATGACTTCGACTGAAACTTGTTTATTAACAGTTGGAAGTTTACTTGGTACTATCTATCATTGTACTAAGCTCCTGAATTAGTTCTAAAGATTTTAGAAGGTATGCGAAGTAAATTATTTTGTGAGGTGATAATATATAACAAATTAAAAGATAATTTCATGGATTGCCTTGAAAGATATAGATATATCATCCCCGAAAGAACAAGGTGGTAGGTGTAGGAAGCCTAAGAGCACTCGGTATTATCCATCTATCTAAATGGTGGTGGAGATTAAGTACCGATAAAGACGAAATATGAAAAAGGTTTGTCAAATTACACGTTACCTATTGTTATAAGTAACTTGTATACGATAAACCAAATTTGTAAGTTGCATGTATTTTTAGGTATAAAATAAAGTCAGTTGCGTACAATGACAATATTAACAAAGTTTGTTGTATTTTCACGCAATTTGCCCTCTTTCTAATTGTAAAGTTGGTGATACATATAATGTAAATAAACCAAGTAAAAAAAAAATAATATATGCATATATAATGTAATCATCACCGACCTTTTATGTGATATTGATTATTTTCATATTTATAAGCACTTGTGGATCTTGTATAGCTAGTAATAGTCCCAAAAATATGGGGACATTAAAATAAATATGACCAATTTGAGTATGACCCATTCAATTAAAGTTACAAGTATAGACTCATTCTACCGATGATTATATAGCACATCTATAGCAAACTAAGACATCTAAGTATTCAATCAATGTGTCCAACTAATATGAGGCCAGCATGAAAGTTAGGGGTTCATTATTTGATATTTCAACTATAGTTTCACAAGGAGCATAAATGTTGGACAATTACAATTTAATTAAAACTACATCCGGCTAATTGTTTAAGATTCGCGACGTTTATGTGTTTGATGCCTAACAATTTGTTGTTTATTCACCTCAGCGACCTCTGTTACCACCTTCGGCCTACCATCCTTCGCACCTGCCACGTTCAGCTCAATGTCGTTCGGTATGCAAAACATCAAACCCACCTCAATGAAGCTTTAACATTCTAAACACAGTTATTTCAACGATGATCCTAAAGCTTCACCAACGCTGAAGTATACATGTTGAAAGTTATTATTAAAGTTACCTATCAAAGGTCTAGTCCGTGGCTTATATCATTGAAGATTCGTCTCATTTGAAACTCATCATAGTTAGAGATCACTTCACTCAAAACTCAAACACCAAAGTAGTAAACACACAATGAATGAAATAACATATAAATTCTAAAAAACAAATATTAACATGTGTCATGACCTTCGAACTTTTTCAATACAAGACTTTTTCAGCCAAACCTCGTTTCTGACTTTTGAAGTTATTTATCCGAAGCATTACCAAACTAATATCTTTAAAATCGTCACTTCCCAATCTTGAAGCGAAAAGGAGTAACCTTCAAAGGTCATTAAATATTCTAACCTTCAACCTTCGACACTTTGTCCTTTGCTACCTGCATAATTTATGCTTCAACTATGAATACCTTTAACATTTGTATCCTCTGGACTCAATCCCCAAAACATCAATCTAAAACCACTATCGAAACACCATCTGGTTTATAAGTAAATCACTTGCTTGTTTATACATATATAAATACTAAAGTCTAAATAAAAATTGTTTGTTTGAAAATAACCATAATATTATACTATTCAAAAAACTCACCGTGAAACGCATCAACAATAGTACAACTTCAAACTCTCACTTATATAAAATAACCACCGTAACTAAAATTTGTTATATTTATCGAACTCATATAAACCTCGTTCAACAATTGTTTATACATTGCAAGTTACAACCTAAGATCAACCTTGAATTAACTCCCACTATGGTTTTCGTCTAATCATTTACCAAATTATCACCCCACATTAGTCTACGAATAAGGTCTTCTATCGCAAGGTAATGTCTTACAATGATCAAATGACAAAAGAAGTTCCACTTGACATAGGAAAGACATAAAAAAAATAGAACATTGCTGACCTTGTTAGATGTTACTCCGGGGACTCCTGGTTTATCTCCTCATGCCTATTCAATGGGCTATCACTTCTTTGAGTGTGGTCTGGTCTGATACGGTCCTAAATTTCATACAAGAAAACCGTTCACTATATGATAATTCATTGTGTCGGATGTCAAGCCGGACATGAATGCCCACATACACACCGTCACCTTCCATCGAAAATAATAATATATACAAGATATGTGATCTATTGAATCATAATGTTCAATCATACTTTCTAGCCGAACATAAGTAACAATACCTTAGAAGTATTAATTTTTAGTTGTTACACCAATATAAACATTCTAAAACCCAAGTTTCTGACTAAGTATATCAATTACTAACCTATAGCTATTACACTTGTTCGGTCATTATAAATCGACCATCATTGCCCAAATATAATTCCATTAGAAATTGAATATTTTTAATTTGACTACTATTCTTCGGATATTATCGTCTCTCACTCATATATCAGCACCTTCCGGTTATATTTACAGATAGTGCATTTATGTTTAATAATTACCATAAGCTTACAACAATTTATAAAACGAAGACATAATAATAGATGTATACATACATGAAACGAACTTATTTAAGTTTAATCATACTAGTAAGCTAGAGCAATTAAATTCGGAGGCTACCACTATATAATTATGAAGATAAGATAAACAATGTGTCCCTTGTAAGGGAACTGAGAAAAAAATTCGAGATAGGTGAATGTGGAATATTTGGCAACCATCGAGAAAAATTTTGAAAATGAAAAATGAAGGTCTCCAAAATAAAACTATTTCATATGCAACCTTATATACACCGCGGAAAAACTCAAATCGTGGCAATAGGCTGAACTGCTGAAGTCAAATCGGTTAATACTCTTTACCGATTTCATACAAAGAACATAAACAGTCCAATACATTTTGATCAACAATAGAGTGTGTGACGAAAAGGTATTTATTACCAAAGATTTACATCCACACAAAAACAAGATACATATTCATGGTATAATTTTTTAGTCTACAGTAATTTGCCAAATTGAATGTTAGCTCACTCTAGACTAGGGACTTGATAACGTATGTATGAATGAGCTTTGAAATAAAGTTGATCCACAGCTAAACCTCACGATCATCGGATCAACAGGTCCAGCCAACCTCAAGAACGACCTTGGGAATAAAGCTCATCCATAGTTGAACCTCATGACCATCGGACCAACTAGCTCCTACCTATGTCTGGAACGATCTTCAGAATAAAGTTGATCTATAGTTGATCAGATATGATTCATAAAGTGCGTAGAAGACAACAAAATAAGACAATACCACAATCACATAAAGATCATTACAGAATGTAAGCATTAAATGCTTAAAAGAAGGTCTAACCAAGCAAAGGATGTATCGGATTAACCATTGGGTAATATGATGTATCCTTTGACATCGAACACATTATAAATACCAACTCTCAAGGGAAGGTATTCCATCATCAACTCTCTTTACTTACTTCACATTTACGCTCTCGATCTTTAATTTCTTACACGTATGTGTATTCTCTTACAAATATATACTAAAATTTTTTGTGCCGTATACTCGTACACAAGGGCATGTATTTACGTCTCTATACTTACATATTATATGCAACTATAGGTGGATACATATAAGACTACGTGTTTCGACTCATATAAATAGACTTTTATACATATAAAACACTTCTATTTTAAGTCTATGTACAAATGTATAAAAAAGCGTGGTGATAAATACATAAATTATCCAAAAAATAGTAAATTTAGTTGGAAATCCATCGAAAATTTTCGAAGAATTTCCGACGACTTGCTTTCTTCACAAATCCGTCAGTAACTGCAATCACTTCCGACGGATTTTCGACGACTTCTCACCCGTCACAAATTCCGTCTGAAATCTGTCGCTAAAACGCCAGAAAGTTGGTCCGACCCAAATCCGTCGGTAATCTATCGAAAATTTCCAACAGATTTAATCCATCGGAAATTCCGTCGGAAATAGGGGATTTTCTAGTAGTGAAACCCTCGTGACAAGACTAACAGTGCTTTGTTTTGCAGAATCATTCAAATCTTACAAGTTCTAGATGAGTTGACTTCTTCTTACATTGACCTCAAGAAAACCGTTTTAACAACAACATTATTATATTAATATTGATACTAATACTAATACTAATATCATTATTAAAAAAACCAATGTTAATTATATTTAAAAAAAAGTTGAAAATGGTACACAAATTTAAAAGTTTCCTTAAAAGAAAATCAAATGCTACTCAAATAAAAAAAATTTAAAAAGAATGTCACACAAATTGACAGAATTACTTGTAAAATTGAAGATGTTACCGGTTTAGTAGGTCACCAATAGGTCACGTTGCATTAATTGAATGCAAATGCATATTTTAATGACTTGGTTAGAAAAAAATTAAAAAATATTACTTAAATTGGAAATTATACAATGTTAACATGCTAGACATTGTTACATTAAAGATTAATTAAATTTTTGATACGATATATTGTAATTAAATGTGAATGATCTTTATTCGTTTATAATTCATAATTAATTGCGCATGAACGTTAGTCTATATGTAGTATTAAAGGCTTGCAGAGTAATTATCTGCCATCAACATACAAACAAATAAACATGACTAAATCCTTCACCCTCTTCATATTTTGCGTCTTTCTTATTATCACAGGTATTTTTCTTATTTTGTAAGTGAAATTTATGCTGCCTAGTACTGTGTGCTAAGCATATTTTATTGTAATATAAATAATATTTATCTTTTTTCGATGATCCTATGACTAACAAACCTTATGGATCAGTCAAGTCAATGGTATAAGCCTGAAACGCCTAGCGCCTTTACATGGCCTAACGGCTTTAATTGGGCAACAACGTGACGAAGTCCATGCTTGATTAATATTACTATGAACATCCGACCTAGACTTGGCACTTGTTTGGCCAACCATATGTAATCTTACTATGGTGGAATTATTTGAATGATAGGAAAACCAGCTTGTTGTTCAACATATTCATAAGGGTTTAGCCATTCATTAGGCTAATTTGAATATAAACATAATAAAAGATAAAAAACTTGCAATAACAATTAAAGAAATTCTCTGCTCTTTGAAGAACACTGTAGTCGGCAAGTGTGTTTATTAATACTAAGAAATTTTTTTACAAGAGTAGTATAGAGAGAGATTACAAAGAGAGATATGTGGAGTGATGTCTTCATTCTACAATAGAGTGCCCTTTTATAGAGGGCTGATTGAGCACTAACCAATATATAGTAGCAATTATTTGTCACCTACTTTTCACTGTAATGAGTAATATTACATGATTATTCAGTATCACTTTTAGACTATGAACAGTGTCATTTTTTGTCCTTGGTTGAAGAAGATGCTTCATCTTTTCCATTTTTATATGTAGGAGTTCATATTTCTCCATTGCTTTCCTCTTCGATTCTTGAAGCAAAAGTTGTATTGAAAATTCATCATCATCTTCATTAGGCTGAAATTCTCCTTCTAAAACATTGTATTTGTTTTTATTGTGTGAGCTATCAGCAGTCTTCATGGATTCATCTGATTCTGGTCTCGATTTATTATTCCTTTGTGTGTGTTGTTTTAGAGACAGAGTGTTTGTCATGTCATGAACTTGATCACATTAAGCTTTTATCAAATCTGCTTTGGAAATATTTTTCTGAGTTTGTAATGTCTTCATGATTTTTGAAGAATTTGTAGAAGAATATTCTTTTTGTGACTTATATTTAGCCACTTTCTCTTTGATCAAATCAATTGTTTCTTTGGACCGCGTCTTAAAATCATTGGTAATCATTTTACTCCAGAATTTCGCAAGAAATCTTCTTTCTAAAACCAGAAGTTGTCCATTTTTTGTTTCACAATTAACATCTGGTATTCATTTCCGAATCCAAAAGGACTGAAATTTCAATCATAAAATGCATTATGGGTATTCTCAATTTACAATCTCCTTGTTTCATTATCTCTATTAATTTTGGAGAAACTCTTTCCCATTGAAAGTATAATTCTTGATATATTTCTCGTAAGATTCCCATTAGGGTCCATATGAATCCCACTATTTTAAGAACCAATTTTACCGTTGGTGGAGGTCGAATACTTGGAGTGATTTTATCATTTTTTATTTCTTCTGCTTTATTTTTTCATAAAGGTTCTATTATTTGATGAATTGAAATATTTGTTCACCTAAGACTCTTAAATATATATATTTGTATAATTTTGGTAAGGGGCATAACTTATTATTGTATTTCCTTTTTTTTATTTGAAAGGGTTGTTGTTGTGGGAAGACTGTTTTTCGTACATCTCTACTATAAAGAGTATAGTTTCTTTCCAGAGTGGAGATATAATTAATTACATATTTATTAATGAACCAAGGGACAAAAAAATATAACTTGGTTTACTTTAGTTAAATCTGAATAAAATTCTTCTTGAAGATATAGCCTTTCTTCTTTTGAAGTATTTTCATCTTATAAAATATCTGGGACTAAAATCAATTTTACGGTTTTATCCATTTAAAACTGAAAAATCTGCTTATGAGGTTGTCATATACTAATGAACAATATTATTTTTATCAATTTTTGCATTAATTTCCTCTCTCATATGAGAAGTAGAAACCCTTGATGGAATTGTAGAAGGTATTTCCATCTTATAATCTAATGGAGAAATGTATGAGTACGATCTATTATATCTACTTCTTCTAAGAGGAGTATTTTCTTCTTCCTCTATATTATCTTTTTTAAAAGGATAAATTGCATTAAAATATAATGAACTTTGTCTTAATTATCATTGTATACAACCAACTTTATTTTTTTAAAAACAATACAATTAACTTTATATAATTCTCCCATTGTATGCAAGTTGTTGTATACTATGGAAATTATGGAAAAGTTTATTATATACAATGGTAGCTAAAGACTAGACACAGAAAAAAGTTTTTTGCATACAATGAAATTTTTTTGAATGTTAGTTGTATTATTTTTAAGAATTTAAAGTTAGTTGTATACAATGACAATTAAGATAAAGTTAATTGTATTTTCATACATTTTACCCTTTTCAAAATCAATTTTTATTGTTCCATCTAAAGTTTGTACTATTTTTGTTATATTATTATTAATTCTAGGTTGAGGTGGAACCGCCTCTTCTAAAACCCATTTTTGTGGGAATTATGTTTCATCCCATTTAATTGACCTTTTACTTATAACCTTAGAAGTATCTAAATTACTTTCTATTATTATAGTTTCTTTATATGATTTATTCATCCTTTTACATTTGGGTGCTAAGGTTACTAAATGCTTATAATAAATTCTATATTAGAGATTTATTACCTCACTTCCAAGCTATAGTCATAACCATGAGTTTTAATATTTAAAGTTAAAGATTTCAAAATATTAATATCCGTTAAAGATAACTGCAAATTTTGGTACACATTAAAATAAACTAGACCATGAGTCAAACTAAACTGCATGATTCCCATAAAGATTGTTTCCAATTTCTGTTGCGTACATCATGCAAAACAACTAAGAAGCTTTTGGGTAACCTCTTTAAGGTTAATGGTTTTAATTAAAGCAATTTGTACTAAACCAATATGTATATATTTAATTTTTTTCTTGTTGATATTTATTAAAGCAAATTGTATGAAAATATAATAAACTTTGTCTAAGTTACCATTGTATACAATCAACTTTAAAATTTTAAAATTAATACAATTAACTTTCATAATCCTCTCATTGTATACAAACAACTTTTTTATGTGTATGTTGTTTAGTTACCATTTTATATAATGAACTTTGTAATAACTTTCATAGTATACAACAAATTGCATACGATGTGAGGTTTATAAAAGTTGGTTCTATTATTTTTAAAAAAATAAATCTGATTGTATATAATGATAACTAAGACCAAGTTAATTGTATTTTAATGCAATTTTCCCTATTTATTAATGTCATTCTGATCTAAAAGTCTTATTACCATATCATTTTCATTTAATGATATTATTTCGTTAGTTATTTTTACAGTTTATATTAAACCTAATTGCTCAAAAGTTCCGAGTTCATATAGAACTTTTGTTGAGATTTTTGGAATTGACTATTTATTTAAAAGATCTAAATCTTTATGAATATGATATTCTTCACTTTTACTATTTTTGACAGAATTTTTGTCGTTCCTTTTAAATATATGTAAAAAATTCATTTTTAAAAGATGAACATGTTGAACAATTTTCCAGATTTTCTCTTTTCTTAAAAGTATTAACAAACATGGCTCTTATACCATACAAGGTCCATTAAGTATTGATTGACACAAGTGCGAGTCAAAGTAATCGATTTACAGATGATATTATTATTATTATTATTATTATTAGAAAATTATAAAAATATGCAATTATCTTTGTATTTTTTTCAATTTATGCAATATTTTTTACTTGTTTCTGATAAAGTAATTAAACTATAAATTTTCATTCAATTAATACAACGTAACATGTTCGTGACCTCCTAAATTTGTAATATCTTCATTTTTGCAAGTAATTCTTTCGATTTGTGTAACATTTTTTCCACTTTTTAAATTTATATAACATTTGATTTTTTCTAAGTAAACTTTTAAATTTGTTTACCATTTTTTCAACTTCTTTAACACGAGTAGCATTTGATTTTTAATAATGATATTATTATTAGTATTAATATAATAATAGTAATAGTAATAAATCATTTTTAGGCATAAAAAATTGTTTTTACTTTAAAAATTATTATGTTGATTGTTACATTTTTAGACATAAAAATTTGGTTTTACTTTAAAAAATTGTATCTTGATATGATTGCTTTACCTTTTATTTTACTTTAATTTTTTTATATGATTGTGGTC
The DNA here is from genome assembly GCA_038502395.1 of Dittrichia graveolens. Taxonomy (NCBI): domain Eukaryota; kingdom Viridiplantae; phylum Streptophyta; class Magnoliopsida; order Asterales; family Asteraceae; genus Dittrichia; species Dittrichia graveolens. The sequence goes on along the minus strand of JARJIL010000001.1, from coordinate 77,530,960 downwards.
ATTTTTAAAAAGATTAGACGTTAATTTATTTAAGAAAATTAATACTAATGATAAGTGAATATATTTTTTTTAAACTTAACCCTATGATAAATAATAATAGTTATAACAATACTACTAATAATTAAATTATTAAGTTGAAAAATATTAAATGTTATATAAATTGAAAAAAGTTGCAAAGAATGTTACAAAAATTGAAAAGATTACTTAATTATAAAATTGAAAATGGTTACCGGTTTGTTGTTGTTGTTTGTTGTGTTTGTTGTTGTTGCTACTACTATTTGTATTATTATCGCCTTCATCATATTATTATTTTTTTATTATTTTGTTTTTTTTTGCTACTACTTGTATAATTATTATCGATGTCATAATAATAATAATAATAATAATATTATTATTATTATTATTATTATTATTTGTACTACTTTAGATAATCATATGATTGTTTATGAATACACTAATGTGTTAGGCATGGAGTCGCGCGATGTGGTGAAAATTTGTACGGAGCATCACGATGGTTACATTAGATGCAGTGATGAAGAATGTGATATTTTGTGTAAGAACTTGCATGGACCAAAAGCCACCGGAGAATGCGCCGGAACATTCACGTGTAATTGTATTTTTCCGTGTCCATCAAAGAAGAATAACTAATTGTAATGATTAATATTACTAATTGATATTCAACAAGAATAATTAACTTCTTTCATAGTTAATGTTGAGTATTATGCTATTCTAAATACATCAATTGGGCAAGGGCTTATCGTGCACCCTTTTTACTATTTATAAATGAGATTTAAGGTATGCCTCCTTTATATTATATATTTACTAGCATGGTACTCGCGCAATGCTACGGTGATAAAACATGTCACTTTCAAGAATATAATCATACGTTGTTCGTATGATGCAATGTCAAGAAAAAGTTTTCTATAACATGTTCGTTTTTTTCAAATTTTCTTTTATTTGCATTAACTATTTTATTAATTTTAAAAATAAATTCTAAAAACATTAAAATAAGAAAAAGGTTTTATATTTATGAAATAAAGAGAGAGAAATTAATAAGATTTTAAAAATTATGTTGATATGGATGTATAATTATGTTTGTGTTTGAGGGTATGTTAGTGTAGGAGAATATATTTTATATAAATAAAAAGTTAAAGTAAATTAGGAGAGAATGAGATGATTAAATATTGAGTGGATGAGATTAATTTAAATAGAATGAAAGGTCAAGATTTTGTATTGATTGAATTTTAAAAACTCTTAAAATTAAAAATGAGAGAAAATATTAAATAATTTATATAATAGTATATATATATATATATATATATATTATAGTTGATCCGCCTTTAATGTTAATTATTACTCTTAAATAACACTTACTATGTATTATTACTTTATATTCTTTGCAATTTCTTAAATATTGCAAATTATAAATATTCCATATACATCGACAAGTTTAGCTTTATAAGATTATATGATATGTTGTGTATTATGATAAACATTTTTATTACCTTTCGTGACAATCAACTTTCTTTTATACTTACTATTAAAAATAACAAAAATCTAAAAATATTTACACAATACCGTATATACAGGCCCGTGTTTACACGGGGTAGAAATCTAGTTTATATTAAAAGATAGTTATGAATTCCAATAGTAGAGAAGGTTATCATCTTCTTTAATACATCCAATTCCCATTTCGACTCCAGCCTCCCGTTTTTTTCCTCTCGTTTTTTTCCTCTTTTTTGAATTCATTCTATTTAACCTCTTATGTGCTAGTGCTTTTCTTAGTGGATCTTCGTTCACTTTTCCTAGATTATTTACATATACTGCTTCCCCTTTTTCCTAATTTCAGTTTGCTTCCTATTTCCGGTCCATAAGATTTGTTTTCTCCACGTCCCTTTAGGCTATACCTTAATTATCTGAATGCTATTTTCCCAAAATTGAGGCACCAATTACTAGGTTAGTATGTAATTTGTTTGTGACTTTCAGATGAGCAAAATGATAGGAATTTTAATTGCTCAATTTGCACATTATCAGATACTTTTAAGGTGGGAACTATGTTACTTACTTGGTTGATGATTAACATTTAAGTAGGTTATATATTCACTAGATCTCAATCCCGTGTAAACACGGGACAGGTTATAATATATTTGTTAATTTTGTTTAATATTAATGTTTTTTTAAATTAAGTTACCGATCATACATTTCATTCAACACAAATTGTTAAATTGTATTGCTTTGTTTTGATATTCTTTTTTTAGTTTGTTATTTTGCTCTAAATAAGCTCATATCCATTCATTGGTATATGAAAAAGGAAAAAAGTGTTTCTCAAAGTATAATGCACTATCATACAAATATCTTATTTCTTTAATTTGCAAAGTAGCTATACTACCAGAATATATTCTAAATTATGTAATGTTTGGTATATATGGTTATTATTATGCTACCTTAAAACTGTTTATTTGTATTTTTTTTAAAAGTAGGGCATCCAAAACAATAATAGTTACTTTAAGTATGCTAGCAGCGACAAGGTAATATAACCGTAAACACCACTTGATGATTGTTTTGTTAGGCATTCACATCAATTGTAAAAAGCAACTTAGTAAGTTGTCTTAACTTTAAAGGTTTTATGAAATCCCTCCACCAGTTTTTCCATCATTTATTGTTTTAATATCTTATTCTGTAGCCTTATTCACCTCTTCATATTTAAGGATAATTTCTTTCTCGGATATGTCAAAGTGTGTAAGGCTTATAATTCCTTCCATTATATGATCAAACATGACATACTGTCCTGGAGTGATTTTAAGATCTTTATATAATTGTTGCCATGTTGGTCCACATAAATCAACTGGTAGAGCTTCATCAAACGCCACATCAACCTCATACACTCGTAAGTGAATATATATTGAATGTTTGTGGTGGTGTCAAAGTTGATTGATTGTAGAAATGAATTGCTTAAGTCCTACATTTGAGGTTGTTGACATGTTATCTTTTGTGAAATCACAATATATTTCTTGAACGTAGAATAAGGCTATAATTTGTACATACCTGATATGTTGTGGTTTATTCACTAAATGTAGTGAAGTATTTTGGTGTCTCAAGGTATTGTTGTCATGTATAATATATATATATATATATATATATATATATATGTGTGTGTGTGTGTGTGATTGTTTGTCTTTCATATGATATTCAACCTTATTAAGTTTGAATGAATTAGTTATTTGAAAATATAGTATTGCTTTGGGAGTAATTGCATAATCTTTAATATATTGATACAAATCCATCCCATGCATTCTAATTTGATTAATTTTTGTGAATCGGGTGTTATAAACATGGTTTGTAGTCTCTAAAGTAGTTTTTGTGAGAGAATTTTTAGGTAATAAGTCATAATTAGGAATCTTATCATACAATCTTGTGCAATGAAGTTGTAAATAGATTTGGGATGAGAAATTGTAATAGAGTATAATATATAATAATAAATCTTAATTCAATTTAAGAGTAATAATTAATATTAATGAGTAATATATTTTAATAATTACATAAGTATTGTTAATCTATAATAATTGTATTTTGAGAATCATTCTTTTGGCTTTGCTAGATTGTAAATATATTTGGCATTAACAATTTTAAAAATTAGAAGAATCAATAAACATACAACAATATTAAAGTAGGTAAAACAATAAAGAGTGCATTTTATGATAAAGACTTATATTATTGTAAATGAGAAATACTTGAATCCTCCCTCATTGTATTATGGTATTCTTGGATTTTTTAGAAATCTTCATATACAATCTTGTGCATATGAAATTGTAAATAGATTAACATAAAGTAATGATAAATCATAATTGCAATTTATGAGTAATAATTAATATTAATGAGTAATAAATTTTGATACTTTCATTAGTATTGTTACCCTACAATAATTGATATTTTAATGATAAATAATAATTGCTATTTCATAATAATAATTATCATTATTGTCTAATAAATTGTGTAGTTTAATATATGGTCTTAGGATATTTTAGTAACATATAAGTTACAAATAATTTATCAAAAATATATAACAATTATGGACATTTGTAAAAAATATAAATTAAATTTTATAGTTATAGGTTACAATTTAAGTGTAATAATTAACATTATTGTGTAATAAATTTGGATTGTCTTATGGGTATTATTATATTACTATAGTAACATATAAGTTACAACAACATTTTCAATAGAGATGGCGTAAATCATTATCAAGCTCAGTAATAATTCCAAACATGAAAACTTATATTTTTAAACTCATTTAAAAGTATATTATTTTTAGATGACCTAATTATCATATGGTGAAATGGATTAGTGTTTTGGGAAATACAAACAAAGATAATTATGCTACTTATTTGATAAAAGTTCAAATATTTTTTAGCCAACCTTAGGGGTCACAATTTCATAATCATCACTATCAATCACAACTTTGTTGTTTGTATCGTCATCTTACACTAAAATTAGGAAATCATTGTCTAAAAAGCAGAAATACAAACATATTATGTGTAGAGATTAATTGAACAATATACACATATATACTAACACACAACACAAAGAACTTAGTAATTTCAAACACAAAACCTTATATTTTAAAACTCAAACCAAAGAGCTTAATAATTCTAAACATGAAAACTTATATTTTAAAACTCAAATCAAAGTATATTATTTCCAAATGACCTAATGATCATACGGTGAAATGAATTAGTGTTTGAGAAATACTACCAAAGATAATTAACCTACTTATTTGATAAAAGTAAAAAACAAAATACATTAATCTTAACGGTAACCATCTCAAATCCTTCAAACTTTTTTCATTCTTCACAAACACAAACTTCATATTAATAAGAGCAGATCCTTCTACATCTCATCTTTGTCATCAATATTGCGATATTTTCCGGATGGACCCGTCGTATTTTTTTCGACCCAACCTTAAGAGTCACGATTTCACAATCATCACTATCAATCACAACTTTATTGTTTGTATCGTTATCCTATATTAAAATTAGGAAAAAATAAAGTAAGCTTTGTAATTCTTTGTACTCTTTATGTATTTATCCTTGTTAAATAACCATGGTTAAAGACATAGAATACCTTCAATAATTCAACCTTCATAGGAAAGTTTGCAAGTATCTCCGGTTCATCACTTACATTAACAACACCGAAAACAACAATGATAACATTTCATCTACAAAGCATAAAGGTTAATTTTCATAGGTAAAAAAATAAAAGATTTAGAACAAATATTAAATTTCATTCCAACTAAACAAACCACCTCATTAATATCGTCATTATCTTTGAACAAAAAGCGAATAAAGAAGGAAACCTTCGAATTAGAAAACCTTCGATTGGAGCTCAAATGAAAACTTTCTTCACCTACAAAGCATAAAGGTCAATTTTCATAGGTAAAGAATAAAATATTTAGCACAAATAGTAAACTTCATTCCAACTAAACAAACTACCTCACTAATATCGTCATTATCTTTGAACAAAATGCGTAGAAAGAAGGAAGCTTTTGAATTTATAAACCTTTGGTTGGAGTTCAAATATAGTACTATTCTCATTTACTTTATTCACCTACAAAGCATAAAGATCTATTTTCATATGTAAAGAATAAAAGATTTAGCACAAATAGTGAACTTCATTCCAACTAAACAAACTATCTCACTAATATCGTCATTATCTTTGAACAAAAAGCGAAAAAAGAAAGAATGAAGCTTTCGAATTTATAGACCTTTGGGTGGAGCTCAAATATAGTACTATTCTAATTGGAGCTCAAATGTAGTACTATTTGCATTTACTTCTCCTCATAAATTCTAAGTCATAACCGAAAATATAACTTAATACACATTAAATAAAAATTGTATAACCGATGGAATAACCGAAGACTACACACTATTTACATAACTTTACCTCACAAATTCATCTTGGTAACACTTTAAGCTCAAACTTCTAATTTGGTGACACATCATTCACTCACCCATCCTAATTAACTTAGATTCAAAAAATAGAGATCAATAAAGGATGTCACATAGGATAGAAAGGTTATTAAGTTATAAGAAATATAGATTTCCTCAATGCCATTGATTAATACACTAATGGAAGAACTTAAAGTTTACAATTGCAAAGTGTTTGCTGTTTAATATGTTTAAGTTGCATGCCAACTGTTTTTTGTTTTGTCGGATGGTTTTCTCGTCATATAAAACCATTCCTACTAATGACGTACTCTTTGTTCATCAGCTCATGACTCTTTTTGCGACATAATAAAAAGATGGTTTTGATTTTTTAGCTAAAACTAATCACTAATTTTGGGGTATACTACCAATGCCACATACTTTTCAATGTTATTTCTTTTTTTTACTTTCAACACTTCGTCTAGGTTGTTTAATATGTAGTCCCACGTCTAGCTTTTATGTATATACACTAATCTAATATAACCTAAATCCGATGACATTCCCGTCACTAATCTAAATACATTTTTGTGAAGTCTTTTTAGTTTGTTAAACAAAATATTAGAATTGGTATAGTTTATTATATTTTGGTGTATTTAACCCATGCAACGAATAGAAAACTAAGTATTGAAGTTTGTGAGTGTGTTTGTGTGAAATGTAATATATTCGATGAATGATTAGGACTAACTTTAATTGAGAGAGTGATTAAGATCGGTTACTTATGTTTAAAAGGTTTTAATAATTAGATAAGAGAATGAAATACATATTTTATATAGTAGTACTCTTTGTATACATACATACACGCATATAAGGGATGATTTAAACAAGAACTGAGATAACCATTTTTGGCCATTCATTAAAATAAATTAATAACTAATAATTTTTAATGGTTCATTAATTAGGGGTATTTTGAAAAAAATCTAGTCTTGGTAAATAATGACTCATCAACCAGACGTCATTCATGGTTGGGTAAATATGTAAATAACCAAAATACACTTATGAATGAGTAATTAACAGTGTTACAAATAGTTTTCGCACGAAAAATAGTTCTCATTTGAACTTATATATACACACATATATAGGTAAGATTCTATAAATAAATTCACAAGAACCCGGAAATCTAAAGGAATGGCCATCAAGAGATACACCTTCATCAAGAATTGCCTCTTTAGTAATCCAAGGATTACTATACCTCCTCAGGCCTGATCGTGAGACGCTTTCAATGAGGTAGCTAAGCTTTTCAGGTGTGTTATTACTCCGGTGAAATGTGCGTTAAAGAAAATATGAACATAGCTTTTGGAACAGAGCAATTGGAATTCATTAATTATGTTATCTCGGTTCGAGTAGATGGGAGGTGCTACAAGATCAGAGTTATGGAGGATCAACTGAATTTATTCGATTAATACCGGGTAATATGTCCAGATAGAAACAATAACCGGGTAATTCGGTAGATTATGAGCACGAATTTGAAGAACAATTAAATTGGGAAGACGATGGTGAAGAAAAGATGAAAGTTTGGGTTAAGTTTAATGTTGTCGGTGACCTCTTGCAGAAAAATTCAAAAGACCAGGGACTCCATTGGACGAAAAACACATCCCATGCACTCGGGGATTCAATTGCATGTGGAATCAAAAAGGTTGGAGACTCTTAAGCTCCCTAAGACCCTCCGCATCGGAGAGCCAACCCGATGTGGGGTTGCATCGGGTAAACCGGGAACACCATCGCCCCTAGTGGGGTTCGGATGGGTCCGGCACCTGTCTAGTCGTGGAACCCGTTGCGGGTTGTTTTTTTTCTCTTTTTCTCTCTTTCCTCTCATTTAATATATATATATATATATATATTATTAATATTTGATGTGGGGTTGAATAGGGTTGGATGTGGGGTTTGTGGGGTAAGTTGGGTTGAAGGTGAAAGATGATGTGGATGCTGATGTGGCAGTGGGGTAAGTTGGGTAACATGGGTTGGATGCGGATAGTCTAAGACAACAACAATTGTGATCCGCCTTTTCTGGATTCCACGGATCGATGCTCCCTCATAAGGCTAAGCGTACCACCTTTCCCAAATGATTCGGGTAGATGATTAGGTAGGCTGGGTTAGCTTAGGAACACCGCTATGGCTATCCCTTCGGGTTGGCATTCGGTTTCCCCAACCCGAGCAACCCGTTTACTTATTATTTTTTTTTGTTTAAGAGAGAGTAAGAAAAGAGAATATTTGGGTTGTTTGGGTTATGCTATATTTGGGTTTCGGGTAAGAGAAAGAGAAGAAGAAGAAAATGATGTGTTGCTGATGTGGTACTAATGTGACATTCGAATAAGAGAGAACAGAAAAATGGCTGCTACTCATGGTCTAAGAGAAGTGGTAGTGGTAATTGTTAGATTTATGTGTACAGTCGGCAATACAATTATGTCACACTCAATGTGGTAAGACACTTAAGGGTCACTTGCGAGTACCTATAAATCGAACAATAATACAAACCCAGTTGAAAAATAATTATTGTGGAATAGATTTGTAAGGTTTATTATGAATCGGAAGTAAATTGGTACTTAACTTAAGATATTATTAACCAAGTCATAATAGTTATCTTACTTCTATATAATACATTTACCACCTAAAAAACTCTTAATTTTAATAAGAGTAAATTTACTAAAATACCCCTCCTTCATACCTCTCATTTACCCCTCCTTTAAGTCCACAATTAATGAATTTAAACAAATAAATATTGAAAACATAACCGATAATTAATGAATTTAAACCAATACTTATAACTGAATTATTTCTAACCATATATTTTTAATATTAACTTTTGATTCATGAGATCACCATACTTATAACTGAATTAAGTCTAATCATATATTTTTAATATTAACTTTTGATTCATGAGATCATCTAAATTACTGTTTTCAATAAATCAAGTTCAGAAGATTTCACAAACACCAAACAAATGAAAGAGTCAAAGAGTTGAAATTTATAAATATTGCATTCTAACTTCATGATTCAGCCATGCGACAAAATTCTTCCAACAAACTGAAAGACAAATAACTCAGAGTTAGCAATTTAATTCTTAATTTCAAAGTGGCTCTCGCAAAGAATCTTCACAAACTCATATTATCTTCATCTCGCTAGGAATCTTCACAAACTCATATTAGCTTTTTGTAATTTTTACACAAAACTCATCACAACCTCCTCTTTATTCGTCGCCGTCGCATTGTGGGGTACCCCACTAGTATATATTTATTAGTATAATAAATATATGTGATTAATTAAGTTGATAGAAAATTAATTAAATGATTTTGGATATCTTTTGAATTTTCGGATAATATTATTTATTTTGAAATATTCGGTTAAGATAGATAAAGGAAATTTTGTTTGGGTTAAAACTCTATTTTGGTTGATAATTATATCTTAATTCCAATTAGAGTTCAACTTAATACTAAACCAGAAAAGAATGGTTATCCTAGTTTTTATAATAAGTATAAATATTGATCAAATCCTCGTAATTAGGTTACTCAATCATTTCCTCTCTAAAAGTTGAAATTTGACCTTCATAAGGCTTCTAGACTCAATTTTCTTATCAAAATATTAAACAATCCGAGTTTGTGATTTGTTCGGGGTTTCTGTAGTCCAGCTAGAAGGAGCTCGTTGGCTTTATCACGAGTGGACTATTATTGAGCAATCAAGGTAATTATCTTAACCTTCTTTGTAGGTTTCGTTTGTAAGTATTTGAGGTTTAACTAGAATCAGGTCTTGTTATTCGATTTTGATAACAACTATAATGATGTATCTTTTCAAAACCTATATTGATCAAGTTTTGATCATGATATATATTTTATCCGGTAAAACACAACACTAGCACACCACCACACTATTATGTTAGTTATTTTTTCTTACCACTTAGTCTTGTAGTAGATACTCCCATCCAGTAGCCAATCAAAATTAAATAAAAAATAAAAATAAAATAGGGAGGACCTGTTGAACCCACCTACCAACACCACCATACCCACCGATGTGGTCTTGGGGACGTAATATGGCAAAAGGTTATTCACTCCATTCATGGGTTTGGTAGAAATAGTCAAAATGACCTAATAGAAACAAAAAGGTACTTGGGGACGGTGGCAAATGTTCATAATTGAAAGCCTCTTTGTTTCTAATCAGAGAATCGTTGATGGATTCCCTGCAACTAGATGGAAGTGGGAGTTACATAAAACTGGTGTTTATTCAATTGCTTCGCATCAGAAGGAGATCGATTCAGTAGCGTACACTCGTTCTATGTCCTATTAATATATATGGACTAAATCCGTCTCTGGTAAAGTGAATCTATAGATGTGGAGAATACAAAGGAAGAGACTGCTTTCTCTCTGTAATCTGGCAAGGAGAGGTATTCGAGTTGATACTCTAAATTCTCTAATCTGATGCTCATTATTCGGAGGACCATTTGTTTTATTGTAATGTTGCTCGGCTGTTACTAGAAGAAATTGAGGACTGCTTGGGACTACTTCCAGCAAGTTAGTCAGTAGAACTGTTTTAGGAGATGGCCAGATGGGTACAATAATGGGTCTAAAAGAAAAGTGATTAAAGGTTTTTAACTCCATTTTGTTCACATATTGCTGGGTGTTGTGGAGACTCAGAAACTCAAAGCCCTATCAATCTGCTAGTGTCTATGAAACTTTGATCTGAAATTTTTTTTAAAAAAGAGAAGAGTGTTGTGGAAGTATTTTTGTGAATGATGCAAGTGACTCTTAAGATAGGATCGTTTTATGTTTGACGAAACCGAATATTTGAACGTGTTTATATTTAATTTGTTTTTATATGAGCGTATATTATTTAGCTATTTGTCATACATATAATTTCAAAATTTCCCCAAATCAACCCAATCTCGGTACTCTCCATCTAGGTTGATTACTAGACCATTCAAGTAACACCTAGCGAGTCGACAACATTGCTGAAGATGATTTATTAGAAAGTTCTATGCGCATTGGTGAGGAAGTCAAAGGTACTATGATTAGAAGATGGGTCAAAAGGCACTCAAGGTTCAAGATTAGGGACTTAACAACATGAATGCATGTGTGTGAGTGGAAGAACAAGTGAAAGAAGAGACGGAGTAATTGACTAAGAAGCCGAGGGTGTCAAGCTACCTTCGAATGATTCGTATGGCTAGACAGATATGAGGATTTGGCTGGTGAAGCCAGCAATAGCAGTCATGAACCAAAGTTGAATAAGGTGTAGGTGATGCCTGAAGAGGGAACATGTTAACAAGTTATATAGTAGTAGAAACAAAAGAATCAGGGGAACAGAAACTCATTAAGACCATGCGCATCGGATGAGGAACCCGAACTGGCTACCCCCAACCCAAGCAGCACACCATCGCTGCCGGCCGGGTTCCTGGTTGGTTCCTCGACCAGTAGCGGGTTCCCTTTTTTGTTTCTTCTCTCTTTCTCTCTCTTAATTAATATATATTTTTTATTAATATTTGATGTTGGTTGAAGAGAGTGGGATGTGGGGGTTTGTGGGTTAGAGGTGGGAGATGATATGAATGCTGACATGACAGTAGGTTAGAGACGGTAAGTGAGGATTGGATGTTAATGGTCTAAAGTAAACATGACTACAAGTATACAAGCAAAGGTCTAATTTATGAGCATAGTAAGGATGAAGTTACACATAACATTGACATCCAAATACTTTGGAAATAAGTAGATTGCTTGTTTCAAAGCAAGTGTTCATAGGAGGAGATTGATTAAGTACACAAGACTACACTTGACTAATCCGAAAAACAGTGCCAAATGCATAATGTCGTGTAATGTCCCATAGCCCAAACCATAATAATTTGACATCCAAATACTTCGAGAAATAGGCAGTATACAAAAATTTTGGAGTTAAAATATGTCATAAAGTGTTATGATGGTCAACGAAGTCAAAGGACAAATTAGATATTTTACTTTACATAAGCTATGGCTTGTGCTTAAGCCACAAATTGGAGGTAGGGTGAAGAACTGGAGACGATTTGGCTGATGTGTAGACAAGAAGGTTTGGACCTCAATAAATGAATTTGTGGAAAGGTGGAACAGAGTCCAGCCACTACAGAATGGATAGAGCTTGAAGACCATCAATAGAGATGGATGTAACACGAGTAGTGAGTTGTAACAAGGCCCGTTAGACTCTGTGAGAGAATAAACCAGGTAGGATTGCCAAATATAGAGTCAAGGTTAGATTTTTGCAGATTATAGGAAGGTCGTGATGGATTCCTCACCACCAAATTCCAATCTAAGACACATTGCTATTCCAGGCAATCAGGCATAAAGCCAAATTACATAGTTCAATAACATGGACGGTGATTCGTACACCACAAGTATCCTCCTTTATTGTTGTAACATCTGCTATGTAAGCTTGTTTTTTTTTATAATACAAGTATTTTTACTCGTGTACTAATCACCTCCTCGTTGGTATTAATATCATTTCTACATTTCCACAAATGGATGCGCGTGAAATAGAAAACCACGAACTCTAAGTTATACAGAAGCAGCATAGACATTTTACAAATGAGCTGTTGTGTAAGCAAAAAGAACAACCATCTTGAAAACAATTGACAGCAGATGTTCCATCCATGATCTCTAAGTTATAACTCATTCCCACAAACAATAATTAACCTAGACATATTATTAATAGAAGCATACTGATTCTAAACTACTTATTTTCTAAGCTAAAAAGCTCAACTTGAAATATAATGGGCAAAGTCACCTAACCCATACCTAACACAAGACTCGCCATCCACATACTTTCTTGCCATGAGACTATGCTTACATGATAAGCTTACAAACTAAATTCGAGAACAAAATGTTTCTAAGAAAAGGAAAAAGAAAAACACACACAAACAAGGTTCCTAATTAAGGGTCGGGACTGCTTACAACACAAGGAATCTGTATTTTATCTCCATGGCATATTAGCCATACCTTGTGGATTGCTGTTGTTGCTGAGGTGGTCAAGAGGGCTCCCAAGTCCCCCGCCTGATGATTCGCTTTGGGGAGCATTTACAACTTCTGCATCGTTGTTACCTCCTGTTCTTGATTGTTTCTGACCTGCAGGAACAAAGCTACCTACAATCACCTGCAAAAAAAAGGTACCAGGGTTTGAATGATTAAACATAGGGAAATTGTATTAAAACGGGACATACTTTGGATTGATATTTATTTAATGGTTTGTAATTTTCAAAACCAATATTCAAAGTTCTATAGTTTGAAAAAAAAACCCATTTTAGGGACCCAAAACCTGAGAAATTGGTTACTGATGACATGGCGTAGATTGGAGCTGCCGTGTAGCCACATATTCTCCAAACAGCATTTTCCAGATTTATTTTTTAGAAACTGAAAGTAAACATATTTTAATCTTTTTATTAAACTATGATATGAATCACCACCTGGGACGAGTTTACCATTGCAAGAAACGGGCAGAAGGAGCATAATAGGAACTACAGGGGGCTAGATGTCATTATTAATAATAATTATAGTTATTTCCTTATTATGGTTTATTTCTATAATTACTTGATTAGGGTTTTGGCTTTAAATAGGGGCTGGCCACCCCATTGTCTAGTAGGCAGATAATTGTTCTTTCATTGTTCTTTCGTTTTGGGAGACCTCTTGATTCTCGAATTCCAGGGTTTATCAATCAAGCATCCGACTATCGGTGCCTTTTGCCGTTGTCGTTTTCTTTGCATTTATATCAAATTGGTATCAGAGCCACGTTCATCCCGAGCCTAAAAAAAAAAAATCCGACCATACACTGTTCACGCCGGAAGCACTGTTCACGCCCGCCGACACTGTTCACACTGGAAGTTACTGTTCGGATTTTATTTTTTTTTTGTTGGCAATCGATTGATTACAGCCATGACTAAGATTTCCGACCTTGAAACTGATTTCACCCAATACTGCAAGGAAGCAGGAGAGAGAGTGTCAAACTGGAGCAACGATTGGATTCCATGGAGAAGACGATGGAGAGGAACAAGACTAAAGCCGACCGACAGTTTGCTGAAATAGTGCAACTATTAAAAAACTTACAGCCTACCACCACCGCCGTTGCGACCACCGCCGCTTCCGTCACTGACCCGTTAATGACCCATCAAACTGGTCCGCAACCTTTACTCCACCACCCCATACCACAACAGCGGCCCTATGTTCCACCCCCCACACTGCCGCCGCCGCCAACCTGCCCCCTCCTATCGCACCCACAATCGGCTGCCTACACCAGCTTTTCTGGTCTTCAATTCGATTCACAAGGCTTCCCGATACCAATAGGACCCACCGGGAATTTTTTTGGTACGTATACACCCGGGGAAAATAGTGCCAGCCACCATCGCACATCATCAGCCCATTCTAAAGGTATTTTTCAAAAAAATTCTGGGATGTCTATCGGAAGCACGAGTGGTGGGAAATTTGTGAATCCGAGAATGACTATGCCTCCTGATGGTGATCGGAGATGGGTGCCGGGTACGGATTTCCGTTTGAGGAAACTTAAAATGCCGCTATTTGATGGGGAAGACGCATATGGATGGGTATACAAGATAGAACGATTCTTTGATATTCAAGGTTTTGTGACCACGGGGGAAAAATTGAGAGCCGCGGTGCTTTGTATGGAGGGCCAAGCATTAGCTTGGTACAGATGGAGCGATAAACGGGACCCATTTAGGCATTGGGAGATGCTGAAAGGGAAAATATTGGATAGGTTTCAACCCCATGAGGGGGACCTATACGAACAGTTTCTGGCAGTCAAACAGGTAGGCACGGCTAGGGAATACGTTGCCCGGTTTGAAATGCTAGCTGCCCAGTTGGATGATATTCCTGAAAGGGTCATGGAAGATACGTTTATCAACGGCTTAAAACAAGAACTTCGCACATCAGTTAGATTGTTACAACCCAAAGGACTAAGTCAAGCAGTGAAATTGGCAATCATGGTGGATGAGAACCAATCTGAGAGTGTGAAAGAACAAGGGAAAGAAGGGGGGAAGATTCCACCGACTCGAACAGCGGAAGGAGGACTGTACACGCAGGAGCTACCGAACTCGACGGTGTTGCCAGCCAATACGAAAGAACTCCAGCAACCGCTCAAACGGATGACCGCGGCAGAACTCGCCGATAAACGAGCCAAGGGGCTTTGTTACCGTTGTGACGGAAGTTTACACCTGGACATCGTTGCCCACCAAAGACACTTCATGTTTTGTTGATTGACGATGAAGACACTGATTTGGAAGACCATCACCCACATGCTGAGTAGTTATAAGCCCTCCACCTTGAGGACAAGGTGGGTTTTTCAGGGCGGGGTAATGATATGAATCACCACCTGGGACGAGTTTACCATTGCAAGAAACGGGCAGAAGGAGCATAATAGGAACTACAGGGGGCTAGATGTCATTATTAATAATAATTATAGTTATTTCCTTATTATGGTTTATTTCTATAATTACTTGATTAGGGTTTTGGCTTTAAATAGGGGTTGGCCACCCCATTGTCTAGTAGGCAGATAATTGTTCTTTCATTGTTTTTTCGTTTTGGGAGACCTGGTTCTCGAATTCCAGGGTTTATCAATCAAGCATCCGACTATCGGTGCCTTTTTCCGTTGTCGTTTTCTTTGCCAGTTTGATTTATATCAAACTACTAATGATTTTTCTTAAGGGTGTTTTAGTATTTTAGGTGTATATCATTATCTCAGAGGTCGCGAAATAGGCAAGTCACACACATTGAATCATTGATAACAGGTCAAAACAGGTTGGTGTGGGCTAAGTGGCTAACCCAGAAAACATTTTGTAACTTTTCCTTGTGTTCTGCAAAAGTGCAAATAATTAATGGAGTGAATTACACTCTTGGTCCTTTTAAAATTTGAGTTATTTCATATTTTGTCCTTTAAACCAAAACGTTGCAAACCTAGTCCTTTATTTTGGAAAATCGCACAATATTAGTCCTTTGATGGTTAAAGTAATGGACTAATGACTAATAGTTTGTGATTAAAGGACTAATGGTGTGTGGTTCTCTAAAATAAAGGACTAAGTTTGCAACTTTTTGGCTTAAAGGACCAAATGTGAAATAACCTTAATTCAAAAAGAACCAACTGTTTAATTCACTCTAATTAATGTGTTAAATATGATAACAAAAGCTAAATTAATACAACAATAAATTAATAATGCTTCTTTAATAAAGCGACTTAGGAGGCTTTATGTATTAAATAGGCTTTGGATAACTTTTTAATCATTTGACCCATTTCCTCTGTGGTATAACCCAAATCAACCCATTTATGGTGTCCGAATGATGGCCGACATGATAGAGTTGCATATGACAGCTGAAACTCATTTGGAAGTAGATCACTATAAAGATCTGGTTCCCAAAAGCATATTGTGATTTAGGCAATTTGGTTATATAGGAAACATTATATTACTAGAATGCAAAGCACTATTTTGTTATTAGGAGGCATTATCTAAATATATTTTTACTTTATATATTTTAGGTTAGTCTTTAATGGGGAAATGATACTATTAAGTCTCTCCATCTTTAGTTAATTAATTAGGTTATGGTAGTTTAATAATTCTAGGATGTGAAGACCCAATTTATTTTTTTATTTATATAATCAGTTTTACATAAACGTCCAGAAACCATTCTGCTTTCTTTTTTCAAGAAGTCAATATCCTTCTCCCAGTTTCTTAACGATTTGCATCTAACTTGTTCATGCGTGTGTGCTGTGGACAAAATCTACTAATGTACTCCAGCAAAATTTGGTACGGACCAACAAAACCAAAGAACTGGAACAGCACAAGGCTACAAGCTATATGCCGTTCAGTTCTCGGTTGTAAAAGAATTGAAAATCTAGTTCTCAGTTCAGGGTACTTTCAAAAATCTGTTCCTGGTTCAGTTCAGTGGGAGTGGACAAATATCAGTCCAAATAAACAAACTGGTATGTGTGATGCCTATCTGGTTTTTGGTTCTAGAATTAAAAGAAACATAGTTATCTCTAAGTTCAGGATATTTCAAACACTGGGCAGGTGTGCTTCGACCATGTCTCCGATCCAATTCTTCGTTCAGTCCGGTTTGAAACTGGAACCCTGGTTCTTTTCCTATAATTTTCTATTTTTCAAACTTAAAAGGATGCTTCATAGTTCTGATATTCAACCTACAAAATTCAAGTTTGTATTCGGATTATGATCTGATTTTGGACTGAACCAGTTCTGAACTGGAACCAAACCGTTTTAGATAGGTCTAGTTCTCATTTTCATTATAATTATTTTTTTCTTTTCGATAAAGTCCAGGGCCAGTCCGGTTTCACCCAACAAAAACCTCTAAACCCATTTATAGGAAAACCGAAAACGGGTTAAAGTTTCCACTCCAGTAATCTCTCTGAGGGACATTTGGTTTGTTGTTAGGAATTACAATTACTATGGGTTTAGAGTTTGCCTATATATGTGGGGTCGGTACCCATTTTTAAAACACAAACCTATTAACCAAACACTTATATTCAGTGTTTACTGAAAAGGGAAAGGGAAAACAAACCTGAACAGATGATGCAGCAGTTAAGAGACCAGCCACATTACCACCTAAAACACGACCATCTGGACCGGACAGTGCCACGCTTAACCCGCCTGTTCGACTACGTTGACCAGCAACCTCAGACACCATAAATGAACCAGAAAGAGACAGAATCTCAAAACGTCCCTGCATTACCAACACACCAACATATACTGTTTAATTTACACGCCAAATAAATGAGGTGCCAACTTTAACTGATTTAGCTTGGGTTCTGGACTTATGGTTTGTCCTTAAAGGGTCATATTTCTGAAAATGGGTCAGACAGCTTAAAAGTCGCCTAAAGTGTACCTTTAATGCGTAGAGCCTCCTCAATAGTTTTATTTCATAAAAACGATATAATTATTAATGTAATTTGTAACAACGTAGCTTGTGATCACATTTAACATATTAACTATCTATAAAAAATGGACAATAAATGTTTGTGGGACAACTCAACCTGAACTGTACTACAAAAACTAGTTTCAAAGAGGCCCGTTTAAGCTGTCTGTCCCACCCAGCTAAGGACTGAAAACGCCAAAACAAACCTCGTATGTGACAGTTCCACCAGATGTTGCTGCTTGCCGAAGTGTCACATTAGATACAGCACCGTTAGCTGACAAAACACAGAGAGCTCTAGTACTATTCTGTGAGAACCACATTAACTTTGCCAACACATCCTGTATAACAAATAAAATAATAATTGTTTTCCATATTAAAAGTAGAATAAGGTGCAATATAATTGATATGATATCTGAATAAAACTTAAATCAACCGGAAAAAAAATCCCATTTTAAACTTAAAACACACAGGTTATCAGATTACAGATATCACTCCTGATTATTTACCATCCACATATGTTCATTAAATCATCAGCTTCCCAATTAAAGTTCGTTACGTGACTTCATTACTCTATTTTAATTTGCCTCACATAACCTTTATATCCCAATGTTTTTCTCCATATCTTAAAACTCTTGTCCAACTCATCAATACTAGATTGTTTTAATTTTGAATTTATAACCCCTAAAAATCCTATATGACAGAACACCATTTTCTCTTGTGTGAAACAGACCTTATAATCTTGTGACAATGAATTCATAACTTTTACTGAATATATGAACACTAAATTTATATTTTAAATTCAGTTTCCAGCAGTTGCCTCTGTTATGTTTTGTTATTTATGACACTCGTTAGCTTGTTCTTTTGTTGAACAATAGAAACAATTTCTCTTTGATTGGTTTATTGTCGAGATTGTTGTGCTTACTTGTACTTTATAAACTGTGTAATGTAGTCTAAATAAGACCTTGTAAACATGGCATGATGCAGACTATACAGATGGGTTAAAATAATCTCTTTTGTTCTCTAACCAACTTTTTGCTACACAGCAACCCATGAAGGCTATATAGATGAGTTAAAATAACTTTTTTTTTTGGTTTTGAAAAACAAAATATAATTTTAACCCATCTTTATTAGCTTATAGTCTTTATTGTGCAATGTTGCTCGTGTGGTGACAAGTTGCTCACAAGGTCTCATTTAACTTATGCATTCAATAAATATTTCCGAATCGAGATGAAGCATTTCTTTTGTTGCCCCGACCTCAAACTGTATTAGATTTCGCTAAAATTGGATGTAGGTGCATCAATGCACATCTATGCAGTTATCGCGGTGGGAAATCAAATAGCGGTCAAAGTCCCTGATTTGGGATAGCGGTTATCGTGGTGGGATAGCGGTTTTTAATATTATGTAAAATATATATATATATATATATATATATATACACATACATACATATAGGGGAAGGTTCATTTGAGAACCGTTTTTATTGCGAGAACCGCAAGAACCAATCTTAGCCATTCATTTTGGATAATGGATTTCATGGATGAAGAGCGTGGGGGGATTGAGTGTGGCAGGGTGCATGTAAGGAATCCATGGATAGGCAATCCGATTGAAGGAGGGGAAATTAAACGGCTAAGATTGGTTCTCACGGTTCTCGCAATAAAAATGGTTCTTAAATGAACTTTTGCCTATATATAATTAAAATCATAAAACATTAATTAAAAGCATTGTATAAAACTTAGTACACTAATATAGTAAATAGGAATATTATATTGGGCTTTGAGTGTTGGACATAAAGAAAATGGGCTCAAAGGGCTGCCCAAAACAAGTATAAAAAAACAAAACAAAAAACAAAAAAAGTGCAAACTGAGAATTGCGGTTGATTTCCTTTAAAATAGCGCTCAAATAGCGGAAATAGTGGCACTATTAGCATCTCCGCTATTTTGCCTACGTCCGCTAACCGCTATCCCACCGCTATTGACTACATAGATGCACATATAAGGCAAAATGATAATACATCTACAAAATCATTAGCTCTAATGCAAAATAATTCATAGATGCTCACTACTAGAAAATCCTTAGCCCTGATGCGAGAAAATATTTTTTTATGTAGCAAGCGTACTTTGCATATTGAATAGTAAATTTAATTATTTATACATCTGCATAAGACAAAATTATACACCTACAAAGGTAACTTTGATGAAATTTAGTTATGTAACCTTGGACAAATAACGCTTTGGCAACAAGTAAAATTATTGACCATTATTTTTTCGTTATCGATCTCAGATAGGGAAGAATGGTGTGTAGCATTCAAAAAAGGTAAAACAACGAACCACACCAAAGAAACACAAAAGGGTGATGAATGCACCTCTCCAGCTTTAACGTCAAGAATATGCGGCATGAACCCCACTCCCGGAGAACCTGCAAATGGTTTTTTTCACATAAAGTAATTCTACGGATATTAGTAACTGCAGTCGGTAACCAAGTTTTACTAAAACAGAATTCCTCGACACAAATCAACTCCACAATCAGATATTCAGATCCAGTAAACATTATGAGATCCAGGCAAATAATTTAACTGCCTTGCTGATACAGAATTATCAGCTCAGAAAGACAACACAAAAGGCTGCAGAAAATTCACTTGGTGTCCAACATGTCATTTTTACTGAATATTGAAGTATATAGCAATTTTGATAGTACGACTAAGTAATAACATGCTGATAGCAAATGTATCATAGTTATGGTCTTATGGATGTCTATGATTACCATTTCTCTCTTATAAAGTATAAACTATCTTGATGGGTTCATTATGACCTTCGTCTTTATGCTTCTATAAAAAAAGAAGCATAAGTTTCAGTTAGATTTAACTAACTTTGCTTGTTAACCATATCAATCCATTTAGTCGGGTCATGAACTCATGATGGCAACTAGTCTCCCATGGTAGCCAAAAAGAAAACACACAATTAAAGAGAAGGAAAACCAATGACGTGAAAGTGAATCGAAGGGTGATATTAAGTATTAACTTCAAAAGGCAAGAGAATTAAACAAATTAGATATTTTGTGAACCATAGGGTTTTAGGTATGTTTTACCCATAATTAATGGACACTATCAATCCAATCCAATGAAGAGTTTAATTTTTCAATTGATTGAAGATTGTATTGTATTGATGCGGTCATGCTGCATGGATAGTGTTGATTCAGGAGAAACTTGAATCTCATTAAATGAAGGAAGATTCAATCCTATTGAATCCATATTCTCTCAACTCGAATTAAGAAAGTATATTACACTGCCTATTTTTCAAAATTTAAGAGTCAAAATAGAAAAGAAAGTCTAAAACATAAAAAGGAGCTAAATTTTGAGCATACCTCCTTCCCTAAGGAAATGACTGACAAGAACGACTTTTCCACTGTGTTTTCAAATTCTTTTAAGGAGGGAAATGGAGGGATTTGAAAGGAAACCCAAAAACATGGTGTTCTCGAGTTTCATTAAAGGGAGGAAATGGAAGAATTTGGAGCGAAGGTATAACCAACTTACCTTAAATCATTTCCTCCCAAAAAGTGGGAGGATTTAGAAGGAAAGCTTGATATATATATAACTATATAAGCATCTGCTGGTGCTTAAAAAAACCATTTTCTTATTCAAAAGAAGCAATTTTTATGGTTGGTATTATTTCGCATCTAAAAAATATCTCAATCTCATGTTCATAGGAAATTTCCTTGGGTTTCTATTAAGAGATTATACCTAGCGAAAAGCAGAATACCTTAAGACACTTCATGCTTTGTTATCATTTCTTTAAATATGCAACATACATTATAATAAACCAAATAAAATAAAGATAAACTAATCATCCCGATATATAATATTAATCTTACTCGACTAATTGATTAAACAATTGCATATCATGGCACGTTGCCTAGTTTTCATGAACCGTGTAAAAAGTGAACTTGTGTAAAAAACAAGAAAAAGTTCGATGACAATAACATATACTTATGCTATATATAATAAAAATATACCTGAAGCAGCAGGCTGTTGCTTATTCAAAGAACCAGGTGGTCTGCCCCTCGGCTTCTTCCCTGAAGACAATGCCGGAGACGAAAAACCACCAGCTTCGGCAGCTGCTTGAACCGGCGGTAACATCGGCGTCGGAGACATAGAAACATCGTTCGCATACTTCCTCGGCCTCCCTCTCTTCCGCTTCACCACTTCCCCACCGGTTGCGTCGATCCCTGACGTCACCACGGCCATGGAATTATTTTCAGCGGCGGCGCCGTTAGGGTTGTTGTAAGTAGGCGTCGGTGACGGTGATGGAGACGAAGTAGGCCGGCTCATCGAGGTATACATAGGTGTTCCATCACTGGTATATGCTGCTAATCGCATGTTGTTGGACATTGCTGAAGCTTCTTGGTATGACATAACTAGTTTGACTACTAAACAGACTCAAGTTCATACGCCTTTTCAACAAAATTCAGTCATAAACCCTAGAATTTCACCATGGGTCAATTGATTTCTGAGCAGACCCAATTCCAATCTCATATAAGTCCACTTAAAATTGTTACTAAATTTTCCCAAATAATTTCGGGCTTTGAACTCGAATTTTGAAGATAAATTTGGGAAAATATTTTTAAATAACATTTTCAAAAAACTTCAAGTTTCAATAGGAAAGAAAAATCGTAATTCAGAAATTATGTTTGTTGTAGCATAATGAAAAAAAAACAATTTTCATTTAATGATCTATATTTTAAAATATTTATTTAAAGTTTTACTTCTTTTAAATGTGTTTTTGTATTTAATTACCGGTTATACCAACATTCCAAATTTGAAACATATGTTGTATTTGGCGAAACTAGGGATGTAAACAAGCCAAGCTAATCGTAATCTATTCGAGCTTGAATCGTTAAAAGCTCAAAACGAGCCGAGCCTTACGAGCTCGAGCTTAAATTAAAGCTCATTTAATAAACGAGCCAAGGCCAAGTTCCAAAGAATGAGCTCGCTGCTAGTTTAAGCTTGCGAGCCTAAACAAGCTCCATGTATAATATAATTTATATTTTATATGTTTAATTTTTAATATTTATATATATCATTTAAATGAAAATATTAAATAATACCCGAGCCTAAATAAACCTAGCTTAAACGAGTTTAAACGAGCCGAGCCCGAGCTTTATAAATCTTAAACGAGCCAAGCTCGAGCTCAACATTATGATCTCTAAACAAGCCGAACTCGAGATCGAGCTTAAAAAAGCCTAAACGAGACCGGCTCGATAAGTGTCTGGCTCGACTTGTTTACATCCCTACCGCGAAATTAGTTGGAGCAGAGGCTATAGCTGGGGCTAAGACAAGAGCTGTAACTTAAGCCAAGAATTGAAGTTGGAAATTATATTTATTTAAAAAAAACTATTCGGTAAAGAAGCTTGAGCTAAAGCTGAAAAATATGAAATTACATAAAAGGACATATAAATAAATCACATACGTGTGAAAAATATGAAATTACATAAAATGACATATAAATAAATCAGATACGTGTGAAAAGTATGTAAAAGCTTTAAGTTAAAGCTAAAAGTTTAAATAAGAACTGGTTTTGATGTGAAAACTGATATGGACCCTTATCATGTTATTATCATATTAGTTAATATAAGGTATATACTTAATGACCAGGGGTAGATTAGGCATTTTGTTTTTCTCCACAACTCAAAAACTAGCATTTAATTTTTCACTTACTTCTCTCACCACCGAGTTAAATCCCATCATTCAATTCTCTCACTCTCTTACCTATTACTCTCATATGTATCTCAAGATTTCACACACACACACACACACATAATCTCTCTTAATTCGACGAACATAACACCGCCACCACCACTGTCGAAGATTTTGGAGAGTTGCTTTACCAATGGACTTTGTCTCTCTTAATTTTAGTGTTTCTCAAAGAGTCTTTTAGTTGTTGCTAAGATTTCTTCTTTTATGATTTGTTGATGATTAAGCAGGAAGCCATAGATACACTGAAGGTTATACTTAGGTAAAATTCCCCTGCCTGAATTGAAATAGTCACTTCATTAAATTGTTCAGGTAACATATCCATGAACTTCAGCACAACTTCTGCATCATCTTTCTTAATGCCCACACTTAATAGGTCATTAATCAAACAATAAAACCTTGTGAATATTTCAAACAGGGTTTTATCCTTCTCTAAGAAGAAATTCTCATAAGATCTATTGAGATTATTCTTCTTTTGCTGCTTAACTAAATCAGTGCCCTCATATGTAACTCAGTGTGTCCCACATCTCCTTTGCATTTTGACACCCAGTCACGGTATGAAGCGGAGGATTAGTCAGGCAATTGCTAGAACACTTCTAGCCTTGTTATCTAGTGCATATAGCTTCTTACCTTCTTCAGTGCAGTTCTTCACTTATTTTTCAACACCACCGGGAGAATTATCACTGACAGGTACCGAAATCATGGGAATGATAGGCCCATTATTGATCACCTCATGCATTATAGTGTCAATGGACTTAAGGAACAACATGGCTCTGAACTTCCACATAGGATACTCAGATCCATCAAATATGGGACAACCTTTTACAACCATCTAAGAAAAGTTATTTGTTGTAGACACGATTACCTTCTTTTCTCAGGATCTTGATCTTTAACTTATTAAAGATTCTTCTACTCTTATACCAATTGTTGGTTCCTAAGGTAATCAACAAACTGATACAAAGTGTAGAAGAGGGGTTGAATACACAATTCAAGTAATAATCAACAAAACCAAAATCAAATCAAATGTTTTAATAATAAATCAAGTTTTAAGTATAAAACAGTATGAAATCTTAATTCTACTCACTGATTACAATTTAACTCTCTCTAAATCAATCTCACAAACTAAATCTTGTTTTACTGATTCAGCTTATGAACACATAAAGCAGTTAACTTTCTAAACAGGAATACCGAATTTATCAGGTTAATAACGGACTAACCAGGTCTTTAGAGGTGTTTCCTAGACCTCTTAGGAGTTACATTATAAACCTATTCTACAATTAAATAACTAAACTAATAAACTAAAACATATCATAACCTATTAATTCAAAATAACTTATCTATACATCCGGCTAACTTGGATAACTTTTATCTTTAATCTTGAGTCTTCAAACTTGAATATTCAAGTTTGAATCTTCTTATCTATCCGTAGATAGAGAGTTAAAGTTTAAAACAAATTCAAACTCTTTTCACGCTGATTTTTTCTGTCGAGTTGAGTTACTCAGCTTGAAACACATCAAGTTGAGTTCTTGAACTAAGCTTCGGTTTTTCACATGTACATACATATAGAAACTCATACTCAACTTTAAAAGTCATTTAAGTTATCTAGGACATACTTAGAAACTTTGTTTCTGTTCTGGAACTGAGTACTCAACTTAAGCCAACCAGTTAGTCTCATAGACTAATAATTCATTTTGCACATGTTAAGCACTATCTTTCAAGTTTTATTTTGTTTATGTTCCAGCCGATTTTGAAGTTCAAGAGGGGGAAATTTCTTTCTCTTGTTCTTCCTTTTCTTGTTGCAGTTGAAATTTTTTATCGTTTTTAACTGAAAAATATTATCATTTTCGGATAGAATGTTATCATTTTCATGGTTGGAGATTTAGAGGGAAAAAAAGGGGCTGAACGAGATTAATAGGGGAAAAAAATGAAAGCCATAATTTATGGGATGAAGGATTCTCATAATACCCTTCCTTCTATCACTACATATCATAATTGTTTAATTAATTACAATAATGTTATTATTAGATCTTGACCATTGATTTAAAAAATCTAATGGTCCATATTTGACCTTTGGGATCTATGTTTAAGCATAGAACCTACATTGATCCAATTTATATATACATATACATACATATATATATATATACATAGAATATATATATTATGTCCACATATTTCATAATTTCTATTAGTATATTAATTAAATACTTATTCTCAATAGTTATATGTGGCGGTTTCTAGAGTGAAGAGTAAGGATGGTTTGTAGCTCTAATTTGCGATGAAGAAGGCAACCCTACTAATAAAAACATGAATGTTGTTTATAAAGAAGTTCTACAGAAATATGGTGACGATGTTATATATGAATTTCTGAATTTGTTTAGATTTAATTATTTTTAAATATATTATATATTCTATGTATGTTTTACAGTTTTATTTTCTATATATGTTAGTAATCTAAAAAACCGAAAAAATTTAAAAGTGACTCTAATCATCCCCGTTTTTATACATGGGGTATTTAGCTAGAAGAACAGAAGATATAATCGTGGAGAACACATCATCTTTGTTTAGATTTACTAATTTTTAAATACATTCTATATTCTTTGTATATTTTACAGTTTTATTTTCTATACATATTAGTAATCTAAAAAAACAAAAAAAAAATTAAAAGTGAATCTAATCATCCCCGTTTTTATACACATGGTACTTGGCTAGTAATAGTAAAATTCTAAAGTTAAATACATTTTGAAGAAGATATATTGCCCTTATTTTTTTCATTAATTTGTTATTTAGTAACAAATACGTAACACAGACAGATTAGCTAGTTATATATTAAAAATAATTAGAAGTATATAATTCTATTAATATTATTCCGATTATGTGTTTGGCGAAAGAGTCTGAGGCTGATTAATTGATAATCCCAAATCATGAGTTTCTTGAAAGGCTTTTATTTTAGGGGCTTATAAGAGATTATGTTTTTAATAATCTCCTTAAGATTTTAACATCTGAACGGAGCTAAAGGGTTCAGGATTATGAAAACTAGAATCCCAAGTCCCTATAATCCCCGTAAGCTTGTTGCCGAACACACAATAGGTCTACTTTATTTCGTAAAATTCGAAGAAATAGAATGAAATCGAAATCAAATTCCATGTTGTATTACGTTTGACAAACTTATTTTTAAATGCAATCTTATTTTTTAAGAGGTTTACATTCTCTCAAGTAACGAAAAATCTGTTACATAGTTTAGCTGGATAAATTTTAAATCAATTTCATTTGTTCGAATTTTACGAAACAAACTTAAACTTATAATTATTGTTAAATGATTATTATAAAGTTAGAAAACGACTATTTTAATCATGAAATAATTATTAATCTTAATTAATTTAATTAAAATATATAATATTTAATTGCGAGGAGTGATGCAATGAATAAATAGAAACTTGAAAGACACAACAATATCCATTGTCATCTTCTGTAGGCGTCCTTCTCAACGAGACAACACTTTTTATGTTTATCTGCTTAAGCTGTTACAAGAGCAAAAAGACTGTTTTACCCTTACACGATACATGAGTACATGACCTCTCTCTTTTTTATCCACTTCCTTAATCCTTAAGATGTCACTTCTAGCATTACTTCCCATTAGCCAACAAAAATGGATGTATAGAATAATCATAAAAGAAAAAAAGAAAAAAAATATAATAATACTTACTTAAAATTAATATTCTCCCCTCAAGGTTTACATTAAAATTGAAAATGAGACAATAGTTAGATGGGTTTTTCTTTTTGGCAAATTATGTTGGAGAATCGGAGTTGTGTTCAATAGAGTTTATATAAAAAAATATAGTTTTAAAATTTTAATATTTAATCATAGGTGATTCGGTATATAATCAAATGTTAATTACGAAAATATATTTTAAAAGTATGTTTTGAATGTGATATGTTTTTTAAACACCAATTTATTAAGAAACTATACCACTCATATAAGTATACAAGATTTCATATGAGAATAGGAAACACTAAACATCAAAACCTTCAAACTCTAGATATTCTCCATTTGTCTTTGTAATATACTTCGCTTTGGAATATAAAACTACAAAAACATAATAACAAAACAAGTAAACATCACATATATATATATATATATATATATATCTATACTATTATATAAAGCATACAACATTCTCTCTCCTTTTAGTCTTAAAACTTCTTAAAATTCAATCAACAATACATCCCACCCTTTATTTTATCTAAATTAATCCCATCCATTCAATTTTTAACCATTTCACTTTCCTAATTTACTTAACTTTTTATTTATTTAAAATATATTTTCCCACTAACACACTCTCTCACACAAACACAATTATCCACCCATACCAACATAATTTCCAAAATCTTATTAACTTCTCTCACCTTATTTCATAAATATAAATCTTTTTTATTATTTTAATATTTTTTGAAATTAATAAAATAGTTGATACAAATATAAAAAAATTTGAAAAAAAATCGGACATGTTGCTAAAAACTTTTCTTGATATTGAATCACACGAATAACTATTTACCGCCGCAGCATTGCGCGGGTACGATGCTAGTGTATATATATATATATATACATTAGCATCGTACCCGCGCAATGCTGCGGCGGCAAATAGTTTCTGTTTTGCAATATGTCGTTTTCAAGAATAAAATTATATGTTATTCGTGCGATTCAATGTCACGAAAAAGTTTTCTACAGCAACATGTCCGTTTTTTTCAAAATTTCTTTTATTTAATCTAACTATTTTATTAATTTTAAAAATAAGTTCTAAAAGACAATAAAATAAGAAAAAAGATTTATATTGATGAAATAAAGAGAAGAGTTAATAAGATTTTATAAATTATGTTGAATTGGATGGATAATTGTGTTAGTATGAGAGAATATATTTTGAATAAAAAGTTAAATTAAATTATGAGAGAATAAAATAGTTAAAGATTGAGTGGATGAGATTAGTTTAGATTAAATGAAGGGTCAAGATTTTATATTGATTGAATTTTAAGAAGTCTTAAAATTTAAGAGGAGAGAGAATGTTAAATGCTTTATATAGTAGTATAGATATATATGCAAAATCTAAATACTCAAGATGACTAAATCCACCTAAATGTGTTTCTATTACAAGGAATCACTTAAATGAATGACTGAAATGCACTTTTAACTTATGCATTTATGACAAGCAAGTGATTATTTTATTTAAGAAATTTGTTCATTCACGGGAGGTATAACATCCTTTAAATTATATTATAAGTTAATGAATAGTATATTCTTCATGTATTAACTAATTTTATAAGTGGAAATTGAAGAATCATCTCCCTTATGATAATTATCTTACGTGAAACTTTTATGCAAACTCTATACTATTATAAATAGTTGACGTAGCTTTAAATTTGGTTCGATGATTCACTTGTGGTCTTGAATTTTTTTAAAAAGAAAAGAAAGAGACTTCGAGAGAAAAAAAATATTTGTGGTTATAAGTTAAGGAAAATACTTCATCTTACTACCTACTTAATGAGGACATATGTAATCTACTAATTCTCTTTTCTAATCTCTTATACTGATTTTAAAATTTGTCTTAATCATATGAGTAATGTTTTCATTTTAACGGTGTGAGAATTTAAAAGAAAATAACTATTTTTTTAAGCCGCATAACATAATGTTAATGTAATGAGATATTCTCTATCCTCTTACTAAATTTCCTACTCACTAAGTCACTAGATTAGGATAAATATGAGATCAAATTAGGAAAAAAGAAGAAGTAAATTTCACATGTTAATATGTTATAATTTAGTGTGTTAAGGTGGCGTTTGGTTCGCGGATTGTTTTTCATTGGAATTGAAATCTTGAAAGGAATTGGAATTGGAATTTGAATTAGAAAGTAATTCCTTCCTTTTTGTGTTTGGCAAAAGAATGGAATTCAAAAAGGAAAAGTCTGGAAAGCAAAAGGAAAGCAGCACCACCACTACCTTCACCATTGCCGCCTGCCACCACCGTCGCCGCCACCCCCAACGTCTCTGTTGCCGCTCGCAACCACGGCCCCAACACTGCAACCATCACTATCGCTGGTCGTCGGACACCACCACTGCCCCAACACCGCCCCCAATGTACGAGCCCTATTTGTCGGTTTCTAGTCGCCATTCGTCGGGACAAACAAAGATGAAGCAGATGGAATCACCGGTCAATGTAACGAAGACGAAGTAGATGGAATCGCTAATCATCGGGACTTCATCACCATCGATGCTCTAATTGCTGGTCGGGACACCTCCGTCGCCATTGCCGGTCACCACGTCAGTCGCCATCGCCGGTCACCAACTCAATCACCATTGTCAGTCACCACTTCAGTCCAATCGCCGGTCACCACATGGGTCGAGTCGTTGGAGGCTTGGTGAGGTAGATGGAATCTCAATTCCATTGATAATGAGAAGGAATTTACTTTCCTTCATTTGAGGGAAAGTTTTCCCATCCCAAATTCCAATTCCTTCCATTAAAAGTGAACCAAACAATGAAATGTATGGAAATTAAATTCCAATTCTTTAGAATTCCTAAGTAATCCTTCAAACCAAACAAAGCTATGGAAAAATACGCTAAACGAAACATAATAGAAACTATAGGGACTAGAATGTAACTTCTGTTTATATCCTGACGTCAACCTCCATTACTGGCCAAATATTTGATATAACTCCTCGAAGATTCTTTCTCCGCCTGTAATTTTCAAAACCCCAATTACTCACTCTCTCTCTTTCGCTATCTGGCATAAATTTTTTAGGGTTCTACGAGGGTTTCTCTCTAAATTTCTCACCAATTCGATCGCTATGTGAGATCAGCCAATTGAATTAGCTTCTGTTTTCGAGTATATAGATACAATTTGTATATATAACCCAATTGTAATTACATGGCTGCTTATCAGCCGATCAGAGGAAGCGGATCAGGTTTGCAGTTTCTGAATTATCCATTTGGGGACACTACATATACAAAAGTTTTCGTTGGAGGGCTTGCATGGGAGACTCACAGCGAGACGCTGCATCGTTATTTTGAACAATTTGGGGAGATTTTAGAAGCTGTTGTTATCACTGATAAGCATACTGGGAGATCAAAAGGCTATGGATTTGTAAGTACTAATATATGTTTCTTCTTCTTCAAATTAGGCACTCTGGTATGTAATAGATGTTCCTTTCATTGTTTATTGCGTTTCGCCAATATGTTTGATTTAATCTATCGCGTCGTTTCAGAAATTAGACATACATGGAAACTTTTGTGCTGGAAAAAGACATCTTTTAGGATCCAAAGTTTGTATATTTATCAAAAATTCGTAAAAAGGAGGGGTTACTATGTATAATTATATTTGAAGTGCTATGGCCAAGTTTTGAATCTTTGGAATACTCATACATGTCAATCTCACATAACAGAATCCTCTTTCCGCGTGTGTTTGTGCTTTAAAGACGGTCTTGTTTATCTTAGTCTGTAAATGATTATGCTTGGCATTTCTTGTGTGTTTTTATTGAATGCAATACGTTTCTATCAAGTCATATTCACCTTCTCTTCATTATATAGGCTTGTTCTGATATTTAATGGTTATTTGCTTGAGGGAACTAAACTAATATGGAATTCAAGAATTTAATTGAACATGGTATATGCATGTTTTATGCTTGACTTATGAAAGAACTGAAATTTCATAAAAAAATCAAAGTCAATGTTATTTCTTTTTCTTTCTCTAAAAAAAACGGTGTTATCCGTCTCTCTCGCCCATCTAGTCCATGTTCTATGAAGAGAGCCCTATCTAAAAGCCCTTAGCAAACTTTAGGGCTTTTTGCCAATAGTTGTAGATCCCAAGGGATTGACGCGCTTAGCTGAATTGAAACACTTGATGGTTCATGAGGTACCAACTGCCAGTGATTCACTGACAGTGAATTCTGTGAAGCACTGAAGCTAACTCCTTGCCCCTGGGTTAGGTACATTATCGTCAAATGTGAATGAACTGGTCTATTCCATAAAAAATTATGCTAATATATCTTATGTTTTTTCAGTCTTCTTTTTTCCCCTTCCTTTTCCTTTCTTTTCATGTACATCATAGGCTTATATCTCCTTGACTCACTAGTCATAGGTTCTTTGACTTAACACTTGCTGTTGTGTTTGTCATTCTTGTTGATCTCAGGTAACATTTCGCAATGCTGAAGCTGCAAAGAGGGCTTGTGCTGATCCTAATCCAATAATTGATGGTAGACGGGCGAACTGTAATTTGGCATCACTGGGTCGCCCTCAACCACCTTTGCCTTTTGGTAGGATTATAAACCTTTGATCCATTTAACTTTATCCGCTCACTTGCTATTCATATTCTAAATTTGGACAATACCAAAAGCAGTGAATTAGTTGAGTACATGCATGTCTAGTCCTCTAAGATCAGCCAGAAAAATGTGAGCATCTATAAAAATGAACCATTTATATGTAATTCTACTGAGAAATATAACCAGCAGTAGCCATACAACAACATAACAGAAAGTTGGCTGCAGATGTAGAAAGAAGCATAATTTGTCTATTAATTGGAGTGGCATCTTTAGCTCAACAGATTTCAAACTTCAAATATAGTACGTTTTTGTTATGAAGCACCCTTTTCTGATGCTCATGATCTTAGTGGTTTCTTCCTCCTTTTGGGGGTTTGTATTTTGTAATATATGGATTCTGGATTAAAAAGGAAATTTTATGGGAGTCGGCGTTACATCCTTGAGTATTATAAAGTTTTGATTTGATAGCCTTGACTGTGACATCTTTATAGAGAGCGTAGTGATTGGAAAATTTTGAAAAAGTGAATGTGCATTATGCTATTTAAATCATGATTTGAAGGAGAAATAAACCAACAATATTGAAAACCTTGTGTAGTACCTCACACTACTAGGGTAGATTAGTTGAAAACTTAAGGCCATTTAGGTTCCCCAACCCAGCTTCCACATCAGCGCCATATCACCTTCCCCTTGCCTTCCCCCTCTCAACCCAAAAGTTAGTATAGCATAACCTAATCTTACTCATACCTTTTATTTTATTTTATTTTATTATATATTATATATTAAGAGAGAGAAAGAGGAAGAGAGAGGTGAGAGAGAGGAGAAGGTAGCTCGGGTTAGTGAGCCTGAATTATGTATGGGTGTTCCCCTCCAACCCGACGAACCTAAATTGTTACCCGAGCCCTTTGGGTTGTGTTATGTGGACGGTCTTACTAGCTATATTTTGACTATGTTGTTAGTAAAGGGGTCAATATTATAAGGCAAAGGATAGTTATGCTTATCTTGAAGGTGATAACTTGCATACTGTGTAAGTTTATGTATAAATATTAAATACCCTGTTGAATTTTAAGATGTTTCAGTGGCTACAATCCATTGGTGAACATATGTACAATATGTGTTGGAGGTGCCAATTACTTGAAGTTTAATAAGTTGGCCAACATGGCAACATGTTGTAGATGCCTAACTTATTGTACCCCTGGTTAATTGTTATAAGCAACTAAGCAAGAGAGATGAACATGGTTGAAGTATTAACACATGGACATTAGAAAGAGATCAAACACTAGGGAGCAACCAGCTATTTTAGGGCTTATGCTTTTTAAAAAGTATATATTATATATTGTATCAGTTTAGATATTGTAAACTATGAATTTTATATCTTATCGTTTGTTGTGTACTATATACAGTTTACTTCACCAAAATGAAGCCTTGGTTTAAAAAAGCTTGCTTCATGCACGCCTTAGTTGCTAGATGCGACGAGTTGATTAAGGTCGAAAGCTTCAGGCTAGGATAGACAAGGCGATAACTAAAAGGTACTAGAGGTGTATGTCTCCGCATCTACTTATGTGAGGCTAGATGCGACAAGGGTCGGACGCTTTAGGCTAGGTTAGGGGAGGCAATTACTCAAAAGTACCGGCATCTACTTGTGTGAGGCTCTAGGCAATGCTTTTTAGCAACTAACGTAGGGTAGTGATGTTTGGGCTTTTTAGATTATTTGGACTCTTAAGATCCTATTTTTCGGGTTTTTAGGAGTGGGATGCGTAGAAAACGAAGTGAGTTAAGTAGTAAGTAGTAAAATCCGAATCATCCTCTTCCTCCCCTCCTCTCTCAGGTTGTTGAAGCCGTAGAATCTGAAGATCTTACATCTCCTGTTTTGTTGTTCAATTAGAAAAAACTAAAGCATCTTCCTAGATCTCCAGTCTATGGACGTTACATTAGTTGTTATCTTAATATGATATGGCCTTTTCTTTTCATTCCTTCTATGTAATGAGGATAATCTTGAGGATTTTTAGTTGATTATTGGAGAAGCTTTAGAACATGTGATGCTTTTGCTTATATTAACTTAGTTAGTTGATGATAGCTTTTACTTATATTACTTAGTTGATGTCTTGTTGATAATCATGTTTACTTTGACACCGATACACATTTGCCTTTTGGGCCTCCTTTGATATGTTAATTGCAATATATTTTTGGTTATGTATTTATCAGGTTGTATATGTTATAGTTAAGTAATTCAAAAGCATATTGTGAATATTAAGCGAACGAGGCGCTGTGGCGAGCGCTTTCCCATTGCCTCGGCTTCCCTGACCCTTATATCCTTGAGTGCTTGTGCCTTTTAACACCAACAATATATCTAACTTTAAACGTTTTTCTTTTATGTGCATCATACTTGAAAACTTACTTTCTAATGCAATAAGCTTTCAAAAACTTGCTATTGTATGCATTCCAACTTGTTACGGGCATTGTTTTAAAATTTGATTTATTTTGTATATCACAATGTTTTTATTAGTCATTTATTATTATTATTTATATTTTCTAAAAAACTGTTTTTTATTTTCGTTACATATTTTATTAGAGATTCTTGCATGAACTCAGAACTGTTAACATAACCTCCATGAACCCATAATCCAAAACTTGAGATTCATCCATTTGTTCTTGTTCTTGAAGATGAACAGATTCAAACAAAACCAATGACAAATCAAACAATGAACCCTAATAGAACAATGAGATAAATTTCGGGTGAGACTCATCCCTTTGTTGTTCATCCACATCAAATTTGACTACTTGAGATTCATCTATTAGTTCTTGGCGATGAACCTATTCATCGACCACCACTATTGCCATCTAAATCAAACAGATTTCAGGTGACAAAATGACGAAGTGATGAACCCAAGAACAAAGGTTGCAGAGAACCCTAATTGAAAAAATGAAACCCGTAAAGATCTGAATTCCCAGAACCATAGATTGAAGCAATTTAACTAATCACTTAGAATTCTTATGAACTAGAACAAGAATTGGTAAGTAATTAGTGGAAGCTTTATTATTCATATGATTACAAAGAGCAGAGGAAATGAGAGAATACTATCTTGATGACTTGATATATGAATGACTAATCACTACACATGAACACCTATTAATACCCACTTACAACTAATTTCTCAACTAACTTCCAACTAACTCAGTTTACACACTTTTACCCATTTTCAGTTACGACCTATACATTCCAGGTTACAACTCATACATGCACGTACTAATTTGGTACATAACAAAACCCTAATTAAAATATGACGATTTCGAACGAACGTTGTTAAAGCCCTGACCTATCACCAATTGGTTTCACAAAAGTGCAGAAATCGCAAATCAAAGGTACCAAAATCATGAACCCAGAATAAATGATGATTTCACAAACACCCCTTAAATCGCAATTTGAAGAAACCCGAAAATCAGAAACTCACAACCATCCCTAATCTATTCCAATGAAGATGAAGGGTCAATCGGAGAAGAAGAGATGATGGTCGATGGAGAAGTTCCGGTTAAGAACACATTACCCATATAATTGGGTCGATTGGTGAAGAACACACTACCCACATGGATTGAGTGATAGAGATGAAGGGTTAATTTGTGTTTAATAATAATAATATTTATTTTTATAAATATATATTAATAAAAGTAAAGACTGATTTTTTTTATCTTTTTCAACCAAGAAAATCCAAGTAGGATGCGTGTCAGAAATTGCTCCCATTTGTTTTAGGTTCTTAACCATATCCCACTGTTATAGACATAAACTTGCCAGAAATTCTTTTATACGCACACGTGTGAACACGTATACAAATATACATAATTACATATATGTGTGTGTGCACGCGTGTGAACAGGTGTGGGTGTTCACTGTTTAGGTTTGTCATAAGTTAACAATACATGTGTGATTATATTCAAACGTCAGATTGTATGCAATTTTCAGAATTTACACAGAGAAATGTATCCTTGTGGTATTTTAGTAGTAATATAGTCACAAAAAACAATAAAAAATGAACAAGATACATAAGAAGACATATCATTTATTAATTATGTTATGTAAATATTCAACTTGGTTACTTGTAGGACGCCTGAGACCGGCAACACCTTACCTTGGGAGTCCGCAAGGGGGACCATTTGTTGGTGGCTCGAGTTACCGATCACCGGTTCCTTACAACTATCA
This sequence comes from Dittrichia graveolens, assembly GCA_038502395.1. Taxonomy (NCBI): domain Eukaryota; kingdom Viridiplantae; phylum Streptophyta; class Magnoliopsida; order Asterales; family Asteraceae; genus Dittrichia; species Dittrichia graveolens. Next base: position 77,494,867 of record JARJIL010000001.1, on the reverse strand, counting down.
GCAATATCCGTATTCCATATATGGGTTAGTTATTATTCAATATATCTTATCGATGGTCATCCAAACTTTACAAATTGCAAGTTGAAATCTGGTTTAAATAACAATGGAACAGGATATATACATATGCATGACCAAGTTTTTGTGTTCTTAGTTGTCAGTTGTTAAGGTTATGTTGTGCTTGGCTACATTAGATCTGAAGGGCTAAATATCAACCCATTTATGTGAAAATGGGTTGTTTTGGCTGTCTTTTATTGATAACGGGTCAGACAGTAAGATTAAAAGTTCAGTGGAGAATCGTCAAGTGAAATGGGCTGAACAGCTTAAAGGTTGCTGGAAGCATCCTTAGTTGTTTCATTTGGGGGATCATTATTCTTTACAGTAACAATTTTTGTAATCTTTTCTTTACAAATAGAGTTTTTCCTGGTTAGGGCTCCTCCAAGGGGGTCGAGCATTTGTTCATATGTACGTAGCCTAACTGTTATTCTGGCCATTTCCTTACCACCCTTGGCTTTTCTCATTTGAAACCCCATGGGACTAGACCCTGGGATCTCCCTTATGGGAGCCATTGCTGTACCCAGTAGGCAATGAGGTGATGGTTAATAACAGTTTTTGCAATCAAATATATTATATCAATTACACTTGAAAAAAAACATGACAAATAAGTTTTGTAGGGGTCAACACAACCAGGCCGCCCTGCCCATTTTACCACCTATAACTCTATAAGTTATATCCAATCCAATGCATGTGCATAAAAATATACCAAATAACATTATCACTTATGATACCAGAATGCAATCTAAAATGTAAAATACAGTACTTGAATTCTGTCTGTCTGTATGATTAAAATTTGTCTTTGATAGGTATCCACCATATGGGCCTGAATATGTCTTCCATCAGGTGAACAAACTTGAATCTCTTGCTACTCATACTTTATAACATCCATGTAATTAACAAGTCGTCAATTTTATTAAAGAACGAATGTATGTAATCTCTCAATCTCTCATCTTTCAGGTTCCATATAATCCTTACACGGGCCAGCTGCAACATAATCCTCAGATGTTTGGCATACCGGGCCCCATCAACCCAAATGTTTTTCCTCCTCCGTTTGGTCAAATGGGCCCACCTCCCCTTGGAAGCCCAGTGCCTAGAGCACTTGTAGCAACACCTGGTCCTCATGTTTTACCATATAACAGACCAATTGTCAGTGGTGCAAGCACAGAAACTGTTCCAATGTCTCTGGCACCATACCTTACAGGCAGGTCTTTTTTTAGCAATCTTACTATACATATGTTGTATACAACTTTAAACAGTAGGAACACATCCAGGAAAAGTTAAATAAAAAGCTGAAAATCTTCCATCGATGCTTCTGTTAGGGGATCAAGCTATTTGCCTAATTCACTCTTGTTCCTGCTATATATCTATAATTTTGACTTGTAGTTCTGCAATTTATCGATATATTTGTTTATGGTCCAAAACTTTTTAGGTGTTATTTGCTTGGTTCTTGAGATTTTATGATTCGTTGACCTGGGAATTTTATGACATTCTATTTCAAAATTGTCCTACTAATTAAGAGTTAAGACCATGTTTGTTTATTTCGTAATTACTTGTTTAAACTACTTGCAAGATCTATGAAGCATGAAGTTTTGATACTAATATACACTTTGTGTGTAATTAAGATAGAAGAGGAATTTTGGGTTTTTCAGGTAACGCTCCACCGTTTCTGGGACAAATGAGGAGTGGCCATCCTTCTCAGTTCACTCAGGGAAGTGGTTCCGAGTAAAAGAGGGTTTAATGGGGGGAGAAAGCCAATCACTTTCTGGGTTGCCCACTAACTGCAAGATGACATCACTTGGTACTCGAGTGACATATTCACTTTTGGCCATGGATGTCACCATCCTTTCTGTCAAAGAGGTAATGCAAATATGTACTTATAAGTTACTAATTACAATCACTCTGTGTGTGTGCGTGTGTTTTTTTAAGGTTTTGGTAACTTGTGTTTGATGGCTTTCAGGTCATCAGAAGTCGTGGACATAACGGGTGTCAAATTCAAACCCAATATCTGAAACCCTGAACAACAAATGTGAAAGTGCAAAAACTGCACTTTTAACTCGTCTTGTATACACTCGTGGAGTATTAACAAAGCAAGACTGCATGCTGGAACATGGGGTTTCCAGCTGTCATGCATGAGAGAATCACCGTATGATTCTATCATGCTTAACTAAAACGTGGTGTATGGACACCATGGTCTCTACTTAACTGTGTCATTTCATCAAACCATTTTAACATCCTGTAATCACCAATGAAAACCCAAGAACTTTATGTTTGATGGTTTCTCGAAATCCGCAAAATGAAAGCATCAACAGTGTCAAAATTCCAACCTTTGAATCTCCTTGTGTGATAGACCATGGTACAGTTGAATCCTAGTTTATTATTTAGAAAACAAACTCGTCATAACTTTATATATCATGTTTTATATCATACCTTTTTAATGTTCGACGCAATTATATACTTTCCTTCTTTGCGTCGTCTGTTCGCAATGTCTTTTTCGAAAGAATTTGTCGTTTATCGTTTTCGTGTTTGTTTTAAAAACGTAAGTATATGCGGTGTGAAGATTGATGTATATCCAATCATCAAAAGATGGCCACTTCTTTACCTGTAAACGTAACGACTTTTTCGCTTATACAAAGCAATTTACCGTCAATTCGAAAAGAATTTGATAACCATAAATGGCACAATAAGATTGTTACGTACAATGATTTTCTAGAAGTGCCTTCAAGGGAAACCCAGTATCCTGACTGTTTTCTAGACTAATGAGGATCGAGAAATCAAAATTGCAGCATATAGATAGAATTAGTAATAGGTAGGGGTGAAATCGAGCCGAGCCGAGACAACACAGTGCCAAGCTCGAGCTCGACTCGGTTTCAAAGCTCGAGGCTCGAAACTCGACTCGAGCTCGGTCGAGCTTTAATTTTCAAGCTTGAGCTCGACTCGAGTAAGTAATCAACACTCACGAGCTCGACTCGGCTCAACTAAAATTAATTTAATAAAATTTTGTAGTAACAAATGTTAAAATACATTCCGGATTTCAAATTTCACATTTTCGAACAACAGTTAACAACTAGCTACTAAGGGTATAAAAGTAAATGGTGTGTATGTAAAAGGGTAAAATGGTAATTTAATACAAGCTCGATTAGGCACGCGAGCCTGGCGAGCTGAGTATTTCAGAGCTCGAACTCGACTCGACAGTCTAATCGAGTAGCTCGAGCTCGAGCTCGACTCGGTTCAGCTCGAGTCGATTTCGATTATTTTTCGAGTCGGTCTCGAGTAGCTCGCGAGCTGTCTCGGCTCGATTACTCCCCTAGTAATAGGAACTAAAATTGAATAGGAAATAAACCCTAGTCTCTCCTCAATCGGAAGATTGGTCCAGGAAAGAACCCTCTCTCGACAGCCAAAGGCTATGAGCCAAGTACAAGACCCCAAACGTAATGTAATACATGCTTGACTCACAAGGAGACTCACCTCCCTTATTTAAAGCTATTACCTTTAACTTACTACTAATGATATTACTATCATACCCCTTCTAGAATTTACTATAAATTCCCTACGTTACTAACTTCCGACACGTATAATTGCTCATTCTTGTAATTTATATGAATAACGCTATGTGGATAAATGTTCTCTGTTATAACATTTTGGATTTCGACATCGGTTACATAGCGAAAACTAATGGATTAATTAGCAAGTATTGAACTAACAAAAGGTGTCAAAAAGGATGACCAAAATCATGGTCTTCCAAACAATGCTTAGGAAAATAGGATAAAGTTGTTTCATCACCAACTTTTGGATTCATTGCTTAGGCAAATAGGATTTTGACATCAGTCACATGGTCAAACATTTTAGTGAGGTTCAATCGGTGGACGACTGCACTTAAACTAATAAAAAGTGTCAAATGGGATTTCTGAAACCATGTTCTTCTAAATATATAATTGCTTAGGGTTTTGGTGATAAAGGGATAAAGTGAATTCATCGTTGTCTTGACTTGTGGGTTCACAACCTTGGAATTCAAAACCATGGTCTTACAAATCCAACCTTAGAATTCAAAACCCTTGTGTTATAAATAATAAATGCTTAGGCAAATAGGGTTTGGTGATATAGGATTAAGTGGATTCGTGGTTGTTTTGACTCTACGGTTCATTAACCTTGGAATCAATGAGAGAAAGAAAGTAGGACGGAAGACCAATATTTTCATTGTAGCTGAGACCCTTCATGTAGGGGTGTTGAAAATAATCCGAATTGATTAACTGAAAATCCAATCCGAAATTACACGAAAATTTCGATATTCGAAATTTTGGATAGTAATTTTTTGGAGTTTTGGATATTTTGGATATCCGAAAAATAATTTTTATTTTTTATTTATATATTGCTTCTTTATTAATTTTCTTAACATATAAAGTTTTTTATATACATGTCATTTTGAATCATACTTGAGCTATTTTTAGTGATTAATGTTTAAAATATTGTTATGTAGTAATTATATGTTTTTGAAATTATCAGATATTTCAAATACTGAAAACTAACTATCCGAATTTTCGAATATCGGGTTGTAAACACCCCTACCTTCATTTAGCGTTAGTTGAGGTTGAGATCTTCAAAGATATTGATGCCGGTTATGCGCATTATTTTTGTCCATTTTTCTTATTACACAAACTGTTAGTCATTTGTTATGTTTGAAAATTCGGCGATAGATATTAAATTTAACAAACTTGAGGCACATGTAGTTATTTACACTTGTAATTAACTATATGTTTTGAGGACGAGCAAACAAAATACAACGAACCTAAATTGTCATTGTATACGATCAACTTATAAAATATGGTTCATCGTATAGAAAATAACCTGCTACAGCAGGTTATCCATGTACGTAAACCCAACATGATTTCTACTTTCCGGTGATTTTTCCAGTTTACGGCGACTGCAAAATGCACATTTAAGTCCACTTTATTGATGAATTTTCAGATTTCATTTTCCAATTTGGTTTTTAAAAAAACGAATGGGGAGTTCAGTCCGTTGGTTTCGCTGCTTCATATATATGAAATTGATGAGGTTAATGGATTCACCGTCTTCTTCAAATATATTTCTTTGTCTTCATCATCAAACATGTTACTCCTAATCGATGATGTTACTGTTCATCTAGAATCATTAAGGTTCGGGTTAGATTTCTTTGTTTCACCAAATAGATTGTTGTTCATCATGTGCTGTTTCGTGAATTCATCAACTTAACTAGCTAGAAGGGTTTCTTGTGTGAATTTTGTAACGATTTCTTAGATTTTTGCTTTTTGTTAGATTTTATTGGGTAAATTGTACAAAAATACACTCAACTTTTATAATTCTCCTATTGTATGCAAGTTGTTGAATACAATGGGAATTATGACAAAGTTTATTGTATACAATAGTAACTAAAAGTCAGACACAGAAAAAAGTTACTTGAACACAATGAAATAATTATAAAAGTTGATTGTGTTGTTTTCAAGAAAAAAAAGTTTGTTGTATACAATAATAACCAAGACAAATTTTATAGCATTTTCATGCAATTTGCCCAATTTCATTTGGTTAACCTTTGACAAAGAAGATTGATGAATGTTCAAGAACAACGAACATATGAAAATATAAATTAAAAATTCATTAAAAACCCAGCAACATGATAAACATGTTAATTAAACAGGTAAAGGGTTGCATACAATGAACTAACTTGCAAGTTGGTCGTATTTTTTTTTTGTACAAAATGATGTTGCATACAATGACAATTTATGCATAGTTTATTGAATTTTCTTACACTTAGTCGTTTTAACATTTATGCTCTACTTGATGAGAGTTTTGCAATGAGCTAAATTGTATTCAAAATGGACATATGGTGAATGAGGTATCAACTCTTGAAATGATACATTTAAAGTGGAAATTAGAAGGTCATGAGATATGAGTTTGTCCCACACACGTGAATTTACAAGTGATGAAGTGAATTACTTGGTAAGCTTCTTTTCTTAGATTTTACTTCCACACAACATTGTAATATACTCCGTTTTTTACTTTATTTACATTATTAATCACTTTGGTGACGGTCAATCTCTCTATATAAATAAAAACAAATAACAAGGTGTCAAAAGGGAATAGCAAAACCATGGTCTTAAAAGTAAATGGTTAGGCAAATAAGGTTTGGTGAAATAGAATAAAGTGAATCCATGGTTGTCTTGACTCGACTTATATATCAATCCCAAACACAGGTTCACCGACCTTGTAACTCAAGATAGATAGAAGTGAAGACCCACTCTTCCCTTTTCTTGTTCTCATTATAGCTAAGACCCTTCATATGGCGTTAGCTGATGTCGAAAAGAGATCATGAAAGGAGTTGATGATGCTATGTTGTTCTCACAATTAGAATATGCTAATGATATAATCTTCTTACATAATTATGATACAAGAATGCAAAGAATCTGTTTGGGTTTTCGATAGATCAAAACATCCTTTTGTTATGCAAAGCGACATAAATCTAATTTGTAAGAAAATTTCAATAAGAGATCCACACCAATTGAAAGAAAAAATCAAGATACTAGTAGACTTAGTTTTAGAAATCCACCTCAAAAAACCTCAACTTTATATGGATTGCTAATGAGGTCCCGAACCAATGCACCATTGCGAAGCATGCTCCTAGATTGCACCAAGAATATCAAATCACACAAAAGAAATCTAAGAGAGAGAGAGAGAGAGTGTGTGTGTGTGTGTATGTGCGCATGAATGTGCATTGACTTCAAGGCTGGAGCCTTTGGCTTGGGCTTCTTTTCTTCTTGAAGTCGTAAGCCAAAGAGGGAATATATATGGAGAAGTTTATTTGAGAACCGCACTTAATGCGTGAACAACAAGAACCATTTGCAACCACAATGCTCATAAATGATTCATTAATAGGGAAATTTTAATCATTTATATATTTACCCAACGGTGAATTGTGTTCGGATAGATGAGTCATTATTTAGTGAGGCTTAATAATCTCATATTACCTTTGTTAATGAGTCATTAACGAGGGTTTAGTAATGAGCTATTATCATTATAGCCATTGATTTAATTAAATCTAGGGTCAAGATTGGTTTTCGAATAAATCGGCTCTCAAATGAACATTCATATATATATATATATATGTGTGTGTGTGTGTGTGTGTGTGTAATTCTAGTCATGTTAGAATGTCATGTTAGAATAGGAATAGGTTTAATCCTTGTAATTTATCATCTTCAAATAGATAATTAAATTACAAACTAAACAATAATGTTTGGGAGATAATCACTTCATCTTAATAATCAACTCTGTCTCTTAAGAAATATAGAATTTGATGATAACCAAACCCTACATTCAGTATTACTTAGAAAGTATTCACACGTGTGTTATTTGAGTTAGTTTTTTGAAACTTTACTAAGTATGAAAACATCAGCTAAGAAGCAGCCCCTGCTCAAGGCATCAGCCGAAGAACATCAACTGAGGAACTTCAGGATGAAAAGACCATCAGCTCAGTGAAGAAATTTGATCAGCTGAGCGTTTACAACCATCAGCTGAGCAAAGAGCTTTGATCAGCTGAAAGATTCAAGACTATCAGCTGAGTGAAATATGGATCAGTTGAGGCCACATGCATTAGCTATGTAAGTCTTACAAAACACAAGTCATAATCTTACATAAACTTATCTCTTTAAATAATCAGCTGAGCATACTTGATCAACTGATCATATAAATAGATGAGCTTATACATTCCTAGTATAACTGTTTGATCAACTAAGCATCTATATGATCAGCTGAGCATCAGTTATCAACCGAGTCATTGCAAAATGATCAACTGACCATTTCCTTCAACTGAGTAGTATAACTTTAAAGAACAGACTCTTGGGAGTTGAAGGGCTCTTGTTCATGTTCATCTTTCTCTCTAATGGTTCTCCTTCTTGGTGATCAAGTTTGATGCATAAGAGAAGGTGATATACACTTTGTGATCTAGCTTTGATGCACAAAGGTGTTATATGTTCTTGAATCTTGTTGTTTTGGTGACTACATCAACCTACTAGCATTGGAGAATCAAGTGTGCTTGGGGTAGACTTCTTTAGAGGAATTCTCTTGTTGGATTCCATACACTTGACAAGAAGAAATAGATATTGTGATCTTGCTTAAAGGTATAACTATTTCTTGCTTCTTGTTTATTATATTCTAGTTGCAACTTCATGTTTAGATTTTGGTCCATGGGAGGTGTTTGTTTGGCTAGCTTAGAATTTTGGTATTATATCTTGCTTCCGTTGCTTCTCGATTATGCCAAACAAATACCTTCAGTGGTATCAGAGCCATATCTAACACGGCTTTGCACTATTGAGTCTAGAAAAACCATAAAAATATTTTATTTGATAAGAAAATTATTTTCTTAAAATGGTTTTTCGTGTAGATTCTTGTTGGACTAAAATTGATATATTTGTAGTCGTCATAATATTTTAGTTTTTATATTTATATATTTGTTGTAACTTGGCATGAAGTGTACACAAATATATTCTTATAAATGTATATATGAATATGTGTTTCAAAAATGGTTTGATACACTAATGCATATGTACAAGGATTGTCATTTTGTGCCTTTGATGTTTTGACAATCTTGACTAAAATATAGATATATATATATATATTTGTATCATGGTTTTGTGTGGCACGCCATGTTTCATTTTGTTGCGTTTGATTAATTCGGTAACATGATATGCCCTTAGACCTATGTGTTGTGGTGGTTGATTGATTTGGTTTTTTGGTGGCCTGCGTGCTGTATTGATGTATTTATTTATTTATTTGTTGGTGCGGCTTGCACGCTGTTTCTTTGATTCCATGTATTTGTATAAATAGTGTAGGAACGCGACCTGCTTGTCGTTTATATATATTCAATGTATTTGTAAATAGTATAGAATTAGGACCGGAGAAGTCAACAGGAGTCATGGTGATGACGTCTTGGCAAGAAGGAATCAACATGATGTTGGAGGTGTTGGATTCAGTGGGAGCTCACCCAACGAGACTATACCTTGTCCTTAGGTTTGGCCTTGTTTTCCCCGTTGTGGCTCACTGGGAAAACGCATAGGTTTTTTGGACATGTTACCGAATTTTATATATATATATATATATATATTTGTGTGGTTGTATTTTATTTTCTATGCATGGATTAGGATTCGCATGCTAGAAAATTTTTCTTTAAAATTAAATAAAATACAACGTTTGTTAAAATGGTTAACAATCTCGCGCGAATAGAATTGACAAAGAAAATATAAACTTGGTATTATATTTAAAAGTGCTTAAAATCGTTTTGACACATACTTTGTTAATTCACAAAAAGGTTTTTTATAAACCGGAAACAAAATCCCGTTTTTAAAACGTAAATCACGCACCATCCGTAAGATGACACCACCCGAATCTAACGAAGCAAGGATGATTGTCAAGCTAAGCATGAGTTCATTCATTGTGTAGTTGTGTGGAAGGTGAGTGGGGTAACTCGCATGATTGGTTGTCGAGCTAAGCACGAGCCAATTAATGGTCGAGAGTGCTACCCGTGTGTCTTGTCGGACGATTTACAATTTTAGCATATAATTCTTGAATTAGTTGTCGAGCTAAGCACGAGCTAAACAAAAATTATATATTAAGATTGGTGTAAGGTAGGGATCAAACATGCCAACCGACATGATGGATGTCAATGGATCCCGCGAGTGTCTAAGAGTTGTAATAGAGATTACAATGGTAAAATGGTTGCCGACCTAAATTGCCTCGTCACGTGATCCGCGGTAAACCCGTCACGGTGCGAGGTGAAATAAGGTTCTTACTTCGTATGTTCCTAGAAAGGGAGAAATTCACGGGGGTGAACTTTATTGCGTGGCTTAGGCAATTGAGGATTGTCCTTCGCCATGAGTCAAAGTTGCACATCCTTGAGGAACCCCTTCCGGAGCCACCTGCTGCCGGCGCGACTTGGGCCGTCCGATACGGATATGAAAAACGTGTTAAGGACACGCACGATGTTGCCTGCCTCATGTTGTCAACTACGAGCTTAGAGTTGCGAAAGCAGTTCGAGCACATGAGTGTGTACAATATGTTAAACAGGCTCAAGGACATATTCCAACAGCAAGTTAGGCAGGAACACTATGAGTGTGTTAAAAGCCTAGTCGGTTGTAGGATGCAGGAAGGCGGGAATGTTGGTCTTCACGTCCTTAAGATGAAGGCTAACGTGGACCAAATGGAAAGGTTAGGATTTCCTATTGGGAGAGAGCTTGCTGTGGATATTGTACTCCAGTCTCTGCCCGCTATGATCAGTTTGTCACAAACTAGCACATGCAAGGAATGGAGAAATCCTTAAGCGAATTGCATGGTATGTTGAAGTCTGCGGAGTTTAACATGGCCAAGAATAATTCCACCTCAACCACTCCTGTCTTGGGTTTAAAGAAACAAAAGAAAAGGAAGAAGAAACCGACCCTAAAAGGAAAGGTTGGAGTTTCCAAGCCTATCCTTGATATTGAGTCGAAGGACATAGAGAATGTGCCTCAAGAAGAGACTCAAGAAAAGGTGGTTTGCTACTTCTGTGGAAGATTTGGAAATTGGGGCCGTCACGCCTGCCCTACGTGCCGAGAGGATATAAAACTTCTCAGGAAAGAGAGAGTTAACTTTCCATCTTCAGGTACGTTCATGATTCATTGCTATTCTTCTATAAGCTGGGTTTTCCATTTTGTTACAAAGTGTAGGTTCTTGGAGGAATGAAGAAAAACATGAAGAACCGGTACTCGGACGAGGAAACCGAGGTGATTGTCCTCTAAGAGAAGAAAAGGAGACTTGATCTCGCTTTTGTCGCCGGAAATTAACATCTCTGTGTATGCTCGCTTTTAATTACGATGGACATAATTTTGAAGTTTTAAGAATGGATGTAAAACCTTTTTAAGCATTGTTTATTCAAGGTTTATTCATGTCATAGCTCATGTGTTGCATTGCCCTGCGTGGCACACAACTATACATTTGATGACGATGAGTTTATTCTTAAAATATGAAATTTATTATGAAAATTTATTGTGAGATATTTTGTTCTATTCAAAATTTTCCATTTCATGACATACACAAGGTTTGGTTACAAGTAATAGAGTATTCATGAATAATTGATTCTGAATCCAAAATAGTTTGGATTAATTATCTTTGTGTGATAATCAACTTTACCACATAAACAAGAGATATATATCACCTAGGTCCGTGTGGTTGGGATCTCGTGATAGTTTAGCCTCGGGCGAAACGATTTGATATTGATCTTGTTTATTAGGCTAAGATGATTATGAGATCTTTTACCGGAGTTTGTGAAGGCTTGTTGGATATTGATCACACTTTTGTGGATAATCCGTTCAAGCACACCACAAAGAATAACGAAAGAGAAACTTCTTCGTCACTACCTTGATGGTGGTAGTTGCGAGACATTTACTAGTTTGGGTATATGTCTGAAACCTTGTTGGTGTTCAGAATTAACCAAAACAAATTTCAGAATCAATAGGGCATATAGATCAAGGTACTTAGATCTAGTTAAGATGCTAAGATACTTACTATCTATATTGGATGGCCATATAGTGAATTGTGGAATTGTCTCACAATTCATATCTCTACTAAGACACATTGGTACATGGTGTCATGGTGTAGGGAACCGGGTATTATTGATAATGATCCGGTTTATGACGGGTCAAGAATGTATGTCCGATTTGTTGGTACATTTATTTTCCATTGTGACTAAGTCCTCAAATCTAAATTCAATTGATGGTCTATTTAGCACTTATTAAGATATGACTAGAAAAGTTCTTTGCTTGTCTATCTTATAGTTCGAAGTTATCCAATCTACATTCAGTGGGAGATGGATGAACTTGAAATCAAGAAGTGCTAATACATTTGAGGAGTTCTTCTAAGCTTTAGTTATTTAACCTTTTGAGAACAATGTTTGTTGCTTAAAAGGGAAGAATAGAAAAACTAAAACTAAGGCATTCCAGTGGAAGAACGTGGAACTTAAATGAAAGACTTGATGTTGAAGCTAGCATATAATCTGATATCTTTGACTGATGATCAGCATGGATATGCTGGTATGTCCGACTAAGAGTTATTACTTCTTTTAATTCTGGTAAGAGTCATATAGAGCCATGAAGATGTGGGTTTCTCATATCTAAGTGGCGATGACTTGATGGTGAGTCATGTTGAGTTCAACACCCATCGGAAGACGTAGTGGATCCGGAATTCACTAAAATTAAATGAAATAATTGATAAAGAGATGCAATTCATTTGAAATGTCTACGTACTTGACTTGGCTTAATCCCATGCCGAGGTGTAAACCAAGATGGTAGTAATGGGATTGACATGTATGGAATTGTAGACAACTTTAAATACGACTAGTTGTAAAGTTGGCCAAATAAGTCACAGCTCTATTCCCGACTTGAAATCCATAAAGGACTTTAAGGGAGATAAAATAGGGGGCCCTAAAATGCCTCGAGACGACTGCATGTTACATCATAGTAGCACGACCAAATGGAGGTGGAAAGCCGGTTGGGCGCTAGCGCTTTATATTATACTAATATAATAATGTATTGGACTCGTCAAATGATATAGTTTACAGGCCGGATCGCATAGGAAGAGCGGTAGCAAGCGACTACCTACGACAAGATATTTATATAAATTAAAAAGATAAAGTCTTTTATGCGTCTTGTGCTGATCTGGTAATTGTCCTTCGTGATGGTTATGTAAAAACTTTTCCTAGTGGCTATGTTGAAGAATGTTTGATACTCGTGGATATTAATGACCGCGTTCCGTCATGGAACAATATGATGAGGAAGTGCTTACAACGCTTTTCGAGGGTCTTAATATACATCCGTAGTGTCCGATTATGTCTACAAAAGTGAATAAGTCCACTTCGGACTTATGCTTGCATCTTAAAGGAAAGATCTTTGCCTACTATTAGAAAATCAAAGTGATGAGTTTTCTAGAAGCATAGATAAAGCCTTGTATATATGTCAGGACTAGTGGGAGCTTTGTTGTATTTGTAATGTTATATGTCTATTGAAGATAATGTCCCGATATTAGGTTATCTACGAACCTAATTCAGGAATTATTGCTTCATAAGAGCATTTAGGAAATACAAAATTGGATAATATTTAGTTCAAGAAATATAAAGATATGTTCTTGATGTTTGACGACTAGAATGGTCATGGAGTAAGTAGTTACTCTAATGCGTGTTACTGCTAGGATAACTGTTGATCTTGATCAAAGTTTATGATCCTAACTTGTGGTGTTGATTGTTGGTTCATAAAGTATCACTAACCCTATTGTGTGCTTTTGACTTTGACGCATACTTTTAAAGTAGTCTTGTCAAAAGAGATATACGTAAATAACAAAAGTATATGTGAATGTTGTGGGAAAAGTCCACTAGTTAAGCCGTTGTTATGTACTAGTGATGTTAATCATACTAGGTCGATTAGCAATTTTAATGCATGTGACTTGGCTTGAATGTTGTTTTGGTTTATGATTGATTGGTACTTATGTTTTGCGGACTTTAAGCAGTATTGTAATTCATACTATATCGATTATTAAATGGAGATTTAATAATACGCAGAGGGTGGGTATTTTATGAATTCTTATTGTGTTCCATCTTAGCATGTTTAAACACTTCCGAGAATGTTTTCATTCTAAATCTCCACAATCGGTTATACTTTATGGGAAGGAAGTATAAATTAAGATTGAGGTAAAGAATTAGTTTTGATAAACGTGATTCTTGCCTATACTTGAAAGGGGTTTCAAGTGATTGGAGGACCCGCACCCGAGTTCACTTCATGGTTTTGGTCATAAGTAACTCGGGATGATGATGGCGTTTCATCCTTGAACTAGAGATACATGTGATTCCAAAGCATAGGTCTGCTTTGCTTTGATCATCTTCTAACGCGGTCCGTAACTAGTCGTTATAAGGGAGATGATTAAGTTGAGTATTATCTATGTGGCGGGACTATGTAGTCGAAAGGAATTTGTTCCTCTATGGATAGAGAAGATATCTATGGGACCCTCGATGATTGAGTGCTGAAGTTCATGTGCATGGCCGTGCTCAAGTTATATTGATGATGGATCAATGTTAACTTGGTTTTTTGGTCACCACTAATCTAGAATCGAGAAACATAATCGTGAACGATCTGAAGGTTGACTATATTCCATGCCTTGTGTTCATATAGGATATCGCGAACAAAGGGATGTACATGTTCATTTATCTTTAGGACAATCATTATATGATTGGGATCTTGTCAAGAGTGGCATACCCTATACTGACTTGGGAGCATAGATGTCTTGCTAGAGGCCGCTTTATGTTTGTGTTATTTTTCATAGTCGTGTCACGTGCAAGTGGGAGTCTGTTGGTATATGCCCGCTGACACGAACGAGTTAATAGCGCTGCTGATGAAGTATAGGCCTATTGGGTCACACGCCAAGTATTGATTTCGGCAACACGATCAAGCAAAAGAGAGAAAGAGGACAAAATGGGTTTTGGCAGGATGGTACACGGGCCATGTGGCTGAACACGGGCCGTGTCCAGCCCAACAAGCACGGGGCGTTTTGGCCCAATTCAAGGTCGTGTGCTTTAGGCGAACACAACCGTGTAGATGAACACGGGCCGTGTTCAGCCTATTTGACACGGGGTATCTTGGCCCAATTAAGGCCGTGGGCTTTGGGCCTACACGGCCGTGTTGACCGACACGGGCCGTGTACGATCACTGTAATAACAGAATTAACATTATTAAACACACTTTTTAATGGTATTAAGTGGTGTGATAAGTGTGCTACGGTTTTCTGTGCCAAAGAACAGACTCTTGGGAGTTGAAGGGCTCTTCTTCATGTTCATCTTTCTCTCTAATGGTTCTCCTTCTTGGTGATCAAGTTTGATGCATAAGAGAAGGTGATATACACTTTGTGATCTAGCTTTGATGCACAAAGGTGTTATATGTTCTTGAATCTTGTTGTTTTGGTGACTACATCAACCTATTAGCATTGGGGAATCAAGTGTGCTTGGAGTGGACTTCTTTAGAGGAATTCTCTTGTTGGATTCTATACACTTGACAAGAAGAAATAGATATTGTGATCTTGCTTCAAGGTATAACTATTTCTTGCTTATTGTTTATTATATTCTAGTTGCAACTTCATGTTTAGATTTTGGTCCATGGGATGTGTTTGTTTGGCTAGCTTAGAATTTTGGTATTATATCTTGCTTCCGTTGTTTCTCGATTATGCCAAACAAATACCTTCACATCCTACCTACTTTACTGTATTCACCTTACCCTACTTTATAACACCTTACTCACCATGTCTAACCCTACCCCATCCACCCTATCCTACCTAACCACCTACACCTATACCTCACCCCACACTTACCCAAATCCATTTTTATTCACTCCACCCACCCATACCTTATGCCCTACCTCATCCTACCTTACCCTATGGTAAGGTGGGGTGGGTGCGTAGGTAAAGGTAGGGTGGGGTAGGTAAGGTAGAGTAGTAGTCCTAGTTGTCCGGTCTACTTGCCTATAGTATGTAGGTGAGGTGGAGTGAGGTAGGGGTGGGACATGGTTGTTTACGTGTAGACAGGGTGGGATGGGGTGGGGTAGGTGTAGATTATGGGTAAGTTAGAGTAGGGTGAATAAGGTGGAGTAAGTAAGATAGAGGTAGATTGTGCGTAAGTTAGAGTATGGTGGGTAGGGTAGGTAAGGCAAATGTAGATAGTAGGTAGGTTAGGTGGGGTAGGGTATGTAAGGTAAAGTAGGGGTTGGGCATGGATAGACTACTAGATTTTGGGTAGGTAGAGTGAAGTAGGGTGGGGTAGGGATAGATTATGGGTAAGTTAAAGTAGGGTGGGTAAGTTGGAGTATGTATGGTAGGGGTAGAGTGCGGGTAATTTTGAGTAAGGGTAGGGTAGATAGGGTAGGGGTACATAGTGGGTAGGTGGGGTGGGGTAAGGTAGGGTGGTAGAGGTGGTAGTAGGGTAGTGGTATGTGGGAGTGTGTTGAGGTAAGGTGGACTAGGGTAGGACAAGGTGGGGGTAGGGGTGGAATAGGGTAGGGGGCAGAGTAGAGGTGGGGATGAGGTAGGTATGGTAAGTAAGGGGTATGGTGAATAAGGTGGAGTAGGTTAGGTGAGTAAGGTAGAGTGGGATGAGGTAGTGGTAGGTAGTGTAGTAGGATGGTGGGGGTAAGGTAGGTAGGGTGAGGGTAAGCTAAGCGTGAACCCGTTTCTCTCTTTTTTCCCCCTCCTTTTCACGTATTATCACTTTTATTGTTTTATGTTTAGGCACTTTATATTTTTCTAGTTAACATGGTTCAAACTAATTTTATATTTGGATAGTCAATATTTGAATTGTTGGTTATTTTAAATAATTACTAGAGTAGAACTTGAAAATTTTGAACTATATATGATTAAAACTGTTTCTAATTTTTAATTTATTTTTTTGGTATTTTTATATAATTATGATGTCATCTGCTCTTAGAACCGGTTGAACCATTGAATCAGTGAACCAACAGGTACTAGCTTTTTAACCAGTTTGGTTTTTTAAACCGTGAGAAAAAGTTCTCTAAGGAGTAGTGATTTTCTTTGAATAAAGGCTCGTCTTACTCTTGGAACATGTAAAATTGTACCAAGGAATCCTTGGCCTAATATACGATCAGGGATCGAGTACCAAATCTTCCACATGCAGAGTATATATGCAAGGTTTTAAACCGAAATACATTACCTACAATGGAAGTAAACATGTTACTAACATAACCTCTTCAAAAACAACTAATAGGTAAGCTACAAATTATCTCTCCTCTCTTGGTCTTGATTCATTGTATAGCCCTTTCTAACAATCAAAGCTCGTACACTCATCTGTGTGCACATTTTCCAATGTACGAGATACCTACTAATGCCCCTGCTCCTTTAGACAGAACTTGAAGTTGAGGAGTCACTCGAATGATGCTAAAATATCAATATCCTTGGTTTCTATTGGTTGTATATATAATAAGTCTGTAGATTCTTTAAAACAAACTTTAATCCAAAAGTTGCTTTAGTGTTTTTTTTGGTGTGACGCAAATCCATCCCTACAACTCATTATTAAGGATTCTTACCATCATGAATTAGCATGGCAGACCCAAAATATTTTGGGTCCGGGCCGAATCTTAAAAAAGGGCCCCCTAATTTTTTAACAAATCATCCTCGTAAAGCTTTTCTTTTCTTTTCAATTTTCTCTATTTTCTTTCTTTTTTTGCTACCCGATAAATATTATTTTGGAAACATTATGTGAAAAGTAAGCTAATACTAATATTCAATTATTCAAATTACTCAAGCAAAAGATTAGGCAAGACAATGAACAAGTTCAAGAATCAAATATCAATATTCAATAATCAAAATTCAGAACTCATAAACTATTCAAATATCTATTATTCAAGAAACAAGAATTCAAGAATCAAGAATCAAGTTGGGAACAATAATTTTATTCAATAAACAAGAATATTATTCACAACTTACAATATTATTCAAGAATCAAGAATTGAAGAATCATGAATCAAAAATCAAAACTCAAGTTGGGAACAATAATATTATTCAATAAACAAGAATATTATTCAGAACCAAAACTGAACAACAACTTAGCAAGTGAATATATAATCAAGAATCAAGAATCAAAACTCAACAGCAAGTGATTAAGTGAACAATAAACATCTAATTAATCAAAAAAGACAAAGGATTAGAACTAATACACCTTGTTTTTTTGTCTTTTGGAGTATCTGATTGATCAACAATAAGTCAACATCGTCCCATCTAGTCATCAAAGTTGCAAAATTAGTTGCTCTTCTGTCGATTGTCAATCACGATTCATGATTTTAGAATCAGAAAATGAGAAATCAGAATTTTAGTTGAATCAGTTACTTACTCATTTGTCAATCATGAATTCACGATTTTAGAATCAGATTATCAGAAAAAGAGAAATCAATTTAGTTTGTGATTCCAGAATTTCAGTTTGCTAATCAGTTACTCGTCTATACTCTGTTGATCACGATGACACGATTTCAGTATCAGAAAATGAGAAATCAGTTGAATCAGTTCGAATTTCAAAAACTAGGGTTGAAGAATGGAGCTGCCACTTCTTACCTTCTTTTCGCCGTTTCATTTCATCTTCCATTCTTCCAACTTTTCCCTGCCGTTTCGTAACTCTCGCTTCCGCATTGCCTATCGCCTATTGCTACTTGTCTTGTGTCGTACCCTTTACCGCCTCCACAATTCACGAGACGTCGGGGAACACAAAAAAAGGCCAAATGAATGTAGGCGGACTACCTAAGTGGGCTTTCTTTCAATCTTTTTGGGCTCCTTACTAAACTTACGCGCGCACGCACGCGCGCGCGCACACACACACACACATATATATAAAATGAAAACAGGCCCTGGATTTTATGGGTCCCGGGCCAGGTTGCCCCTGAGCCGGCTCTACGAATTAGGCGTTCAAGAAATTTTTACACGAACCTTTCATAAAAGCCACAACTACTAGTAAATCTATCTACTAATTACAATGCTTGCTTAGTAGTCACAGTATTTGAGTGTGTAGATAGATAAATATCTTATACTTTTTCATATATATAGCCTCCCTTGGATGTAAAGTATATATGTTCTCATCATATATCCTTATAGTTTATGAGATAAGCAGCGGTGAATCTAGGATAGAAAACCACGTGATTCATTAATTAGGTCAAAGTCAACAAAAATAAAAGAGTTAACAATACTTGTGTTGGTCAAGGTCGTTAAAATTAAATATAAACATATATCTAACATAGTTATATTAAAGCTTTTACAATTAATTATACATATTTTACATATTGATCCGGTCATCCTTGATTTGTAAATTGATTTTAAATAGATTTTTTAACATCATTTAAATTGATAATGACATAAGTATAATACGGTATCCTCTCTTGTATTATATTTTAACCAATATTTATTATCATCAAATTAAGATGGATTTAACTTTTTAGCTTTACCACCAAAATCACATGATGAAAAAGTATAATTTTAAAGTTGAAAAGACCCTTTTTGTAAGCATGTTATACTATTTCATCTTGTTATTAAACAATAAAATTTTATAATTGACCGTAACATGTGGTAAGTTTATATCAATATTCATATTCCGGAATCATTGACACATAAACTAGATTGTTCTTTTTTTAAACTTGATCAATGTTATACTACAACTTTCAATGTTTTAATAATTTAAGAATATATTCATTTAGTCATTTACAATAAAATTTATAGCAAATACAATATAAACCTAATACTAAAAACAAATAGCATGACACCAAAATAAACAATATAATGAAATATGTTTACAAATTTAAGATTCTTACAATCTTAATTGTCAAAATTGAATCTGAGAATCAGACGTAGCGTGCAAAGCCTAAGTTACTTTTTCCTATTTCTTATATTATTATTTTATTTGCCAAGTTTAAGTACACAACATACATGTCTTTAACTCTACAAAATTATAAAGACTCTACAAAATTATAACGTAGGTCATTTTAATTTTTAAAGGTAGATCCTATTTTTTTTCAAAAATATTAGGTAGGTCCTAGGACCTATGTAGCTTCTATGTAGCTTCCCGTTGGAGATAAGTGTATGCATTTCGAGTTGGGTCATATTCTATGGTTACAATTTTACCATATATTTTTCATGTGGCCGAAAATCTATTTTATGATATAGACGCTTATGACCTCTCCATACGTACCATGGTAATGATTTCTCTAGCATTACGACTTTTGCTACAAATCCACAATGATGTTATCCATAGATCAAGTTATTTTGCAGAATAGATTCCAGTTTATTGTTTACAAGGGTGTACTCAGGGTAGAAGTTCCCTATAAATGCATCTTTATGTTATTAAGTATTTCAGTTTTAGTTTTTCTCTAATA
This sequence comes from Dittrichia graveolens, assembly GCA_038502395.1. Classification (NCBI taxonomy): domain Eukaryota; kingdom Viridiplantae; phylum Streptophyta; class Magnoliopsida; order Asterales; family Asteraceae; genus Dittrichia; species Dittrichia graveolens. The sequence continues at coordinate 77,474,864 of JARJIL010000001.1, read as the reverse complement.
GAATGACTTGATAGAACTATAGAAGCGTAATGATCATATGTATTATGTAATGCATTATTTGTCTCATCTCATGTTGCTATCCTTTCCTCCAAGTCGATAAATATTCGTCATTATCACCTTGAAACCAAAGAATTCAACCATGCTTTACTTATGTTCTGGTTGATCTTGATTCAACATTAGTAGTATATTGATGTCCCCCTAATAATTAAATACTTTTGTCGGTATATATATATTGCATATCTTCATCCTCGAGACGTATAGATTTTGTTCATGGCTTAACAAAAATTGGGTCAAATTATTTACCTTTTCTTTTATAGCCTCGAAGTCACATGAATTTGAAAGGGGTTAGAGTGGATCTAGGGGTGGAGTCAGGATTTTAACACAAGGGGGGCTTCCTTTATGATAACATTAATGCCAGGATTTTAATATAAGGGGCTTTCTTTATCAAAACATTAATGATACCCATAATATATGAACGACATAAAAAAACTAATTACCTATAGGATAATTAAATAGTGAAAGTTCGTTTAAAGACAAAAAATTACATGTTAAAGTAATTGCTTAATTAAGCTTTGACAAAATCAATCTTCAAGTTTTTCTCGCAATCACGGTTCCTTTTCACTACAAGAAATCTGGACAATAGGGGCGACAACATTAGGCGCGACAAAAGGCAATAGGGGTGACACCTAGTAATGTCGTGCGTAATTCCCTTTGTCAGGCCTAATGCCCATAAAAATCACCCGGCAAAGTTTCCCCCCTCTTTTTTCGGTGTCGCGCCTAATGCCATCTGTCGCCCCTAAAAGTGTCGCGACTATTGCTTCAGGGTTAAAACCCTTTTCGGTTCAAAACCTCCATTTAATTACGCAACTCTTTCTCCGATCGACTTTATCTGCTCCGATCGAACCCGTCGTCGCCATGTCTTTCTCTGCTCCGATTGAACCCAAAAGTGTCACGACTTTCTCTGCTCCGATCGCCGTTACCTACATTCCGCCTCAGACCCACATTCTGCCATCGCGTCTTTCTCTAGTCCGACGCCCTGTCCCTGTCTCGTATCCCGCTAACCTGCATTGCACACTTAAAGGTATGTATATTTGCTCGATCCAACTCAAAATTAGTGTGTTAATTTGTGTTAACCCGCTAACCCACATTGCACACAACTCAAAAGAGGTGTTTCTTTTCCTGTATCTGTGTGCTTTTGTGTGTGTGTGTGTGTTTGAGTGTGTTTGTTACAGTGTGTGTGTGTGTTCCAGTGTGTGTGTTTCGGTGTGTTAAGGAACCTCGAAACACGGATGGTTGAGGAATTGGTGCAAAGGGTGGAGGGGGATGATAGTACCTAAGCAACAAGAGTAGACTTGGGGAACAGGTCATTCACTCCAAATAACCGTTGTATGGTAGACTGCTTCGTGCTTCCCCTACCTTGACGGGGAGATGTGGTTATCCCCCATGTGAGCACGTGTTGACCGTGGCTAGCTACCACGTGGAGATATTGTGGCTCAATGGACAGACCCACATCCTTATGTGCTTATGTGGATACTTTTAAAGTATGATTGTTGCCAAACTAGTATTTTCAAAAAGATGATGACTTGGTTTTTGAAAAGACAAGTGTTTTTTGGTTGTACTCACTAGTCATGTTTATAACTAACCTTGTGTGTAAAATTTTTTGTATCCGCAGAATGTCTAGTGGCCTTGGTGAGGCGGGTAGATGCCTTGGGCATAGCTTTGGTTGCTTGAATTTCCGGTAATCTTAGATTTCCTACTCTTTTGTTTATGGTCATGAGATTGACTGTGGTAATACCAAAAGGTTTTGGGTTATATTTATTGATAAAGTTTATTGTTAAAATGTTAGTGTATTTTGTTGAAACACTTAAAGAGAATTACAATGCTTCCACAATTAGTTAATGAGTTTTGTATAAACTACGTTTTAAATGTAGATTTGGAAAAGTTTAAATTTGGACTAAAAATCAGGGTGTTACATTGTAGACGATCTAGCTCCAAGAACTGAGATGGCTAACATTATCGACGACGTTATGGGGGAGTTGAGGGAAACGATACCAACTACGACGACGAAGACTCAGATACGGAGGGTAGCGTTGTTGATGATGGATTTCGTGAGCTGATAGAGGAAGTCAATGCAGAATTAAATCCTGGTTGTTCTTGGCTTTCTTCCTTGGACTTTTTAGGAAAGCTGATGCATATCAAGGTGAACAACAAATGGACTGATTGTTTATTCGATCAGCTTCTAAAGTTGTTGCAATCTGCATTTCCCAGGGTTTGATCCCTCTTCATATTATATAGCCAAAAAGAAACTTAAAAAGATTGGTTTGGGTTATGAGTTGATATACGTTTGAAAAAACGACCGCTCTCTCTTTTGGAAGGAACATAAGTCTTTACAATCTTGTTCTGTTTGTAACGAGAGTCGGTAGGTTGATAAAAACACAAAGGGTAAGAAAGTCGGTAATAAAGTGTTACAATACTTTCTTTGACCCCCAGACTTTGACGTTTGTATTGTTCAAGGCACACGGCAAAAAATATGATTTGGCACAGTACTGGACGATCACAAGAGGGTACCATGCGTCACCCCGTTGATGGATCTTCATGGAAAGAATTTGATATAAAGTACCCTAACTTCTCGAGGGAACCTCGAAACGTTTGCCTTGGTCTTGCAGCTGATGGTTTTAATCCATTTGGTAACATGAGTTCGACTCACAACACATGGCTAGTTGTACTCACAACATACAGTCTACCACCATGGCTATGTATGAAAGAGTTTTCCTTCATGTTGTCCTTGTTGATTCCTAGCCCTAAATCACCTGGGAAAGACATGGATGTGTTCCTTAGGCCGTTGGTGGAAGAGCTTAAGCAGTTGTGGCACTCAGGCGTGCGTACTAAAGACGCGGAGACAAACAAATTCTTCAATATGAAAACAGTCTTGTTATGGACAATAAACGATTTTCCAGCTCGTAGTAGTCTATCAAGTTGGAGTGGACAAGGGTACAAAGCATTCCCGACTTGTAATGAAGACACTCCTTCATGTCGTGTAACAAAGCATACCAATTATGACCCATTAGAAGTGAATATAACTCATTTATACCAATTATGATCCGTTAGAAGTCAATATAACCCATAAATAGCAATTATGACCCGTTAGAAGTAAATATAACCTATAAATAGCAATTATGACCCGTTAGAAGTGAACATAACTCATTTATACAAATTATGACCCGTTAGAAGTGAATATGACCCATTCATACCAATTATGACGCATTAGAAGTGAATATAACCCATAAATAGCAACTATGACCCGTTAGAAGTGAATATAGCTCATTTATACCAATTATGACCCCTATAAGTGAATATAACTCATTCATACCAATTATGTCCCATTAGAAGTGAATATAACCCATAAATAGCAATTATGAGTTATATTCATTTCTAACGGGTCATAATTGACATGTATGCGTTATATTCACTTCTAATGGGTCATAATTGTTATGTATGCGTTATATTCACTTTTAACGGGTCATAATTGCTATTTATGAGTTATATTCACTTCTAACGGGTCACAATTGCTAGTTATGGGTTATATTCACATCTAACAGGTCAAAATTACTATTTATGAGATATATTCACTTCTAACGGGTCATAATTGTTATTCATGGGTTATATTTACTTTTAACGTGTCATAATTGCTATTTATGGGTTATATTGACATCTAACGGGTTATAATTTGTATAAATGAGTTGTATTCACTTCTAATGGGTCATAATTGCTATTTATGGGTTATAATCACTTCTAACAGGTCATAATTGGTATGAATGTGTCATATTAACTTCTAACGGGTCATAATTTCTATTTATGGGTTATATTAACTTTTAACGGGTTATAATTGGTATGGATGAGTCATATTCATTTTTAACATGTCATAATTGCTATTTATGGGTTATATTCATTTCTAACAAGTCATAATTGGTATAAATGAGTTTATTCACTTCTAACGGGTCATAATTGATATAAATGAATTATAAGCACTTCTAAAGGGTCATAATTGCTATGAATGAGTTATATTCATTTGTAATGGGTCATAATTGGTATAAATAAGTTATATTCACTTCTAACGGGTAATAATTGCCATGTATGATAAATTAGACTTTGTTTAATATATAATTAATGAATTATATTTATTTTGTAGCCGGAGAATATTGAAGCTATTCTTAGCAACCTGGCGCGCATTTACGGCAAGAATTGTGGAGATATTCCGATCGTTGGCGTCTCATAGTGATAATGGGTCGGAGAATGCGGGAAACGAGAATGCCGATACCGATGATGAATTGTAGCTTATATATATGTTAGACAATTAAATTAGACTTTGTTTTGTGTAAAACGACTTAAACAAGTATCGATCTATCTTTTGGTTTGTATGAAGAATTTGTGGGTTATTTTATAATATATGCAAATTTATTATATATTTCTAGATGTTATTGATTGTATATATACATCAACTATCAGTATTTTAGTGTAAACAATGGAGCTGTGTTGAAGAACTAATAGGGGCGACAACGGACAATAGGGGCGACTTTAATAGGGGTGACACTAATAGGTGCGACGTATTAAGCAATAGCGGCAAGGCAATAAGAGCGATTCAATAGGGGTGACATGTCGCCCTTAATACCAATAGGGGCGACTTTCGGGGATATTAGGCGCGACATATGCCGCCCCTAATCCCCGGTTACCTTGTAGTGTTTTTCATTAATTAACCGGCTAGTAACACAATAATAACTAAACAATATTTCGGATCTTAAAAATATAATAATAATAATTTAATGGAATAATGTTGACTTGTGATTGATGATTCAATAACAAAAAATATTCATTACGAACTCAATGAACATGACTCACAATTCCAAAAACATAAAAATTCTTCATTATAAGAAAGTTTATAATTCTTATTTATAAATTCAAATAGTGAAATAGATTACTGCCACGTGAATAACTTTATTCAACTTTCTATATTCTTTGATGGTTTGATGTCACCTCTTTTCGGTTTTGATAAACTCAAAAACAACGTTTGTATTCAAATTAAAACGAGCAAATGCAGAATCACAAAGTAAAGAATAATATATCAATGAGCATATTGGTAACAGATTAAAATATTATGAAAGACGTGTCAATCAAGAAGCAAGAACAAAATAAGAAAACCCTAACTCAGAATGTCGACCTTCAAAGTCTTCATCTTTTCTTCTAGTGTTATACTAGGCTTCTATTTTAAATTGAGGAGAGGCTTAACAGAAAGTGACTAGATTTGAGTTTATTAAATAGAAGAATTTTAAGCTCATTAGGGGGGTTAGCACCCTTCAATTCTCCATCTGTCTTCACCTCTGAGTGGATCTAAAAAAATATGAAAGATCTTTGTTCATGGCGGACATACGACTTTATGTATATACGAGATTGAGTATGGAGTTACTCTTTACACACATTAGTTATGTCATTGTTGGTGGCTGCCCACTGACACACGTAAGCCGATATCACTACCAATGAAGCGCGCGCCTATGGTGTCACACGGTAAGTTACAATCCCGACAGCCTGCTAAAAAAGGAATAGGTCAAAAAGGTCAAAATCGGTTTGGCTCAGGTTTCACAACCTTGAAGGATGCGCCATGTGTCGTAAAGCGTAATTCCTTCACGTTTCCTCATCGGGCGACACGGGTCATGATACCTTAGGGCTTCATGGCTCGTGAAGAGCCCGTGAGAGGTCGTGAAGGCTGAATGTCAAGTGACACTTGTATTTTATTGGACTATTTGATGGTCCAATGAATGGTGTTGCTTTGGCCGACCAAGTGAGGTTCTGGAGGCTTTTTTAAGTCTTTAAAAGCCCCACTCTTCTTTCTTATGCTACTCTTGATCCCTTGGTCATTTTGTGCAAGTAAGCATACATACTTCTCTCATACTAGAGTGTAGTGAGGCTAGTGAGCTTTGTTGCTATGCAAATACAAGTTCAAGAGGCTATTCCATCTTCAACTACAAGTGGTTGTGAGTTGCACAAGGGGGTACTAGTATACCAAGATTGTTCAAGGCTTGGTGTGGACTAGCAAGAGGAGTTGAAGGCCATTTGTCTCAGCCAATCATCCCACCTTTTGGATAGCCGATTTTGGAGCTCTTGGAGAGGGTATACTTTCTTCTCTTGCTTGGCAAAGAAATCCACCATTAGAGTGCATTATGGCTTTGTTTTGTATGTGTTTTGTTTATATTATTTGCTTCTGTTGCGTGCTTGTCCCTTAGTGTACTCCAACAGTCATACCCATGATCTTTAGGTAGTATTTCTCACGCCACAGGGCATAACAGGCGCCGTCTAAATAGTGCCCAGCTTTATGTCTATAGGATTTCTAAAGGAGTATTCGAGAATTAGGCCACCAACCTGGTGTGTGTGAGTGTCTGAGAGGGAGGTGTTTTGCTCTCTTTCTTAGAATTGAAGCAGTCAAATTACTTAGATAGCTATTATACATAGACTATTTCACACATTGGTTTTAAAATTTGTTTGACGTAAAAACATTAATTTAACTAAGGCAGAAAACCCACCATTGGTTAGCATAATTTAAGTACAAGTTTGAACACTCGAAGAAAGCTTAATAATTGCTATTTGCACCATAAACTCAACAACCATCGGCCATTGTTTTTAATAATATTAATCATGAATTAAATGAGTAAATCTAAAAACACTAAAACTACTTTATACCAAGTATTCACAAAATAAGCATCATATACATAATTCTCATTTTAGTTTCACGAAGCTAACACCTAGTACACTTGGTTATAGATTATCTTGGTATACAATCTATAAATCAACGGTTGGTCAATCGTTATGATCCAAAAACTATGTAACTTTTTAGCACGAGTCTAATTCATGCACTTTATGATCCTTAGGTATACAACTAGACAAGCAAGTTTTTTAATATTTCTACTAACTCCCAACAAACCTACTAACATATTCCGCCTATGTTATTATTACTTAATCTATCCACGTTTATATATATGTGTGTAATATATTGTTTTACATATAAAATTCGCGCTTTTATTTGTTTAAAGTATTACATAGTAATAAAATAGAGTTTGGGAAGGATTGTCCATGCTTTTGCTTGTTTAATTAAATTGTTATAAGTTCACTTTCTCTTTCAGTTATTAAATTTATAGAAATATAAGTGTGAATATTTAGTTTATCAGAATATATTTAATTTATTATGTTTTGTTAGTATGTGTATCAACTTCAAAGTTATCTTTTACTAGATCCAAATTACACTTACCATTCGGTGTATCCCAAACTCTATAGAGTGAGTTGCAAGTTAACATGAACCAAAAAATCAAGAAGACGTACCATAAATTGATAACGATGAAGATGAAATTGAGAAAACAAAATCAAAAACTGGAAACTCAAACAATCGAAATCTGAACAAACCAAATACAAAGCACATATGGGTTTCAAAACCACAGCATCTAAACGAATACGGAGATCTGAAATGAACTTAAAAGGTGAGAATCAAGAACAGATATGGAAACACAAACAATCCAAACTTACCTAACAAGAATAGAACATCAAATTGTTGGAAATTTGATACGAACTTAAAGCCCTTGTCGATCTGACGGATCACGAATATGAAACCCACACCCATAATCGATTTCTTACCAAGAAACCATAAAATGATTTTGCAAAAGACCTTTGATTTGATTTCGCAGTTCGCATATGAAGACTTTTCCTTGAATCCAATCAATATTTTGCAAGAAACCATTCTGGATTATGTTACGACCCGATATCGGCCAAAAGTAAATTAAGTTGATGGCTTATAAGTCTAGGTGTTCCCTCCCCCAACAAGCTAGCTTTTGGGAGTGAGTTCTACACTTGGGTTTATGGCATGATACGAGTTTAGTTAGTATGAGATGGGTTCATATTAATTGGTATTGTGACCAATGAGGACTCGGAGTGGTGACCTATGGAGTGGTTCTTGGACCCGAAAAGAGGGGTGCCAACATAGCCGTGACGAATGAGGACGTTGGTGTTTCGAGCGTAGGGTATTGTTATGTTTTCACATTGGCTAAAAGTAAATTAAGTTGATGAGTTATAAGTCTAGGTGTCATTTCCCCCTACAAGCTAGCTTCTCGGGGTGAGTTTTATACTTGGGTTTATGACATGATACGAGCCTAGTATGGCATGAGTTCGTATAAGATTCATAGTAACTTTTTTCCGGGTTCACCAAGAACTCAGTCTGGTGACATGAAAACGATGATGAACTAGATGAAGAAATTAATCAAATGCAAAAACTCAACAAACTCTAAATGGAGATATGGATATGCAAAATTTGAGACATGGATCTTCAATCGAAGTTGAGAATACATCTGCTTCCCTTTTTATTTTAGTGATATGATATTACAATATAATAACTAGATTAAATGCTTGTATGATACATGAGCTGCTTTAAAAAATGATAAACATTAAACATTAAATACTTTGGTTTATGTTTCTGCTAATCAATTTGGGGTTTCTTAATGCTTCGGGTTTATGCTTCTACTAATTGATTTAGGGTTTTTGTTCATAGCGATCTGTTAATTGTTGGTATGAGTTGTGATTTCAGATTCTCTTACTAATAGGGTTTTTGTTCTAATCGACTTCAAGTTCTCCTAAGATTACGGTTTTTGTTCTTGTTATTGGTTTAGATCTGGTTCTTGGTTCACATATTTTGGTTCGATTTTGGTGTTTTCGTTTTCTTGGTTCAGATCCGAGTTTTTCGTTGTGTTCTTCATGTTCATATTTAGAGAGATAAAAATAATTAAAAATGACATGTTATTTGAGATGGATTTTTAGGAGATAAAAATACATTAAAAATGATAAAAAAAAAAATTACCAACCTGAACAAGAGGTACTTTGATACTCAAAATGGTAGTTTTTGAAAGTATGATACATTAAATGATAGTTTTGAAAGTTGGGTATACATAATAGCAAAAAATGACAACTTTAATATACTTTTAGATATGAAACCCCTTATTTAAAGATAATTAGAAAATATAATGAATATTTTAATGTTTTATTCAACAGAACCAAAAAACAATCTTCTAATATAAATAAAAGACTAACTTTAAAAAGATCTATTAAACAATCTTCACTATTGACTTAAATTAAAAATTAGAATTATTAAATTTGAACCATCAATTTTGATAGAAGTTAAAACCCAATATTGACTCTTTTTTATGTCAAAATTAGATTTAAATTTGATTTCAATTTTAATCAAAACTATTATAGATTATTTCATATACGTCCTTCTAAAATCTTAAAATATCATATATATTTGTCTACTCTAATTTATAAATATTATTTTACCCATTATAACATTTCAAAATAACATTGTTATACAATTTTTTAGTTTAATCATTTTAAAATGTTTTATAATTATTTTATTTATTTTTAATTATAACCAATAAAGACTTAATCTTATTGCTCTTAATTGTAATAATGATCGATAACTTATATAAGAAATACAATCACGTCTTCTCGTATCATAATATCACGTTTCTGTCGTCATGTCTGCCTTCCCCGCATTGACGTTTCCGCCGCTGATAGGTGTTGACGTCATGTTTTGCCATTTTTTAAATTCTCATTTATTTTGTTTTTTATAATTATTTAATATATCTTTTTATTAATTTTAAATATTTATTACTTTTATAAACCAATCTGCGTATCATAGGAGAATTTAATCTAGCTAGTTAAACTATCAAAAGATGTTTTCAATTTAAGTTGACAGTGAATTGATATCTAACCGAAATAAATGATTTAATGCTGAATTGCTTATCAATTAATAGAAGGGTAAAACATGGTTTAACCCTTAAACATTGTGGTTAAAAATGGCTTAGCCCTTAAACTCTTTTAGTGAATGTTTTAATCCCTAAACTTGTTACAATCAATTATTTTAACCACGTGACCTGCTATAGCAAGTTACTAAACCTTTGAGACATCAGTATAATCCCTAACCTTGACCTGCTATAACAAGTCCAAGTAGTAATCGAGAATCAAACAAATGGTAATCCTACGAACCAATGCAAATGACAATCAAATGAATAACAATCGAACATAACAACACTCAAACGAAGAGAAGGGCAACCCAAAGAACTGGTTCAAACGCCAAACATCAATCTTGAGTGCAAATCGAGAACAAAATAACAATCGCAAATGCAGACAACAATCGACTAGGGTTTAAACAAACATATTTGCAATCGAAGTACAATTTCCGATCAACAATCATGAGTATTAATCATGGACAGAACAACGACCGACTCCCTCCAACCCAATTAGGGTTTAATCGAGAGTTTTTTTATAGTAATTGAGATGACATTTTATCGTGAAGAACACTTTGTAATGGGTTTAACGGTTTGGCCGGTTATAATTGGTAATTTGTATGAAAAGTTTGAGGATTAAAACATTTATTAAAATAGTTTAGGGCTTAAATCATTTTTAAATACAAAGTTTAGAGTGAACGGTATTGTCACCCCTTATCACACCTCCACGTCAGCCTTTTCTCCTACCACTTAACCATCCACTTAGTTCCATACGTAGTCATCACTTACCACCACTCCTCATTACATTAAATTACAGAACCCACCTATTATTAAACTACCAATCAAAATTCAGAAAAATAAGAATAACAAATTAAAAAAACCAAAAAGCACTAGTTGGACCCACATTGTTAAACCACATGCCACTTTCTTATGTTAAAACTTTCACCATCAGCTCATAACCACACATATATGGTGTGGGAAGTTGTTCCTTCACATAGTGAATATCCCCACCACACCATTTATTTACCTCCCACCCGTATGCTCTTAGGGGTTAAATTATATTTAACCCTTAGAATATCAATCGATCTTACCCTTGATTTGTTTCAAAAAGCAATTGACCTTGAAAGCATATTTCACTTAATAAATTAAACGTGTAATTACATTAAAACACAAAAATTAACAAATTATTATAAGTATGAAATCGAACAATAATACAAATTTTAAAAGGAGTGGTTAGAATTCCTCACGGGACCCCATCGAGTCTTTAACTTAAACAACGTCTTGGGTTTACTAGTTGCCGTTTTTAAAGCATTTTCCTACCAGTCCAATTAAAAATCTTATTTGAACTCTTAATTGACCTTCCAATAAACAGCGTAATTTACCAAGTATAAGCTATCAGACGATTGTTAACTCGAACAATAATATTTTATGGACATGTTAATTAATATACCTAGCCCGGCCAGAGACAAATGCTTCTTTTTAATAAATGTGAACAACGTGTACCTCAAGTAAACACGTTTATTGTCTCACTTTCTTGCATGTAACACATTTAGTACGTACGTTCGACTAGACATCACACATGTTGCTATTTTGTTGGAATTCTTATATGTTTTATGTATTTAGTTTTTTAAAGTCTTTTCATGATAATTACAAATAGTTAGACGAAGATTTGTAGGCGAAGTTAACTAGAGTTGGAGCTAGCGTTAGGCCTGGGCCGAAAGCTAACTGATTCAACAATCTATAGTCTATTTTAAAAGAATTCTATTTCTTTGACATTACAAGTGTGAACGAGGCTTGTAGATTGAAATCATCCCTCACAATCTCGTTGCCAAACATACTCAAAGTGTGACTGGAAAATTATATAAAGAACATATTAAAATATAATACCAAGTCATACGTATTTATTTATCTGTCTTTATTTTATTTTTTCACGTCAAATTAAAGAAATCATGCAACACTTTTGAGTGAAATTTATGATATAATCGGTGGCGAATCCAGGATTAAAACATAGAGGGGTCCAACATAGTTTATGTAGCGGGATAAGTTAGTTAGAAGGATTAAATCGGGTCAAATGGTTTTTAGTTAATATTCGGAGCATTGATAGTATGATATAAATTAAGAGAACTATAAATACCGACACAAAAAAGTAAACATATATTTAAACAAATAGCATAAAGTTTTTGCAATTTACCCTGACGATATTCTATATCTGATCGTTGCTCCATATAGCTAGAAAGTGAACATATGTCAACTTTCATATACTTTGAAAAAGTTTATTGCTTATTGGCTTAAACAATTGTTTGTCAATATTTTTGTCTCGGATATATCACTTGAACTAGATTGTAGATTCACCAATTTTTTTGATATATAATCTAATTTAACATAAACATTCAACATAGTTAATACAAAATTAACACAACATACCACTACACCGGTATCGATACAAATATAATAAAAATTATCATTCATCATAATCTAATAGAAAATTATAACTTTATAACCTAACCTAAATAAAAAAATAAAAAAAGAATTAACTAATACACTTAACAATTTTTTGAGCAAATTACTACACTTAAGTAGATCAAATGAATAAATAAAACCCAAACGAGAAAAACTAAAGAGGATAAGATTTTAAATACAAAACATATAATAAAATATGATACTTGGCTAGTTGTACTCTTTACTTAATATATTGACATGACAATATAGGGTTTGACCTTTAGCTTTTAGAATTGATGACTTGAGATGATAAAGTTGCGTTTTTTTCAATATTTTTTTCATGTTTTTTCTTCTATCAATCTGGATCTGGGTCCATTTTAAAATTTTAGGGTAGTCAAAAAATTATTTATATATACATGTATAATAAAAAAATTCTTTTAAGTGGGGTCCACACATCCCATTTGGTTGTATATAATTTTGCCACTGGATATCATATAACTAACTAAATAATAAATAATTTGTTAATTTGTATTAACCAACAACTACAAGAAAAATGCATACGCGATAGTGGGGTTTTGCTACGGTTTCCACTAATTTATGACGGAAGATTAACAACTGATTAGCGATGGTAACTTAGCAACGGATTAGCAACGGTAATCAGCACGGACTACAACGGTTTCATTTGTAAGTTCATTTCAAATAGCGACAGGTTGGCAAGGTGAAATTATAGACGGTTTAGCGATGGATTGGATAATGAATGTTATTTTTATCACATGTAAAGCGATGGATTTGTATTTTTTTAAATTTATTTTTATTTTCTCCTTGTTCAGTATAAATATATATATAATATTACATTTGATACCAGAATAACAAATCTAGTTACATTCAATAAAGTTATAAGTGTATGGAATTTAAGTATATAATAAACATATAATTAAGTAACTAACTAGGAGGGTGAGGCCGGGAGGGTGTTAGAATGGAAATGAGAAAGTTACATCTCATGTAACTCATCAAACCGATCTTGTGCAGCCTTTTGTGTAGCTTCTTCACTCTTACGAGACTCTTCCATTTTCTTGCAGAAGTCTTCCATTTATTTTAAAACCTTTTGTACTTGCTTATGCAACTCTTGTACCTTCAATTCGCGTATCTACATATAATAAGAACATATTACTGTTGGATTTTACCGGTCAAAATGATTATGTAGTTCATCAAAATATGAACATTTTTCTTTTAACAAAAGCTATTAATCTTATTTTTAATTAGAGAAATCAACTAACATGAATATATTATTGAGCGGAAGCATTTTAATAAAAAACCATTAAAACTTGTAAAACCTAGCTCATACATGATCTAGAAATATCTCAAAATCTTACAAAAGAAACCTAGATGAGGGTTACAAAAATTATCTTGGTTGCTCAAGCTTGATCCACTCATGATGATGCCAACAAACTCCATCTAGCCAAAATCAGCAAACCCCAAAACAGACCACGAACTTGGATTGTTTATTATTAGCTACGAAAAAAATGAGAAATAAGGAACCCGGTGAGGTAGTCTTAGTCAACGGCTCTAAGAATGGCACGAAAAACCGAACCGACTATAATTCTTTTATTTACTTACTACAAAATTTGGGGTGTTACATCCCAATCAAAAAGTTCCTTTTGCCTTGTTGATGGTCGATGATTTAATTAAGGAAATCAACAAATCCAAACGAGGAGCTATCGTTGCTTTCCTAAGGTTTCTATCACTCATCTTCAAGAAATTGTTACCAAATGATAAGTACTATTTTGTCAAGAAGAAAGTCTCTTCATCATATCCATCGGCATCGCTCTACCATGCTCAAAATCCTAAAGAACAAACAACCAATTAAGTCTGAGCCATCAATGCCCCAAACAATGAGAAGGTATGCACCTTTTGTGATTAACGTGCATAGTCGGCAAACTAGTGATGTCATATCAAACATTCATACGACACTCAAGGTTCATATAAGTTTGAGTGTCTTTGAGTGGCTGTAAATCATGGGTCATAACCGTTTTCTGACGAATTTTGCCGTTAGAAAATGGTATGTTTGTTGTAGTGACAACCATACTTAGTGGGAAGATTTATAATAGTTATTATAAATTAGTATTTAATTATGAAAGTGTTACACCAAGTATTAATTAATAATGGGTATATATTTATTAGTTAATAAATAAATATACATAATTAATTAAGGTACTCGAAAATATACGTTTTAGTTTAAATCATTTAGTTTTTCAGATTAAATATTATTTATTATTGGGCTGAAAAGATATATTTATATATGTTTGTAAATTTATATATATACTAGCATGATACCCGCACAAGGCGACGGTAACGAATAATTTATGTGCATTAACATGTCCGTTCTCAAGATGTAGGGAGTATGATATTCATGTAATACGGTGACATTGAATAATTTTCGTTTGGTGACATGTCTATTTTCTTTATCTTTTTTTCCATTTCCTTTACTTTTTTATTCTCTATAATTGAAAAAAAATGTTATAAAAATATTTTTTAATAATTAATTAATTTGTATTGACTTTGACTTTCAAAAAAATTATATTGAATTTGATTTTCTTAAATATGTAAAGTTTAGTTATTATAATGGAATATAATAATCTTATTAACTATATCTAATACTTACTCAATTTAGTTTATATGAGGGGTAATTTAGTAATTTCAAAACAATTAAAATTTAAGAGTTTAAGCAAAAGGCCTAAATATTTTATAATATAGTATATATATATATATATATATATATATATATATATATATATGTGTGTGTGTGTGTGTGTGTATGGGAGAGTTTATTTGAGAACTAGTTTTATTGCGAGAATTGTTTGCAGCTATGAATCATAATTAATCAAAGGTTTATATTAATTTCGACAAACATGTAATTAATTCAAAACACAGGCATCATTTTTAGTTTCTAAAAATGTTGGAAAGGTATTTTAGGCAAATTGCCTAATTAAATGGGGGGGGACCACTTACCCTTAATTTTTTAAAACTAAAATATCTACCAAGCGCAAATACCACTGTCTTTTTTTTAGCACATGTACACATACCACTGTCTTTTTTTTAGCTTATGTGCAAATTATAATAGGTGCATGTTCATATACCTCTGTCTTTTTTCAACACATACAATAAAGTCACATATGCACTGTGCATATGTGCACAACCTTTTCATACTACTAGGTTTTATTTTCACACAGGTACGTCTAGATGCATATATGCACATGTATACCTAGATGCATGTGTGCACGTGCAACTCAAAGTTGGCTTAGTCAAACTCATTGCTAAGGCTATAAATAAACCAAATGAACACGAACGGGGCTTCTTCGTATTCGTTTCTTTATCTTTAGCCAAACAAATAAATGAACATGAACGGAATTCTGTGTTCGTGTTCGTTCGTTTAACTTTGGCCGAATAAATAAACGAACATGAACGAGAAACGAATGAGCATTTGTGTTCAGTTATTTAAAATAGTGGTTCGTTCGTGTACATTTTTGTTTGTTTTTAAATGATAAACAAATGTAAATGAAAGAACACACGTTATAATACAAATTCAAACAATCAAACATTTTTAAACACAAATAAACTATATATATATATATATATATATATATATATGCACACACATATAATATATATATATATATAATATAAACGAACATAAACAAACGGATAACCGAACGTTCATGAACATAAATGAATGAACGAGTGATCTATTTGTGTTCGTTCGTTTAATTAAACGAAAGGAAAATATTGTTCGTGTTTGTTTTTTTGTTTGACTAAAGTTAAATGAACGAACACGAACAAGCCCCCGTTTGTTTTTGTTTAGAACTCTAGTACACGTGCAACTCAAAGTTTGTTTAGTTAAACTCATTTCTAACAAAAAAGATTGGTGGGGTATAAGTATCTAATATATTTCTAAAATTCAATAAAAATATAAATGGTTGTGATTAATAAATAGAGAAGGAGATAAAGAAAAAAAGAAATAAAAAAGTAATTCTTGCAACTTATAATAATTGAAAAAAAGAAAAAATTTAAAATATTTTGAACACCAAAAAAGACAGCCGCCTTTTTTATATAAATAAATAAATATATTTGATATACCCACATTCCTATAGCACACACAAATATATATATTTTAATTACAATTTTGTTGTTTTGATATACATAAGGTTATTAAAACATTATCTAAATTTATTGATCCACAATGGTTCTCGCATTAAAAACAATTATCAAATGAACTTTTCTATATATATTATTTAATTAGTATATATATATATATAGTTATTCTATTTAATTAAGGTTTAGGATTATTAAACAATTATTATTGATCAAAATCTCTCCTCTATCTCTCTCTCTCTCTCTCTCCCTCTAGTAGCGACGGCCGAACACCCCTAAAGAGTGTTTCAGGTTTCGTTCTTCGAGGAATACAAGTTTGTGTTACGTGTGATTGGTTGTTCTCCGGATAAAAGGATCTCGTTAGTAATATCATGGGTGGACTAATGGTTGAGCATCCGAGGTAAATTGTTTTTAGGTTTATCTATTTCTTGATAGCCAACGAGACAAAATAGTTGAAGACGCAGTTCAGAAGCTTATTAAAAAACTACCATCTAAAGTTGTTAGAAAGTTGTTAGCTTGATTTATCGGCGATATATAGTACATTTATAACTTCATCACAAATCACTTATCTTGTTATATTATCTTGTTTTGAAAAATTATACTCATAGTATTATTTATCTTTTTTCTTATGTAGGAATATATGTACTTCTAGAGTTTGTGAAAGACAAGTTGACATTTGCAGCTTCTATAAACTGATATGATTATGATTTTGAACATTGGCACGCAACTTTATTGTGATGAGTATAATTTCTTTATGGTTGTTAATTTAACATTGAATTAATTGTCACAATACATTTAGATTTTATTTATTATATATTTATGTTATCGGATGATAATATATAGTAACCCGTTATATTATAAGTTGTGTATTATACAAAATCAAGTTATATTACATTTTTGTTCTATTAAAAGGGCTACCAAACAATGAAAGTCTTATGTATTTGCACGGAATTTCTATAAGTGTTGCATCTACTAGAAAAGGTGTTGCATTAAATTACATAAAGTATTATATTAGATGATAAAAGTGTTGCACTTAAATAATAAAAACAATCAAAAAGTGTTACATTTGATAGTTAAAAGTGTTGCTTTAGCTAACTAGAAGTTAATAAAAAAATGTTGCACTTGGGTGTAAAAAGTGTTGCATTTCCTATATATCAGCAACGTTTACAAAAGTGTTGCATGTTCCTATAAAAGTGTTGCTTTAGACCTAAGACAACGCAGTCTAAAGCAACACTTGTTAAAGTGTTGCATTAAACATAATGTGGCATTTTTTTTAGTCTAATGTAACATTTTATCCATGTTGCCATAGATCCATTTTGTAGTAGTGTTGTATGTATTAATTTCTTGAGGTTAATAGATATCATTATTTGGGTTTTAAAGTTGGGATCTTTGTTTATATTTAAAATTTGCTTCTGTTGCATGCCACTTACAACCCCTCTTTTATTGTAAAAGTAATAGAATAGATTTTTGTTACTCTATTTTGTATTTGTAAGAAGACCGAAGTCACAAGATGGAGATACAAACATGACAAAGGAAGTATCGGGAGCTTCACCGGGGGTGTCGAGGCAAGTGGGAGCTTTTCAACCAAAGAACTGGGTATAGGAGTTTTATCCTTTAGATTTAATCTTGAGAATTAGTTGACAAGACTATACTCTGTTTTGTGTGGTTGTTTTAGTTTATAATTCTTCTTTGTGACATTAAAATAAAACAAGTGTTTTAATAATAGTTATTATTAAACAGATAAAACCACAGTTTTATATAACGGTAAAATAAGTTGACAATAGATTTTATAAAATTTTATATTTTATTTCGTCATATTAGTTAAAATTTCTAAATTTTAAAGTTTTTTCATCATAAAACTATAAGTTTGACTTATACAATTTTTGTGTATCTCGTTTAGGTATACATCACGGTTTTAATACAGTTAATTTTAAAGTAGTTTATAAAATATTGGACATAAAAGTTTTCTCTGAAAACTTAATTAAAACCCAAGCAATTTTAGATCAGTAGTGTTACCTATCTAATAGTATACCTAGCCTGTGTATTGTACATTGTGCTTTGACATGCCCAAACCGTGAATATCCTTTGTCAAACTTTATGTGGGGTAGGTAAGGCTCTGCAATTCCCTGATGTGATGAGCTAGAAGTCATTGTCTTAGATGGTGTGATTTATTTAGCGATTCCTTGTTAAGACGGGCCCAAATGCACTAAAGTAGAGTTAAACATGCTTAGATATTTATTATCTAAAACTCTACGAGTTCTAGTAGTCGTATCAGTTAGATATAATTGGTAAAGGAACTTACCTATCTCTAGTAGTCGTATAAATTAGATACAATTGGTAAAGGAACTTACCTACCAGAAATAGCATGACTCGGTGTTGATGTGCCTAAACTATGTATCAAGTATGTGAAATATGGATCCTAGCCTAATATGTTATCATTTATGGGTTTATTGATATATTAGGAAAACGTTTATTTTTTATATTACTTATTAAATCAAGTTTTGGTTTGTAGATGACAAACACCATTACCAACGCTAGCAACCTCTCTCTCCATTCGATCCTTGAGAAGGACAAACTCACCGGAACTAACTTTCTCGGCTAGGAGCGCAATCTTAGGATCGTGATCATGCATGAGAGAAAGTGATACGTTGTGGAAGAACCTCTAAGAGAGGCCCCTACAGTTAGGAATGCTCATCAGAAACATTTCAATAACCTGCTAGATGTCAGTTGCTTGATGCTCGCCACCATGAGTCCTAAGTTGCAGACCAGCATGATGGACATTGGTGCTTATGACATGATCCACCAATTGAGGGACATGTTTAAAGATCAAGCTCACATAGAGCTTTATGATGCCACTCGGGCTCTTAATGCATACAAGATGGCTAAGGTCCCCGGTTAGTACCCACGCCATGAAAATGAAGGGACACATTGACCACCTAGAGAGACTTGGACATCCGGTACTGTTACAGTTGGCAACGGATATGATCCTTAACTTGTTGTCAGATAATTACAAGCAGTTTATAATCAACTACAACATGAATAAAACCATAGACGAGTTGCATTCTATGCTAAAGACGGCTGAGTTGAGTATTAAGACCAAATCCAAGGACATCCTGATGGTGGGTAAAAGGGGTAATAAGAAGAGGAAGGGGCACAACGGAAAAAAAGGCAAGGATCATACCCAGTCAGGCCAGAATGCACCGAGGACTAAGATAAACGGGAAGGGCATGAAGTTAAAGCCAAACAAGGCAAGATCCGAAAACCGGTGTTTCAAGTGTGCTGAAATTGGCCACTAGAAATCGGATTGCCCGAAGCGTCACGAGACAGGTAGAAAGGCTAGCACTTCAGGTATTTAGTGACTTACTTCAGTTTTTCACTTTCCACTTGTATTTCAATAAGAGTGTTCTGACTTGTAGCAATTTTTAATTGCAAAAAGTCAAGGAAAGTGAAGCAACTCGGCAAAGGGAAGGATCAACGTGCAGCCTTTGATATATTTTAAGTCTTAACTTTTCAAATTTCTATTTTATTAAAAAAATTCATTTCTAGATATTTTTGTTATTCTATATTTTGAAATCTTTGAATTATCTATGAATTAATAGTTAATATCTATGCAAGTATGTTTGATTTTGACTAATCAAGATATGACTAGAGCCTCCTTAAATAACTCAAGGGTTAACTTATTATAGATCCCTTTATGGATCTAATTAATGCATGTCCTATATATATTGTATATGTTAATGTTAATTGACTCACTAAATTTGATTAATTTAGACAACAAGGTTTGACGTAAAATTATAAAGTTTTTCTAAAAGGTTATAGAAGTAGATCAAATGAAAGATTTTATAAAAACTAATTCGTTCTAAGTTTAGGAATGGATAGGAACACATGAGATAATAGATATTATTTTAAGAAGACGTGTTCTTCAAAAGAAAATACTTTTTAGTATAATATAGATTATAAAAGTACTTATAATCAAGTATATGAGACTCATGTGTTTTAAATAAAAAATTTAAATTTTCTTACAAGTGTGTTATACTTGTGAAGTTTAGTAATACCAAATTTGATAACTAGAATTAAGGATATATGTAAAATCCTGTTTGGTTTTATAAATCTTGAGATTCTTGAATAAAGTCTAAGTCTAGACTTGTTACTTAAGATCGAGTTTTTGACTAAGTTAATAAGAAATGTTAAGTGAAAGTCAAGTTTTCATAAAGGATAGTGGGAACTCTAGACCTATGTTCAAGATTTGTTAGGAACAAATTATTTATTAGTTCTCGAGTATGAGTACAAGTATGAATAAATAAGTAACATAGAAGTTAATTATGCTCAGGGAACATAGTAAGATATTAGCTTGTTGAATTTTAAGAAAATATATAATTAACTGGAATTTTGAAGGTTTTTTTAAAAATAGTAAGTCTTTCCCATAAGACTTTATCCCAAGAAAGGATTAGTAATTTTGAGAGTTGCTCAAAATAATTACTACTAGTATTATGACAATCTTAAATCAAGTCTTTTCTTAAGGAAATGTCACAATTATATATTAAAATTTATGTCAATATGACTAATATAAGAGAAATTTGTGTTCAAAATATTAATGAGATATTTACTATCACAGTGATATCAGATAAAGTGTTAAATCATTGGTAATCTAACTTCGATTTTACAAGTATTGTAAACAAAGTCTATTTCTAAAATAGAAAGTATCATCTACATAGTAACTAAGGATGGTTACGGGATTATTTTATATATTCAGAAACAAAAAGTCATCTCCAATGTCTAAAAGCTTAAACGATTATATAAAATAAAGTCTAGAATTGTTTTTAAGATTTTCAAAAACAAATTTCTAGCAAAAACCAAGTAAGGGTATCATTTCAATAAATATACTAGACTTGTGTTTTTCCGACTTATTAGAATTTTAGTTTTTCAACTAAAATGATTTTTTATATCGTAACCAGTGATAATTACGATTAAGAAACCAAGAAAAGTAATTCAAATAAATGCCATGAATTGTAATAATGAAATAGAGATAATCTTGTATTTTATTTCAGGATGAAATATAGATAATACCATATTTGTCTCGTTATTCTTAACAATTTTGTGTTTTAAGTAAAGTGCATGAATAAAGTTATGTGTTCAAAATCTATCCATGACTATATCTAGGTGGAACCTTGATAGGATTGTAACGGTAATTTTGGTAGAGATTCAAGGGTATTGAATATAGGTACAACATTTTTGTGGACCAAAATTGATGAATATTCATTAGGGAAAGAATATTGGATTGACCCACTATGAAAAATACTTCGTGGATTGAGTCATATGTATTTATCACATAGGTTATCCTTCAACCTGAGGTATTTGGTTTGGGATGCGGGGACGTCTGTTTACATAGTTTAAACAATTAGTTGCTTCTGAATTTCTAATGTTTAAATCAATACTTTGATATTATGATTTGACAATGATTGTAATTTTCATATGTATGAAATGTTGGATCGTTCGTATGACGTTCTCTTATTTAAAAAATTGGGATGTTACAATTACCACCAACGAAGCTTGAGCTAACCTGGGGGTGAGGCAACAAATGCTAATGATGAGCTAACAACAAATCCTATTAACTCGAATCACAATGAGCTAATGAAGACTCAACCATCTACCAGGTTGAAACTGAAGCCATGCCAAATCAACCCTTGATGACCTTTCAAAACCAGATGATGATTTTGCGGTTAACAAAGGTGATGATTTCCCTAATCACCCCATTAGTAATGAAGCATGAAAGATTAACCTCGATCAAAAATACTTATGATATAATTATACTTTAGTTTATTATTATTATTATTATTATTATTATTATTATTATTTATGTTACAGCCGCCCCCACCCCCCACCGGCGAAGTAACTGCCGGCGGCTAAGCCAAATAACCGTTACCGGTGGCTAAAGGCAAAAACTGCCACCATATGTATATCTATAAATATGTATGTATAGAAATGTGTAAACGATGATGAACACATTGTAAAACTTCAAATATATATACAGAGAAGTTTATGTATACGATTTCTTGATCTGAAATGTTCGTGTGAACTTTGTGTTATAAATCGAGATTCGATTCAACAATTGGTATCAGAGCCTGGTTAAATATACCAAAGTTTCATCATATACCAAAGAATCAAGAAACCGACAGCGATAAAGAAACAGAAGGAACACCCGTTGAGATTTCAGGCGTTCGATTTCTTTATCAGAAAGGATGATACCAAGCGGGGCCCATAGAGAAATTACCACCGCGGCACCCATAACCGTTCAGTAACCTTGGCCGGAACCCGAGGAGTCAACCGGAGAAGATAACCGGAGAAGACAACGGTTACCAGTTCATCACATCATAAAAGGTAACCAAACACCGGCGAAACGATCATACACATTCAAGGTGACGATCGAACAAAGAAAACCAGAAGGGTTTTCTTGATTTACCCAAGCCACCGAACAGAGGAAACCCACGAAGGGTCTGTCAAAGCGGCATACAAGGGAAGAAACCCTAGTTCTTTGAAGAACAGAGGAGTAACCACCGAGAGGAGTGGTACACCGGGCAAAACCCTAGTTTTGAAAGGGGAAAGAGACGACTGGGCACTTCAATTGAAGGGGTGCATAGAGAAGAGAGAAACCACCGAAAGAGTGTCTCTCAAGCGGCACACAAAGGGAAAGCAGAACCCTAGAATTTGACAAAAACTGAAAAGGGAAGTAATAAGAATTTATTATTTAAAATTCATCAAAACCATAAGATAATAAAGTGTTAAAAAGGCCCATTTTTATTAAGCCCACCGTGATTACTTTAAAAATTACAGCCTAGTTTGAATATTTTTTTTACTCAAATTTAATAACTGCAAGTTTTTTTATTATTTTTTTTCTTTTCGACTAACATATATATAAAAACAATTAAAGTTTTTTTTAAAAAGATTATAAATATCTAAATTTTAAAAATGAGTGAAAGTGATAATAATAAGGGAGAAACTTCCAAAAATAAAGAAATGAGATTAACAACTCATTTGCAGTGTCAAATGTTAAAATCAAATAATTATACCACTTGTGCAATACGTATGCAAATTATTTTGAAAGCCAATGGTTTATGGGAAATAATAGACCCAGATTTAGTAACTGAGATTGATACTAAAAAGGATAAAACAGTCATTGCATATATATACCAATCACTTCCTGAAGATCAATTATTGCTTATTTCAAAATATAAAACTGCAAGGGCAGTTTGGGATGCTTTGCGAACAAGACACGATGGTGTGAATAGTGTTCAGCAAGCAAGACAGCAGACACTCAAATCGGAATTTGAGATGTTGCAGATGAAAGAAAATGAATCTATTACTATAAAACTGACAAATATTGTTAATAAAACAACAAGTTTAGGTTTAACCTATTAAGATTCTATCCTTGTACGGAAATTGTTAAACGCCATACCAGTAAAATTCCTTCAAATTGTTGCTTCTATAGAACAATATGCGGATTTGAATACCATGTCTTTAGATGAGGGAATTGGTAGATTAAAAACATTTGAGGCGAGACTCAAATATAAAAAGGAACGATATGTGGACATACAAGAGGGATTGATGTTCACACAACATGAAGATCGCAGCCAAGATTACAGAGGACGTGGTCGTGGCAGATTTAATCACTCGCGAGGAAGAGGGAATAATAGATTCAGATCAGAAATAAAGAACTGGGAGCCCTCACAAAATAATTTTAGAAATGAAGAACATGCGTCTTTTGAAGAAGATACAAAAGAAAAATCTCAAATCACGTGCTACCGATGTCACAAACTTGGACTCTTTGCCTATGAATGTCCAACCAAAAGCAAGAAGCAAGTCAGAGAACAGTCAAATCTTGTTGAAGAAGATTTAGAAACAACACTACTCATGGAAACTATTGCTGAGTATACGACAAAATTGCAGTGAGTGCAGAGTCAATTGCAGTGAGTGCAGAATCAAAGACAGTGAATGCAGAGCCAATTGCCGTGAGTGCAGAATCAGAGGTAGTAAGTGCAAAGCCAATTGCAGTGAGTGCAGAAACAATGGTAGTTAGTGCAAAAATCATAGTGAGTACACGAACCAGGAATTGCAGTGAAGTGAGTGCAAGATTCAAGTAAAGTTATGTGAGACGACTACAAGAAGACAAAGTGAAGTTATGTGAGACGACTGCACAAAGAATAGTGCAGTTATGTGAGACGACTACACATGAATGAAGATACAGTGATTGGAGAAAGCAAATTATTGGTATACTACCAACAATACGGGAGGTCAAACGGCCAACACGAGAGGACGAATGGGAGATTCAGTTAGCCAATGGAGTGAGTCAGCAAAACGAGATGATATAGTTGTCGAGCACATTAGTGGAGATCAACAACGTGCAGATATACTTACAAAGCGGTTACCAAGAATGAGATTTGGCATTATGAGACAACTACTGGGAATCAAGGATCTACTACAACATGATCGAGATTAAGGAGGAGAATGAAAGATTAACCTCGATCAAAAATACTTAGGATATAATTATACTTTAGTTTATTATTATTATTATTATTATTATTTATGTTACAGCCGCCCCCACCCCCCACCGGCGAAGTAACTGCCGGCGGCTAAGCCAAATAACCGTTACCGGCGGCTAAAGGCAAAAACTGCCACCATATGTATATCAATAAATATGTATGTATAGAAATGTGTAAACGATGATGAACACATTGTAAAACTTCGAATATATATACTAAGAAGTTTATGTATACGATTTCTTGATCTGAAATGTTCGTGTGAACTTTGTGTTATAAATCGAGATTCGATTCAACAATTGGTATCAGAGCCTGGTTAAATATACCAAAGTTTCATCATATACCAAAGAATCAATAAACCGACAGCGATAAAGAAACAGAAGGAACACCCGTTGAGATTTCAGGCGTTCGATTTCTTTATCAGAAAGGATGATACCAAGCGGGGCCCATAGAGAAATTACCACTGCGGCACCCATAACCGTGCACTTACCTTGGCCGGAACCCGAGGAGTCAACCGGAGAAGATAACCGGAGAAGACAACCGGAGTGGAAGACGGTTACCAGTTCATCACATCATAAAAGGTAACCAAACACCGGCGAAACGATCATACACATTTAAGGTGACGATCGAACAAAGAAAACCAGAAGGGTTTTCTTGATTTACCCAAGCCACCAAACAGAGGAAACCCACGAAGGGTCTGTCAAAGCGGCATACAAGGGAAGAAACCCTAGTTTTTTGAAGAACAGAGGAGTAACCACCGAGAGGAGTGGTACACCGGGCAAAACCCTAGTTTTGAAAGGGGAAAGAGACGACTGGGCACTTCAATTGAAGGGGTGCATAGAGAAGAGAGAAACCACTGAAAGAGTGTCTCTCAAGCGGCACACAAAGGGAAAGCAGAACCCTAGAATTTGACAAAAACTGAAAAGGGAAGTAATAAGAATTTATTATTTAAAATTCATCAAAACCATAAGATAATAAAGTGTTAAAAAGGCCCATTTTTTTAAGGCCACCGTGATTATTTTAAAAATTACAGCCTAGTTTGAATATTTTTTTTTACTCAAATTTAATAACTGCAAGTTTTTTATTATTTTTTTTCTTTTCGACTAACATATATATAAAAACAATTAAAGTTTTTTTAAGAAAGATTATAAATATCAAAATTTTAAAAATAAGTGAAAGTGATAATAATAAGGGAGAAACTTCCAAAAATAAAGAAATGAGATTAACAACTCATTTGTAGTGTCAAATGTTAAAATCAAATAATTATACCACTTGGGCATTACGTATGCAAATTATTTTGAAAGCCAATGGTTTATGGGAAATGATAGACCCAGATTTAGTAACTGAGATTGATACTAAAAAGGATAAAACAGTCATTGCATATATATACCAATCACTTCCTGAATATCAATTATTGCTTATTTCAAAATATAAAACTGCAAGGGCAGTTTGGGATGCTTTGCGAACAAGACACGTTGGTGTGAATAGTGTTCAGCAAGCAAGATCGCAGACACTCAAATCGGAATTTGAGATGTTGCAGATGAAAGAAAATGAATCTATTACTATAAAACTGTCAAATATTGTTAATAAAACAACAAGTTTAGGTTTAACCTATTAAGATTCTATCCTTGTACGGAAATTGTTAAACGCCATACCAGATAGATTCCTTCAAATTGTTGCTTCTATAGAACAATATGTGGATTTGAATACCATGTCTTTAGATGAGGGAATTGGTAGATTAAAAACATTTGAGGCGAGACTCAAATATAAAAAGGAACGATATGTGGACATACAAGAGGGATTGATGTTCACACAACATGAAGATCGCAGCCAAGATTACAGAGGACGTGGTCGTGGCAGATTTAATCACTCGCGAGGAAGAGGGAATAACAGATTCAGATCAGAAAGAAAGAACTGGGAGCCCTCACAAAATAATTTTAGAAATGAAGAACATGCGTCTTTTGAAGAAGATACAAAAGAAAAATCTCAAATCACGTGCTACCGATGTCACAAACTTGGACTCTTTACCTATGAATGTCCAACCAAAAGCAAGAAGCAAGTCAGAGAACAGTCAAATCTTGTTGAAGAAGATTTAGAAACAACACTACTCATGGCAACTATTGCTGAGTATACGACAAAATTGCAGTGAGTGCAGAGTCAATTGCAGTGAGTGCAGAATAAAAAACAGTGAATGCAGAGCCAATTGCCGTGAGTGAAGAATCAGAGGTAGTAAGTGCAAAGCCAATTGCAGTGAGTGAAGGAACAGTGGTAGTGAGTGCAAAAATCATAGTGAGTACACGAACCAGGAATTGCAGTGCAGTGAGTGCAAGATTCAAGTAAAGTTATATGAGACGACTACAAGAAGACAAAGTGAAGTTATGTGAGACGACTGCACAAAGAATAGTGGAGTTATGTGAGACGACTGCACATGAATGAAGATACAGTGATTGGAGAAAGCAAATTATTGGTATACTACCAACAATACGGGAGGTCAAACGGCCAACACGAGAGGACGAATGGGAGATTCAGTTAGCCAATGGAGTGAGTCAGCAAAACGAGATGATATAGTTGTCGAGCACATTAGTGGAGATCAACAACGTGCAGATATACTTACAAAGCGGTTACCAAGAATGAGATTTGGCATTATGAGACAACTACTGGGAATCAAGGATCTACTACAACATGATCGAGATTAAGGAGGAGAATGAAAGATTAACCTCGATCAAAAATACTTAGGATATAATTATACTTTAGTTTATTATTATTATTATTATTTATGTTACAGCCGCCCCCCACTGGCAAAGTAACTGCCGGCGGCTAAGCCAAATAACCGTTACCGGCGGCTAAAGGCAAAAACTGCCACCATATGTATATCTATAAATATGTATGTACAGAAATGTGTAAACGATGATGAACACATTGTAAAACTTCGAATATATATAAAGAGAAGTTTATATATACGATTTCTTGATCTAAAATGTTCATGTGAACTTTGTGTTATAAATCGAGATTCGATCCAACAAAGCATACCCTTCCAACAACTTATCTTCTGTACCCCAAATATTTCATCAGGCACCTTTTCACTCCCCACAAATATTGAAATCTTACCTTAAGTTCCTATCATTTCCACCACCAACCCCGAAGAAAGGTGTACCAACTCTCTGAGTTATACGACTTTCTAAACTTTGCTTCCACTTTTTTTAGTTCATCTCCCATAGGTGAAGGGTAGGAAATCTTTGATATCTTCAAGGTTATTTAATCCCCCTTTCTTTTAATCCTACTGAAGCACCCCTTTCCTCCTCCTAAATTCGATGATCTTTAGATGCAAGACTCTATTCCTAATACCTTCAAGCTCCTTGATGACAACTTTCTAATACTCAATTCACATTCAGATGAATCAAAAACTTCTAGAATTATCAAAAAGTTTCTTACCAAAGGCTATCAAACGTTGACACTAGTTTCCATAGATTACAATTACTTTGTCATTTGTAAAACAAAGGAATAAGGAGTTATTGTCAAGGCTGGCTTCATGTGTAGGGTGAGGTGAGGAACTTGGGGAGTGCATGAGAGATGTTTCAAGTATGTGCCTATGTTTCTTGAAGAGATGTAGGAACATATGGTTTTGATATTAGAGGTAGGGTGCTTGCTTCTTCACTAGGAATATGGTGTTGCATTCGAACATCATAAGGAATAGAAGTAGATCCCTGACAATTGTTTGGATTCTATTAATTATGTAGGCATGATATATTGTCCGTGTAAGAAAAGAAGAAGATACAAAAATTAAGTTAGTGGGGGTGGATCACTGTCATACAAATGTGGTTTGTTGTGAAAGCATAGAGGAAAAATACTAACTCCAGTTAGACATAATAGGATCCTAGTTTAGGGTTGGTTTTTCAATAGTAATATCCTGTTGAGAGGATGTACTAGTACATTCAGGTAATTAGAGATGCAATCAAAGTGATTGATTGTATTGAGTAAAATGAATTGTAAGTACAGATTACAATGAGAAAGACAGTATATATAGAATAAGAAAAAGAAAGATAGCTAACAGAAAAAAGGCTAACTAACTAACAGACTAACTAACTTAAGTTAGGTGAGCTCAAGTTGGTTGGATCAGCCTTAAGTACTTGCTTCTCTGCTTGTATTGAGTTGATATACTTGATATGACTTTACCCCTCCTGCAAGTTGGCAGTGTGAATGGATCACAAATGCCAAACTTGGAAATGCAAGTATGATAAGGAGCTTTACTTAGGCCTTTAGTGAGAACATCAGCTACTTGTGACTTCGATGGTATGAACATAGGAAGAATTTGTCCACTTTTGATCTTTTCTCTTACAAAATGGCAATCAATCTTGATGTGTTTTGTCCTGGCATGTTGTATGGGATTGGATGCCAAAGCTATTGATGATGCGTTGTCACAGTATATTTTTGTTAGAAGGGTCAGGGGTACATGTAAGTCTTTGAGCAGGCTTGTTAACCATGTAATTTCACAAGCACAATCAGCAAGGGCTCTATATTAAGCTTCTGTTGATGATCTAGAAACCACTGTTTGCTTCTTAGAATGCCATAATATAAGACATGATCCAAGGAATATACAAAAACCTATTACTGACTTTCGTGATGTAGTACAAGCAGCCCAATCACTATCACAGTAAGCTCGAAGAGTCAAATTGGTTGTGGCAGGAAAGTGAAGTCCTTGTCCAGGACATAGTTTGATATACCTAAGAACTTTGTACAGAGCTTGTAAATGTGTTGTTCTTGGAGCATGACTAAATTGACTTAGGTGTTGAGCTGCATATGATAAGTCAGGTCTTGTAATCGTGAGATAGAGTAATTTTCCTACCAGGGTCCTGTAGTGAGCACTATCTGATAATGGTTCACCATCAGTGTCATTAAGCTTGATGTTTGGATCAACTGGTATAGATGAAGGTTTCTCATCAAGAATGCTTGCAGTTTGTAATAATTCAAAGGCATATTTCCTTTGAGTCATCATGAGACCTGTTGAATTTCTTAGAAATTCAATGCCTAAGTAATAGTTGACAGAACCTAGGTCTTTGATGCTGAAAATTTCATCTAACTTCCTTTTGATCATCATTATAAATTCCTTGTTGTTTCCGGTGATCAGAAGATCATCAACATAGATGACTATGGCAGTGAAGTCAGTTGATGTCTTGTGTGTGAGAAGAGATGTATCAGCATGACTTTGATTAAAACCAATGTCTTTCAACATTGTTGTGAGTTTGGTAAACCATTGCCTATTCCCTTGCTTTAGTCGATATAGTGACTTTTGAGGTTTATAGACTGTATTAGGGGGTAAGTCTGATTTGTATCCTTGAGGTACAGACATGTAAACTTCCTCATTTAGATCACCGTGTAGAAAAGCATTATTTACATCGAGTTGACAGATTTCCCAATTTTGGTGAACAACAATGGCAAGTATTGTTCTAACCGTGACCATTTTAGCCACTGAGGCAAATGTTTCAGTGTAATCAATGCCCTCTTTTTGTGTGAAACCTTTGGCTACAAGTCTGGCCTTGTACCTTTCTATAGAACCATCAGCTTTACATTTGATTTTGTAAACCCATTTACACCCAATAGGTGTTTTGTTGGTAGGAAGTTGTGTTAGTACCCATGTTCCTGTTTGTTCAAGTGCTTTTATTTCCTTGTTCATAGCATCAACCCATTTCTGATCTTTTGATGCATGAATATAGGATTGTGGTTCAACTATATTATTAATGGTGTTGATGAGATGTCTGGAACAAGGATTTTTGACATTGGCATAGTTGATGAATTTTGAATGGTGATGTTTGTGAGTTGGAAGAGTGTATTGGTAGTCTTGCAATTTGGTTGGAGGTTTTGAAATTCTGTTTGAGGTTCTTGTGGGAGGGTTTTGAGATTTTGTTTGAGGGATTGTGGGAGAATTTTGTTGAATTGGGTCAGTGTGTGATGAAGTAGAATGAGTAGTGTCAGAGGGGTTGTTTTCTTGATGATTTTGAGGAGAATGTGATTGTTGTTCATTAGAATTCGGTGTGGGAGATGGAGGGGTGTCTTGTGTGTTGTGGAGTGGTGATGAAGTATTACTTGAAGGTGATTGAGAAGGTATGTTGAACTGTTGATACTCAGAATTTAATGGAGTATCATTTGTAGTGGTGTGGGTTGGAACCTGTGATGAAGGAGTCAATCGGTGTTAGGAATCAATAGCAACAAGAATTAATCCATTTGGTTGTGTTTAGAATGATTTCAAACTTTATACAATATCGACCATGGTGTTCACGTACAATTGCAAAAGTTCTTAAGGGTGCCATGGATAGTAAATCAGGGAAGGAATAAAAAACAATATGGTAAGCCTAGATCGGGAATTGGGTGGAGTCTCTTCGCGAGATTCCCCAATTTGTAAATCTCAACCGGAAGCTGTAACTGCTAGTCACAATCGTAAATTGGAGTTATGGTTCAGGAATAGCAAATTGCCTTAAGGATGAATGGGACATTTAGCTATGTGAATCGGAAAAACCAGGATCACAAATCTTGAAGTGGATACGGATCGTGAATCGAAAAGCTTTAACTAAATCGTAAATCACTTATAATTTTAGAATCACAATTTACAAACCCAGGCTTAAAGGAATCATAAATCTTAGTGTATGTCTGAATCCTAAATCGGTTTTGGAACAAAATTCATAAATCATAACCTAGGAGGAATCGTAAATCCGGGTCAGAATCGCAAATCAGAATAAAGTATTAGTGGAATCAAAACCCTAAATCCTTAACCAGAATCGAAAACGCCTAATAGTGTCTAATTGTGTAGGGACCTTTATTTGTAGGTGATTGCTAGTAACCGCGAATATCCCAGGATACTTAATAGTAAGTTGTGGTATAACTTTAAGCTGCGATCAGGTGAGTTTACATGATCTTACTCTTTATTTCGTGATATGCACTTGTAGTATACGTGTTAACTGTGTGAGATATGTGTGACTCTTGAAAGCTAAATTGTTATGTGTTATCTATCTAATCCGTTGTTGTGTGGACCAACTGGTGTGGTTGGTTGGGAGAAGATAACATCATCTGAAGGTGCGACGACCCGAGATAGGTATCAAATGGGTGGACCCAAGATGAGCCGGTAAGGGTGGGGCCTAGCTGCAGTATGTGATTGTTTGAGGTGTGTGCTATCGGCTTTAAAGTGTAAGTGTGATGCTAACTCACTAAGATTTGTGCTTATCCGTTTTTTATTTATATTTTTCAATACCGTCGGGTAAAGACAAAGACAAAGCTCCAGTATGACAGCGACGACGTCAGCGTTTAAGATTTGATTTAGCTTATTTAAAAACACTTATTATTTAGCTTATGTTGAATCAAACAATTCAGTATTCGGATGATTGTAATCAAAGATTTTGTATGATCGTTTGTGTTTTAAAAAAATTGGAACGTTACACCATAACCGGATCTATATCACACATCACTACAAAAGGGATAATGTTAAGAAAGTAAAGTAGAAATAAGGTTTGTTCATACTCTTAGTCAGCTTAGGGATAACTTCTTTAAATATATTGAATTTTTATGTAAACTTTTGTAGTTTCGGTTTAATGCATATGTATTTAGAACACCATAAACATTCTCTTGTTCATTTATTTTCAGTTTTAAGCTAGGGTTACATTTAGTTTTTTATTTGTATTCTCATTATTATTAAATCAACATCTAAAAAAAATTAGGTAATTAAAAAGTAAATAAATTTCCATAAAAAGTAAATTGTTATGCAATAATCTTCCTTGGTAACATTAACTTTTCCTTCTTATCACATTATCTTTAAAAGTCCATTACTATTGGATTTCAATGCTTATGCATTCAATCCTTCCCATTCTCAAATAGAGGTGCACATCATTGGATTTTTATCCGATTTGAATCGGATTAAAACCGATCCGGTTTTTCAAGGTCGAAAAAAACTAGATTATTTAAAAACCGGTTTGGATTTAATCTGGTTTTGGTG
The DNA here is from genome assembly GCA_038502395.1 of Dittrichia graveolens. Lineage (NCBI taxonomy): Eukaryota > Viridiplantae > Streptophyta > Magnoliopsida > Asterales > Asteraceae > Dittrichia > Dittrichia graveolens. The sequence goes on along the minus strand of JARJIL010000001.1, from coordinate 77,441,952 downwards.
AGTGAAAAGTATAACGGGTCAAACCGGTTTTAGATTAAAGAAACCCGTTTTTTCAAAACTGGTTAAAAAAAACCGGCCGGCCAAGGAGACTTGAATGATTTTGTAATATGGTTTTTCAACTTTGTGTTTTCCTTCCAATGCAAAACACTTTCAACAAAGTTTACAACACAACCTTTCTCGAGCCATTTGATATTTCACACAAATCATAATGATCCCAAACATCTTTGATTTGATTGTGTTCGATCACTCTCATGACTTTCAGGTTTTTCCCGATGAAAGATTCAAGCGTGTAACGGTCGGTATTACTAGTAGCTATGAAGAAATAAAAAAGAGAATTTGAGAGAGTTGGAATTCGATATAAATCAACTAACTACATCCCCAAACTATTTATATATGTTTATGGTGGTAAAATGGTGAAATTTTGACAAAGAAAATGTAACATGTACCCCCAAACAGCTATAAAACGGCTAGTTTTTAAAATCTAGGCTGTTATTTTTCCGGTAAAATATCCGGTCGCCCAAACTTTTTACCAACCGGTCAAATAACCTGTTTCGGATTTATCTAATCCGGATAAAAAACCGATTTAAAAAATAACTAGTTCGGATAATCTTTACGCAAAATCGGATATTTGTTTTTCTATGCATCTCTCACAAGGTTTGAAGCATAAATAAAGCCTTAAAATGAGGCTTTTTGATTAAAAGTGTAGGTGTTCATATTTAGGCTTTTATACAAAATTTACCTTTTTAGCTTGTTTTGATATAAAGTCTTTTATTAAAAGTTTTAAATTGGTTTCGCGTAATAAATTGTGGTTTTATTTCAAGTTTCTCTTCTTTTGTAGTTTTGCACAACCGAATTCATACTTTTAGTTTTACATTAATACGTATCTTCTAATATAAATAAAATACTAACTTTCTTTAATTTAATTAGAAAATCTTAACCCTTCATTTAATTAAAATCAAATCCTATTCATTCATTTTATTAAAGTTGAAAGTCTAATTTTGATTTTTAGTAGTCAAAGTTGAAAACTCAATTTTTAAAATTTAATTTTAATAGGGGATAAGATAGTAAAATATTATTCAAATTTTAAAATAAATGTTAAAATATTTACATACATTAATAAATATTCAAACTTTTAGGAATACATATTCACTACACAATTTTATTTAATTTGTTTCATCTACGGTTATTATATGATTATATATGACTAAAACAATTGATAGATAATAGGGTCAATAATGGTTTGATCATCAAAGTTTTCGTTCATTTTTGGTTTAACCATCAAAGTTTTTTTCTAAACGATCTTACCATAAAGTTTTAAATTTGTTATGATTTAAACGTCAAAGTTTTTTCCAAATGGTTTAATCCTTAAAGTTTTCTTTAAAAAACTGATTAATCCTTTAGGTTTTTTATGGTTTTGATATTACCTTCTCTACTTGATTATACATGTTAGTTTTATTAAAAATATAACAAAACATAGAGGGTTAAAACATTGTCTAACAAAAATTCAATGGTTAAATCGTTTGGAAAAAGCCTTTAAGGTTGAAACCAAAAGAAAAGTGTGACTTTGTGGATTAAATCATAACAAATTCAAACTTTATGGTAAAATCGTTTAAAAATTAATTTTGATGATTAAAACGAAATGTAACACCCTAGATACTGGCCTAATTGTACATGTGTAGTGGTATGTTTGTTAGTTGTTTATTTATTTATCTACTATTTGTTTAGAGATTTACTTAACTAATATAGAGCCACGAGGTTAAAAAGGGAAAATGTATATTTTATTTATTTATGTGTTTTATTGGTCATATAGATTCTTTTTTCGATAAAGGTCACAAATAATACCTCGTCGATTAATAATTAATTGAGTATGATCGTTTAATTAATCAACTGTGGGTTAGAAAGCAGATAAGTGCACTGTATATGTTGTGGCTATAGGCAGCCTTGGCACCTCCGCTGTGTGTTGTGGCTATAGGCAGCCTTGGCACCTCCTCTTCTTTCACTTTGAACTTATCCATTTTTGTGAGTTCTTGCCTTTGCTTTGAAGAAACCTTTGAATCCAGCCTTTAATCCTTGATTGCTTACTACTTTGTGTTGGATTAATTCCATTTAAAGGTTAGTATTGTTCTTGTAATTGCTCTTGCCATAGATATGCATATCATGTTCTAGTTAGGGTTCTTGAATATTTGGGTTTTGATTAATGAATGAAATTGATGTTGGTTTTGAGTTTAGTAGTAAGTTTATGTTGTTTTAGCATAGAATTCATGTTCAAATTCGGTGTTTTTGTTGATTGTTACCTTGAACTCCATTGATGGAGGTAGAAGATGAAGTTGGAATTGGGTTTTGATGATTTGATGATATGAATGTGTTTTTGGTTATGGTTTACCTGTTATTTGAGCTTGGTAATACCATACAACTGCTACAAGTCATTTTCCAGGAATTATTGTGAGTTTTGGTGATGTTGTATTTGGATGGAACAGGACAGTAAGCAGAAACTGCATATCTGCTGTTCAGAGCCGATCACGCCGTGACGCGTAAGGGGGTCGCGATGCGATCCTTGCTGACAAACCCTATTTTTCTTGTTTTCTACATTAGTTCAATTGTGTTATTATCTAATTGTTCAAACTTGATTTTAACATGATTCAAGTGAGGTACTTGAGTTAGTTTGATTATGGATAGCATATATGGATCATTATTTGATTTAATTGCTTACTTGAAATCATGAAATGGTATTTGCTGAGCCTTGTACATGTTTTATTTCTTTCTACAAGTTTTATCATATAAATAGACTATATGCAACTTGAGCATATGTTAAATGCTGGTTTTCATATGTGAATCATATTGGGTTGGTTTTGACCCGTTTGGTATATAACTTGATATTTTAAAGTTAATTGGGAATTGATTACTAATTCTTGTTATGTTGTGTTCTCAGGAGCGGAGAAGACTCAGTGAAATAAGACTACCGAGTTGGTGATTGGTAATCCTAGGTGAGTGCACGTTTAACTCACGGATAGTTATTAGTTGTAACGGTTTTGGTTGCAACTGTTTATTTTTGATGCATGGATAGACTTCTTGTCTAGTGCTTGATCAATTGATTACGTGTTAATTGATCATTGTGTCAGTGATATATGCACATGGATGATGGGAAGTCAGCTTGGCTGGGCTATGGGTTGGACTTGTTTGCTATCGGCTAATTAGTATTTAGATCTTTTGATGCATTCGTTGCAACTTAAGGATAATACTGTGTGAGAATAACAAATGAGCTATCGGTTAACCTTTGCTAGGCCGGTATTGGTTGCAGGTTCCTTCAGAACCACTTGTCTTCTCGGTTGCTTGATTGATTGTTGTATCTTTCGGTTGTGATTGATGCTATCTGTTGGTTTAACTTTCATTCACTTATCTTTGAGCTAATCCCCCACATTCCACTCCATTTTACAGGTTTCAGTAAGTCAGCGGTTTAGCTAGGAGTTGGCGTGCTTGGGGAATAATTGACCACCACTCTGATTTAGCTTTTGATGAGCTATTGGTTTTATGTAACACTACTTTTGAAATACTGATGTTTTGAAAACAGTATGATCTTGGGTTTACTTGATTAATTGTTGTATCTTTCGGTTGTGATTGATGTTATTTGTTGGTTTAACTTTCATTCACTTATCTTTGTGCTAATCCCCCACATTTCACTCCATTTTACATTTTTTTCGGTAAGTCAACGGTTTAGCTGGGAGTTGGCGTGCTTGGGGAATAATTGACTGCCACTCTGATTTAGCTTTTGATGAGCCGTTGGTTTTATGTAACACTACTTTTGAAATACTGATGTTTTGGAAACAGTATGATCTTGGGTTTACTTAATTATTTTTGTAAACATGTTTGTACATATTTAACTTATCGCTTCCGCAACAATTTATTAAAAATAATACGGGTTGAAATTGTGGTGTTACGCGAAATTGAGCTAAAATATTAGGGGTTAAACCATTATTGACCCTAGACAATATAATGAACTTTGTTAGATTGTGAAAATACGCGTTAGGGTTATGTGTTACATTTATCTCGGTATATATATGATACAAATGTTACAACGAGGATCCTACACTATACATAATGTACACACGAGAATGACGTTATGAACTATTTAACACACCCCTCAGTCGGAGTGGGAGACTCCTGAATGCTCAGACTGGACTGAAAATCCAAGAAAAGTTGTGTACGAAGTCCTTTAGTAAATATATCTACAAACCGATAAGATGACGCGACATAGAGAACATGCACATGACCAATGGCAACACGTTTCCTAACAAAATGCAAATCAATTTCCGCATGTTTGGTTCGTTGGTGATGTACATGGTTAGAAGCTAGATAACGACTATAGAAGTTGGATTATGAAAATATCCGTTAGAGTTATGTTTTGTATTTATCTCAATATATATAGTTTACAGATGTTATAATGAGGACCTTACACTATACATAATGAACATACGAGAATGACATTATGAACTATTTAACATTAAATAGAAAAAGAGCATGAACAATATAACCAAATATAAAGTTATATTAAATCACATCACCCTTGAACTTTATACATAACTCGATGTAAGTCTTCAACTTTGATTTAGACCAAGTGAGAAGAAAATCAACAATAGAACGTCAAACCACGTATCATAAAAATGAACTATATGCAAAATATAAACAGCGTGAAACTCACTGTTTTCTATTGAAAGATTAAACAACGATGTTGATTAAAATGCTTAATATGTATTGATTAGAAAAATAAGAGAAGAATAATAACCCTTGTAGATACTCAAGAATGGCAAAGGGTAATAGGATAATGTGTTTTTCTATTGTTTGGAAATTGTGGAAATATTGTTAAATAAACTAAAATCATGAAAAATTATGGAAACATTAATCAATAGAAATCAAAGCCTTTGTTTTATGCTTGGAAATAGAGATATATAACTTGGTAGAATTAATAAAACAACTTTAAAATTAAAATGGTTAAAATAGTAATCACATAAATGGTGCATTTTCTGTGTGTATATAAACACACATACATATATGAGGCCTTTAAAAATTGAAAATATAAACTCTAACTTTAACAGCTTTACCCTTAAGATATCACTGATGAAGTTATTACAATTCCACATGATGTAGATGTCTTCATGGAATCATTTCCCGTTACATTAGTGACGAGCTAAGCATGAATAACATCCATCCTTCGGCTTAAAAAGAAATTATAGAATGTAAATATACTGTTATATTCAATAGGCTACTAAAGTTAATTAGAATACATAATTCTGTTTGTTGATATATTATACTCTTTTGTATTATTTGCACAATCTATATGCAACTTTACAATTACTCATACATTATTTCTAACTTTCCTGTGCAATTCCATGAAATAATCTGAAAATAACATCGCAACATTTTTCGTGAAATTCAGTTTCAAGAACATTGTAGTAATACTTGATAAAAAGTTGAGAAAAAGCATTTCTTTTTCAAAAGAAAGTCAAGGGACCATTCTTGTAACTTTCACTAAGAAAAAGGTATCGTTTTTTTGAAACACACGTGGTACATGGGCTTCATGTTTTCTGTCTGTCCGGCTTATAAATTACTCCCGATGCCTTCATTCCTCCTCCACACCCCCTCATCGTAAAATCTCTCCACCACTCTTACTTTCAGATCTCACAAATGGACGTTCGCCGGCGACCGGTAAAGCCTCAATCGCATAACAAATCGTTAAAACCAACAACCGCCGGCGAACTTTTAAAACCCCACAATAATCAACCAAAAGCCTCCGACGCACTCCCACTTCCACTTTACCTCACCAATGGCCTTTTCTTCACTATGTTTTTCACCGTTATGTATTTCCTTCTTCATCGGTGGCGTGAAAAGATCCGTAACTCTGTCCCGCTTCATGTTGTCACGTTGTCGGAGCTTGCGGCTCTGGTTTCGTTAATCGCCTCTGTTATCTATCTCGTGGGTTTCTTCGGAATCGATTTTGTTCAATCTATCATTCGCCCTTCCCCTGATTCGTGGGAAATTGATGATGATAATACAGAGCAATTAATGGTTGATGAAGATAAACCTGTTAAGCCATGTGGGCAGGCGTTAATTCCCCAAATTATTCCAACAACGGAGAAAAAACCACCACCGACGATTGAATTTGAACCCACATCGGAGGAAGATGAAGAAATCGTGAAAATGGTGGTTGAAGGTTCAATTCCGTCGTACTCTCTGGAGTCAAAACTCGGAGACTGTAAACGTGCGGCGGCGATACGACGGGAATCTCTTCAACGGATCACGGGAAAATCGTTAAACGGGTTGCCGCTTGAAGGGTTCGATTACGATTCGATTTTGGGTCAGTGTTGTGAGATGCCGGTAGGATTTGTCCAAATTCCGGTGGGAATTGCAGGGCCATTGTTGTTAAATGGGGCGGAGTTTTCAGTTCCGATGGCGACGACGGAGGGGTGTTTGGTTGCTAGTACTAATAGAGGGTGTAAAGCAATCTATGTCTCCGGAGGTGCCACGTGTATAATTCTAAGAGACGGGATGACGAGAGCGCCGGTGGTGAGGTTCGGCAGCGCAAAGAGGGCGGCGGAGTTGAAGCAATTCTTGGAGGATCCGTTGAACTTCGACACTCTTGCCGTTGTTTTTAACAAGTCAGTTTTCTGCTTTTTATTTAAGTTTTATAATAATTTTTAGTAATAATTTATTTTTAAAAAAAGTTTCCAGATACGTCGCAAGTCATAACTTTTATCCGACAGAAAACAAAAATAGGAAATAGCATTCTATGAATAACATACCTTTCATTTAATGTGTTTATAAGTATAGAAACGCTTAAGATAAGTACTATCGTTAAAAGTATATATTTTATACCCTTAAAAATATTAGCTTATTATGTTAATATATTTTAGATGAATGTATCTAGTGTTGTACACATAAACAGAATTGTAGCAAATTTCCATTTAGAAAGTAAAACAAGATAAAAGTCATAGATAATTACACCAAAAATAGAATGAGAATATAAACAGCCCATACAACTTCAAAGCACAAAAAGTTACATCCAACCTTTCCCTTCTTGTTACTGTATAACTCTTTAAATCGTATTTTTTTTTATCGATCACAACATCGATCAATTCCGACATTAGTTATTCTACCATCGGAAAATCCTATAATAAATCATGTTACTCTATCTTCCTACTTAATAAACAAGACGCCGATTCACCGATTATTTCTTTCGTTTCCTTTTTTGATTTTTATACTTGTGTTCGATCTAACTTTATCATTACACTATCTTCTTTCTCTATGCGACAAAAGCATCACGCTAGAAGTTAAGATAAAACTTTGATAAAATCACGCCGGCATGAAAACGTGAGAGACGAAAGACGGTGGTCCACTAAGACCCTTGTAATAAATTTGGTTTATTTCTGTGTGTTTTTTTCATGGAATTTGACGTTTTCCTTAAAATACGAAGAAAGTAGGTGTGCACAAGGCCCAATGCACGTTTTGACACGCCACTTGGCGTTTGGATATGATACAAATTTATTGATTTTGTTACTTTAGCGCGTATTGTGTGTCGACAAGAAGAAAATTGAATTGACTTTGGTCAAATATTACAATTTCTAGAATTTATTAGAATAAAAATTGTGTTTATCTTAGTTTCTTTCCTCTAATTAATTTTGTAGCTAATTAGTTTTATAGTTAATTAGCAACCTCTTTTTTTATGTTTTCTATTATAATTAAGGCTCTATAAAAATTTAAAAAATTGTTGTATATTTTTGAACGTTCATTCAAGAATCAAGATCATGACTTTTGTTTTTCTTAATTTGCAAGGAAGTTTTAAAAAAATAGAAATATAATTAACAGCTAAAGTATAGTATTAAATTATGCATGCTTCGTTCATATATATTAAATTAAAATTTTATATAATGCAAAATAATTAATTAATTAAAGGGACAACTAAAACATTGACTATTTTGGACCAGCAATAGTACTTACGTTTGTGTTGTATCTACAGATCAAGCAGATTTGGAAGGCTACAAAGCGTTCGATGTGCGATTGCTGGCAAGAATCTATACATAAGGTTTTGCTGCAGCACCGGTGACGCCATGGGGATGAACATGGTCTCCAAAGGTGTCCAAAATGTTCTTGATTTCATTCATGATGATTTCCCTGACATGGAAGTCATGGGCCTTTCTGGTACTAATTATCTTTCTTTCTTAATTTTAAATCTTTAAGTATTTGGTTGTGTTGTTGATGACACCTTCTGGTCCCAACACTTATTTTCATAGCTAGAGACTGTACTTTTTAAAATACATCATATCATAGTCACACACTCATATTATAGCATCTATAAGGCCTGTCCAATAATCTATATAGATTGAAGTACAATAATTCAACTCCTATCAGGGTTGAGCATTTGCTTTGACGTATAAGACAACAAATATTACCACTGAATTTTGATTACGTTGTGTAATGTATATAGTTCCAAATCTTGCATACTTTAAAATTTTATTAAATATTGTGATTGTGATGTGATGTGATAGGAAACTATTGCTCAGACAAGAAACCTGCTGCGGTAAACTGGATAGAAGGGCGTGGGAAGTCTGTGATATGCGAGGCGGTGATCAAGGAAGATATTGTGAAAAAGGTGTTGAAAACCACTGTGCCAGCCTTGGTGGAGCTTAACATGCTCAAGAATCTGACAGGATCTGCCATGGCTGGTGCACTCGGAGGCTTTAATGCACATGCTAGCAATATAGTCTCCGCAGTGTTCTTAGCCACAGGGCAGGACCCAGCGCAAAATGTTGAAAGTTCTCATTGCATCACCATGATGGAAGCTGTAAATGACGGCAAAGATCTTCATGTATCGGTCACCATGCCATCAATTGAGGTACATTTTTTCATAAATCATCTAAATTTAATTGTGTTTAATTGGTAATTACCTATTATCATGAATCATTTGATTGGAATACAATTAAGATGTCATTATCTTAAAGGGTTATCTAAGATGTCCTTGATCATACAGATTCCCTAAATCAAATTAAAAATTGATATTTTTTATTCCAATAAAAGAAATTTATATATATATATATATATATATATTACATGCACACACATATTACGACTTTGGATTTTTTTTAATTAATCATTTCTCCTAAATTAACTCCAAATTAAGATGGAGAACATAAATAAAAAATCATTTTATTAGCTGCTTCTTGTTGATCATTCATGGATTTTTCAGTATTTAATAAGGACGTGCTAGCTTTACATTTATTCTAGAATAATAAAATAATAATGATGATCAAAACTAATCAGATTAGCTTTTATAAATGTCTTATTTATTTAATTATCATGTCAACATTTGAGTAAGCTTTTACTCCTAAAAATTTGAATTGTAGAAGTGATCATAAGTAAGTAGCTCAAGAAAAGATTAAAAAAACCATAAAATTTATATTATCGTGTGGTACATACTTTTGGAAATTTCGTGTAATCAAGAAAGTGATCTTTGATTGACTATTACTAGTGGATAAAAGTTTGATCGTTTATCTCGTACAAAACGTTGTTATAATATATATATTCTTTTAGAGCGACAATCTCGTACAGTTATCACGACCGTTTTTATTACGAGTACGCTTATCATTCAGTAACCCTCACAAAGATGCATTTCCGGAGTGTTAATTTAATTATATATAGTTGATTTTATATAACTTAACTCAACCCCAATATGGTTTTCATTCAAATGTAGTGAATCCTGCAAACTGAAAACCATAAACATACTATGCATGTCAAATCACGTGATAGACATAGTAGTATGCCCATTTTTGTCTCTATATTAATAAAAATACCCTATTTTTTAAATGAACAAGAAAGCTTATTGTTATTTTTTAATTAATATATTCTCTTTCAGGTTGGAACAGTTGGAGGGGGTACACAACTTGCATCACAGTCAGCATGTTTGAACTTATTAGGTGTCAAAGGTGCAAGCAAAGATGAGCCAGGGTCAAACTCAAGGGTTTTAGCCACAATAGTAGCTGGCTCAGTTCTTGCCGGTGAGCTCTCTCTCATGTCAGCCATATCAGCTGGTCAACTAGTCAAGAGCCACATGAAATACAACAGATCCACCAGAGATATGTCCAAATTAACCTCCTCTTAGTTATGGTTTCAAACTACTGCATGCATGCTTCAAATCCCAGTGGTCTTCTGATCCTTTTAACTAGTGGGAATAGGGTTTTTACAACATCATAAACCCTATCTACGAACACATATATATATATATATATATATATCTATATCTACATGGCGAATAAATTTAGCATCGCAACAGAATGGTGAAAAGGGTGTGGACCATTGATAGATGCATTATATGAGACTGAGGAAAAATTAAGAAGAAAACAAAAGGGAATTGAAGTGTTGTTTGGTGTTGGTGTTGTGCATGTATTCTTTTGAAGATGCCCATGTGAGTTTTGGATCTGTTTCCCAAGTGTATAAAGGTTATTTATGTTTAGTAATGGAGGTGTTGTGATGCTGGGAGAATCAAATTAGGAGACTCAGAGATCTAGAGCTGTAGCATGGTGTTTGTTTTTTTTCTTTTATTTTTTAAAATGTAGCTGGTGGATGTCATTAGGGTTTGCATGTGCGCATGCTTCTATTTTATTTGTATCTTGTCTGTATCACTGTTTTAATGTTGTTTTTTTAGTTGCTTTTTTGCTATGAACTCATTAAACAATCATCCAGAGATCAAATTAATGGAATCTCTCTCTCTCTCTCTCTCTCTTCCTCTCCTAACACGTATGCAACACTGATTAACTTGAGTTGTATCAGAATCTTCAAACTGAAAAGATATAGGAAATAATTGAAAATTTAAACAACAAATTGATTACGTGATTAATTACCGATCGATTAGAGGAAATTGGGAAAATTAACTTTAACAATAATATAACCTAATTTGACCGACACACTAACGGACAAGTGTACCCAATCGTATAGCAGTAAACAGTAAGATCAGAATCGTATCCTCAGGAAACAGGAATCGAATGCACTACTAAATAATAAACTAGCTAAACTAATTTGTTGAAAAAACTAAATATGGGGTTTTTTTGAAACTCAACTGATTGTTGCCAAGGTATTGAATGATTGAATTAAAGCAATGAACTTGAAAACAATTTTTAAGAAATTGAAAATTAGATGATAAAAATGTATTTACCAAATAGTCACTCCCCCTAGGTACAATTTGTTTTAGGCACAGTATTAGTACTACTATTCTGATTATGACTTAATCTTTCCAAAACACATTTAACTCTCGTTGTATGGTGATCAATTGAACTCAAACTTTTACAAACCTATGGTACCATTGAATAATCTTAACCTTTATTATCTCAGAAAAGTTATATACCTATTTTATGCAAACGTCATTGTCTCAGAACAAGTAAACAATAATTCAAAACAAAATACACATACAAGTCATTATCTTGGATCATGCACAAACTGTAAGTTAGATTACTCAACAAAAGTTAAGATAAAAAACTTAAGGATCTTAATTAAGCATAAACAAAACTAATCATATATTAAAAACTAAAGATTACATATTAAAGATAGGGTTTGTTTATCATAGTAAATACAATAAAAACTTAGCCCATAATTAGACTAGAAATCAAACATAGATCAAGTAATAGATTAAGTGTAATCATCATCAACTTCTTACAAATAATAAATGACTCAATTGATGAAGAAATCGAGATCTGGATTGTGCCTTGAACTCTGCCTTCGACTGTGCTTTTAGAAGAATTATGATGTGTGGTCTATTTTTCGTGACCTAGCTTTATGATTAAATATAAATTAAATAGGCTTGAACATGCACACAATGAGGGCCTGAAGTGCACGACATGGAGCCTTAATATAAATAAAGTTCACCATCTTTGACCAGAAGGGTGCACGTCGTGGAACTATAGAGCTCGACGTGTAACATTAAATCTTGAAGAGCACATGTTGTGGAGATTGGTTGCACGACATGGAGCAACTTGACAAACTCCGATGAAACTAGCCTAGATGCACATCGCGCACCATCATGAGCCAATTTCATCTTTATTTCTTGGATTCCTCTCGACGTGCACCACATATGCACGTTGTGTACTCCTCCATGTATGCAAGTTCCAACTTCAGCTTCACTCCAGTTAGGATCTTTTACCAACTTTCACGTAAACGATCATAAATTCTCGTATTTCAGCTCTTATCTTCTTATTTTCAACTGTACATAACCACAAGCAATTAGTGTATGTATTTAATAAATTAAGCTCATTTTAATAATAGGAAATGATAAATATTTTCAAATAATTAATATATATTCAATTGCGACAATATCATATGTTAACATCGCCTAACTTACATGATGTTACATCTATATACGAGTTTAATAAGTAAATATAAAAATGACTAAACCACCTTTTATTAAAATGGTTTATGATAGATTCTTGTTATGTATACAAATCATTTCTCCTTTCTATTTATGTCTTCTTGTTCTTCAATTTTCTAGGTTCGGATTTCATCTTCATTACTATGAACGACACAATCAATTGAGGTCTGGTAAAAGGAATCTATGTGATAGGGATTCTTTGGTTTTTAGTTAATGGGATTGTGTCTGAAGGAGAAAGTAGACGTAGGTGAAGGTGGCCGGAGATGGTGATGATGCGACACAAAAAGTTGGCCGAACATACTTATATGTTGATAATCCTAATTTTGTCTACTTTTTAAAAATATGTAAAATCAAATAACATTTAAAAAGTATTTAAAAATCAAAGGAAATGAAGAAATTAAGAGGATAGGGGCAATTTGGTATTTCTAGTTTCACTGGAGATATAATTCGTAAGAGGAAACACATAACGATGGATTTAACCACTAAGTATTTCGATGCTAGTGTGAAAATGAGAGCACATAACAATGGTCAATCACTAAGCTACCCTGAATGCCACAAACTTTTGATGCAATATGGGCGTAGTGGACCGGTCGACGAAAAGTGAACACTTTATCCCTATTCACGAGACGTTCTGTTTGGAAAAGATGGCAGATGTGGTTTGAAAGAGGTGATCTCGAGGCATGGGGTGTAGTGTCGGTGGTGTCCGCCATGGATTTACGGCCAGATTCTGGGCGAAGTTTCATGCAGATATGAGAACGAAGTTGCACTTTAGTACCGCGTATCACCTTCAGACGGATGTATATTGGGCCGTTCAAAGTATTAGTTCGAGTTGGGAAGGAAGCTTACCGATTAGAACTACCGAAGGAACTGTCAAGAATCCACAACACCTTTCACGTACGTATCTCATCTACGGAAGTGCTTACTAGACGAGTCAACTTTCATACCTATGGAGGATATAGTGGTAGACGAGAAGTTGAATTGTGTGGAACGACTAGTGCCATCCTAGAAAGAAAGGTGAAGATTTTAAGAAATAAAAAGATTCTGTTATTAAAGGTACAGTGAGAGCACTATTGCTCAAAACGGACATGGGAACCCAAGGAAAAGATGCATAGAAACTACCCAGTAGAAACTACCCAGAGCTATTCAATTAGAGATTTCAGGGACAAAATCGAGTCTAAGTGGGGGAGAGTTGTAATACTAGTTCTCAGATTGTATTGTTATTATTATTATTAATTGTCAATTATCAAGTACTGAATCTACTAATTGAATGGCGATTTGGGCTAAATAAATAGTAATTATATTGTTGGGTCAAATTAAATAATAGAGACATTGTTTTAGGCTTTGCGATTACCATTAAGAGGATATCGGGCCATTAGACTAAGGAGAGGTATTTAAGTGCTTTTAGGCACAAACCTTAAACTAATACACCATCCACCATCACTATTCCTTTTCTTTGAAGTTATGTGCGCGTGTGTGTGTATGTTGCCGAGAAGGGAAGAAGAGAGACATCCATCAAATCTCCATCATTTTGCATAGGATCTTTTAGGAGGATTTGCAGGTTAGTAAACTAAATCCCTATGATCAATTATTGAATGAATTAATTCCCTCAATCATTGAGTTGATGAGTTTTTGTTGCTATTAGCGTCGAGACCCAAACCGAGAGCTAGAATGGGTTTTTGATCCTCGAAAACTTGATTAAAACGCAATTAAATGATAAGGGATTGCCTAGACACTAGTAGGAACCCGTAGGATCAAGAATAATGGAAAATGGTTTAGATTTGCATGAAAACAGAAATTTAATAAGTCGATAGTTTGTTATTTCACACGTGACTGTTCTTGAACAAGCTTGAATCGCAAAATTATATGTTTAAAGAATCACAAATTGTGGTATTTGATTGAATTGTAAATTGGGCTAAGGAACTGAATCACAAATTAAAATCTCTTTACTAGAGGAAATTGCAAATCATGCATGATTAGACTAATCACAAATTACCACATATGACTGAATCGCAAGTTAGAGTGTCTAGCCGAATCACAAATTGTTTAAGTGATAAATCCTAAATTGCATGAGTATTGACCTAAATCGTAAATTGAGACAAAGAGGGAATCGTGAATCTCATCTAAAGGCTGAATCGAAAATTATTATATAAACTAGAATCACAAATCAAGATTTGAAAGGGAATCACAAATTGACCTATTGTAATGAACTGCAAATCATATATATTCCACCTTAATCACAAATTAGAGGTTTGAAATGAAGCACAAAGTAATAGCAAGGGTTTGAGTGGAATCGCAAATTAAGATAAGTATGTTTAATCGCAAATTGAGATGGAGCAATCAATCGCAAATTGAAATTCTAGGCTTGAATTGCCATCTAGGATTATTACTCCTCAGGAGAGTCTAATATTATTTTGAACTATAATTGTAGGTACTTGCCGGTAGTTACCTAAATTCCGAATACTTGTGTGAATTGTAGTTAAACACTTAGACTACGAATCAGGTGAGTTTTTACTAACTCCTATTTTATGATGTTATTTATATGTCCATATTAAGTGTTGTTATATGTTTATGTGTTGGTTAAGGTATTGATGGTTTGTTGTGAAACCTGATTACCGAAGGGGTTATCTAATGCTTATGGCATCAAGGTCGAATGAATCATTATGATGGATGTTTGTGGACATCGTGGCCTTCGGGGCCTTATGTGTGGTTATATACTGTGTGATGATCATAAGGTACGAATGATGTGTTGCTCACTAAGCTTATAGCTTATCCATTGTTGTTTAATCTCTTTCAGGTTCTTCGGGCAAGGACAAGGGAAAGGCTCGGCGTGACAGCAAAACCTGTGGATTTTTATTATAAATTGAATTTCTAGTGAAACATTTTAATTGTAACTTTCGCTATTGGATCTTAACATTTTCTAAATTTTGGTTGACAGTAATTACATTATTATACATTGATTGCTGAACTTTAGAATGATGAAATTACATATATATTTGAAAAAAAATTGGGGCATTACATTTTCCTATCTAAGAAAGCCATATGTAGGTCACCTTCTCGTTTCCTAAATTTCTCCATAATGCTTCAAACAAGGTTAACTGCTTCTATCAAGGATCTCCCTCGCATAAAACCTAATTGGTTTTCTATAACACTCATTTCACAAAGTAGTTTGTTTTTAAGCACTTTCTCTATGGATGGGTAGTTTAATACCCTTGTATTTGCCTCAATGTTGGGCATCCCCTTGTTTTCGTAGATTGGGATACCACGTTGAATCTTCATTAGTCTGGAATCCTGGTTGTATGTAAAATCTGGAATCCTAGATATATGGAAAATCAAGTTGAAGAAGTATGTCAGCCATCTCATACGCAACTCTCCTAGGCACCTCTATGGTGATTTGATCGAGTCTTGTTGCCTTGCCTTACCCCATCTTTCTAAGGGTGCGTCTAACTTCCTCTTTGTTAATCCACGAGTTAAAACAGTTGTTTCTAAAAGGTGAGCCGTCTGCTGAGTTAATTTCGTCACCACTTGAGTCAAGCCTCATCTCTTGGTTGAATAAGTTATGAAAATATTCACCCCATCCTTCGTAAGAACCCTCCCCCGGTCATCTTTGATGAATTTGACATTTTCTAAGTCTTGATTTCTTCACTCCCTAGCTTTTATTAGTTTGTAGATATCATTTTTTGCCTTTCTATAGAATGTAATCTCCTATACAATTATTCAAAATCTTTTCATTTGCCTAAGACACCATCTTCTTCGCCGCTCTTTTAACTTCCTTATATCTATCATTCCCTAGCCCTAATTCTATCAGCTCCTACACTTTACCTAGCCAACAAGAACCTCTATCGATTGAGCTTACCTTACTATTATCTAATCAGAAAAACAATAACCAATTAATAAAAATAGAAGACAAAATTTAGCGGTAATATTAATGTCTTATAATGATTACATGTTTGAAGAGTATTGACTAAATTCTTAGAACACCTAGGTAAGTCAATGCTTACCAAATATGACACAGAAGAGATAATCATGTCATCAAATTGCTTAATTATACAACATGCTTCCAATTAATACACACAAGACAAAAAATGCATTTTGGCATAAGATAATAGCACATGGTCTTTAATTATCCACAAATATTTGTAGTGCTATTTTAGTTATGTCCGTTTATATATACAAATGACTCGTTCAAAGCCTGTATGGATCGATGTCGTTTAGATTGCAGTTCTTTCTCTTATGGGCGTGTACATTAGTTTTTCTCTTTCTTTAGATAAAATAAAGTGTCATCATCATCTCAGCGAACCGATAAAGATATATGGTCAATTTTGACCAAGTTCAAAAGTCTCCTTTTAATGGTTAAGATGGAAGAAGGTTTAATGGGTCAAAATAGACGGGTAGATTCCTTAATTAAATATTATGGTGTCGATCGCTTAACTTATAGGTACGTCGTTGTTACTTTTTTTATGCCAACTTTTATTATTATATATTATTTTTGAAACAGCAGATTACACGTATACATTAACCTACTCTTAAATCTATACACTTTTTTTACTATATGATTTGTACGATCATAAGAAACACATTTCAACATCTTGAAACTGTTAAGCTACAAGCTCTTTTGTATGCCAATTTTTATTAGAGTGAGGATAAATTCATCCTCTATAAATAAATACATCTTAAATAAGAGTATGTATGCAGTGATTTTGATAAAAATAGGTTTAAATATTAACGACATATGTATTAGAACACCAATGATGCATGTTTATGAAAAGTTTTTAGCCTTGCTAGCTTAGTTTTTACCATTACATAAAAAATGAAGGACTCTAGCTAGTCCTTGTGGTGAGCTCTCTCCCTACTACATATCTCTCAATTTTATTAAACACGAATATTCGAATAATTTTAATACATTAATATGAAAAATGGTGTGTCGAAAAGACTAACAACTTCTGTGAAAAACTAAGGACCGTAGAATGACGCTTTTAAAATCTTTTAGATTTGTATAAGCTGTTGTGTCGGTGTTAACATACAAGTAAGATTTTTTGCATTATGGATATGGTCTTAACCGAATGTTGTGTTATTAACGGAAAAACCCACATTAAATGATACTTTGTAACCAACATCCCATTAGAATTCCAATTGATGTTAATGGATAACAAACTTTGTAATTAATGCATGTGAAAAATATGCATGAGAGCCAAACATGCATGATCAGTTCAATAATGTATCACAACCATGGTTTGTCAATAAAGCATCACTCATGTATCTTTATGATCATTAGAAATAAACTAACTTGTCATTAATTTTTCAAAAGAATGAAAGATTGGATAGTAATCTTGATGAAAGAGATATATAAAAAGTCACAAACTTGTTAAATTGATTTGTATCATCAAGAAGGGTATAGAAATATATCACCTAATCTATGCATGCTAGCTCTAAGATAAGAAAATTAGTAATTCCTTTTCTTTTTCTATTTTTTGGTTGTAGAATATTTGTAGATAATCAGCTAGCTATAGCGGTCATAAATTTTGTGACCAAAAGAAGTTTGGTAGCTTAATTAAAGAATTAGATTAACAATTTGACTACAATATTATTCCAATATATATAAATATTTATGAATAGTAAAGCATTTCTACCATTAATTACATAATTAACATCCTCAGATAGCATTGAAAGCTTTTACATATCCTAACTAAAAGGATTAGTGATATCTCTGCGCTCCCTACATCCAAATTAAAATTTTTCTTTTAACACACGCATACTGATCATCTTTCTTTTTTGGTCATATATATCAGTACATCACTTCCCTCCTATATCTTTTTCGGATAAGAAATTAAGCTCGGTAAAACATGACTCATTATATTCTCTTCCAATATGAAAGTGTGCCTCTTATTTTTTAGGTTAATAATAGGTCCTTTTGTAGGTCTCACTTTCATGCATGTTTTTGAGAGAACATAATGAGTCGTGTTTAACCACAACATGAGAGGGTATTAACCAGTCTTTCTTACATATATCTACCATGAAAATACTAATGTATCTATACATACTTATTTACCTTTATCTTTTTTATATATATAAAAAAGTGCATGTGGTGTGTGAGAGAATTGAGAGAGTGATAGAAAGCGATTAAGCGAGGACGGGATGCAAGGGGCTGAAGAGTGAAGAGAGGTTCTCAAAAGGGTCATAGAGGAGGGTGGGACGGTGTTCCGGCCGGTACCGCTCATGTCAAATATGTTGGACATGTTTGGTTTCGATCGGGTGATATATAGGGGTGTGTGTGTTCCATGATAATCAAAAACAAGTAAAACACAAGTATAGGAATAGATATATATTGCAATCAGAATCACTTGAATGCATTACAAATTCACTGAAGTCATGTATATAGTTATAGTTGGTGGTGACAACGGTTATGTGGTGGTTGCCGTAGTTGAGTTGCGGCAGTTGGCTGTTTAAAACCACCAACCCTTTTGCTGTTACTTCCCGCCAAAACCAACATAATACACACTTATGTTATATAAATAATTCCATATAATAATAATACTAATACTAAAGTCTTAAACATAAGTAATATACAAATGATGAGATAATTATTTCTAACAATCTCCTCCCTTAATTATCAAATCATTTGTTCCTCTTTTTCCTTCAAGTGATGATGATAAAGTCATCATTAGTCATCTTGCAACCTTTATCGGCTTTTACGAAGCAAACTTCAATTTCTGGATCTTCCTCTTTCTTGTCTAGTGCAACAGGATCTTGTGCAACGAAGTGAGTGAAAATTGTACACATAAAGAGAAAGAAAAAGGAGCAAGAAAATAGATATATTGTGAACGAAAATTGTACGATATCATCGTAATGCATGAATATAGTAGGCTTACGTTATAAAAAACGAATATATTATCAAGTAGAAATTATTTATAGTCTTCGCATTACGCGGATACTATGATAATATGTGTATATATATACACATAATTAATGATTGAAATTATATATATATATTTTAATTAATTATAAAGTTATTAATTAACTAAGAAATTTAAATGGTACAAGTGACAAAACTTATGAACGTACCATTTAAATTTCTTAGTTAATTAAGAGCTTTATAATTAATTAAAATCTTTATAATTTCAATCATTAATTATATATATTCATTTAATTAATTAAAATCTTTATAATTTCAATCATTAATTATATATATTTAAATATTCAATCAATGATTGAATATATATAATTAATGATTGAAATTATAAAGATTTTATTTAATTGTAAAGTTATTTATTAACTAAGAAAATTAAATGGTACGTTCATAAGTTTTGCCACTAACAAGTTTCATTCATTTCTGATGACATTAACATACACATTACGTAGTTACCATCTTTGGTATGCCTAATGTCAGATCGATCATAGAATAATAATTAAATAATAATAATAATATCATACAACACGTATAATTAATTAGTTCGACACGTAATAAATAATTAAGATATACAAATAAAACATTGGCTCGGGCGTTAATATATATATATATGGTAGAGATATTGTAAGAGTTAAATATAGGCAAGAGATGTAATATCTATTTTAAGCCATTAGTTTCATCAAAAGTCAACTAAATATGTTCAAAATCTAACTAATAGTAACTGTCAATTTAATAAAGTTTAAGATAGATTAGGAAATCTAAAAAAAATTATAGCTCCTATAATCATGTCTATTTCTAATTAAGAATTGATGAAAACTAGATAATACAGTTTTACTAAATATGATGAAAAAAATAAGAACTCTATAATTATTAACACTCTCATATACAAACTCTAAAATTGATAAATAAAAAGAATTTAAAAACAACCTTGAACAAATGATCAATTATACAATCAAACTCACATATAAAAAATATTAAAAATTAAATCATAAAACACAAATGCTAAAATCACCATTAACATATTTGATGCTCAAATCATCAAGCTATTCTTGATATACAAATCCTCAAATTTGATAAACTCTATCAATTGAGACGTAAAAAACCAATACATATACATTTGATGAATGAAACAAAACAAAAAAATTGATGAATGAATGGAGTTTATGAATCGGTTCATGTTCATCAGACTTAAACCCTGTCAAAACAGGCGGTGGTCATAAGTCACCGATGAGTATACCACTTCTCCTCGTTTATGCCAAAAAATCAAAGCTTTAAACCTTCAAACCATAGTCAAATTGATGAAGGAAACTGATGAGTGCTATAGCAATGGTGGTTCTTGATGAGTGCTATAACGACCAAGAGCCGGTAACGTTTTTGGATCTTCACATTGATGACTACGGCGGTGATAGTATCTGTCATCCTCTTGCTGACGAGGTTGAGTGTGAGGGGGTGGAGGTCTATAGAGAGTTAAGAATGCCTAAATGACACATTAAGTCCTCAAACTTACTTAAAATTCAACCTAACTCATATATTAACCCAACAAGTCATTCTTTTAACATTTAAGCTCCTAAATCTCATTTTAAATATCATAAAATATGCTCTCAAATAAGAGACTAACTTGGATCCATTAATCAACAAATTTTTTAGGATTTAAGGTCGTTACAATTAACGGGTGAGGTAGACATACCTTTAAGGTATAGAGATGATGCCTAAAGGGAAAAGTGTGCCTTCTAGGATTTGCTAGCACAACAATGGTTAGTTGTCGGGTTTTTTAGACAACCTGTGTAATATTCCGAAATTTTATTATGTCCTTACTATTGGAAAAATAGGTGTTTATATTGCTTTAAAGAATTGTACATCATATTAGTAAAACACAAATATCATATCATAGTTAAATTGGAAATTTATTGTTTTTAAAAAAATGATATTAGTTATTTGATGATATTTGGCCATGAAGGATTAGAAGTAATGCACAAAGTATAATTGGTAATAACATGTTGTTAGCTGTGGGTGTTATGTGTAGAATTGTTAAACTTTGAGGGTTAATGAGGTCAAGTATGGAAGTTGTGGGTTGTAGGTGGAAAAGTGGGTTATAAAAGATGAAGAATCTAGAAATTTGACTCAAAATGAGTCTTATGTCCAGCCACCCAACGTGGAAAAGAAGGAGAGAGTTCTAGAAGAAGGTTACAAGAAAAAGAAGGGAGAATCAAAGGAGAAATGAGAAGTTCTTGTGTTTGATTTTAAGAATTGGAGAGCTTGAACCTCAATTTCTTGATTCTTGGCTTTGATTGAAGCAAAAGAAGCTAACCACCCAAGTGGGTGTTGTAATCAAGTAAGTTTAAACTTGTAATTGAGTTTGATTTTGGTTTATATGTTGTAGTTGGTGATTTATAGTTGTAATTTGTGATTTGTTTTGGTAAAATGGGTCAAACCTTTGATTTGGGGTTCAATTACCCAAGTTATGATGGATTTAAGTTATATGGTGAGATTGAGGTTGTTTTGTTATCTTGAACTTCATTTTATGCTGTATATGGGTTTTGATGAAATGTTTTAATGAGGGATCGAATTTGCAGCAAAGAAAAACAGCCTCGGTTACTATTCACAGGGGTCTCGTGGCGCGAGCCCCAAGCCTTGCGGCACAAGGATGGCTGGTTGCGAGGGGTGTTTTTTCCAGGGATTTTCTCCCGGCGCGAGGTCCCTATCCTCGCGGCGGGAGATGCCCTGAAACCTCCAAAAATGTTATTCCGACTCCCTTTGACCCTCTATTTGATTGGGGTTTGATTTTAGTGGTTATGGAAGGTTCATATGAAGTCTTTTTAGACCCGAAATAGTGTCTAAGACTAGAATTGAGCTTAGAAACATTATTTTTGGTTAACTTATGTAAGTTAACCTTATGTTTTGTGATCATAGGTTTATGATCAAGTGGTTTAGCTTTGGTTTGGATGAGGTTGTGATCCTCATCACACCCTCAGGTGAGTACACATTGTGGATACCCTGTTTTGTTAAAGTTTCAAGTCATCATGATTGTGATTTTATTGTTTGGCAAACGGTTGATGAAACTTGATTTATCAAAGGATGTGGCATATGGATTGTTTTATCATGTGTTTTGTAAGATTGTTAAATGTTTATGAAGCTTTTGGAACTTCAGAATGTGGAAACTATGGGTTTGTTTTATAAATGGGTTTCATATGGTCTGCAAATGTTTTATGAAGCTTTTGCAAACTAAAGAATGAAAGAATTGTGAACTTGAAATAAGATGTGTTGAATGCTGGTTTTCCAAAATAAGACCATTGCTCCATTTTGGAGATGGTCAATGTTAAGGTTAGTTTTAATTGATGGTTTTGAAACATGATACTCCATGTGGAGTGGACTTTGATTTGAAACAACAAGCATGGTTTTGAGAAATGAAAGATATGTTTAAAACTAATGATGTTTTGGGCATTGAGATGCCAAAAGTGGTTTTGATTGTTGAGCATCTATGCTCAAGTGTTATGATTGTGACATGTATGTATTTTGTGATAAGCTTGTATGCTTGGATTACTTGGCATTTATGGCATGTGATTATTTGGCCTTGTTGGCATGTGATTATATGACCCTTCGGGGTATGTGATTATGTGACCCTTTGGGTTATGTGCTTATGTGACCCTTTGGGGTATGTGATTTGGTCCGGACCACTATGTGATATGAACTCTGTACCATAGGGTTCCTAGCCATTGAGACGTGCACAGGTTCATGTGGCTTTGGCAATTGAGGAACCGCGATGTACGGGTGCTTGAGGAATCGGTGTAGAGAGTGGAGGGGTATGTCAGTAGCCATCATGACCGTGTGGGTTCACTGGGCTGACGAGCCACCGAACCCGGGGCAACACGAGTGGATTTGGTGAATAGGGCTTACACTCCATATAAGCGTTGTATGGTGGACTGCTTTGTGCATCCCCCACCTTGACGGGGTGATGTGGTTATCCCCCATGTGGGCACGTGTTGACCGTGGCTAGCTACCACGTGGATACATTGTGGCCCAATGGACAGACCCGCATCCTTATGTGTTTATGTGTACGATTTTGAAGTGTATTGATTTCCAAACTCGTGTTTTCATAAAGAGAAAGAATGATGACTTGATTTTGAAATGACTAATGATTTTTGGTTGTACTCACTAGTTATGTTTATAGCTAACAGTGTGTGTTAAATGTTTTATAACCGCAGGATGTATAGATGCCTTGGTGAGGTGGGTAGATGCCTTGGGCATGGTTTTGTATTGGTTGCATTTCCAGTAATTCTGGATTTCCTACTCTTTAGATGATGGTCGTGAGATTAACTGTGGTAACACCTAAAAGGTTTTGAGTTACATATTTAATGATAAAGTTACTATTAAATTGTACTGTATTTTGTTGAAATACTCAAGGAAAATTATGATGCTTCCGCAAAGAGTTACCGAGATTTGTATAAAGTGTGTTTTAAATTGAGTTTCCAAAAATTTAAATTTGGACTGAAAATCAGAATGTTATAACCTGGCAACACATAGTGTATACGTACACTGAAGTGGTGTTTGACCGAAGATGATGATGTCAACGCGCATAACACCATATTGGTGAAAGGAGGGCTTGGCGACGGGGCACCGGTTGTACTTTCACCTAAACGACTTTTGTCGGAGTATATAATGGACGGACCACAAGTGTTTGAGTACGTGAGGGAGTCACGCCCCGATTGTTACTAGACTTGCCAGGCACGTGTAGTGAACTTTTGCTAGTGTGGACGGACTACGGGACTTAGCAGTCGCCTAGCACGCATGTTGTGCCGGTGTGGACGGACCTTGGAATCCTAGTGGTTGTCGGGGACGCATATGGTGTTTGGGGTAGTGATGACAACGATGTAAGATGATAGACCACAACTAAGAATCGATGGTTACCTTGATGATTAGCGATGTTTAGAGATGAAAACGATGCTTTATAATGATATGATGTGATGTAATATGCTTTCATAATGTAAAAGATGTCTATGACGTTAATGATATTATATGATGTAATTAATCTGGGTGGGTCAAGTTACGGGTTGGGTGTTATTTTATGACTTGAACCTTACTATTTATTATTAAATGGATGATTTTGTTACCTATGCTAACTTACGAAGGGTAAGCTGACACTTGTTTCTTGAAATGTGTCATGTACTCGTGCATGTAGCTTGAGTGGAGGCCTGGTGAGCGTGGGTGCTCCTGGGTAGTAATAGTTTATTACTGTTTTAACTTTAAACCGACTTGTGATATTTTCATAAATGAACGTTTAAAATAATTTAATGACGATTTGACTGCGTGGTAACGTAGTGATTTTTTAGACGATATTTTTAACGATCGAATTCTATTAATAATTAACGATGACAGTTAATATTCCACTACCATGATTGAAAGAAAAATAAGTGTAGATTTTCAAAAACCACGGTGTTACACTGTGCATATGTGACTTTACTGTATATGCTGAAAAAAATCTTGTGTAATATGCACATGTGCTTAAGAAAAGTGAGTGGTATGTGTACATGTGCACATATTTGATGCTGTGTTGGGAAAAAAAACCCAACAAAAACAAATTTTTTTCTTTGTAAAAAAATGAGTGATATGTCTACATGTGTATATGCATATCTTCAGAAGATGCATATATGTATAATGCATATATGCATCCAGACACACCTATGTAGTATGAATAGGTAGTGTACATATGCATAATTGTTTAAAAATTTTGAGTGTTATGTGCAAATGTGCATACATATCTGTGCTAGGAAAAAAACCCGGCAAAAGCAAAAAAAAAATTCTGTGAAAAAGTACAGCAATATGGATGTCATATTAAAGAGCATATTTTTCTCGTTAATTTGGTATAATTTTCGTATTTTAATACCTTTGCGTTTAGTAGATATTTTAGTTTTAAAAAAGTGGGAGAAAATGGTCTCCCCTTTATTTAGGTAATTTCAATAAAATACCCCTCTAGCATTTTTTTTAAAATTGATAATGACGGTTGTGTTTTTTTATTAATTACATGTTTGTCACAGCTAATATTAACCTTCGATTAATTATGATTAATGGCTACAAACGGTTCTCGCAATAAAATTGTTTCTCAAATAAACTCTCCCATATATATATATATATATATATATATATATGTGTGTGTGTGTGTGTATGTATGTATACGTATATATATACACACACACACACTAGCATAGTACTCACGCAATTTTGCGGTATCAAATAATTTCTACTTGATAACTTGTCCGCTTTCGGTATTCACGTAATATCGAGACAACAAATAATTCTCCTTTTATAACATCTCTATTTTCTTTATCTTTTTTCCATTTTCTTTATTTTTCTGTTCTACAATAAATTTTGAGCGCAATTAAATAAGAAAAAAGGTTTCTAATAGGGTAAATTGCACGAAAATACAGAGTATAAATTAGTAATTTGAAACTATTTAAAATTAAGAGATTAAGAAAGTAGAGTAAACTAATTTGAAAGTTGAAACTATTGATTATATAAGCTATTTAAAAAAATATAATATATGTTTATACTTTATAGGGCGAATTGCCGAGAAAAGTAACCTAAATATCAAAAATTGCTAATACAGGTAACGTCCAATTTTTTTGGCCAAGAAAGGATTATAAATTTCAATTTGTAACAAAGAAGGGTATAATGCGTGAAATTTATACCTTTTTTTGTCATAAATTGAAATTTATAATCCTTTTCTTGTTAGGTCCAAGAGTTCATTATACCTTTTTTTGTTACAAATTGAAATTTATAATCCTTTTCTTGGCCAAAAAATTAGACGTTGCCTTTATTGTCAATTGTCGATATTTAGGTTATCTTTTTCGGCGATTTTTCCTAAATTACAATTATAGGTTATTCAAGTTTACGAAGTATACTTATACACATATTTTGATAATTGCGTTAAAATATTTATTAAATGATAGAATAGGTTTGGTTATGAAAATATTTTTTAATAATTAAGTTAAATTTTACTTGATATTTTTTAATAATATAAGGTTTAGTTATTAAAATGAAATATAAGAATCGTATTAGCTTTATTTAATAGTTACTTCATTTAAGTTTTCATTTAGTTTATATGAGGAGTAATTTAGAAATTTTAAAATACTTAAAATTTAAGAGTTTAAGCAAAAAGCTTAAATACTTTAAAATATAGTATAGATAGTATAGATATATATAGTGAGGGTGCAAGGATCGAATGCGAACATTCGCACACTAGGAACAACTAATTCCCCAAAGTTCAAAAGTCTTTATGATTAAGTGTTATAAAATATTAGAGATGTTTTTAAGCTAGAAGGAATAGAATTGCCAAAACAAAAGTGAAAGAAGTACAGAAGTTGTTTTGTTAATTGTTGATACTTATAGTTATATATTGGCTTTAATGTTGAAAGTCAAGAAAGCAAACACTAGTTCATACATACATGCTTACGTGAAGCACAACAGCACTTTTTCTCTCTTTGGTTTTGATCCAAAACAAGCTATATCATCATCATTTCATCAGTAAATTCTCCTTAGCTAGCTGAAGTATCATCTTCTTGGTTAGTTTTGAGTTTATAAGAGTTTAAATGATTCATATGGATGAATCAAAGATTAAATCATGTTAGTTATGTTTATTTGATGTCAGATGTTGATTGGGGTATAGAAAAACACCCTATAGTGTTAGAATTGTTGTATATTTATTTTGTTTGTGTTTTTGGCTAAAAACAGCAGAGCAGTCGTGAAATTGCTACTCTTGTTCTTAAGGCACAAGCGTGTCTATGGAGGGTACGGTCATGCCGGGTGACCATGACTGCCATTGTTCTTGAGGTACCCATGTGCTCTAGGGTTAAGGCACGGGCGTGCCTTACAGGTAAGGTACGCCCATGTCTAAGTTAAGCACAGCCATACCTAGTAAGGCACGGGCGTGCCCTTGCACTGTTCAGTTTTCATAATAGATTTCAGAGCAGTTTGAATAGTTTATAATGCCTAGCTAAATTCACTGATGTAGGAAGGTGCTTGGATACTTGAGAGCATACGTTACTTGTTTAGCATATTACTCGGTTACTAGGTGTAACACCCAGAATTTTATTATTAAGTTTATGCAAGAAATGTACAAAGTGTTACACGAGTTATAAATGGATATACATGATAAGATGTAGTTTTAAACTAGAGGGGCTAAAACCGTCAGATTTCAACTTGATTAAGTACAGGGGCTGTTGTGTCAATAGTTGATACTTATATATATATATATATATATATATATATATATATATATATATATATATATATATGTGTGTGTGTGTGTGTGTGTGTGTTACCAACTTTGACTCTTAAGTCAAAGTTTTCATGGTTCTCCTTTACAATTCACGAAATGAAGATCAGACCATAGTAACCTCTCCATTTCAGTGAGCAACTCAGAATATCAAGTGCCTATAGACAGATTATAGCAAGAATCCAACTTGAGGTAAGGATCTAAACATTATTTTTGATGTTTTGTAAGTTAAACCACATGATTCAATGGTGGAATCATGTTAGGATTGTTCTATATGGTTTAGATTATGTATATCAGTGTTAAGAGGTGTAGGAAAACACCTCTAGTCGATTTATGATGAAACTATAGGATTTCTTGGTGAAATCCGACTGTTCTTGGCAAGAACAGTCTGCTGGTATATGATGTACACGGCCCGTGTAGCGGTACACGGCCGTGTAGTAGTATAGGCGGTCACAGGGCCATGTAAGGTTACATGGTCGTGTAGTATAAGAGGTACACGGCCCGTGTAGCGGTACACGGTCGTGTAGTGTGCAAGGCGGTCATAGGGCCATGTGGGGTTACATGGTCGTGTAGCATGAGTGGTACACGGCCCGTGTAGGGTGACTAGACCACACTGGCCATGTTGCCAGCTTAGGTCGTGTAGCATATGAGGGACACGGCCCGTGTAGGGATACACGGCCTGTGTAGGCCCTATTTCAGATCTGAATGCCTTATGTATTATTCATGTATTGTTATATAGGAGGTGATTGACATAATACCTGCATTAGTGATCTGTGAAGTATTGCATATTACAGTTATAAGGTGAGTCTTTTAGACTTCACTTCATATCAGCAGCATGTGTAGTTTCATATCAGATTGCTAACATGCTATGTTATACATGTGAATATGTAAGTTTACTGCTATGTGCAGTAGTGCTTAGATGCGGTACAGTACTGTGACCTACGATGCTGCCCTGGGTCTAGAACCAGAGGCTAGCTTTGATTGCCAGATATGCATGTATTATCTTCATGTTATTGTATACGTGTGCTCATATGATGTTATGTTTAGATTACTCACTAAGCTCTCGTAGCTTATCAGATACTATTTTTAAAATGTTTTGCAGGTTTTATCAAAGGTAAGGGCAAAGCTCCGGTTTGACTTCCAACTGTTAAACTCTTTGAAATTAACGCCTGGTTTGTAAATATCAAGTTTTTTTGGTACCAAACTTATGACAGTATTTATGTGAGTATCTATTGATACGTCAACTTTTCAAACAAATTGCTTCCGCTTTTATGATAAACTTTGAAATGCGAACACTTATAGGTGTTTGATCTTAATATTTTAAATTTGGTTTTTGGGGCGTTACACTAGGTGAGTATATTATTCCTTTAATATGATTATCATATGAATATACACAAAATGAATAGCGTGATATTTGTGCTAAGTGATATAATTGTTATATGTATTCATGCGCAGCAAAGATGTATAGCTATAACGAGGTGTTGCTATGCACGGGGAAAGCAACAGGTTACAGAGTTACGAGGGAGTTGTAAATTTGTATCGAGAACAGTGGGTACCTAGCTACACGCGAGGTGTGGCTTTGTACCGAGATCAGTAGCAGGGTATACATCAAGCTGTATACTATGATCAGCCGGGGCTAGGCTACACGAGATGTGTAGATACGCCCCAGACAATAACAGTTTGTGCAGGTTTGCAGGTGATGCAACTTGGATGCGAGATATCCAGGGGAGATTTTACTCCTGTTATATGTTACTTGTTTTCAGCTAGTATCCTAACTAAGCGTTAGCTTATGTTTCAGTATTATATGTTGCAGGTGGCACAAGTTCAAGCATGGGTAAGGCCTCAGCGTAGTAATCTGTAGGGTAGCTCCCAGTTTTTGAAAAGAAAGCTTTTTAACACTACTTTTGTTTATGTTAGCACATGAGTAAATAGAAACAGTATTTTGTAAAACTCTGATATCTTTTAAGTGTCGCGACTCGTCTTCGAATTCGGAGTCATGCTTCCTTCGAATTCGAAGTCTAAAGATCAAAAGTTGGATCGCACCGAGACCACCCTTGCGTCGCGTCGCGACGTGCCTTCGAGCGGGTACTTCGAACAACAACTTCGAGCGGCTACTTTGAATACATCTTCTAATTCTAAATAGGACTAGGTCGCGCCGCGATCTCGAATATTTCGATTTTCCATCTTCTTCTGTTCTTGTTCCAACCGACTTACCACTTAACAATACCCATAACCAATAACTGAAACTTACTAAAAACATTACCAAAACATGTATAAACTTCATATAACATGCTTCTAATCATCAAGAACACATTAAATCCATCTAAAACATCAAAACAAACAAAACCCACATATCAAATTTTTCTTCAAACTTTCATCAATGGAGTTCTAACTTACAACATCAAAACTACATCATATAAATACAAAACCAATCATGAATTATAATAAATCATAAATCAACCTTAGTTTGCAAGATTACTTCACAATTTAAGCAACTTCAAGAATTCAAGTTCTTGTTCTTAGCTTTCTTCAACTCAAAGAAAACCCAAATTTCACACACACAAGAGATAAGGTAAATGAGAAGGTGACTTAGCATGACTTATCCATATACATCACACACCCACGTATACACATAATTAATACAAGCATGAGGTGGCTTTACCTTTCCATTTCATTCATACATACATACACTTACACATACATCGAATCAATTTTCAATTGATTTATATCAAATGATAAAGCAACATTATCTTTTCTAGATAATCCTAAACACAGTGTGCTACACTGCTTTCTAGCAAACAGATTTCCAAGTAATTAATCTTTCAAAATTAATTCACATACAACGAGTTATTTTCTTCAACCCTCGTACAAAACCAAATTTATCTAACTCATAAAATCATGCGATATAAAATGTTCATTTTAATCGCCATATTACACATAAACACGCATAAACAAACACGGTCCAACTTACCACCGACCCACTCACGACTAGGCCGGGTTTTTGGATGTTTAATCCCTTATCCAAAATGAACGGCTAAGATTGGTTCTCGCGGTTCTCGCAATCAAAACGGTTCTGAAATGAACCTTCCCCTATATATATATATATATATATATATATATATATGTGCAAAAGTTCAAACAAGAACTGTTTTTCATACGAGAACTGCGAGAACCAATCCTAGCCGTCCAATTCCCCATCTCTTAAATCAATTGCCCACCCATGAATTCCTTACATGCATCTTTCCATACTCTATCCCCCCACGCTCTTCATCCATGAATTCCACTTACCAATTGAATGACTAAGATTGTGTAACACCACATTTTCAGCCTAGATTTTTCTTTTTAAAATAACTGCGGAAGCAATAAAAATATAGACAAGATATTTACAACTGAATGTAAGAAAACAATTTTCCAAACATCCGTATCTAAAAAACACTAGTGCTACAAAAACAACGGCTCATCCCAAAATAATATCATAGTGGCAGTCAATTATTCCCCAAGCTACACCCACTCACAGTTGAACCGCAGAGCTTACCAAAACCTATAAAAAGAGTGAGAGGTGGGGGATTAGCACAAAGCTAAGTGAATGAAAATTAAAACACAACACAGCATCAACCACAACCGCAAGATACAACAGTAAACAAGCAAGCAACCCGAGAAGACCGGCGGTTCTGTAGGAACCAACAACCAATGCCAGCCAAAGCAAAGGCTTACCAATAGTTTATTTGCTATTTTCACACAGTATTACCCTTAAGTTGCAACGAATACATCAAAAGATCCAAATACTGATTAGCCGATAGAAAACAAACCCAGCCCATAGCCTTGCCAAGCTGACTTCTCAAAACCATGTACATATCACTAACGCAACGATTAATTAACACCTAACCAGATAATCAATCACAAGACATAAAGTCTATCCATGCATTAGCTAATAAACAGTTGCAACCAAAACCGTTACAACTAATACCATTCATGAGTTAAACGTCCACTTACTTCTTGTGCTCAAACTCTACTGAGTGGTCTAATGTTACTGAGTCTTGTCCGTTCCTGAGAACACAATAATACCGAAATCAGTATCCGAATCATAAATATATATCAACACATATATTTATATCATTTCTAACCATATATAACAAGTTAGAAACACACAAAATGTAAACACATAAAAGCATCACGTTTGATAAACAAACAAAAGCTTCCAATACTGAATTATCGAGAATGCGTCACGTCCTATACCCTGATGCGTCGTGTCGGGCTTCGAACCAAGAAGACTTCGAGCCCCCCCCCCCCCCCGGTCGAACCAAGAGGACTTCAAGTGGACCACTTCAAGCCAATAAGGCTTCGAGCGCCCATTTCAAGCCAAGAAGACTTCGATTTCGAAGTCTATAACTTCGAATGCGCAATACACCAAGAACGCATCGCATCGTATTTTCCAGAATCAAACCTGCAATTTTTCTTCATCTTCCAGCTCTATATAAATTTTCAATCATACATATATTACCGGAAATCAATTTTCTAATAATTCTAAATTCATATAGACTTCATATAACATGCTTTATAATCATCAAGGACACATGAAATCATCAAAGTCATTAAAATCAACAAAACCCACTTATTAAGTTTTCTATCATACTCATCTATGGTGTTCTTGATAAAACCTAGCAAACATATAACAGTTATCATAGCATGATTGGCATGAATCTTGATTCAAAACAAATAAAGAAAGCATACCAACTTCAACTTAAATTATCAACTTCTTAAAATCCAAACTTCAAGTAATCTCTTGTTCTTAGCTTCTTCTTCTTAAAGCAACATACACAACACACACTCAAGAAAGTTCACAAATGAGGAGGTGACTTAGTTTGTGTGCTTATCTATAAACCCACGTACACACATACTTCTAAAATCAAAGCATGAGGTGGCACAAAATATCTCATGCAACTTTCACATATACCCACATACACATGCATACGTACACATACATATATATATATATATAATTAATACTTAATTAAAGTCATCAATTAATTAATAAACACATTATCAAATAACAATTAAGTATTTACCCACCCAAAGCACACTTAATTACTAGGCCCAAAACCAGGATGTTACAGATTGGTTCTTATAGTTCTCATACGAAAATAGTTCTCGTTTAAACCCTCCCTTATATATATAGAGAGAGAGAGTGAGGTTCATGCGAAAAATGGTTTTATTTACGAAAAGTGCGAGAAGCGATCTGGGTCGTTAGATGATTTAATTAAAGGTTGAGATTAAGTATTGCATTTATGTAATTGTATCAAACTTTAATGATATTTAAATAAATTTGAGAGGATAAAATGGACATTTAACTCTAACCCTAATCCTATCATATCTATTCCCTTTTTAAATCCCCCTCTCCCCTTCTCTCTCTACCGTTTCAAGATATGAGACCCAAACCCTCCCCCTGGTTGTCCACGGCCAATTTCATGGTTGATCTAACAATCGACCTCCATTCTCTCTTTCCATTCAATGTCCAGAAGCAAAACACGGTGGTAGGAAATGGCGACTAAAGCCGGCTATAAAAGATGGAGAAGATGAAATGACGACTGGCCGGTAAAACTTCCGCGGGCCAACATCTATACAAGCATGTCCACAGATGGCTAGCCAAAAATTCCGCCGAGCACCAACAGAGCGTCAGAAATGTCACCGTATTGTTGCCTCCTTTTGCCGGTGACTTTCCATTGTTGCCGCCTCTTGCAACGCAAAATTTTTCTTACTCTTTTCCAATTATCTTTCTATTTGTTCTTTATTTTTTCTACTTGATTATTTTCATAACCTTTTTCTCTTTCCTGTCATTGTGCTGAGAAAAGTTTTGTTGCAAAAAACTTGATGTTACGAAGAGTATTATCAACAAGAAAAGTGGCACTTCTTGTTCTTCCTTACGTATCATTTTGTGCTGAGAATGTGTATTGTTGCCTTTTTTTTGTATTTTGTTAATAGTTTATATATATTGATATTTCTTTAAACTTGGTCATTTCACGGTAGTTGATGCAGACAGAACATCTTCAAGCTCTTTTGGAACCATTCTTTTTTCTTTGTTTATTTGTTTCGTTGTTAGAAGTGTTTAAATTTTAAAATCATATATATTTACTACTGAATATAAGATAAAAGTTAAATAGGTCAATATTAAATATAGGTTTATTATGTGTGTTCAATATTGAATATAGGTTTTATAAGTTATATTCAACAGTTTTCTCTATTATTTATTATTGAACATTCATTAGTTGTTTAGGGTTTTGTTTATTATTGAACAAAGAATAAAGAAGATCTTAAAAAATAAGTAGAAAAAATCAAAAAGAATAAAAAAAGAATTAATTTGAAAAAAAAGATAACAACATATTTGGGAAAAATGATATAGAAAAAAAACTTAGAGATTAAATAAAGAGAATTAAAAAAACTTTTTAATGATGAAACAATATAAAACAAGAGTTTACTAGTGAACAAATTGTAATGAACATAATATTTAATAACCAAAAACTCGTATATTTTGGCTGTGTTCATCGTTGAACACCGCAAATTTATTAATCTACTATTGAATTATTTTTAATTAATTTAGTTTAAAAGTGTAGGAGAGAGGAAAATAAGATAGAGAAATAGATTGGAGAGAGAAAAATTGTTGTTTACTATTGTATCCTTTTGAATAAAAAATAAAAAAATAAGATTAATCTAAGCCATTAGATCAAATACAAATAAGAGGCTAGGATTGCTTCTCGCACTTTTCGCAAATAAAACACTTTTCGCATGAACCCTCCCCTATATATATATTGAAAAGTTCATTTTGAGAACCGTTTTTATTGCGAGAACCAATCCTAGCCGTCCAATTACCCCTCCTTCAATTGGATTGTCCACCAATGAATTCCTTACATGCACCATGCCACACTCAATCCCTCCACGCTCTTCATCCATGAATTCCATTATCCAAAATGAATGACTAAGATTGGTTATCGCGGTTCTCGCAATAAAAACGGTTCTCAAATGAACCTTCCTCTCTCTCTCTCTCTCTCTCTATATATATATATATATATATATATATATATATATATATATATATATATATATATATATATATATATGGTAGAGATCAAGTAAAAAGAAAATTAAAGTAAAAAGGGTAAAAAGGATGATTATTTGATCATTTTTCGGTATATATATCAACTGATAATCGTTAGTTCATCATCTTTATTGATTAAAACTAGTTGTTCATCAATTTCTTTTTGATGAATCCAACATATTCATCACTTTTTAGATGAAAGCATTTTGTTCATCAACAAATTATTTCAAATTTTTGTTTTCAAAATCTGTATTTGAAATCAAAAAGAAATTGATGAAGAACTAGTTTTAATCAATAAAGATGATGAACTAACGATTATCAGTTGATATATATACCGAAAAATGATCAAATAATCATTCCTTTTACACTTTTTACTTTAATTTCCTTTTTATTTGATCTCATTCCTATATATATATATATATATATATATATCACATGTAAAACTCCCTACAACAAAAATTTAAAGAAAATGTAATTATCAAGAAAAAATGTAACGGGGATATTGAAATTAATTAATAGATATCGATCATATGCGTTATATATAAATAGGACCGGACGCATATATGTAATACAATTCATGGACATTAATTAATAACACGTAATATAATGTTGTAAAAGTACATATATCATGCATGGTCATTCATTAATTAATTAATTAGGAGGTGATATATAATATTATTAGTGTCTAGCTAGCCTTACCGCAGGGCATAGAGGGGGAGGTCACTCCAGTCGTTGCTTTTCTTTCTGTTACTTCGAAAGTAGCTGCTTCAGCTTCAGCCACTCGAATTTTCGAGATCTCGTGCATTGGAACCCATGGTTATGGACCCGAATCCAAAGTAATCAACATTTGCATGATAGAGTGGTCCATATTATCGTAATTATTAGTATATAAAACATAAAATCAAGTAGTGTTTTTAAATAGGATATGATAGCATCCCATATATATGCTTGATTATGGTTGGAAGTATAGGGAATAATAATAATAACAATAACATGAACTTTTTTATTTAAAAAACTAGAATAATTAGTAATATTGCAGCGGTCCACGTAGCATAAAATATAAATTAAAAACAATAAACTTACTTATCTGCGTGACAAATAAACCAAAAATGTTACTACATTTTCAAGCTCTGGATAGTATAGATTATACATGCAGGACCGTCCCATGAATTTTGATGACTGTTTATCATTATAATTAAATAGACTCTTAAAACATTACAATTTTATAAAAAGGTTCCGGCCTTAACACTAGAGGTGCACAAGACCGGTTTTTTAACCGAACCGGATCGGATAAAAACCGGTCCGGTTTTTTTCGTTTTTTTGAGATCGGATTTTTTTCAAACCGGATCGGATCATAACCGGTTTTTTGAGGATAAAGTGTTAACCGGTGTAACCGGATTCGGATCGGATCGTAACCGGATTTTTTAATATCCGGTTTTTATTTTATCCGATTTTTTAAAAAAATTTCAGATTTTTATAAATTAAAATACTTAAAACATTACAAAGTTACTTAAAATTCTTAAACATTACAAGGTTCAAATTAAAATACTAAAAATACTTTCGGCAAAGTTTACAACGCGCCCTTTTCGAGCCATTTGACATCTCACACAATTCAAAATGTTCCCAAATTTCTTTGTTTCGATTGTGTTCGATTACCTTCACCACGTCGACATTCCCCCCAACGGAAGATTCAACCGTGTTACTAGCACTAGCCATGAAAAAATAAAAAAGATGGAGATTTGAGAGAGTTTTTTAGAGATATAAGTTTGTGTGAATCATCCTATACCATTCCCAAACTATTTATAGAAAAAAAATGTGAAAAAAAGCCAAAAAAACGGTAACGTAACGGCTAGTTTTTGAATCTCGAGGACCGGTTTTTTTACCGGTTTTTTAACCGGATTTTTATCCGGTTTTTTCCAAACCGGTTTTTTATCCGACTAAAAATCCGGTCTAGGCCAAATCCGAGAAACCGGTTACACTATCCAGTTAAAAAAAACGGGACCGGTTTTAAAAAAACCGGTTTCCCAAAAACCGGTTACGGATAGTTTTTGCGCGAAATCGGATATTCGGATTTTTTGTGCACCTCTACTTGACACTACAACGTTTGTTACAAGTCAAAACATGTCTAATAAGTCATTGGGGATTTAAACTTGGGTCCCTATGCAGTTTGCACTCGACTAGTGAGTAGTGACAAACCGGTGAAAGGAAAGTAGAAAATGAAACAACATAAGGAAATTAGAAAAGGCTAGTGAGTGAGCCACATGCAACATATACATAATAACTAATTGAACTTTAAAGTTGGTCCCTCTCAAACTTGGGCCCCTTTGTAGAAGAGGTGAACAAATTCGATTCTGGATCAGTCCTGGATTTTTTTGGGGTTAGTTCAGTCTTCGCGTAAGGCAATTCGGTTTTTGGGCGGTCCGGTTTTTTCGGATCAGCTCAACTTCGGTTCAGACTCGTCTGGTTTTCGTTCAGTTCGGATTAGATATTTCCGGTTTTGTATTTTAAATTTTGGTTTGGACATTTCCGGTTTTCGATTCTCTTTTCGTTAAAAAATTTTGACAATTAACATGTAATAAATCGCAAGTTATAGACATATATAATTGTTGAAAGAAGTGTGCTGTAAAGAAAAATTGAAGAGGTGGTGAGGTATTTATAGAGGAATTGTAAAAAAATAGTCATCCGTCCAAACCGGTCCGAAAGTCGGTCCGGACCGACTCGTTTTTTGGACCGGTTTGGACTTTTGGACCTACTCGGTTCAGACCGTTCGTGGCAGTCCCTTCCTCCCGACCGGTTTGGACCAGGACCAACACGGCGGTCTCGGACCGGTTCAGGACCGGTCCGGTCGTGACGGTCTTCGTAGAACCGGTCAGACTAGACCGTAATATTCATCTCTAGTGTGTAGTTGACTAGCTTGCACTGCCCTGGACCCTGGTTAGAAGAAAATGGAAGATGTCAAGGTACCATATCAAGTCATTAGGTTTTCAGGGACATCTTCATGTTTCTGAATTCTGATCCTATATTATGTATTAAAAAAGGTAATTTCAATGTGTGATGAAACCTTTGCTTCTTGTAGGCCATATTAATAAGAGATACTTTGATATGATGTGTGCGACTTAAGACACTCGTAATAAACATTCTTATCGATATTTTAAATAAGTATTCAATTATTTTAATATTTACTCATTTAAAATTATAAAAATATATATAGATATACAAATCCTTTTTCCTTAATAAAAACATGTTTTGGTGCGTGAAACAAATGGGAAAATAAATGGGGGAAATCAGTATATATATTTTAACATGTTTAGGCCTTATTTGGGAAACAAACGGGAGAAATCAATACTTTAGACCTTGTGCATCCAACCAGTCGGTTGGTGCCCCCGCTCCCTTAAATGTAGAGCGAAGGTTTCAGGTGGTTGAAACTCACGCTCAAATTTCGATTTTTTTTGTTTTTTTGTTTTTTCTTTTTCATTTTTCATGTATGTCTATGTGTATATATTACAATTAACAACTATAAATACTCCTTATCTCCTTCAAATTTTTTCGCACAATCATCCATTCTCACTCATTCTCTCTTCAAAGATTTTATATTTTTCAAAGTTTTGTTTCTTTTATATACAAAAACTAATTTTGTCTTCATCACCTTAATCATCTTCATCGTCAAATGATTTGTATTCATGGTTGGAATCGTCATCAAAGGGGAATAAATCTCACCACGTATCGAAAAACGAGCACTGATTTATTTCGTGGAATATTAAACACAACTATAGAGAGGTTGTTCAATGATGGCGAAGCAGAAATCTCGAAGTATTGTACACTTGTATCATATTACACAATATGATATTGGGAGACAAATTTGTCGTTTCGATAAAAACGCTAATCAAGTTGATGAGCGAGCAACAATACAACTCACAACCCCTCCAAATTCTTGTTAAAAGCTTTTATAAGCCCAGCTTATTTTCTGATTATGAGCTTATTATACCTTTAAATAAGAGAATAGGCCCAAACAAATAGGCTTATGAAAAATAAGGCAAGCATATAAGTTCATATTAATCAGGAAGTATCTTGTCCAATAAGCAGTTTTCTAACTAAACAAATACCATAAATAGCTAGCCAACAAAATAAAAAGCAAATGGCATTACCCAGCTGTTGTAATGCAACAACACACCAGTTTGCAGATGCCTTCAAACAAGCAAATGAATGAAATCTGAAGACATAAATACCAATAGTAATAGTTAAACTTGTCCTTTCAATGTTGAAGAATGGATCTCAAACTCATGTTTATAGATGTTAAGTGCAATAACAATCTTATTGGCATAATAGAATGAATCAATCACTCTTTCCTTCTTGGGATCCAATTTCCTGTAGGAAATGTTCTGCATCCAGAGCTGCCATGCACCCTTCATCACACAAGAAACAGCTTATCAATCAATTTTATAGATCACATCTTTCAACTAGCCAGGTAGTTCTAATTTGTTTGCAACTTACGGGATACTGTTAACTGTCGTTTTGTATATTAAGAGCTGCTTAAGTACTAATAGAAACCTTATTACCAGCCTTTCCCAACACACATTTCCCAAAACAAAAGAGTAAAGAATTACAAAGTTACAATAATAAGCTAATATCCAACATTAATGCCTCAATCCTATTTAAAACCATAATAAGAACAGTGTAGCCGTGTAGCGGTTCTAGAGCATCATCTCTAATAATACTTTAATACTTTTTAAATCACATGACCCTGATATAGTGATATACAGTAATAATAATAATATTTTAATTCCTTTTTCTAGAATCTTATCATGATCTGGAATGTGGTGGTTGACAAGGTATATGTGGGATATTACTCAAAATAGCTTTTTAATCATACATGCACCAGATATGTAATAATAATAATTTAATCCTTTGTGGAAACTTCATTAACTTTTATAAGATTAGTAAATATGGAAAGATCTCATCAGTGATCTTCTGGATCCTACAATTCCTAGCGTTTGCAAATTTTATACTTTCATATGGTTCTTGACTTCTTGTACAATTCAAAACTTCAACTCTACATCAGTCAAATTCACTCATCCACAACACTTTTTTGCATTATTTGCTCTTAGTGACCGCATCTACAAGATGCTGCCTAATAAGAATATTAATAGAGGTGGCAAACTCAACTCATTGCTTGTAAAAATGGATCAATTTACCTTAAACGGTCAGACATTTCAAATTAAATAATTGGCTACAACACAAAAGAGACAAACGGGTTAAAAGTTGCTGAAAGTCAAATTTAAAACTGCACACAACCTACTAAGTTGATTCTTTTAGATACTCGTATTATTATTGTAATAGAAGTGTTTGCTAATCAATCCCTGAGTTTTCGAAGACTCTGTGAGTCGCTAAGTGTCCTTAAAGGCAAGACGCAGGGCATGAAGTGAAGGCACTCGCCTCATGCACACTAGGCATCCGCTGTTATAAAATACTTCTACATAACTTTGACCAGCAGCAAGTTTCCAGCAACCCTGCACATGTTTCATACTTTCACGAATGTTTGCAATCCTAAACAAACTAAATTACAACAATATAAAACATTGGGCACTGAATTTATAACCTAAACTAAGGAGTGCCTCAAGTGTGTCTGAGCAGCTAAGCACTGCAAGACGAGATCTGGGTGCTTCAGTGTACTGTAGGTGGTACGATTACGGAAGGCGAAGAAAGGAGTGCGCCTTAGGGCGCTTTCAGCTAGGCGCTACCTAGCGCTTACATAAGTCAGTTCAGGTTTGGGCTTTTTAGGTTTTTGTTGGATTGCGTTTATAGGCTAGTTTAGGTGTTCTTTTGGGAGCCGGTACTTGGTAAATGAAGTCAGGCCTCATGGTTAAAAGTGAGCGATAAATTGGAATTACATCTCCATCACATCATCAAAGTCTTCTTCTAAGCAGAAAAGTATCAGAGGTAAGATCTTTATTATTTAACTTGATTGTGTATTAATACTCCATGTATGCTGCATGTAGCTTTATCTAAATTACTGGTTTACTACATTATCAACAATTCTTATGATTATTAAGATTCATGGTTGATTTCCAGCAACATTATCATTGATCATACTTAATGATGATTTCCAGCAACATCATCCATGTATGCTGCATGTAGCTGCATCTAAATTACTAGTTTATTAAGGATTTTACTTGCTGCAATTCTCGTATGTTGCATGTTGCTATTTCAATCTTTATTGAATAATGTAGTTAGTAATATTGCAGTTGGAGCACACAGATTAGAGCAATGAATGATTGACGTGAAGAATGGAGGATGAGAAAGATGATGATGATGATGTGGTGTTTGTAGGTAAGGCTAGGGCTGTAAACAAACCAAACATTCAGCAAACTGTTTATGAACCGTTAGGCGGGAAGTTCACTTAACTTCGTTTATTTAATAAATGAACGAACATGAATAAAAAAAGTTTGTTCGTTTAACTAGGCAAACAAACACGAAGAATGGTCTTATTTGTTAATTTATGTTCGTGAACATTAGTTTATCCTTTTGCTTAAGTTCTTTAGTTAAGTTTGTGTGTTTGTGTGTGTGGTGATGTGTTGTTTATGTAATAATGTTATATTAGCATCATAGCATATTTATATATGTATTCATTCATTTATGTTCGTTTAACATTTAAACGAATGAACATAAATGAACAGGAAACACAAACAAACAAATATCTTTACCGAACAAACACAAACAATTCATTCGTGTTCTTAAAAGGTTCTGCTAAAGTTAAACGAATGAACACGAACAAGCCATGTTCATGTTCATGTGGTTCCATCACAGCCCTAGATGTTGCTAACGCTTCTAGTGCAAGTGAGTGTCATTATCTAACTAGATCTTCAAGATTAGGGAATTAGGGAGCCGGAACATCAAGAAGTGATAACAGAAAATCCCTCGCTCACATCCCCGTAGACCATCTCGTAAAAAGCTTAGTGGAAAAAGCTATTAATGTTTTCTAGTGATGAGAAAGATGGTATTGTCGGTGTTGATGAGGGAGATAATTTTGTTTACCTCAGTTGCACATTTTAGTCTTGAGATTGATATGGATTTTGGAATTTGGACTACTTTTGGTTTTAATAATGGTATTATTGATATGAAAATTTTAGATTTAAAGTATTTATGACTTGTGAACTTACGGGTATTTTAATTTTAAGAGAACTACATATCTTATTAGGATTACTTTTACCCTTAATGTGCAATGATACTTTGGTGTTTTTAGGTATTTATTAGTAATTTACAAGTTCTTTTTGTATTTTTGTGGCTCACTGGCGGCTAATGTATTGTAGGAGCGCCTTCGCCTTGGTCCTAGTGCCTCAGCTTCTAAACTTTTAGCGCCTTGCGGCACCTTGTGTAGTTTAAAACCAAGGTAAAGAATAGAGAGGAAAAAAAGAAAAAAGAAGATAAAACACTAAACAGAAAGTAATGTACAAAGAAGTGAAAAAAAGAACATAAGACCTTGGTTTTAATAGACGCAGTGCCCTCGGAGAAGTTAAAGGTCGTGCTCAGAATTCGTAAAATGCGTATAAATTAATTCCACGTAAAACCTAACTTGCAAATTCTTAACAATTAAATACTTAACTTGCATGCCAAAAATAGTTCAAAATGTGACGTTACCATCACAACATATGTTAGCTAACATAGCATCAAAATACTTCACTTTACTCGTGACAAAATTAACCTCACTAGAATTCTAAAAAGCCCAATTAAAAGCCTAAACTCTCGTTTTAAAGGAAACACAAATTCAAAGACTACATGATGCATATAAAAAGGTGGTGATGTCCGCCTCGTGTGAAGAGGCCTAAATGCGAGTGCATCGGACCACATCCTACAGCCCGACCACATCACACCTAGTTTCATTTTTATAAACGCCTCGAAGCGCATCATGCATAAGAACGCCTCAGGCTTGCTTTTTTTTTTAAACCAAGCATAAGACATGCGATGACATTTGAACGACTCCGGCACATTTTTGTAAAACAAGCATAAAACGTACCAATGATGATAGCGAGGATGGCTTATTGAGTTGTTGGACGCCGATAGTAAAAGAATATTGAATTATATGCCCAGAATTGCAAGGTGATAAAAAGTTTAAGGATAAAAGTTGACGTTACCTCAAGGATCAGCCCACTTCTACTCTGAATGAGCAGCCCAGTGGGCCAGGAATACTGAAAGTAAACAACCTCAAACGAAATGGGAACAATTTTGAAGCAAACTACTGCTTTAATTTAGCGAAAGCAAATTCCAGAATGCTCATGAAGCTCTTGGATCTCAATTTTGAGAAGGATATATTGAGGTCTACATTGAAGTATTTGAAGCTCTATCTGCCTGACCAATCTGAAGAAGAATCAATTAAGATGTTCCTACGATGATTGGAAAACAATATTTGAAATTGGGTGAGGACCTAAAACCCATGTTCATGTGAAGAAGTTATGGAACTGGCTAGACAGGTGACCCTTGCCATCACCGCTCAAGGGGAAAGATAACCAACAAAGGAGAAGCGGGCTGATCCATATCAATTACCTAATAAAAAAAGCCACTCAAACTAAAAGGCCGTTATGCTTTGCTAAAAGCATGTGTCACTAAAGACAGCTCCGAGGCTTAACGCTTGACGGAACCCTATCACCTAGCCTAACTAGAAGAGCCTAAAGAACGCTTCTCAGCGCCTCATGACACTTTTTAGACCAAGATCAATCTGACTTAACCCACCAGGTGTTGATCTATACTATAAAAATGAGTAAATCACTCTATTTCAACCCATTTGGAACTGTTACCCAACTGGTCCGTATTGCCACCTCTAGACTCCAGTAGCAAACCAAAAACAAAACAACCACAAATATGAATGCATCTATCATCAAGCACCAAATAGGCAAAAATCAGCTCATCTTGTCAAATGTTATATCATGTCTAACAAAATCTGATTGATGTAATATAAGTGAACCAGCAGCCTAAAAAGAAAACTGCATATAATCTATGGCAAACAAATAACCTTGTGTGGAGGAATTGGAATGCGTCAACTAATAACAATTAACAAACAAACATGATCAAAAGATAGCTATGTAATCCATAACTAATTCACTATATATACCCAAAAGCATCAAATGAAGGGTGTGAAGGTAACTTACCAGACCCAGCAGCAGTAATGGCCTGTCTATACTTCTTATCTTGAACATCTCCAGCAGCAAAAACACCCTTTACACTGGTGATGGTTGTTCCAGGCTTAGTCACAACATATCCATCCGAATCAAGTTCCAATTGACCATCCAAGAATTTAGTAGCTGGTTCATGCCCAATTGCAAAAAACAAACCATTCACCTTCAAATCAGAAATCTCACCACTCACTACATTCTTCACTTTCAATCCCCCTAAAACAGGTTTTCCGTCTGCACCATATGCCTCCACAACCGATGAGTTCCATACAACCTCGATCTTAGGGTTGTCCATAGCCCTCTGTTGCATGATTTTCGAAGCCCTAAACTCACCTCTCCTATGAATAATATATACCTTTGATCCATACTTCGTTAAGTAATTGGCTTCTTCCATGGCAGAATCACCACCGCCAATCACTACCAGCGGCTTGCCTCTGAAGATAGGAGCAGCGCCGTCACAAACAGCACAAGCGGATATACCTTTGTTCCAAAAGCCTGACGTCCCCTCACCGGATCCAGGGAAATTCAACCGCCTCGCGACGGCACCGGTGGCAACAATAACGGAATCAGCAATAACAGCTTTCGAATCGGTAAATACTTTAAAAGGAGATGACGAGAAATCAACTTTGTTAACAGTTTCAGAAAAGATTTCCGTACCAAATCGAAGCGACTGCTGTTTACATCGCTCCATGAGTTCAAACCCTAAAATACCTTCAGGAAACCCCGGGAAATTTTCCACGTCCGTAGTGGTAGTAAGCTGACCTCCGGCAGCAATGTCGTTGGCCATCCATCCCTCGAAAAGGAGAGGTTTAAGCTCCGCACGGGCGGCATAGATGGCAGCGGTATGCGCTGCGGGACCACTACCAATGATGCAGAGACGGGTTTTTAGGGTTTGTTTATCATCCATAGCGGCGGCGACGGCAGTAGTAGAGAATTTGGGGGAGGAGGTTATAGCGTCGGTGGCAGCGGCGGAGG
The DNA here is from genome assembly GCA_038502395.1 of Dittrichia graveolens. Taxonomy (NCBI): domain Eukaryota; kingdom Viridiplantae; phylum Streptophyta; class Magnoliopsida; order Asterales; family Asteraceae; genus Dittrichia; species Dittrichia graveolens. The sequence continues at coordinate 77,397,147 of JARJIL010000001.1, read as the reverse complement.
AAGAACCGATGGTTGCGAGTCCGACGAAATTGCGCGCTTTATAGAGAAGCTTTAGGAGTTTAGGGACACATGGTTCCATTTATTCTAGAAATCGACTTTTCTGCGTGTAAGTTAAAAACGGGTGGCGCGTAAGGTTTGACCTCAAGAAATTTTAGGCGGGAAAAGTGGCCGGAGGTAGAAATCAAGACAATTACGCCGCCGATGGCCACAAAGGTTTTAACGGCGAAGGATTTAATGCTTTCCCACATCCATTGGCAATCGAATTTCCCTTTCGCCACTCAAGAAACCTATCCTTTATTTTTTCTAGAAGTAAGAAGTTGTTTATTTAAACCCTAACAATAAATTTTGGTTGGATTTGGAATATTGTTGTTTGGTAATGTTGAAGTCGTCTAGTAACCAACATGTATGTTTATTATGGGCGTGTGTAGTAAAATTAACCAAAGAGGAGCTTTGAATAAGCCATGTTTGATAAATTACTTCAAAGTTTAAACTATCATTATAAAACCGCATAACGTTAAGCTTTTGGGTATGTGTAGGCTGCCTAATCGCACATGGCCCAAAATAACATAAGGCCTTCAAAAAAGAATAGGTCATGTATATAGAGTGGTTTATGTGAAAAGCTCTAAAATTTTAATAATTGTTTGCAGACACCTAGCAATGGTAACGGGGCGGATTTTGGTCGTCCCGTCCCCGAACACGAAATGAAAACCCGTCCCGTCCCCGCCCCGTTCCCAGTTGGGGATTGTTTCGGGGCACCCCGTCGGGGCGTCTGTCAAACCCGACCCCGCCCCGAACCCCTGTGATAAAACCCAACCCGACTAAAAATTATGTTTGTGAAGTAAGAAACTACACAAAAAACTTAATAAGAACCTGAGATAGTTATTTTATAAATAAGAACGTAAGTATCATCATTAACTTGAATAAAAAACGTAACTAAAGTAGAGTTTAAAAGAAGTTAGAGGATCAAAATTTAACAAAAAACTTCATCACTTTAGAAACTTCTTCATTAATAGATATACAGTCGTACTTTTTGTATATTCGTACACATTATTATATACATAAATATATAAAAACATATATGTATATAATTATATAAAAAACATATATATAAATATATATCAGGGCGGGCCGAGGATAGTGTGCCCCGGCCCCGAACCCGAAAATCTCTGGATAAATCCCCGAACCCGACACTAACCCGAAAATATAATCCCCGACCCGATCCCGAAACTAGTCGGGTTCGGATTTCCCATCGGGTTTGGGTTGTTTTGCCACCATTGAATGATTTAGTCAAAGAATAATATAAAGCATGGTAGTTTTGTAATTAAGTTCAATATTTAAGATTGTGTAAATTAACTATGAAGGGAAAAAAGACACTTCATCAAACCCTATTTAATTACCCATTAATTCCTTGTCCACCTCCTTTACGTGACGACCCCTCCCCCATCTTCTTTCTCTTTAAAGAATAAAGACCCACAATCAATCCCCCCATTCCATTGCTGAAGAAGACTGAAACTATACTTCTCTCTTCTCTTTTTCCGATCTGTTTAGGGTTAGCCCGTCTTCTTGATGATGCTTTGACGACCACTGCAGAACAAATATTCCTCTCAACTCCATTAACACCATCCTACCTCTAGATTGGAAAAACATTTGACTTCCCTCCCGATCTCCTCTACCTTCTTCCTATACATTAGTCATTTAGTTGCACCCGCTGCCAACCCACTCCTTTACCTTCTTGCTACACAACTGCCGCACCACCGTTGTTAGTTAATCGGACAATTACTAACAAACATCCACTGTAGTTTGTGTTTTCCTTTTTTTTCTCTCTGATTTGTATTCAAATATTGATTTACATATCTATGTTCATGGTAGTTTGAAATAAAAAATTTTCATTTTGTTTATACTGATCTATTATTCAATTTCAATACAACTTTGCTTTTCTTTTGTTATCTAGTGGAATTTTTTAGTTTTTTTTATTAGTTTACTTCTAGAAATAAATGGTTAAGATTTTGTATATTATGTTGTTTATGGTGGTCCATTTAAATGATTCGTTAGTGACACGTCGTACAATATATTGTGGTTTTGAACTAGCTCACCGTTGAAAAAACTCGTGAATAATAGGGTTAATGGATTTCTTAGCCAGCTTATTAATGAAGTTATACGGATAAAATGATGTTCACTAGCGAACAAACACCATATTTTGTTTTTTAGAAACAAATGGTTTTTTATACCGGTTCTGTAACGTCCCAAGATTTGAAAGTCCTAATGATTAAGTATTATGAATAGTATGTGTTGCATTTATGAGATATGAGGTGTTTATAAACTAAAGGGGTTAAACCCGTTAAAATAAAAGTTGATATAGTGAATTAGTGAGGGGGCTGAACTGTCATTGTTTGATAGTTGTAAATATATATGTGTTTCTTGAGTTTGAACACATATTCACCACAAAAGTGGAGCTGCCCATTTGTTGCTTGAAATTTGACCATAGCACAACAAAGTTTAGCATCTAAAACATCAACATATCAGTTCCATAAGTATCAAGGTATGTCTAGTTGGTTAATTTGAAGTTCTAATTGGGTAAAAGGATTCAAAAGGGTGAATCATAGATTAAAAGTGTTGTTGATGTTTGTTGTTATTTATATGTATGTTTTAGAGTGTTTAGGGTGTGAGAAAACACCCATGTGTTGTTAAAAATTGATTAAGGTTGAATTGGTGTCAAGAACAGCAGTTGTATTCTTCAAATAGGTTACAGGTCGGTCGTGTACATGGTTCGTGTAGGAGTACACGGCCTGCGTCGAGGCTTAAGATGGTGACATGCCATGTAGGCATACATGGTCGTGTAGCATATGAGGTACACGGCCCGTCTAGCAGCTTCTACCAACCGAATTCGGTTGGACAGTTCGGTCAAGTAGTGTGGAATCTGGTCGTGTTATAATCGAATCCGGTCGTGAGGGGTACACGACCCATGTAGGCTTACACGGCCCGTGTATGGCTATTTTCAGAATAGTTTGCACAGTTTGTAGTGATTAGTTAATTTGTTGGTGTAAAAAGGTGACTTAATACTTGTCAGAACACGTTATTTGCTTAGCACACTAATCTTCTACGAGGTGAGTTTATTGCTTTACTTTTTATTAGTGGTGTATATGAATTGTTATGTGAGGGATATATCTGTTATTTGTTGTATATCTAAATGTAAAGAGGTGGTGTATGGCTATACAGGTGGTATAGCCATATATTGTAGGGCATACAACTACGCAGTTGGTGTAGCTGTGTACAATATGGTGTTATGGGGTATAGCTAAGCAGGTGGTGTAGCTATGCTCCGATACGGTGTTATGATGTACAGTATGCAGGTGGAATAGCTTGAAGAGAGATATCTCGGGGAGGTTTCACTCCTGACATGTGATTATTTCGTATGAGAATTGCGAGAACCAATCTTAGCCCTTGATTAAAATTAATCAATGGCTAAGATTTTTTGGCGGCTCATTAATGCTTCATTAATGACTAATTAATAGCTCATTAATGAGGCATTAATGAGAGTTATTTAAGGAAAATCAAGTCTCGCAAATTAATGACGGCTCACCCGGACGCAATTCACGGTTGGGTAAATATATAAATTATCAAAATACCCCTATTAATGAGTCATAATGGCGTTAAAAACAGTTCTCGCACGAAAAACAATTCTCGCAGTATTCGTACGAAAAACAATTCTCGTTTAAACTTTTGCATATATATATAGGGGAGGATTCAAACGAGAACTGTTTTTCGTACGAGAACTGCGAGAACCAATCTTAACCCTTGATTAAACTTAATCAATGGCTAAGTTTTTTTGGCGGCTCATTAATGCTTCATTAATGACACATTAATGAGGGTTATTTTGGGAAAATCATGTCTCGTAAATTAATGACGGCTCATTCGGACGCAATTCACGGTTGGGTAAATATATGAATTACTAAAATACCCCTATTAATGAGTCATTAATGACGTTAAAAACGGTTCTCGCAGTTCTCATACGAAAAACAGTTCTCGTTTGAACTTTTGCCTATATATATGTGTGTGTGTGTGTGTATGAAGAATATTCAATATAGTCCATAATTAATTCATAGTCTTAGTTAGTCCCATGGTTAGAATAGTTAGATTTGATGACACAAACCATAGCTATGTATAGATGATAGGTTAAACATTAGGAATTATGTAAGTCTGTTATAGACTAACTAGTCAGCTTAGGCTGAGTAGTCAGCGTATAAACAGATATAGAGTTTTCTATATAAGTACTAGATAGCTTAGTGACTTCTAAGCTGAGATAGGTTTTTGGAATGAAGACTTGAAGATTCGAAGAATCAAGAAGTCAAGAACTCAGCTTGACGGCATCAAGCTGAGTGAGTCAGCTCAGCGTCAGAAGTCAGTTCAAGAATTTAAGTAAGTTCTAAATTCAGTTATAAACTCTCCATATCTACGACATTTAAATTAGGATATATGAACCTAATTTAAACTATCTATTAGTTGGATAGAGATATCAAACGGAATTAATTAGATATGTTCTAATCAAGGAGTTTGTTATGGTTTTAAAGAAAAGATAAGTTCTATCTTTAAACTGCGATTTAATCGTAGATATATCAAGTATGAGTGTAAACCTTCTTGTGCGTTTTCAATATATAGAGAACACAATATACCGAATAATATATGACTGCATAAGTTGCAAAACGTACGTGTGTTCGTCATACTTGATACGTGTGTGTTGCGATAACTTTGTGAGTTCAAAGTTCAAGAGAGTTTTCGAGAGTTCTTGTTAATCAGTTTTAACAAGAATTTCGATCATCAATTAGTTTGTGATACAAGAGTGTCTAGAGAGAGTTAAGTTTATAATCAGTGTAAACATCAAATCATCCTGTTGATTTGATTAGAAAGTGATAATTATAATCATTCTGTTTAATCATTGAATATACATTTGATTAATTTAATTAATTGTTTTAAAGTGTATTCAACCCCCCTTCTACACTATATCGGTTGCTTGTTTACCCTCTGTGGGACCAACAAGGACTAATTTTAGCCTTTGGATCAATGACATCAATGGTCTATATTAAATTTTATAAATTTGGGCGGAGTGGCATTTTCGTAAATTTTCGTAATTCACATGTGATGCTTTTACAGATCACATGTGATTGAATATTAAAATTTTAGGACTATGTTTTTTAAATGGACTTTATTGAACACAACTCATGTATGTATGTATGTATGTATGTATGTATGTATACAAGCATGATGCCCGTGCAATGCAGTGGTAATAAATAATTTCTACTCGTTAACATTTCCGTTTTCAAGACGTATAGAGTTTGGTATTCATGTACTACGGTGACAGCGAATAATTTTCGTTTGATGACATGTCTATTTTCTTTATATATTTTACATTTCCTTTATTTTTCTGTTCTCCATAATGAAAAAAAGGTTATGAAAATATTTTTTAATAATTAAGTTAATTTGTATTGTGATATCACCAAATTTAGATATATATTTTAAGCGATATCTGTTTTATTTTGCCTGTTATTGTTCGTAAATAAGTAAAAGATACTTAATTATCTTCATTTATTGAATTTCTGGTCAAAAAGGCGGATGAAGAAAAGTTTTGAGCAAAAACCGGGAAAACTGAAGAAATAAGAAAAGTTGTCCGCTCCGACACACCTCCACTGTTTTGATCATATCTTACACATACGAACTCAGATTGAGGTGATTCAAAAGGCCACAGAAACTAGACACAGAGGGCTACAATTTCATTTTTATAGTCATATAGTAAAAAGGCAAGATCGTGGTGCGGAAATTAAATAGATCGCGAGGCGACGATCAGATCAAAATTTCAAATTTTAAAAGAGTTTTGGATCGCGACGCGACACTTACCCGTCACTACGCGACACCTCTGTTTTCAGTTTTTTATATAAACACAACTCCAGATTGGTTTTGGGGTTAACCACCCAACTTACACTACCCCAATACTGCCAAATCACGTCCAGAAGTGTTCTAGAGGCTTGAGGAGCTTAACTTTGAGGATTAAACATCAATTTGAAGGATCAAGGCTTGGAATTATAGCTTTTATACAGTTTTGTCATTCCTTCTTTGTTCTTATGTTTATTCTAATTTACAGAAGCTTGACATGATCATTATAGGCTAGTTCTTTCATATAATGTTGATTAATTTATGTTAATTTGGACATGTTTGCTATATAATTTGTCTTGTATTGCTTAATTGATGATCCACATGTGTTTTGGTTTCTATTTTTAGAGTTTATTTACTCAGTTGCACAAGTTGGAAGACCAATCCGCTTGTTTGACTTGAATCTTGATTGTTTAGGACCAATAGGCAATCTAGACTAGTGATAGACCAATCATAGGTTAAACTTCTAAAAAAGAAAACTTTAATGTGTGTGATTAATATATAATGACCATTTATATGTTAATACATGTTTTGTTAACCTAAACAAACATAAAGATTAAGTTTTTCTTGACACAAACTTAAAATCGGCTAATTATGTGTTTTGATCAATCTCATGACCATAAGGTTTGTTAAAACCATAATTATAGAGTTATATAATCTGACCATGAGTATAACTAATATAGATTTCGGTATATAATGATTATATGTCCATTGCACGCATTAATTGAATTAATTAGCTAAAAAGAGGTAAAATCGAGTCTAGGGAGGGAAACCCTTGAATTGATAAGTTTAAATCCATAAAGATTTTTTGCTTTTGGATCTCTTTGGTTTGCTTTTGAAATTTAATAGTGTTAGTAGTAATCTAGAATAATAAAGTTTAGATCTTTATTGATAAGTTTCCAAAATTCCCCTATGTACTGCTTTAATTTAGTTTAATAGTTAATTAGTATAATTATATTAAAATCATACCCGTTCCCCTTGTGTTCGACACCCGTACTTATTTATATACTACGATACGATTAGGTTCTCTTGCATATTGTGTTGTAGTCGTACTAAATAACTTGGATTTTATAAATTTAAAACTGGTACGTTATACGCACATCAAGTTTTGACTTTGACTTTCAAAAAAATTGTGTTGACTTTGATTTTATTAAATATGTAAAGTTTAGTTATTAAAATGGAATATAAGAATCTTATTAACCATATTTAATAGTTACTCAATTTAGTTTATATGAGAGATAATTTAGTAATTTCAAAACACTTAAAATTTAAGAGTTTAAACAAAAGGTCTAAATACTTTATATATATATATATATGTATCAAATAAGAGGGGATTTAATGTAAGATGTGTAAGAGGTGATTTGGAGATGACATGTATTAGGAGTAGTAAAAAGGTGTTAAAGGTATTTGTTTTTTTCTCTCTCATCAGTCCACCCGTGAATCATTAAATCTGTCCTCATCTCCTCTTTCTTCCATGCTTTTGCTGTTTTACATATCAAGTTTCAGATCTTTCTTTTTCATTCTTCATCGGCGATAAATTCACTACATGCAACAGACGCTCCTCCTCTAGTAGTCGGCGGCCACCTCCCTCCTCTGGTGACCACAACACGCAACTACGTAATTGTAGTAATCAGCCACCATTAACCTTCTGTAGTCAGCAACAAACCCGCTTGTTGTAGCAATTAGGTCCTCGTTTTTGGAGATTTTAGCGGGTCGGCAATCCTTGAATTCCTGGACGAAAATTAAGTGGTGTTTGTGGGTAAAAGGCTGTACGGAGTAGTGGTTAATTGGTTAGGAACATACACACTTTGTATGGGCTCTTGGTAGGGTGGACATGCCCATTTCTTGGAGTCGATCTGGCCCAAACTTGAAACCCAAGTCCAAGACCAATTCTCAATTTCTGACTCTACTTCCACTTAATGAGAGATCCATCTCCAAGGCCAATGAGAGTAAGTGGAGCTTAGTTGTTACCATAAATCTTCTTTAACCATGTAAATGTTTCAGGGCCGGTTATGGTTATGGTTATGGACAACTCATTCATGGCCGGGGCCTTAATTGGTTGTTTGGTAGTATCATGTGTATCCCTCAACTTTTTACGAGCGGTATGATTTTTGGTGATAATTTTTATATTTTATATATGGTGGAGGAAGGGTTTGAAATAGGGTTAAGAATAACAATAAATTCTTGGATAATTTCGTGGATCGTGTTTAATATACTTTCCGTAATCTATAATTCGACCGCCTGGGGTATCACAAATTCAGATATAAGATAATCCAAGAAACTTGATTTGAATTACAGGCTTAATTCAAATCCAAACACAAAATATATTTGCTTTGATTTTCGTTTTCCAGAGACTATTTTGACAGAATATCGACTACGAAATCTTATATCCTTCTTTTGCTCCTCTCATTTTCTTGTTTTTCATGAAAAGCAACAAAACCCGAGATGCCTATTTATAGGCGGCATATACGGTGGTTACTGGCGGTTACCGGCACCTCCAAACCCGAATTATAACTAAGTATTCCCGATACCAGCTTAGCTTATTCGAGTGTGCACTCCGCACCTCCAAACCCGAATTATAACTAAGTTTAGAATCGGCTAGTCTTATGTTAATCGCGATTATACTAAATGACTTGATAACACTAAAATCGCAAACAATATAATGATATATAGGTGTAACCATTAATAAATTTATCAAAATGGGCCCACGGCTAGTCTCATGTTCTTTTTCTTGATGGGTGGGATATTATCAAATAACAAGTCTTCGTTTTCATTAGCCATCAGCATTACAAATTGACAATCTTATAGGTTTATAGGTTGCTCTTTCCTTATTGTCATATAAGCACTATATCATCTAATTAAATGTCTTTGGGACAAATGCTACTTCTCAACTTTTTACAAAGAGTATTGTTTAGTGTGATATATTATTATATATTGTAGATAGTTGTAATCCTTAAAAAATTTATTGTGCAACTACTCGTATTCTAGTTATTAACGATAATAATTGATTCGAGTGATAAAAACATGTATTTGTAAGGTAGTAGAATGAAATAAGTTGAAAGCATGTATATATATATATATATATATATATATTGTCTCTATATTATTATAGTTTTTTAAGTCTAATAAAAATATAAAATTATGTTTATTTTGCTTCAGATTTCGACACAATTGGTTTAAGTTGTTCATTATTTTAAATAATTATACCTATTTATTTATCTGATTGATTATTTACTGAATTTTTTCAATAATGTAGTTCATCAAATAATAAACATGTTGATATATTAACTGATGATTTAGTTAATTAGCTTAAACTCTTGATGATTTATATATATATATATATATATATATATATAGGGACAACTGATTTCAATTGAACAAATTACTAGGTTTCTAAGGTTTGGTATTAAGGCATAGTTAGGTATTATCACTTGACTAAATTGGTTTTGACCCGTTACTTAATTACCCGACCCTACTTACTTTTTAGCACTCCTATGTTAATAAGTAATAGAACTACGAAGCGACGCGAACCTTTACTTTTGTGCTACCTCTATCAAAAACTTTTGGGTCATCAATCTTTTTGTTTTTAAATACCTTTTTACAAATTTGGTTTTTGTCTTTTTAGTTTTGATAAATTCATTTATTTACAACTTGAATTATTTGATTAAACATAGGGAATTGACCAATATCGTTATGTGCATTTAGAAATTGTTCTTTAATAGTTCTATGTGATATTCTGGAATGCTAGTGACTGGTGCACTTAATTTCTGCAGCTATCGATGATGTTAATTTACTAGGTGCCAACTACTGTTTGACTAGTGCACTTGAATAGTATTCATAAAAGTTATGAATATAAACCAAGTGTATACATAAAAACATGAAATGCATAAAATTTCTTAAAGATGGATTTTTGTGAAGCGTTACTTTACCATTTTTTAACGGCAGAAAGGTAACAAGTGAGAGAACTTTGACATGACCATCACCCACCCACAAGAAACCAAGCATTTTATTAATAAACTAAAAGACTAGCAAGATGCTAGTAACCAATACTTTACATAAACCTTAAAATAAAGAAAGGGGATTACAACACCATATTGATCACATTAAAGAAGTACATTTGGCTCTAGATTTCATCCATGTATATAAGGAGGCCTGAATTCCATCAGCCACATCGAAGTGGGAACCCTTTTTCCGTTGAACACCAAGTTATTGTGTGTCTTCCAAATGAACCATAGCAAAGTTTCCGCTGAAGCTTCTATAAATTTCTTCTTTCCTTTTAAACCTCCTTCCAATTGCTTTAAAAGTAAATCTTCTAAGGATGTATCTTGATCCACCCTCAAGTTGCACCATCATCCACTTCCACACTTCTTTAGACATCTTACATGAGTAAAAGAAATGATCTTTTGCTTCCAAATCAAGTTCATAGAAGGGAAATAATGTAGCCGAGGGCATAAATATGCCCCTCAAGCAAAAATTTAATCTTGTTAGCAATATTTTTAATAACACTCTCCAAAAAAAATTAACTCTTGGCTGGAGCCATTTATTCTACGACCATGCTTGTGATGGAGATGTAATAGAACTTGATTCAATGATGACGCGTAACGATTTCACCGTAAAAGAACCACTTGGTTCACCTTCCCATCACCACGTATCAATGCGACCAGAAGGAGAAATATGTTGCAATAATTTTTCGAAGGCAATAATCTCACCTGACAGTTGTTCCATACCATTTCCTAATGTCCATGACCAACACCAAGTAGCTTTATTGTCCGACCTGTGTGATAAACATGATGTTATTGTGCAATTTTTGTCTTCTTCAACTGCAAAAAGGTCCGGGAAGATTTTTTAATGGGATAGCAGCAACCCACCGATCAACCCAAAATCGAGTAATACATCCATGTCCCACCGCTCGTGAAAAAAATCATCGAGGTTAAGATTTATATCATTTAGGGGCTGCTTGTTTGCTGCTTAATGGAACCATTCAGCGTGTTTGATTGTTGTTTCTGAATGAAAACTGTGCTGAATGATTCAACATAATGTTGCTGAATCATTCTACCTTAAAGTGCATTCTGAATCATTAAGCATAAAGTATTTTACCTTAATACTCATTCTTTCGCACGTTGTCTTGTTAAACAATCATATCTTATAATATAATATATCACTATTAAGGTTAAAATGATAATTTGTATCATTCATATTGTTTATTCAGAACCTTTATCAAACAATATGTCACATTCAGAGGCAGATTCATTCAAAGCCTTTAAATTATTCAGACCACAAAATCATTCGATGCTTAATTATTTTGTTTTAACAAACATCTCCTTAATGCAGCACCGACTTTAGCTATATTCAACCAAACACTCGACCTTCTGCGATGAGCCATTAAATTTGAATCCCGTCCATTTATACCATGTATCAAACAAATCACGTTTGCCCAAAGTGCTTGCGGTTCAGTTTTCAAGCGCCACCACCATTTAATTAATGAGATATTCGCTGCTTCAAACAGCCAATACCAAGTCCACCTAATCTTTTTGGAGCGATTTTTCCATTCGACCTAACAAATTTTAGCTTTCCCATTTTCTGAAACACCCCAAATAAATCTCCTTCATATCTTCTCAATTGCATCAATTACTTTTGTAGGGGCTTTAAATAATGACAAGAAGTTGGAAGCCTACCAAGTAACGATTTGCACAAAGTAACTCTCCCACCAAAAGATAAGGTTTTTGCCTTCCATTTGGATAGTTTAGCATTAATTTTATCCAACACCAGTTTCCAATTCTTTGCTATGCCCATGTTTGCTCCCGTTGTAATACCCAAATACTTAAAAGATAACTTGGCCCATTCACATTTAAGAAAAGACAATAGATTGTGAATCTCATCATCATGCACTCCATTGCCAAAAACCTTACTTTTATTAAAGTTAACTTTTAAGCCCGAAGATAAAAACACCGCAATAACCTTACTATACCTAGTTAAAGCGCACACCCATGCACATGTTCCCTTGACTAGTGGTAGTGCGTTGCCTGGTCCACATGTGGTTTTGACCATACACAACCGTGCGTGTTAACCAATCATGACTGCGCTCATGAATGATGTAGCAGATGATAATTTAATGTTGGTGGCTTGCGAGGGAAACCACATAATCACATATAGGCTTAAGTCTTTACCTCAAAACTCGGTTTTAACCACTTGATCACATACAAAACTCTTAATCACTTCCGTCGACGAATTTTAGAGTTCCCATGGTAGTTTAGAGAGAGAAAATGAGGTTTTCGAGAGACAACACCAAATTCAAGTGAAATCAAGCTAGGTATGAAGCTCGCACTCGATTTAGGCTCTTTTGGATGTGTGTGCGTGATAAAGGTGTTCGGTTTTAAAAAGTAAAAATAACTTTTTTACGAGCACAATGGAAAAAGAATAAGACCCTCAACCAGTGATATAGTCTTTTCAAATAGAAAAACAAACAACCAAAGAGGTTAAAAAGACTACCTTTTGCACAAGTCTTTAAGAGTAATACACCACCATTGCATCACTTTGAACCGTGATGTTAGACCGGCCACACCAAGAATCAAACCCTTTGATCTTCAAGCCCTAGAAAAGCAAGAACCTTAAATGTGTGTGTATATATATACTTTTGACACACGCGCGCTCACACACACACATACACTAGAGGTGTGTGTGTTTCGTAAAAGCAAGAGGGAGAGGGAGAAATGTGAGAGGTATTTATAGGTTAATTGGTGATTGTGTTTTAATCCAATAAAGATTCCTTTAAATGGATAGATTATTTGAAACTAAAAAAATATATCATATAAACCTTGGATTATCCACCAAGTTATCTCTTTTAAATATCTTAGGTTTAAGTAATTCCAAATTACCTGTAACACCCTGATTTTCAACCCAAATTTAAAATTTTCAAAACTCAATATAAATACATACTTTATACAAATCTCTGAAATTTATTACGGAAACATTGTAATTCTCTTTGAGTATTTCAACAAAATACAATACCATTTAACAGTAACTTGATCGTTGGTTATAACCCAAAACCTTTTAGGTGTTACCACAGTCAATCTCACGACCATTAACAAAAGCATAGGAAATCCAAGATTACCGGAAATGCAAGCAAAACTATGCCCAAGGCATCTACCCGCCTCACCAAGGCCTCTATACAACCTGCGGATACAAAACATTTTACACACACTGTTAGCTATAAACATAGCTAGTGAGTACAACCAAAAACCTTTTGTTTATCAAAACCAAGTCATCCTCTTTCTCTTTTGAAAACACATGTTTGGCAATCAATATACTTTTAAAAGCATACACGATAACAAATAAGCACATAAGGATGCGGGTCTGTCCATTGGGCCACAATGTATCCCCGTGGTAGCTAGCCACGGTCAACACGTGCCCACATGGGGGATAACCACATCTCCCCGTCAAGGTGGGGGATGCACGAAGCAGTCCACCATACAACGGTTATCTGGAGTGCATGCCCTGTTCACCAAATCCACTCGTGTTGCCCCAGGTTCGGTGGCTCGTCAGCCCAGTGAACCCACATGGTCATGATGGCTACTGACATACCCCTCCACTCTCTGCACCGATTCCTCAACCACCCGTACCTCGCGGTTCCTCAATTGCCGAAGCCTCCTGAACCTCTGTGCATGTCTCAATGGCTAGGAACCCTATGGTACAGAGTTCATATCACACAGTGGTCCGGACCAAAACACATTCCCCGAAGGGTCACATAAGCACATGCCAACAAGGCCAAATATCTCAAGTATACAAGCTTATCAATAAACACATACCCCGAAGGGTCACATAAGCACATACCCCGAAGGGTCACATAATCACTTACCCCGAAGGGTCATAAAATCACTTATCCCGAAGGGTCACATAAATCACATGCCAACAAGGCCAAATATCTCGAGCATACAAGCTTATCAATAAACACATAAGTGTCTCAATTATATCTCTTGAGCATAAATGCTCAACAATCAAATCTACATTTGGCATCTCAATGCCCAAAACATCTTTAGTATAAACATATCTTTCAATAATCAAAAACAGGTTTGTTGTTTTCAAAATCAAGGTTCACTCCAACATGGAGTATCAGGTTTCAAAACCATTATGTAAAAACACACTTTAACATCGACCATCTCCAAAATGGAGCAATAGTCCTATTTGACAACCATTTTCTCAAAACATTTCATAGTTGGCATCTCAATGCCCAAAATATATCAGAAGTGTAAACATATCTTTTATTTTCTAAAAACCATGTTTGTTATTTCAAAATCAAAGTTCACTCCAACATGAAGTATCATGTATCGAAACCATCAATTAAAACTGTCATTAACTTTGACCACCTCCAAAATGGAGCAATGGTCTTATTTTAGTAAAACATCATTTAAACACTTCTTATAGCAAGTTTACAATTCCAAATTCTTTAAACCCAAAGGTTTCATAAAACATATGTAATTCACGTAAACCATATTATAAAACAATCCATGATTTACACATTCTTTAAGTTCAAAGCCTTCATAAACACTTGCAAATCATATAGCCCGCATAGTGAAGTCATTACATATATATATATATATATATATATATATATATATATATTAAGTTACACATTTGGTCCTTGAACTTCTTTTCCATTTACATAAATCACCCACAATCATATATATATATATGTGTATAACATATAAATAACATCTTAAACACATAGTTTTACTAATTTCAAGTGAACTTGCCCACATATATATATTTTTATAATTTCCAAAAATCCGGGTATTACATTACCCCCTTTAACCTATTTGGATAATTAAACCTAATTATCTCGCGTAAATTAATTTATATACCATAAATTAGTTCCTCATACATACAAAACTAATTAATTTCATTAATTGGTTCTAATCGGGTGTGTAACAGAGTGACACTTAGAACTATATGACATTGGACATGGTGATAGGTGTTACACAAGACCAACATACTCCCTCGGTCACCCATTATCAATCTGTGTTCGGATATCGAGTTCCCCATAGATTGCGTGTTTATTGGTCATTCCTACTTGGATCCAATTGGGGATGTTTCTTATGTTTTTGCTACTTCCATTTGCTTTTTAATTGTTAGTTTTTAAATTCCAGAAACACCTACATAAACTTTGTACCTTTTTGTGAATTTCTCATACAATTGGTTTTTGACATAAATTAGAACATATATTAATAAGACTAAGGAAATTCAAGTAAAATCTTGAAAAAAGCCTTTGACCTAGCAGTATTAAGATGTGTTTAAGATGTCAATCTTAAACACCTTAAAATATAGTCCACGCATCCACCTAAACCAACACAAAAAAAGTAGACAATTTTTGGAAACAGGTATGATGGTTCACCTTCATTGTCACAAAATTACCTAACACAATCCAGCGAAATCCTAGAGTTTATACTCTTATTTCCACCTACCCAACATACAATACATACATTTATATACATATTAGTTATACATAACACAACAACTAATTACAAAATAAGAAAAAAAAATCCAAAAACTATAACAAAAAAGCCCATTTGGGAAAAATGTGGCTAAATAATGTACAAATTAAGAGGAAAAAAGAAAGCAATCTCCATTCTCCAGTCATCTTCAGACTTCATATCTTAACCTCATAATTGTGGTTTATCATCCAAAGAAACAGATGAACGTTTTATGAACTCCAAGCAATCTTCAATGGCTTCTGAGTAAAACGAATTTGACCTCCCGAATGATCGGAGCCGATACGTGTTTTCCTTCATCACAAATCTTCTTTGGCTTGGCTTTCCACAACTCTTTGTAGTACTCTTTTCATAAGAAGATATTGAAGAAGAAGAAGAAGAAGAAGAAGAAGAACTAGACCTCCACGAACCCAGAAGAATCTTGAAAAAGTTTATGAACTTTACACGTAGCCGTTGAACATAAAACCTTTTCGAGTTTAGCCGGAAACCTCTTGTGCCATAATATTTCCGGCCAACTCTGTTGTAACTCATATGACCCATTTGGATGTTTTGATCAGATTGTTGTTTGAGGAATTGAAAATGGTGTTAGAAATGGTTTGTAGGTGTTTAGCTGGTCTTTGTGGACATTTATACATTTGATATTCAAGAAGGGAGTGAAGTTGACTTTTTGTGAAAGTTGGAGGGTAGAATCGGAATTTGGAATATGGAAATAATGTTATATTGGTGGGGATTCCGTAGAAGGTGGGAAGGGACTTGGAAAATGGCGAAATGTGTGTATTTAAAAGTAATATTTTTCTAATTACGACTTTAGGGACGGTGGGATTATATTTATAAAAGCGGTTTGATTTCGTTTTTTTTAACAGCAGAGCTAACGCAGTTTTTTATGTAAAAGTTATTTATTATGAGACTTGAACCTTAAGATTTTGAAGATTATCTTAAGCACCTGATACTGTTTTATAAATGTCATTTGTAGTTTGATTTTGTATTAATAGAGTTTTGATAACTAATCTTTATATTTATATAATTTAAAACAAAGAGAAAAAAAGGAAAAATAATATTTACTAGAAAATTAGATCGGTATAGTTTAAAAATAGATTTAGAGTTACGTTTGTTATTGTGTTTCTGCACCATAGTTGAAATTCATTAATTGAGTTTGGTTTATTTTTCAAACAATATGACTTTAGAAGTTTGTTGGGAAAACTAGTGAAACACTTTGTGGCCTATATGATTACAAGTATCTATAATATTTTGAATATTGTTTTTTAAATGATTTTATTCAAAACGGGAGTGAGACCACGTTATTAGCCCAAATACAATCACGCCATAAGAGCATGAGGAGTATTTAATCTTATGCCTCAAACAATTCGTGGTAAGTGTCAGTGTCACATCAACAATACTTTATTTTTACCTTTTAATACTACTTCAACTCAGAAATAAGTCATAACTTTTACCTCTTTTCTATATATTTTTCTCATATATCTCTCCTCTCTCATTTGGTACTGAAATGCTAAGAAGTAAGAACTCATGTTTGAGCAGTTGGGCTCGGTACCAAAGCATGGAGGATGATGTTCATCTTTGGTATCAATGTCCAAGTCAGCATGTTGACAACATGCTTAAAGGTACTCCGCACCTCTAAACGTACTCCGCAACTCTAAACGGAAGAAAACATGGCAATCTAACAAAAGCCTTTGAACTTGAGACTTTGTATCATTCAAACATATGAAATTTATAATAGAAAACCTTAAGTAATCTCTCTTGAAGTTCCAAAAACCGAACAAAAATTTGAAACCTAGTTATCCCAAGTCCTAACTTAGCAAGATTTGGTTAGTCCTGAATGATATAATTTGTCTTTTGGTTGGTCCAAATTAACCAAAAGAAGTTTCTGTTCCTCCATTTCTACGAAGCAAACTCCTTAAAAATCTACTTTTTAAACCATCTTTTGCTTCCTTGACACTTATCATCCTTAAATTCATAATTCAAAAAACAAAACGAATTCAGAGACCGTTAACGTAGTAAAAATATGTATTATTTGATTAACTCTGCATTTGTTCATGTCTTTCTTACTCTTTTGTATATATATATTTGTTTCTACATGTACTTTGGTTAGTAATCAAGAGATTTGATTTACACACGTCAAATTTTTTTATATATAACAGCTTTATGTTTTATTAACTTGTGTCACGAAATATTCGGTAGAAATTATTATTTTTAACTAATAAGTTGCAAAATATTTGAAGTATTGGAATATATTGGTAAATGTGTGAAGGGGGACAAAACAAAGAGCAAAACAAGGAAAAGTAGTGTCTGTCGTTATACATATTAATTATATATATGAGATGCTATATATATACATGTATTTTATGGTTTAGGCTGTAATGGCAAGTTTGAATTTTTTTATTTTAATGAATTAATATAAGTATAATTAAGAATATGTCGTTACGCGTAAATTTGTTTATATTAGTGTCATCCAGACGATAATTCATACACAAATATACAATGATTGAAGAACAATGGCCGTACTATTTTGTTTATATATATATATATAATGTCTATTTTCTTAAGTATATTCTTAAAACGGATCTACGATATTTCTTGTTCAAGTTATTTAATTAATATATATCTAAAAAAACGGACTAACCGGTTATATCCGTGACTGTTTTAGAACATTTCATATATGGTGATCTCTAACTAAAATCCTTGATCTTTGCTATGAGAAGCTTTTTCTTAAGTGTATATATATATATATATATATATATAGAGGAGGGATCCGGTGAGAACATATTTTAATTGGAGAACGGTGAGAACACTTTTAGGCCAATCATTTAATTAAATAAATGAGATATCTAAAATCAACCTACCTTAATTAAATCAAATCATTAAAATTCAACATACCTTAATTAAATAAGATTAATCTCAGCCATTAAATAAAGATCATCTAAGGGCTATAAACTGTTATTCAAGTTCTCACATTATAAGGTGTTCTCATTTGATCCCCTCTCTCTCTCTCTCTCTCTCTATATATATATATATATATATAGAGGAGAGGGTTCAAACGAGAACTGTTTTTCGTATGAGAACTGCAAGAATCAATCTTGGCCATTAATTTTGGATAATGGAATTCATGGATGAAGAGTGTTGAGGATTGAGTGTCGCAGAGTACATGTAAGGAATTCATGGATGGGCAATTCAATTGGAGGAGGGGGAATTGGACAGCTAAGATTGGTTCTCGCGATTTTCATACGAAAAACATTTTTCGTTTTAACTTTTGCCTATATATATATATATACACACTAAAGGTAACAAAAGAAATCAAAGTACTATGTACTTGGCTCTTTTTAACATGTATTGGTTTGAATTAATTAGTCTTGAAAATGTTTTAATTAATTTATTATGCCTAGAGATTTGTCTTTGAAAATAAATAAATATATATATACACACGTAGGGATTCAGTGAAAGCAAATTAGTTTGTTTGGTTGTGAATTAAGGAATTAAAAAGGTTGTTTGGAGTTTGTATAGAGGAGGCAAGGTGACATATGGTTTTAACTTTTTATCACTTATTCACTGTCATATCGTGATCCAATGCCGACTTCTGAATCCTTCATGTTTTATTATGCTTTCTGGAATTTGATGCCCAAGAATTATCCGTATGTGCGTAAACAAAATTGTAAAAGAAAAAAAAAAAAAAAATATATATATATATATATATATAGTGAAAATATAGTGAAAAGTTTATTTAAGAACCATTTTTATTGCGAGAATCAATCTTAGCCGTTCAATAAGAACCGCGAAAACCAATCTTAGCTGTCAAATTCCACCTCTTTCAATTTGATTGTCCACTCATGAATTCCTTACATGCATCTTGCCACACTCAACCCCCCACGCTCTTCATCCATGAATTCCATTATCCAAAATAAACGGCCAAGATAGGTTCTCGCAGTTCTCGTACGAAAAACAGTTCTCGTTTGAACTCTCCCCTATATATATATATATATATATATATATATATATATATATATATATATATATATATATATCAAGATGGTTTATTGGTATAATATTGAAAAGTCTTAAAAAGACAACTGATTTTAATTTAATATGAGTAAATATTTTGAGTGACCAGGAGAGTGTAGAAAACAATCACACTATGATTAGCTTGTTGTGTATATAAGAGCAATGCTTGCCTCTTTAAAGGAAATTATTAAAAGCATAAAATCCTTTTGAATAAATATTGTTTAAAGAGCTTAAGGTTGTGTGAAAGGATTGAGATTATACCCTCTCGTTGTTGTCAAACATGACTTATTATGTTTCCTCGTAAACATGAGAGTGAAAACTATAAAAAATCGACTTAGGCTTTGTTTGATTTGTGGTAATTCCTGGAATTGAGATTTCAAATCTTAAGAAATCTTATGTTTGTTTATAAAAAAGAGACGGGATTCTAAATGAAAGGTTTCACAACAACTAATACATACATTTTCTACTTCAATAAAAACTTTAAATTCACTATCAAATGAATTTGTACTCTTCATCGTTAAGTTCGGATACCGGCTTTCCGGGTAGCTCTAATACAAATGTGCATATCACTGAAGCATGTAGCTGCCATAGTATAAGCGGCGTTCTTTTCATATACAATCCCAACATATATAAACGAATGAACACATATCATATTTGTATATGCGTTTGTTACTTTATGTTGGGGTAAAGTTAAACAAGTAAACCCGAACAAAAAAATCTTTATTTGCATGTATTAGTTTATTTATTCTACTAAATTAAACGAATAAATACACGAACACGGCAAGCCTTGTTTGTATTTGTTTGGTTTGTTTAGAGCCCTAAAAGGATATATGTGGAAGGTTGTATTTGGGAAATTAACATGTGTTGTAAAATTAAAAACCAATAAATAAAGTTTAAGGGGTTGAACAATTTTTTAACAAAACTTAAAGAATTAAACCATTTAAAAGTTTTAAATCAACATAAAGTATCATTTTAACCAAAACTTTTAGAGTTAAACCATTTATAAATTTTGTTAAGGCTTGAATCAAAGTAAAGCTTAAACTTTAAACCATCACTAACCCTTGAGTTAATTTATTATATATTTAATTTAAATGTTTGTATTATTTTTAAATTAAAAAAGTTAATGGGATATAATGATAAAAAGACGACTATTATGAGGCTTTTATCGGGATATAAAGAAGAAAGAAAAGGGGATGTGGTAATTCACATGGTGGGATAGTGAGATGACGGTACTCTTAAGATCACTCGTAATCATGACACATATTGTCACATCGGCTTTTCAACTTATGACATAGTAATGACTAAACAACCCTAACACATAAGCTTTTCAGCTTATGACATAGTCATGATCAAACAACCCTAGTCATTACATGCATAACTAACTTCCACATCATCGTCCATTTTCATTTACATATATTATAATGGCTATATAAAAAGGGTAGATTGCAAGAAAATACAATGAACTTTGTCTTAGTTATTATTGTATACAACCAACTTTATTTTTAAAAAAATAATACAATCAACTTTTATAATCCTCACATTGTAGGCAAGTTGTTGTATACTATGAAAAAATATGAAAAAGTTCATTGTATACATTAATGGTAGCTAAATATTAGACACTAAAAAAGTTGTTTGCATACATTGAGAGAATTGTGAAAGTTGGTTGTATTAAGAATTTAAAGTCGATTGTATACAATAACAATTAAGACAAATTAAGTTAATTGTATTTTCATTCATTTTGCCCTAAAAAGAAAGAAACAAAATTCATGTGTTTAGCTTGTCAATAAGACGACAAGTAATGACACAACGAGCGAATGACGAACAAGGAGTAATGGACGACGAACTCGTTTCTTGACGACGAGCTCGTCATGTCATGCAAACAAACACCTAGTATGGGTGGTCTAACCTTTAATTTATTCTTGCAATGGTTTATGAAAATAATTAACTTTTTACTCTGATTTAATGGCTATATTCTAAAAGCTTTTCAATTTTGTTGCAAAATCCACTAATTAACTAAATCACAAGAAAAATAATTAAAAGGTATCATAAATATAAATGTAAAAAAACATTTTTCTAATCCTAATATAGATAATAAATGTGTTTGGCGGAAGTAGCTGGAAGCTGGTAGCTAAAGTTAGAAGCTGTATATTTTATTTGTATATATGCTTGGCAAAATAGCTTAAAGCTAAAGTTGAATAGTGTAAAATAACAAAAAAGACAAATAATAAAAATAGAGAGAATTGTAAAACAATTAAAGAGGATATTTAGCTAATTTTGTATATAAAAAACATTTAACTAATTTTAAAAGCTATTTCAATAAGCTTTTTGTTTAAAAAAAACTTTTAGTTTTTTTATCCGAACAAAACTGTTATAAAAAAGCAAAAAGTTATTTAGAATTTATTCAAAGTCAAAGTGTTAAAAGATAATGATATTTACCATTTATTTCCATAATTGCTCTTACTTTAAAGCTTTGTAAATCATGAAAATCAACGGATTTAAAAAGTAATAGAACAATAACGACCACCCTAATTATCATTTTAAATTGTTCATTACATAGTGCCATTTTCAACATTTCACTAAAATATTATATATTTGAATCAAAGAAAAACTAAGTAATCCCATAGTTTTGGTATATATTTTCTCATGGAAAAGTTAAATATGTATGTCAAGTAATCTAAAGTAAATCTTCACCAAGATTGAACATGAATTCTTTTATAAACTTATTTGCAAACAATAAAATTATTGTTTATTAACTTTTACTATATACTATACTTACTGCTTCTGTATGTTGTATATTTACACTACAAATACCCAAATCAACTTCTAATTCAAAAGAAGTCCAAATGTGAATGTATAATGTTGGAGATCTTATCTAGTTCTTAAAATAAGGTCCAATAACCTTTGACTCAAATCTTGGAAACTTGGTTAGTTATTTTATAAAATAAAATGATTAAGCGATAATTGATTTAAGAGTTAATTTCATAAATGATTCTTTAGTTATACACGAATTGCAGTGTTGATTATTTTTTTTTAAGTTGCAAACTTCATTCTTTATCTATCATTTTATTACGTAAATAGTCCTTTATAATAAAATCTGTTTATCTCTACCATTAAGTTGAGTGAACATAAGGATATTTTGCTCTTTTTTATAAGTATTAATTGATTTTAAATGTTAGATAATATTTATTCGTTAAAAAAAGAAAAATAGTCATGTGTTTTTATAATCTAAAACAAACAAAACTTCATCCCAATTAAAAGATCAAAGGAATTGAAAACGTCAATCCAGTTCACCACCACTGGACACTACCACCCACCGCCATTGCCCCCGACACCGTATGCCACCAACCAGCACTGTATACCACCACCCATACTACCACCAAAAGTCCAAAATGAGAAAACCACCACCAATATTGTATACAATGACCACCCCACCACCACCACCAAGAACAGACACTTACAACCAAAAACACTCAACCTCTTGATCCTCTCTCTTCCTCGCTTGAAATCTCAAGCAAATCCATTTCTGATGTAAATCTCACCGGAAATCTAACAAACACCAAGTTCCATGATTATATTATGAATAGATTTCAGATCTCTGATTATGAATCGATTTCAAATCTTCACCTTCTTGAACACAATAAAAATCGCAAATCTGAAGAAGAAACCAAAATGAAAATCAAAGATCTAAACAGTAAAAAAATTGCATATCTAAATCTTCAAGAATCCAAATAAAAAACCCACCACCCAAAATAAAAAACCTAAAAACTGATGTGAGTCATTTAAAGACTTTGTATAGAATTGGGTCTGAATGTAAGAAACTGTTTGATAAAAATTATGAATAAACAATCTGAATAATGAAAATTACCATTTTAGCATACATAATAATTTATTTCATAACAAAAATATGATTGTATAATACGAGAGTGAATGAAAAAGAAGATATTAGGTAAAATATTACGTGCTTAAACCTAATGATTCGGGATATATTTTAAGATTAAATCTTTCAACGAGTATTTGTACTATTTTCCTATTCCATACATCACGATCTTAATTTAGAGGAGAAAATCAAACGCGTTGCATGTTGAACGATTCAACGTTTTGAATAATTTCATTCGGCTGCAAACAAACAACCCCTAATAAAAACATAACAATATAGCTAGTGTTGGTAAACTAAGCTTCATATATACGTTTTATGACACATGATATAATGTTTAACGAAATCATCAGAACAAACTTCATATATTTTGATAGAGAGATGATTCTTTTATTTATAAAATTAATTCATCCACCGAAGATATATTACCTTTAAAACTATGTTACATATCAACGAAACGAATTTTTATAAAAATTAATTAATTTTATAAACAAAAGAATAATCTTTAATTTCAATTATTGTACTATTTTTGACAATACATCTACTCTTTTTGGGTTTAATTATATTATTTACATTTTAAAGTGATTTAAGTATAAATAAATGACAAGAATGGTTATCAACACGTTAATCGCATGATAACTTATAAATAAAATATGTAGTAATAAAGTTTGACTATAACCAAAAAAAGTTGTCACTTGATTAATAATTGTGATCCACCTTTTGTAGTAGAATAATTAGTAGTGGTTTTTGGTTCTGTTTTCTTTAGAAAAAGATGCATAGAAAGTCAAACAAATCACCTTTCACTTTCCCCTTTCCCTCTCTTTTAGGTTAATGTTTTGAAACAAAGGGCAAAAGGGAAACATCTCAAATCGATTTAAAATGACTACATTTTGATTTCCGTAAAAGATTTAATCATGTGATGTATTGTTAATAAATTATAATTTTTTCAACAACAGAAAATTACGTTTAAAATTGAGTTTTGGTATAATCATCACTCAAACTAAACAAACCCGAATATTTTATAAAGCTTCAAGCATGAGGCTTGAAGAATAAAGTTTACAATACAATTAAAACAAATATAATGGATTACAATACCACATAGCCTAATTTAAGTAATCATAATTGGCTTTAAACTATAACCACACACACAAGGTGACTTGAATCTCAACCACTATCGCATGTATCATGAATCTTCTTCTGTTGAATACCAAATCATTACATGCTTTCCAAACGAACCAAAAAACACAGCCTATTGTGGCTTCTAACAATTTTCTTTTCTCCACTGTATTACCACATTTTAGCAAATTGAAAAGTAATAGGTCAATAAAAGTAACTTGACCGGTATCGATTTGGCACCAATTCTGCAGCCAATTCCAAACTTCCTTCTCATTGGCACAAGAGTAGAAAATGTGATACTCGGTTTCTAGCTCATTACCACACGTTGAACATGCAGCCGAGGGGAGTGAAATACCTCTTAAGCACAAAATCAGTCCAGTGGAATATGTTTTAACATCAACCACCACACAAAACAATCGACTCTAGGAGGGAGCCACTTATTCCAAAAAGATTTTCCTACAAAAGAATTGGTATTTGATCTTTCCAAAAATTTTCACATGGATTTATCTATAAAGATACCACTACTGTCACCCTCCCCCACTCCATTTATCATCATAATCCGATAAGGATATATGTTTCACCAACTCTTTTGTTTCTACAATTTGACTTGCAAGCTCCGCTACCTCTCTCCTATTAGACCATGATCGATTTAAGATAATTCCTAGGGAGGGATTAGATTAATTCGGGAGGCAATCATGCATTGTGTTTCACTTTCTAATTCATATAAATAAGAATAAATACATTTAAGAGAAGTGGAGCCAAGCCACCTATCATTCCAGAATTGTGTTGACACTCCCATTTTTCACTAACCGAGTAAAGAACTCATATAGATTAATGTTTAGAGACAGAAGATATGTACCAGCTTTGATAATTAATATTAAGCCATACCCCCTGGCCCCTGACTTCTATGAATGGCAAGAATAGATGTATTAGCTTCTCTTAGTGATCCAATGCCCAACCGTCACTATTTTTGGAGCAATTATATTTTGCCATTTGACCCAATAGATTTTAGAATTCCCATTATTCATGACTCCCCATAGGAGTTATATGAGTTTGTTATCTTGTTTAGCTAAAATGTGTTGATTCTTGGTATGATCTGTACATATAGAATCTTACATACAATACAGGACCGTCTCTGTATGATCTATACATATTAGTTATTTTCTCATATTAATTTTTTTACGTTCTGCATGTTTAATATATTATTAAACTATCATCTATTTTCAAAAAAGAAACAATCTTATTGATATAGGAAAATTAAGATACAAATACATAATCATATAAGATATTTGATTTCAAATAATTATATATATATATGCGGGGTCAGGGTCGGGTACTGGTTCGGGGACCCGAGGGGGTATCCCCTGTTGGTTCTATGTGCACAAGACGCAATTTATAAACGATATTACTAATAATAAATAAACCCATAGGGTCACACATTTACAGTCAATGGACACCAAGTACATATTTAAATATGATTTAGCTATGTTTCCAACTCATAATATATAAATATAACGATATTATTATTTAGCGTAAATAATAATATTACGTTTATATATATGTATATGTATGCATTGATCTATATTATTATTTATGTGAAATAATAATATTACTTTTATATATTGATATAAAATAATGCATATGAAATACATAAATATAAATGTATATAATTTTTATATATATGTGTGTGTGTATATATATATATATATATTTGTTACAAGTAAATTATTACTAGTAACAATTATATATTTATGTATATATATATATTTGTTACAAGTAAATTGTTACTAGTAACAAACAAGTATGTATATAAAATATATATGGATGTATTTTATACATTATGTGGGGTATCTAGAATCCTTGTTTTAATTTATTTGAAAGAGATCTAGAATGACCAACTTCTTCTCACAAAGGGGCCCCTTTTTGAAGGTTGCTTGAACATTGATCAACCAAGGCATGCACCTACCTTGAACAAGTGAAGAAGAAAAGTAAAGGGGGCCTCCCCCTTCCCTCCATTTACGGCCAAGACAAGGCCAAAGGAGGGGCCTCCCTTTTGCCTTGTTCCTTGGTTCATTTAAGGTGATGTATGGTCCCTTTTTGAGGCTAAGAGAAATCTACCACCTTGGCTTGCATGTTCTAAGTATTCTTGAACTTTGAAAACATCTCTACATTCTTGTATCGATGTTTTTTCAAGTAAGCTAAGTGTTGTACCACATAAACATACTCATATATATATATAGTAAGTTCAAGAAGAAGAACAAAGGTTGTTGCTTGCTTGCTTGAACTTCAAGGGTTGGAGAGACTAGCATCTTGAAGGTGTTGGAATCATTGGCTTGTGGATACCTTGGAGGAAGTCTTCTCATTGATCAACCACTTCACCAACGGTTTACTCACGCTACAAAGGTTGTAGTTCTAAACACCCTATGGTTGTTTTGTTTCTTAAGGCTTGCATATGGATCATTGGTGGGGAGTTTTAAAAGTTTAAAATTGTTGTTCATGCTTCCGTTGCTAAAATATATTTTGAAAAATCGAACAAACCCCAACAGTGGTATCAGAGCCACTTATGTATAGTTTTAAGAAACTTTATTTTGAGTATGTATTGTTTAAGAAAATGGACAAATTTTCTTTTGTTAGAAAAGTTGTGGATTTTCATGTTGGCAACTTGTATATGTTTATATATTTATTTTGGGGAACAACCAAACCACATGCATGTTTGGTTGTAAAAGTTGCCTAAATATTAAGTGTTGATATATATGCTTGTTTGAGTGTATGTTTTGCATAACAAGCCATAGACCTTTTGTGATGTGTTGGAAATTCGATTTGGTTGTAAAATTATTCTTTCATTCGGTATGTAATAATAATTTTAGTTTTGTTTCATCTTGTTGTATTTTGTAAGTAGTAGAATAGTTTATACTAGTTTACTTTTATAAAAATGTAACAAGATGAAGAAATGACCAAGTTGGAGTTTTCAAATGTGGTGGAGTCAACCATGAAAGCTTGGAATCATTTGCACTACAAGGAGTTGTTTTGGCAAGTGGGAGCTTCAAATTCATCACAAGAGGAATATTTGGTCCTTAGTTATGACTTGGTATTTTTGTATGGCTCACAAAAATACCACTTAGGATAAATGGCTTGGTTATGCACTTATACATGTTATTTGTGTGTGTTTATGTTTATATTATTATGTATGGTTGAAAATAGGATTTTGCATACTAGATAATATTTTTGACATAATATAAATCACACAATAGGAGTTTGGTATTTTAAATTGACATAACATAAGATGTAAAATGAATTTTATATAAAAAGAGTTTTGTAAAGATTAAAATTCATTATGTCAAAATATATATATATATATATATATATATATATATATATATGAGTTTTATAAAATAGAGATTTTAAAACTCAACCAAACTCCATTCAAGCTTAATAATAAAATGGTTTTATTACAAGCTAAAATTGGTCGTATTCGCGCGCTCGAAACTACACACGTTAATATAGGATATTAATACTAGTTTAAAATTGAACGCGTTGAGAGTTCGTAAAATATGGATTTTAAGAATACTCAAGACCAATATGTATATAAAATATGATTTTATCAAAACGTGGACTTATTATTGTATGCATGCAATACTAGTCACACGACTCGTTTTGTTTTATTTAATAAATATACAAAACGGTAAAAGCCCTTTTTCAAAACTATGCCATCCCATTTTAAGACACTCGCTTGTTGCAACGACACTCACGTGGAGAGAGCATTAGCCAAACGTGTGGATTGTTTTTGTAACAACCGAGATGTTTTTCCGCGAATTCCATGAACGTCTTGGGCCGGAAATTCACCGTCTTGAAATAGGACGACTTAATCGGAATCTTATTACGGAGAGAGCATTAGCCAAACGTAAGGAAGCCCGAGGCATAGATGGGATCAAACATGCCAAAGTTGACAATTGTTGTCTAGGATCCCATAAAGATCTAGGAATTACATACGAGATGTAATTGGTAAACGTTACCTACCTTGTTGTTTTAACTTGATGGAGAGAGCATTAGCCAAACATTCAAGGTTAAGTTCAACTTGGATCCTAGCCTTTGAAAATTAAAGAATTTTTATAATTCTAATGGGTATTAATTATTAAAGGATTAAATATCGAAAATACTAAATTGAACTTTGTTAATTTTGTAGATGGCCCCTAACTCAACTACGCCCGTTAACAACTTATCTCTTCGTTCAATCTTAGAGAAAGAAAAACTCAATGGTACAAATTTCTTAGACTGGTATCGTAACTTGAGAATCGTTCTTAAGCACGAAAAGAAATTGTACGTACTTGAGGATCCCATCCCTGAGGAACCTCCATTGACTGCGGCCAAAGCCGTTAGGGATGCTTGGGTGAAGCATTCCGACGACTCGGTCGAAGTTGCATGCCTCATGCTTGCTACCATGTCTCCGGATCTTCAAAAGAACCTTGAGGAGCATGGAGCATATGAGATGCTTCGCCAGCTTAAGGAAATGTTCCAAAAGCAAGCGAAGCAAGAACGCTTTGAGGTCACTCGAGCCTTCCATGCATGCAAGATGGAGGAAGGTCGATCCGTTAGCGACTATGTGCTAAAGATGAAAGGATACATTGACCAGCTTGCTAGGCTTGGATGTCCCATAACCAACGAGTTTGCACAGGATATGATCCTTAACTCGTTGACCAAAGCCTATGATCAATTTGTCATGAATTATAACATGAACAATTGGGAGAAATCTGTCACAGAGTTGCATGGGATGCTTAAAACTGCTGAGAGTAAGATTCCAAGCAAAACACCTCAAGTCTTGATAATTCAAGAAGGGAAAATCAAGAAGAAAAAGAAAAACAACTCAAAAGGGAAAGGCAAAGCGAAAGAAAAGGGAAAGGACAAATGCAAGCAAGTTGCCAAGGCTCCTACACCCAAGACGGCGGGAAAGGTTCCCAAGAATGACCCGTGCTTTGAATGCGGGGTGGTAGGACATTGGAGGCGCAATTGTCCAACGTACCTTGCGGAGTTGAAAAAGAAGAAGGCTGGCGAGGCTAGCACTTCAGGTATATATATGATTGAAATGTATACTTTTTCTATTAATTCCTGGGTATTTGATACCGGTTGTGGAACTCACATTTGTAACAATGTGCAGGGGTTGAGAAAAAGTAAGCTGCTGAAGCCAGACGATTTGAATCTCCACGTGGGCAATGGAGCAAATGTTGCTGTTGAAGCCCTTGGAACTTTTGAATTATTATTACCAAATGGCCTGTACTTAATATTAAACAATTGTTGTTATGTACCTAGTTTAACTAGGAATATTATTTCAGTAGCTCGGTTAAGAGAATCTGGATTCACTTTTGGTTTCGTTGATGATAGCATTCGTGCCTTCAAAAACGACATTTTGTATTTTGAGGCTCGACCTCTTAATGAAATATATGAAGTTAATCTTAAAAGACCTCTTGATGATAATTCTATATATACTACTAGGACCAAACGACCTAAGCATGACTTAAGTCAAACATACCTATGGCATTGTCGACTTGGTCATATAAACAAGAAACGCATTGCAAAACTTCAAAAGGATGGAATTTTAAAATGAAACGATTCTAGCTCATTTGAAGTTTGCGAATCATGTTTATATGGGAAGATGACTAAGGCTCCTTTCTCCGGTTCAAGTGAAAGAGCCAAAGATCTATTAGGAATCATACATACGGATGTATGCGGTCCTTTTAGATCAATGTCTAGGGATGGTGATAGATACTTCGTTACATTCACCGATGATTATAGTAGATTTGGTTATGTTTATTTGATGAAACATAAACATGAAACATTTGAAATGTTCAAGTTGTTTCAAAACGAAGTACAAAATCAACTCAACAAAACAATCAAGGCCCTTCGTTCTGATCGAGGTGGCGAGTACTTAAGCCAAGAGTTTATTGATCATCTTAGTAATTGTGGAATTATCTCATAACTTACTCCTCCTAGAACACCACAACATAATGGTGTATCTGAAAGGAGGAACCGAACTCTACTAGATATGGTTCGGTCTATGATGAGCCGAAGTACTCTACCCTCGTCCTTTTGGAGTTATGCTTTATTAATTGCTGCACGCATATTATATATGGTTCCAACCAAGAAGGTAGATAAGACACCATATGAGATGTGGTATGGAAACGTTCCAAACTTATCTTACTTGAAAGTCTGGGGTTGTGAGGCTCATGTATGACAAGAAGCTTCAAGCAAACTCGATCCTAGATCTATCAAATGTAATTTTGTGGGATATCTAAAGATTCATTAGGATATTATTTCTACAACCCAGCTGAGAACAAAGTGTTTGTTTCTAGGCATGCCACTTTCTTAGAAAAGGAGTTTCTTTCGAAAGAGGCAAGTCGGAGCAATGTAGACCTTGAAGAAATTCAAGAACCACAAAATACAAGTCAGGTTGGCACTAGCACTCAACAAACGGTTGTTGAAACTGAACAATTGGTTGTTCAAGAACCTACTGAAACACAAAGTGTTCGTAGATCTGGTAGACCTCGTCAAGAACCCGAGAGATACGGATTTCTCATCCGATAAATGGCTTGATGCCATGAACACTGAGATGCAGTCCATGTATGAAAATCAAGTATGGGACTTGGTTGATCTTCCTCCCAATAGTAAGACTGTAGGGAGCAAGTGGGTCTTCAAGAAGAAGACAGACATGGATGGAAATGTACACACATTTAAGGCAAGGCTAGTGGCGAAAGGTTTCACTCAAACTCATGGTATTGACTATGATAAAACTTTCTCTCCGGTAGCCATTATTAAATCTATTAGAATACTTATTGCCATAGCTACATATTATGACTATGAGATATGGCAAATGGATGTCAAAACGGCTTTTCTAAATGGACACTTAAGTGAATATGTCTATATGGTTCGGCCCGAAGGTTTTGTAGATCCTAAGTATCCTAACAAGGTGTGCAAGCTTAAAAGATCCATTTATGGACGAAAGCAAGCATCTCGAAGTTGGAATCTTCGATTTGATGAGAAAATCAAAGAGTTTGGTTTTATCAAATCAGAAGATGAACCGTGTGTTTACAAGAAAACTAGTGGGAGCGCAGTAGCATTCCTTGTCTTGTATGTTGATGACATACTACTCATTCAAAACGACATCCCGACCTTGCAAGACATCAAGTCTTGGCTTGGGAAGTGTTTCTCAATGAAAGACTTGGGAGAAGCCGCCTACATTCTTGGAATAAAGATCTATAGGGATAGATCTAGGCGTCTTATTGGCCTAAGTCAAAGTGCATATATTGACAAGATCTTGAAACGATTCAAGATGGAGAATTCTAAGAGAGGATTCTTGCCAATGGCACAAGGCACGGTTTTGAGTAAAGCTCAAAGCCCTAGCACAAGAGAAGAGCTAGATAGAATGAGTGAGATCCCATATGCTTCTGCAATTGGATCCATCATGTATGTCATGCTATGCACTAGGCCAGATGTCTCGTATGCTTTGAGCATGACGAGCAGATACCAGCAAAACCCAGGAGATAGCCATTGGATGGCAGTCAAGAACATTTTAAAATACTTGTGAAGAACCAAAGACATGTTCTTGATCTATGGGGGTTTGGAAGAAGATCTTTGTGTAAAGTGTTACACAGATGCTAGTTTCCAAACGGATCGAGATGATTCTCGATCACAATCGGGCTATGTCTTCGTTATGAATGGAGGCGCGGTTGCTTGGAAAAGTTCTAAGCAAAGTGTAGTTGCACAATCCACTACAGAATCTGAATACATTGCTGCTTCTGAGGCTGGACAAGAAGTTGCATGGATGAAGAAGTTCATTGCTGACCTTGGGGTAGTAACAAGCATTCAAGACCCCATAGAGATATTTTGTGATAATGAAGGTGCTTTGCCCAGGCAAAAGAACCTAGATCACATCACAGCACCAAACACATTCTCAGGCGTTTCCACTACATACGGGATATAGTGGATAGAGGAGATGTATGTATTCGCAAAGTTCATACAGATCAGAATCTTGCAGATCCTTTTACGAAACCTCTTGCCTCGACTAAGCATGAGTCTCATACTAGGGCAATAGGTCTTCGCTTTGCAAGGGATTGGATTTGAATTGTAGTTTAGTATTTGGATATTTTGGAACATTATGACAATATCTATTTTATCTGAATGATGTATGGATTTGATCACTTCATTAATATTTATTGTGTTCTTTATTAGCATGTTTAAATCCTTGAATAATTCTTTATTCTAAAACGTCCATAGTCGGTTATAACTATGGGAGTAGTTATGAATTAAGACTAATGTGAATCGGTTGGTTGACTTTCATTCGTGATGAAAGTAGGCAAAAGGGTTTGCAGCCAAATTCACTAATGTTTGTTAAGGAACGAACATTGGACATGACCCGCTCTTAAGATCGCTTCATGGATCAGTGTCATAAGTAAATCTTGAGAAAAAGGTGGTATCTTTGTATCCTTAGACTTGAGACACATATTGGGACTCGAGTATGAGGAGTATCATGCTTTAATGTGGTTAAACGCTATCTTTAACCGGGTAGTTATAAAGGCCATTATTAGGTATGATATGAGTCTTATAAGAGACGTATGTGGTCAAGATGGAATTTGTTTCTCTCATTTAATTGGGAGTATAATATCTCTGGGCCCTAAAACAAGTTGAACACCATATGAGAATTGATGACGATCCATGTCTTATGTTCAACGAGATGTTGAAACAAAGGGATAATTGATGACTAACCTATAACAACGATTTGTAGCTAGTGAGTTAACTTCGTTAGTGAAAGTGTTGATCAACACACTTTGTTTATTATTAGGGGCAATGAGATGTTGCTAGACGTTCTTACCATTGTCTATATCGATTTAAGTTGTATCTTGTGCAAGTGGGAGATTGTTGGTTCTATGTGCACAAGACGCAATTTATAAACGATATTACTAATAATAAATAAACCCATAGGGTCACACATTTACAGTCAATGGACACCAAGTACATATTTAAATATGATTTAGATATGTTTCCAACTCATAATATATAAATATAACGATATTATTATTTAGCGTAAATAATAATATTACGTTTATATATATATATGTATATGTATGCATTGATCTATATTATTATTTATGTGAAATAATAATATTACTTTTATATATTGATATAAAATAATGCATATGAAATACATAAATATAAATATATATAATTTATATATATATGTGTGTGTGTATATATATATATATATTTGTTACAAGTAAATTATTACTAGTAACAATTATATATTTATGTATATATATATATATTTGTTACAAGTAAATTGTTACTAGTAACAAACAAGTATGTATATAAAATATATATGGATGTATTTTATACATTATGTGGGGTATCTAGAATCCTTGTTTTAATTTATTTGAAAGAGATCTAGAATGACCAACTTCTTCTCACAAAGGGGCCCCTTTTTGAAGGTTGCTTGAACATTGATCAACCAAGGCATGCACCTACCTTGAACAAGTGAAGAAGAAAAGTAAAGGGGGCCTCCCCCTTCCCTCCATTTACGGCCAAGACAAGGCCAAAGGAGGGGCCTCCCTTTTGCCTTGTTCCTTGGTTCATTTAAGGTGATGTATGGTCCCTTTTTGAGGC
This sequence comes from Dittrichia graveolens, assembly GCA_038502395.1. NCBI lineage: Eukaryota > Viridiplantae > Streptophyta > Magnoliopsida > Asterales > Asteraceae > Dittrichia > Dittrichia graveolens. Next base: position 77,363,092 of record JARJIL010000001.1, on the reverse strand, counting down.
TAAGAGAAATCTACCACCTTGGCTTGCATGTTCTAAGTATTCTTGAACTTTGAAAACATCTCTACATTCTTGTATTGGTGTTTTTTCAAGTAAGCTAAGTGTTGTACCACATAAACATACTCATATATATATATATATATATAGTTAGTTCAAGAAGAAGAACAAATGTTGTTGCTTGCTTGCTTGAACTTCAAGGGTTGAGAGACTAGCATCTTGAAGGTGTTGGAATCATTGGCTTGTGGAGACCTTGGAGGAAGTCTTCTCTTGGCTTCTCATTGATCAACCACTTCACCAACTGTTTACTCACGCTACAAAGGTTGTAGTTCTAAACACCCTATGGTTGTTTTGTTTCTTAAGGCTTGCATATGGATCATTGGTGGGGAGTTTCAAAAGTTTAAAATTGTTGTTCATGCTTCTGTTGCTAAAATATATTTTGAAAAACCGAACAAACCCCAACATTCCCATCTCCATTTTTAAGTTCGGGAAATCCTTGTACTCATCCCCCGTCAAATCGGGGATTCCATTGTCAAATCAAGGTATGGGATTGGGTTCCCCATCTAGTATTGGGTTTGTTTGCCATCCCTAGATCTCTATATTCTACATGTATGCTCATTTTCTTGAGTTCATAATTAAAGTTCAGAGGAGGATAGCAAAATGAAAGGTCACCATAGACACATACAATGACCAAAGGAAAAAAAGAGTAATCACTATAAATGGGTCGTAAAGTCGAGGAGAAGGTGACTCAATAATAAAAACCAAGAGGCAACGCAAGAATCAAATATTCAATTGACAAAATCGTTTGAGCAGTTGAGAAAAATATCAAAGAATGATTGATTAATCAAAAATCGTTTGTGAATTTGCCTTGAGAAGATATCACACAAGCTTGTTTAAACATTTGGGATAAAATCAGATGAAATCGTTTAGGAAGAATAAAGAAAATTGGCATTGTAATCGAAGGCTAGATTTCAGCACCCGAGAAAAAACAAAATAGAAGTCTTCAAAGTTCAAGAATCCTGCAATTCAATACATCAAGATTTGATCGAAATCGAATGATGTTAGCTACGAAGACAAACTTGATTAGTGATTCCATTTCATCTCGTTACCGATGAATTAACAAACAAAGATCGAAAGGTGGAATTCAGAAATCCAGGACAAATTTGAGTCTTAAGATATTTTTAACTTATCTAACAAGTGTAAACTTTTATTTAGTTCCATTGATTCTTAGTTGAATTCTTATTAACCATTTAGATTTCAATTCATTACCTTTTGTTTGTTTTGTTTTGGTCAGTTGATTATTTGGTAACTAATTGGTACTTGCATAGTAATTGTTCAGTTTGTTACTTAATGTTTTTATATATTATAACTTGTTTTTAGCAGTTCTAGTATTTCTAGATGACTCTTTTTTAGTTTTTCCCTGTGACTTGAAAACATTTAAGATAGTCTTGATAAGATACTAATCTTTATTGTATGATCATAAGTTCTAAAGCCCTATCATTTTACCTACAAAGGAGATTCATACCTTTTTTCCTTGAAAACCAAGAATGAAAAAAAATGATATCCGTTGATTGGAATCATGAGATGATTATTAGACCATGGAAGAGGGCAAAAACACCATGTGAACGCGATTCATGTTATAGCCAAAGGTGATTTTGCGGTAGAACACAACAAGAACAACAACAATTTTCGATTGATTTTGGCTTGTAGTTTGTTGCTACTAAACACAACATGAACAAAGAGATTGAGCGAATTCATGGCTTCACCTTGTGAGACGCGAGCGAGGAGTGCGTGATTGTGTGAATTCATTGACGGTCTTTTGTTGTTTGCTACTACCGAAGCAATCTCCCTTCCCTTGATATTCCATAGACTGTTTGAACTATGGGTTGGACTAACATACGTATACACAACAAAACAGCTATGGGAAAATGTCTCCTTCTTCACATTGGGTCCTAGGTGGCTGCCCTAGTGGCCCAAGCCCAAAGCCAGCTCTAGTGATCTCGTTGGGTGGTGGTGGGGGCAACGGGTTATTGTGTTGGCGTGCAATGGTGGGGTGGGACACCGCTAGTCATTGGTGATGGTGGGTGGTGGTCAATCGTAGTGATATATGCGAAGATGAAGGTGGTACCGGTTAGTGTTAGGGGTGGGTGGTGTTTGTAGCATGGTGGTTGGTGGCGTAATTTGCGGCAACAATGGCATAGGTGGCGGTGCGAGTGGTTGGTGTCATTTATGGTTGTGGTGGTGGTGGCCAATTTTAGAAGTTTTTGGGTTTTTTTTCATTTGTTAAGACACATTAGTTTTTATGGCTTTCCTATTTAGACCTATAGCGGTGATTGCGGTTTTTAAAAGTTGCACACTTGTACCCGTTTGAGCAAAAGTCATGATTTATACTAAGCAAAAGACTCTTAAAAGGTTATCCAATTTAACCTAAAGACTTAAAAAAATTACTCAATTTGACCAAAATCTAAGGGTTTGAGTTGAATTACCTTCCGTGGTACTCAAAATCATATATATCATGCTATCTTGAAAAACGATGTTATTATATGTATATTCTTTAAAATGGCATAATAATATGGACTAATACTTATAGTTCTTGTAGTCTAACGGTATACTAATGCATTTCTCTTGATCATGAGTTTTAGTCTCATTGTGAACGTACATAAGGTGTAGATTTATGAGTAAGCTAGAGGATGTCAATTGTGATGTTCTAAAAAAAAGGACTAGTACTCAACTATAATGTTTGCCATAATGTTAAAGCATGTGTCATTGCATAATTTGAAAATAAACACGAACATAATATTATATGTTATATATATATATATATATATATATATATATATATATATATACGCATCAATACAAAAATTATTTGTTTAGTTCGTCTATTTTATGTGAATATGTTAAGCATACTCAATCGATCTAGCATCTCAAAGCAAACCATCCCATCCATTTGAAGGGCACCCTTCTTCTCTTTCCATTGCCATTCGAGTTTGTTAAACACTTATCAATTGACACTTCTTTATCCTCCTGTAAATCACACATGCATAATTATGAAATAAATTAATAAATAATATTTTTCCATATACCCTGCCAATTGCATGTAACATATATATATGTTCTCTGAACTATGCACATTTGATGGCATAGTAGTGCTATCTTCTATAGAGGAGGAATATGAATTTCTTGACTCAGAAAAGGAGACCCTTAGAAGTTAGAAGTGCATGTATGGACAAATAATATCCTATCTTTTTAGACTTATTTAAAAAGTATCAACCCCCACCATCGTGGGCTAGTGGTGAAGTCCTCAAAGAGGACCGTCGAACGGCCATGGGGATACCCCGGTTAGGCTGCATATATCAGAGTCAAAAGACTAGTCCTTCCTGGGTAACCTAAAGTGGAAGACATGTCTGTTTACCCGTTTTTTTAATCAGAAAAGTATCAAAGCGATCACATTGTACTCTATATCATCAAACGGAATAAAGAAAAAAAAATCTAACACGACACAGTATAATAATGTGACTAGAGTAGGGGTAAAAATTTTGTGTGATGAGTGCATACGATGAACAATGTAATAAAGAAAAATTTTGATGCGACACGGTACGATGATATATATACATGTATACCTTAATCTAGTAAACACATTATTTACTAATACTTTTTGGTACATTTACTTCAAATGTTCTTGATTTATGCTAAAATTCAAGATGTTCAAAGTACAAAACGTTTTCATCTTATGTTAATATAATAATCATGTATGATTAATAGAACTTCTAAAAAATCATAATTAAAATGGAAAAGCTTACTAAAACATTATATATTTTTTTTGGTATTTTTAAAAACTTTCATTTTTTAATTTCAAACAAAGAAAGTTTTGATTAAGTATATGATATGAAAGGCTCTATGCCTCTACCTTGGTAGCACAAGCAGTTGAGGAGCTCGATCTTGATGTGCTTCCTTCTTCAATATCTAAGTTCAACTGCCAAATAAACGTTACATACATCAAATTAATTTGTGTATCACACATTCACACCAATCTTCTTATATAAATAAAAGACTAACTTCAATAAAATCTATTAAATAATCCTAGCTATTAGATTTACATCGAAAATTTTATTATTAAATCTTAACCATCCATTTTGATAAAAATTAAAAACTAATTTTCACTTTTTTGGTCAAATTTAATTTTGACTTTAATTTAAATCAAAATTATTAGATGTAATTTAATGTATGCCCTTCTTAAAACTTAAAATATCGTATTTGTCTATCTTATTACAAATATTATATTTACTTTTTATAATATTTTAAAAGGCAAATTACATTAAAACACAATGAACTTTGTCTTAGTTGTCATTATATACAATCAACTTTATTTTTAAAAAAAATAATACAACCAACTTTCATAATCCTCACATTGTATACAATTTGTTGTATACTATGGAAGTTATGGTAAAGTTCATTATATACAATAGTAACTAAACAACTGATACATAAAAAGTTGTTTGCATGCAATCAGAGAATTAATTATATTATTTTTAAAATTTTAAAGTTAGTTGTATACAATGGTAACTAAGGAAAAGTTCATTATATTTTCATGCAATTTGCCCTATTTTAAATATCATATTAAACCAAATTCTTAGTTTTATAATTCTAAAATATTATATAATCATTTAAAATTCTTTTTTAATTATAACCAATAAACACTTACTTTTCCCCTAATTATAACATTAATGATCGATGAGTTGTACAAAAAATACAATCACGTCTCATCGTATCATGATACCACGCAGGGCCGGTCCAACTAATTTTTGGGCCCTGGGCGAGAATTTAAAAGAGGCCCCTAAAAGTAAAAATAAAATAAAAATAACTTCATTTTCATTCATATTAGTATCATTTAAGTTAACTTCATTTTCCTTCATGTTAGTATCATCTAGATCAACTTCATTATCATTCATGTTACTCTTATTCAAATCAACTTAATTTCCGTTCACGTTAGTGTAGCTCAAGTTATCTTCTTTTTTTTTTACTATGTGTTATTTTTTAGGATACATAGTGTAATTAGACTACCTAGTAAACAACTATGAATTATCTAATTTTTTCTTGAACAACCCAAAACATAATTTTAATCAAGCAGCCTTATGTAGGTGTTGGTTTTTATACTCTAGTATGAACTAGGAATCAGATTCACCCGATGTAAATGCAATTACTAAAGAGTAACAAAATATCACAAAATTAAAGAGTAACATTAATATCCCTCATAATTTAGACGAGAATATCCACCCGATGACCCACCCACCAAACCAAAGAGTGTGCGATAGCTTAAACTGAACCTGGCAATAGCAAAAAACACAACAACAAACTTTGTTTCAGAACCCCTTACTTTCCTCTTTCCCTTTTTTTATCAACACACACCCAAAATGGCTTGATTGGACTCCACAATTCGCCGCCGTCGATCACCAGCTCCACCGCCATCCCCGGCTCGATCACCGTCACCTCTACTTTCGTAAGTTATATCATCATGATGAATCTTTGGGGATATAGGAGAATAAGTGGGGACACATGCATCATGGCTTCTACGACCCCGACCCCGACGTACTCATCTCTGACCACCACTCTGCTCTGATCCGTATGATTGAACAGACTCTCCTCATTGCTTCTATTCCTGGTATTCGAAGACTTGAGAGTGAAATTGATAGGCATACCAAATCGAGAAGACGAGTCTGACAAGAACTAGGGTTGAAGACTTGAGAGCGAAATCGAGAGGCATACCAAAATCGAGACATCGAACTTCGAGAGTGGAATGAGCCGCCGTCTTCGTGAGTCGAAATGTCGAATGGTCTGGGTAAAGATGTGAGGTTGAAGACGAGTCGTTTCATGTTCACGAAGGAATGAGTGCGGTGCTGCCGTTTCCCTATTTCCTATTTCTCGATTACATCGAGAGTCAAAGAATTAAAGAAAGCATCGGGCTGGGCACCCTTGTCCCTTGGGCTTCTTCTTTCTTTTGGGCCTTTATATTTTTAAAATTACAAAGCTTGCACACACACATATATATGGACTATTTTTTTAAAAATGGGCCCCTAAAATTAATGGGCCCTGGGCCACTGTCCTGGTTGCCCTGCCTATGGGCGGGCCTGATACCACGTTTCTGCCGTCACGTCTACACTCTCCCACACGTCAACGTTTCAACCTCTAGCCTGTTGACGTCATCCGTCGTTATTTTCTTAAATTCTAATTTCATTAGTGTTTTATAATTATTTAATATCTTTTTATTAATGTTACTATTTATTATTTTTTAAACCAACCTGTGCATTATACGAGCATTTAATCTAGTACTCGTCAATTTAAACTAAACAAATCAAATCAATTCAATAACCATGTTCTAAATACATACTTTCTAAATCCATTACAGAACTTGAACTCACAATCTTATAACACACCAAAAAGACTCATTGGATATATATAAGAACTTTAAGGCAAATATAATAATTAACTAGGAGAGGGTCGTGGCTCCTTCAAATTTTTCGCTCGATTAGGACTCTACTATAATTTATATAAGAAATATTTACAATTATAAAAAAATTTAAAGATTGGACCCTAAAACAAATTGCATTTTGACGTTCTCAATAATGATGTTCAAGTTTCGACACTAAATTAATAAAAGAAATGATGGTAATAAATACCTGTAACACACGATTCTCGAGCATTGTAAGTCGATCAATAAGGGTGCCTTTGTGATGAACATCGTTAAGGGCAGACAACATCGATCTGCAATTCGAGTTTTCGACGATCTTTTCTTTTTGATCATCCTCATTAGTACTGGATATTGCGGTAGATCCAAACATTCTTGATTTTCTGTGATTCTCCTCCAAAAGCTCCAACTGATGCAACAATTGAGAGTTTAAATTTGGAAATGAGTAAATACAAATTAAAATTAACAAACTAAAATCAAGAAATTAACTGGTTACCAAGCGATCAAGACGATCAAGTCTTGGGAGAACAGGCAAACTTTCTTCCATATATACTTATTATGTTTTCATGCAAAGTCTTTAAGTTTAGTCAGAAATCTGATGCAATATAAGGAGAAGGTGGGGGTGAAGACATAAATATATGAGTACGTATGCTTGCATTAAATGTCGACTCCAATTTATAACATATTAAATTATAGAGGCCATACCGGAAAATGGGTTAAAATAATAAATATATAATTATTTAATTGCATGGGTAAATAATATGATGGGTACTTGAAAGGATCGGGTGAAGTGTCGGGTGAAGTAAACGTTTGTATAAGAGTAACACATCTTTTAGGTATCTAATGATTGGTTTCACGGTTAATACGAAGATAAATCATGTAATCAATACTTAAAATGATATGTGTCCAGATTTGATTCTTACATCTCCTCCATAGATTTTATGTTCCTAACCGGTAGGTAATGAGAAAGATGCACAATCATTGTAGATAAATGTTTTGATGCATGCACGAGAAATAACATTCGATCCATGTGAGTGTGCACTTAAAATTATAACAAGCACTATAAAAAATATGTCATTTATCCACGCTTCATAAAAAGCGTGTAAAAATTTAAGTGTTGTCACACTTATAATTATGAAAAATAGTTTAAAAGTAAAGACTGTTAAAAAAAAGAAAAAACTCAATATTTATAGACGTGTACATTTGATTTTAAAAGTCCACGTTTTCATATGTGTAAATTTAGTAATAAATAGATAATTATAGAAGTTCACAGTTAAAAGCGTGGTTTGTAACTCTAGAATTATTTTCAAATTTTTCACGCTTAGAAGTGTGAAAATTTAGATAATTTGTCCACACTTATAAATGTAATTTTTTACTCCAATTTTCACACTTTCAAATATAAAGATTTGGTAGAAATTAGTAACACCCAAAATTTTCACGCTTGATCGTAATTCTTCACGGTTTTAAGTGTATTAATATTGATAAAAATGTGTGAATAATCGATATCTTTTTTGTAGTGAAGTATATACAAATTAAGTACCAAGCCACAAGAATTCCTCGTGAAAGTCGAGAGAGTAATGTTGACCGATTAACAAATTAACAATGGGCCTTTGATGTAGCGGTATCGGGTGTGATATAATATATTATTTCCTTTTCGAGGTTGATAGTTTAAGTCTCATGCATTATGTATATAAGTATTAATTTGTGGGTGTGTAACTTTGCCTTTGAAAAAAGGGTTAATTGCACCTATATGTATCTGTGCCTTTGAAAAAAAGGTTTTTAAAAACTTGTACTTTTTTGTTACAAAAAGATTTTTTATAACAAGTTAAAAAGTATTCATACTGTCTTTCTCTCACTAATTTTCAGTTCCCAATTTAACCTTCACGCTAGAGAGGTAACCCACTGTAAAAGTAGGGGGACTGGTCACGGTCACGGTCACGGGTCACCCATCCATCCCAACATCTCAAATACCATATTAACGTTACATCATATTTTCTATTTCTATCTAGCCCTTTCATCTTTTTACCTCAATAAAACACTAATAATGGTAAGGGGAAGTTGTCCCTCTATGCAATTTACTGATTGGAAATTTGTAATTCAAATTATTTTTAGTGACTAGAAATTTATAATTAAGATATTGATTTGTTTTAGTATATCCTATATTGTTTTTAACAATTTTTGAATTGGGAAGAGAAATTCTAATAGTAAATGAGAACCACCTTCCTCATGCCATCACATGCCTTTTTAAACATGTCCGTTCTTTGGCATAATGAATGAATAAGTTCAAACTTTTGTTTAATGATGAAAATACATCCATCTAAAATGTATCATAGTAAATGAGAACCACCAACACCATCGGTGGAAGTTGGTTGCAATCGGCACCAATCACCTCTCGCCGCCGACACAGAACACCTCTCACTACTGGTTACTGTTGCAGGTGCTACTGATGCCATGGTTTGCTATCACCACTCCTAACACATATTTTATTATAAACTTGTGTGTGTATGGAAAACAAGATTGAAATGGAATAACTTTCTTTAATAATCTCACAACTAAACGTGATACGAGTAACCACATAAGATTGAGCAGATGTAATGGCTTAAAAGTTAAAATCATGATATATATTTTTTATTATTGTTGATGGACGTGGCGAGGTATGCAATAAAGTCTGTGTTTTACACATTATCATCAACGGGTCATACGTATTTAGAAAGGTGCAATCAAATTAAATGGCTGTAAGTGTGTCCACGTTGTTACAGTTCTATATCATAACATAATCAAAATGCAATATGGAACATATACAACATTGTAAATTATTTTAAAATCCCAGCAACAATATATTCACATAAAGGCATTTAAGAAAAAAATAATAATACAACAATTGGGTGTTAAAAAATAGACCATGAAGAAACGATTTCAAGAAGTGGAATAATGCAAGATGATGAGTATAATAGAGGCATATATAATAGAGTGAAAGGAAGGTGAATAGTAGATTAGATGAAATATTTTTTAAACTTAATTACTATACTCCGAAATAAACATCTTTATTACTATATAAACTATTTAACATTCTCTCTCCTCTTAAATTTTAAGACTTCTTTAAATTTAATTAATATAAAATCTTGACCCTTCATTTAATCTAAATTAATCTCATCCACTCAAATCTTTACTATTTTATTCTCTCCTAATTTACTTTAACTTTTTATTCAAAATATATTCTCTCATACTAACATAATTATCCACTCACATCAACATAATTTTTAAAATCTTATTAACTCTTCTCTTTATTTCATCAATATAAATCTTTTTTCTTATTTTATTGTCTTTTAGAATTTATTTTTAATTAATAAGATAGTTAAATGTAAATAAAAGAAAATTTGAAAAAAATGGACATGTTGCTATAGAAAACTCTTTCGTGACATTGAATCGCGCGAATAATATATTATTACATTCTTGAAAGCGACATATTGTAAACCAAAAACTATTTGCCACCGTAGCATTGCGCGGATATGATGCTAGTACTTATAAATTAGGATAAATTACATGAGAATGCAATGAACTTTGTCTTAGTTATCTTTCTATACAATCAACTTTAAAATTTTAAAAATAATACAATTAACTATCATAATCCGCTCATTGTATGCAAACAACTTTTTTATGTATCTGTTATTTAGTTACCATTATATACAATAAACATTGTCATTACTTATATAGTATACAAAAAGTTGCATACAATATGAGGATTATAAAAGTTTGTTATATTATTTTTAAGAAAATAAAGTTGATTGTATATAATGATAACAAAGTTCATTATTTTTTAATGCAATTTGTCCTAGTAAAATAATAGCTAGATACTAGATGATTAAGACATGGTCGATCTCTTAATTAACGATAGTTATTATTAGGGGTTAGGTTTTGAAAATGTAAGTATTAAAATTGTCATATATATATATATATATATATATAAAATTATATGTGTGTATTAAGTGATAAATTATTACTAATATTGCTATTGCCTCTAGTTATATGTATATGTGTATTGCAAATAGAATTTTGTGACCAAAATGCAAATAAATGAAACTAAAGGGGCTGAAATGACAAATTAAAATATGACCACATATTTGACTCATTTGGGAGTCAAAATCCTCATTTCTATCTGCTGGAATTGAGAAAGGAGAGTCTGGGCTGAAGCTTTGAGACCAACAAGAAGAAATTGTGCAAAAACCATAAGATATATCAATTGCATGTGTAATCCAAGAACAAATTAGAAGATTTTAGTGACGACTTTACTACTGTAGCTGTGAATTTGGGTTAAATTCAAAATGGACAGACAAATTTCGAGGTGCCAAGTAAGTTCCAACCCTAAATATGTTTGATCTTAGTATCATATGATGTATTTGGTAGCCTATTGTTGTTGCATGTTGAAAATTTTAGTAAATGGGTCAAAATTCATCAAGTTAGGTTTGATTCATTAGGAGTTTGTTAGATTATAGTTTATGTTTGTTTTGGGTCAAAAATTGAGGTTCATATGAGTTCCTTTGAAGTTATATAAGAGTTTTGTTTGAATAGAAATCGTTTGATTTGAGCCGCAAAGAAAACAGGAAAATGCTGCTGCTCGCTGATGGACGAGTCGCGTCCAGAGGTGTGATGAGACGCGTCGTACACTAACCAGCAAGATATCCTTTTTCCAGTGAAATTCTCGTGGCACGAATCATCCTGTTTTCCCTAAAAATCATATTTTTGACCCTCTTTGACCATCTAACTTATTAGGGATTGATTCTAATAATTATGTAAGGATAAAATGGAGTCTTTTAAGGCCCAAATAGGTGTTAAAGCATAGAATTAAACTTTTACTCTTATGGGGCTTTGAATTGGTTAACTTATGTGTTTTAATTATAGGAGTAACCGTCAAGTGGGTAATCATTGATTTTGATATATGAAGTGATCCTCATCACTCCTTCAGGTCAGTTGTACCATATGGATACCTTTTCTTTTACAAGCTATTAAGCCATCAAACTTGTTCTTTTAGCAAAAGTATTATGTGATATACGAATTTATGGCATCAAGGTGCTTATTGTTATGTGCTTATTTTAATCAAGCAGCCTTATGTAGGTGTTGGTTTTTATACTCTAGTATGAACTAAAGAGTAACAAAATATCACAAAATTAAAGAGTAACATTAATATCCCTCATAATTTAGACGAGAATATCCACCCGATGACCCACCCACCAAACCAAAGAGTGTGCGATAGCTTAAACTGAACCTGGCAATAGCAAAAAAACACAACAACAAACTTTGTTTCAGAACCCCTTACTTTCCTCTTTCCCTTTTTTTATCTACACACACCCAAAATGGCTTGATTGGACTCCACAATTCGCCGCCGTCGATCACCAGCTCCACCGCCATCCCCGGCTCGATCACCGTCACCTCTACTTTCGTAAGTTATATCATCATGATGAATCTTTGGGGATATAGGAGAATAAGTGGGGACACATGCATCATGGCTTCTACGACCCCGACCCCGACGTACTCATCTCTGACCACCACTCTGCTCTGATCCGTATGATTGAACAGACTCTCCTCATTGCTTCTATTCCTGGTATTCGAAGACTTGAGAGTGAAATTGATAGGCATACCAAATCGAGAAGACGAGTCTGACAAGAACTAGGGTTGAAGACTTGAGAGCGAAATCGAGAGGCATACCAAAATCGAGACATCGAACTTCGAGAGTGGAATGAGCCGCCGTCTTCGTGAGTCGAAATGTCGAATGGTCTGGGTAAAGATGTGAGGTTGAAGACGAGTCGTTTCATGTTCACGAAGGAATGAGTGCGGTGCTGCCGTTTCCCTATTTCCTATTTCTCGATTACATCGAGAGTCAAAGAATTAAAGAAAGCATCGGGCTGGGCACCCTTGTCCCTTGGGCTTCTTCTTTCTTTTGGGCCTTTATATTTTTAAAATTACAAAGCTTGCACACACACATATATATGGACTATTTTTTTAAAAATGGGCCCCTAAAATTAATGGGCCCTGGGCCACTGTCCTGGTTGCCCTGCCTATGGGCGGGCCTGATACCACGTTTCTGCCGTCACGTCTACACTCCCCCACACGTCAACGTTTCAACCTCTAGCCTGTTGACGTCATCCGTCGTTATTTTCTTAAATTCTAATTTCATTAGTGTTTTATAATTATTTAATATCTTTTTATTAATGTTACTATTTATTATTTTTTAAACCAACCTGTGCATTATACGAGCATTTAATCTAGTACTCGTCAATTTAAACTAAACAAATCAAATCAATTCAATAACCATGTTCTAAATACATACTTTCTAAATCCATTACAGAACTTGAACTCACAATCTTATAACACACCAAAAAGACTCATTGGATATATATAAGAACTTTAAGGCAAATATAATAATTAACTAGGAGAGGGTCGTGGCTCCTTCAAATTTTTCGCTCGATTAGGACTCTACTATAATTTATATAAGAAATATTTACAATTATAAAAAAATTTAAAGATTGGACCCTAAAACAAATTGCATTTTGACCCTCTCAATAATGATGTTCAAGTTTCGACACTAAATTAATAAAAGAAATGATGGTAATAAATACCTGTAACACACGATTCTCGAGCATTGTAAGTCGATCAATAAGGGTGCCTTTGTGATGAACATCGTTAAGGGCAGACAACATCGATCTGCAATTCGAGTTTTCGACGATCTTTTCTTTTTGATCATCCTCATTAGTACTGGATATTGCGGTAGATCCAAACATTCTTGATTTTCTGTGATTCTCCTCCAAAAGCTCCAACTGATGCAACAATTGAGAGTTTAAATTTGGAAATGAGTAAATACTAATTAAAATTAACAAACTAAAATCAAGAAATTAACTGGTTACCAAGCGATCAAGACGATCAAGCGAATATCGCAAGTAATTATATTCAGTTTTAAGTGTTCAAAAAAGTTTTCACAAGAAATTACAGTTTTAAGTTAAATTACTTGTATTATGTGATATACGAATTTTTCACAAGTAATTATATTCAGTTTTAAGTGTTCAAAAAAGTTTAAATTTGTATCAAAAATTTGTGGGTGTTACAATTGATCTTTCGAACAAGAACCCTAAAATCAAACATAGAACCCTAGAATCTAAAGCAAATATACCAATATGCTATAATCAACAAAATCGACCTTCATGAATCACTCACCATCCAAATCATCACTTACTTTTGACTCTCAGAAGAACCATTAACCTTCAATCGTACGCATCGACCTTCAAGATCTATTGTAATCGACCTTCAAAGAACCATCGACCTTCAAGATCTATTGTAATCAACTTTCATTCGTACGTAAACCTAGAAGTAGCCCGAATCTTAGATTACTTGATTTAGTCACATATGGAATCGAAAATGATAGTCATTCATCTGGAAAATTTATTATTGTAATATACACATTTTATTATTATTATTAAAATAATTTTGTTCTATTTTTTAAAATTATTTTAAGATAAGGTGACCCGTTTAACCTACTATTACATGTAACAATATATTAAATGGTAATTTTTACAAGTTCAGCACATTAAATCGTAAGTTTTAAAGTTTAGTACATGCAATAGCAAAAAGTAACAACTTCGATACATTTTTAAAAACTAAACCCTTGCTACCAAAAATGTCAATCAGTGGCATACAAAAAGTGCAACAAAAAACAGAAAAAGTTCCACTAAAGACCCCTTTGGGATTGAGTGGCATACAAAAAAATGTCATTGGAAGTGCTACCACTTACAAACTTTTATGCTTTTAGTGGCACTTTCTTTTTTGCCACAATTAATAAAAAGACATTTATAGCACAAATTTTATGCCAAGAAAAGCTTTTACTATTTCAAAGTATTCACGTCTTTTAGCGGTGAAAAATTTATGCCACAATTATTAAAAAGACATTCATAACATAAATTTTAATTAAAACTAAGTTTAGGAGATAATTCATAACTCAAACTCAGAATCATAAGACTATACGCATCCATCTCGAGGCATGGAGCGTTAGTCACTCTCACTTAGCGATTTAGCGTGAGACCATTGCCCCCACCCCCTAAGTTTGAAAGCGATGGGTTTGGCTAGAGGATACTCACGTAGAGTGAGTATCTTTCTCTCTCTCCTACTCTCTCTTTACATTTATTTATTTTACTTTTTAAATAGAGAATGATTAAGAGGAATGGATGTGAGGCCGTAAGGGTAGTAGGATGAATGAAAAAAATAATATGACGTTAATATAACAAGAGAAAAAAAAATGAATGAGTGCACATGGTCTTAGTGTAGTCTAGATATTGTTGACTTAGATACCTTATTCCCAACTTCACTAGATTAAAAAGAACTAGTAGCAGCTAGCAATAATAATAAGAAGAACAACAACAACTATAATAATAACGAGGGTAAAGTGCGCGAAATACAATAAAATTGCTATTGTAAGTAAACAATAAAACAAGTTTGTTTTGTACCAACAAATACAATCAATTTTTAATTTTGATTCATTGTATGTAATAACATAATTTTAAAAGTTTTTAATATATTTTGCAAGTGAATCCAACAAGTTGAAATTAACACATGAACTTAAACAGAATTGATCGACAAATCTTGAACTCATATTACTGTAACAATAATCTATTCAAATATTGAACTTGCTTTTAAATTATAATCGATTTGAACAAGAATCACAAACAAAAATCATTTCTAAAATTCTAATCGCAAACCAAAGTCCTGATAAACAGTAGCATATGAACAAATCTCGAGTTTGGCCTTTATCGATTACATATAAACAAATCCAACGCTATTACCGTCAACATGAAAGCGCATAGTTTCAACTCATCCTAGGTTTCTCAACCAAACGCTATTACCGTCAACTTGAAAGCGATAAATCACGTAATTATTGCCTGTGAGCAAGTATCAGTGTTTGATTCATGAACCTTGAGTATAAGATTTCATGTTTCTAACCGCTAGACAACCATCCTGAAGAATGGAGAAGCTAATGTTGAGAACACCGGCCAGATCATGACTCAATCGCACTTATATTAGAAAAGTTGTATAATCATTAACTTGAAAGTTCAAATATATTTCATACATTAGAAGTTCAATTGCTAATTAAACATCATTTGCATGTGTTTGTATATATATAATCATTCATCTTTACCCATGTTTTTATCAGTTATGCTATCAAATGGCTTCAATAAACCATAAGTAACAGCCATGGAGATCCACCCTCCAATTAGGACCCGGGTTGCGGAAGCCCTAACACAAGACCCGCCAACAACCGCCCCGATCCCGCCAAACAACACTAGTGCTACAGATGTTACCGCCACCACCACCACAATTCTCGTAATATAGTCATCCACAACCGTAGCTGCTGCCAAAGGAAACAAAGAGCCACACAGAAATGCTGATGCAGATGCCGCCCCGGCCTTAAAAGGATTAGGCAGCCTTTTTTCGTCATCTTTTTTCGCCTTTTCTTGAGTATCTGTCGCCATCACCTTCACCACCGGCGATCCTGATTTGTTTTCAACAACGGGTTTATGATCATTTTCCGGGATTTCAAGCTTGATTTCTTGTAGGTTTGACATTTCCTTTAACGGGTGTTCTTGATGAACGGCCAGCTCAATGTCTCTTTGAGTTGAAACCGAAACAAATTCACCAACAGCCATGCTGCAGGCGCCAGCAATGGCTCCAGCTACACCTGAAAGAATCATGAACATTTGACCTTCTTGAGCTGCACCAACACCCATCATCAAGGATGTGGTGGATAGTAACCCGTCATTCGCACCTAAAATGGCAGCCCGTAGCCACTGAGCCCGCTGTAGCCGCTCTACTTGGCTAGTTTCTCTTTTAACAGGAAGAGTGTGGTCACCACAAGCTGCAGCCTCCAGTGTTTCAGGAGAATCATAAACCATGTTATAATTTTGTAAATTATATTATGTAAAATAGTTAGGGAGTGTGGCTTCTGTGGTTATGGCACACTCTTGGATGTGTACACAATATATAAATTTCGAACGGCTTGAAAAAGACTTGCATCTTAGGTGGTATCATGGAAGATTCTAAGGCCAATTTTTAGGAAGAAAACACAATAAAGAAGACGTTATTAAACGAATTAAATAAAAGGCCTTTGGATACATATTCATACTTCATTTATAGAAGAATGTTCAATATAATTCATACTTAATTCATAGCCCTAAAATACTAATTTTAGCCTTTTGATCAATGTCATCAATGGTACAGATTGCATTTTAAAAATTTGGACGGAGTGACAATTTCGTAATTCTCATGTGATGCTTTTACAAATCACATGTGAAATGTATACTGCATCACTTGTGATTGAATATTAAAATTTTAAGACTGTTTTTTATATGGACTTTATCGAACACAACTCTTCATTTATATACAAAAAAAGTTTCTAGTTTTTTTAAAAGCAAAGTCTTTTATTAAATTTGTTACGTGATGCAATCAATTCGAACCGTAGAATTCCAAGTAGAGGTGTACAAAAAATCCGAATATCCGATTTCGCGCAAAAACTATCCGTAACCGGTTTTTGGGAAACCGGTTTTTTTTAACCGGATAGTGTAACCGGTTTCTCGGATTTGGGCTAGACCGGATTTTTAGTTGGATAAAAATCCGGTTTGGAAAAAACCGGTTAAAAAACCGGTAAAAAACCGGTCCTCGAGTAAATCATTTTAACAAATGTTTTCGAGACATGTTTGATATTTATTTAAATAAATACGGGTCGAGTAACGTAATATTCGATCAAATGAGGCAAGGGGATTCAACTAGAGGAAGTTCAAGTAACATAAATTTGTCACTTTTTAACACACTACTAAATTCTCAATCCAAACGAACTCGTATTTGAACTAGACGAAAACGACGAAGATTAACTATTTGTATTTTAAGTATTTGAACTTTAACTATTTGTACTAGAAGTATTTTTAGTATTTTAATTTGAACCTTGTAATGTTTAAGAATTTTAAGTAACTTTGTAATGTTTTAAGTATTTTAATTTATAAAAATCTGAATTTTTTTAAAAAAAATTGGATAAAATAAAAACCGGATATTAAAAAATCCGGTTACGATCCGATCCGAATCCGGTTACATCGGTTAACACTTTATCCTCAAAAAACCGGTTATGATCCGATCCGGTTTGAAAAAAATCCGATCTCAAAAAAACCGAAAAAAACCGGACCGGTTTTTATCCGATCCGGTTCGGTTAAAAAACCGGTCTTGTGCACCTCTAATTCCAAGTCACACTTAATCAAAATCTTTTAAATCGGTTTGTTGTAATAATATGTTTTGATCGATAATATAACTTAACTATTTAGTTATTCTTGTGACATCGTCGATCTTAATTATTATTTTTTAGAGATATCAATTTTGAATAGCTTGTTATGCTGAAGCAACAACTACGGAATTAGTTAACATTATTTTATACGTGACCTTCAAAAGCAGTTTTACCGTTGAGACACACATAATCTTGAGGCAAAGGTATATTGTCTTTTATCAAATGTAAGCCCGTACAAAATAGTAAATCGGTCAAATTCCTATTGTGTTGTGGGAGTACGATCGAAGAAGCGAAATCCCAAAACAAACAAGCTATAAAGCATCAAGTACATTTAGCCCGTTTTTGAGCATATCGTATGAGTTCGGTAACAAATCCAAACGGTAACTTATATACATAAAAAGAGGAAAATAACATATATGCTCTTCTTAACTTGCAAAATATCTTATATACCCAAAGCACAACCCATAACATTTTTTTTGTACACCCTTTTGATTTCTTTGCGATATGGACAATAATGTAGGTTATTCTAGCTGCAACAGTTGTTACTTAGTAAGTTAGTAGTTTAACCTATTTCCTTTTTAAATCATGTATGTGTTGGTTACTCTACAAAGGATAAAAGAGCTTAGGAGAGTTACATAGAGATACCATTATGGAGGCAAAGACAAAAATACCCATTCTTTAAATATAACAAGCAACCAAACAAGTATATAAATATACGAGTTTTATAAAATCCACAAGCTACGTGTAATATAAACAAATCCAAGAACTTTTCCAAGAATCCGATTAAAACAAGATCATACATGATTTGGAAGATTATATGTAATCCAAAACAATGGCAACACCTCTACCTATGTATATCGTTCGTTCAACCCAAGTGGAAGATAAACTAAAGTTGAGGCGTCGAAGGGCATAACTTTTATCAACGCGAACATAAAACTAGCCCTTATCGCGGCATAATCATAGGAGAAATGAGTTATGTTGCTAGTAACGTATATTATAAGTACAGTTATACTCACAAACATTTTAAATTAACCGTATTTTATTCATTTTAATATCCAAATCATAAGTCATATGATAATTTGTTTATATATACTGCCAAAAAGATGTACTAATTTGAATACTTGTTTACAAAAAGATCTTGAGGAGCAGACATAAACATTACAAGAAAGAGTATGCGCCAAATGACCTAGCGATAACCGTCTCTTTTGTCTTGTTCCTCTGCCTCCTTATTCGCAACTTCAACAGATTTGAACCAAAGATATCCCTGTTTTTTTTTAAAAAATTTTAACTCTTGTCAGTTGAAGCAATTTAGTTCAATCTATAATTAGAATTACGATTTATTTCGATCACAACTAGATCTATAAAATTATAGCAATCACTACATTGACCAAACAACAAAGGGTCAACTCATCACTTGAAGAGAATCAAACATATTCAGGGGTTATTGGATGTGTATTATTTGAAGAATCAAGATCAGACAGTTGACAAAATCATAAAGTGTTAGGTAATTTCACATTTATCTCAATAATCAGTTCTTTACAACTACTTCTTACCTTACTTCTCCAACTCTGATTATTATGATCAGAAAGTCAAAACAGTATCAATTCTAGCCAAACACACAAAATGAGCATTGTGTTTTTAGTTGATGAAATCTAGATTATGCCCTTCAAAGTATCAGTTCTAGCCAAACACTCAAAGTATCAGTAATTACCAGAATCTGCATATCATTTATAATACTCCAAGGCTCTACACATTTACACAAAGTTATAAATCCAGGTTATGCCCTTCAAGCCACAAACTTTGGACCTTACCCGAACTTTGTCTAGCAAATATCATACAACGGAGCGTTCGTATGTGCAATTAAAGTAATTACCGAGACTCTAGTTTGAGTAAACCCATAATGATTATGATTTTTCTGGTTATTTAGGGTCAAAATATTCGAATTTGGATAATCACATAGGCAGTCTGAACAACATCCGTCGGAGGTCATTTGGAAAACAGTCTTTCTACTCCGGACAAAGGAATGAAAACTTTTTTACTATCCTCTTTAACCAACAGGATTATAATTTTCAACTCCCAATAATCTTTTTAAAAATGAAGATCAAAACACCATGGAAATTTTCTTCAAGTCATAAGCTTTAAAGATAGATATATCATATAAATTACTGAGGAAGTGAGAAAACTTACAGCAGTTGGGACACCAGTAAATGCAAAGAATCCAAGAACTGGTGCATAAAATATGCTATCTGAATTCAACACCCCAAACACTGGCCTTTGATTCACATACTCAAACACAGATCCAATCTACATCACCATCAGAACACACAAAACCCCAATTGATTTTTCATTAATCCAACACAAAGAACTAAAAATTAACAAAACACAAAACAAAACCTAAAGAAGCTTACAGCTGCAATGGCGGTGATAGCAGAGGCAAGCAAGTAGACAAAGAATGGCAACTCAAAAGCAGATGAAGATGAAGTTTGTTGGGTTTCATTTCGAGCCCACGGAGGGGGTTCTTCGGAGTCGGGTCTGGCCCATGAAGGGGTTGATTGTTCTTCATCTTCTTTAATGGCGAACACAGTTAAGCTTCTGTAACAATGGCGGCTTCTGTTGGTCGACTTGTGAAGGGTTTTGAGAGTGGAAAAAGAGGGATTTTTTAGGGTATTTGTGAATCTAGATAAGGAAACAAGAGGTGGGTGTGAATTGCAGAGGGATAATGTTTGCATTGGCATATTTGTTCACTGTTTAACGAAAAATTGAAGTAAAGTTGATGAGTTCAGATGGTGAAATCATTCAAAAATCAAAAACTTGAATTCTGATTCGATTTGCTCATTGTTGTGTATGTAGATTGTGTTTGTGGAAGATGGCAATTCCAAACCGTTGGTCCACAACTCCCCTATAAAAATCTCGTTTTCTAATGAGACCATCAACATCCTACCTGATTACCCTATCAAATTCACTCTCATATTAGCATTCACATCATCTTTCACTTTTAACTCTCTCTAACCCACAAATCACACATCTAACCATATTTAATCTCACATCAAATATTAATAAAAAATATATATTAAATAAAAATTAAGAGAGAGAAAGAGGGAATAAGGAAAAAAAAGAGAAACCCGTAACGAGTTCGGCGACTCAATGGCTCGGGAACCCACCATCACCTGATGGGGGCGATGGTGTTCCCATTCAACCCAACACAACCCGTCATCTGGTATACATACCGATGCGAATGATCTTATTATTTTTTCTTGTTTTTCGTAAAAAATTCATTAAATAATAATCAAGTTTAAAAAATATGAAATTATATAAATTTAGTTATCATGAATTATATTAATAAAATAGTTTTCAAACTTAGTTATTATTAGTGAAATAAACTCTTTAGTAGCTTACTATTTACTAATATAGGATTATATAAATTTCAGAGGGTGTTTTGTATATTTAGAAAGATTTGGTGAGTTAATTAAAGGTTGTTATCGCACCAACTATAAGAAATCCACCAATCCATATATGATTGTGTGAATAATAATGACATTTGTGTACCATCGTCAGTCGCTAGATATGGATAAGGGCTTCCTTTTTTTCTTTCGTTTATACCGGAATCGTTAAATTCACTAGATAGTTGCTTATTCCTGTACGCATGAGATCAGTCACTTCAATAGAATCTTTTACCCTGGTTGGAGGAGAAATTAGTCAGATAAGCTAATTACTTCCTTCTTCTATATATATACTTTTCCTTTTATAATCTTCGATTAAAAAAAAGTGAGATTGATACAACAAAATATGTTTATATAATTCATATGGTATAAAGTCTTGAATGAAATGTTTATGTTCAAATGATTCTTTTTCTTCTTTGACAACTCAGTAAGCGATTTATTTCATGTGTTCTGAAAATCAATTCCGTATGATATATGTTGCTGATTTGTTCATCAATGGATGCTAATCCTGTGGTCACAAATCTTTCCAATCCATATTCATCCAATTCGATCAAAAATCCTATGATATATGTTGTCGAAACTCTAACGATAGCCAATTCAGATCATCCAGATATGGTTTTAACTAATATGCCATTTATTGAAACCAATTTTCTAAGCTAGAGTCGTAATATCAAAATGGCGTTAGGAGTGAAACTCAAGCTTGGTTTTATTGATGGCACATACGTAAAACCGAGTGAAGATTATGTGAACAAGAAAATAGAGATAAGGTGTGACAAAGCTTATGCCGATCTTAAGACAAAGGCTTTGGGTTACGCTTAACATTTTACCTTACTTGACAAGTTGGGCCTTCATCGGCCTCCATCGTGACCCGCCGCCCGGGGGGGGGGGGGTTTATGAAATTATATAAAGTTCAAACTTATAATTTTGAATATTCAAAAAGATTGGTGAGTTGGTGTACCATTTAAGTATATAAATATTCATTGGTTTTTATTTGATATTTCTTGTAAATAAATGAATTTTTTTGTTAACAATTTATGTATGCTTCGTATTTGAATTTAAATGAAATTTTTTAGTGATACCAAAAAACATGGGGAATAATTTTACAAATAGATCTTATGTGTATTATTTATTACTAGCATCGTACCCGCGCAATGCTGCGGAGTCGAATAGTTTTTGTTTTATAATATACCGCTTTCAAAAATGTAATGATATGTTATTCACAAAATTCAATGTCACAAAAATTTCTTTAGCAACATGTCCCATTTTTTTTCAATTTTTCTTTTATTTACATAAACTATTTTATTAATTTTAAAAATAAAATCTAAAAGACATTAAAATAAGGAAAAAAATCATATTTGTGAAATAAGGATAGAAAAGTTAATAAGATATTAGAAATTATGTTGTTATGAGTGTATAATTATGTTTGTGTGAGAGTATATTTTAATTGAATGAAAAGTTAAAGTAAATTAGGAGAGAGATTGGAATGGTTAAAGATTGAGTGGATGAGATTAAGTTAAATAGAATGAAAGGCCAAGAAGTTGTTTTGATTGAATTTTAAGAAGTGTTAAAATTAAGAAGGAGAGAGAGTGTTAAATGATTTATATAGTAGTATAGATATTGTTTTTTGTAAAATTTGTTTTTTTCTTTGGTACGTACAGATTTTTTTTAAAGTGTGGTTTATGAAAAGGTGATAGCGTTTTATGCAATTACGAAATAGATAGGTTTAAGATAATTAGTTAAATTTAATAATTAAACATTATCTCACAATTTTTAAGTAATTGAAAAGGAAAATATATTACTAAATAGGCTTATGATAGCTTACTAAATTCATTAATTAAAAATTAGAGTTTAGTTTCTCAAAATATATCAAATAGTTATCATGTTTTTGCTATTATATACCTAACTTTAAAAACTAACATCTACAGTACTCGTCTTTTTAAAATTACCAATTAATACATACAGTTATCTATAGCTTAGGTAAATGGTTATTTTTCTACTTTTCTATATATTTTTAATACCAACTCATCTACCACATCATTAATTGTTGCCACATCATGTTAATAAAAAATCATATTTCATAATTCATTCAAAATTCAAAGTTGATGAACCACAAACACATTCATAATAAACATTCATCTTTGTCCATCTTCAAGAAACTCTAATACATGAAGACGTTTTGAGGGATATCATAATCGATGATGAAACCTGATTGAAGAAACATACGTAGCATATCTTAATCGATGATTATAATGAAGATATTTCTCAAGAAATCGCAAACCATAGAAATAAGCCAGTTGATGAAACCCAGAATCTAAATAGAGCAACAAACAAACTCATGAAATTGATGAAGATGAATGAAAGACCTAACAAACCTGTTTCGAAATCATGTCTAAGATCTGGAACAAATCATTTTAGAAAACGTAATGTTTCATAATGGAGGTCAAACTCGGATCTTAAAACGATCAAGAAACTCAAATCTAAACCTAAATCCAACAAACTGTATACCCGGTTTGAAGAAGAAGGTTGAAATAGATGAAATGTGTAATAACAAGAATCAGACTTTAATCTCAAATCTATCCTAAATCAAACAAACAGACATCCAATCGACATTCAAACGGTTAAACAAGAATTGTATACCTAATCTGAACCTAAATCGAACAAATCGACCTTCGATAATCCTTTAGATATGTCGGCCTTCAATCTAAAATCTGGCCTTGAACAATGGTTGATGAAATCGATGAACCTTATCAATGCTCTAATAGACCTAATCAATGCTTTACACATACCAAATTGATGCTTTAATCGTCTAAACCACCCACATGAATCGAAGTCGCAATAGATTTGTTGAAGTCATCCACCATGACACCATCAATGGCTTTCTTGAATGGTTCAAATGACATCCCAAATCTTGAATCCAACAAATAATGAATCCACCTTCTACTAGGTTGAAATCGTATGAAAATGAAGTGATGAACAGATCTAAACAAACTGATGAGTCCAGATCTAAAGAAATGAAATATGAAGTGATTGAAGATGAGCAGATCTAGACATCTGGTTTCAAATTGTTGTTGTCCATCTTATTATTATATTTTTAATTATTTCTAAACCAAAAAATTACATGTCAGCATCCAAGTAAGAAGTCACATCTTAAGAACTGGCACCACATTAACGGATGACCTGCTATACCACATTGGATGCATTAATTAGTAACTTTAAAAAGTTAGATACATTGAATGATAATTTTTAAAATTGAGTATATACAATGGTGCCAAAAGGTGATAACTTTGATAATTTTTCGGAAACTAAACCTTAAAATTTATCTTAAAATTCTTTTTGGAAAAGCATGCGTATTCTATTCTCGTGTTTTAGTTAACTTTCCCTCTTTTAAAATTTTTAAGACTACTTAATTTTAAGTAGTACATTTGCTTATGCATAAGATACAAACACTTAAAGCAATAGCCTAATTAATCATTTCCTTAATTATCTAAACAAATTTATAGTAACTGTTGTTTTTATAAATCATTAAACATAATAACAATTATTTAATTAATCTAATTATGATATATCACTTACATCAGTATAATTATTAATGCTAGATTATCTTTTTCTCTGATTATTTAATAATAATATATTTTTTATTTTTTTATTTTTTAAAAACTATTTTAATAACTAATAAAAAAAGGTTGATTGGAAAAAAAATAAATCAAATAGAAAAAGGAGAAAGAAATTGGATATGTTATCGAACAAATTTGATTAGCCGACACAATATTTCACACATATACATTCACTGAAATTGAACATGTTGTCGAGCACAAACTATTATCAATGCCGCCGCATTGTACGGGTACAATGCTAGTATATACAAATATAGATTCCAATTTTCCCGAATTCTAGAGGATGATAGCAAACCAAACACGCCCTTAGATTTCAAACAAAGTTTCTCTACTTCATAATGTCATTTTCTAAAGAAAACCTAAATAAAACAAATATTAGTAGAAGAAAGAGAAAAGTTTGAGGCCCTTTAAGATGCAAACCATGGTTAAAAAATGACATAAAAGTCTAGCATAACGCCTTGAATCATGATCATTGTTACATTTTATTAAATTGATATTTTCCACTTTTTTTATTTAAAATTTAATGAGTGACTAAAATGTATACCCATTTATTGTTTTATTTTAAAGTAGATAAACAACCTTAAAAAAAATTAATAACCATATATTAACAAGTTTATAAAGTTATTATATAGGAAATAAACACTTAAAAATTAATAAACTCAAACATCCCTATATTATTGCATTGTTTTTCCTAACAGATGCTTGTTTAGTTGTTTATAGTTTAATACTAAAAAACTCATTTAGTAAATTAGAAGCCCATTGGCATTTTAATCCTCAATGTAATTGCTACTTTGGCAGCCCATCAACTCTATACTTTGGCCCAATGGGCTACAATTACAATCTATCTAGAAATGCACTGTTTAAAATTAAATGGCAAAATGGCAGTGCTGCTGCCATTTTTTTATTTTGCAACCAAAATAATGCCACATGCCCATAATCAAATACAAAATTGGCCCAGAAAAAAAAAACTACAATCTACAACTCATTTAACTTGCATCTAAATGCCCAAAACAGTTTATATTATTAAAATAAATTCACAATTTATGTTATTAAAATAAATTTAACTACTCAAAATTGGAATTCTAATAAATGATTAAAAAATAGAGAAAATGAATGTTAGAAATAGTAATTTGGGTAATTAAATTTGATATTTTGAAAGCTAAGAAAGGGTATATGTGATATTTAGAAATTAGGCCGGACAAATACAAAATTTAGAGTTTAACTATGACGTATACAAAATTCTCCCTAGTAATAATTAGGTTATTATTATGATTTTTGTATTTATTTAACTATTTATTAATAATATATTTACTAATAATTAACTTCTAAAATGAGTAAAAGCTAAAAAAAACATATAAAGTTATAGGGGAGGGTTCAAACGAGAATTGTTTTTCGTACGAGAACTGTGAGAACCAATCTTGGAAGTTCATTTTGGATAATAAAATTCATGGATGAAGAGCGTGGGGGATTGAGTGTGGCAGGGTGCATATAAAAAATTCATGGGTGGGCAATCCAATTGAAGGAGGGGGAATTAGACAGCTAGGATTGATTATCGCGGTTCTCGTACGAAATACAGTTCTCGTTTAAACTTTTACCTAAAGTTATAAACTAGGAAGAAAAGAGTAATTCTGTTTTTTCATCTACACCACTAATATTGAAATAAAACATGAACTATAAGAACCGGTATCATAATTTTTAAAGTAGAGAGACGAGATCTATGATTACGTATAATTCACTATAAAAATAAAATTATCCCAATAAACATAAACAAATAATTAATATATGATCAAATATTCCCTTTTTAAATCATTTGGTCTACAAGAGTGGAAATTTTAGGAACTTCAATTCATATTTATAATACAAAACGTAATATTTAAAACTATATAAAAGAATTAAGCTGGAATTTAAAGTTCATCGGTCAACATGCCTTAATTCAAGTCTAGATTGTATTGTTCAACTTATATATTGTCATCTACGTCCAATATATTTAAAAGAAAAATGATTAAAAAAATAAAATAAGAATATATCCTACAATTAAAAGTATATATATATATATATATATATATATATATATATATATATATATATATAATAAAATAAAGATGCAAGTGACGCATAAATTAGCTTGATTGGCTTAAGTCACTTAAACCTGGCCATTTAAACCTGTCTTAAACCTTACTAAACTCAAGACGCTGACTTGACTTAGCCAAAGTTAAATATTATTAACGAATTATCTCAAGAGCCATATATGTCTATTTTTATTTGGAACCATAAATTATAAGTCTGCATAAATTCTCAAATATTTATTTCTATCTTTTATCTTCTTTATAAGTTCTAATCTCTTACAGGAGCGATCAGATTTAATAACTATAATATAAAGTCAATACGAAATCTGTCATCACATTCTCCCTTTTTACTTGATATTACTGACTGTCATTAAAAAACTTTTCACATTCTCTATTTATCGTTGCAGTATAACACAAATACGTTAAATAACGTATGAAGTAACTACTAACTAAAATGTGTTTTCGTGAGATATATGGTAATTGACTTTGGTGATTATTTGATTAATATTAAGGAACTTGCTAACAAATTTCATGACCTTGTCAAACACCCCTATAGTTGACCAAGATTCAGTTGACATTTTCCTCTGCGAAATTTCCATTGGATTTGTCAACCCCTTTCCTTTTCCAAAAATATATAAAAATAAAATAACATTTTTTATTTAATTAACTTTCTAAACGATTAGTTTTTTTAATACCAAATTAAAGAATAATAAGTACTAAAACAGTCACAAACATGATAAAAAGATATATATATATATATATATATATATATATATATATTTGGCATGTCAGCAGTGAGTAAACAATTTCTAGGAAATTTGTTGCAGTGGATTGATTATTTGACAAGTAAATTAATATTATTATACACAAAAAATATATCCATATTTTCCTAGAGATTTATTTCATGTGTACTGAAAATGACGTGCTAAAAATTTTCAACAAGGAATGTCGATACATAAATTCAAAGAAAGGGGACGTCCACACGAAGATACGAGAATGGTTTTTAACATGTAATAAGATAATAAAACAATAATTAAGAAAAGGTTTTAATATTATATATATATATATAGCAATCTTTATTAATTAATTAAAATAAAAAACTAATTTTAATTATCTTTATTAGACAATCTTATCCCTAACTTTCAATCAATTTATATCTCAGCAGTTTATTCATATTGGATAAAATGAACAATATTTAATAAAAATAAATAATTGTCAAATTTTATATTTTTTTTATAAAAGTTTAGTAAATCACGCTATAAACAAAATCTATTGTAAAATTTATTTTTAATTACCACATGATAACAAAAATTTATTTATCAAAACCAATCATAAATTAATGTTTAATTATTTATGTTACTAAATTAAATTTAAATACATTATAATATTACCTTTTATCTTATATCGTGACATTAAAGTTGAATAATCTCTTGAATTGAATTAATTTTGACTATTTAAAGTCAAAATTAAAAACTTACTTTTAATTAAATAAATTGCTAGAATTTAATTTTGATTAAATTAAAGGTTAAGATTATCTAATTAAATTTATGAAGATTTGACTTGAATTGATCTAATTTTGATTATTTAAAGTCAAAATTAAAATTTTACTTTTAATTAAATGAAAGGCTAGGATTTAATTTTATTAAATTAAAGGTTAAGATTATCTAATTAAAATCATGAATGTTAGTCTTTTATATATATTAAAAGATAAAAAATTATATAATTCCACGATTGTGTGTGTATATATATACATATATCACGTTTTATATAACTAATCTTTGTTACATAAGATAAATATTTAATTTGTATTATATTAATATACATATAATATAATATAACATTTTAGATTGCTTGTGTAAAATATCTTCTAACATAAATAAAAGACTAATTTGAATCAAATTAAATGTATGATCATAATCTTTTATTTAACACGTCAATTTTATTTATACTCTATTGACTATATATTTTGGTAAAAATTAAAATCCAGTTTTAAGTTTTCTTTGTTAAAATTGAATTCAATTTTAATTTAAATTGAATAAAAATATTAGAGAAATTTTCATATATGTCCTTGAGGACCTTAAATCTTAAAATATCGTATATGGCCACCTAATTTAGAAAATATCATATTTACTTTTTATAACATTTCAAAATATCATATCTAATCAGATTTTTGGTTTTATCAATTTAAAATGTTTTCTAAACATTTTACATTTCTTTTAATTATAATTAATAAACGCTTAACCTTATTGACTTAATTGTAACAATAATGATCGACTCGTATCGAAGCTTCTATTACTGGTCTTGGTGTTGACAGTCTTTTTCATCATTTTCTAAATTCTCATATTTTTTTAGTTTTATAGTTATTTAATGTCTTTTTATTTATGTTTAGTATTTATTACCTTTTTAAACTAACACGTATGTCATGCGAGCATTTAATTTAGTAATCTTTTTTAATATTAATAAAAGACTAACATCCATCAATTTAATTAGACAAGTAATAAATTTAAAATGTCCTAATAGTTTATTTACATAATGTTTATCTTAATCAATAAAGATTATCTTTTATTAATAAGAGACTAGCATTTATTCATTATGATTTTGCAATAAGTATTTGTCGTCATCCGTATAGTACACGAAACGCTTAGCTAGTATGTTAATAAATAAGTTTTAACCATCTATTATATTTTCATATAATTTATAAAAGATTGGAAAGAATTGAAGGGAAGCTGATCTATTTTATTTTCAACCTTGGCTAATTTTGTTTTTTGCTGATATTTTTTAGATTTTGGTGATGTTATTATTCCTGCATTTTTTGATAATTATATATTTGTATATGCTAAGTCTCAAGCTTTGAGGCTTATGTTCTAATTAAATACTTTGCTTTTCAAAAAAAATAATCCTCAAGTTAAAGAAAAATATTAGAAAAATTGGTACTAGTTTCATTGTTGAGACCCTGCTCGTTGGGCCTTCATAGATTCACATTGGGGGTTTGAATTTCACTGATGACTCGAACCTTGTACATAATCGATTAAAACCATTTCGTTTTAAACCAAACTGTGAATATTATATTAGATGTCCATGTGATATATTAGTTGATTTAAGAAAATAAAAATACTAATTAATAATAAAAAGGTGTAAAATAATTTTAAAAACACAAAAGAAGTATGAATTAAAAAAAGGCGACATACGACGTCAACACCCAGATCAATAGTGGAAGCGTCGGAGTGAGGTTGAGGGTAGACATGTCGGAGGAAACATACGATCATGATACGAAGATTGTATTTCTTATACAAGCTATTGATTATTATTGTTCCTAAGGAGTCATTTAAGTATTTAGGTCCCTTTCTACATAACACGGGGAGGATTGATAAGGATGTCACACACCGTATTAGTGTTGGTTGGGCCAAGTGGAGAACATCCACGGAAGTGTTATGTGACAAGAAAGTCTTTTTGAAGTTGAGGGGAAAGTTCTATAGAGTTGCAGCTAGACCGACTTTGCTTTATTGGACGGAGTGTTAGCCGATGAAGAAAGTGCAAGAATGAAGATGGATGTGGCAGAAATGAGGATGTTTAGGTGGACTTCCAGCAAGTCCTTGCTAGACTTGATCACAAGCGGAGCTTTTAGGGATAAGTTAGAAGTTGCACCTATCACAAAAAAAGATGAGAGAAAGAAGATTGCGTTGGTTTGTTCACGTCAAGAGAAGATGCTGCATAGAGCCTTTTAGGAGAGCAGAGTCAATTATAGTTAGAGGAACAAGGATAAGAGGATGCCCTTGCAAATGATTGGAAGATAGGTTGAAGATCGACATGAAGGATTTACAACTCTCAGAGGACATGATCTCAGATATGAATACTTGGAGAACTAGAATTAAGGTTAACAGTTAGAGTTAGGGAGACCATGTGTCTTTCTTTTGCATGGGAATAGGACGATAGGTTGGTGAGTTGCTTATTTTGCTCCACACACACACACACACACACACACTCTCTCTCTCTCTCTCTCTCAAACACAAACTCACACTCGCTCTTCTATCTTTTGTTAGATATAAGTTTTTTTAATCAAGTTCGTTCCCGCCTAAAATTATGTTAGTATCAATATTTTATCTAAACTAGAAAAATTATTAAATACAATTATATTTATGCATTTATATACACAGACACATAGGCGCACACACATATATATGTATATACCAGCATCATACCCGCGCAATGCTGCGGCGACAAATAGTTTTTGTTTTAAAATATGTCGCTTTAAAAAATGTAATGATATGTTATTCGCGCGATTCAATGTCACGAAAAAGTTTTCTACAACAACATGTCTGTTTTTTTCAAATTTTCTTTTATTTACATCTAACTATTTTATTAATTTTAAAAATAAATTCTAAAAGACAATAAAATAAGAAAAAAGATTTATATTGATGAAATAAAGAGAAGAGTTATTAAGATTTTAAAAATTATGTTGATGTGGGTGGATAATTGTGTTAGTATAAAAGAATATATTTTGAATAAAAAGTTAAAGTAAATTATGAGAGAATAAAATAGTTAAAGATTGAGTGGATGAGATTAATTTAGATTAAATGAAGGGTCAAGATTTTATATTGATTGAATTTTAAGATGTCTTAAAATTTAAGAGAAGAGAGAATGTTAAATGTTTTATATAGTAGTATAGATTTAAAATTATGTTGATGTGGGTGAATAATTGTGTTAGTATAAAAGAATATATTTTGAATAAAAGGTTAAAGTAAATTATGAGAGAATAAAATAGTTAAAGATTGAGTGGATGAGATTAATTTAGATTAAATGAAGGGTCAAGATTTTATATTGATTGAATTTTAAGATGTCTTAAAATTTAAGAGGAGAGAGAATGTTAAATGTTTTATATAGTAGTATATATATATATATATATATAATTCAATTGTTTATATTAACTTATTTCTATTTAGTACAATATTATAATATTATTAACTTTTATATAAATATTTTTTCTCTCTTGTCAGAGGTCTTTCAAGAATCAATCTCTCTACTTCGTTAGAGGTATGACCGTCTACATCTTACCTCCTCATACCCTGTTTTATGGGATAGGTAGTGGCGTTGTTCTAAAATATTTTAAGATAATAAAATTAAAATTTTGGTTAAATATGATATTTTGAAATATTATAAAATGTAAATATGATATTTGTAAAATAGTGTGGGTAAATATTATATTCTAAGATTTAAAAGAAATTTCTCAATTAAATTCAATTTTGACTTAGGAAAGTCAAAGTTTTGATTTGTAGCGTCCTGATACATTTGCTCGTAGTCTTCTTATCATTCCAAATGCCTCCCATCACGAGCTAGTGGTCTCGTCATCACCATTGCTAGCGTCTCATTGTAGTCTCGTGATATATTTGCTCGTGATCCCATAATGATATCAATGAGTTTTTCAGCCAAATAAATTGAGCTAAAAATTGAATTCTTAATAATATTTTATTCCTAAACCTAGTAAAAGAAACATAAAAGGTTTTGGTTGAAGTTTTTTCTTCCATTTTACTAACCCTAACCCTAACATCATTTTTCAAGATTGTTTGTTCAAAAGCTTTATAGAATTCATACAAATTATAATCATTTTAAAATAAGCTAATTCAAGTGATTATCAGCTTGATACACTTTAAGATTACAACTAGTTGATCAAACACTTTTTTATATTATCTATACTATAAAGCATGTAGTGGATTATCTAAATATTTTAATTTTAAGTAATTTAAAGTTACTAATTTACTTTTTATATAAAATTAAATGAAGTCAATTAGATTCTTATATACAATCTTAATGATTAAAAATTTCATAATAAAAAATAGGGCAAATTACACGAAAATATAACAAACTATGCTAATATTGTTATTGTATGCAATCAACTTTATTTTGTATCTAAAAATACACACAACTTACAAATTTGGTTCATTGTATGCAAGTTACCTATGACAATAGGTAACTTACCAGTAACTTAGCCAAAAATAAAAGAACTTTTGTATCTAAAAATACAAACAACTTTTAAATTTTATTCATTGTATACAATTTGTAACCGGTAACCTAGTAATCAGGTCACCGATTGCATACAATAAATCAAAATTGTAAGTTGTGTATATTTTTAGGTAAAAAATAAAGTTTATTGCATACAATGACAATATTGAAATAGTTTATTGTATTTTCGCGTATTTTACCCTAAAAATATATATAAAAAATCAAATCAATAAAAATTAAATTTGAACCTTTAAAATATTAAATACAAGTAAAAAAATCAAATAAAGAAATTATATTAACAATTATACTCTAAATATTAGATCATATGATAAATATATTAATTTTAAGTATTCAAAAAAATTTATAACTAAAACTCATTAGCCTGAATTAAAAAACATATATGAAGTTTTTAAATGACTCATATAATTAAAACAAAAAAGATAATTATCCGCTACTTTACGAAAGTCTTTGTAGTTATTTTATCTATACTATATTATTAAGTATTTAGGTCGTTGTAATCTCTTTATTTTAAGTAATTTAAAATTATTAATTTACCCCTTATTTAAATCTACAAGAAAATCATTATATGGAGTTTATTTTATTCTTAAATAGTATTTTATAACTAAACCTTCCATAATAAATAATGTTTAAAAAAATCAATTCAATGCAAATTAATTTGCAACCTATATGATATTAAGTACAAATTAAAAACTAAATAAAAAGGATCTTCATAAAAATAATAGTTTAAATATTTTATCATATAACACATATTTTAATTTAAGTATTAGAAAATACGTATAGTTAGAACTCATAAACCTAATAACATGTAACCTAAATTTATAGACATTTTCGGTTTTTTAAAATAGTTTGTGTAATCAAAACAAAACGTTTAATTTATAGTATATTTAATATTCTTTTTGTTTCTCATTGTTTTTAAAATTTTATTTTAAAAATCAATAAAAGAGTTATAAAGAAAAGAGAAATAAAAGAAATGGCAAATTGCATTAAAACATAATGAACTTTGTCTTAGTTACCATTATATACAATCAATTTTATTTTCTTAAAATTAATACAACCAACTTTCATAATTCTCTCATTGTATGCAACTTGTTGTATACTATGAAAGTTATGCTAAAGTTCATTGTATACAATGGCAATTAAACAGCAGACACATAAAAAAGTTGTATGCATACAATGAGAGGATAATGAAAGTTACTTATATTATTTTTAAAATTTTAAAGTTTGTTGAACATCGTGATAACTAAGACAACGTTAATTGCATTTTCATACAATTTGCTCTAAAAGAAATGGAAAAAGGAGAAAGAAAATAGATTTATTATGAACGAAAACTGTTTGATGTCATCATAATACGTGAATATTATAGTCTTACGTTATAAAAAAAACATGTTATCGAGTATGAATTATTTCTATCCGCTTTATTACGCTGATAGTATGCTAGTTACTATGTAAAGCAAAGACCAATTTTAAGTTAAGTGATTCAATCTCTAATGCATACTCTACACTTTAAAGCAATAAATTTTTAACTAAATTGAGTTAATTTTAATAATAATGAATTACATAAGTTACTTGCAAGATATTTGAACTAAAAGCTTGTAACAATTAAGATTTAACTACTGACATAATTTAATATGAAATTATGTATACACGCATATGTTGTTATATATTTATTTAAATTTTAGGGAGAATTTCGTTTATATCCTTACAAACTTAATTAATTACGTATATATCCTTGCAAACTTTAAAACTACATATATGTCCTTACAAAACCGACAAATTTACATATATACCCAAAAAATTAATTTAATAATTATTAATCTTTTTAAAAACTAAAAATCATTATCTTAAATTGATTTGTTTCTATTAAAAAACTAATAAATATAAACACTCATCCTTCAATCAAAAAACTCATTACAAAGCATTAAACAGATCCTTCATTCCTTACTTCACCATCGACCGACTTCACCATTCAATCCTTCACCATGGAGCAACTTCACCACGACTAACTTCACATCGCGTAGAGGCACTCGACTGACTTCACCGTTGAACAAATCATTGAACAGAGCCTTCATTCCTTAATGAGTTCATCGGAGTAGTATTCGGGATCCGATTCTTGCAGCTACAACAACAATTCAATCATCGTGCTCTTCTTCTTATTCTATAGTCTTCCCTTTCTAAGTTAATCAATCAACCCTTGAAAGAACTCACTTTCCTTTTTCTGCAACGACATCAATTTCTTCTCCAATCTGTTAATCCCAAGCAATCTCAAAATTGGCAAGTGATCCACTAAATTCGAAGCATGATCGACCATAAACGCCTCTTTCACCATCTCCTGGAATTGTTTTCCTTCTTCATCCATATCAACGCCGAAATACCTCTTCCCGGATATCATTCTCACTATCATGTTTAGGGTTAATTTCTTGAATACAGACCTCAAGTTCACCGGCGAACAACATTTAGATTAAAGTCTATGTATAAGGAGTCTCCCTTCGTTAGCGTGTATGTCACTGAATTCTTGGAGTCGGTGAGTGGAAAAGATCTCGACGACGGAGATCCGGCGAAGGTTCCGCCAGTGGTCGCCGTATGGTGACCAACCAAGGCTGGTGTAGTTGTAGCCAAGAATCTTTCCGGCAAGCAAGCGAGGGCGGTTGGCGAAGATGATGTCGTTCTTGTTGAAGCATTGCTCGGTGGCGAAAGTAGTGGCCGATGACAGGGGGGGTCAGGAATATAGAAGGTGGTAGGTTGGAGAATGATTTTTGATTAAGGATGAAGGATTTGTTCAATGCTCTGTAATGATTTTTTTTTATTGAACAGTGTTTTGTTTGATGGGGTACTTTTGTAATATATATATTTATTAGTTTTTTAATAGAAACAAATCAATTTAAAATAATAATTTTTAGTTTTTAAAAAGATTAATAATTATTAAATTAAGTTTTTGGGTATATTTGTAAATTTGTAAGTTTTGTAAGGATATATATGTAGTTTTAAAGTTTACAAGGATATATACGTAACTAATGAAGTTTTTAAGGATATAAACGAAATTCTCCCTACATTTTAATGTTTTTTTATTTACGTTTAATAATTTTTACATAAGTATTTTTAGGATATAGTTTTTGAAAACTTATAGAAGTTGTCACATTTTGTTATTGTATATATCCAACATTAACAACTACCTTTTAGTATACTGTAGTTTCAGAACTTATCATTTCATGTATCAAACCTGCTATAGCAAGTTATATGCTGACATGATACCGGTTTCGCTTATGTAGCAGTGATTTGGCAATGGCGTGGCTAGGGACTCGATTTTTCTTATTCATATATAACTCAAAGTAAGGAAAATTTTACTAATAAAAAATAGAACAAAACCCCCTGTGATTTAATCACGTTTATCCTGCGATTCAATCACGTTCATCCTTCATCTATGATTGCTTAGGGTTTGCGAATTCATCTGCGATTGCTTTGATTTCATATCCATCTCAACAATTCAAAGGTTCAAAGATTTACGATTTGAATCACTTTATGCTTCGATTTGATTCTTGGAATCTACGTGTCCTTAACTACTTCTTGTTCACATCGATAAACAAGATATTCAGTTTTTGCTTCTTCATTTTCTTGTTGTTCAGATCAAAACAAGCTATTCGGATTCTGTTTCTTCATCTTTTGTTTTCAGATTGATAAATGAGATAGGTATTGATTTTGATTGTTCATTGTTTGTTTATTTCTAGGTTTTGATTAAAGGTCAATTATAGGTTTATCATGTTCCTTCACCTAAATCTGAAACCCCATATACATTTGTGTTTATTTTAGGCTTCGATTGAAGGTTGATTTTGATTGTTCATCATGTTCCTTCACATATTAGGGTTTTGTTTGTTCTTATCTTGTTTAGATCTCGTTGAACATGGATTAATTCGATTTGATTGTTCATCATGTTCCTTCACATATTAGGGTTTTATTTGTTCTTTACGCTTTTTGTAGTCTGGATTTTGTTCTGGTATCACCATCTTTATATGCTTCATATTAAGTTCAATTTCATCTTCTTAGACATGGAACAAAATATGATATTATAAGGATTGAAAATAAATAAAAAATAATGAAATTACACATTACCTTATACATCACGTGATAACTTTTAAAAGTTTAATACATAAAATGGTAAGTTTAAAAGTCACTACACACAATAGGAAATTACAAATTGGATATGTTTCTAGAAACTAAACCTTATTATATTAACTAAACTTTAAACTAAAAACATCACTAAATTGTATATGGTAAATATATATTTAATAAATTAATAGAATAGACTCAACTATAAAAATAATAATTTAAAAACTTATAATATATTATCACAAAAATTGATTAAAGTTATTATATTTCTTCAAGTTGTGAAATTTTTTTTCATTTTTATATTATCAGAATCACATATAAGAATTAAAGTTAAAGAAAGTTGTAAGTTGAAATTCTAACTATTAATAAACTAAACTGATTAATCAATTAACGAAAATTTTATTATATAAGAAAAAAACATATATGATGTAACTTTTCAAACTTAAGCGTTCAATTTTAAATTTGTATAAGTTCATATATTATTGATAATCACACTTTTATCTTTTTAAATTGGTTCAAAAGATATACATTAATTAACTTCTTATAAAAAATAAACGAATTGTTCCTCACAACATTGCGATGGTGCAATACTAGTATTGTAAAATATTTCATTTAACATCTTAATCTCTTGATTTTAAGAAATTTAAAGTTAGTATTTTACATCTTATATTAAATAAATTGAAAACCATTGATCAAACTACATGTAGTCAATTAGATACTATATACCAATTTAATAAAAACATTCAATAAAAATATATTTAAAAGAATCAAGTACGTCAAGGCAAACGAAATTCTAATACATCAAATAACAAATAGAATTAAAAAATCAAATGAAAGAAAATTCTACCTAAAATAAGATTTTAAATATAATAAATATCTTTAACTGCAGATATAAAAAAATTATGTATAACTAAAACCATCAACACAAAGTAACTGTAATCCAAATTTTTTTAATATTTGTAGATTTTTTAAAGGTCTCATAACGTCTAACACACATAGTAATCATGTTTACAATAGTTAATAAGATTCTTAATAACTAAATTTCACATATTTAAGAAAATAAAAATCTATACAATTTTTTAAAAGTCAAAACCAATACAAATTAACTTAATAATTAAAAAAATATTACATAACTTTTTTTTCAATTATGAAGAACAAAAAAATAAAAGCAATGGAAAAAAGATAAAGAAAATAGACATATTACCAAACAAAAATTATTCATTGTGACCGTATTATATGAATATCATACTCCATATGTATTGAAACAAACATGTTAATAAGTAGAAATTATTTGTTGCTGTCTCACTACACGGGTTTCGTGCTATTATATATAAAACAAGTTTTGCAAACGTACATACCATGAAGACAAGAATTAATCAGTTGCTAAGCTTTCCAGCGATGGATATATTGCAAAAAGGAATTGAACCAAAAGTAGGTATAAAAATCAAACAAATCTTCAGGTGGTTTAGTTGGATAAATAAAGGACGACTTCATTCCTTCCTTTTCTTTTCCCTTTATTAAAGAATCTCAAGCATCGATCCCACCAAACATTCTATTAACAAACATATATATTTCTTTTATATATATATATATATATATATATATATATATATATATATATATATATATATATATATATGGTAAAGATCAAGTAAAAAGTATTTTATGATAAAAAGGGTAAGAGGCAATAAAAAAATCTTTTTTATTGATTAAAACTAGTTCTTCATCAATTTATTTTTTATGAATCCAACATATTCATCACTTTTTAAAGAGCAAAAGAGATTTTCAAATGTAGATTTTGAAACCAAAATTTTAAAATCATTTGTTGATGAACAAAATGCTTTCATCTAAAAAGTGATGAATATGTTGAATTCATCAAAAAGAAATCGATGAAGAACTAGTTTTAATCAATAAAGATGATGAACTAACAATTATCAGTTGATGTATATACCGAAAAATGATAGAACCTTACTTTAATTACACTTTGGACTATATCTTATCATTTTTTTAAAAATATAAATCGAAAATTGAACTATATCTTATCATTTTTTTAAAAATTTCATGTTTCTTTTGATTTTGGTGGCATAAAAAAATCACCGGTGCCACCCTAAAATTTGATTGGTGGTACTGGTTCGAAAACGTTGAAATTTTTCACTGCCTCTATAAAATTTATTGGTAACCCGTGCCACCACCAGTGAACCCGGATGCGCCCCTGAACACAAAGACTTGCATTGACCTGTTTCAATTCCCTTTTAGGTTAAGCATTTAACGTACCTAATTAGTAACATGTCATTATCCAACATATATAAGCCATTTGGTCAAAATTGTCACCTCTAACTTTACCCATCAACTTACACGAGGAAATTAAAGTGGACATTGCAATGAGCATTGTTGACCCAAGTGTTTGGTCAACTCATTATCGTCGCCATCAGAAATTGAAGCCTCGATCGGCTCCATATATATATCCACCGTACGTGTAATCATGACCATTTTGTATGCAGTTACTAAAACCTACACGTTACCCTTTACAAACCCTATCCGGCCAATTAAGTGAGCAACATATATGTTCATACACGAACAATTGAACAATTAATCAATTATATTAATTAACCATGCATCGTTAAATCAAGATTGAATTTGTTTGATTAGTCAAATTTAGCTAGGATGAATCGATATCATCAATTACTACAAACTACCATCGATAAACTTAAACTAAAATCATACAAAGCTCTTGTAATAATCTATCTATCTATCTCTCTCTCTCTCTCTCTCTCTATATATATATATATATATATATATATACTAGTTGAATCTATAGGCCGTGCTACGCACAGCCCATGGAGTTTAATGTTAACGTCTTAAACGAATATTGTAAGACATTTATGTATTCGCTAGAAACCAGTCACACTCACATTAGACATAATCGTTAATGAAAATTAATATATTTCTTAAGTTACGTTAATGACTAAACTATATAGAAATGCAAACTTGTGAAATATATAGTAAATGCAAACCCTCACACACAAAGTACAATACCACATTACTTGTTTCATCATATTCAAAGATTTTGATCTTCGCTATGTATCTATTCTAACCACGTAAATATATAATATTCTTACAACAATAGAAATATATTAAATAATTTAACACCTGTTTTTTTCTTCAAGGCACTAAAAAGTATTATACTAACATAATATAATATATGGAAAAACACACTCTGTATATAATAGACCAACTACACCTAACCAGTCACAACTCAATTTTTAATCCTAGTCTAAAAACGCATACACACAGTCTCTCTCATATATCTACCAAATCAAATCAATCAATTCTGTGAGAGGGTACATATAACTATATAAGGTTATAAACGAACCAAATATTTATGAATCGTTTATGAAATCGTTTGGCAAAAAATTCGTTTATGTTTGTTTGTTTAATAAACGAATGAATATGACCATGATTTTTCATTCATTTAATTAAGGGAACAAACAAGAACAAAGCTTTCGGTAATTCATTTATGTTCATAAACATTCGATAATCTATTCGTTTATGTTCATTCACTTATGTCCATTTATGTTTGTTCGTTAATATTGGTTTGTATATATAGATATTAATAATATATATTAAGTTTGATCATATATATAATATAAATTAATTTAAGTAGTTATTGTTAAATGCATTAAGTACAATTTATTATACTATCTTCTCACAACAAGATGAGTGTAGTTTTGTGTAAAATTTTCCTTTACAAGTCTTCACATATTATCATTTTATAATTAATTTACCAAATTATTTCTAATTTATACAAACTATACACACGTAATATTAATCTCCTTTTTGTGTGTGCTCATTTGGCCATATTTATACCCTATAATTACAAATAAGAACTAAAGAATAAAGTGAGAATTAATTCACCTATACAAGTTTTAATGGTGTTCCATAAGTCATTAATAATAACAATGAAAATGAGTTGGTTACTTACAATTAAGATTTTATAACAATATTGACTTCCTCAAAATAATTTAGAACTTTGATATTTTATATAAAATAGCGAAGTCCGAAATTTTCTAAATAAGATAAAACTAAATACATACAATATAGACATTAAATTAACCGTTCAACATTCTATTATAAGTTTAGCCATCCATACTTTAATATAGAGTATATATTATAAACAAAAGCGTTTCGAAATAAATATAAGATAGCATAATAAAAAATCAACTTAAATAGTTTAATTAGAATGATATAAAGAAAATTCAAAATTTTTCTGCATCCATTTGAAATAAAAAATAAAATTTATGAGATATTTATCAACTTAAAATTTGCAATAGAACTAAAGGTTTTTGTATATTTATAAATACGAATATTTAAAACAAAAATATAGAGTTTAAGATACTTTAATCGTTCTCGTCACTCGTACATCTATGAAAAAGGTGTAGTTGTTTTGTTTTATATAAAATCTATATACCTTTTAGGTGGGCATTTTATAAAAATATATTGAGAAAATATATAACCAAATTGTATGTACTATGTTATGAAATTTTTATTTTTATTATATATTTGCTATTTTTTATGTATAAACAATTTATAAAAAATATTTTTTAAACAATTTATAAATACAAATTAGAAGCCTTTAATGGAATGAATAGTATGGAATTATTCATGGACATGTGTTGGTTCAAGAGGGAGGAGATGTTTTTTATATACATAAGTGGAGGATTCAAACGAGAACTGTTTTTCGTACGAAAACTGCGAGAACCAATCTTTGCCGTTCATTTTGGATAATGAAATTCATGGATGAAGAGCGTGGGAGGATTGAGTGTGTCAGAGTGCATGTAAGGAATTCATGAGTGGGCAATCCAATTGAAGGAAGGGAAATTGGACGGCTAAGATTACTTTTCGCGGTTCTCGTATGAACTTTTGCCCATATATATATATAGTAAAAAGTTCATTTGAGAACCGTTTTTATTGCGAGAACCAATCTTAGCTATCCAATTCCCCCTCCTTCAATTGAATTGTCCACTCATGAATTCCTTATATGCAACTTGTCTCACTCAATCCCACACACTCTTCATGCATGAACTTCATTATCCAAAATGAACGGCTAAAATTGGTTCTCGCAATAATAATGATTCTTAAATAAACCCTCCACTAGATATGGACATCTCATCATTTTCACTCTAAGTTGTTGGTGAGTTTTCTAAAATCTTATGTTTCTTGGATTCTGACACAAAAATAATTGGTTACAAGTGGAGCAACCTATGATCCTTATTAAGCATATTACAAACTCACTTTTTTGTCCTATGTGAGACGTTACTTAACACACCCCCTAACGTGTAACGTTCTTTTTTCTCGCCTAACACGTGAATACTTATGGGTTACGTGGAGTCCGTGTCACCTTTGACCAATCACGGGTGGACCTTGCTCTAATACCATGTAAGTAAATTTGCGGGTTCCAACTCAAAATCAATTAACTATGAGTGTAGTAGCCAATGACTCTTGTTAAGCATATTACAAAGTCCCTTTTTACGTCCAATATGAGATATTACTTGAAAAATCCTCATATATATGTATTTTACCCATTGTTGAAATACGACATCCGCTATCGCTTTCATTAAATTTTCATGATCGTACAAATTCCCCTTATTCATCGGTATACATATCGAATTCAAAACATCCACTTCAATTAACGCAAGAGAATGAATAATGGTTGAAGCTTTAAACAAATTCACTGTGGATTCAGGAACCCGATAAAGCTTCCACAACAAATTTGACTCTCAATTTTCGCTTTGCTTCTAGTGTATATTTGATAAATTGGTGTGCTTTGCTTCAAGTGTATACTTTATAGATTGGTTAAAACCATGAGAATTGATTGTAACATCGTTATGCAGCCGTGAATTGCGTTTAATTGGACCGTCATTAATGAACGAGACATGATTTTTCTAAAATTCCCTTAACTAATGAGCCACCAAAAAAATCCTAGTTATTTATTAATTTTAACTAAGGACCGAGATTTGTTCTCGTAGTTCTTGTATGCCCATACATACATATATGTATGTATATGTATGTATGTGTGTGTACGTATACGTATGTAGGTATGTATGTATGTATATCTTCTTTTTAGGAGAGTATATATGTATATCACCTACACGGTTTGAGTGAGAAATTAGTACGTAAAGAAGATAATCTGTGATATATAATAGAATATATTATTTTATAACTACTTTTAATTAAGTGGTATGCATGTGGGGGGGTTAGTTACTCATTGGAAAGA
This sequence comes from Dittrichia graveolens, assembly GCA_038502395.1. Taxonomy (NCBI): domain Eukaryota; kingdom Viridiplantae; phylum Streptophyta; class Magnoliopsida; order Asterales; family Asteraceae; genus Dittrichia; species Dittrichia graveolens. Next base: position 77,319,811 of record JARJIL010000001.1, on the reverse strand, counting down.
AAAGCAAAAAAGCTAATATAATTCCAGTTAAATATGAAAAGTATATATATGGACCTTTAATGTTTATCTTCATAAATATTTTAATTGTAAAAAAGGGATCATTAATTAATTAATTATGCTAATAATATTAGCTGGGGTTTAATAAGTGCAAAGCAATCGATATGTTCTGTTTACATATGCTTTTTTTTAACTCGGTTTCTAATTTGTTAAGAGACGGTTTAGACATAATAATAATAATAATAATAATAATAATAATTTATCATGATTATGATATTTATGTTTTTACAAACTTATATCAATTTTTCCTCTCTACATAATTAAATAATGAAATATTCTATTTTCTTCGTACTTCATCCGTGATTCCATTTTTCTATCTATTCAATATATGACATGTATAATGTATCAATTTTTTCTTTCTTCATTTTATGACACTTGTCTTAATTAAATGAGTAGAATGATAAATAAAATATTTAGTAAGGAGATATAAAACCTTTCTTAAATAATAAATGATAGAATTGTCTAGCTATACCTTTTGTTCTGTTTTGTACATGAAAAATTGTAGTGTGAAATCACCTTGATCTCTACTTTTTTAGTCAATATTAGCAACTAAATTTTATTAAATCACTTGAAAAAAAAAATATATATATATATATATATATATCCCTTTTGCCGATCAAAAAAACTTGAAAAAAGAGAAACTATTTATAGATCTAAATTATCCAACTTAATATGTGTTTAATTTATCGAAAGGACATCAACAAATATATGGTTTTAACAACCAAAGCGATCATTAGAGCAAAGGGAATACCCTTTCTCTCCTCTCGGTATTATCTACGTGACGCTATAAGTATGAAGTAAACTCCACCCATACCTTTTTGGTAGTTGGTACAGAAGAATGACATGCTTCTTGGTATTCTTATGCCGGAAGAGAGAGGGGGGAAGAGAGATGAGAGAAAAAAGGAGAAATGAGAGAGGTTATTTTTTAATAAACCTTTAAATTATGTAAACTATATGAAAAGTTAATATTTTTTTGGTTTAAGCATAAAGAAGTAAGAATAAACAATTTCTAATGTGACATGGGGTTAGAGTACTCCATTTTTCTAATAGGTATGAGGCGATTCCTTCGGTAGATGTTTCAACAAGTGCTCCACTTTTCTAAATAGCAGAACAAGAAAAGGAAAGAAAAAAAAATACTGAAAATAAATAACTACATGCGGTCTACCCTTCACATTCCGACAAACTTTTCATATAAAACATGAATATGATAAATAAGGAAAACAACATACGAATTAACAAATCATAGAAAATATGTTTGATTCAAAACTTGTATTTAGTTTCTATTATACATTTCAAAATCTCTCTGGGCTCGACTCGTCTCCTCTCTTCCTTATTTCCATTCAACCGAGGGTTTTTCCCTCTCAGAAACCTAACCGGCCTAACTTATCACCTCCGTTATGGATTCTTGATCCGGGTTTGGCATTATCCACCATACAACTGGAGATGAATGACACGATCCAATTCTAGTCCTCTCTTGCACTCGTATCTACTAACACTAGGGGTATAAACAAGTCGAGCTTTTAGCAAGTAACTCGAGCTCGAGTTCAAGCTCGGCTAGTTTGAGTCGTACTTTATCCAGCTTGAGTTCGAGCCTTAAAAACGAATTCGAATTATATAATGAGTCGAGCTCAAGCTTCAAAGAGTTCAACTCGAGTTCTTGTCGAGCTTTTCGAGAATTATATAGTGTATGTATATTTATGTGTAATATGTATACAAGAGTGCATACTATTAAAATATATTAAAAATAAGTACTTATTGAAACAAATCTCATTCTATACTTACTATTTATAAAAAGTAATTACTAAAAACCATTAATTTTGAATTTTATCTATATTTGGATTAATTTGGTTTTTGAATTTACTTTTTTAATATTATTTCGAGCTTTTCGAGCTCAGCTCAAGTTAATAATGTACCCCCTTATCAAGCTGACTAGTTTACACCCGTAACTAACACTATGCATAGTCGTTACTCAATCATATTGTTGCACGCTTAGCCGAGAGAAGGTGCGAGTTTTCTTTTAAATAAAATTTAGATTCAGCCATGTATGAGAAACAACTTCACCAATATATATCCTATTTTTGAATAATTTTATTTAGGACAAAATGCGCAAAGAATAAAGCAAATTATGTCAAAATTATCATTGTATGCAACAAACTTTATTTTGTACCAAAACTTTCATCCAACTACCAAATTTAGGCCAATGTATGCAAGTTACCTAGGATAAGATGTAACTTACTAGTTTTTACATTGTTTTATTTTGTTTTTTTCCTGGATTTATGCTTGTGAACATATGAATAAAAGAAACCAAAAAACGTTCATATATGCAAAATCAGCTAGGGGTCGTGATATGGCAAACAAGATGTTTCATTGTCAAACGTAGATAGATTGTGGTTAGGGTTCTCGATGGAGGCTAGGGTTCATCGCCAGATGGAGACTACGGTTTCAAGCAATTCTGTGCTCAATCCCATATCAACAATGGCTAGGGTTCCATGTCGAAGATGGAGGGTAGGGTTCATGCATGGTCAAAGATGGGTCTAGGGTTCAAATGATTATGTATTGAAACCTAGATCGACCAACTTGTGTTCAAACCAACATCTTCATTCCGATGATGATTAGGGTTTGTGTTCTTTCATTCTTGTTCCCAAAGGTTTAGGTTATCTTAATTCTTGTTACCACATATTCTTGTATGATTAGGTTTCTAGATTTACGATTTGGTTGATTATCTCCATCAAAACTTTTAAAGTACATCTATGTCCTTCCAAAGATTTAAATTACATCAATATCCTTTTCAAAGTTGTAAACACTCATATATGTCTAAATACGTATTTGAGAGTTAATTAAATCATTTAGATATCACAAAACATTATCTTCAAATTTCTAGAATTACAAATTTACTTATAATATCCTTATAGAAACTAATTAAGAACTTAAAACATTTATCTAAACTTAAAAAAAAAACCTTATTTACAAAATTCCAATGATTGACTCTATCTCCCCTACGATCGACTATTGTCGTGGACAAAGCTGCAATGAAAATGGAACCCTAATTCTTTAATTTCTAGAGAGTCGTCAATTAGTCTTTTTCCCATCAACCTCGAGTGCAGTTTTTTGGCTTTTATTTGGTCGAATGAAGCTCAAGTGAATTAAGGTGGAATTGAACCAAATTCTTCATATATCTACAGAGCCAACGATTGGGTGCAGTTTTGCTCTTGACTCTCGACAGCAGGTTCATGAAATAACACCTCAGGGCAAAATTAGACTAGATGTATTTTATTTGGGAGATTATATTTAAAGTTTTAAGTTTAGATAACTGCAGTGTAGTAAATTTTATAAACAAATGAATATAAAGATATTGTTTTTTTATTTTAAGTAATTTAATTAAACCTAAAATAGGTATTTGGTCATTGACATGTTTTGCTTTCCATTAAAATAAACATTCTTGTTTTATCCGTTTGGATTGTGTTATTAAAATTCCAAAGAATTTTGTACTCTCTCTAGCATCTTGCTAGAATTTGATTAATAATATTTATGGTATGCTCGCCTAGGGTGATGGCCGCGCCGAAGCTCTAGTCGTGCATTCCTTTCTTGCTGTTAAAAAAAGTAAAAAATATTTATTAAGACTATCGAACTAATACTAAAATCAACACATAAAACCGGTAGTGCATCTATCATATATAGCATGTCGATCTACAAAGAATGGTGTTTACTCAATAACAAATCTTAATTAACAGTCAACCTAGAAACATGTTTGGGATAGATTAATTATAAATAAGATACAAATAAATTAATCAGCTTCACAAAGTCAACATCCAAGCCCTGACGATTGTTGGTTATCTGGGTATATATCTACTAATCACCAAAGTGGTTAACCATAATGAATTAGAACAATATAATCAACTATTAAAAGTAAATACTCGATTATCCAATTAAGCATTCAAGGTCTTTAATAATTTAATAGATCCGATTATTCTAATAATCAATATCACAAATAAGACTACATATAATTCAAACCAACACATAACCTAATCTTATTATGATTACCAAATAATCGGTTAATCAAGTGTAACTATGTGTTCAATGTGAACAAGGAAACCCTACGAATATGTGAAAGCATGGGTATTACAAGTTCGGTACCGTAGTTCAAGAAACAGTTTTGGTGCTTGCATTCTGTATTGATTATATGTGGTTCATTTGAATGTGGAAGCTTGTGTGCTCGCTAAGCATTTATACTTATTCCATTGTTGCTAATAAATATCAAGTGTTGCTGGTTCATCCGGGAAGGACAACGAAAAGCCCCGGAATGAAGCTCAATGTTTGTGCATTAGTGAGCCTATGGGGTATAAATTCATAATACCAATTGTACTTTGAAACAATAAACTATTTTTTAAATTAACTGTTTTGTAAATTTGAATGGCTGTGATCAGTTTTATGAGAATTAATATAATATCATGAATTATTTTTAAAAGAAAATTTTCGAGCGTTGCACGTGATCTTAGATTCAAATCGTGATGCAAATATTTGAATTATCTAATTCTACTAAACATTTATTTAATTGTAGTTCTTGGGCATTTGGCAGAGGGTTTACAACTGTAATTATGGGGAAGATACCTTTTAAGCAACCTCTGGTTGTTGAAAGTGTATACACACATATGTATGTATATGTATATATGTATATATATATATACTATCTATACTATTATATTAAGCATATATTTTCTTAAAAAGTTAAATATTTTTAATTTTTTAATCAAAACTAAATTTTCGCCCTTAATTTTATTTACATTAATCTCATCCATCAATTTATTAATCTTTTCATCCCTTCTCTCCTTTAACAGATAAATGTCTTGATTTTAACGAATTATAATTTATTTTTCTCTAAAAACATACATTTTTAGTGACGACACTAATATTATATTCTTTGTTAACATGAAAACGGTATAAGTTTAAATAGTTCTTATGATCTTCAAGTTTAACATATAATATTAGTGTTATTTATACCGTCTCATATTGCTTTTAAGTAAAAGTGTATAAACAATATTACCACACTATTAAATAAAAACTTTCATATAACATACATTTGATGAATAAATACTACTTCAATTATTTCAAATTTATTGCAACATTCAGGTTTTATTCGCAAGCATCATTGTCTCCTTTGTCCTTGTCATCACAAGTATTCACTATCATCCTTTTTTATCATCATCACCGCATTGCGTGAGTACCCGTACTGTTTAATACTTAATATGTTATGCATAGGTGTTATTTTTTATGCATCCGCGTTGTGCATCAGTGGCTAATATGTTGTGCATCACAGTTATAATTTATAAATAAAATTAGAATGTAAATTTGTGCATCACATTTGCATAGATTGTGATCCTAGTGTAAAACTTGTACACCATAGTTTTATAAAAATGTGAATCACCATTACCTATAATGTGCATCATAATTAGGGTCGGTAAGGTCATCAACCGAATTAGATGACTATTGTGGTCGGTAAAGGCTGGCGATCGAAGTAGAAGACTATTGGGGTCTACAATGACTGTTGTGTCCGGTAAAGGCTGATGCGCGATAGTTAGAGAAGGCAACGACGATGATGGTTTTATCCTACGCAAGATATCTCATACCGCAGTGTTCATCAAATATCTCTTAGCAGGCTATAGCCGGTGAAACAATTGCTTTGTTAGAGTTGTCATGAATTGACATTCATACCCCTTTTCTTTTTAGTTTAATTTCCTTAAGGTCTAATTTAGTTACTATAATGTCACACATCTTAGTAAACCATTCATCAAATATACTAATGGTTCTAATTAGTTCTCACTATTTTCGTAAAAACTTAATTTCTTATTTGAATCATTATATATATACGCATATATATAGGCAAAAGTTCAAACGAGAACTGTTTTTCGTACGAGAATCACGAGAACCAATCTTAGCCGTCCAATTCCCCCTCTTTCAATTGGATTGACCACCCATGAATTCCTTGCATGCACCTTGCCACACTCAATCCCCTCACGCTCTTCATCCATGAATTCCATTATCCAAAATGAACGGCCAAGATTGGTTCTCACAGTTCTCGTACGAAAAACAGTTCTCGTACGAAAAACAGTTCTCGTTTGAACCCTCCCCTATATATATATGTGTGTGTGTGTGTGTGTGTGTGGTCGGTATGTAAATTTAGAGCTAAGGAATTATCAAAAAAACTACCTGTCTTAGTGTTGTGCAATGTTTTAAAATCCGGGTTGACCCGGCCGGTTGACCCGTGACCCAGTGAGTAGACCGGGTCAATGTATACCGGGTTTTTGCTCATTTCTGGCCCGCATTGACCCGCCCGGGTTTATGGTTGACCCGGTCCGGTTTGACCCGGTTTTAATTTTTTTTATTTTAATATTATTTTTAAAACATAAAAGTTTAGCGATTAGTCATTTCGACAATTGATACTTTGAAACCCTCACTCGTCAGAAACCCTAAAAATGAGTTGTGAGCCCCTCTCGATAGTCGACGGCAACTCATATCCTCTGTCATCTCCGATATGTGACTGTCCTTAAATCTTAAACCTCCATTGAGTTCACGTAACACTCTCAATAGAATTTCATTTTATGCTTGATAGATTATTTAGTTTCTTAACAGATTAGTAATTGTTTCCAAGTACATACATATATATATACACACATATGCATATATATTTTAAAATTTTTGAAAATCTGAAAACCGGGTCGAACCGGTTGACCCATGACCAGGTGAGGAGTCCGGATCATCTAAAAACCTGGATTTTAAAATATTGGTGTTGTGTGGTTGGCAGTCGCAATGTAATTTACAAAGTCGGGTAATAAGTTTGTTCTTGGATTGGAGTGCGCAATGTTAACAATGATTCCCAAGTCAAACTTAGAAAAGTAAACGAAGATATAATCATCAAAGTCAAAGTTTAAGGTAATATATATAATCATGTCAAATATGGAAATTTCTCCTCTTAACTTTTAAGTCATAAGCGGCTGCATATTTTTCTGAATTATATTTCTTCTCGAATATCACCCGATGAAACATGGAAATGTTTAGAGTTGAGTAATCCTTGATCGAGATTTCTTCAAATGCTAGCTAATTACTTGAAACAACAAATAAAATCGCGAAAATCATTCCAATGGTATAATAGATTATTGTTTTAATATATTTAATATACTTACAGATATATGTATGACGGTTTATATCTTATCTCTCTTAAAATTGCTAAGACAGAATTAGGTACTGTTATTGTTTTTGATTACCTTATAATAATATATTAACTTAATTAATTAATATCCCGTGTATAAACATACTGCTAATTCACGATTTATGGTTTTTAACGTAGAAACTCTTTGTTTATTAGTTATTTTAAAAAATAAAGGAGAATAATTATGAAAAAATTCTATATATAGAATGATGACATGGTAACATTATTTTCATTTAATATATATTGGTGTTTTTATATGGGAAGAAAATAATTAATGAGTTTCCGCATAATTAATGAGTTTCTTCATATGCTGCATGCTATATATGCATATGATACTAAAATTAACCAATCTTCTTCGTAAAATACACACATAACTTTTACTATTAAACTATATATATTTATCAGGCCCCGTATGTAATTTTTACTATAATCAAATCTTAATTACTATATATTTTAGTCGAAATCAAAGATATATATATATATATATATACATATATATATATATATATATGCAAAACAATTTACAAAGAAAGGAAAAATAGAAAATTATACCTCCACATATAGAATATTACACCAATTGACCTAATTAAAGATTGTAATTTTTATGTTAATACGAAACCCGACATGAAAAAAGTTATACAAATCTGAAATGGATTAAAAACTAGTTGACACAAAATTGACATGAAAATAAATGAGTCGGGTTATGGTTAACATAACAACCCGAAAGTGACTCGTATAACCCGTTTAAGGGTAAAATTTTAACATTATAAAATTTTCTTTAATGTTTAAAATTTAAATTTTGAAAAAAAGATTGTGAATTCAAATAAGAGAAAGAATAGTACATTATTTTGGTATTTGTTATTTTAACAATATGATTTTGGTACTATAACATTTGATTACTTAATAGGTGATACTTTAGTATTTTGAATTTGATTCATAATTCTATTTAATGATGAATTATTTTAAATTATTTAGTTGTTTAATGATATTATTTATTAGTATTTTATAGAATAGTAGTACATTACATTTTTTATTATATTCTTTTAAATAAGTTAAATAAAAAATAAAAATAAAATTCGAATCTAGAAAAAAAATCAACTGATCCAAATGCCTAGTGAATGAATATCCAAATAAATTAATATGTGAAGATTATATATGATAGATGAAATAAAAACAAAACATATGAAAATGAGGTATTAAAATGCCAAGATTTCATATAATAATAGAGAATAAACAAAGATAAAACATATGGAAATGCCCAACGAGGTCAAACATATGCCTATCGCATCATTATTCCTGGACCTGCTTAAATTTGTTTTTTCCATTTTCATTTTGGCATTTAGTATTCATAATACTATATCTTATATCTCTTCTACAACTATTTCTATTATTGTTATTCATTAATTTATATTATTTATTTAAGCTCGATGAAAACTATCTTTTCTAAGTTTAACCCCTCACCTGAATCATAAGATATGATTATGAGAACCTCAAGTACAATTATATATATACCGTATGTATGTTATAATATTGGTCAAGTTTTGTTACAAGCTTAGATCACGTATTCTGTTGTGCTCACTTTTCTGACTCTGCTTAGTGGATAACTCTAATCATGGTTTAAGTCAAGGTAACACACCCCGTGTACTTGAACCGTGGACTTCGACTTTGATATCAAGTTGTAACTTTTCTATGCCGAGTCTTAATCTGTCCTCACACTGCGTGAATGAATGTCCTTGTCTTCTCGTACCGTTGACGTACTGAAACTGATTCCACTTTCGTAATTCATGTTGCACAAAGTCTCCTCTTGATATGGCCAAGCCACAATCTTTCTTCTCTCAACTTGGTGGTGATAGACGCAACTCCTAGTTCTCTATTAATAATCCAACCGGAATCTTATCTAACAAATTGTTACCACATATCCACCTTAACATCTATTTTTTTATCACACCCATCTTCATCTCCTATGTCATCTTTAGAAGCCAACAAAACATTTTTTTATCACATAATTCGTAGTAATTTATCCTCTAACACTACCCTTCACTATTCTAGCCTTAAAATATCCTAAAACATGTATGATCTCTTATACAAAATAGTTACAAAACTTGATTTCAATTTGTTTTTCAAGTTAAAATAAACAAGTTTTTTTTTTTGGTTTAATATGAAGAAGCCCGCGAACTTTGAAAAATAAAATTATTAAAAAGTAACTATAATTTTTATAATTCTTTTATTTAAAACATTATTAATTATTATTATTATTATTATTATCTTAATCGAATAGAGAAAATTGTAAAAAGGTAGAGACGAAGAAAGAGTGTTATCGAGAGAGGGATGAAGCACCGATTAATTGATTATTACTTGTTCTCGTCTTGTACGTTTATACAATATAATAATAGAATGAAACCCCAATGGCAATGGCAGTTTCCGAGCAACACCCACTACCCTTCACCCCTCTAAATTATTCAACATCTTAAACCCACCCAACATTTTTATTTCTCTCTCCCTCCCTCCCAATCATCGTCAGACCTCATACCCACCTCCGCCTCCGCCTCCGCCTCCGCCGCCATATCTCTTTTAACCACCGCATGAGATGGGAGTAGCAGTGGCGACCACCATCAGAGCTGCCGTGATCTTTCTTTGCTTCTTCTCCGCCGTCGCAAAGTTCCAAACCTTTACTCAATCATATCCTAACTTCAACAAATCATTCGAGGATCGAGCCTTCGCCGAGTTCGAATTCGAAAATGAAGCCATGATAGACCAGGATGCACTGCAGGTTACTCCTGACACCGCCAACCCTGAGGTATTTGACCGCCGGAACCGCTCCGGTAGGGTCATGTTCCGTCAATCGTTCAAGCTATGGGACGGTGGCGTCAACGACAACTCTGCCGTAGCTTCCTTTAACACCTCTTTTCTTGTCAATATTTACCCCATCAACGGTACCCCTGGTGAAGGCTTGGCCTTCTTAATCGCACCCACAATCCACATACCGGATAACAGTTACGGTCAATATCTCGGCCTCACCAACGCCACCCTTGACAACCAATCAACCAACGGCATCGTCGCCGTCGAGCTCGACACCTTGAAACAGAGCTTCGATGACGATAACAACCACATCGGACTTAATATCCATTCTATCAGATCTGTAATTTCCAAGCCATTAGAAACGGTAAATATCACTCTGGTCCCCGACGCGAGTACTCCGGCGTTCCATAACGTCTGGATTCAGTACAACGGCACCGAGAAGATCATCCGTGTTTACATCGCCGACCAACCGGAAAAAGAATCACCCACACCACCTATGCCAAAAACCCCCATTATTGAATACAATCTAGATCTCCGGAAAACAGTTAACAAGGAATCGTACTTCGGTTTCGCCGCCTCTACCGGAGATTTGGTCGAGCTAAATTGCGTTCGACGGTGGAACTTGACAGTAGAATACTTGCCGGGGCCGAAGGGTCCATTGATGACGATTTTGCTTGCTGTTGGGATTCCGGTGGTGCTAGTGTTAGTGGGGCTGGCGGCGTATTTGGGTTACTATTTATACAGAAAAAGATTGGTGGATCGATCGCAATCAAACATTCTGAGCCGCCTGAGGACGCTGCCGGGAATGCCGAAGGAGTTCCGATTCCAGGAACTGAAGAAAGCGACGAATAATTTTGACGAGAAGAGAAAGCTAGGGCAAGGTGGCTACGGCGTCGTTTACCGTGGGGTGTTGCCGGAGGATAATGTGGAGGTGGCCGTGAAATGGTTTTCGAGGGAAAGTTTGAAAGGAGAAGATGATTTCTTGGCGGAACTTACAATCATCAATCGTCTCAGGCATAAACATCTTGTTCGATTACTGGGTAACCATTTTTCTTCATTTATTGCCTTATTATTATTATTATTATTATTACTATTATTATTAGTTAAAATCTTTTCAAAAATAATTAAATCCACTAATCGATTTGTTCAGCTCGTCACGTCAATAAAACACTCTCGTTGCTTCGTATCATATTGTTACATGAGTATCATATCGTTAATTCACCTAGCTAACCGCTTATACCTTGTTTAATATGACTAAAAACGTGTATAATATACATTAACTGTTTGTATATTGTTGTGTATAGCTAAAATCTGTTTATCAAATTATTAAAATTTTTCTTAATTATTAGTCTTCTTTGAAAATGCCGAAATTTTGTTTTATGCATTTTGTTATGTTTAATTAAGTTATTAAAAAATGTTAATAACCCAACTTTTTTATTAAAAAAAAACCTTCATTTGTTCTAGAGAAAATGTAGTTTGGAAAAAGCGTGTATTTCTTTTTGTAATTATGCCAGGCTACATATTTTTAGACTAGTAAATATTTTTAAAATGTTTATGAAATAAATTATAAATTAGTTAGGAACATTTATATTAATAAAATAAAAAAAACTAGTGAATTTTTAATGTTTTAGAACAGGTGTTTAAATAAGTGGTGGGGTGGAGAAAAAGAAAGCATTTTGTTTTTTAATGATTTATTTATTTGAGAATAATAAACTTTTGAAGAAGAAAAAAAGCTCTATACACACATGTGGTTTATGAGTTGTGAATTAGTTTATTGTGATTCCAGAGAGGGGATAAGGTTAATGACAATCATGGATGTAGAAAAAGAAAAAGTTGAGCAATTTGTTTTTCTTCATTTCAGACTGGCAAAGCTGTAGATAAAAATTATAATTGTATTAGCTGTGTTTTCTTTTACCTTTAGCTATTTTTTTTTTTTTCATTTTTTTTCAAGTAGGTTAATTTTATATATATATATACATACAGAGGAAGAATCCGGTAGAACACATATTAAATGGAGAACGGTAAGAATACTTTTTTTTAAATACTTTAACAACAAAAATATAAAGAATAAATAAGTAGATGCTAAGTATATATTATTAATTTCTGCTTAGGCATCGTTGTTGTGCTCGTCATTCTTGTGACGAGCTTAAATGCTCGTTTATCAACTTTTTTTTAATTACTTAAACCAATTAAATTACATTCGTTTAATGTTATGTGAAGTAGTGATTGTGATATGATAATTAGTCATTACAGACAATATTATTTATAGGTTAAGTTATAGGCTGAATCCTGAGAAAGACTATGAATAGTTTAAAAGAATATGTCATTTTCTTATAAAAGAGTACAACAATTTGTTTAGAATTATCCTTCCCCTTTTCTACATTATTTTAATTTATATTTTATTTATTTACATCATAGTAATCTTCAAAGAACTACTTGTTTAGTAGATAGTGGTCCTAGTATTTTTAATATTTTATCAATTTTGAGAAAAATAATAATATAAGTTGTTTTCTTAATTATTAATTAACTAAAGCATGTGATGTGTTATACATTTTCCTATAAAATTTTCCCTATTGGAACTTGCTTCCACTAGAATCATACATACATACATGCAACTTGATCAATAAACCCATTTTTGTTGCACCAGAAACCTTATTACTCCATTCTGCAAAAAATCTAGTACTAAATTCATAGAGTTAATATCAAAATATTTTTTTTACCTAAAAAGCTGAAACATTAGATATATTTTTTATTCAAGTACAGATGGGCCTTCTGATTTGCCCTAAGAAACTGTATACCTGTGATATAATGCAACTTATAAATTAGAAATTTTATATGAAGGGTAGAAAAGTAAATTTATATACTCTTATTTTATATTTTTATTTAATTAAAAAAGGAGATAGAGAAAAAGAATTAATGGATTGTATATATTATTATTTAATAATTTTCTCTAATGTATTAATTACATCATGTTATGTTATGATTGGCTTAGGGCGTCGTTGTCGTTTAGTGATATTTTTTATTTTGGAAAAAAATATTATAATAAGATCAATTGATGTTATATGTTGAGTTGGTAACTTTGTTTAGCAATAATAAATGTTAATGTATTTTCAATAGTGACGTTTGAGTTGTTAGTTTATAAATCTTGAATTGGATTTTATCATATCTATCTCTTATTAATAATAATAATAATTCAAAAAATGAGAATAATTTCATTTCAAAGCATGGCCCACATGTATTGTTTTTTTATTGTTGGAACAATATTCGATCTCGTGTACTTTGAACCTAAAATTTTGATAGACCGCCCCCTGCAAGTTGCACGCTTATTATATTTCCCACGTGCCTTTTTGTCACCTTCCAGATTTATTTATGTAGTAACAATTCTAACCAATTAAATTGTTTAAATAAGTAACGTACTGGTCATGTTTTCTCATAACAAAACGAATTATGTTAATGTCGGTGCAGGATGGTGTCACAAGAACGGGAAGCTCCTATTAGTGTACGAGTATATGCGAAAAGGTAGTCTTGACATGCACTTGTTTACGGTGACGGGTGAGCCACTGAGCTGGACCTTGCGGCGCAAGATCTTAGCCGGGGTCGCCTCTGCCCTCCACTATCTCCACTATGAATATGACCAAAAAGTCGTTCATCGCGACATCAAAGCCAGCAACATAATGCTCGATTCCAATTTCAACGCTCGCCTTGGTGATTTCGGTCTTGCTCGTGCCCTTGACAATGAAAAAACCTCGTATGCAGAGGCTGAAGGCGTGCTTGGAACCGTTGGTTACATAGCCCCTGAATGCTTCCACACCGGAAAAGCCACCCAACAATCTGATATCTACGCGTTCGGCGCGTTACTTATTGAGGTTGTTTCGGGTCAACGCCCAGGAACAAAAATCAATGGTTTCCAGTTTATGGTTGATTACGTGTGGTCGTTGTATCGTGAAGGTCGTATCTTGGAAGCGGTTGATAAACGAATTGAGGACGATTATGACTCCGAGGAAGCACAACGGTTCTTGTTGTTAGGGCTAGCTTGCTCACACCCTATAGCTGGCGAGAGGCCGAAAACACATACCATTGTGCAAATAATATCAGGGTCTATGACTGTACCACATGTCCCACCCTTCAAACCGGCTTTCGTGTGGCCTGCAATGATGCCGATTGACGATCTTTCACAAGCTACCTCGATCGACACGACCCCACTTTCGATAAGTCAATACGAGACGGACTGGAGTCCATTGAGTCGGGAAAATTACTCGGGATATACAGACCGATCCATGGTTTAGTTTCTTTTGGTACAACTATAACCTTTGGGGGTGTATTCTTTAATTATGGTTGGTTTTTTGTTGTCATTATTTTTTTTCCTTCTTGGGGTGACGATGCAGGAGAAAATCTACTGCTTGTTATAATATTTGAATCTTGTGTTTTATAGTACGTTTATAACCACAGTAAATTTGTTTGTTAATAGAATCAGGGAGAAGTGATGCTTGTGTATAAAGTTTATGGGCTATATATGCTCTTTTTTTGCTTTGAAACAACATGATTTCTCTTTTACATGTATTCTTTTATTTTATTATTTTATTTTTTTAAGGCTTATTATGATTTTATTATAGAATGACTAAGATCAATTGTTTAGATTGACTAAGGCTTATTATGATTTTATGTTAAGGTTTCTTTTATATCATTTGTAGTTTACAAATAGTTGTTTATTGTAATACTGTCAACCAATCCTTTCAAAACAACTCTTGTCAATCACTGTAATCCCTTTATCCATGTAACGCCGGTCTTTCAGAAATCAGAGTACAATTTTTTTTTATTAAAACGCGTGCGGAAGCGAGTTATTATATTCACATTATACAACTTATATAAATATAAGTTGTAATTACAAAAGTATTGTTTAACAAAGTTTCCAACGTTACAAACTAAATCAACCTTTACATAAACTATTACATAACATTGTCTTATTACAGTGTTCCCCAAGAACCTAACATGTCACCCCTGCAGGTACCCGTGCTCACCTTTAGTCTATTTACCTGCATTAGGAATGAACATGAGAGGGTTAGCTATAAATAGCTAGTGAATAACAATTAAAGCAGGAGCAGTACATTAACAGTATCATAACATATTTCATGCAACATATATCTTCATTCAAGTCTATCCTAGCACACGTTGAAGTACCGGTTGTCAGCAGGCATCACGTCTTGCAGGGTTGTAAGCCCGGCTCAATGATCCTCACTGGGGAAACCGTTACTTCCTCCGCGCCGGTGGAGAAGCGGGTAGCGGTCCACCATTGCGTTCTTCAGGATCATATCCCATTTGGGATCAGTGGGAAAACTGAGAGCCCCGAGTTAGTATTGAGGGCGGCGGTTTAGCTAGAACCAAGATTCGTGATCATCGAATCCCGCACAACAATCTCTACAATGTAGTACCGGCACTCAAACAATGGCCTACTCTGGCCTCATCACAAACACATTGGCCTACTCCGGCCCTTTACATAACAAGAGTGACCTTTACAGGCCTTTTCACATTTCACAATGACCAACAAGGTCTTTTACTTGCATACATATCATTTGTATCATACAATTGGTTTATGAAACCTCTAAACATGCATATCTTCTCTTTCATGGTTTATATCATACAAAACATATTCTAATACTATTAAATATCATACTCGAGTTAACTGTTACTCACCTGTTGAGCTATAACAAGTAAGTACTACGTTACAGGTGATCCTTGATCAACTAGTACACCTAAACAAATCAAAACATGCCATTTAACACTTAAAACATAATTTGCCAGAAGCAGGGTACGGCCGTACCTTGCCAAGGCACGCCCGGACTTTGGGCAAGCACACCCCGTACCTGATACGCAGGTACACCCCGTGGCTAGAAACACCCCCCGGACCTTCTAGGGTTAGGCACGCCCGTACCTTTTGGAGGTACGCCCATGCCTCCCCGGGTACGCCCTTGGTCACGGTCTGTTCTTGAGAGGCACACCCGTGCCTTTCCATTTGCAGCAGCAGGTTCGACCAGAACCTGCTGTTTCCCAGCCAAATAATCACCAAAACATACCAATTCGATTTCCAGTCAAAAGTTATGGTTCACATATGAATTAATACATCAAATACAACCTAAAGGTACCATTTTTACATACTTTCACAACACAATCAGAGTTTGGGACCAAACTCTTCATTTTGACCCAACTAGACTTTAATCTTCAAAACTAATAAAAAACAAGTCTTTAATTCACAAAACTAACTCCTGTGAATCAGAAATCAACCTAGAAACTACTTGGTAACATTTAATTCTATCTTAGGCATCAATTGGTGATCTTGGCTCAAAACACCCAACACCCAAAACTTAGAAATTGAAGAACAAGAACTTACAAATTTAGAGATTGGATTTAGAAGCAAGATAATAGCAGATTGAAGCTTGAATAAACTTGAATTCACAGCAGATGATTTGAGCTTGGATTAATTCTTTCTTGAATCACTTGAGCTCTCTTGAAACCTTGAGCAAGAACACACATACACAAAATCAAGTGTCTGTGTTTGTAAACGTGACTAAGCAAGGGAGATGCCTACTTGTGGGTTTCATTTATCCACAAGTGGGTATCTTGTTCCCCTTTTCAACCTACAACTTAAAGCACGAATACCCGTTTTAACTAACGGGAATATTTTTGAAAACCTCGTTCTAAATCATTTAATATTCTTTTATTCTTTTATATATTTACTAATATTTTATCTTTACTCATTTAATAACTAATTTAGTTATTTTCTTTTAATATCTTTAAATATATATTTTATTCAATCTATTAATTAAATACACGTATCACGTCAGCATACGTCTAGACCCTTTCTGAGGATATTACAATCCACCTCTAAGGCCACCCGTTACACTTGGAAAATCTTTTCTAAGGAACGCTGTCACCGCAACATATCAAGCAAACATCTAACAATTTCTTTTGTTTTCACCACAATCGATCTCTCATGACGGTTTTTAACAATTTCAAAATTTTCACAAAGGTGGCTTTCAACACCTTCAACATTGTGTCTTTCAACAAGTTCAAGTCCCCGACACGTTTCAACAATTAATGCAACAAGGAGACTATGTATACGTTGAGGAGGATGAGGAGGGGGTTCCCGAGACCCAACCTGAGGCGGTTTCCAATACACACCGCAAAAGAAAATCAACAAAATTTCCAAATAGATTGAGCCCGACATCGTGGGCTACCGAATAAGAGGTTTTTTTTAGCAAGTGCATGGATTCACGTCTCCGAAGACATCGTCATTGGAAACACGCAAAAAAAAGGTATATATATTTGATTATTTATTTATATATATTTGATTTTATATATATATAGGAGAGAGTTCAAACGAGAACTGTTTTTCGTACAAGAACTGCGAGAAACAATCTTGGTCATTCAAAGAGTAAGTGGAATTCATGGATAAAAAGTGTGGGGGGATTGAGTGTGGCAATGTGCATGTAATGAATTCATGGGTATGCAATCCAATTGAAAGAGAGAGAATTGGACGGCTAAGATTGGTTCTCGTACGAAAAACAGTTTTTGTTTGAACTTTTCCCTATATATATATATGTGTGTGTGTGTGTGTGTGTATATATATACTTATATATATATATATATATTTGTAGGTGACTTTTGGGTGCATGTAATCAACTATTTTAACGAAAGAAACTTTCGGAGCCGCAAGAAAGACCAAATATTCTCGAAGTGGACTGATATGAAGAAACGTATAATAAAATTAACGGAATCTATAATAATATAAAATCCAAATATCATTCCGGTTGGAGTGAATCGGATTATTTGGAGAGGTCACACTCACGTTATCGCTTCGAAAAGTAAAAACGCGAGTTTCAAAAACAAGGTGACTTAGAGAGTTGTGAAAGATTATCCAAAATAGAAAATTATACCTTCTATCGATGACAACCCGAGGGCCCCAAACCGGAGCAATACCACCTCGGATTCGAACGCAAACACGATGTCTTCCAACGCACGTTGTCGGTTTGACCTCAACGAAGACGAGGAAGAAGAGAATGAGGTTGATGTACAAGAGATTTCACGTCCGATGGGAAAGGAAAAAGGTAAACGTGCGGCATCAACATCCATGGGGCCGACAAATAATGACGATTTAGTGAAGGAGTTGAAGGGATTTGTCGACATGTTTAGCATGCAAAACGAAAAGGTGTTAAATGCTAAATAGAAAAGCTTGAAACTCGAGAGGGAGAAGTTTGAAATTTTGAAAAAAATTGAGGAACGAACGGAGTCGAAGCAGATGCAAAAAGATCTCGACTTTTACATCTCCTCACACGAGCATCTCACATGAAGGGTGTTGAGTGCGGTTTTAGCCCGCAAAGATTTTCTTCAACAAAAATACAACTCGGACTAGGACTATGATTCATTTAATATTATATAGTTTTTTAGAATTTTTAATTTTATTATGTAAGCTTAATTTTTTAGTTTTACTTTATGAAATATATTATTATTATTTTATCTTATATTATATTATATTCTATATTATTTATAAAAAGTTCATTTTTAAAAGTAAATAGTTGTAATAAAAAAAATATGTGAAAGATGAAATGGTTAAGGGGGATGGATGTGGGATTATAGTAATAGGATTGGAATGGAGGGAGATGAGAAAGAAAAATAATATGACGCTAGCGTATCAATAAGGTAGAGTGGGTTTAATGCACATAGTCTAACCTAAACAAACTCCCAAACCTGTTTTTAAGAGTGAAATTTGTGCCTACATATCCAACCAAAGCCTAGCCTTTGATCCAACCCCCCCCCCCCCATTTCCACCCAAAAGAATCTTTAAATTTGAATACCCACTTTCTCTAAATGTAACCCCACCTTTAGATATATCCCCACACAAAAGTGAACCCTCTCTACCATCTTCAAAACTCGTAAGTCATAACCTCTTCCCATCCCATATAAGCACTTGACCACTTTAGACCACAACGACCCCTCTTATTCAAGAACCTTCACACTATTTTCCCAATAACGCCAATTGACGGCTTGCAGTAGCATTCTTACCTTCATACTTACCTTTGTCAGTAGCATCCATCAATCATCATGATCATGTTCAAACCTTCCACAACAATAAGGAAAAGAAACAATGATAAGGGATCACCTTCTTTCAACCCCTTCGTCACATTGAATTCATCTGTAAGTAACCCATTTGCTAACATGTAACATCCTCAATCGGACCTATTCTGCGCACATAGGTACAAGCATTAATTAAAAAGAATTAAATGAATATATATATATATATATAAGTATTAATAGAAAATATGTTATTGGTTAATTAAATGGGTTTCTAAAATAGTAATGAAAATAGATGAAAATAATAAAATATTAAATGGTTACAAACGAGGTTTTTAAAAATATCCCCGTTAGTTAAAACAGGTACTCGTGCGTTGAGTTGTATGTGGAAAAGGGGAACAAAATACCCCTTATGGATAATTAAGAACCCAAGGGAGGTTCTTATGTTGTTCTCACAAACAACACACACACACACACACACCTCACGACATACACACACACCTCACAATTCTCACTTGCTCTTTGTTCTTGAAGAAATTCAATCAAAGGAGAATCAAGGGTTGGATTCAAGCAAGGAATACAAGTATTAATTTGCTCTAAATCATCTACATCACCTTATTGTTCCTTGTAAGCATCAATCTTCATCTTGTTCTTGAAATTTCAAGTTTTGGGCAAATGGGTCAAATGTCCAAATTGACTTCTATGATTGAAGTTAAATGTTTCAATCAGTTCCTTGACCAATTCCAGATGATTAGAAATCAGTTTGTGTAATTAACTTGATGTTTATGGATGAATTTGGTGAATTTGTGTAAATGGGTCAAAATGGAGAAATTGGTCTCAACACTTGAAGCTTTGTACATGTCTTTTGGGAGGAACACTTATTGTGGTATTTTGATATTGATTGTCGGTTATGTATAAGTAACACCGGGATTTCGTGTTTGGCGATTTTTGTAATGTATATTAGTATATATGCCAAACATGTGTTTAAAACTGTAATAGTTCATAGGGTTTGTTTGATTTGAAAATTCCGCTGCATGGTTTTAAATTATTAGTAAGTAACAAAACAAGTAAACACTCTAATTGCAAACAAACCCATGCAGTTTAAAAAAACTCAAATTTGCACTGATTTTTAATATAGCAAAGACGGTGTTACATAACACTAATACCCTTGAAGAGATTAAGCATGCCTTAGTCCAATTATACTACCAAATCTCGTCCTTCTCATCGAGTCAATAAGAAAGTCATGATTCAGGCTATCATAAGCTTTTCCAAAATCAACTTTAAAAACCATACTCTTCTGTTTCTCTTTCTTGAAAAAATCTAACACTTCGTTCGCGATCAGCACTCCATCAAAGATGAATCTTCCTTCCACGAATGCATTTTGCATGTCACCAATGAGCTTGTTCATTACCTTTTTTATTCTTTTCACAAGAATTTTCAAAATTATTTTATATTACATCCCTATAAGACTAATAGGCCTAAAGTCGTTAAGGTCCACAGGGTAAAAAAGAGTTTTGGGAATTAATGTTACAAAGGAGGAGTTACATCACTTATTTTCGTAAAATTCCAAAACTAATGGATGCTTTTGATCAAATCCACTTTTATGATATCCCAAGATCTTTTGATGAATCCGAAATTAAAATCTTCTGGTGATGTTTTATTACTGCTACATGCCTTCACTCACAACCAGATTTCGTTTTCAAAAAGTGCTTCTAGCTAAGGGTGAGCAACTGGTCTGAACCGATCCGACCCAGACCGGAACCGGTTCAAACAAAATTTGGGAACCGAAAACTGGACCAGTTAGACTAAATTGGTTCCGGCGCCGGTGTCAGTTTTTCGGTCAAATACCTAGAACCGGTACATATTTTTCTGCAATTGGTACAAGTAGTCAATGCTTTGAGTACAAATACTCTTAGGCCCTGTTTGTTTCGTGGTATTTCCTAGGATTGGGATTGGGATTTTAAATCCTAAGAAATCTTGTGTTTGTTTGGAAAAAAAGGAAAGGATTTCAAATGATAAGGATTTTATAAATCCACCCATACTCCTTAGTATTTTCAAATCCATAAACAAGGGATTCTCCAAATTACTATATTACCCCCACCCTACCCACCCCACCGCCACTCTACCTACCCTTACCACATCCCTACCCTACCCTCACCCTAACCCACCCCACCCTACCCCATCCTACCCCCATCCATACCCTCACCCCTACCCTACCCCACCCACCCTAACCCTCATCCCTACCCTACCCTACCACATACCCACCACCTCTACACCACTCCTACCTTACCCTTACCCTACCTACCAATCCTAACCCCCACCATACCTTACCCTACTCCCTACCCTACCCTACCCTACCCCACCCTACCCCATCCCTACCCTACCCTCACCTTTATCCTACCCTACCCACTTTCTACACTACCCTACCCCTACCCCTACCACACCCCACCCTACACTACCCTACCCTTACCGTATCCCCAACTTATCCTACCTACCTACCCTACCCATACCCATACCCACCCCTACCTTACCCTCTCCCCTACCCTTACCCTACCCTACCCTACCCCACCCCTGTAACGCCCCAATTTTCAAAACATAAATAAAACCATACTTTAAGTTCTTTTAGAAATAAAAGAGTTATTTTACAAATAAGCGGAAGCAACAAAAACTGTTTTGAACCCTCAGGTTCATA